>JASDFA010000018.1:110586666-111927500 GCA_035772735.1 Datura wrightii
TTCAATAATACCCTCATTCAAATCTTTGAAATTTTTTTATTTTTTTGTGCATATTAGAAAAAATAATTAAAAATCTGAAAAGAAAAAAAATCGAGGTAGTATTAATTTACTTAAATTATATATTCAATTTTACTAATACAAAATAGAACTATACTCCTAATAAAAAGTAAAGGGGAGATTTGCCTGATTTTATTTGAAATTATATATTTTAAAAATTAAAAAAAAACTTAAATAATTAGTTTACATTAAAAAAATAAAAATATAAATTAGTTTAAATTTTTATTATTTTTATAAATAAAAATACTATAGTGATTCATTTTTTATAGTGTTAACAACTTTAAGGGCATTTCAGTCATTTGACCCAAACACATAACTACTTATTTATAAAATAAGTTTCAGCACTTAAAAAGTGTTTTAAGCACTTATATTTAAAAGCCACTTTTTTTCAGCTAAACCAAAAGGGCTCTAAGTCATTTTCAGCTCCTAAAAGGGTGTTTTAAGGGGTTTTATTCATCCTAAACCCTCATTCTACTCCTAACACCTCCAAGTGAAGATCAAATCTTCTCAAGAGAAGCTAGGGTTCTTCATCAATCTTCCCCAATTCCCTTTGGGTCTCTAGATCCAGTTAAAAATTCTTCAAGCTCAAGTATGTAGGGTCATGAATGGGAGAAAATCCTTCTGCCCTCATGTCCAATTTCATCTCTATCTCATGATTTCAAGTCTCTAAGAATGATTTATTGAAATTCTAGGGTTAGACCCAATTCTCATGAAATCTCTTATGATCTCTTATGAATTCAAGTCTCTTATGATTCAATTCATGATTTATGATTATGATTACTTGTTTTCTACTAGAATTTCTCATGAATCTATGATTTTTCAATTATGATGATTTTACTCAATTATGCATGATTTTCATAAAATTCAAGTCTAAGTATCATGGCTGATCTTCGACACCATGGCTATTTGCATATGTTAATATATCACGAATTTCATGATATAAACTAGCCCACGCAAACCAATATTTCATGATTATGATATGAGCACTCTATCTGTTTCTGGAGTAGTATTTAGCACTGAATAGGTCGTGGTTCCATTGTACCCAGGTCTTAGAATTATGTGCCAACGTAATCATGATCGGGTCCTCCACAAGAGTGTCTCCCATGCCCGAATGAGTCATCCATGAGTGAAATCATACCTTCATGGTTCATACCTTTGGCAAGGTATGGACGCACCTTCCGCTAAGGTTACAAGCTGGGTTCCATGTATGCTTACGTGGGGTATGTTGGTTATAAGAATTTTCTATTGTTTCTTGATTCTATATCTATTATGTTCATGACTTAAAACTCTACAACTTATCATGTTTTGGCTCAAATTATGTCTTATGAGGTTTTACTTATGAAATTCAATTATATTTAGCTTTATGAATCAGTTTTAAAAACCTTGAGCCTTTATGTCCAGCTTATGATTCGAATCTTGTGTTTTATATGATCTTACGCCCATGATCTCCCTTTTATATCTAATTTACTAGCATGTTTTACTTACCTTACATGCTCAATATATTCCATGTTCTCAACTCATACTTCTATGCTATATCATCTCATGATATAGGTTTAGGTGACAAGAATCAGCCCTGACGTTAGTATCGCTCCCGCTCTAATTCACTCTAGTTTTCAGCCTTGATGAGTCCTCATTATCCGATGAGAGTTTTGATATATCCCTTTTAATATGACTTTAATTTTAGACTTAGAAAGCTAGTTGGGGATGTTGTCCCATTAGTTCATCGTATGTTTAATGGCTTTTTAGACTGCTATATATTAGATGGTTCAGCGTTGTTGACCCGTCCTCTACTCTTATATCTTTATGATATTCAGTCTTCCGCATATGTATTGTTTATGACTTCTTTCTACTTAGTTATGCTCTTGTATATGTTATGCTCATATGTCATGGGTTAGCTTGGAGTCATTCTTGGTTCTAGGTCTCGTGTCTCGATCCATAGTCCATACTCGGGTCATGACATTTTACAACCCACAATACTACTCCACAGAGCCTCTAAGAGTAATAATAACTCATGGTTGGGATAGGATCCCGGCCTACCAATCAATTGTACCCAAAAATATAATAATATACAAAACTAATTGTCTAGACCAATTGCTCCATAAAGAAAGGAGCATACCCAACGAACAGCTGAAAGTAGCAAGCTCCTACTATAGAGGGAGATCAAGGCCTCCATCTGCACCTTCAGCACGAAATGTAGCGTCCCTATGCAAAGGGATGTTAGTATGAAAAATATGTATTGTATGTAAGGTTGAAAATAATAATCATGAAGCAATAAATATAAGATAACTGAGTTAATAGATAATAAGATATAGAAGTAAGGAGATAGCTTGAGTTTGATCTACTGGGAGGCAATGAAACCAATATAATATCGATAATTCTCCTTGCCTACCTTTCGAATGAAATAGTTATGAAATAGCCTTGTTGGGTCTTGGGTCCAATAGCCGGATCAATTACAAGTCATCTCCTAGCCTTCTTTCCTTATTTTGTTGCACTCATTCACTCTGAATTCTATGCCCTAAAGTAAAGGGCCGGAGAGAGGGCAAAAGAAAGAAAGTTTCTTGCTTGAAGTGGAAGGAAGAGGGGATTTTCTTTGCTAGACTTTTCATCAAGAGATGCGACCGTTTTTGTCTCAATCCCTTTATGCCTATCTTACTCTTTCTCAAGATTAGAGTAGGAATCACTCATTGTTCATGAAGCACTCGGTCACCCAGAAGACTTGAATATTGAAAAAAGAAAAATAGTAGTTCTAAATGTTTGCCCTATTAAGTGTTCCAGGTCATGATCATGCAACTTATTTTGAATTTATCAAACTCTGAAACTTGTAACTCTATATGCATGTGTGAATGCGTGAATGGTCGTAATGCCATATGTAGATGCCTTCCGATACTATGATCGAGAAAAGTAATATATATATAAATCATCATCATCACCAATAGGCCTTCCAATTGGGAATATGCCAATAATAATATATATGTAACCAATAGGTACCATGCCCCACAATCATAGCTCGAGGGTAGATCCATATGTCATGATGTGAAGTAATGCATCAACGCTATGAATATAACATATATATGACTCAATTTTATCTCATCAAATTGACTTTACTTTACATATAAAACTCAAGTCATGGATGTGATCCTGTGACCTTTATAAAATAAGACCATATGAACATTAGAAATTATCATTAAAATACTTCAATAGAAATAGAGTCTTTGTAGCAACATATGAACAAGTGATACTTTGAATCATACCAGAGCTAGAATGTGCGGACAAGAAGTCGTCATGTATATAGGAAGGTTAATAATGCTTCAATAGAAGAATGTGTTAGAATTAGAAGCTATCCACCAATGCCCTATTCAAAAGGGTCTTTCAATAGAAGCTATCAACCAATTCCGTATTCAAAAGGTTCTTTCCCAATATTAAACAACAAAAAAGTATCAAATCTCAACAATTCATGCTTAACAATATACATTTCGAAAAGTACAAAAATGAGATGTAAGAGATAAGATGATTATTACACAACAAGGTTGTAGATTCATTTAAAAGGATATTTATATCGAACATATATACTATTAACCAAAAATCAATGCCCTTTTAAGGTTCTTCTAACACCACAACATGTCCAACCATCACAAATTTAATTTATATGATTCGCTAACTAAATATATGATTCATAAACTTAATGATAGTAAGAACATCGATTCTTATCTAAGGGGTTCTGAATAATTATTCCAGGCATTTACTCAAGTACAGGGATTTCTTGGAATAGAATAAATATGACGATGATTAAAATGTCAATTCAACCGTAGCTTATGATAGGATATGCGTGATTTCACTAAAAGAGTGTATCTTTACATACCTCACAAACCAAATCCATTAGCTTTGACTATCTTCACGTTATACCTCCGACAAACTACTACAGTGATAAGCCAATACACCTACTTCCAAATCCAAAATTGCCCATAACTACCATGAATTGGAGATATACAATATTGATAAGTCGATTTCCAACAATGGGTTATTGGTTTAGAGTTTCTATAATCAAATCCATAGAAATATTACAATATACATCTTTGTATGTGTTTTCTTTATCAGATTAGTGGTGGTTTCGTGAGTGTTAGCTAAGGAGCTCTGGGGTGGCAGGTTGTGTGGTCTTAGAAAGTGAAGATTCGGTTAGGTGCGTGGTTGTCAAATGCAAGGTATGTTAAGGTTGTTCCTTCCTCTTTTGGAATGCTTTTCATGAAATCCATAATTGTCAGTATATCATGCATGTTGGCATTTTTGTAGCCTTTGATTCATGCTATTATTCTCTTGTTGGACTGTAATGCCCCGAAAGCTCAAAATCAATATCCGGGACATAAATTAGAAAATTTGGAAAATTGTAGAAAAGTTGTAGAATGACCAACCTGACGGGTCGTTAAGGGACCCAATGACTCGTCAGGTCAACCATGTGAAGGATGCCAAGAATATACTCCAATATTCCTAATGGATGATACTACGAGTTGTTAGCGGGCCCTACGACTCGTTAAGTCGCCCGTTGCCAAGCCGAAGTTCAAAAATTTGAGGAATTTAAAATGTACTTGACGGAAGGTCACCACGAGTCGCCATCAGCAGTAACGACTCGTCGGGTCCTTCGTTTCCAGTCCTTTATAGCTTTCTTACCAGTGTACCTGACAAACGACACGACGAGTCATTCCCAGTCATGACGACTCATCATGTGCCCATCGGGAGTTAGTAGAATTTTCCAGTGAACTTGATGGAAGGACCCAACGACTCGTTGGACCTGGTAACGAGTCGTTAGGTCACCCGTTAGAGACACTTGATAGTTTTTCCCAACAAACTTCTAAGGACTGTTTAGTAATTTCCTATTCACCTAAGCTTTAAACCACATCATTTAAGCACTAATTTCAGACATTTTAGTGGGGGAAAATGGTTGCTCCCCTCATTCTCACGCTAATCCTCAGAAGAACATCATTGATTTCTCTCTCAGAGTATTTTAGGGCAAGGGCTAGGGCTGAACTTTTCTCTTCGATTTTCAGGCAGATTCTCCAGGTTTCTTCGCCAGGTATGTGGGGTTTTAGCAAGGGGATTGTCCTTCCCTTGCGTTCCCAAAGTCCTCCTCAATTTCTTCTATCAGTTTTAAGCCTTGAGCTTTCGAGTATGAGAAGCATACATGTTTAATTTCATTGATTTCACTCAAAATGATGTTTATATTTATTGTTAATATAATCTTCATCAGTTCCTCATCAAATTGTCAGTATATTACAAAGGTGAATTTAAGCCCTAACTCTTGAGTAATGATTTTACTTGTTAAATTCCCTCTAGTGAATGAAGAATACTTTGGGTTGAATTCCTAGAATTGTCTTGCTTTACATATGTGTTGGGTAAATATCCCATGAATTAGAATGATTTTAGTACGTTGAATGAAATTCTCTGTTAGCTGCTTAGTAATTTAGTCAGTTAGAACACAGAACTCTATCAGTCTTGTCTCAGTCAGAATCATATCAGTCTAGCTTTAGTCAGATTTTAGCAACCTCAGTGTTGTCAAGAAAATGTCAACTGATTAGTTTGACTCCAGTTTATTTTCGAGGTGTCAGTGGTGCCTCCTAGTTTACAAACTCAGATTAAGATTTCAGTTATTTGGTCCATTAGGAGGTCATGACATTCAGTTATAGCTCTAACCAGCCTCAGGACCCCAGTTCAGTTATTAGTTGTTTTGTAGATGGCTACGACGCTCTAGATAAGCAACTCTGACCAGTATTAGAATCCAGTTTCAGAATCTGGCCCGATAAGGCTCTTAGGGTACATGTAGTTATTTGTCCCTGACTAGTCTTGGGCCCTAGTTTCGAGCTATCAGCTTAGTAGTTCAGTTTTCCAGTGGGAGTAGAACGTAGCACTGAGTGGGCCGGGGTTCCAGCGCACCCAGGTTCCCAAAACCACGTTGCCTGCGTAGGTTACAGTATTACTTGGCTTGATTGGCCCCAAATATTTTTGTGATCACCCAGTTCATGCCTTTATACCCTGGAAAGGTATATTAGGTCCTACCAGTGGGGTGTATACATCGGACTCCACGTCTTGCTCACGTGGTTATATGTCGGCTATAGACTCTCCCACT
This sequence comes from Datura wrightii, assembly GCA_035772735.1. Classification (NCBI taxonomy): domain Eukaryota; kingdom Viridiplantae; phylum Streptophyta; class Magnoliopsida; order Solanales; family Solanaceae; genus Datura; species Datura wrightii. The sequence continues at coordinate 110,592,839 of JASDFA010000018.1, forward strand.
AGTCAGTCTAGTCCAGTATCAGAATAAGCAGCTTAGTTTAGTACAGTATCCCAGGTTCAATGTTTCAAACTTAGGGCATGTCCTTGACCATCAGATAGGGTCGTCTTAACCATTTTAGATTATATCAGTAGTTCAGTTCAGCTTACCTGTTGGTCATGGCGTGTCATTTCAGTTCAGACTTTATATTCAGTATGTTTCTCCCATTTACTTAGTACATTCAAAGTACTGACGCATGCGTTTCATGCTATATCGTTCCATGATACACTATAGGTTCTCAGATTCAGCACAGATAGTTACTTTAGTTTTAGAGCATTCCATTTCAGCAGATCAAAATGTGAGTCCTCATCATTCGAGGGCCTTTTTTATTTATTTCAGTTGGATATGGTTTTGTATAGACTTAGAGTTAGCTGGGGGCCTGTCCCAGCAACTCCTCAGTAGTTGGCTTTCAGACTAGACTTGTCTTTCAGAATTGTATTTCAGATATATTATTTCTTTCTTTACTTTCAGTCTTTACATTTTCTTAAACTGATAAATCTGTTATTTAAAAGTTCCATTGTGCATGTTTACTCAGAATGCTAGTGTATGATAGACCAGGGGTTGACTTGGGGTCACTTGTGGCTTCAAGTACCGTGTTACATTCAGGGCGTAGGCTCGGGGCGTGACATGGACTATTGTTTTGTGGTGATATTGGTGTCAATAATATAGTCATTTTTTGGAGTATTGTTATACGCATCTTGTACTATGTTAGTGGGACGGTTGAATATATAAGACTTAAGTTGCATTATGAAATCAGTTGGTGGGTTTGTTAGCCAATTTGTGGTTATTTTGTATATATTTATATGTTAACTTGTGTTGGGTGTTATGATTAACTGTTATTTTGTGGAAGTACCTTGGTGGTTTTTAAAGTAGGGTTTGGCTAACCTTCTTGTTGTCGTCCATACGGTATGTTAAGGCTTTTCTTTTCTCCTTTTGACATATTTTCCATGAATTATGAATTGGCGTTGTGGTCATGCATATGGGTTTTTTGATAGCCTTGAAATAATGTAATACCCCGAGAATTCAAAGATCGGACTCGATAGTTAAAATGGGAAAAAACTAAAAATTTGGGTTGCAGGCATAGGACGAGTTGTTGGACGACTCGTGATGAGAGCCCACGAGTCGTCAGGTGACTCGTGGGGAGGCCTGGGAGTATGTGGAAAAAGATTAAGTAAAAAGGAGTCTCCACAGGCTTGGGAACGACTCGTGGTCAGACACCACGATTCGTTAGGTCATTCATGGGGAGGAGGTATAAGAAAAATAGAAAAGCCAAGGCAGTTGGACTTAACGAAAGGAGACCATGACTCGTCATTTTAGGCAATAAGTCGTGGTATGAGTCGATGGGTGAAATTGAATAATTGGCATAAGGGAGGCAGTGCACTTGATGAGTGGTGGCCATGACTCGTTGCCACCCGTAATGAGTCATTGTGTCATCCGTTAGGACCCCCAATGATCAGTTAAGATAGTGTACTTGATAGGCAAGGTGATGGATTGTTTGGGCATGTAACGAGTTGTCAGGTCACCCGTTAGGGTCACCTGGCTGTTATTTTCTGTGAAATAGTAAGGGTCTTCTCATAATTTTCTAAGTTCCTAAGACCTATACTACGTCGTTTAAGGCTCATTTTACAGGGTTTTAAAAGGAGAAAACCCATTCTAAGCTAATTCATTTCCATGAATGCAAACTAGAGAGTTTGAAGAGAGGATTTAGAGAAAGTTTTTAAGGTTTCCATTGGAATCTCATCTTGGGCAATCAGAAAGTGTTAGAATCCTCCATTTCCAGGTATGTAGGGTCATGAGTGGGTGTCTTCTTTCATACCCATGCCCAATCTCTATCTAGTGTAAAACATTCTCATGATCAAGTTATGGAGTTTTTACCCAATTGCACGATTCTTCAATTTTTTATACATGGGTATGACTAGATTATGTTTATATTGGTGAATTGTGAAGCTTGGGCAGCTTTTAGATTGTTTTCAATACAAATTATTTCTTCTAAAATATGAATTTAAATGCCCATGGATGAGAAGTTCATGAAAGAAGAGAATGATGTTGAATGTATGATGATGATGAGATTTGATGATGAAAAGCATGTTTTTAAAGCTACCTATGATCATGATACTGTTTTCAAAATGATTGAGTAGATCTAAGTTTGATAAAGATTTGGGCAATGCCCACATGTTGACTTAAAATGATGATTTTCACGAAATAAGCTTACAACATTATTTGGAGCGAAGTCTCCCAAATTTCATATTATTAGCTTGTGTTATGTTGAGTTAAATATTCCTACATATAGCTTACCGCATGATTTGGAGTAGATGCTCCCACTTATACTTGAGCTTGTGGTATGTTTTGAAATAAAGTTTCTCATATGCATGAATTTGTAATTGAGATGTATGTCGTTATTGAGCTTTGTCAAAGGACAATATTGAGCTTCATTTTCACATGATGCCGAGTCTATGCATGATTTCATTAAAGAGCTTTGTGAATAGACATTGTTGAGCTTCGTTCCATACGATGTTGAGTTATGCATGATTTCATCTTCAGCTTCGTCAATAGATAATGTTGAGCTTCATTATACGATGTAGAGCATTGCATATTTTTGGAAGAAGAGTCTAGCACCATGCAGGTCAAAGTTCGATCACCCTATGCCCCAGAATTACGCGCCAATGTAGGTTGATACTATTATAATATTGGGACCTACCCTGTGAGCTATCCCCAGCCCGATAGGCCCTTGAGCTTGATATCAATATCATGGTAGCGTCCATCGCCCTAGCAAGGTTATGGACGGCTCTACCAATTTGAGTGTGATAGTTGGGACCACGTAAGCTCTATCGTGGCATGTCGGTTAAGTGACGAGTCTCCCACTGTCTATACTACTCAGATTTGCATGTTCATTACTCATGGTGATTACTTTTCTCATGCATGTTCTAAAAGTAAGGTTTGACTCATTGTTCAGCTTTTAATCTAAATGTTATGTTTCAACTTTGAGTCATTTGAGTCAGTCATGATGTTATGAAGTTATGCATGGTCATGTTATGATAAGATTATGATTTTAGAATGAATGCATGTAGCCTTTCCTCTCATATTTGAAAGCTTATGATATGTATGAAATGCTTTTAAATGATTTACTTTACTTAAGTGGTTTTACTTACCTTGCATACTCGGTACATTCCACGTACTAACCGCATACTTTCTATGTTGTATCGTTTCATGATATAGGACCCAGCTCCCAAGCTCAGCCCGTGCGTAGTCGATTGTCAAAGTTAGCTCCTACGTGATTGGTGAGTCCTCATCCTTCATCCTTCGAGGGCTAGAAATTCAGTTCCTTATGTATTTTCAGTTCAGTATTGTTGAGTTAGTTGGGGTCTTGTCCCATCAACTCGTCCAGATTAGAAGCTTTTAGACTTACGTACGTGTAGCTTCGGATGTTATTCTGATGTGTTGTTGAGTTAGAATTCCGTTGAGATATATTCATGTTTTCTTCAGTTTATTCAGTAAATTAGTTGTATGCTTGTGCCATGGGTCGACTTGGGGTCTCTCGTGGTCCCTTGTCTCGTGTCTATGATTTTGGCCTACGTTCGGGTCGTGACACCATTACATCCCCTAATGCTAAAGTCCACTACACACCATGGTTACAAACGATGACTCATTGTTCCAAACAATGAGTCGTTACATCACTCATAGTTTCCACTATCACCAGACCTACACTTCCCACGACTGCTTTCAACGGGTCGTTGGTTGGACCAACGATCTGTTGGGTTGTCCGTCCTGCAACATTTTTCCTAGTTTTTAGCCAACTTCCTTTTTTGATCTTGGGTCTAATCTTAGGAACTTTTGGGATATTACAATATCTCCTCCTTGGGGACATTCATCCTTGAATGTTGGAAACAAGCAGAAAACAAAGACATGCAATCATTACACTTAAATACTGATCATTCAAATCGAAAACTGAACGGAATGATTATCTCCGATTCAAACCATATAGCTGAATTGATTTCATGATTCACATACACATCCATATACATAAATGGAACTTGAACACATGGACTGAACATGAAAACTAAATGGAGTTTTAGGGCAAAACTGATACCCGAAGTTGGAACTAAGCCGGTAGAAAATCAATGTGGGTAGCCATGACATCCGCTTCGGCCTCCCATGTATCTCGTTCAACATGTTGATTTCTCCATAACACTTTAAGTGAAGCTACTTCTTTGTTCCTTAGCCTCTGAAATTGATGATCCACTATTTCCACTAGAACCTCCTCATAGTTAAGGTTGTCTTTTAACCAACATTGTCCACCGGGACAATTAGAGTTGGATTACCCAAACACTTCTTCAAAAGCGATACATGAAACATAAGATGCACGGAAGATAATTCCGAGGGCAACTCCAATTCATACGCCACATTGCCAACTCTTCTCATAATCTGGTAGGGGCCAACATAGCAGGGACTAAGTTTCCCTTTCTTCCCAAACTGCATCACTCCCTTCATGAGAGACACCCTCAGAAATACCCAGTCATCAACTTCAAATTCTAATTCTCTTCTTCTCACGTCCACATAAGACTTGTGGCGACCTTGGGCAGTTTTCAATCTATCTCTTATCAACTGAACCTTCTCCATTGTCTCATGAACCGAATCCGGCCTTATCATTTCCACCTCACCAACCTCAAACCATCCTATGGGTGGTCTACATCTCCGCCCTAAAGAGTCTCGAACGGTGCCATCTGAATACTAGAGTGATAGTTGTTATTATAGGGAAACTCGCTCAGGGGCAAGTGATCATCCCAACCACCCTTGAAGTCAATCACGCATGCCCTCAACATGTCCTCGAGAGTCTGGATTGTCCGTTCCGCTTGACCATCCATTTGCAGCTGAAATGCTATGCTGAGCTTAACCCGCGTACCAAGCCCTTTTTGAAATGACCTCCAAAATTGAGAGGTATTTGAGTACCTCGATCTGAAATGATGGATAAGGGAACTCCATGCAATCGGACCAACTCCCGGATATATAATTTGGCATAATCCTCTGCCGAGTCCGTGGTTTTAACCAGTAGAAAATGAGGAGGCTTAGTCAACCTGTCTACCAGAACCCAAATGGAACCATATTGTTGATAAGTACGAGGTAATCCTGTTATGAAATCCATGTTAATCTCTTCCCACTTCCAATGGGAATGCCGATATCCTGAAGTACGCCTCCCGGCCTTTGATGCTCAACCTTTACTTGCTGATAGTTCGGACACTTGGCTACGAATTCCACAATATCCTTCTTCATGCCATTCCACCAATAGATTTCGCATAAGTCACGGTACATCTTGGTGGCACCCGGATGGATAGAATAACTAGATCCATGAGCCTCATACAACATTTGGCTCCTTAAATCATCAACATCTGAAACACATAGGTGACCCTGGTACCGAAGCACACCATCTCCCCCTTGGGGGAAGACCTCCACCTTCTGACTTTGAATGGCTTCCTTCAACTTTACCAAAAACAAGTCCTCATCTTGTCCAGATTTCACATCAGTCACCAAGGACGACTCTGATCCGTTCTGGACAACAACACCACCATCAATCGAGTCAACCAACCTCACTCCCAACCTAGAAAGTCGATGCACATCTTCCACCAGCTCCCTCTTCCCCTCATCCACATGGGACACTCTCCATTGAGAGTCTACTAAGTGCGTCCGCTACTACATTAGCCTTACCCGGATGATAAAGAACACTCATATTGTAGTCCTTGAGTAGTTCCAACCACCTCCTTGTCGAAGATTGAGATCCTTCTGAGTGAACACATATTGTAAGCTTTTATGGTCCGTAAACACATCCACATGGACCCCATACAAATAATTTCTCCATAACTTCAATGCGAACACCAGTGTGGCCAATTCAATATCATGGGTCGGGTAAATCTTGTCATGGACTTTCAACTATCCAGAGGCATATGTTATCAGTTTCCCATGCTGCATCAATACACACCCAAGTCCGATTCTCGAAGCATCACAATACACCACGAACCCATCAATACCCTCGGGTAGGGTCAACACCGGTGCTGAGGTAAATCGAGTCTTCAACTCTTGGAAGCTGAAGTCACAAGCCTCCGACCATTGGAACTTCACCTTCTTCTAGGTCAATTTGGTCAAAGGTGCCACAATAGATGAGAAACCTTCAACAAACCTTCGATAACATCCAGCTAAACCCAAGAAACTCCGAATATCCGAAGGATTCACCGGTCTAGGCCAATTCTTTACCGCTTTTATTTTCTGAGAATCCACCTTTATACCATCACTTGTCACCACATGGCCCAGAAATTCTACAGAGTTCAACCAAAACTCACACTTGCTGTATTTGGCATATAACTGATGATCCCTAAGAGTCTAAAGCACTATTCACAAATGTGCGGCATGCTCCTCCTCGCTCTGAGAGTATATCAGGATGTCATCGATAAACACAATCATGAACATATCCAAATATGGTTTGAACACCCCATTCATCAGGTCAATAAAAGCTAAAGTAGCATTCGTTAGTCCAAAAGACATAACTACAAACTTATAATGACCATACCGCATCTTGAAGGCTGCCTTCGGGATATCGCACTCTCGAACTCTGAGCTGATGATACCTGGATCTGAGATCTATCTTTGAGAAAAACTTGGCACCTTGAAGCTGGTCAAATAATTTATCAATTCTGGGTAGAGGATACCTGTTCTTGACGGTGACTTTGTTCAATTGCTGATAGTCAATGCACATTCAAAAGGAACCATCCTTATTTTGAACAAATAAGATTGGTGCACCCCATAGAGACTTGCTCGGTCTAATGAAACCCTTATCTAACAAGTCCTTCAACTGATCCTTCAACTCCTTTAGCTAGGCTGGAGCCATTCTGTAAGGAGGGATAGATATAGGTTGCGTGTCGGTCAGAAGGTCAATACAAAAATTAATTTCCCTCTCAGTCGGAACACCTGGTAAATCATATGGAAATACTTTTGGGTACTCATCCACCACCGAAACTGACTGGATAGTCGGGGTCTCGGACTCAACATCCTTAACCCTAACTAGACGATACATGCAATCCTTGGAGATCATCTTCCTGGACTTAAGATAGGAAATAAAATGACCTACGAGCACGGCCGAACTACCCTTCCACTCCAAGACTGACTCACCCAAAAAACTGAAACTCCACCGTACGGGTTCTACAATTAATAGAAGCATAACACGCATACAAGCAATCCATGCCAAGAATAATATCAAAGTTAGTCATGGATAACTCTACAAGGTCTGCGGAGGTAACTCTATGCAATATAGTGATCGGGCACCCTCTATACACCTGTCCAGCTACAACCGAATAACCAACATAAGTAGAAACTAAAAATTGTTCTGACAAAGTCTCGGGACTAACTCCAAAGCAATATAAGGTGTCACAAAAGACAACGTAGCCCCTGTATCTAACAAAGAATAAACATCAAGATGAAACACCTGTAACATACCAGTAACCACATCCGATGAAGTCTCCTGCTCCTAACGAGTCACAAGGGCAAAGAACCTGTTCTGGCGCTGACCGCCGACTGAACTAGCTGAGGCACCCTGCTGAGGGGGACGTGCTGCTGGAGCGGCTGAACTAGCGGCTGGCATATGGGCTCCGCTGCCCCCTGACCTCACCGAAGGGCAATCCCTGAGTCTGTGTTCGAGTTTTCAACACCCGGACAAGCATCTAAGACAACTAGGCACCTTTCTGGGTGATTATTGCCACATCCCACACAAGCTGGGAAAGTGCGCTCTGTCTGCATGCTACCCTTACCTCTCGAATCTAAAGCCCTGCTCCTCCGATCCCCTCATGATCAAAATGGTGATTGGCTGATGATGGTGCTGGAACAAAAGCCTGTGCTGAGACTGCTGGCGCTGTCCACCCCCCGATCTAGCCTAAGAAATTCCATAATTATCTGCCTGGCCCTCTTGGCCTCTTTCTACCTCCGATACATTGACTCCATCTACTGGGCATGCAACACTATGCAGGGGAAATCTATATCCTGATGTAGCATGGTGATCCTGCAATCCTTATCCAGGTAGTCCGCCACTCCATGCACAAATCAGCTCACTCGAGCCCTTTAGTCTACCACCAATTCACGCGCATACTTGGATAAATGGGTGAACTCCAAAGCGTACTCCTGAACTGACATATCACCCTGCTTCAAATTTACAAACTCATCCGCCTTAAGTTCCCTCATCTAACGAGGGAAGAACGATCCAGAAAGGCCGCATGAAAGTCTCCCAACCTATAGGGCCTACCCCCACTACCCTAGCATCTCTCCATAGCTTGAACCATATATGAGCCACCCTTTTCAGCTAATAGGATGCTAAATCAACACACTCTCCATTGGTCATCCCCATGACCTGGGTGATCTTTAGAATCTCGTCGATGAATTCATGCGGGTCCTCATCTACTTTGGACCCAAGGAACTCCAGCAGGTTCATCCTCAAGAAATCTCTAACTCCAGCTGCCGCTGCATTGCCATTTTGTGGAACATGCGCAACATCCTGCTGATTGATCTGAGCGGTCAAGGCCTGCGCAAGCATCTGGATAGCTGCCCGAAACTCACCGTGGGCAACTGGCTCTAGTGCCTGATGCTCCTGAATGGATGGGGCTTACTGGTGCCCATTACCGTTGCCATCCTCGTGGACTTTACCATTCCCATTTCTTCTACCGTTCATTCTTTGAGGAGCCATGATTTTTCAATCGCGAATAGCACGAATTAGTAGGATACAAAGACTTTTCATCGCACGACATAGATCATGAAAGAAGGGAACATTTCCTAAATGTCTCGTAGCCTCTTCGTCATAAGTGTGGACACTTCACACCCATGAAAAAGACTCTAATTAATATGGCTTTCAGACACCCTAGGACACTTCAAACCTATGGCTCTGATACCAAGTTTGTCACGACCCGAAGAAGGCCAGAATTGTAACACAGGAAAAGAAGGCTCGAGAGACTCCAAGTCAAGCCATGGCATGAACATTCATCTAAATTCATATCACTTAAAGTGGATTACTAAACATACAATATAGTGGCATATCAGCTGAGTACTACAATTAGTCTGAAAGCCTCTATCATACCAGATGGATTGATGGGACAACACCCTCAATTAACCCGGCCAAAACCAAAACAAAAAGAACATCACGTTCTGAACATATGGCCCTCGGAACATGAGGACTCACCAAAAGGGCTGATAGCTAACTCTGAAAGAGACTACTGACGGGGATGAGCCTGAGAGTCGGGTCCTGTAATGATACAATATAGAAAGAATGCGGTCAGTACATGGAATGTACCAAGTATGCAAGGTAAGTAAAATGGACATTTAGAATATATAAAAACTAATAAATGATCATAAGAGTAGGACAACATGCTCATAACATAAATAGCATACGATAACATAAGGCTCAAGGTTTTCAAAACATTCGTAATTCAGTCATAACCATAATTGTCACACCCCGCCTTGGGGGGTATGACTGGCACCTGGTGCCCTACTAGGACCTGAACTACTGGACTGCTAAGCCTAGGCACATCTGGTGCCTGGCTGGCTCTAACTCACATTTCTGGAAACAAAGGGCTATATAATTGTTGTAAACACAGCCCCCGGCCTATTGGCCTATAGCCTCCTGTACCTGTACTAACAGCTGACCAGAAACATGTCAATATGGGGAAACCTATGCGGGCCGACAAGGCCACCATGCTGTCTAGTTATCTGTAACTTAATCATAGAATATTAGAAAGCTACGTGACCGACAAGGTCACCACTACTGGCAAACTATGGCCCCACACGGCCATCAGAACGGAAAGAAAGAGTACTAACAGCTATACAACTGCACGGCCTCACACGACCGGCTCATCTGACCACAGGGAGATATATATAGACTGCAAGCCTCTAGGAATAGCAATAGAATGATCGGGACAGGGCCCCGACCTACCCGTACTATATAACAAAAAGGAACTGAAATACACCTCTGATATTCAGTCTCCGGATGACAGGAGCTGAATACTCGATCGCTGACAAGAATCATGTAGTATCGTCTGCTCGTCTATGAGTACCTGCAGGCAAGTAATGCAGTGCCCCACCGGGCGTCAGTACCGCTGGTATTGAGTATGTAGAGCAATAACTGAAAGCAAAATCTGAAAACAACAATGTAACTGATGAAACTGAAGTAAGAAGAATTAGATTAACTGCCTGATACTGTAAGTCATACCTTTTCTCATTTATACTAGAAGGAAATAGGGGTCGCACCTGGAGACTTATCACTCAACTGCTGGTCTACTCGTGTCTAACGTGACATGACATACATAACATAACATAGTATAACACACACAAACCTTACCCGGCCCCCATAAGCCGGGAGGTACAATCAACACAGAATCTATAACCCTACCGTGGTCATCCCATCTCCTATAACCCTGTAAGCATCCTGTCGGTCCCCTGGGTATGCACTTGGGCTCGCTGAGCCCCTGACTATAACTGTACCTGAGTCTGGAGAACTCCTGAATCAACACCCCGGGCGTATCCGCTCGACGAGGGTGTATAAGGGCCAACCAAGGCACAATATGGGGAAAACTGGCATCCCATCTTCATCCCCTGGGGGACGGCATGCCACTCCGTAGAGCGACGTATCCTCATTCTCTGGTGGATGAGTCGATACAGCTATTAACCCTAGGGCGGTCATGGATGCTAGGTAGTCCAACCCCAAACAACACAACGGTCTCAACTAGTAATACTATCTGCGTATCTCACATGTTGAGGCTAATAAGGGTAAAGTATCGTATATATTACATGCTGAACTAATGATAGTAATCTGTACGTATTTAATACGTGCTGAGGCTGGTACATATATATAGATATGAATATAGTCTCCTGTCAGGCTATACTGGGGCAAATGCTATACAAGATAGTGTCTCTGCTGAAAACTATGTGTTTACTGAGTTTCTATATTAACATGATTTCCTATTCCTAACATGCTTTCTAAACTTCATTTTAGCCTGCTATTCTATTTCTGAACCGTCTTACGGATGTTGCATTACTTTACAGGGTTTCAACTGAATATAATAATACCTTAACATTTCGTATTACATCACATACTGAGCATGCTGGGCAGTTTCTAACACTTATATTAAAATCTATGTCACACTAGTAAGTTTCACGCAAGTTACAACTGGATGCTTCCAACATCGTACCAACATTCACAATAAACATAACACTTGACTTCTGAACATTCTACTAGCCATTAAATTACTACACTGTACCGATATTATTTAACTTGCCGAGGGAACTAGCTTTACATACCTTATCCTCGAACTATCCGTCTGTCGGACAAGGCTCGGTCGGTACTTCAACTATTTCTTCTCAACTGCATTCATAAATATGTCAATTAATACTAAATACAGTTTTATTGTAAAGAGCAATGTCACTTTCGATATAGTTTATAGCCTAAACTTAGGCTTATCGAAAGACGGTCGAAAACTCGCTATTTTTCAGTGGTCCAGAAGGGAGAAATATTCACTTCACAGCTAGGAACACATAGACACTAACTTAGAGCAATTCCACTTACCTTAGCTCGGTGGCTCGACGATTCGTCGGCCGTATTTTACGAAACTGAATCCGTAGGAATGCTCTATGCTGGTAAATACCTCCGTATCTGGAGTTAATTTGAGTTTGGGCAACGTTTAGCAGCGTAATCGGACGAAAATTATATAATTTCTTCGTTCCTCTTTCTCCCTCTGCGTTTGCCCTCTGTTCTCTGGAAATGTTAAATGTTTTTATCATTTAAAACCAAAGTGGGGCTTTATATACTTGGGCCTGGACAAGACCAATGTGTCACGGAGCCAACGCGGAGGCCTCTCCTCCGTGACACGCTGCCATCGCGGAGGGGCTCTGCCTCGGCTCCTTCCGCGATGGTTCGACAGGTTTCTCGTCCGATCTTTTCCCGGGCCTTTCTCCAGCACGTATGGCCTTCAAATACTCTTGACCAACGTGCGAATAGGTCATCTAGGTGCCGGGAATTCTACGGGGTATAACATTCACCCCCCTTAAGAACATTCGTCCTCGAATGTACACTATTATCTAGAGGACTACTTACCTACTTTCTAGAAAAATTTCGGCAGAGTTTCCTCTGTAATATGGACTATAGCAAAAACCTGAAATGCAGAAAAGTCCAACACAGGCACTGCACATAATATTCTAGGATCCACTGGATAACTAGATATCAATCTTTCTTTATCATTTACAGACGTACAACCATAAGGTACTGCATAAGTAATAACACGGACATACCTGTCGCCTGACTAGGCCTGAAATAGGTGAGGGTATCTGGTTTTCATATCTTCTTTAGCTTCCCACGTCATTTCTTCCCGGTTCCTGTTACGCCACAATACTTTGACAGATGCAACATCTTTAGTCCTCAGCCTGCGAATCTGTCTGTCTAAGATAGCTATGGGAACCTCTTCATATGCTAACTCTTCTGTGACCTGGACATCTTGAACTGGAACTACTGTAGAAGGGTCCCCTACGAACTTCCTTAACATAGAGACATGGAATACTGGGTGAACAGATGCTAACTCTGGAGGTAAATTCAATTCATATGGAACTCGGCCTATTCTTCGCCAAATCTGATATGGCCCAATGAATCTCGGGCTAAGCTTACCTTTCTTGCCAAACCTCATCACCCCTTTCATTGGAGACACCTTTAGATATACCCAGTTATTTACCGCAAATTCTATATTTCTACGCCGCATATCTGCATAAGATTTCTGGCGGCTCTGAGCGGTCAGTAAACGTTCTCGGATAAGCTTTATCTTTTCCTCTGACTGCCGAACAATGTTTGGGCCAACCAATGATGATTCTCCTATTTCAAACTAGCCCACTGGCGATCTACATTTTCGCCCGTATAATGCCTCGAAAGGTGCCATCTGGATGGCTAAATGATAACTGTTATTATAAGCAAATTCAATTAACGAAAGATGCTCATCCCAGCTACCCCCAAAATACAGCACACACGCTCGTAGCATATCCTCGAGCGTCTAAATTGTACGTTCAGCCTGCCCATCTGTTTGAGGATGGAATGTTGTGCTCAAGTTAATCTGTGTTCCCAACCTTTCTGAAATGACTGCCAGAATCTAGCTGTGAATTGTGCTCCCCTATCTGAAATGATGGATACCGGCACTCCATGCAATCTAACTATTTCTCTGATATATAACTCGGCATAATCCTCAGTTGAGAAGGTAGCCCTCACTGGCAGGAAATGAGCTGATTTTGTTAGCCTGTCAACTATTACCCAAATGGAATCGTTTCTGCGTCTAGTACGGGGTAACCCTGTTACAAAATCCATGTTTATCGCTTCCCATTTCCACATAGGTACTGTTATATCTTGCGTCAAACCGCCCGGTTTCTGGTGCTCCGCTTTCACCTGCTGACAATTAGAACATCTAGATACAAATTCGGTTATCTCAGCTTTCATGCCTGGCCACCAGTAGATGTCTCTGATGTCGTGGTACATTTTCGTCGCTCCTGGATGAACGGAATAGCGAGCGTAATGTACCTCATGCATGATCCGTCCGCGAAGCCCTGAAACATTCGGGACACAGAGGCAGCCCTTACAACGTAGCACATCATCCTTGGTTATCTAAAAATCTGACTCCTTACCTGCCTGAAGTCTATCTTTGAGCTGGACTAAATCAGGATCCTCGTACTGTCGTTCTTTTACCTTTGTAACTAATGATGACACCGCAGAATTTTGAATTACTGCTCTATTATTTTCTGTTTCCATTACTCGAACGGCTAGACCAGCTAACTGATGAATTTCTTTGGCTAACTTCTGTTTCTCAGGTCGCAAATACGCCAAACTCCCCATTGACTTTTGGCTCAGGGCATCTGCTACAACATTAGCTTTTCCGGGGTGGTATAGAATATTCACATCATAATCTTTTAACAGCTCCAACCAGCGGCGTTGCCGCAGATTCAACTCTCTCTGAGTGAAAATGTACTATAAGCTCTTATGATCTGTGTAAATATCAACATGGACGCTGTACAGGTAATGCCTCCACATCTTTAAGGCGTGGATTACTGCGGCCAATTCCAGGTCGTGGGTGGGGTAATTCTTTTCGTGTTTCCTCAGCTGTATGGAAGCATATGCAATTACTCTACCATGCTGCATCAACACATAACCTAACCCAACACCTGACGCATCGCAATAGACTGAATAACCTTCCGTGCCTTCCGGCAATGCCAATACTGGAGCGGAGGTTAATCTGTCTTTCAGTTCCTGGAAGCTCTGCTCGCATGCCTCTGTCCATTGAAACTTCGCTGCTTTCTGTGTCAATTTGGTCAGAGGTGCCGCAATGGTCGAGAATCCTTCAACGAACCTTCTGTAATATCCTGCCAACCCCAGGAAGCTACGAACTTTAGTCGGAGTGGTAGGCCTAGGCCATGACTTAACTGCTTCTATCTTCTGGTTGTCTACCTGTATACCAGCGTCTGAGATGATATGCCCTAAAAAGGCCACTGAGTTAAGCCAGAATTCACACTTAGAAAATTTAGCATACAACTGCCGGTCCCTGAGGATCTGGAGCACTATCCGCAAATGAGTTCGGTGATCTACTTCAGAGCGAGAATACACCAGAATGTCATCAATAAATACCATTACGAACAAGTCCAGGAGAGGTCTGAAAATACTGTTCATCAGGTCCATGAAGACTGCTGGGGCATTCGTTAACCCGAAGGACATAACTAGAAATTTAAAATGTCCATATCGGGTCCTGAACGCTGTCTTAGGAATATCTCTCTCACGTACTCGGACCTGGTGATATCCGGACCGCAAGTCAATCTAAGAAAAGTATCTGGCTCCCTGCAACTGATCAAATAAGTCGTCAATTCTGGGGAGCGGGTACTTGTTTTTTACTGTAACTTTGTTTAGCTGCCGATAATCTATGCACATTCGGAGCGAGCCATCTTTCTTCCTCACAAACAAGACTGGCGCACCCCACGGTGAAGTACTCGGCCGGATAAAACCTTTATCTAACAAATCTTTCAACTGCTCCTTTAATTCTCTGAGTTCTGCAGGAGCCATACGATAGGGAGGAATTGATATCGACTGAGTGCCTGGTAACAAGTCAATAGCAAAGTCTACTTCCCTTTCTGGGGGAATACCAGGTAACTCATCAGGAAACACATCAGGGAATTCATTCACCACTGGAACAGGCTAGAGTGTCGGAGATTCTTCTTGGACATCCTGAACTCTCACCAGATGGTAAATACATCCTTTAGATATCAACTTTCTCGCCTGAAGGTAGGAAATAAACCTACCTTTTGGCGTAACGGTGCTGCCCTTCCACTCCCGCACAGCTTCTCCTGGGAAGTGGAATCGGACCGTTTTGGTCCAACATTCAACGTTGGCAAAGCACGGTACTAACCAATCCATACCCATTATGGCATCGAAGTCTATCATTTCTAACTCGACTAGATCTACTGTGGTCGGACGGTCAGCAACCTCTACTGTACACCCGCGGTAGATTCAGCTAGCTGTGATAGAGTCACCGACGGGCGTAGATACTAAGAAGGGCTGCTGTAATGATTCTGGTACAATACTAAACTTTCGTGCCACAAATGGAGTAATGTAGGACAAAGTAGACCCTGGATCAATCAACACATAAGCAGGGTGTGAGCAGATGGTTAACATACTTGTCACAACATCAGGCGACGCTTCTGAATCTTGCCTCCCTGGTAGGGCATATGTGCGGCTTGGACCCGCACCTGTACTGGAGGCCCCTAATCTGCCCCGACCCCTGCCTGTTGAAACTGAGGGCCTGCGCCCAGTCGAGGATGCTGTGGCTCGTGATCCTGCTGATGCCCTATCCTGTCTATCCCGGTCCTCTCGACCTCTGACTGGGCAATCTTTCATCAAACGGCCTTCTTGGCCACAAATATAACAAGCGGTGGAGCCATATCTGCATGCTCCAGGATGGCGTCGACTGCATATAGGGCAAAGTGGTAGGGTATACCTACTCTGCTCCGCCCTCCTCTGTAATGGTGAATCTGCCATCTACGAGCCTCTACCAGTCTCTGACTGCCCCCTGCGGCTGAATCTACCCCCCTACGACTGTGGCGGGGCCGGGGGCCTGGGCGGCCTGTCTGACAATCGTGGCCTGGGTCCTCCCCGGGCCTCCCTCTGTAACTCAACTGGCCTGTCCCGGCGATGCTGTTCCTGATTGACCCTTCTGATCTCCCGATGTCGCTGCCTGATGCCCTCAATATTCTGGGCAAATGCCTGAATTCGAGCAATGTCCATGTCCTCTCGTAGTGTGGCCATAATACAAGTCTCAACATATTCTGGATTCAACCCCATAATAAAACGGTGCACTCTGGATGCCATGGTAACAACAAAGGCCGGTGCATATCGAGCCAAAGAATCAAACCGCAAGGAATATTCCCGGACACTCATGGCCCCCTTCTCTAGATGTAGGAACTGATCTACCCGAGCCTGTCGAATCTCCCGTGGCGAATAGTGATCTAGAAAGGCTCCTGAAAAGCTGGACCAGGTGGGAGGGGAAACATCTCTCCCTCGGGACCTTTCCCAGCTTTCATACCATAACACCGCAATATCCCGTAACCGGAATGCTGCCAATTCAACTGATTCGGTAGGCGTGGCATGCATAACCCTGAAGATTCTCTGCATTTGATCCAGAAAATCCTGAGGGTCCTCTGTCCGTTCCGTACCTGTAAACTGTGGGGGATTCAGGGCTAAGAACTCTCGGACCCTTGAACTACCGGGCCCTCCTGATGACTTCGCAACTGTAGACGGCATTGGCTGACGCTGAGCAGCCATCATCTGTGCTAACATAACTACAGAACTCCTAACCTCCTGGTCAGAAGGTGTCGGTTTAGGGACTGCTGAAGGTAATGTTGCCCAAAGGGGCTCCTGACATGGTGGAGACTGCGGAGGAGGCTGGGACAATGCCTCTGTAGTGCCCTCTGATCGGGCTGTTTCCAAACGAGGGGGAGGCATCCTCCTGGTGCCTTCCCCTGCTACAATATCTAAGCTCCGACCTGTGATAGGATGTTGCTGGTCTGACATTATCTGTAACCAAAGAATATAGTAAGCTTTCAGGGACTCAACCCTATATTGCACCGCTCTACAGCACGACTGAATAAGAATAAAAGATAACCATCCTATCATGCCTTGCAGCCTCCTATCCATAGTATGTGGTGCACAACACATCCATGGACAGGACTCTACTTAGCACGGCTTGCAAACTCCCTGGGATACAACCTGCTCTGATACCAAGTTTGTCACACCCCGACTTGGGGGGTATGACTGGCACCTGGTGCCCTACTAGGACCTGAACTACTGGACTGCTAAGCCTAGGCACATCTGGTGCCTGGCTGGCTCTAACTCACATTTCTGGAAACAAAGGGCTATATAACGGCTGTAAACACAGCCCCCGGCCCATTGGCCTATAGCCTCCTGTACCTGTACTAACAGCTGACCAGAAACATGTCAATATGGGGAAACCTATGCGGGCCGACAAGGCCACCATACTATCTAGTTATCTGTAACTTAATCATAGAATATTAGAAAGCTACGTGACCGACAAGGTCACCACTACTGGCAAACTATGGCCCCACACGGCCATCAGAATAGAAAGAAAGAGTACTAACAGCTATACAACTGCACGGCCTCACACGACCAGCTCATCTGACCACAGGGAGATATATACAGACTGCAAGCCTCTAGGAATAGCAATAGAATGATCGGGACAGGGCCCCAACCTACCCGTACTATATAACAAAAAGGAACTGAAATACACCTCTGATATTCAGTCTCCGGATGACAGGAGCTGAATACTCGATCGCTGACAGGAATCACGTAGTATCGCCTGCTCGTCTATGAGTACCTGCAGGCAAGTAATGCAGCGCCCCACCGGGCGTCAGTACCGCTGGTACTGAGTATGTAGAGCAATAACTGAAAGCAAAATCTGAAAACAACAATGTAACTGATGAAACTGAAGTAAGAAGAATTAGATTAACTGCCTGATACTGTAAGTCATACCTTTTCTCATTTATACTGGAAGGAAATAGGGGTCGCACCTGGAGACTTATCACTCAACTGCTGGTCTACTCGTGTCTAACGTGACATGACATACATAACATAACATAGTATAACACACACAAACCTTACCCGGCCCCCATAAGCCGGGAGGTACAATCAGCACAGAATCTATAACCCTACCCTGGTCATCCCATCTCCTATAACCCTGTAAGCATCCTGCCGGTCCCCTAGGTATGCACTTGGGCTCGCTGAGCCCCTGACTATAACTGTACCTGAGTCCGGAGGACTCCTGAATCAACACCCCGGGCGTATCCGCTCGACGGGGGTGTATAAGGGCCGACCAAGGCACAATATGGGGAAAACTGGCATCCCATCTTCGTCCCCTGGGGGACGGCATGCCACTCCATAGAGCGACGTATCCTCGTCCTCTGGCGGACGAGTCGATACAGCTATTAACCCTGGGGCGGTCATGGATGCTAGGTAGTCCAACCCCAAACAACACAACGGTCTCAACTAGTAATACTATCTGCGTATCTCACATGCTGAGGCTAATAAGGGTAAAGTATCGTATATATTACATGCTGAACTAATGATAGTAATATGTACGTATTTAATACGTGCTGAGGCTGGTACATATATATAGATATGAATATAGTCTCCTGCCAGGCTGTACTGGGGCAAATGCTATACAAGATAGTGTCTCTGCTGAAAACTATGCTGTTTACTGAGTTTCTATATTAACATGATTTCCTATTCCTAACATGCTTTCTAAACTTCATTTTAGCCTGCTATTCTATTTCTGAACCGTCTTACGGATGTTGCATTGCTTTACAGGGTTTCAACTGAATACAATAATACCTTAACATTTCGTATTACATCACATACTGAGCATGCTGGGCAGTTTCTAACACTTATATTAAAATCTATGTCACACTGGTAAGTTTCACACAAGTTACAACTGGATGCTTCCAACATCGTACCAACATTCACAATATAACACTTGACTTCTGAACATTCTACTAGCCATTAAATTACTACACTGTATCGATATTACTTAACTTGCCGAGGGAACTAGCTTTACATACCTTATCCTCGAACTATCCATCTGTCGGACGAGGCTCGGCCGGTACTTCAACTATTTCTTCTCAACTGCATTCATAAATATGTCAATTAATACTAAATACAGCTTTATTGTAAAGAGCAATGTCACTTTCGATATAGTTTATAGCCTAAACTTAGGCTTATCGAAAGACGGTCGAAAACGCGCTATTTTTCAGCGGTCCAAAAGGGAGAAATATTCACTTCACAGCTAGGAACACATAGACACTAATTTAGAGCAATTCCACTTACCTTAGCTCGGTGGATCGACGATTCATCGGTCGTATTTTACGAAACTGAATCCGTAGGAATGCTCTCTGCTGCTAAATACCTCCGTATCTGGAGTTAATTTGAGTTTGGGCAACGTTTAGCAGCGTAATCGGACGAAAATTATATAATTTCTTCGTTCCTCTTTCTCCCTCTGCGTTTGCCCTCTGTTCTCTGGAAATTTTAAATGTTTTTATCATTTAAAACCAAAGTGGGGCTTTATATACTTGGGCCTGGACAAGACCAATGTGTCACGGAGCCAACGCGGAGGCCTCTCCTCCGTGACACGCTTCCATCGCGGAGGGGCTCTGCCTCGGCTCCTTCCGCGATGGTTCGACAGGTTTCTCGTCCGATCTTTTCCCGGGCCTTTCTCCAGCACGTATGGCCTTCAAATACGCTTGACCAACATGCGAATAGGTCGTTTAGGTGCCGGGAATTCTACGGGGTATAACAATAATCATAAGAGAAAAGCTTTATTGACATGACTTGATCCAATATACATAATCATAAACATGCATAAATCATGAGGAACAGTGGGAGATTCTCATAACCGACATACCCCATACAAGCACACATGGAGCTCGACCTGTAACACTAGTTGGGAGGGCGTTCATACCTTGCCAAGGGTAGAACCATGAAAGGCGTGATACACCATGAAAAGGGGCCATTTGGGCCAAGGGACAGTCACAAGGGACTTCCCATCATGTCCTACGGTGGCACGTAATTCTGAGATCGGGGCAGAACCTAGGCCCCGAACCTATTCGGTGTTAAATACTACTCCCAAAACATATATAGTGCTCATAGTATAATATGCATGAGATTCATGGGCTAGTTAAATCATGATAATTATAAATATGCTTGTAAATACGTGAACTAGCCATGAGGGTAAGGCTCGTGAGTCGGCCCAAAACATAATTCGTAAATCATGGGATTCATGCATACTTGTAGATCATACATATACTTTGAAAATCATCAAATCGTAATGCGTATTTGAATAAATCCATATTTTCAATCATAAATCATGATGGGTTTATGGATATCAATGATTGAAGTAAAGCTCATAACTCGATTCGTCATAGAACATGCATAATTGGGCTTAATTTAATGAAAAATGAAATCAATAATTATATAATCAAATTAGTTGTAGAATCTAATCATAATTCAGAAAATATAACATAAAACATAAAAGAAGATAACCTATTAATAGATCATTAGAATTTCCACAAGATTTGATTTAAAACCCCATAAGATTTTGATCAAACTTCATGAATTAGGAGAAATTGGGCATGGGTGTGAATGAAAATACCCATTTATAACCCTACATACTTGGGGAGAATCAAATCTCAACACTCCTGAAAGCCCAAAGGGAAAATTGATGAAGAACACCTTGAAGACTAGCTTGATCACCTCTAAATATTCTAACTTTGCATGCATGAGAAGGAATATGGTAGGAGGGCTTAACCTATCTTATTCCACTCAGAAAATAACTTAAAATGACGTAGTTTAGGACCTTAAAACATAGGAATGATGAAAATACCCTTAATGAAAAACCTTGAAAAATCTGCAGTGGGTGAGCTAACGGGCGTACCAATGAGTCATTGGAGGATACCATGACTTGTGGTATCCGTCCATCATCTGCACTACCAAATACCTAATCTCAAATTCAACCCACGACTCTATAGGACGAGTCATCCTTTCATCCCACAGGTCGTCACTTCGTCCGTTGTTTGCCCCCTCCAGATCCTACACTAGTCCTTCCAACGAGCCTCACCATGACTCGTTACATCTCACGAAGTGTCATGGGATTTCCCGTTACATCCCTTAATGCTGAAGTCTAGTACCCACCATGGTTACAAATGACAACTCGTTGTTCCAAACAATGAGTCGTTACATCACTCGTTGTTTTCACTGTCACCAGACCTACACTTCCCATGACTGTTTCTAACAAGTCGTTGGTTGGACCAATGATCCGATGGGTCGTCCGTCCTATAATATTTTCCTAGTTTTAGCCAACTTTCATTTTTGATCCTGTGTCTAATCTTAGGCACTTTCGGGGTATTACAAAGTCGTTGGGTACACCACGAGTTGTGGTGTCCCTCATGGTGACCCTCAGAGGTATGATTTCATTGTTGGCTACGAGAAGCAAACTATGAGTCGTGGTGTTGAGGATGAATCGTCCAGTCCCTAGTTGGGACTGGTAGTGTGTTTTTCCCTGCGAATTTACTAAGGGCTTTTCTGTAATTCCTATGTTCCTAAGACCTAAACTACATCATTTTATGCTCAGATAGGTGTGTTTTAAGAGGGGTAACGCTCATTCTAAACCTATTCACCTCCATGCATGCAAGTCTAGAAGATCCTAAGGGTGATCAAGCTTAGATTCATCAAGTTCTTCACCAAATCCTTTGAGTTCTCAACAGGGTTGTAAAAATCAAATTCTCCTAGGTATGTAGGGTTATGAATGGGTGTATTCATCCATACCCATGCCCAATCCTTCTTCAATTACATGAAAATTCTATTGGTTAAATCTATGGGGGTTTTAACCTAACATGTGAATTCTCTAAGTATCAATCATGGGTATGATCTATGCATGTTTCTAATGTTGAATTATGATCCATGGGCATATTTTACAATGTTTTCAATTACAAATTATGTTTTCAAGTTTTTACAAATTATGATGCCCACCCATGGAAGTTCATGAAAGTTGAGATTATGATACATGTATTCAAGCATGAGGAGATATATTTGATGAAAGTATGATTTCGAATTACTCATTTCCATGTTCAAGTTTTCGAACGACCAAGTCTATGTCAAGCATGTTTAAGTATTGGGCAAGACAATATGATCAAGTATGTTTCATGATTTATCTAAATTTTATGTTATTACCTTACCAATTGGTTTTGGAGTCTAGACTCCCACTATTTTCAGCTTGTGGTATGGTTTGAGCCCAAGGCTCCTCATTTTATAATTTCATATTATGCATGTTTGTTATGATTTAGCTTCAGCACTAGAGGATGTTCAGTTTCGTTGAAAAACGATATAGAGCATAAGCATATTTTTGGGAGGTGTCTAGCACCGGTAGGCTAAGGGTCGGTCAACCCTATGCCTCAGTTTTACGTGCCAATGTAGGTATGTTCAGATTATTTAGGACCTCCCGTGTGAGCTTCCCCTGCCCTAAATGGGCCTTAAGCTTGATATCGATATCATGGTAGCGTTCTTAGCCCTGGCAAGGCTTTGGACGGCTCTGCCTACTTGAGTGTAACAGTCGGGACCACGTAAGCTCTATCGTGGTTATGTCAGTTATAAGACGAGTCTCCCATTGTTCCTTATGATTTTAGTTATGCATGTTCACCAGTCATATTATTATGTTTTCAGCAGGTTTGACCCAATGTTCAGTTTTACTTATGATTATCAGTTTTTAGCTTTGGGTCACTCGATTCAGTTATGATATTCAGTTATGTTTAAATCATGTTTTTCAATAAAAGCATGCAAGCCTTACTCTCAAACTCTATGTTTTATGATATGCATGATCTCTGTTTTACTTACTAAGCGATTTCACTTACCTTATATACTTGGTACATTCCACGTACTGTCTGCATACTCTATGCTGTATCATTTCATGATATAGGTTCAGTTATTCAGGCTCAGTCCCCCCGTTAGCCGGATCCTCAGCGTTAGTACTTTCCAGCTAGAGTTGGTGAGTCCTCATCTTTTGAGAGTCCTTCTTTTATGTTGTATTTTTAGTATTCTTAGTTTCAGGCTTTAGTGAGTTAGTTGGGGTCTTGTCCCATCAACTCGTCAGTAGTAGAGGCTTATCAGCCATAATATGTGTTTAGCTTCAAACATGTGTTATGTATTCAGTTATTCTATTTTATCAGTTTTTTAGACATTCGCTATGTTATATGTTAGATTTCCGCATTTAAAAATGTTGATCTTAAATGTTATGTTCATTCCATGGGTCGACTTGGAGCCTCTCAAGGTTCTTTGTCCTGTTTCTGGATCCGGACCTATGTTCGGGTTGTGACAAACTTGTATCAGAGCATTAGGTTTTGAAGTGTCCTAGGGTGTCCAAAAGTCGTGTTAAGTAAAGTCCTTCTGGTGGGTGTGAAGTGAGACACACTTATGATGAAGAGGCTACGAAACGTTTAGGAAATGTTCCCCTCTTTCATGATCCATGTCATGCGATGAAATGTCTCTCTATCCTTCTAACTCGTGCTATATGCATTTGCAGAATCATGCCTCCTTGCCAAGTTAATAGAAGAAGAAATGGGAACAAAAATGGCCGTGAGAACAGCAATGGGGTGGGCACCAGCAGACCCCAGCATCCCCTAAGGATCATATACCCGTGTAGGTTGCCCACGCAGAGTTCAGGGAGGCCATACAGATGCTAGCTCAAGCTTTGACCGCCCAGGTCAACCAACAGGTGGTAGCGCATTTCCCTCATAACGGGAATGCGGCAGCGGCGAGAGTTAGAAATTTTCTAAGGATGAACCCTCTGGAGTTTCTCGGATCAAAGGTGGATGAGGATCCACATGAGTTTATTGATGAAGTTTTGAAGATCACCCAGATCATGGGGGTGATTGAGGAGGAGTGTGCAAATCTAGCCTCATATCAGTTGAAAGGGGTTGCGCACATCTGGTTCAGGAAATGGAAGGATAGCAGGACAGTTGAAGCAGGCCTCATTGGTTGGCATGTGTTCCATACCGCATATCTACATCAGTTCTTCCCTCGTGAGATAAGGGAGATTAAAGCAGCTGAGTTTGTGAACCTAAAGCAAGGAAAGATGACAGTCTAGGAGTACGTTTTAGAGTTCACTTGCTTGTCCAAGTATGCACCTGAGATGGCAGCAAATCAAAGAGCCCGAGTGAGTCGATTCGTGCATCGGATAGAAGACTATTTGGTCAAAGATTGCCGGACCGCAATTCTCCATCAGGATATTGACTTTCCTCATATAGTTCTGTATGCCTAGAAAATAGAGGCGGTACAGGTGAGTGAGTGGCAGAGAGAGGCCAAAAGGGACAGGACTGATAGCTTTGGATTCTCCCAGTAGAGACCTAGTGGTGGGCACCGTCAACGGTCCCACCAGAGATCTTCAGCCCTCATGCCGTCAGCTATGAGTGTTCCATCCAAGTCTAGGCATGACCAGAGGGAATTAGCATTAGGCTCTCGAGGTCAGGGGAGTAGACCCGTAGAGAGTCCAGCATCCCAGAGTGTGGCAGGTGTGGCCGGAGACACACGGGTTAGTGCTTAGAAGGTACAGGTGCTTGTTTCGAGTGTGGGAAACCCGGACATATGCTCAGAGATTGCCCAGCATCAAGACAGGGCCATGATAGGGTCGAGGCCTAGCCACTAGTTCAGCAGCCCTATCAGCATTCTCAGCTCAGCAGGGTGCATCCACTAGTGCAGGTGGTGGTCAGCTCCAAAACAGATTTTATGCCCTCGAATCTCGTCAGTAGCAGGAGGTCTCTCTAGATGTAGTCACTGGTATGTTACGAGTGTTCCACCTTGATGTATATGAATTGCTAGATCTAGGGGCTAGTTTATCTTTTGTGATGCCCTATGTTGCTAGTAATTTTGAAGTCAGTCCCGAAATCCTATTAAAATTCTTCTCAGTATTTATTCTATTCGGTGATTCAATTATAGCTCGATGGGTATATAGAAATTGCCCTATCACAGTCCTTTAGAAAGTCACCTCAGTAGATTCAGTAGATCTAGTCATGATAGATTTTGATGTTATCTTTGGCATGGATTGGCTACATGTATGTTATGCCTCAGTGAATTTTAGAACCCGTACGGTAGAGTTTCGATTTTCGGGTGAGCCAGTCTTAGAGTGAAAGGGTAGTTCAACTGTTCCTGTAGGTCATTTCATTTCCTACCTTAAGGCCAGAAAGATGATTTCTAAGGGTTGCGTGTACCATCTAGTTAGGGTTAAGGATGCTACCTCCAAAATCCCGACTATCCAATCAGTTTCTACAGTGTGCGAATATCCAGAAGTGTTTCTAGATAATTTACTGGGAATTCCTCCTGAGCGGGAGATCGATTTAGGTGTTGACCTTCTTCTCGATACACAGCCTATATCAATCTCTCCTTACAAAACGGCTCCAACCGATCTAAAGGAGTTAAAGGAACAGTTGAAGGACCTTCTAGATAAGGGTTTCATTAGACCTAGCAAATTCCCTTGGGGTGCACCACTGCTCTTTGTACGAAAGAAGGATGGTTCCCTTCGAATGTGCACTGATTACTGACAATTGAACAAGGTTACCATAAATAAGTTTGTTCGACCAGATTCAGGGTGCTAAGTGTTTTTCGAAGATAGAACTCTGATTCGGATACCATCAGCTCAGGGTTCGGGAGAGTAACATTCCGAAGATAGCCTTTGGGACTCAATATGGTCACTATGAGTTTGTAGTCATATCTTTTTGATTAAGGAGTGCTCTTGCAGCTTTTATGGATTTGATGAACAGGGTGTTCAATTCATAGTTGGATATGTTTGTGATTGTGTTCATAGATGATATTCTCATATACTCTCATAGCGAGGAAGAGCATGCCGCTCATTTGAGGATGGTGCTACAGACTCTTAAGGATTGCTAGTTGTATGCTAAGTTCAGCAAATGCAAGTTTTGGCTAGACTCAGTGGCATTTTTGGGTCATGTGGTGTAAAGTGAGGGTGTACAGGTGGACTCCCAAAAGATAGAAGCAGTGAAGAATTGGCCTAGACCAGTGAATCCTTCGAATATCAGGAGTTTCTTGGGTTTAGCTGGTAGTACCGGAGGTTTGTTGAAGGATTTTCATCCATTGCAGCACCATTGACTAAGTTGACCCAGAAGAAAGTGAAGTTTCAATGGTCGAAGGTTTGTGAGAAGAGCTTCCAAGAGTTGAAGACTAGACTCACCTTAGCGCCACTGCTGAACCTACCGGAGGATATCGATGGGTTTGTGGTATATTGTGACACCTCAAGGATCGGCCTTGGTTGTGTATTAATGCAGCACGGTAGAGTTATAGCTTATGCTTCCAAGCAGCTGAAGGTCCATGAGAAGAACTATCCGACTCATGAACTCGAGTTGGCGGCAGTAGAATTTTCCTTGAAGATTTGGAGACACTATCTATACTGGGTCGATTTGGAGACTACAAATGCCTGTCGGATGTTTTTACCCAGAAGGATCTAAATCTGCGTCAAATAAGGTGGCTGGAGCTCCTTAAAAATTATGATATGAGTGTCCTTTATCAACGTGCCAACTTAGGTATGTTTAGATTATTTGGGACCTCCCTTGTGAGTTTCCCCTTCCCCCAAGGGGCCTTCAACTTGATATCGATATCATGGTAGCGTCCTTAGCACTGACAAGGTTTTGGACGGCTCTGCCCACTTGAGTATAATAGTCGGGACCACGTAAGCTCTATCGTGGTAATGTCAGTTATATGACGAGTCTCTCATTATTCCTCATGATTTCAGTTATGCATGTTCATCAGTCATGATGTTAAATTTTCAACAGGTTTGACCCAATGTTCAGTTTTACTTCTAAATATTATTTCTCAGCTTTAGGTCATTCAATTCAATTATTTCAGACAGTTATGCTTAAATCATGCTTTCAGACAATAGCAAGCAAGCCCTACTCTCAGACTCTTATGATGAAATGTTTATGATCTGCGTGATCTCTGATTTTACTTAGCGGTTTTACTTACCTTGCATACTTGATACATTCTATGTACTGACCGCATACTTTATGCTGTATCATTTCATGATATAGGTTGGATATTTAGGCTCAGTCCCGCCGTTAACCAGATCCTTAGTGTTAGCACTTTCCAGCTAGAGTTGGTGAATCCTCATCTTTCGAGGGCCCTTCTTTTAAGTTATATTTTAGCATTTTGACTTTTCAACTTTAGTGAGTTAGTTGGAGTCTTGTCCCATCAACTCGTCAGTAGTATAGGCTTATCAGACATAGTATGTATTCAGTTTCATACTTGTGTTATGCATTTAGTTATTCGATATTATCAGATTTTCAGACTTCTGCTATGTTATATGTTAGTTTTCCACATTAAAAATGTTAAGCTTAGATGTTATGTCCATTTCATGGGTCGTCTTGGAGCCTCTCAGGGTTCTTTGTCCCGTGCCTCGATCCGAGCCTATGATCGGATCATGACAGTACCGCTTTTCACCCATAAATAGATGGTTAGGCTGAGCGGACCATTCATACTCTTTAGGATATGTGGAGATCATATGTGATTGATTTCAAGGGTAGTTGGGATGATCATTTACTTCTCATCGAATTTGCATATAACAATTGTTACCATCCAGATGGCTCTATTTGAGGCTTTTTATGGAAAAAGATATAGATCGCCTATTGGTTGGTTTGAAGTTGGTGAAGCTACGTTGATAGGACCAAATTCAAGTAATGAGGCTATGGATAATGTTCAGCTTTTAAGGGAAAGGTTGAAAACAACTCAGAGTCGCCAAAAGTCCTAGGCGGATGTGAGGAGGAGAGAACTTGAGTTCGAAGTTGATGATTGGGTGTTTTAAAAGGTGTCTCCCATGAAGGGAGTGATGAGGTTCGAAAAGAAGGGGAAACTTAGTCCCCGTTATGTTGGCCCGTATCAGATTGTAAGACGCATTGGTGAGGTGGCCTATGAGTTGGAGTTTCCCTCAGAATTGGCTTCAGTGCATCCTATTTTCCATGTGTCACTTTTAAAGAAGTGCATGGGTGATACGGCTTAAGTTATTCCTGTGGAGAGGGTAGGTGTGAAGGATAGCCTTAGCTACGAAGAGGTTCCGATTGAAGTACTTGATCGTCAGGTTCGAAAGCTATGAAACAAAGAAGTAGCTTCAATAAAGGTTTATTGGAGAAATCAACATGTTGAGGGAGCTACTTGGGAAGCCAAAGCAGATATGATGGCTAAATACTCGCACCAATTCCCTTTCAATTCAGTTCCAGCTTGAGGAATCATTTTCCTCCTTAGTACTCTATCCAGTTTCATGTTTAGTTCATGTGTTCTAGTTTCTTTCATGTCAATGCATGTATGTGTGATTCATGAATTCTATTCAGTCATGCATTTTAGTATGGAGTTAGTCACTTCGTTAGTTTTCAGCTTTAGATATTCACTATTTGGGATGACAGATTTCCCTCAGTGATTCAGTATGTTTACCATACATTCGAGGATGAATGTTTCCAAGGGGGAGATATTGTAATACCTCGAAAGTGCCAAAGACTAGACTCGGGATTTGAGAATATGAGCAGCACAAAATGCTTGAAAAATGACTCAAAATGACTTGTGGTAAGAGTCATGGGAAGGAAGGATGAGTCGTAGGAGGAGTCGTGAAGAAACTTGGAATCTTAGTGTCCAGACCACGAGTCGTGGTATGTGGGTACGACTCATGGTCAGGGTCGTGGAGTGGATTTGGAGACAGCTGATTTTGCAAGACACAAGTTGTGGTACGACTCGTTGTGAGAGACGGCGAGTCGTGAGAAGGGTCGTAAGTTGGGGAAAATTTTATGCAAGAGAGAGAGAAGTCACGAGTTGTGGTACGAACCATGGTAGGAAACCACGAGACGTGGATTGTAACCGTAGGAGGGATGAGGCAGTATTGGTGTTGATGATTCAAATGACTCATGGGATAATGGCATGAGTCATTGTGTGACTAGTAGGTAAATTCGAGGTAAGATTAGAGAGCAAGTCAGTAGCGACAATGGACCTCCCCATGAGTCGTGGGATCAAGGCGCGACTCGCGAGATGAGTAGTGACTCCTGGAAGTTGTTTTTTTTTTCTGAGAAGTTAGTAAGGGTAAATCCATAATTTCTATGCCCCCAATCCTAAACTACATTGTTCTAAGCTCAGTTAGGAGGGTTTAAATTATGTTTAACGTATTCTAACCCATTCCCTCCCTATTCATGCATACAAGAGGATTTCTAAAGGAAGATCAAGTCTAGAACTCCCCAATTTCTTCTCCAAGCCCAATTCCTTTGGGCTTTCAAGGGAGACTGTGAGATCATATTATCCAGGTATATAGGGTTGTGAATGAGAGTTCCTCTTCACTCTCAAGTATTTATAAATTCAAGTACTAAAGTAATTTGATGATGTTATGGGGTTTTAAGCCCTAATTATGGAATTCTCCTTGATTTGATTATGAGTTAATTCCCTTCATGTTCTAAATGTTGTTTTAAGATCTATGGGCAGATTTTATATTTAAATTGATTATAATTATTTTTATGATTTCAAATCCAAGTAAATCAATGCCCAATTATGCAAAGTTTCATGAAAAGGAAAGTTATGATTCTATTATGATTTTGATTTTCCTAACCCCAAACTATGAAATTATGATTTATGATCTTATTTCTCTTAAAGTACTCTTCATGGATTTATGAAAGTCAAGTATATGAACTTTTCACAAGTATGCATGTTCTTCATGATTTATGAATTTATGACTTTTGAACAACTCACGGGCCTTTATTCATGGCTTATCATGTACTTCAAGCATGATCAAGTATGTTATGATTTATTTGGCCATGAACATCATGAATGATTTCATGATTACGATATGAGCCTCATATACATATTTTTGGAAGCAGTGTCTAGCACCGAGTAGACCCGGCATTCAGGTAAACCCCATAGTCTAAGAACTACGTGCCATCATAGGTATATACATATTTTTTTGGACCCCCTGTGATTTCACATCATGCATGTCCCTTGCCTGGCAAGCCTTGAACGGCTCTGCCCACTTTAGAGAAAAGTTGGGGCATCATGTAAGCTCTATCATGATGGTGTCAGTTAAGACGAGTTCTCCCATTGTTCCTCATGATTTATGCATTGTCATGTTTATGTTATTTTGGCTCAAGTTATATTTTATAAAGTTTCTCTTATGATTACGATTATGACTAGATTATGAATGGTTTGAAAACCTTGAGCCCTCATGTTTATATTATGATATTTACTTCATGTTCATGTCGTCCTACTCTTATGAACTTTTATGTATTTTAACTGTTTGTTTTTACATACCTTGCATACTCTGTATATTCCAAGTACAGACCGCATATTCTATGCTGTATCATACAGGTCCGAGGGATCAGTCTAAGACGCATCATTAGTCCTGCTTTCCCCTCATGCCTGTTTTAGCTAGCGTTGGTGAGTCCTCATACTTCGAGGACATTCAGTTATCCATTGTTATGTTATTTTAGTTACAGACTTTGTTGAGCTAGTTGGGGATGCTGTCCCATCAGCTCATCAGTTATGTTAGAGGCTTTTCAGACAATATGTAGAAAATCAGCTTATTAGTGTTGATTCTGTTTTAGATTGATATGTATGCATACTTCCACTTAAGTAGGTTTTACTATTTCAGTTTCTGCTTGTTGTATGTTCTTAGCTACTATGTTCATGCCATGGATTAACTTGGAGCGTCTTGGGGTTCCTTGTCTTGTGTCTCTACCAGGGCATATTTTCGGGTCGTGACACCCTGTCACTGATAGTGTTGCTGAGGTTGCTTAAATTTTGACTCTTTCCCTAATTTCAACCCCAGGGGAAGTTGGGGTGATTCTGCCAATTTCTGTTGTAGGTGTTTGTCAAGACCCGAGTTGGGACCCCAGATCGAGACACAGGCCTAGAACCACGAATGGCTCCAAGTCGACCCATGGCATGAACATAACAAATAAAGAGCATAACTTAATGGAAGACTGATAAACTGAACATCAATAAGCGGAAGTCTACACACATAATAATAATAAACCTTGTCAACACTAACAAATTGAGACTCTACATACCATCTGAAAAGCCTCTAACATAACCAACGAGCTGATGGACAACATCCCCAACTAGCTCAAGAAAAGTCTGACTGAAATAACAAAATAACAAACTAAACTGGGTGTCCTCGGAAGATGAGGACTCACCAATACTGGCTAGCAAGAAAGATACGGAAGCAGGACTAATGGTGCGACTGAGTCTGATCTCTCGGACCTGTATCATGAAAGATATAGCATAGAGTATGTTGTTAGTACTTTGAATGTACTGGGCATGCCAGATAAATAAAAATGTACTAATAAAATACATAAAAGTTCATAAGTGTAGGAAAATTAAAACATGAAGTAATAATCATAGCTTAAACATGAGAGCTTAAGGTTTTCACAACCATTCATAAACTAGTCATAATCCTAATCATAAGAGAAACCTTAAAAAACAAAACTTGAGCCAAAGTATCATAATCATGATCATGCATAAAACATAAGGAACAATGGGAGGACTTATCTTAGCCGACACTATCATGATAGAGCTTACATGATGCCCAACTATATTGCTTTAGTGGGCAGAGCTGTCTTAGGCTTGCCAGGCAAGGGACATACATAGAATGATATCGATAATGGGACCCACCTAGAGTCCAAGGACCTACCTAGAGTCTATGAATATAAGCCTACATTGGCGCATAATTATGAGACCATGGAGTTTGTCTGGCTGGACCTACTCGGTCCTAGACACTGTTCCCAAAATCATGCCCATGAAGGCACATATAATAATCATGAAAATCATACATGAAGTTCATGGCTAGCTAAATCATAACATACTTGATCATACTTGAAATACATCATTAGCCATAAAATAAGGCCCATGAGTTGGCCAAAATCATAAACTCATAAATCATGACGAACATACATGTTTGAGAAGATCACCATACTTGAGATTCATAAATTCATGAAGAGTAATTGTAGGAAATGATATTATAAGCCATAAACCATAAATTAGGGCTTATAAGAATCAAGATCATAATAGAATGATAAACTTGACTTTTCATGAAACTTGCATAATTGGGCATAATTTTCTAAAATTTTAAATCATAAATTTAATAATAAAAAATCAGTATGCAATCTACCCATAGATATTAAAATATGTTTGGAAACGTGAAGGGAATTGGCCCATAAATAAATCATCGAGAATTTCATGAAAGTTGGGATAAAACCCCAATAGGATCACACTTGAATTCATGAACTTGAGGAGAAATTTGGGCATTAGAGTGAAAGGAAACTCTTATTCATAGCCCTACATACCTGGGTAAACTAATTCTTATCTTGACTTGGCAAGCCCAAGAGATTTGAAGGAGAATTGGAGGATTGCTAAGCTTGATCTTCAATGGAACCCTCTAAAATTACATGCATGGGAGTTGAATGAATTAGAATAGGTTAAACTCCCCTAATACACTCTTTTTAGGGATTAAAAAGACCTAGTTTAGGGCTTAGGAGCTTAGGGTTCACGAAAATACTCTTAATGAATTCGTAGGAAAAACTGATCAGTCAGCTGTCATGAATTGTACCACAAGTCGTACAATCATCTTACGACTCGTGGTATCCTCCCATACTGACCAGGTCCAAAACATCCAACCCTCTGAATATTTCCACGAATCTTACTACGATCCATGACAAACTTCTACAAGTCGTACCATCACTCATACCATCAATCACTTGATAGCTCCAAAGACTTGCTACAACTCCTGATCACGGGTCGTACCCACATATAGTAGTGGGGACTCGTGTTCTGGGGAACAAAAATCTTTAACCTGATCCACGGGTCTTCCTATGACCCGTACTACCAACCTACAACTCGAAGGTTGAGTCATACTGAGGCAAGAATGTAGATTTTCTACTAAACTAATTTCTAATCGTCTCATCTAGTCTTAGGAATCTTTGGGGTATTACAATATCTACCCATAGGGAACATTCATCCTCGAATGTAGACTGAACATACTGAAAAACTGGGGAAGGAAACTAAATTCTCAAATACTAAACATATGGAGCTGAAAACTAATGGAGCGACTGACTCTGGATTGATATACATGACTGAACTGAATTCACGAATCACACATA
Source organism: Datura wrightii (assembly GCA_035772735.1). NCBI lineage: Eukaryota > Viridiplantae > Streptophyta > Magnoliopsida > Solanales > Solanaceae > Datura > Datura wrightii. The sequence goes on from JASDFA010000018.1 coordinate 110,626,144, forward strand.
CATGTACTGACATGAAAGGAACTGAGATACATGAACTAAACATGAAACTAAATATAGTACTAAGGAAGAAACTGATACCTTATGCTGGAACTGGGTCAGAAGGGAATAAATATGGGTATCTAGCCATCATATCTACTCCGACTTCCCACGTGGCTCCTTCAACAAGTTGATTCCTCCACAAGACTTTCACCGAAGCTACTTATTTGTTCCTCAAGTTCTGAACCCGACGATCAAGGATCGCAACCACTACCTCCTCATTACTAAGGTTATCCTTCACACCTGCGCTCTCCATTGGATCACCAACCCGCTTCTTTAACAATGATACATGGAAAACTGGATGTAGCTAAGCCAACTTTGCTGGTAGCTCCAACTCATAGGTCACCTTGCCAACACGTCTCATACTCCTATAGGGACCAACATATCGGGGACTAAGTTTTCCTTTCTTTTCGAACCTCATCACTCCCTTCATGGGAGACACTTTTAAAAATACCCAATCATCAACTTGAAACTCCAGTTCTCTCCTCCTAACATCAGCATAGGACTTTTGATGAGACTGAGTTGTTTTCAGCCTTTCTCTTATAAGCTGAACTTTCTCCATAACCTCATGAACTAAATCTGATCCTAATAATGTAACCTCACCTACCTCAAACCAACCAACAGGCGATCTACATCTTTGCTTATAAAGAGCCTCAAAAGAAGTCATCTGAATTTTGGAGTGGTAGTAGTTGTTGTAGGCAAACTCGATAAGAGGTAAATGATCATTCCAACTACCTTTGAAGTCAATCACACATGCTCTCAACATATCCTCCAGAGTCTAAATGGTCTGCTCAGCCTGACCATCAGTCTGTGAATGAAAAGTTGTGCTAAGCTTGACCTGAGTGCCGAGTCCCTTCTTAAACGATCTCCAAAACTGCGAGCTGAATTGAGTACCTAATGAGTTGGTAATTCACCAACTTATTAGGATCTTAAGCCTGAGTTTTTGCTTAGTTTTTGAGTTGTTTATGTGGATTTTATGCCGTTTTTGCCTTTGTTGTGTGTAGATGTCTAATGTGAAGAAAAGAGCAAGAAATGGAGCAAAAAAAGGAAGTGGAATGAAAATCAGCGCTCCACCAAAGAAGACCGGTGAAATGCCGGTCAAAAGCTGATAACCACTACTTCTAGGAAACAACTCTACCAGTAAATGTGAGTTTCCACTGGCGACAAACCGGTCAAGTCATCGAATGACACCTAAACTTGCTGGATTGAAGAGCAAAGAATCGGTGGTGAACGGATGGAGTTCGGCGAAACGCCGAATGAACCACTGAAGGCTACTGAAATTAATTGAATCTATAGGTAGTGTAGCTGGTGGTCCACGGATTGCAACCGGTGAACCGCCGGTACTTTCACTGGTGCCAGAATGCAAATCAGGGACAAAATTGTCCAGCACGAAAAAAAAGAGAGAAGATACCCCCTTTTTTTTTAATATATTCTAGAAAAAGTACTGTGGACTCATCAGCTTTCATATTTTCTAGATTTTATAACATTCTCTTAGCAGAAAAGAAAGGGAGAATTTGATTGGTGGAATTTGAAAAGAACCATTCTCTTTTTCTTCTTCTTCTTCTTCTTCATAGCAAGGTACTGCAATCTGTTAGATTTTGCTTAACTAAGTGTAAATCTATTAGATTTTCTCCAATCTATAATTGAAGATCCTTGCTATGAAGAAGAAGAAGAAGAAGAAAAAGAGAATGGTTCTTTTCAAATTCCACCAATCAAAATCTCCCTTTCTTTTCTGCCAAGAGAATGTTCTAAAAGCCAGAAAATATTAAAGCTGATGAGTACATAGTGCTTTTTCTAGAATATATCCAAAATGATAACATCCATGGAAACTCATTATCAACTAAGGAAGGTTTGGAAGTTCCAAGAGCACCCATTACAAGATATCAAACAAGGAAATTTGATAACCAACTTAATGGGTTGGAATTAGCTATTAAAAAGTGTCTTGTGATGGAAGATCTCAAACCCAATGAAGATATTTTCTCCAAGTCTTACATCTATTTGAAGTCCTAAATTAAAATTCAAGAGGAGATGATATGGAGCCCAAATCAGCCCCTAAATAGAGAAAATACTGCAACATTTTTTTAATTAATTTTTAGAATTATATTTAAAGTTGTTTTATTCTATGTTGACTCCTAGGACATTGTGTGTGGCAGCCTTCTATGCCATTTAATAGTTGTATTGTTCTATGTTGACTTCATAGGATAAATGTGTGTGGTAGTTTTCTAGGTCCTAGGAAGTATCATTTTCGTTTATGATATCTTTTGAGCTACCCCTTCTTCACTACTATATAAAGTGGTCCTTGTTCATTCATGAAAAGCAGTTTTTGAATATTAATATATTTGAGAGTTCTTTTGAACCTTTGTGGAAGATAATTTTTTGGATTTATCTTGCAACCTAACTAGTTCATAGTTTATGGTAGTAAGATAATTCTTTCTTGATATCTTTTGTTTCTTCTTGATATTCTTAGAAGGCGATTAGGACACTTACTAACTGTTGTATAACGTTACTCATGAAGTGGTCAAGATCCGATTCTAAACTTGGTTACTTTCTCAAGTAAAGGCGTTTGGTTTACCCATAGCCAATTCGCTGTTACTTGGATCTTGTCAAGTCAATAGCTCTTAGTTCTTGTTTATCTTTTCAATTAGTTTTCTAGTTTTGCTTCCGTATTTATTTTAAGTTCATACTCTAGTTTTGGGATTCCCAACCTTTGTGTTATCAAGTGGTATCAGAGCGGTTCTATCAAGATCTCAGTATTGATAATCTTGGGAGTTTCTTGAACAAAGAGCAAAAAAAAATATTGTTGTAGCAGTGAACAATAACATTGAAAAAAATACTACTATGGCGGTGAACAGTATCATTTAAAAAAAAGCAAAATTTCTTTTTATTGCTCTTCAAGAAATTTTTCCTCAGCTAATTATTTCAAAAGAAAAAAGGAAAGAAAGAGAGGTTTTGATAGAACACATGAAGAGGGGATCCTAGATCTTTATCTTATTCTAAAATCCTTTCCTTTTTGTTCGAGTCTTATTTCAACTTATTCTTATTCTTCCTAGGTTGGTTCTTCACTTTTTTGTGCCCCAAAATTCCTTATTTACTATTAAGGACTTGACATTGGTGAGGTTAAATATAAATCCACGAAGTGTCTTTCCAAAGGTCATTTGAGAGGTAAAAGGCAGGAGTGGGTGAGAACAATTGAGGGAAAAAAAGCCAAGTTTGAGTGACACACTATTTTTTTAAGATGTCTAATACAGGTGATAGTGATGGTGAAAGGAGGGCTGCTCAAGAAACGGAGAACCAAGCAAGAAATGATTTTACTTTACAAGCTATGCACCAAAAATTTGAAAGATGGAACTTACAATTTCAAGAGATAAAGGATGCCATTGTTGAACAAAATGAGACAATAGTTGAACTTAGGAGGGGAAATCAACCTGTTGTACCACCCCAAAATAATCCTAGACCTCCAAATAGGAGAAATGTACCCCATGCCCCCATTGTGAATCAATAAAATCCTATTTATAATTTGGTTGTATGATTTTGATGCAAATCTAGATAGGATAGGGAGAGATAGAAGGGGACAACGAGCTAGATTGGAAGATGACAACTTAAATAGCATAAAGATGAAGATGCTATCTTTCAAAGGCACAAGAGATCTACCTTGATTGGGAGCGGATAGTTGAGGCCATTTTTTATTGTCACAACTATTCGGAAGGTAAGAAGAAGCTTGCTGTTGTTGAAGAAAAGGTTTGTGCCTTCGCATTTTCAAAGAGACCTGTAACAGTGTCTTCAATCAATGAAGCAAGGAACCATGACTATTGATGAATATTTTAAGGCTATGGATATGGCTATGATCCAAGCTAATTGCATGGAAGATGAAGAGGCTACTATGGCTAGATTTCTTAATGGTTTAAATAGACAAATAACTGATGTAGTAGAGATACAACTATATGTAACTTTAGATGAATTAGTAGATTTGGCTGTAAAAGTAGAAAAGAAAAATAAAAGAAGACATTAGGATAGTTCATGGAGGAATCAACCAAACACCACTTCCAAGAATCCATGGTCAAAAGAAGAAGTATCTTCTAGACCTCAAGAAGACAAAGGCAAGGGTAAAGTAGATGAGAAAGAGCGACGTAAATCTTTTTTTCCTAAGTCATCTAAACCTTCCAGTTCTATTCAATGTCATAAGTGTCATGGGAGAGGGCATATGATGCATGAATGTCCAACTAGAATAAACATTATCTTGAGAGAAGATGAAAAATATAAGAGTGAAAAAAGTAAGGATGAGAAAGAAGAGGGAGGTATGAGTGAAGATGATGTAGAAATGCTTAATGATGGTTTTGTTGGGGTATCTAGGAAGATTCTTGAAGTAGAATATGAGAGTGAGAAAGAGGGAGAAGATGAAGGTGAGAGTGAAGATGGTGTAGAACTTCCTTTTAATCATAGTTTGATTGGGGTAGTTAGGAGGCTTATGTCTATCAGTTTGGGAATCGATAGTGATGAACAAAGGGAGAATATATTCCATACTAGGTGTGGGATAAAGGGAAAAACTTGTTCTATGATTATTGACAGTGGTAGTTGTGCTAATGTGGTGAGTTCACACTTGGTAGATATGTTAGGGCTTGCATGCATGAAACACCCTAAGACCTATAGACTCCAATGATTGAATGATAGTAGTGAATTGAAAGTCAACAAACAACACATGATTTCATTCAATGTTAGTATGTATGAGGATGACACTCTTTGTGATGTGATTTCTATGCAAGCTTGTCATATCTTGCTTGGTCGTCCATGCCAGTTTGATACGCATACTTTTCATGATGGAAGAAAGAATAGATATTCTCTTGAGCTTAAGGCAAGAATTATACTCTTGCACCTTTAACTCCTTCTCAAGTATTTGAAGATCAAAAGAGATTGCGGGAATCAATGGAAAAACAAAAGGGAGGGAATAAAAGAGAGCTTGAGGGAAAAGAAAAGAGTTATGGCCAAGAGTTAGAAAAAAGAGAGATGTCCAAGATAGAGAAATAGAGGACAAAAATATAAGCAAAGAGGTAAAAGAGGGCTCGAGTGGAAAAAAAAACTTGGTGAGAGGAAAGAGGCTAAGGAAAAGAAAAAAAGAGTTTCTATATAAAAGCCAAGGAGTGTTTGAATGCAAGAAAAGAGGGACTCCCCATAATACAACTTACTTATAAAGAAGTCTTGATTAATTCTGAGATATTAACTTCTTCTTTGCCAAGTAGTGTTACTTCTCTATTACAGGATTTTGCTGATAGTTTTCCTGAGGATATTCCTAAAGGTCTACCACCTTTGTGTGGAGCACAAATTCCAAATAGGGCTGCTTATAGAAGTAATCATGAAGAGACAAAGGAGTTGCAAGGAAAAGTTGATGATTTACTTGAAAAGGGGTTTGTACAAGAGAGCATGAGTCATTGTTCTGTTCCTATTCTATTGGTGCCCAAAAAGGATGGATCTTGGCGGATGTGTGTGGATTGTCGATCTATCAACAAGTTTACGGTAAAGTATCGTCATCCTATTCCTCGTCTTGATGACATGTTAGACCAATTGCATGGGTCTAAAATTTTTTCTAAAATTGATCTAAAAAGTGGTTACCATCAGATTTAAATGAACCCTGGAGATTAATGGAAAACTGCTTTTAGACCAAATATGGGCTTTATGTGTGGTTAGTTATTCCTTTTGGCTTGACTAATGCACCCAACACTTTCATGAGATTGATGAATCATATTTTTAAGGATATTCATGGAAAGTTTGTGGTGGTTTATTTTGATGATATCTTGATCTTTTCTAAAAATCTGGATGAGCATGTTGAACATCTAAAATAAGTTCTCGAAGTTCTTAAGAAGCAACAATTGTTTGCTAATCTCAAAAAGTGTACCTTTTGTGTGGATCGGGTGGTATTCCTGGGTTTTGTGGTCAGTTCTAAGGAAGTTGAAGTTGATGAAGAGAAAATCAAGGCAATCAAAGAATGGCCTAAACCTAAGAGTGTAACTGAGATTAGGAGTTTCCATGGGCTTTGCACTTAACTCAATCACGAAGAGTATTCATACATCTTCATTATATTTTATTTATAACAAGTGCACCTTCAACCTTTTCTTTCCTTTCATCACTCTGCTTTTCTTTTCTTTTCACCATTCTCACTCTTTGACACTTTGGGAAAATTATTTCCTCTTCTTAAGCGCTTAAGAGTTTTGGATCAAATTTACGGCTAATGAAAAGAAAGGGTTAAGCTCGGTTTACACATTTTTGACAAAAGAAAAAAATAATAGGCTAAAGGCTCAACGGGCTAACTAGGGTGTACATTCAAGGTGGGTACAGTAATGAAAAAGAGAAACTTTCGGTTAAAACAAAGAAATGCCTACATCCTTTTCTACAATACACGTCCTTCATTTTGTTTCGTACACACACCAGGCAAGTTCTAGACATTTCATAATAGCATGGAATAAACAAAACCTCACCCCACACTTATTGCACATGCTCAGTTCAAGACATATTCATAGACTCTTCAACCAGCTAATTACAAGAATTCAAAATTAAGCCTCAATCACACTGAATCGACTCTGTGGCCTAGGTATCTCAACATATTTACAGAGTTGCATGCTTTCATATGAATCACCTTTGCATTTCAAATATCATGTACAACACGCAACCAGAATTCCGCAACCATAAAGTAACTACAGGTTATGGGATGCAACCCACAAAAGAAAACAACTGAAAAATAAATGAAAAAAAGAAAAAAAAATCTACTCCTAACGACTCCATTTCCCTTAAGACGGTTGTCATCCATCCATCATAGGGAATGGTCACTAACTAAGACTTCGGTTCAATGGGACCAATCTCGGTAAAAGAACCGAAAACAAACGCCGAGAAACCCAAGAATTGAAAATGTTTTAAAAATATCGATCATTTCGATAAAACAAAAATATGTACAAAATCAGCTAGCAACATTCAGCAACACACAACAGCTTCACATTAATTCCAATACAGAACAGAAATATCACAATCATAGGGTCACAACATTTTTTCCACAGGCACAACAACAGAACAGAAACATAAACAACAACACAACCAGCACCTAACTACTCCCACCCCACACTTATATCGAACACTGTCCCCAGTGTTCACAAAAATAAAAATAGCATAAAAATTGGGTGGTGGAACTCCCTGATCAATCAAAATACTCCACTTCTTCATCAGATGCTGCTGCCTCATCTCCCATGTCTGAATCGCCCCCCTCGTCATCATCGGACTCCACATCGGAGTCCTCACGACGTGTCTCCTCATCTGTGGGGACATCATCATCTGTGGGCTCTACAAAAGTTGGCCCCACTCAGCATAGAGCCCTGGCATTTTCGCCAAAAGGGTAGTCTAGCTCGAGCTGCCACAGCTCCTCTTCTATTGCCGGCCTCCCACCTATTCGCAGCTGGAGCATCTGTATCCTGTACATGCGAGCCATGTACTGATCATCCCGAGCATGTCGCTCGGCTAGTGTAAGAACTAGCCCATGGGTGGTGTCGGGTGCCTTAGTTTTAGTGACATCTAAGGCCCGCCGCTCCATCTGCGGGATGTAGTCAAGGGCCTCTTCTTCAATATCCAGGCCCCTAAGGAATGTTGTGAGTAGTCCACCAAATCCGTATCTGTTCCCTTGATGCAAACGGGCTCTCTTCATGGCAGAGATAATCACCGCCCCCACATTGATCTCCAGCCTTTTCATCAGGGCGTACACCAAGCATACACGATCCTGGGTTACATCCGTCATATGCACCCCCGGGATTAGGCAGGAACAAACAATCTTCATCCATATCCTGGCTTCCCTGTTCATCTGTGAGTAAGGCAAGGTCTGATGGTAGCCCCTCTCCTTATGTCTTCTCCACCGAGCTGTTGATCGGGTTCCACACAAAGTGCATCTGATGTCCGCATATGGTGGAGTGATATTCAGCTGTTGAAGCACATGGGCGTCTGTGTCCCTCGCCCCTAGGATAGCATTGAGGTGGTGGGGCTCAAAAGTTACTATTTGCCCCCTTATTTTGATGGTGTGACTTCTGAGAGTCGGGTTCCAGTTGGCGTAGAATTCCCGAATCAAGTGCAAGTTGCATTCCTTGGGCTCTTCAAAAATGAAGTTCAGCCCAGCTGCCTCGATCCTCTGGACAATCCTGGGGAACTCCTGTGCCAACGGTTCCCTTGCTATGTGTTCCTCGGGGAAGTACTTGCTCTCCTTGTGCTTTGCGTACCATTTCTTCCCCTCCTCTGTCACCCACCTGGTTCCGTATTGACGGCGTTGGCCGCGTGGAACCGCTGGTGCTGCTGGGACAGCTGTGCCCAGTCTGATTCTTTTTCTTCCGGCGCCAGATGTTGATGCGCCTTTTCCCTTGTCTTGCCTGCTTGCCATTGTTCCTGTCAAACCAAACAAACAAGTTCAATGTTAACCCAATTAAAATTAGCTTCGACTAAGGTTGGGTTAAGCTAGGCTACCCCACACTTAGTCCTTAGCCAAAATTACAACATTAAGGCAAGATCGTACTTATTTACACAAACAAACAACAGAACATAACAAATATGCTTAGTGCCTTGGGAGAATTCGGCGGTATACATTCCATGTACTACTCAGACTTCGTACAGCTAACCACAATCCTTACCTATCGATAACATTTTATCCCATAGCACTTGGCAAGGAGAAACAAAAGAAAAATTTTAACTACATGATCCTATACAATTCATCCATTTCTTGCAATTTCCAATATTTCCTTAACCCGAGAATTCGTCGGTCTTTTAGCCTAGTTACAGTTAGCACAATCAACTCATCTCACCCAACATGTACAACCCAGCATGAATTTCACTAGTTCAACTCAATTTTTCAATTTCAAACTCAAAGTCAAGCCCTAGCTGTGATTTTATCAAAAATTCGATTAAGCTATGTAATTATCGAGTTCAAGCAATCACATCGTTACTCCGAACATCAATCAACAATAATTCAATTGAATTTAAGCTTAGTTTCTACTTAGGGCAAGTTTTGCTCATATCACATGTTCAAAATCGAAAAAATTCGACAAGAATTGAGATAGAGTTGAAGAACATACCTTGAATTCGAAGAAATGATGAAATATTGATGAAATTATGGGCCTAAGTCCGTGTCACGTTGAGGGGGGAGGGGTTTTTGGGATGTTGGTCGCGGAGAGTATGAAAAATGAGGAAAAATGAGGGGGGATCGGGGATAAAAAGTGGGAATTTCGCGTGGGTCACGCGGCGACCCGGTGTGACCCGTCGCGATATACACCTCAACGTGTCACGGAGGGTAACGCGGAGCATGCCCTCCGTGACATGGAGCCATCGCGTAGGTGTTCTGGAATTTGTAAAAATTTCAGAATTACCTTCAACATGTCACGGAGGGTAACGTAGAGGTCCTCCTCTGTGACACGGAGCCATCGCCCTGGCTCACTGTTTTACCACTTTTTATTATTTTTCATACCTCGGATTTTCCTTTGTGATTCCTTGCATGTTTACCCTCCGTTCAACCTGAAATTCATCTTACTACAAGAAATTGGTTAGAATTATAGGATTCACTCAAAATAAAAATAAGAATAAAAATAAAAACTAACAATTTTGTTGTTAATCGAAAGAAAGAAAAAGAAAAAGAAATCTATTCACATTTTACAAAGAAAAAAATTTCACGGGTTGCCTCCCGTGCAGCTCCTGGTTTACCGTCGCAGCTCGACGTCATTCAGCTCAGTCATCTTCTAGGGTGATGGACGTTTTCTCTCGACCACCGTCCTCACCCCAGTAGTACTTACATCGCTCCGGTGGTTTTCCCATTAACTCTCGTGATTCAACTATCTGAGCATCATCAGCTTGATCAACCACGTTGATCACCTAGAGTTCCTCGTACACAGTCGGGAGCTTGGTGGCCTTGTATACATCAAACACTTCCACCTTGTCGTGTGCTTGCATGGTTAGCTGCCCTGCAGCTACATCAATTAGCGCTTTCCCGGTCGCCAAGAAGGGACATCCCAAAATAAATGGGACTTCCGCGTCTGGCTCAAAATCCAGCACAACGAAATCTACCGGGAAGATAAGGGAGCTCACTTGCACCAGCACATCCTCCACAATGCCATCAGGTCTGGCTAAGGACCGATCCGCTAGTTGCAAGATCACTATTGTCGGTCTAGGACTCCCTAGACCCAACTTCTTGAATACCGATGACGGCATCAAATTAATGCTCGCTCCCAAATCCATAATCCCCGAGCTCGGATACTCTGCCCAATTGTAATTTGTATAGTAAAGCTCCCAGGATCTTTGAGCTTTGTGGGCAATCGGTTTTGTATCCGGGAAGTGCACTCCTCCGTGAGAGCTACCGTATCATACTCAGTCAACTGACTTTTGTTCGCCACGATGTCTTTAATGTACTTTGCATATTTCGGCACTCCCTGCAAAATATCAACAAGAGGTAAGTTAATATGTACCTGTTTTAGCACCTCCATGAATTTCTTGAAACACGCCTCCTCCTTGTGTTTCTTTAATCTTTGAGGGAACGGGGGTGGTGGTCTTTCTGATTCAGCTTCCTTCTTCTTCCCCCTCTCATCACTTTGCTCCCTCTCAACTTCTGCTGCTCCCGAGAACTCCCTGCAAAACATCAACAAGAGGTAAGTTAATATATACCTGTTTCAGCACCTCCATGAATTTCTTGAAACATGCATCCTCCTTGTGTTTCTTTAATCTTTGAGGGAACGAGGGTGGTGGTCTTTCTGATTCAGCTTCCTTCTTCTTCCCCCTCTCATCACTTTGCTCCCTCTCAAACTTTCTGGTTCCACCTCTTTAAGCTGCAAACCACTCCTTGTGGTCACCGCATTCACCTGCTTGGGGTTGGGATCTGTGTCGCTCGGAAGTCCTCCTCTAGGCCTGGTGTTTTGGGCTCCAACAAATTGCCCAAATTGATATTCAAGTGCCTTAGTAGCTAATTGGTTATTCTTCACCTCGGCTGCCAATTTCACATAGTCAGCCTGCAATTGAGCTTGGTTAGCTATCATTGTCTTGAACATCTCCTCAATGCTAGGTGATGGTGGAGGAGGAGGTGCATTGTTGTGTCAATATTGTGCTTGATAGTTCTTCTACCCTCCTTGATTCCTCTACGCCCCCTGACTCAAACTTTGCCCTTGATGGTTGTTGCTACCCCAAGAGAAATTCGGGTGATTCCTCCAGTTGGAATTGTAGCTGTTGCCATACTGTTGATGGTTGTTCCTCTGTACATTTCCCACAAAGTTCACCGAGTCAGGATTTGCTCCACAACACTTAGCTGAGTGCTCACTACTCCCGCACACTTCACACCAAATTTGCTGCACTACATTCATTGGGGCTTGAGTCTGGTTCATTGTCATATTATTGAGGTGGGTGTTGAGTTGATTCTTTAAAGCAGCTATCTGTGCAGCAATAGCTGTAAAACCATCCACTTCTAGAACTCCTGCTGCTTTCCTTGTTCCTCCTCTTGACGAATCAGCATTCCACTCCAGATTTCCCTGCGAAATACGATTTAACAAGGTATACAGCTCCTCATAAGTTTTCTCCAATGCTTGTCCCCCAGCTGCTGAGTCTAGCAAGATTTTTGTGTGGGGTTCCAAACCCTCTATAAAAGTGTTCACCAGCACATCATTGGATTGATGATGATGTGGACAATCCCGCAACATGGACTTGAATCTCTCCCAAGCCTGATATAGATTCTCCCTCTCTCTCTGTTTGAAACATAGAATTTGACTTCTAAGTCTTGCTGTTTTATCGGATGGAAAAAATCGTATCAAGAATTTCCTTGCAAGATCATCCCACGTAGTAATAGAATTAGGTGGCTCAGCTTTCAACCACCTCTTGGCTTCTCCCAATAGTGAAAATGGGAACAATGTAAGCTTGACATAATCTGATGACACTCCAGCGGGGATATAAGTGTCACTTATCTCCAAAAAATTTTGGAGATGCTGCTGTGGATCCTCATGAGGGAGACCTGTGAACTACCCGCTGGTGTGCAGCAATTGCACCATGTTTTGTTTGAGCTCGAACCTCCCTCTTGGCTCAGGTTTGCGGATGCTAGATGTGACGTTGTTAGCATGGGATTTCCACCTCGCGAACCGGCCTAGCTGCAATCTCCTCGGGCACTAACATTGCCCTTACTACTGGTGGATTCTGTTGTTGCTCCATGATTGTCTGTCTGAGCAACTGCAGCTTTTTCTCTAGAGCTTCTCTCCGTTGACGATGAAATTGTCTTTCAGGCTCTAAATATGAGTCCACCAGCTCCTTGTCTCTTGCCAGTGTTCAACAGAGATTATATCTGCGAAATACAGGCTAAGACCAAGTTGTCAACACTAAAAAAATATAGTAAATTTACACTTAAGAAAAATTCACCAATTGCTAGTCCCCGGCAACGGCGCCAAAAACTTGTTCGCAGTCTACTCTGGGGTAATTACTACACGCAAGTGCACGTGGTCAAACAAGTAGTAAAGTGGCTTAAGTAAGCCAAGTATCGATCCCACAGGGACTGGGCTAAGGTACAATCTACTCAAGTGTCACTATACTTTAACTCTAAAAATGCAGACAACAGTGTGAAGAAGAGTTTGGTATTTTGGTTTCTAATTTTATGCTAATTATAAACGAATATACAATTTGAGGCTGAACTATGAATATGAGCATGCTGAGGTTAAATGAACATGTAAAGAAGTTAATTATCGATTCAATTTGGTTAATCTATCCTCCAGTTGCTAGTCAAGAATTATTGCCAATGGATTAAAACTCTCGTATTTAACCCAACTTAAGAATTACGAACCAGCCACCTACATTTCTGTGATTAAACGAAATTCATGTTCTAGCCATACAAAACTGATTCCTTAATTGACTAATACGACTTTCTGGTATATTTCTATCCTGAAGGTAAATCAATTCTCAATTTTCCCAAACTAAGAAGAGATCATATCCTATTGATTCACAACTTTCCAATTTCTTGCTCTCTCGAGTGAAACCAGACTTTTTAGATGTACATTAACGTTGGCCACACATTAATGCAGTAAGAACAAGAATCAATAGAACAACCATGGAAGAAAAGATGAAAAACCCAATTGATCAATAACTACATTTCAATACAATTGTTCTTAACCTCAGCAAGAAGAGGAATTAGCCACTCATTTATGGATTAAACATCGTTAAATGAGTGTTAAACATACAAGCAATTGAATTAAAGAAGAAGGAGATAGAGAAAAACCCTGACAATTTCGTCCCCTCAACTGCCTGTAACCCACGTTCTTGCTCCACCAAGTCAGAATAATTAAAAATGAACCTAAGCGTTCTATTTATACTAGTGGTAATTTTTTCCGGAATAACAAGCAACGTGTCACGGAGTGCATCGTGGAGCACTGCCTCCGTGAGACGCCACTGACGCGGACCCTTACTGGAAATTGATTGTCCAGGTAATAAGGCCCAACGTGGCACGGCGTGCAGCGCGGGGCTAAGCCAACATGCCACGGCCCCAACGCGCACCCTCACTGGATTTTGGCAAAAAAAATCCCTATCCAGGCAGAAGGCATCCGCGATGGCAGCGTGACACGGCTCCATCGCGGAGCCCCTTTAATTTGTGCCTTCAAATGCTTTTTCCCTTGCTAACATCCGAGTCCAACCCCAATCTCTCCCAACACGCATTTTAGCTTCCCAAAATTATATTTCACCTACAAAACAACGCTAATCATGTTGGTTAGTATAAATTCACATTTTATTATCAATCACATGAGAACGTATAAACATCGATAGATAAACAAGGCAAAAGTGACCCATTTGAGTATCACTTGGGCATATAAATTTGCCAAAGATCAGGCTTGCTAGTTTTTATAGGAGGTTTGTTAGAGATTTTAGTACCATTGCTGCTCCTTTGACTAAAGTTATTAAGAAGGACAAGGTTTTCACATGGGGAAAAGAACAAGATGCTGCTTTTAACTTATTAAAAGAAAATTTGTGTTCTGCTCCTCTTTTGCAATTGCCTGATTTTTCTGAGTCTTTTGAGGTTGAATGTGATGCCTCCATAAGAGGAATAGGTGTTGTTTTAATACAGGATTCCAAGCCCATTGCATACTTTAGTGAAAAGTTGAGTGGAGCTACATTGAACTACTCAACTTATGACAAAGAGCTATATGCTTTGGTCAAAGCTTTAGCTACATGGCAACATTATTTGTGGTCTAGAGTGTTTGTGATTAAGGCTGACCATGAATCCTTAAGATACTTGAAGAGCCAAGGTAAGCTAAATCATAGGCATGCAAAATGGGTTGAATTCATTGAAACTTTCCCATATGTGATTGCTTACAAGCAAGGAAAAGAAAATGTGGTTGCTGATGCACTTTTAAGAAGGTATGTCTTGGTCTTTACTCTTACTTCTAAATTTATGAGTTTTGATCAAATCAAGGGTTTTTATGCTAATGATTCTGATTTTGGCAAGATTTTTGCAGAGTGTAAGTCGGGTCCTTATGAGCGGTTCAATCTTCAAGATGGATTCCTTTTTAAGAAAAATAAGTTGTGTATTCCTAATAGCTCTTTGTGTGAATTATTTGTTAGGGAAGCACATTGTGGTGGGATTATGGGACACTTTGGAGTTCCCAAAACTTTGGATATCCTTGTTGAACATATTTTTTAGCCTGGCATGCGAAAGGATGTTGAGAAAGTGTGTTCCCAGTGTCTTGAATGTAAACAGGCCAAATCAAAAGTGTTACCACATGGTCTTTATATACTCCTTTACCTGTTCCTACTTCTCTTTGGATTGATATTTCCATGGATTTTGTGTTAGGATTGCCTAGACCTAAACATGGTAAGGATAGTATATTTGTAGTGGTAGAACGATTTTCAAAAATGGCTCATTTTATTTCATGTTTCAAGACTAACGATGCATCACATGTGGCTGATTTATTTGTGAAAGAAGTGGTTAAATTACATGGTATACCTAAAACTATTATTAGTGATAGGGATGCTATGTTTTTAAGTCACTTTTGGAGAGTTCTTTGAGGGGAATTGGGAACTAAATTGTTATTTTCTATATCTTGTCACCCAGAAACTGATGGGCAAACTGAAGTAGTTAATAGGACTTTAGGGAATATGTTAAGGGTTGTTTTAAAGGGAAACCTAACCTTTAGGGAGGAACATTTGTCCATGGTAGAGTTTGCCTATAATAGAACTATCCATTCTTCTACTGGTAAGTCTCCTTTTGAAATTGTTTATGGATTTAATCCCCTCACCCCCCCCCTTGATTTTCTTCCTTTGCCTACTAATGATATTGTTAATCTTGATGGTAGGAAGAAGGATGAAATGATGAAGAAGATTCATGAATAAAAAAGGCTTGCAATTGAACAGAAGAATGAACAAACAGCCTTAAGAAGAAATAAGGGGTGAAAATCTATTATTTTTAAGCCTGGAGATCTAGTGGGGTGCACTTTAGGAAGTAAAGGTTTCCTACCAAAAGAAAATCCAAGTTACACCCAAGAGGAGATGGTCCATTTGAAGTCCTTGAAAAGATTGGAGACAATGCTTACAAACTTGATCTTCCTGGTGAATATCAAGTTAGTGCTACCTTTAATGTTGTTGATCTTTCTTTATTTGACATAACATTGAATTGGAGGAAGAATTCTCTTGAAGAAGAGGGGAATGATAACATCCATGTAAACTCATCATCAACTAAGGAAGCTGAAATTAGCTATTAAAAAGTGTCTTGTGATGGAAGAAGATCTCAAGCCCAATGAAGATATTTTCTCCAAGTCTTACATCTATTTGAAGGCCCAAATTAAAGTCCAAGAGGAGATGAAATGGAGCCCAAATCAGCCCCTAAATGGAGAAAATACTGCAGCATTTTTTAATTAGTTTTTAGAATTATATTTAAAGTTGTTTTATTCTATGTTGACTCCTAGGACATTGTATGTGACAACCTTCTATGCCATTTAATAGTTGTTTTGTTCTATGTTGACTTCATAGGATAAATGTGTGTGGCAGTTTTCTAGGTCCTAGGAAGTATCATTTTCATTTATGATATCTTTTTACCTACCCCTTCTTCACTACTATATAAAGGGGTCTTTGTTCATTCATGAAAAGCAGATTTTGAATATTAATATATTTGAGAGTTTTTTTGAACCTTTGTGGAAGATTATTTTTTAGATTTATCTTGCAATCTAACTAGTTCATAGTTTATGGTAGTAAGATAATTTTTTCTTGATATCTTTGGTTTCTTCTTGGTATTCTTAGAAGGCGATTAGTACACTTACTAATTGTTGTCTAACGTTACTCACGAAGCGGCCAAGATCTGATTCTAAACTTGATTAGTTTCTCAAGTAATGGCGTTTGGTTTACCCATAGCCAATTCGTTGTTACTTGGATCTTGTCAAATCCATATCTCTTAGTTCTTGTTTAGTCTTTTCAATTAGTTTTCTAGATTTTCTTCCGTATTTATTTTAAGTTCATACTCTAGTTTTGGGATTCCCAACCTTTGTGTTATCACAAAAAATGGGGTATCTTCTCTCTCTTTTTTCCTTGCTGGATAATTTTGCCCCTGATCAGCGTTCTAGCAACGGTGGAAGTATCGGCGGTTCGCCGGCTGCAATCCGCAGACCACCGGCTACACTACCTGCATTTTCAATGAATTTCAGTAGCCTTCGACATTTCGCCGATCTCCATCCATGCACCGCCGATTCTTTTCTCTTCAATCCAGCAAGTTCAGGTGTCATTCGGCGACTTGACCAGTGAGTTGCCAATGGAAACTCATGTCCGCCGGTGGCATTGTTTCCCAGAGGCAATGGTTATCGGCTTTTGACTGGCATTTCGCCGGTCTTCTTTGGTGGAGCGCCAAATTTCATCCCACTTTCTTCTTTTTGCTCCATTTCTTGCTCTTTTCTTCATATTAGACATATGCACACAACAAAGGCAAAAAGGGCATAAAATCAACATAAACAACTCAAAAACTAAGCAAAATGGACTTAAGAGCCTAATGAGTTGGTGAATTACCAACTCATCAACTGACACCGAAGCTAACAATAGCATAAGGAGTCATGAAAGATAATGTAGCCCCTAGATCTAACAATACATTCACATCAATATGGAGTACACGTAACATACCAGTTACCACATCGGGTGAGCACTCCTGCTCCTGATGAGATGATAGTGCATAGAACCTATTTTGGCGCTATCTGGCCGCTAACTAGAAAAGGCGCCCTACTGAGATGGAAGAGCTATTAAAGCTGTTGAAGTGGTGATTGGGGTACAACCTCTACTGTCAACCTGTCTAGATGAAGGATAATCTCTGAGCATATGCCCGAGCTTTCCACACCCAAAGCAACCATCAGTGCCAACCAAGCACTCTCCGGGTTGCCTCCTGCTACACTTTCCTACAAGTTGGAAAAGTGTGCTCCCCTGTCATTCTCCTCTAACCCCTAAAGCCTGACGCTCTGCCTCTTTGATCTCCTCGAGGTCTGGATAGAATGCTGGCTGATGAGAGATCTGGGGCTGACGACCTCTTGTGGAATTGAGGGTGATGTCAACCACCAGATCTCTGCTGGAAATGCCCATGGCCCCCTGTTCTAACCCTCTTGTCCTCTCTCTCCTTCTCCTTCTTCTGCTTTGCCTCTATCTGCTGAGCATACATTATTAGCTGGGAGATATCTATATCATTAGTCAGCATGGCGGTTCTACACTCCTTGACCAATAAATTTGCCACTCCATTCACGAACTTGCTCATACTAGCCCTCGGATCAGGAACCATCTCCGGAGCATATTTGGACAGCTAGGTAAACTTCAGGTCATACTCCTAAATCGTCATATCATTTTGCTTCAAGTTGAAGAACTAGGCTGCCTTTGCTTCCCTCAACTCTCGAGGGAAGAACCTTTCCATGAAAGTTGTAGAAAACTCGTCCTAACCAACGGGGATTGCACCAACTCCCCTGCTCTCTTTCCACTATCAGAACCATATATGAGCAACCCTCTAGAGCTTATAGGAGGCCTGCACTGTCTTCTCCTGAAACACCCATTACCTGGGATTACTTTTGGACCTCTTCAATAAACTCTTGTGGTTCCTCATCTGTCTTTGACTTATGAAACTTAGGTAGGTTCATCCTGAGGAAGTCTCACACTCTAGTTGCTAGCAGCATTCCCAATCCAGTTCACATGAGCCACAGGCTGCTGATTGACTTGGGTGGTCATCGCCTATGCTAACATCTGAAATACCGCCCTGAACTCAGCATTAGTAACCTGCTCCGGTAACGGATCAGCTGGAGTTGGTGGGGCTGGATAATACCCATCTCTATTGCCATTGCCATGACCATTTCTGTTTCTATTTCTTCTTCCGTTGACTCGGTAAGGAGGCATATTTTTGCAAACGTACATAGTACGAGTTCGAAGAGTAGAGAGAGGTACTTCATCACATGACATAGATCATAAAAGAAGGAAATTTTTCTGAAACGTCTCGTAGCCTTTTCCCCATAACTATGGTGCACTTCGCAACCATGAAAAAATACTCTACTTAATGCAGCTTTTAGACACCCTAGGACACTCTAAAACCTAATACTCTGATATCAAGTTTGTCACGACCCGAGTTGGAACCCTAGATCAAGACACGGGACCTAGAACCACAAATAGCTCTAAGCTAGCTCATGACACATACATAGCATGATTAAGAGCATAGCTAAGATGATAAAGCATAAACAGGATATAAGTGGAAGTCTGCATAGCATATCAACATAAATGTAAACACGAACCAACATCGCTGAACCATCCATCAAAGCTATCTGAAAAGCCTCTAAACACCTGATGAGCTGATTAGACAACACCCCGACTAGATCTCTAAAATATGAAACTAAAAGACATAAACAAAAAGATATAATCAAAACTGATGTCCTTGGATTGAGGACTCGCCAAAACTGGGATAGAGCTGGTCTGAGCGGGAGCGAGCTAACAATGGGACGGAGACAGGCCAACCGAACCTATATCCTGAGACGATATAGTCAATATGCGATAAGTATTTAGAATGTACTGAGTATGTGGAAAAGTAAAACATACTTGTAAAACGATAATCTAAAATCATGAATGTAAAAAAAGATAGAGCATAAGAGTAAGAATAGCACGCTAAAGCCATATTCCTGAAATAAACGTAACCGTGAGATATCCATTCTAAGTTGAACAACTGACCCAAGGTCTAGAAATAGAAATCATATAGGGTATCATACTTGGAATCATATGTGAAAACATATAAACTAATCAATGGGTCAAATATGCTATTAAACATAATATCATAAGACATGAATATGAGTAACTGAAAATATGAGGAATAATGAGAGATTCGTCATAGCCGACAACCATCACGGATGAGCACATGATGATCTCACGTCTTTCCCACATGGAGGAGAGCCATCCTAAGCCTTGCTAGGCAAAGGACGAATAAGGTGTGACATCACAGTATTTCCTTGAGCAGGGAAATGCTCTCTTGAGAGGTCCCAAATATAAATATATATCTAGGGATATGTTTAGTTCTTAGAACGCGGTCCTTAGCATCCCTGGGCTGCTCAGTGCTAGACACTACTCAAAACATGCATATAACTCATAAGCATATTCTTAAAGCGTAGCTTAAATTAGTTTCTTTGGAGTCTTAAGTCCAAACATTTATGTAAAACTGATCTTGTAAGCCTTGGCTAAAATCATGATAAAACATACTTGACTTTACATGGGCTTGTCCACGTCATGAAATAATACATACTTGAAATAATCTTCATAATTTAAAATCATGGAATCATATGTTTAAGAATTCATAAACATTCTTGCATACTTTGATAATTTATCTTGCTTGAAATTATGGGTTCATAAGCTTGAAATTCATAAATCATGCATAAAAGAGCATACTTATCATAAGCTTGAAATCACCAATTCATGAGGAATTTGAGTGTGAAATCTGTCCTAATAACTATATTTCATCAATTTGAACATGAGTGAATTGAACCCATAGAAGTATCAGGAGTAATTGTATGGAATTGGGTTAACCCCTAGAATTTCAACATAACATGCTTAGAGACTTGAAATTATGAGATAGGAATGAAATTGGGAATGAGGGTGGAAGAATTCCCCCATTTATAATCCTATATACCGGGCTTGACGAACTTGCAACTAAATTTGAAGATCCAAGGAAGATTCAAAAGGAACTGATTAAGAACCCTAGCCTTGATATTAGAAGAAGATCTTCAATCTACTGCTTCTTTGAAAGAATGAGGGCTTAGGACAGGTTAAACATATTAATACACTCTTTAAGAAGTCCAAACAACGTCGCTTAGGAGTTAGAAGCCTAAGGAATTACAAAATTCCCTCAACAAATCATGCTGAATTTGCATAACTGAGCGCCAGATGGTAGCCGTGATAGGCTGTCACTCGTCCCACGGTACGTCACCCTCACCGTCAATCCTTAGCTCTAAAAGGCTCCTGACTAGCCCTTAATGACGATGGAAATGATGGACCGTCACTCCCTCGACAGCCCGTCAAATCTACCGTCATATCTGGAATACTGAGACACAATTGCAATGGAACATACGATGGTCTGTCACTAGGCTGACGACCATCATCCTCGCTGTCAAAGCCATGATACCACAGGCGACGGTCCATCGTTAGGCTGACGGGCCGTCGACCTCCTCCGTCATCCCTGCATCAGACCTACTACTACTAGTTCTTTTTCCTTCAAGGAGCCATTTCGAGACTTAAGGAGTTACAAAAACACTAGGGAGAATGAAACCTTTATCAAGAAGATCTCGTAACTACTATTTTAACTCAGCTAGAGCCATTCTGTATGGTGAAATAGAGACAGGCTGAGTGTCAGGAAGAACATCTATTCCGAAATCTATTTTTCTATCGAGAGAAACTCTGGGAAGATCATCTAAAAGACCTTTGGAAACTCATTCACAATCGAAACTGACTGAAGGGATGGTGTCTCAATGTTATATCCTCTAACTCTGACTAAATGATAAACACACCCCTTAGAGGTTAACTTCTTGGCCTTAAGGTATAAAATGAAGTGACCCTTAGGCATGACGGGACTACCTTCCCAAACTAGGACTAGCTCATCTGGAAACCAAAACTCAACTACTTGGGTCCTATAATTAACTAAGGCATAGAATGAATACAACCAATCCATGCCTAAAATGATGTCAAAATCCACCATGTTTAACTCAACTAAGTCAGTTGTGGTGTCTTTATGATGAACTGAAATGGTACAATTTCTATAGATTCTTTTAGCTAACACTAACTCACGAATTGAAGTTGAAACAATAAAGGGCTCTAAGAGTTGTTCCAGGAAAATCCCAAACTTTACGACTACATAAGGAGTCACAAATAATAAAGTAGAGCTTGGATCAAGTAAAGCATACACATTAATGGAAAAGACTTTTAACTATCAGTGACTACATTTGGGTAATTCTCCTGATCTTGGCGACTAGACATGATATACAAACGGTTCTGACCTTTGACTATCCCTAAAATAGTGCCCTTTTGGGCAACTCTACCTACTGAAGGGGTAGCCTGAGCGTTGTTTCTCCTATTGCCCGTGATGGACAATCCCTAAAAAAGTGGCCCTGTTGGCCGCATCCATAACATCCGTCTCTGCCTGAATGACACTCACCCAAGTGGCTCCAACCACACTTGGCACAAGGTAGAATTCTAGAGGTTCCCTGAACTGTACCACCCTATATTTGTGAACTCTATTTGTTTTGAAACCTTTGATCATTCCTATTGTTCAAAGAATGTATACTGCCAGCTGACGGTGCAAGTTCGAGGATCTCTTCTAAAAGAAGGACCTATTACCGTTTTCACTCCGCTACTGAGTAGCCTCATTACCAGCTAACTTCACCTTCTTACTCTCATGCTCCTCTCTATCTTTTCACCTTCTTACTCTCATGCTCCTCTCTATCTTTCTACATATTCTCCTCTAGTTGTTGGGCATACATCATAAGCCTGGAGATGTCCATATAATTAATCAACAATGTGCCCTTGCAGTCATTCTTGACATGCTTGCCCAAACCAAACACAAACATTCTCATTCCAGCTCTCATATCCGGTACCATCTCCGGAGCATACCTAAATAGTTGGGTGAACTTAAGACTATATTCCTTTACGCTCATGATGCTCTACTTCAAGTTCACGAACTCTTTTTCCTTAGCCTCTCTCAACTCCTAAGGGAAGAAGTGGTTCAACAATGCCTCCTTAAATCTATCCCAAGTTGCTGGAGCTATATTCTCACCACGTCCCTGCTCCCACAGATTGTACCATACATTTGCAACACACTTGATCTAGTAAGAAGCAAATTCAACTCATCTGTTTCAGTTGCATGCATTGCCCTGAATATCTTCTAAGTCTCATCAATGATGTTCTATGGGTCCTCATCAGCCTGAGACCCCGTAAACACTAGCGTGTTTATTCTTAAAAACTCTCTGATCCTTGACACTCCCGACGAGTCATTGGAGCTAACACTAGCTGGTGTTGAGCCCTAACGGCCTAATTATGCAGCAATCATTAGTGGTCCAAGTGAACTCTTGTTTTGGCTTACTATTAGCTGAGAATACAATAAAATATGCAGAAGCATTAACTTTAATGAACTCATCTTTAAGAAAATAATATTTGATAACTGTAACTGAAAATAATGTTAAAAAATAACGTCAATGACCCAACTCTCTAACTAGTCTATGAAGCCTCGATATCTGAAAGATAGGTGCCGGGACAAAGTTTA
This sequence comes from Datura wrightii, assembly GCA_035772735.1. Taxonomy (NCBI): domain Eukaryota; kingdom Viridiplantae; phylum Streptophyta; class Magnoliopsida; order Solanales; family Solanaceae; genus Datura; species Datura wrightii. Next base: position 110,648,930 of record JASDFA010000018.1, read on the forward strand.
TATGGCTACCTCAAGCTTTACTAAGATAAAATAAATATAATGGAAGCCCTTTGGAGAGTAAGAGGCTTCACAAAGCTGAGGGGAGAAGATCCTGATGATGCGTCTATTGCCAATCCTATCTATCTAAATCTGCATCATAATAAGATGTAGCGCGAAATGGCGTCGGTCGATTGAATGTATGATATGCAAAATGGCTAGATGAAATAATAGATAAATAAGAGTACATAAACTGAAAGAACCAACTATCAGAATCTGTAACTCTAAAAGATGCATGTAACCACAAGTATGAAAGTGTGTAAACAGTTATGCAATTAAAAAGCATGCATTAAAACAAGCTCTGAAAATACACATATAGATGTATAAGTTTTTGTTAGGAGTTTCTCTTAATCAACATATATCATGAATGAGTGCATGTTGTCCAACCTTTAGTTCAGTTGGGAGAGCTGTCCAAAGCCTTGCCAAGGTAGAGAACAAACTAAACTGTGGATCCATACTAAGCCCTTACCGCGGGCTGTCAGAGGAGTTTTCTGAATCAACGACATGATCCTAATATGTTGGCTGCGTAGTTTAGGGGCTTACGGGTTATTTGAACCCATTACCCATCTCAGTGCTAAATAATCCTCCAAAAACTATGCTCATATAAATATGCATAGCTGAGCCAACTGAAAATATCTTTTATAACGCACTTTAGCTAAAATTATAATAGATATTTTAAAACTCTGTTGAGCCTCCGTGCTCAAAATCTGTACCCTACTAATGAGTCTCTGTGCTGAAAATTTTGTGTAAAACTTATGAGTTTGTATGCTCAAAACTCTTAGATTCAAAATAAAACTTTACTATATTTTATGAAAATCATGCTATAAACTGAACTAACTGTCTGAAAATCCTTTTTATGCAACTCTCTAAAAATTACTATAGTCATGGAAATAATGCATATATCAAATAATACAAATCTTTCAACAATCAACAATCAAAGATCAAGAGAGTAAGGATTTAGTCAATAATTAGTGAAGATACAATACTATGTAATGAGAAATCAATAATGAATAACTCAATTAGTAGGGAAGAAGACCAAATAATAGAATTGGGTAAAAATTTTAGCTTGCACTTCAATGGAATATTACTACAAATGTTGGGCATGAGGAAGAATGCAATTCCTCACTAGAATTAGCCTTACATACCTGGAATGGTGAACTCTTGACAATAGCTTGCGAATCCCTAGGTTGAAGATGAAGAACCCCTAGCTTGCTTGAGAGCTTTGAGAGTTAATGATTTTTGAATTTCTAATATAATGTGAGGGAATGGAATGTTAGTCTATAAAAATAATTTTATTTCCCCAAAACAACCTGATATAGGAACTTAAAACAGAGAAAGTTACAAAACTACCCCTGTAAAAGCATACTGAAAAATCTATTGCTTAGTCCCTACGGGTCATATCACGACTCATGGTATGTGCTCGTGGTTACTGAAGAAACTCAATCACTTTCTAAACCTCATCCCTCGACTAGACAGGACAAGTCATTGACAATCACCATGACTCATGGTTTGCTCTCGTGGTCCCTGCGACAATTTTGAATATTTGTGGAACCTCTTACCACAGGTTGATAGGACGGTTCGTGCTATGGTACCATGAGTCGTCCCTTGACTCGTGGTGTCTGGAAACATAAGACATCTCTTATGGCTAACCACAAGTCATTCCCATGACTCGTGGTCCTTCACCATGAATCATGGTGTGGGTTGTTCTAAGGGATATGGTTCACTTCCTGCTGGTTTTCTACTTCATATCTAGGATCTAATCTTAGGAACCTTTGGGGTTTTACAAGTGGTGAGAAGGTGTTCATTGACCTAGAAGAACCTTATAATAAGTCCCAAGAAGGTTCTATGGAGATGCTTTAAAGCTGGAGTAGTACCTGTGGCATACACTAGGAAGATCAAGGACATGTATGATGGAGCCACTACCTGGTAAGGAGAGTAGTAAGAGGGGATTCAGAGAACTTCTCCTTTCTGATGGAGCTGCACTAATGATCAACTCTTAGCCCATTTTTATTTTCTTTGGTGATATATGAATTGACCTAGAGAATCCAATGTGAGGTGTCATAATGTATGTTATTTTTAGATGACATAGTTTTGATTAACGAGAACCACAACAGATCTAATGGTTTCAAGTTGAGTAGGATCAAGAGAAAATATTTAGAGTGTGAATTCAGTGATATAATGTCTGAGGTTGACATGGAAGTGAGGCTTGACTCATATGTCATCACAAAGAAAAAAGAAGTTTCAAGTATCTTGGGTCTATCATTCAAGAAAATGGGGATTGACAACGATGAACACATCATATTTGTGTAGGGTGAATAAAGAAGAGATTTGCATGCAGAGTATTATGTGATATGAAGGTGCCACAAAAACCTAAAGGCAAGTACAATAAAGTGGTGGTTAAATAAATTATATTATATGAGGCGGAGTGTTGGCCAGTCAGAATCTCACGTTCATAAGATGAAATTACGGAGATGAAGATGTTGCAGTGAATGTATGGGCATACCAGGAGATATTTGATTACAAATAAGGATATCCAGGGTTAGAGAGTTCGAGCATCTAAGGAGTTGCATAAATGAAGGTGTGAGAGGTTTGTGATTGATGATTTCAGGAGAGATAAATGTAGATCGAATTTTTTTTAGAGAAAGATAATTAGATAAGACATGGCATAGTTGCACTTTATCAAGGACATGACCTTAGATAGGGGGTTATGGAGGACACATATTAGGGTACAAGGTTAGTAAGGCATCAGAGTATTTCTTGCTTATCCTTCCATACTAGTAGTCATAGTATTTCTCCTATAGTTTCTTATCCTTCAATTTGTGTAATCTATTGTCTCTTGTACTTCGATTATTACACTATTTTATTGTAGTTACTATTCTTTTTGTAAAATGCTTTGTCATGCTTCTTATTGTATTATTCCATGTTTCCTTCATTTTTCATTATTTCTCTTTCGATCTGCTTTCATATGCTTTTTCTTGAGCCGAAAGTCCATTGAAAACAGTCTCTATACCTCCCAAGGTAGGGGGTAAAATCCCAAGACCCACTTGTGTGATAACACAGTATTTGTTGTTGTTGTACTAGCACCACTAATATAAACCATCTATCCATCGTCTATTTTATGGGAAAAAAAATATTTATAAAAATACAGTAAATATTTAAAAGGTAGGGAGGTAAGGAGATTAGGTGGTAAAAAATGGTGAAAGTTCTTTGAAAATGAAGATAATTCAATTTTAAAAAAGAAGAAGATGAAAGTCAGGTACTTGGCCACCTGATGAGGCTTTGTAAAAAAACTTTAACTGTTTGGTCACCACTTTATGAGTAAAAAACCCCGAGTGGTCATGTAGAAGAAACATTTGAAAAAAAGAAAAGGTCCAAGTGAGCAATAGTGCGTAAAACAAAATGAAAAATATAAATAGAAGAAAGGACCCAGTTGTGTCAAGAAATTTCTTATCTGCTTTCCTAACCTTATAAATAAAAGGAAGAGAGAAAGCCAAGTAATTATCCAAAACTAAAAGACTGTAACGACCTTTCATGGCTGAAGCTGTAATGAGCTTCACAGTCGTCAAACCAACTATTCAATTCCACGCTCCTAAATTGGAGTTGCACCATTTCAATAAATCAGTTAAAAGCATTACTTTATCTCTAAACTCATTTCGTCACTTTTGTTTTTCCTTGTGCTAACTTTGCCTCTTCTGTTTTGCTCTTTTCACTTTCCCAGCTTAGGAATTGTTCAAGCTCGGCGTTTGGAAATGGCATGCACCAGGTATGTTTCGCTTTCATAGCATAGACGAATTAAGAACTTAAAGACCGTATATGCCACTTAATATATATATATATATATATATATATATATATATATATATGTTTTTACATTATCAAATGAATTAACAAGTAAATACAGGTAGTTGTCCTTAGTAACCTGGAATAACAAGTTAAATCACACAAATGATGCAACACGACCGATAGAGTGCTGGATCAGTTGTGGAAACAATTCTAATCATCAATTAACTGCTGGTAATTTTTGGGGATTTACCATTAGATTCATGTTTGCCAGAGCAAAAGAAATTCTGGTCTTAGTGCGAAGGCCCTCCCGGATTGGCCATTAATGGCAGTGTTAGTTGAGCATGTGGAAGGTCAAAGAGACCTCATAACTCACAAATCTGTTTGGCACCTTAGTGATGAAGCCATGAAGAATGTTTGTGAGTACTATATTCTAAGACTTAGTAGTGAATTTATGATTATAATTGATGTTTTCCACTTCCTCACCTAATTTTGTTTTCTCATCTTAGACACATTTTACATCATGTTCACTGTTTGGGGATGCTGTTTCTTCGGTTCTACCAAAGTAAGCTTTACAGGATAGTTATGTATTAGTTATACTTCATAAAATAGAGTTGTATTTTTGGTCTCATTATTTGTCTCTTTTAGGATCCCTACTATGATTCAGAACAATACAGAGGAGATGGAGGTGATGGTACAGGTCATTGGGTCTATGAGAAGGTACAATATTCTTCTCTTTTTTTCTTATGACAAATATGTGCGAATGCGTATGTTTAGAAAAGTAAAAGGGAACAATTGTCTTTCTCAATAAACTTCTAACTGTGGTTTTGTTATTGTTCACCACAAAGAAATTGTATAGTTTTGAGTCAATATTGAGAGCTGAGAGTTAAAGCTTTGATAGGTGAAAATGGTTTTTGAAGAGTTAATTGTCTTCTAAATCTTGATACAAACAAGTTCTTTTTGAAATGCAACAAAATCTCAATTTTACTTGTAGATGTGAGTGGGCAGAGTTTTTTTTGTTAAAACAACACATCTCTTTTCTACAAGAACACTTTCTAAGCATATAAATGTCAAAATCATACTAGCCAGTTTCCAATTGTCTGAATTTGTTTCAACATTAATTCGTGAAGAAAGCATAAATTCTCATATCTAAACGCCTATTCAAGGTGTAATGCTTGGATTCTTGTCCAGCAAAATGTCTAGGAAGTGATACTATGAATTTGATTTTGTGGTGGTGCAGCAAGAAGACATTGAAGAAGCAGCGAGAGCAGAGCTGTGGCGCGAGGAACTGATAGAGGAGATTGAACAGAAGGTTGGGGGTCTTCGAGAGCTTGAAGAAGCTGGGAAGAAGGAACAGCTGGTCAAATGATCATCTCCATTATAGTAAATAGCTTCATGTGCTAAGAACAGCCTTTATGGTGCTTCTTAGTTTTATATAAAATATGATTTCCAGTTACATAATACAGATTTCAGTACATACAGAGAAAATACCCAAGAAGAAAAATGTGATTGGTCATTTACAACATGGCTGTTTTCCCTTTAGTGTGACGCAAGACTCCACTTTAAGATTTCCCTTTGAAAGTTTTCACAATGAACTGTCACGAATCTCAACATTTTGCGAGTTGTTGCACCGTACAGAATCATAGCAAAGTACTGATATAAAAATTCTCTTAGGTCTCTGTTTGTCTTTGACATTAGCAAGTCATGCATTGCTCTTTTGACAAGCGCTTAAATCAGCATTAAATTGATGACATACACAAAAGGAAAGCAAAAATTAGTTCAATAATAGCTAACATTTCCCCGCACTGGTTGAGGAGGTTGGAGGATATGTTGGCTTAAAGTTACAAAAGACATGTAGAGATACTTTGATCTCTAAATCTACATTTATGATCATATAGTATTTTAATTATTGATAAATATTATACAAGCAATAATTCGCATATAAAGAAGAATAAAGAAAAGAACCTTGTTATTGCAATGACTTCAGAATTAGACCTAAGAGGAGGGGTGGGGGGTGGGTGGGTGAATTGGATCTAACACTTCCTTTTTCCAAATTAAAACTTTTCTTGAATTATCTTTTGTGACGGGAATAGACTTGAACTCTGTTCCTTTGAACAGTATCCTAATTCAAGTAGAAAATAATAAAGTGCAGAAAGTAAAGTAAGAAACGAGAATTTTTACATGAAAAACCACCCAGACTCGAAATGGTGTAAAAATCACGACCTACTCCCTATAGGATTTCAACTTAACTTCAATAGACACCGAGCAAAATTCATATTGCAACCCCCCGCAATTCAAGGACCTACCCGTAAGCCATTACAAAGTTCCTAACCTGTATAAACTACCCTTAGTTTAACAAGAACTTTAACATAACTACAAGAGAGTGAAAACAAAATTGAAACTAAAACAAGTTCACAGATTCACCACAAGTTGACTCCTAGACCTAGACTGCTACGGAACAGAATTAGGGGACAGTCTCTAGCACCAGTCAACTCTCTTAACTTGAATACCAATTGAACGCCCAAGAATGATGGATTTTGCTAAAGAGTATTTCGTGAGTGAATACTTTTCTGGACGTGGTGGCCTCTTTATTTATAGTACCCGAATGTACCAATTTATCCTCAATTAGGAGAAGAAAACTTTAGACTCCTTTTCCTTGTTTGAAAGATCTTGTTTGACTCCTTCTAGGATTCCAAATATTCCCTTTCCTTTTTAGCCCACACTTTAATGCTTTCCTTAGAAAAATAATTTCTTTTCTTGTAGAATCCTTGTTGACTTCAACAATCTTTTACCAAATATTTTCTTTCCTTTTCAGCCCATGATTTATGTCTTTCCTTATTAAAAGGAATTTCTTTCCTTGTAGAATCCATGTAGACTTTTAGCTCTTTGTTCCTTTTCCTGCAAATTAATCAAGGCACTAGAAATGTACAACAAGTTAGTAGCTAATTATTAAATAACACAAGTTATTTGACCATCTTCCAATTTTAATCAATTAATAGCCGAATGGTAAATAACATGTATTATTCAACCAACTTTCAATTTCAATGTTTCAAGCATATTTTAAATCATCATCAAATATCACTAGAACCTATTCCAACAAATTCTCCCTTTTTAATGATGACATATAAAAATATGCATGAATACATGTTCGTTTTTTCAGTTAATCAACAATTAAGCAAAAACCAACAATCAAGCACAACCTTCCCCCTTTTGGCATCAGTGAAAAGGAACGGGGCAGTAAAGGAAAATAAATAATAAGAAAACTAAGACTGCACAACTAATATTTCATTGATACCATGAACCCAACGAATAACAACATAGACAAAATAAGACCAATAAAAAGGGATAACAGACAAGAATACCCAGAGCATATGCAAAAACTAAAACAGTTTATGACACAAATCGATCAACAACTAAGGAGCCGGGTCAGAGGGTGAAACATTGAAAGGAGCAACAAGGTAGGGATTAGGTAGTGGGGATAGGGTCTTAAGAAATAACAGTAGTTCTTCTTGTCGAGCAGAAGCCAATTCCTCAGAATGAGCCAGTTTAGCCCTAAGATCCGCATTTCCTTGCGAAGTAATTCAGTTTCATCAATCAACTGATCTTGAGAAGTCAACTTGTTTGAATTAGAAGAACACCTAGCATCAAGATTCTTCAAATACTTCTCCTGACGAGAACCACAACTTTCAGAATAATCCAATGCATCATAAACAGAATAGTACTCCAAAGAAGTAAGCCGAACTTGCAGATTAGCAAGCACCTTAGTCAACAGGAAGTCATACGAAAGAGCATGATTTTGCTTGATGTCAGTGAAAATTTTAACCAAGTACGAGAACATCAACCTAGACAAGTCCATTGGAAATTCCCGATCCAACAACTCCATGATAGTAAAGTCAGGATAAGATGCAGCATCACACTTTTCTTGATGAGGCACATGATTTTTAATCACAAAGGCAAACAAGGTCTTATGATAATCATATATGGAGTGCTTATAAGCCTTAGTATCAGACACTCGGGAAGATTTTCCAGAATACTTTCAAACAATCTCTAAGGGTTTAAGTGGGGAGGGAAGATCTTACCATTTGTTCTTTTGATAAGAGGAGAACCATTGATTCCTAGAACTCTACTCAGTGAGCGAGGATAAAACAAAAACCATAATACCGCCAATGATACTTGTAACATATCCCAAAGAATGAGTATCTACCCCTAATATTAGTGATGAGGGTCACCAAATCTACCTGAGGAGAGGAAGCAGATCAAGGGCTGTCAACTGACGGATTCGGAGAAACAGGAAAGCTCGGAGCAGTTACCATAGAAGATGTCGGTGAGATAGAGCCCTATTCTCCCATGGGTTTGGTGGAGTTTTGTGGTATGGAGAAGGGAATATTGACTGGCGGGAGTGTCAAAGGGTGTTGGGTAGTGGCAGTTTCCATGGTAGGGTTTGGTAAGGGTTTTAACACAGGTGTAATGGTGGGATTTGGTGAGGTTTTGTTGATGGGGATGTTCTCAGTTGTACTTCCCATGTCTGTGAGAAAAAAAAAGTGAAGAGTTAGAGGACTCAGGGCTCTATTTAGTGGAAAGGTGGAGAGGTAGAGAGGATGGAGAGAGAACGAAAAGTCGGTATATGAAAGAGGGAAAAGAGAACCGGGAAAATTGAATGGCATAAATGCGGTGACTTGATGTGGACTTCTGACATAATTAAGTGACAAGGCACTGACATCATAAACAGTAGTAGTAAGTGAATATGACTCTGAGTTATACATGACTGCGTTCCCTTCCATAAGTAAGTTTAGCCTATTAAGTCCTGTAGAATTAGAGGAAACACAGTAACAATGAACAAAATTAAAAACAATGCATCAGTGACGAAAAATGATCCCTCAAGACGGTCTTCATCCATCCATCATCGAAAAAAGCCCTTTTTTTTGTTTAATGCCAAAGGAAGAAAGATTATGAACAAGATGTTGAGTTAATCTTGATTAACCCAAGCTCCATCCTAATTCTCTCAAATTGTTCTCTACCAAGAGCTTTAGTGAAAATATCGACAATTTGATTCTTAGTTTTACAAAATTGCATAGATATAAGACCTTTTCTCAACATTATCCCTAAGGAAGTTATGTCTGATATCTATGTGTTTTGTCCTCTTATGCTGACAGGGATTTTTTTGCAATATTTATGGCACTTGTTTTATCACAGAAGATAGGCACAGTGCCCATGTCTAACCTATAATCCCTCAATTGTTGTTTTATCCACAGCAGCTGAGCACAACAAGAGGCAGCAACAACATATTCAGCTTCAGCTATGGATAGGGCTATGGAATTTTGCTTCTTTGTAGCCTAAGAAATTTAACATGAACCAAGGAAGTGAGTCATACCTGAAGTGTTTTTCCTGTCTGTAAGGGAACCTGCATAGTTAACATCTGCATAACCTACTAAATAAAGATTATCTCCTTTGGGATACCATAGACATAGATTAACTATTCCCTTTAAGTATCTTAGGATACGCTTAACTGCAGTCAGGTGAGATTCTCTAGGAGAAGATTAAAACCTTGCAATCCATACTAAACATAATATCTGGCCTCTTCCTTCAGTTCCCTATTTAGGAAAGCACTTTTGACATCCATTTGATAGAGAGTGAATTCCAAGTAAGAACCAAAGGCAATCAGAATTCTTATTGCCTCCATTCTTGCAACTGGTGCAAAAGTTTCTTCATAATCGATGCCTTCTTCTTGGTTATAGCTCTAGACAAGCAGACGGGCTTTGTTCCTGGTGACTGTTTCCTTGCTTCTTTCGAACTGGTTGAGCTCCTCTTGCATAGCCATTACCTAATCTGGGTCCTGTAAGGCTTCACGATAATTGTTAGGCTCAATATAAGATAAGAAAGCTGAATGAGCACAAAAGTTTCTCATGGAGGCCCTGGTTTGAATTCCCCTATTTAGATTAGTTATTATTTGATCAAGGGGATGTGAACTTTGGTGCTTCAAGGGCCTCAAAATCAATTCTTGTGGGTTTTTATTTTGTGCTTCGAGAACAGGGTAAGATGATGTTCCTCCCCATGTTCCTTCTTTTGAACTTACCACTGTCTCAAAGTATGTTCCCCCTGAATTTTCTAGTTCCTGCCTTGGTTCTGAGGGAACGTTAAAGGAGTCTATTTCCAAAAGCGTTCCTTCATTCAGAGCTGGAGTACTTACCTATTTGGTTGAAGATGGAACAAGGCCGATTTCATGTTGTTCATCTTCATTTTCTTGCAAATCGAACTTACCTATTCCCACAACTATGCCTTTCTTTCCTTCACAAAAGGATACAGTTCCTCCATTGAAGGCTGTTAGTGAGAGAAAAAGTTTTTGCTACCTGTCATGTGCCTGGAACAACTGCGGTCAGGATACCATTTTTTTGGTTGTTCCTTCTCACTTCTGCCTGCACTCACAATTAAGGGTTAGATTTGGGAACCCACACCATTTTGGTTCCCTTTCTTCTGAAAACTTGAGAAATCAAATCTTTTCTAATCCATCTGACAATGTTTTCATTTTTCTCAAGAGCTTTTATCCTAGATAAACATTCATATATAACATGGACGGTATGTCCACAATGGCTACAAAGTTTATATTCTTCCAAACCAACATATTTTCTTTTTTGATCCCATTTGACAGGTTTGTTCTTGTAGCCAAGACCATTTCGAGCTCTGTTATAATATTCATTTAGCAGGGTTAAGGCTTGAGATGATTTGTTCCATTTTTTCATCGGAGCAAGGTCATTATTAGCTTTATTCAAGGTTACTTGAAGCTCAAATTTTTTCTTTTTCTATTTGCACAGTTCCTTTTTCAAGGAAACAATTTCAGCTTCATGTAAACCTTGATCATTGTTTCTTATTTCACTACTTGATATTTTCTTATCCTTGATGATATTTAATTAGCTTTTAGAGATGAGACTGTTTCCTTCAGCTTACTGTTTTCAATTTTCTGAACAGAGACAGTCTCCTCTAACTTGCTAATTTCAGCATTGAGTGTTTTGATAGCATTTTTTGATTTAATTTTCTCCCTTTTTAAAACTTTGTATCAGATTTCAGACTATAGAAAAATTTTAATATTTCATCCTTTTCAACACTCATTTGCTGACATTCATCCATCAAGGAAAGTAGTAATGTAGTCACTTTTCTTTTAGATAGATTGTGTACTTGAGTTTTTAGGTTAGAGAGACTTACCTCGGAGGAGTCGCTGTCTGAGTCTGTGTTACTTTTAGTCATGAGGGCCAGATTACCTTCACCATCTTCTCCTTCTGATTCCTCATCAGATGTTTCTCCCGAAGTAGCTTACATGGCCTTTTTGAAAGCCTTTGATGTCAATTCCTGTTGTTTCTTTGAGTTTCTTCTTTGTTCTTCTTTTAGGAGGGGACAGTCTTTTATCATGTGATCCATCTTGCCACACTTGAAGCATCCTTGGAACTGTCCCTTCTCAGATGACTTGTTCTTATTGCATGACTCCCTCTTCTCTGTTTTTTTCTTTGTGAAGAACTTTGTGAACCTTCAAACAAACATTTCCATCTCTTCGTCATCAGATTCTGATTCAGCTTTTAGGCTGAGACTGGGTTTCTTCTTGGATTCCTTAGCTACTTTGTTACTCTTTTTAAGTTCATATGTTTGCAAATTTCCAATGAGCTCATCTATTTGCATTGTGCTCATTTGTTTTTCTTCTTCGATGATAGTAACTTTAGGTTCCCAAGAGGCAGGCATGATTCTCATAATTTTTCTAATGTTTGCTTCAGTTGTAAATTCCTTCCCAAGAGATTTGAGCTCGTTTGTGATGTGCGTGAATTAGGTAAGCATATCCTTGACCGACTCATTTTCGCCCATGGCAAAGAGTTCATACTTCCTTATAAGCATGTCAATTTTGGATTGTTTTACCTGATTCGTACCTTCATGAGCCAGAGTGAGAGAGTCCCAAATTTCCTTTGCACCGGAGCATCAAGAGATACAGTTGTATTGATCAATGCCCAGTCCAAAGTAGAGTATTTTTATAGCCTTTGCATTCTTCTCCATCATTCTGAAATCATCAGCATCAAATTCATCTTCAGTCTTTGGCACCTTTGTTCCGTAGGATTTTACTTTGGTAGGAACAAGAGGTCCTTTCAGGGTGATTAGCCAGAGCTGATAGTCTTCAGCTTTCATATAAATTTCCATTTGATTTTTCCAGAGACTATAATGTTGGTCATTAAAGAAAGGAGGTCGAGTGCTAGATTGTCCCTCAGGCAGAGTTATTTCGCAAGTCATTTTTACGGATATTTCTCTAAGGGGTTAACCTATGAGTGAGCAACCTACTCTGATACCAATTGTTATTGCAATGACTTCAGAACTAGAATTAATAGGGGGGCTGAAGTGGGTCTAACACTTCCTTTTTCCAAATTAAAACCTTTCTTGAATTATCTTTTGTGACACGAACAGACTTTAACTTTGTCCTTTGAATAGTAAGCTAATTCAAGCAGAAAATAATAAAGTGTAGAAAGTAAAGTAAGACGAGAATTTTTACGTGGAAAACTACCCAGGCTCGAATGGATGTAAAAACCACGACCTACTCCTAGTAGAATTTCAACTTAACTTCACTAGACACCGAGCCAAATTCGGATTGCAACCCCCCGCAATCCAAGGACCTACCCCTAAGCCCTTACAAAGTTCCTAACCTGTATAAACTACCCTTAGTTTAACAAGAAGGACTTTAACACAACTACAAGAGAGTGAAAAAAAATTGAAACTAAAACAAGTTCACAAATTCACCACAAGTTGACTCCTAGACCTAGACTGCTACGGAACAGAACTAGGGGCAAAGTGGATGATTTCCCATCAGTGATGATCCGGGAAGTGGAGGTTGATATAACCCCAGCGGCCATCAATTACCTGTTCTGGGAGGACGAAGTTGACTCCGCTACGGAGTACATCACAAGGGTGGCTGATATGAAGTATCAGTTTGCTTGGTTAGGATGCATCATACCTGTTGGTATCCTCTTTGGGCCTTTATGGGTGGCAAAATCTCTCGCCACGACTTGAAGTTCGAAGCCAGGTTGTGGCTCAATTTTGTTTGTGCTTAGATCACCCCCTCTAAAAATGAGAAGAGGGTCACCTTGAAATCACCATCCTTATTTCTTGCACAATGACGGGGGTCTCCATTAACTTCGGCGAAATTGTCGCTCAATAAATGAAGAAAAAGGTCCGACAGTCCAGTACCTCAATGCCCTACGTTGTTTTAATTTCCCTGCTTTGCACAGCAACCCTCTATTCCCGAATGAAACTCCTTCCGTTGCTTCAGGTATGATAGATATTGAGCAGAAGAGAGATGCCGAGGCACCGACAGTGAAAAGAAAGCGACTGTAGGCCTTTGGAGAGCAAGAAGAATCCCTTTCCCACAGGTTAGTCCAATCACCAATTGCCCTAGAGTCAAATGTGTCCCAGCCTGAAATGTCGGGCCAAGCATCGGGTGACATGCCTTAGCGAGGAGCTTCTCCCCCTCCACAATCCTCTCAGCCAAGTGGTCTCCATCAACTTGTGGAGATAACAAACTCACACGAAAGCCAACTTCAACGTTTAGCTAAGAACCTCCCAGCACTCATTGCCAAAACAATCAAGAAGGAGCTTAAGTCACTGTACGAGAATGTTGCCATTCTATGAAAGAGGGTGGATGCAGCAGAGGGGCAGTCACTTCCCTCCAAACCAAGGTGCACGAGTGGAAGAGTCGGACTTTGGTAGAAGTGTCGGACATAAGCGTCTTGGATACTGCAATGGATGCTCCTTCCTCAACTTGGGGGCCAATTGATGATTTGTTTGAAGGGCTTAGAGATGATTTCACTGGGCTAGGTGAGGCCAGTGGCGGTGATGGTGGTGAGGCAGATGCTGATGATGTTGAGTAGTAACCCACTCAGGGAGTTCCTTGTCCCTTTTCCTTTTGCATATTTATATTGGGTGCAATGTATGCTCTTAAGTGGGGGAGGGATGAGCGCAATTGATGAGAGGGCCAGGGATGAATGATTCTTTTAATGATTCTTATGTTTTGTTTGAGTCCGAGTAATTCTAGCCTTTGTCAGACTGTTATACTTTATTTTAATGACTGATGATTGCCCTTGGCGAGTGTGTCCTATTATCAAATGAATGAATGAATGGTTTGGTTCAGTTTTTTTATGATGGATGATTAGTGACTAAATGAGGTCTTTGTTTTGAATCAAAAAATCTTGAAAATCTTGAATGAAATGACCCCAAAGTCTTGTTCTCTTTTCGCCATTGTAAATAGTAGTGCAGAAATTAAAACTCTGAGGGTTTTCTTTTGACCACAATTCTTTCCCAAAGAGCATTCTCTTTTATTTTTGTTATTTTTGTGGTCGAATCGAGTTGATTTTTTCCAATAGATGGATTGAGTGGCAACATTCTTAAGGGAAAATACCATGTTGCTTTGAGTCTTTTGTGATCATTTTTTGAGAGGCACCACCGAAATTTTTTTTTGTTGAAATGGAATTGTAAAAAACAAGGGCATGAAAATAAAGAAAATGAGAAAGTGTTAATACCCATATGAATCTCTTGGTGCAACTACATCTAGGATTCCGCCTTGAGTCACATTTGCGGCAAGTTCTAGACAAGATGTAATGCATGAGATTCATCAAAAATTTTCCCACTACACAAGGCGTCACCTTTAAAGGGTCTACAAGAAACATTCTCAACACAAAACACCAAATTAGGACCTCAAAGCAAGAAAATATTATAAGTCAAGCAGGGAATTTACAATGTATGAAAAAAAATGCTATGCTACGGTGTCAACACTTTCTCATTGTCTTCATTTTCATGCCCTTGTTTTTTACAATTCCATTTCAACAAATTTTTTTTTCGGTGGTGCCTCTCAAAAAAACTTCACAAAAGACTCAAAGCAACATGGTATTTTCCCTTAAGAAAGTGTTAATACCCTTTTTGGCCCCCATTCTTCCTATATGTTAGTGATAAAATAAGTGATGAAATGAGGCTTAAGGCCCAAGAAGAGAGAGTGATAAAAACCTTTGTCAAAAATGAGGCAAAAATCTAAGTTTAGGATTATGCAAAATAAAGGGGGAAGATAAGAATTATAGTGTGAAGGGAACACCGCCTTTTGTTAAAATGCACCAAAGGACAAATCAAAAAGAAAAAGATAATTTGTGTGAATCGGTGTTTCCTCTTGAGGTAATAAGGCTAGTTGTTAAAGCCAAAGGGGTTATAAGGGGGACTGTTAAAGAAATGAAAGTCATCAACAAGGAAAGAAGGGAAAGAAGGTGAAATGATTGGAATTGATGTAAGGTATGTTACAAAAAAACATTAGGGAGGATCTAGTCACTATAGCCAAATGTTCATCCTACCCTTACCCCGAGCCTACATCAGAACTCACATGTCCTAAATGATTCTAGGTGCAGCTACTCTACATTAGTGGTGAATTACATGAAGGGCAAGACTGTGGATCAAGTGTATGTATGAAGAT
Source organism: Datura wrightii (assembly GCA_035772735.1). Taxonomy (NCBI): domain Eukaryota; kingdom Viridiplantae; phylum Streptophyta; class Magnoliopsida; order Solanales; family Solanaceae; genus Datura; species Datura wrightii. The sequence goes on from JASDFA010000018.1 coordinate 110,664,219, forward strand.
TTCTTTTGGGAGAGTGAGCATGAGTGTCTCTACCAAATAATCCCTTATGTGCATTCAAATGATCACATGAACAAAAGAATAGGGATCCTTATTTTGGTGAGAGACATCATTCCTTTTTGGGGATGTAAGAGCATTCAGAGTTAAGTTGGAAATACGGCAAGGAGTGTACTCTAAGGTAAGCTTTGAATTTGCAGTGATTATAACTTGAGATGCTATATGTGTTACTTGGTTGAGCAATGCACTTGTTTTGCTAAATGATTCCTTTCATAATCTTTGCTTGGTAGAAAGTGGTTTCTTGTTTGAAATATCTTCATTGGTTTGGTCTTTTGAGGTATTTTCTTCTCTTTTTCGGTGAGCATGGTGAGTATTTTTGGGTTGTCATAGTCCAGGTGATTGGAGAGGTCTAATTGTGAATAGAGGTAGCATATTCCTCAATAATTGAGTATTACATTACTTGAGGACAAGCAATGATTTATGTTTGGGGGTTTGATGAGTTGGTAATTTATCAACTCATTAGGCTCTAAAACTTGAGTTTTTTTTTGTTCTTGAGTTGATTATTTAGATTTTATGCCATTTTTGCTTTTGTTATGTGCAGATGGCTAAAAATGAAGAAAAGAGAGAAATGGATCAAAAAGAAGGGAGTACGAGTGAGTCGGCGATTTGCAGTTAAAAACCAGCGAGACACCGGCCAAAGACCGAATATCACTACCTCGGAGGATTAATGCCACCAGCAGTTCGCGTTGCCAGCGGCAAGTCGCTGGTCCAGTCATCGGATGATGCCCAAAAGTTCTGGAAAATGGCTTGAAGACCCGGCGTTTCACGGATTGGCATCGGCGAAACGCCGGTGTTCACTGAAATTTAGTGAATATGCAGAAAAGACACCCGGCGGTTCACAAATTATAATGAGCGAACCACTGGTGCTTCCGCCAGTTCCAGAACGGTGCTCATGGGGGTATAATCATCCAATACTGGAAAAGAGATAAAAAGTGTCCTACTCTTTAGGATATAAATAGAAGATAAAGTACTTTGTATAGGGATATGCAGAAGGAGAGATAGAAATATAGATATTGAGAGAGAACAAAGCTTACATCACATGATTGTTTTCCCTTTTTTAGCTGAAGAACGTTATCTTAGCCGAGAGAGGGAGATTTTGATTGAAAATTGTAGAAAGTACTCTATTCTATTTCCTCTTTGTACCAGTAAGTTTCAGCTACCGTTGAAGATTATTTTGTGAAGTTGATTTATCATACTCTTGCTATTAAATTCAATGATGCTATTGATGAATGTGTTTTTGAATTTCTTAACTGAGTAGCTAAAATCATTAACTAGAGGTGTGTGATGATAAATACTTAATTGAATTGAGTAATGTTAGAGTCATCTTCATATTGTTCATGCAAGTGTAAATCTATTAGATTCTCTTCAGTCTATAAAGGAAGATCTATTGATTATGATATGGGTATACCTATTCTTGCCTGATTGTTGCTTGAGAAAGAACAATTAAGTATTTGAAGAGAATTTAGTAGTGGGCGTGGAGAAGAGAGTGTGAAATTAGTCTAGAAATAGCTGAAATTGCATTCTCTTTCCTTATTAGCAGCTAATAGCTAGGATTACTGCAGTTGCTAATTCAAATCAAATCGGGTTGAGCTAAATTGTGACTACAGGTAATTAGAAAGCTTAAAAGCTATTACCCACTTCTCGAGATTATTCACACTTGTTGAACTTGTAAGATGACCTGGCATATCCCGATCTAGTTAGTATCTCATCTACACCGCACCTCTAGTCTTTCACATCCTTGTTGACAACTTAGCTGATCTTGCTATTTTATTTCACTAAATCAACCAATAAAATTCTCTGAAAATTTCAACTCCCCCACTTTAATTTGTTTTTATATAAAATCTACGTGGTGCAAGCTAACATTAATTTCTCAATCGACACTTTAAATTATCATTCTCTAGTCCTCGTGGGATTCGACCTCGACACTCGTCGGGTTACTTGTTTTGATACTTCAGTCGTTTATATTCTTTGCATTAAGGATATATTTTGGATATTATCATTTATCACGTCCCGAGCGGGACCTCGGATCGAGACACGGAATCTAGAACTACGAATGGCTCCAAGCTGGTTATGGCATGTACATAGCAACTCAAGAGCATAAATTAAAGCGGAAGACTTAATACTTAAACATGAATATGCAGATGTCTATATAGAATAAAAATATAAGCAAGAGTGACATATATCAACAGCTGAGTCAACCAATACATTTTGTTTGAAAAGCCTCTAGTCATAGATGGACTGATGGGACAACTTCCCCTCGTATCGGAGGTTATGTTCTGCTCTTTTTCGGGCCTCTTCTCATTCTTCTTTGGCACCTACGGTAGATTTCGGAGATTGAAGAGAATAGGATGCTGCTCCCCTTCCCTCTTTCTTTTCCCTCTTTGCTAATCTTCCCCTCTAACCCGGGCTGGGCGGCGACGGGCGCGGGAGGAAGAAACCTAAGAGAAGATGCAACTAATTCGCTAAGTATGAAACTAAAATGATATAACAAACCATAACTAAAAGAATGTCGTTGGAAGATGAGGACTCACCAACACAAGGCTAAGTTGTACTGATATGGGAACAGGACTAATGGCACAGCTGAGTCTGATCACCCGAACCTATATCATGAAATGATATAGCATAGAGTATGCAGTCAGTACTTTGAATGTACAGAGTATGCGAGGTAAGTACAACAGGTTAATAAAAAATCATAAAGAGTTTGTGAGAGTAGGGCATTTCAAACATGAAGTAATAGTCACAATTTTGGCGTGAGGGCTCAAGGTTTTCAAAATAGTTCATACACTAGTCATAATTATATTCACAAGAGAGATCTTGTAAAACATAACTTGAGACAAATTATCATAATCATGAACATACATAAAATCATAAGGACCAGCGGGGGGATTCATCATAACCAACACCATCATGATAGAGCATACATGATGCCCCAACTATCTTGCTCAAGTAGACAGAGCCTCCCTAAGCTTTCCAGGAAAGGGATGATGACATTGCATGAGCACTGAATAGACCCCATAGGGTTAATATGAGTATAGTCCTACGTTGGCATGTAGTTCTGAGGCCTGGGTTCCTGGAACCCCCAACCTACTCGGTGCTAGATACTACTCTCAAAAACATGAACATGGCTCATAGAGTAATCATGAAACATACTTGAAATACACGAGCTAGTTAAAATCATAAGATAAATGAATATGCTTGAAATACATGAACTAGCCATGATGAGGCCCGTGAGTCGGTCATAAACATAAACATGATACTTGTAAAAGCTATGCATACTTGAGAAAGTACATCATACTCGAAATTCTTAAATTCATGAAGGGTTCTTGTGAAAATTATACATCATGATCATAAGACATAACTTATAACTTTAGAATTGATATCATAAGAAAATCATGGGATTTCAATAGAAGGGAATTTAAACCTAGAACTTCATAATCATGCTTGATAATAATTTTATGGAAGACTTGATAGAAATATAAAACCCTAATCATAGAATCATCAATTCAATCAAGATAACTAAATCCATAGGAGAATTATGGTGGAATTCTACAATACCCAATAAAGCCCTAGAAATTCAAATTTTGGGGCGTGGGGAATTGGAGATCATGATTTCAATTGGAGAAGGGGCATGAGGGTGGAAGAACCCCTTATTGATGAACCCAACAAACCTTGGTTCACTGATTTTCTTGACTTATCTTGAAACCTCAAGAGAATTTGAGAAGATGAGGGTGAAGAACCCCAGCTTGTTTTTTCAGCCTTTAGAGAGTTTGATCTTCAAATTAGAGTGTTAGACCATCTTTATGGTCATTTCCATTTCTGCTCCTTCTAAAATTTACTCAACGTGGAGGTATGATTCTGCAAATGTGAATAGCATGAGTTACAAGGTAGAGAGATACTTCATCGCATGACATATATCATGAAAGAAAGGAAATTTCCTAAAACGTCTTGTAGCCTCTTCCCCATTAGTGTGGTGCGCTTCACACCCATGGAAAACACTCTACTCAACGTGGTTTTCAAACACCCTAGGATACTTTGAACATTTGCTCTAATACCAAGTTTGTCACGACCTGAGTTGAGACCCCATACTGAGACATGAAATCTAAAATCACGAATGGCTCCAAGTTGACCCATAGAATGAACCTGATGGCGAAAGGGCATACCTTAATGGAAACGCATAAACTAAACATGAAAAAGTGGAAGTCTGCATACATAATAATTATAAATAGAGTCAACATTGGCAAGCTAAGATTCTACATATTGTCTAAAAAGCCCTAACATAATTAAAGAGCTGATGGGGAAAAAAATCCCCAACTAGCTCACTAAAAGTATGAAACTAAAATTAAAACAACTAAACAATCTAAAGGTCCTTGAAGGATGAGGACTCACCAATAAGAGAACTGGACTAAGCTACGGAGACTAGCTAATGATGGGACTGAGTCTGAACATCTGAACCTGTATCGTGAATGATATAGCATAGAGTATGCGGTCAATACTTGGAATGTACTGAGTATGTAGGGTAAGTAAAATAGATTGAATAAGTATAACTGAAATCATGAACATAACATAATCATAAGATCATGAGAGTAAAGAAAGCAAGCTGATATCTGAAAACATGCATAGTCATAGAATGAATCTCATATCTGAAATGAATGACCCCAAGATGAAAATAAAATCATATGGCTTGGTATAACTGAAATCATTAGTAAAATCTTATAAACTGATCATTGGGTCAAACCTGCTTAAAACATAATGTCATAAATCATAAACATGCATAACTAAAATCATTTGGAACAATGGGAGACTCGTCACAACCGACAACCATCATGATAGAGCTTACGTGATGCCCCAACTATCACACTTAAGTGGGAAGAGTCATTCAAAACCTTGCCAGGGCTAAAGACGCTACCATGATATCAACATCAAGCTAAAGGCCCTTTGCGGCCAGGGGAAGCTCTCTTGAGAGGCCCCAATTATATATAAACCTACTTTGGCACGTAGTTCTGAGAATCGGAGTTTTCATGAATACCTAGCCTGCTCGATGCTAGACATTACTCCCAAAAATATGCAAGGTGCTCATCATCATTTTGCAATGAAGCTGAAACCATCATTTTTCAACAAAGCTGAAATTATCATTTTTCAACAAAGCTAATAATGTAATTACATGCATAGTTTGAAATCTGAATATGAGGAGTCCTGGCCCCAAACATACCATAAGCTGAAAATAGGGAGTATTGCTCCAAACCATATGGTAAGCTGATATTATAAAATTAGATTGAATCATGAAAACATACTTAATATGTGTAGGTTTGGTCAAATCTCAAAATCAAGCATACTTGAAATAGACTTCATAAGTAAAATCATGAATTCATACTTGGGTAATTTGTAAAATATTTAACCATGCTAGATGTCTCATCTTACTTGAAATTCATAAATCATGAACTTGACTTTTCATGAACTTGCATAATTGGACATAATTTTTTATGATTTAAAATCCTGAATTTGCAATCAAAAACATGTTTAAAATCTGCCCATGAATCTTCAAATGTGCTTTAAAACATAAAGGGAATTTACCCATAAACAATTGATAGGGAATTCTATAAAATTGGATTAAAAACCTTTTTATATCACAACTTGGATTGAGACTTGATTCATGAAATTGAGGAGAATTGAGAATGAGAGTGAAAGTAAAGCTCATTCATAGCCTCACATACCTAGTTCAACTGAATCTACACTTGTTTTTGAAATCCCTAAGAGATTTGGAGAAGAACTTGAAGAATTCTAGGCTTGATCTTCAATGGGGGATTTCTAATCTTGCATGCATGGGAGGGAAATGGTTTAGAATAGGTTAAACTCCCTTAAAACCTTCTTTTCAGAGCTTAAAATGACATAGTTTAGGGCTTAGGAGATTAAAATTTATGAAAATACCCTTACTAAATTCGCAGGAAAATGATTTTGTCACCTGTAATGACTCGTACCATGAGTCGTACAATCTTCCTACGACTCGTGGTATTTCCTCCCGTATTGCCCAAGTCCAAAACCTCCAATCCTCTGAATATTTTCACGAATGGTACTATGACCCATAACAAACTATTACGAGTTGTACAATACTCGTACAATCAGCATTTGCAAAAATCCCAAGTACTTGTTACGATTCCTAGTACGAGTCATATCCACACACTATGACTCATAATGGGGCTCGTGGTCTCGAGAAAGAAATCTTTGAATTGAACAATAGGTCTTCCTACGTCCCGTACCACAAACCTACGGCTTGTAGGTTGAGTCGTACTGAAGAAATTTCCCAACTTTTCCTGGTAATCACATTTCAAATGTTGGGTCTAGTCTTTAGAACTTTTGGGGTATTACAAGCGGTGGTGTAAACTTGAAGGGACCATGTAATAGATATTGCATCTTGCCCTTTTTGTCCTTTAAGTGGGGGATGCCATTGTGTGTCTTTGACATAATAAATTTTAGAATGTAGGGGCATTATTCCTCATCTACACATGTCTCCATTGGCTTGGAAGGCTCTATTTCTAGGTTGCCAACCAAATACAATGTCGAAAAATGTTTAGAAAGAAGACCAATACGCCCTACTACCAAGATTGCATTATGCTTGATATCCTCACTTTTATCCACCTTTTCAACATCAACATCAACAAACAAAGAATCGTCTAATGGTTGGCATTCTTCTTTATTTTCATGCATTGGCTAGTATCTGCAACACTTTGTAGTTGGACCTCAGAAGCCTCAACCTTTTCATTCAAATGATCCAGCAGGTCATGAATACTTGAGCCAAATGCCCATCTCTTGTTTGAGCTCTATTCTCCCTTCCACTTGAGGTTCCTCTTGAGTATTGGCTATGATTGTGACTTGCAAATTATTAGAAGTTGCAACCCCAATCATCATCTCTGTGAGCATGGCACTCATCCTTTTTAAGGCTTTTCCTTGTTCAATAAGTTGCTCCCTCATTTCCATATGCTCCAGTATTAGTTTTTCCATATCGCTCATTTGAGCATGATGTTCCTCCTCTTCATTATTCCTATCTTCTCGTCAGGATCAGGAGAGCTCACCTAATGTGGTCATGGGTATGTTATGTCTTTTTCATCTAGATATATATGCCCTACTAGATCCAGGAGCCACACATTCATTCATAACTCCTTAAGTAGCTGTTTAGTTTGATATCAGCCAGAAGTCCTCTTAGAGCCGTTCTCAGTCTCTACCCCAGTTGGTGAGTCAGTTAAACCCAACTGGGTATATAGATCTGCCCAGTCTCAATGTTGAGTAAAGTTATTCCAGTTGATCTAGTAGAGCTAGAAATGGTCGATTTCGATCTCATTCTTGGCATGGATTGGTTACGTTCCAGTTATGCCTCAGTTGACTACAGAACTAGAGTCATCAGATTTTAGTTTCCCAATGAGCCAGTCTTAGAATGGGAGGGCAGTGTTACAGAATCTTAGAGACCATCAGTTGTTCGCTAAATTCAATAAGTGGGAGTTCTGGCTGAAGTCAGTAGCCTTCCTTGGTCATGTAGTCCTAGCTGAGGGTATTCAAGGAAATCCTCAAAAATAGCAGCGGTAAAAGACTGGCCAAGACCCACTTCCCCAACAGATATCAGGAGTTTCTTGGGTTTAGCTAGTTATTATCAATGATTTGTACAGGGGTTTGCTTTTATTACGTCTTCTCTGACTAAACTGACTCAGAAAAAGGTGAAGTTTCAGTGGTCAGATGCATGTGAAAACAATTTCTAAGAGTTGAAGACTCGACTCACTACAACTCCGATTTTGAGCTTCCCAGAAAGGACAAATGAGTTTGTAATCTATTGTGATGCTTCCCGAGTTGGCCTCGATTGCATTCTGATGCAGCAGGATAAGGTGATCGTTTATGCCTCCAGACAGCTCAAGGTTCATGAGAAGAACTACCTGACTCATGAGCTTGAATTGGAAGTAGTGGTGTTTTCTTTGAAAATATGGAGGCATTACCTTTATGGGGTTCACGTGGATGTTTTCACTGATCACAAGAGTCTTCAGTACGCGTTCAGTCAGAAGAACTCGAACCTTCATCAGAGAAGGTGGCTGGAGTTATTGAAAGATTATGACATGAGTGTGCTACACCACCCCGGTAAGGCCAATATGTTGGCAGAAGCCTTAAGCAGGATGTCCACAGGGAGCGTTGCTCATGTTGAAGAGGGCAGAAGGGAATTGGCAAAGGATATTCACAGGTTAGCTTGATTGCAAGTTCAGTTAGTTGATTCAGCCGAGGGCAGAGTTGTAATTTAGAGTGGATCAGAATGCTCATTGGTTGTAGCGGTTAAGCCAAAGAAGGATGAAGACCTCATACTCCTCAAATTGAAAGAAGCAGTTCTATGAAAAGAAGTAGAGGCTTTCTCCAAAGGGGGAGATGGTGTGCTTTGTTATCAGGGCAGACTATGTGTTCAAGGCGTAGATGACTTGAGGCAACAAATACTGGTAGAAGCATACAGCTCCAGATATTCTATCCACCCAGGTACCACTAAGATGTACCATGACCTACAGGAAATCTACTGGTGAAATGGTATGAAGAGGGACATTGCAGAATTTGTGGCTAAGTGTCCGAACTACCAGCAGGTTAAAGTTGAACATCAGAGACCCTGGGCTTATGACTCAAGATATCAGCATACCCACGTGGAAGTGGGAAGAGGTGAATATAAACTTCATTACAGGTCTACCTCGTACTCGTCAATAATAGGATTCCATTTGGGTGATAGTAGATCGGATGACTAAAACCAAAACCAAACCAACTTAGTCGATTTTTAAATTTCTAAAACCAAACCAAATAAAATAAAATAAATAACCATTGGTTTGGTTCTTTTCGGTTTGGTTCGATTTTTCGGTTTATAACTAGCTAATGATAAATTAATAATAGTAAAACAACAAAGACATGAGATAATTATTTCAAGTGAACATTAGGAATCAACAAATTTCTCTTTACTATCACGATATATATGTATTTGAATCTTCTATTATTTTTCAACACTATTCCAAAGTTTTAGTATGTTTAAGTTGCATAACTATAGAGGTTCTTCCACTTCACATGTTTTAATATCCACACAGAAACAATATACAACTTTAAATAAAATAGTCAACCCTTTAAAAATCAAAGAGGCAAACGACTGAAGATTAGATGGATGTCTTAGCAAAGAAAATTTAAAAAAAATTGGAAATATGTTATAAACAATTAAACTTAGAGTGTTGGGTTTGGACATATTTTTGAAGTAATAGAATTTTAATGTGTTGTAGTGCATGTGAAATAAAGTATACCAAAATCAAATTAATGATTAAAAGGTATAAAATATTTATAATTATTTATGAAAAACTAATAACATATATTCAAATATATATAAAATTTATCGGTTCGGTTTGGTTATTTCTTCGGTTTTCTTAATAAATCCAAAACAAAATCAAATATTATCATTTTTTAAAATTTAAAACCACACCAAATCAATCCAAAACAAATGTCAGTTATTTTAATCGATTTGGTTTGGTTTGCGGTTTGGTTTGATATTTCACCAAATCGTGAACACCCCTAACTAAGTCAATACATTTCCTACCAGTTAAGACTACAAACTCAGCTGAGGTTATGCGAGGCTATACATCCGGGAGTTAGTCAAAGTGCATGAGGTTCCCTTGTTCATCATTTCAGATAGAGGTACCAAGTTTACCTCACATTTTTGGAAGTCATTTAAGAAAGGACTTGGTACTCAGGTCAAGCTCAGCACAACTTTACACCCTCAGACTAATGGACAAGCTGAGAGAACTATTCAAACCTTAGAAGACATGTTGAGGGCTTATTTGATCGACTTTAAGGGCAGTTGTGATACAATAACAGCTACCCCTCCAGTATTCAGATGGCTCCGTTTGAGGCATTATATGGTAGGATGTGTAGATCTCTTATATGGTGGTTTGAGGTCTCGAAGCCACGTTGATAGGGCCAGATTCAATTCATGAGGCTATGGATAAGATAAGACAAAGGTTGAAAACATCTCAGAGTCACCAGAAATCATACGAGGATGTGAGGAGAAGAGAACTAGAATTTTCTATGGATGATTGGATTTATCTGGAAATTTCAACTGTGGAAGGGGTGATGAGGTTTGGAAAGAAAGGGAAACTCAGTTCGAGGTATGTAGGATTCTGAGACGGGTTGGCAATGTGGCCTATGAATTAGAGTTACCTTCAGAGTTAGCATCAGTACACCCAGTCTTCCATGTGTCGCTAGTGAAGAAGTGCATCAGTGATCCAACCTCAGTTTTGCTACTAGACAGTGTGAAAGTGAAGGAAAGTCTCTCTTACGAAGAAGTCCCAGTTCAGACCCTAGACTGTCAGGTTTGTTAGCTGAGAAATAAGGAGGTCACTTCAGTAAAAGTCTTGTGGAGGGACCAGCTAGTTGAGGGGGCCACATAGGAAGTAGAAGCAGACATAATGGATAAATATCTGTATTTGTACCCTTCCAGTTCAGTTTCAGCATTAGGTATTAAATTCCTCCTCAATACTCTATTTGGTTCCATACTCATCAACGCTATTCAGGTGCCACCAAGATGTACCGTGATCTGTGATAACACTTAAATCACACTCCTATAGAAGTATGACGCGGACGTTGTCAATAAAGAACACAACTAGGTTGGGATCGATCCCATAGGGAATAAGGTCAAGATATAGAATAATGCTAGTATGTAAGCTTTTAAGTCTATTATTTCCTAAAATGTGGGTTTTGTAAAGAAGTAAACACGTAATAATATTGTCAATTGGATTATTATCAATATTATGTAATTAACTAGGGAAGTGTCCCCATGGATTCATAACTACTTCGGGTTTTACACCAGTGATTTACCCCAATACCTAGCTTGTAGGACTGATAACATGGATTCATCCAAACGACTGGTTTGTCCCTAATAAATGACTATACTCAACGTTAGGTCTCTTGAGTGATTTCACATTAACCGTTATCAATTTTCTTCCAAATTAACTATCCTATGATCACAGCTCAAGTCATACAATGAACCATAATCTTCAAGGCTTTGTTGTTATTCTCTTTTCCTAATCTCTATCTCTCTAGATTCAAGAAAGTAGGGAATTGGGGAAAGTCTTAACGTTGCACTCTATTAAGAAACATTTAAAATGAAGAGAATACAATATAAGTGTTAGCATTGGTGTAGAATCACTTTGTGCAAATCCTAGTTTGTCAATTCACCATGGTTCCCAGAACCCTAGTTGTAGAGGTTTTTAGCCTCTCTTGATTATAAGCAAACAATTAGCATTCTTAGACAAAAACATAATTTAGAACATACAATAATGATTGAAAAGTAAACCCACTTGATTATCACAAAATATCAATGAAGAACAATTCAAGAACAATGGAAGAATCAAAGCAAGAAATTCTCCAAAAGTTGTTCCTAGTATTCCCAAAAAGTCAAATACTTCTCCCAATAATTGAATTATGTTCCCCTCCAAACAAAAATAACTTAGAAAAGTATTTATACGAATAACTAGAAACATTTTCTAAATTAACAGGGAAACTGCTAAATTGTCGTCGTTTTCACCTAGAACTCATACCATAATTGTACGAATAGTACATCTGCTCGTACAATGTTTGGAAACTTCCATTTTGGCTTAGTGTTAGAAGTTGATACGACATGTACCATAAACCTACCAGTCGTACTATCTTGTCATTGTTTGAACCTGTGAGTTCTGACATCCTCTGAATCTTTTCACGAGTGGCTTGGTACAACTCGTACCTTCATCCTACAAATCGTGAATACTTGTTGTACCTTGAGATATGCCATTCTTCAATTCTTCTATAGTTTACCATAGTTCCTTGGTATAGGTTGTGGATAGATAACACGATTTTTGGTTGCTACCTATACCAGAAGACTTATTCAGTGTAATTTCCTCTGAACTTTATCTGGACTGCCTTGGTACGGCTCGTACCAAGAGTCGTACTTTGACTCGTTGGTTCAGAACATCTTCTGGAATTCACCACGATTCTTAGTATGGCTCATACTAGGATACGACTAGTACTGAGATCCATACATAGCCCTTTTCCTGTAATTTTTCATTGTTTTTGTGCATTTCAAATCAGACACCTAATTTCCCTTGAAACAAAGTAAAAGTGTGTCATATTCATATAAACATACCTAAGTCCATGCTTATTTCCTCAGTTTTAAGCATTGAAAGTGATGTAAACCCACATCACATCAATCTACGAAAATTCTATTAGTGGAATGACATGAAGAAGGACATAACAAGGTTTGTCGCTAAGTGCCCGAATTGCAAACAAGTGAAGATTGAGCATCAGAGATCTGTAGGTATGCTTCAAGACATCAGCATTCCTATTATAAAGTGGGAAGAGATCAATATGGACTTCATTATAGTATTGCCTCATACACGCAAACAGTATGACTCTATATGGGTAATTATGGATGGTTTGAGCAAATCAGCCAATTTCCTACAGGTAAAAACTACCGATTCACCGGAGGATTATGCTAGATTCTGGAGTTGGTTAGATTGCATGGAGTTCCTTTCTCCATCATCTCAAATAGGGGTACTCAGTTCATCTCTCAGCTTTGGAGATCTTTTTAGAAGGGACTTGGTACACAAGTGAAGCTTTGCATAGTTTCTCACTCGCAGACAGATGGTCAGTCCGAGCGGACCCTTTAGACTCTCATTGAGTTTTCCTAATATAACAGCTATCACTTTAGCATTCAAATGGCTCTATTTGAGGCTATTTTTGGACAGAGGTGATCAACTATTAGATTGTTCAAGGTAGGTGAAGCTACGTTGATAGGGCTAGATTCATTTCATGAGGCTATGAGAAAGTTTATCTTATTAGAGAGGGGTTGAAAAAACCTTAGTCATTAGAAATCTTATGCATATGTTAGGAAGAGAGAGCTTGAGTTTGAAGTTGATGATTGGGTGTTTCTGAAGGTGTCCCCCATGAAGGGAGTTATGAAGTTCAGTAAGAAAGGGAAGCTTAGTCCCCTATATGTTAGTCCCCATAGGATTTTGAGGTGAGATAGCAAGGTGGCATATGAGTTGAAGCTACCAGTGTAGAGCTTCGGTTCATCCGGTGATCCATGTGTCTTTGTTGAAAAAGTACATTGGCGATCCATCTTTAGTTGTTCCGATAGAAAGCATTAGGGTGAAGAATAGTCTCACCTATGAGTAGTTTTCGGTTGAGATCCTTAATTATCAGGTTCAGTAGCTGAGGAACAAGGTGGTAAATTTAGTGAGAGTTTTATGGAGAAATCAGGTTGTTGAAGAAGCTACATGGGAAGCTGAAGCAGATATGATGGCTAGATACCCGCATCTTTTCCCTTCCAGCTAAGTTCCAACATAAGATACCAGTTTCCTCAGTAGTACTCTATTTAGCTTCATGTCAAGTTTATGTCTATCAGTTTCATTCATGTTATAGCATGCATTTACGTTTCATGAATTTAGTTCAGTCATGTAAATTATTCTGGAGCCAGTCACACTGTCAGTTTTCAGCTATGGTTGTTCTATTTTTTGGATTGCAGTTCTTTCCCTAGCCTTTCAATATGCTTAATCTACATTCGAGGATGAAATTTTCCTAACACCCCAAAAGAACCTAAGATAAGACTCAAGGACTGAAACAAAGAAAATAGGAAAACCTGCACCAAGTCACAGAACGAGTTGTGGGTTGACTCATCAAGTGAACTGACAGGTCTTCAAGTGACCCAATAAGTGTACAGTGGTAGAGAAAATGTTGATTTTCCAGGAGACTTAACAAATTAATGGGATAGTTGTTAAGTCCCTTGAAGACCCGTTAAGTGACTTGTTAAGTGTGATGTGTGGGGTGAAACTTTGGATTCAGAGAGTCTTAACAAGTGGTGAAGTGATCCATTAAGTTTCTTGACATTTCTTTAAGTGGAGGCGTCAAGTTCTGCACAGAAAGTTGGAAAATTTCCAGTGGCAAGGGATGGCACCCAACGACTCGTTGGGAAGTGATCTTGGGTAGAATTGCATGCCCAAGTGATACTCAAATGCTTCATTTAGACTTGTTTATCTATCGTTATGTGTACATTCTCATGTGATTCTTAGTTAAATGTGAATTTATACTAACCAACATGATTAGCGTTGTTTTGCAGGTAAAATGAAATTTTGGAAGCTAATATATATGTTGGTGAAGAGCGGGAATAGACTTGGAAGCAAGGACTGGAAGTTGACAATGGAGAGCAGCAAAAATAAGGGCTTCACGATGGAGCCGTGTCACGCTACCATCGCGGAGGCATTCTGCCTCGGATGAATTAATTTTTTCAAATTCCAGTGGAGGTTCGCGTTACCTCTGTGACACGGAGGCAGTGCTCCGTAATGCACTCCGTGTCACGTTGAGTATAATTACCTGGAACCTCAAGTTCCAGTGAAGGTACGTGATAGCACCGTGGCACGGAGGCAAGGCTCCGCGATGCAAGTCGTGCCACATTGAGGTGCATTTGCCTGGGAGCTGAGTTCCAGTGAGGGTCCGCAATACCCCCGTGGCATGGAGGGAGTTCTCCGCGATACACTCCGTGCCAAGTTGCTTGTTATTCCAGGAAAAATTCTCAATAGTATAAATAGCACACTTAGGTTTTATTTTAAACATTCTGACTTGGTTGAGCAAGAACGTGGGTTACAGGCAGTTGAGAGGACGAAAATTCTAGGGTTCTTCTCTTTCTCTTTCTCTTTAATCTCAATTGTTTGTATGAATTCTACTTATTTGATGATGTTTAATCCACAAATGAGTGGCTAATTCACCTCTTGCTGAGGTTAAGAATAATTGTAGAGGAATGTAATTGTTGATCATTTTAGTTTTCATCTTTTCTTCAATGGTCATTCTATCAATTCTTGTTTTTACTGCATTAATGTTTGGCCAATGTTAATGTATATCTAGAAATCCAATTTTGATTTTGAAAAGGAAAGAAATTGGACAAATGTGAATTGGTAGGATATGATCTTTTCATAGTTTAGAAAATTGAGAATTGATTTACATTCAGAATAGAAATATATCTGAAAGTCTTATTAGTCAATTACGGAATCGGTTATGTATGGCTAGAGCATGAAATTCTTTTATCACGGAAATGTAGATTAAGGTCTCATGATTCTTAAATTGGATAGGAGTCGAAAGATCCAATCCATAGGCAATAAATTCCTAACTAGCAACCGAAGAGAAGATTCACTGAATTGAATTAATAAATTACATCCCTGCATGTTTGTCTTAACCTCAACTTGTTCATTGCTATTATTCAGACTCAAATTATAATCTTGACTTAGATTCTTATTACTTAAAGCATGATGGGATGTTTAGCATGAAAGAATGTTTATGAATTACCTATGTATGAATTCATGAATTTTGACTAGCAAGTCTATTTCAAGCATGTTAAAGTTTGGGCAAGACCACATGATATAAGTATGTTTTCATGATTTAGTTCAACTTTATGATGTTCGCTTACCACATGGTTTTGGAGTCTAGACTCCCACTTTTAGCTTGTGGTGTGTAAAATAGCCAAGGATCCTCATATTCATATTGTAGATAATGTATGTAATTCATGATCAGCTTCATTGAAAAATAATGATTCAGACTCATTGAAAAATTATAGAGAACATATGCATATTTTTGGGAGTAGCTTCTAGCACCGAGTAGGCAAGGGGTTCAGGTAAGCCCTGGGCCTCAGAACTACGTGCCAACATAGGTTCATTCAGATTCATTGGGACCTCCCTTGTGAGCTTTCCCTGCCCCAAAGGGCCTTCATCTTGATATCAATATCATGGCAGTGCCATTAGCCCTAGTAAGGCTTTGGACAGCTCTGCCCACTTGAGTGTAATAGTTGGAATCACGTAAGCTCTATCGTGATTATGTCAGTTATATGATGAGTCTCCCATTGTTCCTCATGATTTCAGTTATGGACGTTCATTAGCTATGATATTATGTTCTCAACAGGTTTGACCCAGTGTTCAATTATCACTTTTACATATGATCATCAGTTTCAGCTTTGGGTCAATCGTTTTAGTTATGAGGTTCAGTTATTTTTACTCGTGTTTTCAAGATATCAGCATGTAAGTCCTTATCTCAGAATCTTATTATGATATGATCTATGTTACGAATGTTTTCTGTTTTACTTACTTAGCCTGTTTTACTTACCTTGCGAACTAAGTACATTTCAAGTATTGACCGCATATTCTATGATGTATCATTTTATGAGACAGGCTCAGACTTCAAATTTAGTATCACCGCTAGCCAGTTTTCAAAGTTCAGTCCTAAAAGCCTTTTGGTGAGTCCTCATCCTTCTAGGACTGTTAGATAGTTGAGCTATTGCCATTTTCAATTTCAGACTTCTAGTGAGCTAGTTGGGGATGTTGTCCCATCAACTCATCAGTATGTTAGAGGTTATTCAGACATAGTTTGTATTTCCAGCTTCAGATTCTGTGTTTTGAGTGTTTAGTTGTTTAAATGTCTTACTATTCAGAATTCCACTATTTCAGAATTTAGTCTTCTGTTTTATTTATGTTGAGCTTCAGTTGTTATGTTCATGCATAGGTCGACTTAGAGCCATTTATTATTCTAGAATTTCGTGTCTAGATTAGGGCGTATGTTTGGGTTGTGACAAACTTGGTATCAGAGCAAGGTTCAGTGTATCCTAGGGTGTTTGAAAGCCATGTTAAGTAGAGTCTTTTTCATGGGAATGAGGCACGCCACACTTATAACAAAGAGGTTACGAAACATTTTAGGAAATTTCCCTTCTTTCATGGGATGAAGCACCTCTCTGTCCTTCTAAACTCATGCTATACGTGTTTCCAGAATCATGCCTCCATGTTGAGTTAATGGAAGAAGAAAAGACAATAGAAATGGAAATGGCCATGAGAATGGCAAAGATGACGGGCATCATCAAACACCACTAGCCCCGGAGGATCATGTGCCTAAGCAGTTTGCCCATGTTGAGTTTAGGGTAGCCATTCAGATGTTGGCACAGGCGTTGACTGCTCATGTCAATTAGCAAATGGTGGCTCATGTTCCCCAGAATGGAAACACAACGACGGCTAGGGTCAGGTATTTTCTCAGGATGAATCCCTCTAAGTTTCTTGTGTCGAGAGTGGACGGGGACACATGAGTTCATTGAGGAGATTCAGAAGATCACCCAGATTATCGGGGTGACGAGGAGGAGTGCGTAGACCTAGCCTCTTATCAGTTAAAGGGGGTTTCCCAAATTTGGTATAGATAATGGAAGGATGTCTGGGGAATCGGAGCAGGTCTCATAGGTTGGGATGAGTTTCTCACCGCATTCTTAGACCGCTTCTTTCCCAAAAGATGAGGGAGATCAAGGCAGTAGAGTTCGTGAATCTGAGATAGGACAACATAACAGTTCAAGAGTATGCTTTAGAGTTCTCTCGCTTGTCAAAGTATGCATCGGATATGGTGGCCGATCAGAGGGCTAGGGTGAGAAAATTTGTGAATGGGGTAGCGAACTATTTGGTCAAGGATTGCAGGACCGTTATGCTCCATCAGGACATTAACTTCTCTCGATTAGTCCTATATGCCCAGCAGGTGCAGGCAGTGCAGTTGAGGGAGAGGGAGAGAGAGGCCAAGAGGGCCGAGATGGATAGTTTTGGGTTTTCCCAGTAGAGGTTGGGTGGTGGACATCGCCAGCAGTCCTACCAGAGATCACCAGTCCCAGCACCATCAGCAGCAAGTGTGCCATCCAGATCTAGGCATGATAAGAGGGTACGGGTGTCAGGATCTCGAGGTCAGGGGAGCAGGTCAGTGGAGCCCAGTGTTCCAGTTTGTGATAGGTGTGGTAGGAGGCAAACCAGTCAATACT
This sequence comes from Datura wrightii, assembly GCA_035772735.1. Classification (NCBI taxonomy): domain Eukaryota; kingdom Viridiplantae; phylum Streptophyta; class Magnoliopsida; order Solanales; family Solanaceae; genus Datura; species Datura wrightii. The sequence continues at coordinate 110,682,112 of JASDFA010000018.1, forward strand.
TAGAGGGAATAGGTGCATGTTTCGGAGTGGGTAACCCGATCATATGCTCAGGGATTATCCAGGAGTCAGTTAGTTCTAGGGTAGAGGTCGAGACCGAACCACCAGTTTAGCAGCTCCACCAACACCCTCATCTCAGCAAGGTGCATCTACTAGTGTAGGTGGTTAGTGTCAGAACAAGTTTTATGCCCTCTAGTCTCGTCAGGAGCAGGAGGTCTCCCCATATGTGGTCACTATTATATTAAAGTATTCCATATTGATGTATATACATTGTTAGATGTAGGGGCTACTTTATCTTTTGTGACGCCCTATGTTGCTAGTAGTTTCAGAGTCAGTCCCAAAATCCTATTAGAATCCTTCTTAGTCTCTACTCCAGTCAGTGACTCAGTTATAGCTTAATAGATATACAGAAATTTCCTCGTCACGGTCCTTTAGAGAGCCACCTCAACGGATTTAATAGAGTTGGATATGAAAGATTTTGATGTTATCTTTGGCATGGATTGGTTACATGCATGTTATGCCTCCGTGAATTGTAGAACCCGTGTGGTAGAGTTCCAATTTTCGGGTGAGCCAGTTCTATAGTGGAAGGGTCATTTAGTCATGCCTATAGGTCTCTTTGTTTCCTACCTTTAGGCCTAAAATATGATTGCTAAGGGTTGTGTTTACAATCTAGTTCGGGTTAAGGATGCTAAATTTGAGATCCCGACTCTCCAGTCAGTTCCTATAGAGTGTGAGTATCCAGAGGTGTTCCCAGATGATCTACCCAGAGTCCCTCATGAGCGGGAGATCGACTTTGGTATCGATCTTCTTCCTGATATGCAGGCCATATCTATTCATTCTTATAAAATGGCTCCAACTAAGTTAAAGGAGTTGAAAGAACAGTTGAAGCATCTCCTAGACAAGGGTTTCATTAGACCTACAAAATCCCCATGGGGTGCACTAGTTCTCTTTGTTCGGAAGAAGGATGGATCTTTTTGTATGTGCATTGACTACTGACAATTGAAAAAGGTCACAATCAAGAACAAGTATCCTCTTCCTAGGATTGATGATTTGTTTGACCAACTTCAAGTTTGATAAGTGCTTCTCAAAGATAGATCTTAGGTCTGGTTATTAAAAGATTAGAGTTAGGAAAAATGACATCCTGAAGACAGCCTTCAGGACTCGATATAGTCACTATGAGTTTGTAGTTATGTCTTTTGGACTAACCAATGCTCCAACAGCTTTTATAGGTTTGATGAATAGGGTGTTCAAGCCATATCTAGACATGTTCGTAATTATTTTCATAGATGACACATTCTCATATACTCTTGGAGTGAGGAGGATCATGCTGCTCATTTGAGTAGTGTGCTACAAACTCTAAAGGATTGCCAACTGTTGCTTAATTCAACAAGTGTGAATTTTGGATGAACTCAATAGCATTTTTGGGCCATGTGGTGTCGAGTGAGGGTGTACAGGTGGACTCCCAAAAGATAGAAGCTATAAAGAATTTGCCTAGACCGGTTAATCCTTTGAATATAAGGAGTTTCTTGGGTTTACCTGGCTACTACCGAAGGTTTGTTGAGGGATTTTCATCCATTGTAGCACTGTTGACTAAGTTGACCCAGAAGAAAGTCAAATTTCAGTGGTCGGATGCTGGTGAAAAGATTTTTTAAAAGTTAAAGACTCGACTCATGTCAGCCCCCATATTGACCCTACCCGAGGGTACAGATGAATTTGTGGTATATTATGATGCCTCTAGGGTTGGTCTTAGTTGTGTATTGATGCATCATGGCAAGTTCATTCTGTATGCCTCTAGATAGATTAAGACACATGAGAAGAATTACCCGACACACAACCTAGAATTGGCAGTAGTGGCGTTTGCATTGAAGATCTGGATATACTATTTTATAGAGTCCATGAGGATGTGTTCACGGACCATAAGAGTCTTCAGTACTCAGAAGGATCTGATTTGCGACAAAGGAGGTGGTTAGAGTTTCTCAACGATTATGGCATGAGTGCCCTTTATCATCCGGACAAGACCAATGTAGTGGTGAATGCTCTTAGCAGGCTATCCATGGAGAGTTTTTCTTATGCGTAACATGGAAGGAAAGAGTTGGTGAAGGATGTGCACTGGCTTGCACGATTAAGAGTTCGTCTTGTGGATTCAACAAATGGTGGTGTCGTTGTTTAGAATGGTTCAGAATATTCTTTGGTGATTGAGGTCAGGGCTAGGCAAGCTGAGGATCCTATTTTGGTAAAGTTGAAGGAAGCAGCTCAGAATCAGAATATAAAGGTCTTCTCCCAAGGGGAAGATGGTGTACTTTGATATCAGGGTTGTTTGTATGCTCCGGGTGTTGGTGACTTGAGATAAAACATATTGCATGAGAATCATGATTCCATATATTCTATAATCCAGGTGTCATCAAGATGTACCATGAACTACGGGAAGTCTATTGGTGGAATGATATGAAAAAGGACATAGCAGGGTTTTTGGCTAAGTGTCCAAACTGCCAACAAGTGCAAGTGGAGCATCAAAGACTAGGAGTTGTGCTTCAAGACATCATTATCCCCACCTTAAAGTGGAAGAGATCAAAATGGAATTCATCATAGGGTTGCCTTATACACAACACTAGTATGACTCTATTTAGGTGATTGTGGACAGGTTGACTAAAGCAGCTCATTTTCTACTTGTCAAAACTATCGACTCAGCGGAGGATTATTCCAAATTATACATTCGGGAGTTAGTTCTATTGCATGGTGTTCCCTTGTCCCTCGTATCAGACAGAGGTACTCAGTTCACTTTGTAGTTTTGGAAGTCATTTCAGAAGGGACTTGGTACTCAGGACAAGCTTAGTATAGCTTTTCACCCACAGAAGGATGGTCAGGCCGAGCGAACCATTCAAAATCTTGAGGATATGTTGACAACATGTGTGATTGACTTCAATGGTAGTTAGGATGACCATTTACCTCTTATCGAGTTTGCTTACAACAACAGTTACCATTCCAGTAACCGAAAGACTCCGTTTTAGGCTCTTTATGGGCGAAGGTGTAGGTCTCCTATTGGTTAGTTTAAAGTGGGAGAAGCTACATTGATAGGGCCAGATTTAGTCCATGAAGTCATAGAGAAAGTTCAGCTTATAAGGGAAAGGCTGAAAATAGCTTAGAGTCGAAAGTCCTATGCTGATGTGAGGAGGAGAGAACATGAATTTGATGTTGATGATTGGGTGTTCTTGAAGGTATCTCCCATGAAGGGGGCGATAAGATTCAGAAAGAAAGGAAAGCTTAGTCCAGGATATGCTGGCACGTATAGGATTGTGAGATGCATTGGCAAGGTGGCCTATGAATTGGAGTTGCCCTTAGAGTTGGCTACTGTACATCCAGTTTTACATGTATCACTCTTGAAGAAGTGAATCAATGACCCGTCTTTGGTTGTTCCGAAGGAGAGCATAGGTGTGACAGATAGCCTTAGGTATTAAGAGGCTCTAGTTGAAATACTTGGCCATCAGGTGTTGAAGTTGAGGAACAGAGAAGTAAATTCAGTAAAGGTTTTATGGAGAAATCAGATGGTCGAGGGAGATACATGGTAAGCCAAAGCAGATATGATGGTTAAATACCCACATCATTTTCCTTCCGGCTCAGTTCCAGCTTGAAGTATCAGTATCCTCCTTAACTACTGTATTCAGCTTCATGTCTAGTTCATGTCTCCTAGATTCCTTTATGTTAGTACATGTGTGTGTGTGATTCATGAATTCAGTTCAGTTATATATCTCAGTCCGGAGTCAGTCACTCCGTTAGTTTTTAGCTTTAGATATTCAATATTTGGGATGGTAGTTCCTTTCCCCAGTTATTCAGTATAATTATGAATATTCGAGGATGAATATTCTCAAGGGGAGATATTGTATTACCCCAAAATTTTCTAAGATCAAACCCGAGGATGGAAGCGGAGATAATAGGAAAAATTTACACAAGCCACAGAATGACTCGTCATGTCACCCAACGAGTCATGGAGTGGCTCATGAGGAGGGTGCCAGGCCAGTGGAGAGTCGTGGTCAGGGGGTGACCACGGGTGGAGCCACGAGATATGGTGTTACTTCATGACTCATGAAGTAAGTCGTGCTCAGAATGGCAGGTTGAAGGTCTAAAATTCCAGTAGCAGTAACGAGTGTGGACCACGAGTCGTAGGTGGTCCCAACGACTAGTGAAGTACCTCACAGGGACTGACAGAGTCCATTTTTCTGTGAATTTAGTAAGGGTGTTTTCATAATTCCTATGCTCCTAAGTCCTAAACTACATCGGTTTATGCTCTGTTAGGAGGGTTTTAAGAGTTCTTAGCCTATCCTAAGTCATTCTCTCCCATGCATGCAAGATTAGAGGGTTCTATTGAAGATCAAGCTTGAGAATTCTCCTAGTTCTACCCCAAATCTCTTGGTCTTTCAAGGAAAGATGTAAAATCAGATTACCCAGGTATGTAGGGTTATGAATAAGAGCTTCTCCTCACTCTCATGCCCAATCTGCTTCTCAAGTGTATGATTCTATGGAGTTTTAACCTAAAGTACGAATTCTCTATGTTTTAATAAGGGGTCAATTACCCTCATATTCCAAATGATACTTTAAGATTCATGGGCATGTTTTATACTTATATTGAATTACAATTCATGATTTTTAGTTTTGAAAGTATTGTGCCCAATTATGCAAGTTTCATGAAAAGTTAAGATTATGATCTATGTTTTCAAGCATGATGGGATGTTTAGCATGATAGAATGTTTATGAATTACCCATCTATGAGTCCATGATTTTTGACAGGCAAGTATATTTCAAGCATGTTAAAGTTGGGCAAGCTCACATGATCTAAGTATGTTTTCATGATTTAGTTCAATTTTATGATGTTAGCTTACCACATGGTTTTGGAGTCTAGACTCCCACTTTCTGTTTGTGGTATGTTTTTGACCCAAGGCTCCTCATATTTAGTTTTCAGACTATATATGTCATTTCATGATCAGCTTCATTGAAAAACAATCCTTCAACTTCGTTGAAAAACGATGGAGAGCAAATCCATATTTTTGAGAGAAGTGTCTAGCACCGAGTAGGCTAGGGGTTCAGGTAAACCCTGGGCCTCAGAACTACGTGCCAACATAGGTTTATTCAGATTCATTGGGACCTCCCTTGTGAGCTTTCCCTGCCCTAAGGGCCTTCAGCTTGATATTGATATCATGGTAGGCCTTATCCGTGGAAAGGCTTTGGACGGCTCTACCCACTTGAGTGTAATAGTTGGGATTACATAAGCTCTATCATGATTATGTCAGTTATATGACGAGTCTCCCATTGTTCCTCATGATTTCAGTTATGCATGTTCATCAATTATGATATTATGTTTTCAATAGGTTTGACCCAATGTTCAATTATTAGTTTTACTTATGATCATCAGTTTCAACTTTGGGTCAATCATTTCAGTTATGAGGTTTAGTTATTTTTCTTATGTTTTCAAAATATTAGCATGCAAGTTCTTACTCTCAGAATCTTATAATGATATGATTTATGTTACACATGTTTTCAGTTTCACTTACTTACACTTTTTGACTTACCTTGCATAGTCAGTAAATTTCAAGTACTGACCACATATTCTATGCTCTATCATTTCATGATATAGCCTCAAACGTTCAGATTCAGTCTCACTGCTAGCCAGTTTTTAGAGTTCAGTCTAGATAGCCTATTGGTGAGTCCTCATCCTTCAATGACCGTTAGATAGTTGAGCTATTTTCATTTTTAGTTTAATACTTCTAGTGAGCTAGTTGGGGGTGTTATCCCATCAGCTCGTCAGTATGTTAGAGGCTATTCAGACATAGTTTGTATTTTCAGCTTCAGATTCTGTGTTTTGAGTGTTCAGTTGTTTAACTATCTTACTATTCAGACTTCCGCTACTTCAAAATTTAGTCTTCCGCTTTATTTATGTTGAGCTTCAGTTTTTATGTTCATGCCATGGGACGACTTGGAGCCAATTATGGTTCTAGGTTCCATGTTTAAATCCGGGCCTATGTTCGGATCATCGCAAGTACCTGCAAAAAATCAAAGAGAAATGGCATAAAATTCATCTAAATGACTTGAAAACTAACAAAAACTCATTTTTAAAAGACTAATGAGTTGGTAAATTTCCACTCATCAGTGGATCCACTGCCTTCCCTAGAGTAAGTTGCAGCTAGTAGTGATGTCCATAACCTGGAATTCTACTTGAGATTTTGTGGGTCACAATTGGATACAAAAATTGACTTCCCCAATGATGTCTCTTTGGCCTTCATATGTTACACCCTATAAGTTGCCATTGATTAGTGGATGTGCATGCGCTTGTCACGGTGTTGGGAGCACGGCACATGCAATAAAAGGCCCGAAGAGGGGAGCGCACGGTGCTTCATCGAGCGAGCAGGAGGCCGAAGAAGAGGCAGGGCGCAAGGAGCGCTACGTCGTTCCCCTGCCCCGTTGCCTTGAGCTGCGTGTCGCGCCCGACTCCTGGCGCTGTGGGCCACGTGTTGTACCCCTTGCCACCGCCTTACTTATATATATATAAATATATGTTAAGTGTGTGGACTTTCCTCATTTAAAATATTTCCCTACTGAGAGCTACAGACTTGTGCAACTCTCTTACAAAGATTTCATCGAATTGAACCAGGATTATGCTATCAAACCTCATCTAATTGCAAATTCTTCTTAGGTAATGATTCCTATGCTTACAAGGAACATCCCTACGGAGTTATTTCTTGAAATCTCACCCGGATTATCAGAGCCCTACCAAGTAAAAATTGTAGAAATCACTTCTAATTGAGTCCTATGTGGCTACAAGTGATGGGTAAGTATTTCTACCTTCTAGACTCTCGTAAATTTGTAAACTTTCAGCCAAATTGAATAGAGTTTGAATGGTAGTTAATATGCTTAATGGGTATTGTTATTAGTTATTTCCTAGTATTGAAAGTAGCCTTATTCTCTCAGCATAAGGGCTTCAATTTGAAGGAATCACCATCTTTAGGTTGGAAATGTTTGTGTGAACAAAAATCGACAATTGAGGTATGTGAAGGCTAACCTTTTCCAGCAAGTATTCTCGTCATATAGTGATACAACCTACACCTTTGTAAGTAAGTTGAACGTATGTATGTTGTGATTAGCTGTTGCAAGTAGATAATAATTATATATATTGTGGTTAGCTGCTATGAGAAGAATGGAGGTTAGCTGCTACGAGAAGAATGGAGGTTAGATTATAGTATTTCCCGTGGGGGCAGAGTATGCACAGTGTGAAAAATGCTAGGAGCGTCATGGAAACTTCCCTGTTCATTTGTTCACAATATTAGTGGTATTCTGATATCTCATTGCCGTACCAAGGCCTTAGAAGCTTGTGGGTAGCTGTTGGGCCTAACTTGGCAAGTTGGATAGCATAAGCGCATCTAGGTGATATAACTTTCTGTTTGATGCCTATATAGACAGTAAAGCTCGCCCGTAGGCCGTTGGAATACGTTGATGCCTCCAGGGCTAGAATCTTAATAGAAGGGTCTTACCATTGAGTCAACGGCACCAGGGTTGCCTAATGAACTGAGCTATAACTGGCTATGTGACAACTACTATTAGTGACCTTTAGCTTCAGTCGACTTACTACTTGTAATATAGGACGCTCAGGAAAGCACCCCACTTGTTAGAAGTCTGATAGTCTAGCAGATACTCTAAGGGAAGGAACCTTTTTAGTAGTTAGACGTGGGGTCAAGGACCCGGACTACTTTTACAGATTCCCATGTACATGTTTCTGTGAAGGGCTAATTCCAAATATACCTTCCTACGAGGCAATGAGACGCCTAGAGGAGCCATATGAAATCTGGAGAAATATCCAGGGGACTAGAACCATAGTATCACAGCATTACCTTCAGCCTAAGAATTATAGTAAGCTGCCTGTGGGAAGTTAGGACTAACTGCTTAGGAGCATGTCTGATTACGGCCTCAAGTGCTCAGGATGCAGTCACAGAGGCCCAAAAGACCCGAACTCAGTTACAGGAGCTCAGATGGCTCAAATACAGTTATAGGTGCCTAGAATGCTTTGGTATAGTTGATCTTGGGAAGAATTATATGCCCAAGTGATACTCAAATGCTTCATTTCGTCTTGTTTATCCAGCGATATTTGTACATTCTCATGTGATTTGTAGTTAAAAGGTGAATTTATACTAACCAACATGATTAGTGTTGTTTTGCAGGAAAAATGTAATTTTAGGAAGCTAAGATGCATGTTGGGAGAAATCGGGAATGGACTCTGAAGCGAGCAGTGGAAAAGGCCAAGGAAATGCAGCAAATTAAGGGGCTCCGTGATGGAGCCGTGTCACGCTGCCATCGCGGAGGCATTCCGCCCCAAATGATTAAAATTGGCCAAGTTCCAGTGGAGGTCCACGTTGCCTCCGTGGAACGTTGGACATAATTACCTGAAACAGGGAATTCCAGTGAAGGTTCGCGTTGGTGCCATGGCACGTTGGCCAAGCCCCGCGTTGCACGCCGTGGCACGTTGGGCATAATTACCTAGAGGACCGGATTCCAGTAAGAGTCCGCGTTTGCGCCATGTCACGGAGGCAGTGCTCCGCGATGCACTCCATGACACGTTGCTTGTTATTCCGAAAAAAATTCCCACTGGTATAAATAGCACACTTAGGTTTATTTTTAATTATTCTGACTTGGTTGAGCAAGAACGTGGGTTACAGGCAGTTGAGGGGACGAAAATCTTAGGGTTCTTCTCTATCTCTTTCTCCTTTATTTCAATTGTTTGTATGATTTATACTCATTTGATGATGTTTAATCCACAAATGAGTGACTAAATTCACTTCTTGTTGAGGTTAAGAACATTTGCAGTGGAATGTAATTATTGATCATCTTGGTTTTTCATCTTTTCTTCCATGGTTGTTCTATCAATTCTTGTTCTTACTGCATTAATGTTTGGCCAATGTTAATATACATCTAAAAATCCGGTTTTCGCTCGAAAGAGAAAGAAATTGGAAAGTTTTGAATTGGTAGGATATGATCTCTTCTTGGTTTGGGAAAATTGAGAATTGATTTACCTTCAGAATAGAAATATATCTGAAAGTCGTATTAGTCAATTAAGGAATCGGTTTCGTATGGCTAGAACGTGAATTTCTTTTTATCACAGAAATGTAGGTGGAAGGTTCATGATTCTTAAGTTGGGTTAAATACGAGAGTTTTAATCCATAGGCAATAATTCTTGACTAGCAACCGAAGGAAGGATTAACCGACTTGTATCAATAAATTGCTTCCCTGCATGTTCGTTTTAGCCTCAGCATGCTCATTACTATAGTTCAGACTCAATTTGTACATTTGTTTTAGATTAGTATAAATTAGGAAACAAACTCCCAAAATCTTCTTGAAACTGTTGTCTACATTATTAGAGTTAGAGTTCATTAACGCTTGATTCGATTATTACCTTGGTCCAGTCCCTGTGGGATCGATACTTGGCTTACTTTAGCCATTTTACTACTTGTTCGACCACGTGCACTTGCGTGTAGTCATTTAAAATCCCGAACAATAGTCTCAAGAGACCAAGTCTATTTAGTTACATTTACTTGCAGGGCCTCAAGGTACTAGTAGGGGTAGATAGACTGGTTGGCGCATGTCAGGGCTTATGGGGACCCAGGTAGGATATTTCTGTGATGATTGTACCTTCCAGGCTTATAGAGGATAGGTTAGGTTCTTGTTTGCATACTTTCTAGCTAGATATTGCTTATAAATGTATAACCGTACAACTTATGTTCTTATTTGTTTATGTTGTCTACCAGATGCAAGTTATGGCTACAAAAGCATACATCTTTAGACAGACAGGTTTCAGGATCTCCTTTAGCAGCTATTCAGAGTCAGCAGATTGATCAGCTCCTCATTCAATGTTGCCAAATAGTAGAGGTTTGCCTGTATTTTGTTATATAGTTCTTGGTAGGTCGAGGCCCTGTCCCGACCAATATTTATCACTCTTAGAGGCTTGCAGACCACAGTCTTTAGTTCCTAGTTAGTTGTGCGTTATTGGCGCATAGTGCCTATATATGTTATGCTTTGTGTTGTGGCTGTGTGGGTCCTAGTTTAGGTATCTGTTAGTAGCCTTGTCGGCTATAGTTTATATATGACTGCCTATTTTCCTTTTGCTATGACTTAGACAGCATGATGGTCTTATCGGCCCGCATAGGATCCTTTTATTAGCATGATTGCTGGGTTAGCTGTCTTATGCAGGTTATGTGTTCCGGCCTAGTCATCCTGAGTCTATGTTTGCAGTCGAGATATAGCCATTTGTTTTCTTTTTATATGCTGCTGGCATGCACTAGAAGTGTATGTGTCTATCCAGGTAAGCTCAGAGTCCAGTATGGCTTTAGGTACCAGTTACGCCTCCCAAGGTGGGGCGTGAAAAACTTGGTATCAGAGCAACGTCGTATCCTAGGGAGTCTGCAAGTTGTGTCTTGTAGAGTCTTGTCTATGAATGTGTTGTGCACCACATTTTATAAGCAGGATTCTACGAGGCATGATAGCATGGTTACCCCTCCTTCTTCTCAGATCGTGCTATAGAGCTGAGTTGTATAGGGTTTAGTCCCTAAGCTTTCATTGTTATGTCTGTCTAGAATAATGTTTGATATGAGACAGACTACAACCAGCTGCAAGTCAGATATAGTAACAAGAGTGGCTACCAGCGAGGTGCCATAGTTGGGGAATAGCCAGCCAGAGCGCAAAGGAGAGACATTTTTTTCAATTTCCCCAGCATCTTCCTGGGGCACCAGGAACTTTATAGGGTAACAGACACGCCAGTATTGCTCCTAGTTTTTCCTATACCCTCGGTTTAGGGTGTTAGGAGTATAGAATATAGGTGGACTTACCTAGTAGCTACATTGTATTAGACAGGGGTAGCAGTTAGTATTAGATTACCTGCAAGGCACGAGAGATTGTGAAATTATGAGATTCTTACCTCCAGCCCTTTAAAGTTTGTTTAGTTTTATACCTTAGCCCCACCATGGAATGATATGATTATTTCCTGCCTCCAAGCTTTTTTTCAGTATAGAGGAGAGCGTACGTATTGATGCTATGTTGCCAAGAGTAAATAGTAAAGGAGGACTAGACCCGTTGATTCTCGGGGGTGCTAGAAAAGTGGTCTAGACCCCTAGTACTTAAATAAGCTACCTAGACCTTCACTATAGTAAAGATTAGGATGAAAGGTAAGATTGCTAGGAACAGCCGAGTACAGGTGAGAGTCCATAAGCAGTAGGCTCCTAGTAATAGTAAAGCTCAGGTTAGAAATAGGCTAATCCTATTGGAGTGTATTGATAATAGTAGGGAATACCTGGAGAATAAAGCCTACGACCGCCAGCTTATTATGTTGAGAGGCAGAGAGATTATATGATGGAAACCGACCCAAGTGCGAGTCAGGATGATATAGGTTAGTAGACTTGGCTAGTAGTATCCTTTCTAGTACAGTACATGAGGCATGAACCCCGAATTTAAGCCTATAGAAGTACGGACATGATATGAGCATCTAGCTCTAGAGGAGAACAGAACCACCTCTAGGCTGCAACGAGCTTATAGAGCTTGGGATCACCATTGAATGCCGAGATATAAGCATCAGGATAACATTTAAAGGATAGTGAGATTATGACCTAGAATACTACAATATCATCTCTAGTTAGGGAGGCGAAGAAGTAATGGCACGGAGACCCTAACCTTGTATAGTCCAGAGATAAGGCCTAATAGACGAAGTCATCGACCTTCGAGATAGCAGGGGGTGGAGTCTTGAGACCTAGAGTCCTGCTCCAAATATGGCAGGGCTTCATTGATAGACTATAGCAAAGGTACACCATGTCCGTTGTTCCCTCCACCCAGGTTTGACGAAAACACATCCAGTTATAAAAAAATCTATTGATGGCATGGGAAGTAGAAAGATAATGTTGAGTTCTATCATAGTGTCCCGAAAGCAAGAAAAACGTGAAATTCAGGAGATAGCTAGGCTTGCATGAAATTGGGAAGTAGTCAATACAAATTTAGCTACAGGTTTACCTCGTATCATGCGTAAATTTAGAAGGAAAAGTTAAATTCATTGGAGAGCAATTACTGATAGTCCAGGGTCATCAGAAGTCCTATTCCAATATATGGCGTAGGGAGTTGGGGATTGAGGAAACGGCAGGGTATTCTTGAAAATTTTGCCAATGAAGGCCGTTATGAAATTCCACAAAGAGGGCAAGCCCAGCCCTAGATTCGTTGGGCCATACCGAACCCTCTGGAAGATCGACCAAGTCGTCTATGAGTTAGAGTTGCCTTTGGGGTTAGGTTTTATCCATCAATATTATGCAAGCGCATAGGAGAACTTTTCTCAGGTTGACCCAGTCAAGGATGCTCAGGTTACAAGAGAGTCATCCCACACCGAGACTCCAATAGTTATACTAGATAATCAGATCTGTAGGGGCTATCTTGAGGACTAATGATGTAGCCCATTAGAGTCGTATAGAGGAATAGAAATATAGAAGGGATGAATGAAAAGCTAATGATGATGCGAAGTCTGGATATCCTCAGTTGTTCCGGTCCCTACGACGACAGTATACAACTCAAACAATTTCAATTAAGGCAAGATAGTTTCAGGTGTTGTATAGTTGCCTTTGTTGCTAATGTTATCAATTTCTTACATATATGTGGTGGAACTATCTCATTCAATTACAAGTAGCGTCCTGTGAGATGCCTGTGTTGGACTTCTCTGCTTTTTAGACTTCTCTGCTTTTTAGGTTTCTAGATAGTCCAACATTATAGAGGAGGCTCTGCCCAAATTTTCAGGAAGGACAGAACCTCTTAAGATTGAATTACATTTGAGGATGAATGTTCCTAAGGGGGGGATGATGTTACACCCCGTAAGTTACCATTGATTAGTGGACATGTGTGTGCGGTTGTGATAGTATTGAGAGCACGACAAGTGTGGAAAAAGGCTTGAAAAGGGGAGTGCACAAGTGCGAGTAGGAGGACAAAGCAGATGCACGGCGCAAGGAGCATCGCGTTGTGACCCTGCCTCGGCACCTTGTGCGGCGCGTCGTGCCCGACTCCTGGCACTGTGGGTAGCACGTCGCACCCCCTGTCATTGCCTCACTTATACATATATGTTAAGTGTGTAGACTTGTATCATTTAAAATATTTCCCTATTGAAAGCTACGGACTTGTGCGACTCTCTTACAAATATTTCATCGAATTGAAGCTAGATTACGCTATCAAACCTCCTCTAATTGCAAATTCTTCTCAGGTAATGAATCCTAGGCCTATAATGAACGTCCCTACTGAGTTATCTCTTGATATCTTGCCCAAATTGTCGGAACCCTGCTAAGTAAAAGCTATAGAAATCACTTATAATTGAGTCCTAAGCAGCTACAAGTGATGGGTGAGTATTTCTACCTTCTAGACTCTCGTAAAATGGTAAGCTTTCAATCGAATTGAATAGAGTTTGAATGGTAGTTAATATGCTTAATGGGTGTTGTTATTAGACATTTACTAGAATTGAAAATAGCTTTACTCTCTCAGTATAAGGGCTGCAATTTGGAGGAATCACCGACTTTAGGTTGGAACTATTTTAGTGAAGGGAAATCAACAATTGAGGATTGTTAAGGCTAACCTCTTCTGGCAAGTGTTCTTGTCGTATAGTGATACGACCTATACCTTTGTAAGTAAGTTGAATGTATGTACGTTGTGATTAGCTGCTGCAACTAGATAATAACTATATATGTTGTGATTAGCTATTACGAGATGAATGGATGTTAGATTATAGTATTCCCCGTCGGGGCAGAGTATGCACAATATGACAAATGCCAGGAGCGCCATAGAGACTTGCCTGTTCATTTGTTCACAGTATTATTGGGATTCTGATGTCTCACTGTCTTACCAAGGTCTTAGAAGCTTGTGGGTAGTTGTTGGGCCTAACTTGGCAAGTTGGACAGCATAGGGCACAGCTGGGCAATATAACTTTCTGTTTGATGCCTATATAGATAGTAAAGCTTGCCCATAGGCCGTTGGTATACCTTGACGCCTCCAGGGCTAGAATCTTGATAGGACGATCTTACCTCTTAAGGCATCGAGATTGCCTAATGAACTGAGCGATAGCTTGCGATGTGATCGGCTACTGTTAGTGATTGTTAGCTTCAGCTGACTTACTACTTGTCGTATAGGTCGTTTAGGAAACTACGCCAGTTTTTAGAAATCTGATAGTCTAGCGGATACTCTAAGGGAAGGAACCTTGTTAGTAGTTAGATGTGGGGCCAACACCCCAAGCTACTTTTACAGATGCCCATGTACATGTTACCACAAAGAGCTAATTCCAGATATACCTGCCTACGAGGCAATGAGTCGCCCAGAGGAGCCATATGAAATCTGGAAAGACCAAGTTAATATCCAGGGGACTAGAACCATAGTATCACAACATTACCTTTAGGATAAAAATTACAGTAAGCTGCCTGTGGGATGTTAGGTCTAACTGCTTAGGAGCATGTCCAATTAGTAACAACCCTATAGTCGTTCTAAGCAAAGGAACCAAATTGTTGGTCGTCTGCAATCTTACTGTTTTCTTATGAGCTATCATTGTTCTAGCATGACCTTCAGCCTATCGCTTAGGTCTCCCAGGCCTCACCCTTTTCTGTCTAAGCCAACGGTGGTTGTAATCGCTGCCAGGACCCTCTGTCCAGGTGTGCGCACATGGGGTGTGCCTTGTTGCAGCTATATAGATTGTTTAAGGAACGAGTAGCAGTCGCCTTAGACCTATGGGCTAGATACGCCTTTTTGAGTGACTAGATTTGTAGCTTGCAGCGTATCATCCCTGGATGGGTTAGATCATGTTTTGTACTGCCTCTCTCCATGAATAGCTAAGAGGCTGCTAGTTGTACAAACTGCTTACGGAGCTACGATGCTACTAACGCTTACGAAGCTATAGATTGCTTATGAAGCTACAATGTTGTATTACTTACAGAGTTACTAAACCTCTTATTGAGACATATATTGTCTATAAGTACTAAAGTGACGCCTATGGGGCCATATTGAAGTCAATTCACATAAGGACTTACTCTACGCAGTAGAGGCATTACAGACCCTTCTTAGAGCCTCTGGCTCTTAGGATGCAGTCACAGGAACCCAAAAGACCCTAACTCAGTTATAGGAGCCCAAATGGCTCAGATATAGTTACAGGAACCCAGAAGGCTCTGGTATAGTCTCAAGAGACCAGGTATGTTCAGTTACATTTACTTGTAGGGCCTTAGGGTATCAGTAGGGGTATATAGACTTATTGCCGCCTATCGGAGCTTATGGGGGTCCAGTTAGGTTATTTCTGTGATGATTATACCTTCCAGACTTATGGGCGGCAGATTAGGTTCTTGTTTGCATACTTGCTAGCTAGATATTTCTTATAAATGCATAACCGTACAGCTTATGCTCTTATTTGTACAAGTTTTCTACTAGATGCAAGCTATGGCTACAAAAGCATACATGTTTAGACAGACAGGTATCAGGATCTCCTTTAGCAATTATTCAGAGTCAGTATATTGGTTAACTCCTTTCATTCGGTGTTTCCAAATAGCAGAGGCTTTCCTGTATTTTGTTATATAGTTTGGGTAGGCCAGGACCCTGTCCCGACCAATATTTATCACTCTTAGAGGCTTGCAGACCACAGTCTTCAGTTCCTAGTTAGTTGTGCGTTGTTGGCCGTGTGGGGCCTATATATATTATGCTTTGTGTGTTGGCCGTGTGAGGCCTAGTTTAGGTATCTTCTAGCAGCCTTGTCATCTATAGTTTATATATGACTGCTTGTTTTTCTTTTTCTATGACTTAGATAGCATGGTGGTCTTGTCGGCCCGCATAGGATCCTTTTATTAGCATGATTGTTGGGTTAGCTATCTTATGCAGGTTATGTGTTGTGGCCTAGTCGTCATGAGGCTGTGTTTGCAGTCGAGATATAGCCATTTGTTTTCTGCTATATGTTATTAGCATGCACCAGAAGTGTCTGTGTCCAACCAAGTCAGCTCAAAATCCAGTATGGCATTAGGTGTCAATTACGCCTCCCAAGATACGGCGTGATACTCAACAAATTCCCTAACATCAATTTGATTTGATTTTAGCGGATCATGCCCAAATCATAATTCAACCGAGTAAGCATGGACAAAGGACAAATGTTTAGTCCAGATCCATCATCTGTCAAAACTCTGTTGATGATCTTTTCACAATATTTGATTGTGACATGAAAGTCTTTGTTGTGCATAATCCCTTCAAATGGTAATTCATCTTCCCTGAAGAAAATGCGATGACTGTAACACCCCAAAAGTTCCTTAGACCAAACCTAGACTTGGAATGAAATACCAGAAAATTTTTTATCTCAGAACTACCCAACTAACGAGTCATTTTCAAGAACAACAACCCGTTAGAAGAGTCATTGTAAGCTCCTGCAAATATCCTCCGGGGTACCAATGAGCCATAGAATGACTTATTGCAAGAAGTAATAAGTCGTCCTTCTCTCATTGTAACCTAGTCCAGAAGCTTGCTAAATTCCTTCTCTCAAACAATGGGTCTGGTGATGAGTCGTTGGTTGATATAATGACTCATCCTACATAGCCATTGGGTGAGATGCAAAAAATGCTTAAATCACTCCAGTAACAACGGATGGAAACAACAACCCATTGTTTCTAATAATGGGTCGTCCAGTCCGTCTGTTGTGGGATATCTAGAGTTGGTTCAAAACTCTTGTAGTAACAATGAGTGGCAAAAATGACCCATTGTCCTATCCAACGAGTTGTTTTTTCGGTCCATTGATCCAGTTCAGAAATCATTCATAATTTCCAGTAGTGACGACGAACAGTAACAATGACCCATTGTTGCATTCAATGAGTCATCCTATCTATCTATTGGTCTAGTACAAAAACTAAATTTTCAAGGACCAAGACCAACGACTAGTCCTAAAGAGTCGTTGTCACAATCAATAACTCATTGTATGATCCGTTGGATCCTGACGGGCAGTTTTTCAGAATTTCTTCCAGGGGAATTTTTGTAACTTCTCATTATTTTAACTCCTAAACTACATCATGTGGGGTGTGGTTATAGGGGAATTTAGGGAGTTGATCGACTTCTCCCTCTCATTATCTGACAGATTCACAGATTAAGTATGTAGAAAACTCAGACAGCTAGTTCTAAGCAAGAGCTAGGGCATCTATCTTTTCTCAAATCATCCAAGATAGTTCTTAGGGATTCTCCTTTGGGTTTGTGGGATTTCAAAAAAGGTTTCAGTTTGATATCGATATCATGGTTAGCCCTGACAAGACTTTAGACAGCTCTACCCAATTGAGCATAATACTTAAGATCAGATAAGCTCTATCGTGATAGTGTCGGTTATATGGCGAGTCTCCCATTGTTCCTCATGATCTCAGTTATGCATGTTTATCAGTTCTGATATTACGTTTTCAGCAGGTTTGACCCAATGATTAGGTTATCAATTTTATTTATGAATTTCAGTTTCATCTTTGGGTTATTCGATTCAGTTATGAGACCTAGTTTATGACAATTCATGATTTAAGATATCAGCATGTAGTCCCTACTATTATGATGTTATGATTTATGATATATACATTATTTTAGTTTATACTTGCTCAGCATGTTAAACTTACCTGCATACTCAATACATTCCAAGTAATGTTGCATACTCTATGTTGTATCGTTTCATGATACAGGTCCTAGAGATTAGACTCAGTCGCATCGTTAGTCCTACTCTCATTCCAGTTTAGACCCTTCATTGGGTGAAGTCCTCATCCTCCGAGGACATCTATCTTTTAGTATCATTATGTCAGTTTGTTTTAGACTTAGATATAGCTGGGGGTCCTGTCCAAGCATCTTATCATTTAGTAGAGGCTTTTCAGACGTAGATATGTATATTCAGCTTCAGACGCAGTGTTATGATATTACTATTGGATAGACATTTTCATATTCAGACTTTTGCTATTTCAAAATTCAGTTATTAGTTTTGCTTAAAGGTGACCTTTAGTTATCATGTTATGCCATGGGTTGATTTTGAGCCATTCATGGTTCTAGGTTCGGTGTCTAGATCCGAACCTATGCTCGGGTCATGATAAACTTGGTATTAGAGTGAAGGTTTAGAGTTTCCTAGGGTGCCTGAAAGCTGCATTAAGTAGAGTCTTTTCCATGGATGGAAGCACGCCATACTTATGGGGGAGAGGCTACAAGATGTTTTAGGAAAATTTCCCTTCTTTCATTATCTGTGTCTTGCGATGAAGTATCTCTCTGTCCTTCTAACTTGTGCTATCCGCGTTTGTAGAATCATGCCTCTGCGTCGAGTAAATGTTAGAAGAAACAGAAATCGAAATGGCCATGAAGATGGAAATGGAGATGGCAACCAACAAGCCCCACCAGCACCAGCAAGTCCTTTGCCCTAGTAGGTCTCTCATGCTGAGTTTAGGGCATCTTTCCAAATATTGGCTCGGGCTTTGAAGGCTCAAGTCAACCAGCAGGCGATGGCCCATGTCCTGCAGAATAGGAGCGCAACGGCAACTCAAGTTTAGGATTTCCTCAAGATGAATTTCCCTAAGTTCCTTGGGTCGAGAGTGGATAAGAACCCACACGAGTTTATGGAATAGATACTAAAGATCACCCAAATTATAGGGGTGACAGGAGAAGAGAGCGCAGACTTAGCCTCCTACCAGCTAAAGGGGGTTGCTTATATTTGGTACCATCAGTGGAGGGATGATAGAGCAGTGGGCACAGTTCCTGTGAGCTAGGATAAGTTCATGATAGCTTTCTTAGATAGATTATTCCCTAGAGAGTTGAGGGAGGCAAAGGAGGCAAAGTTCGTTAATTTGAGGCAAAATGATATGACTGTCCAAGATTATGCCTTGGAGTTTATCCGACTATCCAAGTAAGCACTGAAGATGGTTGCAGACCAGAGAGCCCGTATGAATAGATTTGTGTATAGGGTGTCTGACTCGCTGGTCAAGGAGTGTAGGATCGTGATGTTAAACAGTGATCTTGATTTCTCCTGATTGGTAATATACGCTTAGCAGATTGAGGAAGATTGGATCATGGATAAGGAAGAGAGGCAAGAGGGCCAGGACGAGTAGTGTCAGATTTTCCCAGCAGAGGTTTAGCGGCGGACATTGCCAGCAATTCACCATAGGCCATCATCCCTAGTGTCGTCATTAGCTAGTGTGCCATCCAGGTCTAGGCGTGAACAGAGGGGAAAGACATCAGGCTCTCAAGGTCAGGGGAGCAAGTTAGTGGAGCCCAGCATTCCAGTTTATGGCAGGTATGGTAGGAGGCAGGTTGGACAATGCTTAACAGGTTTAGGTGCTTGTTTTGGGTGTGGGAAGCCCGACCATATGCTCAGAGATTGTCCAGCGGCCAGACATGACCATGGTAGAGACCATCACCCAGCTACCAGTTCAGTGGCTCTACCAGCATGCTCAGCTCAACAGGGTGTATCCACTAGTGCAGGTGATGGTCAGTGTCAGAACACGTTTTATGCCCTATCATCATGCCAGGAGCAAGAGGTCTCCCCAGATATGGTCACTAGTATATTACGAGTATTTCAACTTGATGTATATGCATTGTTAGATCCATGGGCTATATTATCTTATGTGATTCCCTATGTTGCTGTCAATTTTAGAGTTAGTCCCGAAATCCTATTAACCCTTCTCAGTCTCTAATCTAGTCGGTAACTCAGTTATAGCTCGACGAGTATAGAGAAATTTCCTTATCACAGTCCTCCAGAAAGTCACCTTAGCTGATCTAGTAGAGTTAGACATGAATGATTTTGATGTAGTCGTTGGTATGGATTGGTTGCACACATGTTATGCATTAGTGAATTGTAGAACCCATATGCTAGAGTTTCAGTTTCTGAGTGAGCTAGTCCTAGAATGGAAGGGTAGTTCAGTTGTTCCTGTAGATTGTTGTTTTTCCTATCTTCAGGCCAGAAAGATAATTTCCAAGGGTTGTGCATGCCATCTAGTTTGGGTAAAGAATGCAATGTCTGAATCCCCAAATCTCCAGTAAGTTTCTATAGTGTGTGAGTATCCGGAGGTTTTCCCAGATGATCTACCAAGAGTCCCTTTTGAGCAGGAGATTGACTTTGGTATTGACCTTCTTCCCGATACGGAGCCTATATCCATTCCTCCATATAGAATGGCTCCAGCTGAGCTAAAGAAGTTGAAAGATCTTCTAGATAAGGGATTCATCAGACCTAGCAAGTTCCCCTGGGGTGCACCTGTTCTCTTTGTACGAAAAAAGGATGGGTCTCTTCGTGTGTGTATTGACTATAAGCAATTGAACAAGGTGACCATTGAGAACATATATCCCCTCCCTATAATTGATGACTTATTTTACCAACATCAGGATGCTAAGTGTTTCTCAAAGATAGACCTCAGATCCAGGTATTACCGACTCAGAGTTAGGAAGATTGACATTCCGAAGACAGCCTTCCAGACTCGGTATTATCACTATGAGTTTGTAGTTATGTCACTTCGGATAAGGAATGCTCCTGCAACTTTTATGGACTTGATGAATAGGGTGTTCAAACCATATTTGGATACATTCATGATTGTCTTCATAGACGACATCCTCATATACTCTCGGAGCAAGAACGAGCATGCCGCTCATTTTGAGGATTGTGCTATAGACCCTTAATCATCGCCAGCTATTTTTTAAATTTAGCAAGTGTGAGTTTTGGTTGGATTCGGTAGCATTTTTAGGCCATGGGGTATCAAGTGAAGGTGTTCAGGTAGACTCTCAAAAGATAGAAGCTATAAAGAATTGGCCGAGACCCGTTAATCCTTTGGATATCAAGAGTTTCTTATGTTTAGCTGGCTATTATAGGAAGTTTGCTGAAGGATCTTCATCCATTGCATCACCCTTGACTAAGTTGACCCAGAAGAAAGTCAATTTCAATGGTCGGATGCCTTTGAGAAGAGTTTTCGGGAGTTAAAGGCTCGACTCACTTCAACCCCAGTGTTGACCCTACTTGAGGGTACAGAAGGATTCTTTGTGTATTGTAATGCCTCTAGGGTTGGTCTTGGTGTGTGTTGATGCAGCATGGTAAGGTCACTGCGTATGCCTCTAGATAGCTTAACACTCACGAGAGGAATTATCCAATGTATGACCTAGAATTAGCAGTGGTGGTGTTCGCATTGAAGATTTGGAGACATTATTTGTATGGGGTCCATATGGATTGTTTACGGACCACAAGAGCTTACAGTATATATTCACACAGAAGGATTTGAAATTTCAACAAAGAAGACAGTTAGAGCTTCTCAAGGACTACGACATAAGTGTCCTTTACCATCCGGGCAAGGCCAATGTAGTGGTAGATGCCTTTAGTAGGTTGTTTATGGAGAGTGTTTCTCAATTGGAAGATGTAAGGAATGAGTTGGTGAAGGATGTGCATCGCCTTGCATGATTAGGGGTTTGCCTTGTTGACTCAACGGATGGTGGTGTCTTGTTCAGAACGAGTCAGAATCTTCCTTGGTGACAAAGGTCAAGGCTAGGCAAGATGAGGATCTCATTTTGGTAAAGGAAGCAATTCAGAATTAGAAGGTTGAGGTCTTCTCCTAAGGGAGAGATGATGTACTTCGATATCAGGGTCGTTTATGAGTTTCAGATGTCGATGATTTGAGAGAACAGATGTTGCATGAGTCTCATTATTTCAATATTTTATACATCTAGGTGCCACCAATATGTATCGTGATCTATGGGAAGTCTATTGGTGGAATGACATGAAGAAGGACATGGTGGAGTTTATGGCTAAGTGTCTGAATTGTCAGCAAGTGAAAATGGAGCATCAAAGACCCAGAAGTGAGCTACAAGACATCAGTATCCCTACATGGAAGTGGGAGGAAATCAATATGTACTTCATCACAAGGTTGCCTTGCACACGTTGACAGTGTGACTCTATTTGGGTGGTTGTGGCTTGACTAAGGCAACTCATTTTCTACCAGTCAAAACTACCGACACAGCGGAGGATATGCTAAATTGTACATTAGGGATTTAGTTCGGTTGCATGGAGTTCCCTTGTCCATCATATCAGATAGAGGTACTCAATTTACCTACTAATTTTGGAGATTGTTTCAGAAAGTCCTTGGTACTGAGGTCAAGCTTAGCACAACTTTTCACCCGCAGACAAATGTTCAGGTCGAGCGGACCATTCAGACACTTGAGGATATGTTGAGAGCTTGTGTGATTGACTTCAAGGCAGTACGGATGATCATTTACCTCTTATCGAGTTTTCTTACAACAATAGTTACCACTCTAGCATCTAGATGGCTCCATTTGAGGCTCTTTATGGGCAGAGATGTAGATCCCTTATTGGTTGGTTCAAAGTAGGTGAAGCTACATTAAGAGGACCAGATTTAGTTCATAAGGATATGGAGAAAGTTCAGCTTATAAGAGAAAGGCTGAAAATAGCTTAGAGTTGTCAAAAATCATATGCGGATGTTCGGCGGAGAGAACTCTAGTTTGAAGTTGATTATTGGGTGTTATTGAAGGTATCTCCCATGGAGGGGGTGATGAGGTTCAGAAATAAAGGGAATCTTAGTCCCCGATGTTGGCCCATAAAGGATTTTGAGATGTGGTTGCAAGGTGGCCTATGAGTTAGAGCTGCCAGTGCAGATGGCTTCGGTATATCCAGATTTTCATGTATCATTATTGAAGAAGTGCATTGGTGATCCGACTTTGATTGTCCTGGTGGAGAGCATATATGTGAAGGACAACCTTAGCTATAAGGAGGTTCCAGTTAAGATACTTGATCGTCAGGTTCGGAAGTTGAGGAACAAGGAGGTAGTTTCGGTGAAAGTCTTGTGGAAGAATCAGCTAGTTGAAGGAGCTATGTGGGAGGGCGAAGTAGATATGATGGCTTGATACCCTCTTTTATTCCCTTCTGAATCAATTCCAGCATGAGGTATCAGTTTCCTCCTTAGTACTTTTCAGTTTCATGTCTAGTTCATGTCTCTCAGTTCCTTTCATGTTAGTGCATGTATTTGCGATTCATGAATTCAGTTCAGTCATGTATATCAGTCCGGAGTCAGTCACTCCATCAATTTTCATTTCAGTTTCATGTCTAGTTCATGTCTCTCAGTTCCTTTCATGTTAGTGCATGTATTTGCGATTCATGAATTCAGCTCAGTCATGTATATCAGTCCGGAGTCAGTCACTCCATCAATTTTCATCTTATGATGTTCAGTATTTGAGACTTCAGTTCCTTTCCCCAGCTTCTCAGTATGTTTACCCCATATTCGAGGATGAATATTTCCAAGGTGGGATATTGTAAGACCTTGAAAGTTTCCAAGACTAGACCCAAGATTTGTAATGTGTTAAGCAGAAAAGATGGAAAATTTTTGCACCAGACGACTCGTGGTACGAGTTGCTATGAGAAGGTACGACTTACAGGAAGTGGTCATGGTTAGAATCTGCAGGTGGAGTTCAGTGACAATGAGTGAAGGTATGACTTGTGGGATCATGTTACGAGTCATAGGATGAACCGTGGTTTGAGGACTCAGTTGCCTTGGTTGGAAGGTACGAATCATTGTACAACCCATTGTAGGAAATAATGAGTTGTGGTCTGTATCCATGAGAAAGAAATGAGGATCCTGGAAACAGTGATCACGGGTGGATCCAATGACTCACAATGAGTCGTGGTCTGACCCGTGGAAAACTTCAAAAAATCAGGGAAGAGTAGCGGTGGCTCCGGATGGTTACCACGAGTCGTGGTATCGAGGTACGACTCATGGTGTGAGTCGTGACACCTGGCAGAGTGAAATTTTCTACGATTTAAGGGAATTTCCATAGTTCCTAAGCTCCTAAGCCTTAAATTATATCATTTTAAGCTCTGTTAGAAGGGTTTTAAGAGGGTTAAATCTATTGTAGACCATTCCCCTCCGATGCATGCAAGTCTAGACCTCTCTAGTGAAGATCAAGCCTAGAATCCTCCAAATTCTTCTCAAAATTATTTGGGCTTTCTAGGAAAAGTGTAGATTCCATTTTTTTAGGTATGTGAGGCCATGAATGAGGGTTCTTTTCACTCTCATGCTTATAATTCTCCTCAATTTCATGAATCAAGTCTGAATTCAAATTGAGGACCAAATTAAAGTTCAAGAGGAGATGGAATTGGGCCCAAATCAGCCCCCAAATGGAGGAAATATTGCAGCATTTGTTAAATTAGTTATGAAATTACATTTAAGAGTTGTTTTATTCTATGTTAACTTCATAGGACTTTGTGTGTGGCAGTTTTCTATGCCATATAATGTTTTGTTTTAATCTATGTTGACTACATCGGTCTAAATATGGGCACCATTCTATGTCCTTAGGGAATATAATTTTTTTTAATTAAGTCTTTGACCAGCTTCTTCTAGGATTCTATATAAAGAGGTTATTTCTCTTCATTGTAATTGAGTTTGATTTAATATATTAGTAGCAGCCTTGTGGCTTATAGAGACCTTTGTAGGTTCTCTTTGGATTATGCCCTTTTTGTTCTACTTTGGACCATAGCTTGGATTTCTTCAATGGTAAGATTCCTTGTTTGAGTTCCTTCCCCCATTTTCTTCTTCTACTTTTTCTTAATTGATTAAATATTTCTTGTTTCTTCTCTTTTCAAGAATAAATTCCTTCCCTTTTCTAATTTTTTAATTTTTAGAGTCTTCTATTGTTCATGTCGTTATCAGTTTGTTTACCTTGAAACAAAAGGAACCACAAATTACTACACAAGGTTTCAAAATATTAGTACTATTCTGCTTTGCTAGGACTTGGTTGAGGTTAAGTGAAGAGAATTTCAATTTGACTGGGGGAGGCACTTATTTTATGGAGTCTAAGTATGTGCAATTGTATTTTCCAGCTACAAATTTGTCCTTGGGGATACGAATTTTTGGTTTTAGAACCCAATCGCACATTTGTCTTGTTTTGCAATCAAATTTGTCCTTGTACTAAGAAATAGCATTCATAGTGTTGGTGAAATACCAAAGTGTATGTCCTGAAATTAACATCTTATAGACAAAGCAGAACAATCCAGTTATTGCTTTTTATGTTGATTGAATTAGGTCTGTTTTATCTACAGAGAGTTGTTGACAATGCTGATGAACGGTTATCAAACAGTCTGTTATGTTAGGTATAAGGTGGTCAAAGGAAAAATATGCCTCCCTTGATGCTTTAGTCCTTAATTTAACTAACTCATAAATGATTTGTGCCTTGTGAAAACAAGAATTTTTCTAATTCCGACAGATTAAATATACCACAGTCAAACATTATGAGTCTGAGAATTCTCATAAACCATCCGTCTTATGCAAAATATTTCACAACTTCTTCAATTCATCTAGAAGATAAAATGATTCACTTAATCATGAGTTGACACCGTAATCTCTTGACATCAGAGTGTTTGAGAGGCTTCAGCATGAACATTTGTGCCCCTTCTTCCATGCATCTGTTCATTTCATAAGTTGTGTTTATTTGATTAGTTATATATCATGGATGAGTTCGGAATTCTGAACGTTTTTTGGTAATTAAACTTACTGATCAATTCGAGTTGGGATGTTCTCAGATGACATGATAACAACTGGTACATCCTTCAAGATCGATGATTCCTGCTTGCATTTCTACTAATTAAATATGTGCTAAAAACCTCCGGACTAAAAACTTAATTAAACAACATTTTTCTTCATAGAATGTTAAACTATTAACTGAAGACTACCTTGATTTTCTTAAGCAGCTCAAAACCAGTCATTCCTGGCATGCAATAATCAGTTATTATCATATTAATCTTTGAACCCTGTAGAAACAAACACAAAAAAGGAAGGGGGGAAACATATCGTAAACATTAGTACTAACATCCCTTGCAGAAAGAAGAGCAAACAGAAAGATGGATATTTATTTAATTCAAGAAACAGTTACATTGCCTTTTGCAGAGTGCTCCTTATCAGCTCCCAAGCCCAAGTACTCCAAGGCCCTCACACCATTTTCTGCAGTTGTCACTGAAGCAAACTCAAACAAAATTTAGAAACTAAAGATACAATTTTGATCTAATAAATATATGGTATTTCACATTCATCTAAGAACCCATGTTAGAGCGAAACACTTCAAAGATTCTTATTTCCAATTTAACCATATCTGTATTTCGAGGCGACTAGCCAGATTTATGTTAAATAAAATTACTAAGTAAAACACTCCCTCGCCTAAAAAAACAAATTCAAAAACTACTTGCATAGCTTAGTTTAGTTAGTACATGAGATCTGAAATAGGTAAAATTATCTTTACTAGGTACAGATGAATCAAGTCGAAGCATGATATTAATTTTTGGCCATACCGAGCTAGTTAGGACACAATTCTTTTCCTATATACAGTATGTATGATCATAAATAATGCTATCCAAAACTATTTTTCTATCTTTTTTTTTTTTTGGGGGGGGGAGAGGGGGGGGGGGAAGGAAAATAATGAAAATGACATAAACTGAGTCTAAAAGTCTACATCAAAGGATTCGGAAAGATATCAGCCAAACACAAAGGAACCAGTGTGATCACGTATCCATAAAAGGTTGGCACATCTAAAAGGTTGACCCAAAAGTCATATAAATCGGTATAATTTATCTTTTCCTACACGTTTATCCTTGCATCCCCCCCCCCCCCAAGGCTGTTGATCTCTTTTTTTTTCTTTAATTACCATCCCTTGAGAAAATGAGGGAGAGAGTAATGTCATAGAAGATCCAAAATTTGAATCAGGGGGTGTTCATTTTTAGAAATATTTTTGGCTTTTCTCATATTTAGTTTGTCAAATTTTTTAAGAAGTATTTTCTCTAAAATATAAGTTACTTAAAAATGACAAAAATGATTTACTTAATAAAGCAGAGAAAACAAGTTCATCACGTATCACTTGTGTCCTTCTCACCCTCTAATACTTCATCTTCATCTTCATTCTATCTCCACCGCCCAACCCCCACCTCTCATAATGTTTGTCTAAATTATATAACAAAATTTTAGAATACATACATAGGTAACACAAAAAAAAATAAGTGAAAATCC
Source organism: Datura wrightii (assembly GCA_035772735.1). NCBI lineage: Eukaryota > Viridiplantae > Streptophyta > Magnoliopsida > Solanales > Solanaceae > Datura > Datura wrightii. The sequence continues at coordinate 110,709,144 of JASDFA010000018.1, forward strand.
CACTTATTTTCCTAAAAACATTTTACTTCGTAACGAACACACCATTAGTGAATCTTAGAATTTCATTAAATCTATATATTACTCCTATGTGATAACAGTTGTCAACTTAACATAAGTATGTATATTTAATATCTTTATGAATTTCTTCATATGTTCTGTTTTGTGGGATGGTTATTTCATGCATATATAATGCCATGCTTGAGAAACATTCAAGATTTCATAAATAGGTGGAGAATAAGATAAAGAGAAAGTGAAACATATACTACATTGTTCCTTTTATTGTAAATTAACCATACAAATGAGACGACGATGGAGGAAATTAATTGAAGTATTACGTACCTTTGCAAGAGGATTTCTTGAGTAATTTCTCAACAAGTGTTCGATCAACAAGGTTGTCATCCACAGCTAGAACATGGGGTTCATCAGCAGGGCATGGTTCCCCCATTCCTCTTGAAATTGTAGAAGAAGAATAAAAATCCATTTCTTGTCAGAAATTTCACTTGACAATAAGGATAAGAGATGCTAGAAGAAGAAGAATCAAAGTGTAAACAAAAAGCAATGTAATTGGTGGGTATTTAAAGGGGGTAAAAGGAAAAGAAAGATTCTTGGAATTTCTTGGGAAGATGAAGAAAAGATTTTGAACAAGTGGGGGGTTGGGGGTGTGTTTAAGGAAAGGAATCAGAAAAAACTAAAATCTAAAGTAATAAAAAAGGTTTTGTCACAGATGTTCGTGATCTCAAATTTTGCTTCTCTTGATTCGATGCATTCCCCTCATTTTCTCTTTATATATGTACTGTATCAATAAGAATATCAGTATCTGCTACTGTTTCCTCAGATCCTCCCTCCAGCTCATTCCTTTTTTAAAAAAAAATATAAATAAAAAAAAAGATATGTACTTGTATTTTGGGGGATAACTAATTAAAGGGAAATAATTAAATAATCCACTGTTTTGTTTTAAAAGAAAAAATGGCAAGTAGGTCTCTGAAATTTTCTAGCATTTGATATAGTCAGAATGAGATTTAGGAGGATCCAAAATATGTGCGGGCAAAATAGAGAGGATTTTGAAAATAATGGATACAGTATCTTGCTAAATCCTAATAATGGGGACCAAATCTGGCTGCTTACATTGTTACAATATTCTACAACAGATTTTATCCTTATATGCAACTCGAAATAGGTGTATTTGGTATAAGTGGAAGTATTTTCCAATTTTCAGAATAAATTATCTCTCTATTAACGCACTCATTCAAAAAATGTACTCATGGTGAGAAAAATATAAGGGACGAAAATCAATTCTTTCCTTTTAAATGAAATTTTCTTTAATATTTGGTTGCCATGAAATGACTTGTTTATCCTTCGGGCCAAACACGCCCTAAGCCTATGCAAGCAATGGAATTTGATTTTCCAACCCATTTCTGTACTTCACCAATTAATTCAGATGCATTTAGTGCGTCTTTCCCTGTGCTAATTAATACGTATATGTTCTTCCAGATTTTGTTTTCATTCAAAATTTGAATTTATTTTCAAAGTAAATTTATTTCTATATACAGGTAGTGACTACTAGAATTAGTATTATTATTAGTTTTGCAAAGCAAACCAAAGTTCACATATAGTAGAATTTGTATACTACCTCAGATACTTCCATATTATGTCTGAAGGAAATAAATATGCAGCAGAATAATATAGTCACAAGTGAAAAATTTAACAATGACTATATAGAAGAAATTTATCAAATTATAGAGAAGAGGTTGGAAGCTTTATAGTTTACTCAATAATTCAAAAATTCTCAAATCTTACTACAAGAGAAAATCTCACTACAAGAAAATATGTGACAGAGCACTCCTACTTATAATATTAACGAACCAAATTAGACTAGGACTATAAAACCTATTCCTAATTTGACAAATAAATTCTAACTAGAATGGATTAAATAAACTACCAAATATCAAATCCTAAATAATTTTGAATTACTAATCTTGGTTTAGTTCCAACATAGCCTCCCTTAAACCAAGATCTTCAAACTTGAGAATTCAATGAACAACATCATGTCTCGTAGAAGTCAAGTACCTTAGACTATCCGTCACTTTTCTAAAATATGTAGTGGGTACCATCTTTAGTCGGCTTTAATTTCTTTTCAATAAGATCCAAAGTTAATTTGACTTTCTTTTAAACATCTTCAAAATATCATTATCATATTTTCCCTTCTTCTTGTATCCTTGAATAACTATTCTTGCCTTAAAATTGTTGGGACAACGGAATAACAACAATAAACACACACACACACAAATTAACTGCGAGAAAATAGAGAAAAACGGAACACAAACGACACACAAGAATTTACGTGGTTCGGTCTCACGACCTAGTCCACAACTGCAACAAGGAGGAATTTTATTACTCTCTCTCTTGTGATGTGTAGATTACAAGTACAAACTATCTATTTATAGAAATAGATTAGGGTTATTAGGGTTTCTAACGGGCCTAATTAATCAGGCCTCCACAAGCCCAACAATCTCCCACTTGGAGGCATGATAATCTTCAACTGTCATCCACTGTGAGCACTTGTACATCTAGTAATCTCCTCCTCATCTTCCTGGTTGCAGCGGCCTTTTCATCAGTTAACCTGAAGGCCCGTTGAAGCTTCCCCAAGCTCCAACATCAGTCACGGCTAAAACTGCCCCTGACTCGTCCTCTGTCCCTACCGACTCCCACTTGCACAAACTGCCGAATCCTGGGATATTCTGAGAACAAACAATACTCTCCATAGTTAGCAGGTAATCATCCGGAGAGGCTTTGACAGCTGGAACACTGGTTCTCTTAACCCACTGTCTGGTAACTCTGGCTGAAGTTTTAACTGGCTGACTCCCGGTGCTCCCACTGCCACGAAAATCCCTGACTGGTTTACCTGAACCTTTCCAAGCACGTTCAACCTGAATCTGACCTGTGGCTCTGGGTTTATCTCCTGCAAAACGAACCTTCTTCTGCCCACGAGACTCTGTGAACCGGATTTTGTTTCTCTTCTGATCTGGGACAGTCACTCCCTCAGATGGTAAATAGACCATATACAGCGAACTCCGTTTCTTTCCTCGAGCTATGACCAAGTTCCCCTTCATCACCTTCCACTGCCCGTTTCTGAACTTAACATCGTGTCCCTCATCATCCAACTGCCCAACAGAAATCAACCGTTTCTTCAAGCTTGGAATCACTCGGACATCCTTTAAAGTCCACGAACCGACTGAAGTTTTCAGAATCATGTCACCCATGCCCGTTACATCAAGAACTTTATTGTTTGCTAGTCTTACCTTTCCAAAATCCCCTTCTTTCAGATTCTGCAATGCTTCACTGCTGTGGGTAGCATGAAATGAAGCACCAGAATCCATGACCCAGGAATCCACACTGCTCTCCACGCTACATATCAAGAGATCATTATGAGCATAGTCTCCTGCAATGTTAACTTGTTTATTATTCGGGCATTGATTCCTGAAATGCCCCACCTCCTTGCACGTCCAACACGTTACATCTGAGCGATCCTGAGTCTTCGACTGACTCCTTCTTCTGTTCCTGCTCCCACTACCTCTGCTATTTCTCCTTCCTCTGCTGACATTTAGCAATTCACTCGATGATTCCCCAGAACTCCTTCTTCTGACATCCTCGCCTAGAATGAGATCACGAATCTTCTCAAAAGTGAATCCATCGGGTCCCGCTGAACTGGTAACTGCTGTAATCATTCCGGACCAACTGTCACGTAATGACGATAGCAGTAGTAAGGCTTGAACTTCATCATCGACTTTAATGCCCACTGACGTAAGTCTGGCTAAGATTGAATTCATTGTATTTATGTGCTCGGTAACTAAACTGCCTTCCTTCATTTTTGTGTTCACCAATTCTCTAATCAGAAAGACCTTGTTTGCTGCAGATGGCTTCTCGTACATGTTAGACAGCGCTTCCATGACACCTTTCGTTGTCTTCTCCTTCAGAATGTTAAACGCAACATTCTTGGTCAATGAGAGTCGGATAACCGCCATGGCTTTCCGATCCAAACCTGCCCACTCTGCATCAAACATCTTTTCCGGCTTGTCACCCAATACCATGTCTAACTCATTCTGAACCAGCAAATCCTCAATCTGCATTTTCCACCAACTGAAATCTGCACCATCAAACTTTTCAATTCGATATTTCCCATCTTCTGTCATCTCAAACGACTAGATGAGGTACCCGGTACAACTGATCTCAGGTCTTGATAATTTCAAAAGAAAAATTGACAAAGCCAATACGCACCAACAAAGTTAACTCGGACCACCACCAACAAGAGACCAATTGAAAAACTTTTCTGCCTGAAAAAAATTTTCCGGCGAAACAGTACCTGCCGGTGAAAAAAAGTTTTCTCCGGTGACTCGATCTCCTGCTCGATCTGCTGCTCGTGATGGCGGCAGCGACAGCGACTGTTCTTCTTCCGGTAGCAGATCTGCTGCCCCTTTTTTTCTTTCTCCGAAAAAAATTTTTTTGGTGACTCTCGCTAATTTTTTTCCGTGTGTATAACCTCGCTCTGATACCAATTGTTGGGACAACAGAATAACAACAATAAACACACACACACACAAATTAACTGCGAGAAAATAGAGAAAAACGGAACACAAACGACACACAAGAATTTACGTGGTTCGGTCTCACGACCTAGTCCACAACTGCAACTAGGAGGAATTTTATTACTCTCTCTCTTGTGATGTGTAGATTACAAGTACAAGCTATCTATTTATAGAAATAGATTAGGGTTATTAGGGTTTCTAACGGGCCTAATTAATCAGGTCTCCACAAGCCCAACAAAAATTATCTACTTCTTTAATTGATTTGTATTTGATCTTGCGTACCCATTCGACTTCATTTTGTCTTTTTGTGTGTGGTAGAGTAGTATCGTCAACAAATATTTTTTCATGCTCTTCAAAACTTACAATATCGAATAATTGCTCAAAGTTGATTGTATCTTTCATAATCATGCACTTCAATTGCGGATCTAGACCCCTAATTGTGTCTACTTCAATTTTGAATAGATCTTCAAAAACTTGCTCTTCGTAAATATGTTCGGTGCCAACAATGTCTTCTTTTTTTTTCACACTATCAAGAAAGATATTTAGTATTAGCTTTAGTTATAAATTCTCTAAATATTCTTCATCATTTTTGAAATATTCACTTAATTAATAGTCTTATAATTAGCACTCCCTTAGGTCTTCGGTTAAAGAAAACCCCAATAGGCGCTATCTTTGTCCGCTTAAATACGCCAATCATTACTTTTACATTTTTCGTTTGCCCTAAAACAGTCGCATCTGTTTCATTCATTCGGACTTTTTGTCCAAGGTAAACCACATGATTTATGCATCCGCAGTAATTTTTCTCAACAGTGGAGAGTAGAAATAATGGTCTGCAACTGAAGGTGAAAAGGATGAAGCTATAGAAAAGACGCAATGGATGTATCTCCAAAACTATATATCAGAAGTTGCAAACACACAGTAGGGATATATTCTGATTTATAGATGGATAAGAATATCCATGAAAAGGTAATTATTTTTTAATGGAAAAGAATCTCCAATTAAAAGATCATTTTAATTTTTTTTCAGTTTATATTTGCTTATATTCTGATATACAACACTGTCGAAGCAACTTCAGCAACAACAAGGCATCTTATTCATCGCAGGGGAAGTCAATGTTTATCGTTATCAATAGTGTTGTCATCACCTGCAGGCAGTGCGAATCCTTATTTTTCTATCAATATATATCTCCAATATCTTCCTCTTTTCCTCTTCATCCTCCCAATTAGCATTGGTAATTTTTTTAGAATTTTGTGATTTATTTATTTATTTTTGGTCATGTTTAGTTCCGTATTCAGAATTCTTCAATTATTCTAAGTTTGTGAATTGTGATATATTACTTATTTCTCATGTCTCATTAACAAGGAGTTTTTGTTTGTTTCATCTTGAATTCGGAAATCAATGCCCAGGAAAAAAATAATAAGACTTAGTCTCATTGCCTGCAGGGAAAGAAACCTTTTGCTGCAAGTGGATTTACAAGATCAAGCATAAAGCAGATGGCTTGGCGTCTACTAATTTTTCGAGCGTGAGCTCGTCCTGCGCTCCTGCCTGACGGACAAATCTTTTGCATGCCCACAGATTTCTTGCAACAGCCTCCCACAAAACATCCCTTTTTTCTTCGCTCTTCCAGAATCGGTAGGTGCTTTTCTACGTTGTTTACCTTAGTTACTGGGGAATTTCCCCTTTTAAGGCTCATCCCAAGTTCGAAACTCTAAGCTCAGCCGCTGTCTAAAATAAATGCAAATATGGATCAGAAATGTGGTCTATTTCACGAAGAATAAAGAGATAATATATATATATTAAACGAGTGTTTGTAAGCCAATCTTTGAATTTTCACTTTCAAAATTTTAAGATGAATTCACTGTAAATCTCCAACGACTTTTCTCTTTTCCTCTTCGTCATCCCACTCACTACAAGTAATTTTTACCGGATTTTGTGATTTGTTTATTTATTTATTTCTAATCATGTTTGGTTCTGCATTCATAATTTTTCAATTGTTCTAATTTTGTGAACTGTAATATGCTTACCTATTTCTCATGTCTCATGAACAAGGAGTTCTTGTTTGTTTGATTTTGAATTCGCAATACTTGAATGAAAAAAATTAATTCTGACTACTTGAATGAATCTTTTTTTTTGAATTTAGAATACTTGAATGAAAAAAAATTACTAAATAATTTTTCGATTTTCACTTTCAAAATTTAAGATGAGTTCACAGTCATGGATACACACGAACTACAATCGCAATTTGATATAATTGATAAGAAATAGTGTCCAAAATTGGTGCCATGATTTCCTTGTCTGCGTTATTTTAATTTAGTATTTTTCCTTATCAAGTTCTGCATAAAGAATATTTTGTAAAAAAATAATTAACAATCATTTCATCCCTAGCCACAAGTCATCCCCATATTTTGCCACATATATGGGTTCAATAGACCATCTTTAGCAAAGTCCCTTCTTCCCAACCTCTCCTACAACATTCATTTTGTCAAAGAAGGACGGAGCAGGCACACTGACTACTCCTATTGGGCGTGGACTGGAGCCGATTCTTATTGCATTTACCAAGATAGTCTTGCTCTCCTTTTCTTAGAGTCAAGTAGCTTTCACCTCCTCTGGCGCACCTTAGCCAAACGGTCCTCGCCTGCACAAGCAAGCAAATGTCCAATGAAATTTTAAAATGAAGATATTTTTATTTTATTCAAAACGTGTTTCAAAATGATACTTTAAAGTTTTGAAAAGTTCTTCAGAGACTAAAATTTTCTTCTACATTTGTAAATTTTCTCTATAACATTGAAAATTTGATTACTAATGTGAATAATTTAATCCGCTTATTATTGAGTTATTTTAAATACATCAATAAAATCAATTGATGTTTCATATTTACATTCATGCATAAAATGATTTGATGTTTTATCCGTATTATAGTTTATTCATGACTTTTTGGTGAGTTATTATTGACTTTATTTACAAAGTGAAAATAAGTTAGAAATTTTAGTTTTATATAGAAATATGTAATATTTTATCTGCATAATCATATTAAAAGATTGTAAATATTATTTTATAACACAATTTTAATTGGAAGGGAAGGCGAGAAGACTTCGCTACATTATATTTTCTCTATTTTATAAGCCTTATATTCCCTTCTCCAATAGGCAATGCCTTCATTTATAGATGCTGCAATGAAAATGAGGCCACTACATCAATCAACGAGCACTTCCCATCGAAAACTGTCTTTTTATAGGTTAACTGCTTATTTTATTAGAAAAAACTATTTTTGTTCCTTTTAACCTGTAAAACTCTGTCTTTTTCTTTTAACTGCTTATTCTCTGCATTAGTGTTGCCTACTTTTATAACTGTTAAATTGTTAGTATATTTTATCGTGTTAATTATTTTGTGTAATTTAATTTTTTTAATTAACTTGTTGCTTCTTTTTCATTTCTAATATTCTTTATTAAAAATTAACCATGGATGTGTATTAATCCCTCTGCCTCTGTAGATTCATTAGTGTGTTTTAGTACATATACATTATATATAGGACTTAAATTACTTGAGCATGGTGTAACTTATTTTAATTATTATAATTAAAAAATTGAAATAGATGTTATTTGATTTTTTGCAGGTTTCAAGAGAAATTAATGAATCTATCAAATGTCAAAAGAAGAAAGTCTCATAAAAAAAATAAAAATGATAAAGATATTACAGAAGCAAAGGAACATCATCACAGAAGTGATGCAGTTTCAAGGGATAGAAAGTAAAAACAAAAATAATGATGATCAGAAGCCTTCAGAGCCATAGAAAAAATTATATTGATGTTAGAGCAAGAAAGGGTCAGGTTACAGATGCTCATAGTCATGTTAATAGGGTATAGACTTTTTTTAAAACACTATTATGCTTTATTTTCAATTACAATAATTTTTGTACTTATTCCTTTTAAGATGTTAAAAGACAAAAAATCAGTGAAAGAATGAAGCACAAGATTTCCTACCAAGTTGTAATAAAGTACTTAAAGTACTTAAAGGAATACTTCTTTACTTGCTCTATAAATTTTAAGCAAATATATAAACTTTTGATATGATAAATTCATTGACCTTTTAATATGTGATTCAAAAAATCGTGATGCTTGATGAGATCATTAACTATATGCAATTCCTGTGGCCACAAGTTTAGATATACTACTTACGTGACATTTATTTTAGAATTAGCAAACTTAGCAAACTTAGTGTTCGAGCTTCGGAAAAATATTTTTAAAATATTTTTAACTTTAATTTTCAGAATCTATCAAAACTCAAATATTAGTAATCAATTGTAATTTGTGTTCAAAATAATGAGGGTTAAATATTTGCAACATTTATATATGTACTTTCATGTAATAGTTATCTAATCTGAATCAAAGATTGAACATCAACACGAAATCTTCTCTCTCTAAATATATGAATTTGTCTATGTTATTGATGATCTGAATTTTTGGCTTCTTGAATATAATTGTTCATTGAATTTACTGTCAACCAAATAATTTAATTTGTTAGATTGTTGTATCATACTAAAAGATATAGCTGTAGAGTTTAAATTTTAGAGTTATGAAGTTGTATTAGAGGAAAATTTAGCTGGAGACCCCAATATATCTATTGAAAAAAACAGAAGTTGAGTTGCGCTGAAGAAATTTTAGAACAATCCTCATTTCTATACAAACTTGAAACAACCATTTAGTTGTGGCATACTGATTTATTTCCTCCTATGTAATAGCATTATTATTAGGTTCATCATCCTGTTTTATGCTTCAATTATAGCTTGTCATACTCATGTTTTTATTTTTTATAAAATATCGACTATGTTTAGTATAATTTGCACTTATTCTCATTTTTTAAACACTTTTCTTAATGTGCCTCATACAAGAAGATAATATTGATATATAAAAACTATTAACTTTCGAACATTCTTGATTGTTTTTTTTTCATGTATATGCTTTGAAAAAATATTTATAAAAAGAAACTTTTAACTTCAAATTTTCAATCTATCAAAATTCAAATATTAGTCATCAATTGTAATTTGTGTTCGAAATAATAAGGGGTAAACATTTGCAACATGGCTAAAATTTGTATTTGTATTTGTGCTTTCATGTAATGTTACCTAATCTAATTAAAGATTGGACATCAACATGAAATCTTCTCTCTCCAAATATATGAATCAGTATATATTATTGAGTGAATTTTTGGATCCTTGCATAATGTTGCTCATGAATTTAGTGTCAACCAGATGATTCAATTTGTTGGATTGTTGTATCATACTAAAAGATGTAGTTGTAAAGTTTGAAATTCAGAGTTACGAAGTTGTTTTACAGGAAAATTTAGCCCCAAATCCCAATATATTTATTAAGAAAAGTAGACATTGAGTAGTACTGAAGAAATTTTAGGACAAACCTCATTTCTATATAAACTTGAGACAATCATTTAGTTATGGCATAATGATTTATTTCCTATATGTAATAGCATTATAGGGTTCATTATCCTGTTTTATGCTTCAATTATAGCCTGTCGTACTCATGTTTTTGTTCTTTATAAAATTATATCGACTATATTTAGTATGATTTACACTTATTCTCATTTCTTAAATATTTTTTTAATATGCCTCAGGTAAGAAGATAATATTGATATATCAACACTATTAACTTTCGAACATTCTCGATTGATTTTTTTCATGTATATGTAATACTTTGATACACTTCAATGGAATAGTATTTAATATATATTTGTAGACAATAAAACCTCGCACCAAGAAATAATAATCAAGATGGAAAAATATCGCAACAATCATAGTATTTATTATGAGTATGAGTGTTACAATCTCTATAAATTCCCTGATTCTTCCTTTCAAATATAAATTCAAGGGCTTTAAGCTTGATCTTGAATCTGATGGATTTGATCTTGACTTGTACTTGAATTCAAGGATTTTTGAGCTTGATCTTGAATCTGGTGTCTTGATCTTGATTCATGTTTGAATTCAAGAGCTTGAAGCTTGTTCTTGAATTTTCGCCTTGATTCCTGAAACTTGTAGAGAAATATTGGAGTTCTTGAATACTTGTAGCTTGTAGAGAAATCTGCAACATTTGATCCACGAGCTCTCTCTCCAGCTTGTTGTTAGAATTCAGGTCCTTTTTTTGAATTATGAGACCCCTATTTATAGTTGTAGGATGGAAGAGTTGCGATAAGGACAAACTTCTTTCAACCAAAAAGAATTTAAGTTGACATGACGATATTTGATTGATTGAAATATGTCACTTATACACGTGGAGCATTTTAATTGGCCTTTGATTTGAGTAGACATGTTGTATCATTTTGACATGTGGCATGATCCAATTGGCTCTTTGTCACGACCCGAGGCTATACCCTGGACGAGACACGGTATTTGGAGTCACAAGTAACCCCAAGCCAACCCATGGTCTATCATAACACTAGTAATCTGAGCAATCATAGCGGAAGCTTAAATAATAAAACCATTTAAGAAAAGCTAATTAATAAAAGTTTATATATCTGAAAGCAAAACTGAAAGTCTGAGTTTATGGGTAAAAGCCATCTACATATGATGAGTTGTTGGGACAATCCCCCAACTAACTCTAAGTTTAACTAAATGAAAATAACTGAAAAAGTAAATATCGTCCTTGAAAGATGAGGACTCACCACTGCTACTGCTGATATCACTTGAAGAAGATCTATTAATGGAGCTGAGGTTGAGAACCTGCGCCTGTATCATGATACGATATAGCATAGAAGGTATGCATTAGTACTTTGAATATACTGAGTGAGTAGGAGATAATATAACGTAAAGAACAAATAACTGAACTGTAGTGACATGTAATGACCAACTGAAATACTGAAAACTGAATAGCTGAATTATAATTGAGATGGTCAACAATGACCCTAACTGGTGGTCATAGACATGCCATGAATATGAGATACTGATTTGAGCTAATATACTGAACTGAGTAAACTGAAACTATTCTGAGCTGAGCTAAACTAAAACTGTACTGACTAGTGGGAGAAGCTATAACCGACATATAACCACGTAAGCTAAACGTGAAGTCTGATGTATACACTCCATCGGTAGGATCCAACCTTGCCAGGGTATAAAGGCATGAATTGGGTGATTACAAGTTTGGGGCCATAGGGCTAATAAAATAACCTACGATGGCAACGTAGTTCTGAGAACCTGGGTACACTGGAACCCCGGTCCGCTCGGTGCTAAGTCCTACTCCCACTGGATAGTCCTAGGCTGACTACTAAGCTAATAGCTCGAAACTGGGGTCCAAGACTAAGTCAGAGATACCTATCTGGAAGTACCCTAAGAGTCTTATTAGACCAGATTCTGTAACTGGTGTTCTAAGACTGACCAGAGCTACTTATCTAGAAGCATCATGATCGTCTAAATAATAAACTAAAACTAAAGCTGGGGGTTCTAAGAATGGTCAGAGATGCTTATCTGGAAGTGTCATAACCATCTAAAGAATCATTAAAATCTAATATTTGATATCTGAGTCTAATAACTGATAATTGGGAGGCACCACTGACACCCCAGGGAAATACTATAGTCAAACTGATTATCTAACATTTCAAAAAAATACTGAACATGCTAACATTCTGACTGAAACTGGTCTAGCATGCAATTCACTGAGATTTCAACTAATTTTAACAATATGGGAATCCCAACACTGGTAGAGTTAAGAAACATGAATAACTACTCAATTATGATAGACCCTAATATATTGCATTCAAAAGCTAGGGATAAATAATTTCACAAGGAGCTAGTTTCCACATGATTTCTAAGAATTTAGGAAAAACATAGCAGCTAATAACATGGATAATACTCCAGCTGAAATTTCTAAAATTCTGTATGAAAACTTTCTAAATTTCGAAACCTCAGGGCTATAACTAATAAAATATTAAGGAAGGATTTTAGGGACACAAGGAAAGAACAATCCCCTTGTTGAATTCGTACATACCTGGTGAAGAAATCCCGAAGAAAATCCCTCGAGAATCTGAGGAGAATTTCGAGTGCCCTAGCTCCTGCTCTGAGTTTTTCTGAGAGAATTTTTACAATATGATTTTCTGAGGGAATGAGAGGGGTGAAGTATATTGTTGATTAACCCTCTAAATTCCCTGAAAATAACCTAAAATTACGTAGTTTAGGGATTAAAAAGGTGAAAAATTACTAAAATATCCCTGGGGAAAAATCTGGAAAAACTGCCGACAGGGACCAACAGGTCACTCAACGAGTCATTGGTTGAGACCACGACTCATTAGGACTAGTCGTTGGTCCTAGGGCCTGGGTTCTAGGCTCACTAGAGCTAGAAATGAGAGGGACCACGACATGGATGAATCAACGGGTCATTGGTTCCTCCCATGGCCACTGGAATAAAAAGTCTGGGAAGCCTAACAACGGGTCGAGTCGTCATCCCCACTGGAACAAGTCTAAGGATTTTTGAGAATTATCACCACGGGTGGACACAAAGACTCGTTTTATGTTACAACGGGTTATTGCTTCCACTCATTTTCACTGAAGAATATTTTTGGGAGTTCCAACTAACGACTCACACTACAAGTTGTTGTCTTACACAACTACTGTTGAGTCGTGGGTTCCTGGAAAAGAAAGTTCTGAGCTGGGGACCAACGAGTGACAAGACAACTCGTTGTTTCTCACAATAGATCGTTCTATGTCCCATTGGTTCCCGAAGGACCAAGGCAAGGCTGACCACGACTAAGACAATAGGTCGTTGGAGCTTACCACGACTCATTATCTCAGTCGTTCTGAGGTAACTTTTTTTGGTTTCTTCTGGATTTTTCTTGCAAAGTCTGAGTTTGGTCTAGGAAAGCTTCCGGGTGTTGCAATATATCCACGTTTGGATCATTAGTCTTCAAAAGAAGGTTAAAACTGTTGGAAAACCGAAAAAAGAGTTGAAATTCCCAAGCTGAAGCTACGAACTAATTTCTGAAGGAGTAACTGACTTGACTGACTTAATTATGCAAACAGAGTTGATGAAACTAGAATGCACATTGAAAATCTAAATAGAGCTGATGAGTACAGAACTGAACAGAGTATTGAGGAGTAATTTAGTACTTGATGTTGGAACTGAATTGGAAGGGAATAAATGAGGGTATCTGGCCATCATGTCTGGTTCTGCCTCCCATGTGGCTCCCTCAACTAGCCGGTTCCTCCATAAGACTTTCACCGAAGCGACTTCCTTGTTTCTCATCTTTCGAACCTGACGATTAAGGATCTGAATTGGGACCTCTTCATAAGAGAGACTATCTTTCACTCCCACACTGTCTAATGGCACAACTGAAGTTGGATCACCAATACACTTCTTCAATAGTGATACATAGAAGACTGGGTGCACAGATGCTAACTCCAGATATAATTCTAACTTGTATGCCACACTGCCAATTCGCTTCAGAATTCTATAGGGTCCCACATATCTCAGACTGAGTTTCCCTTTCTTCCCAAACCTCATCACCCCCTTCATGGGTGAAATTTTCAGATAAACCCGATCATCTATTACAAATTCTAACTCTCTTCTCCTCAATTAAGTATAGGATTTTTGTCGACTTTGCTCTGTTTTCAACCTCTCCCTAATAAGTTGCACCTTTTGCTAGCTTCATGGATTGAGTTTGGCCCTATCAAGGTAGCTTCACCAACCTCAAACCACCCTATAGGATACCTACACCTCCTACCATATAATACATCAAGTGGGGCGATCTGAATACTGAAGTGGTAGTTATTATTGTACGCAAACTTGATGAGAGGTAGGTGATCATCCCATATGCCCTTGAAATCAATCATGGGCTCTCTCAGCATATATTCCAAGGTCTAGATAGTCCACGCAGCTTGTCCATCTGTCTAAGGGTAAAAAGTTGTGCTGAGCTTGACCTGGATACAGAGTCCTTTCTGAAATGACTTCCAGAAATGCGAGGTAAACTGGGTACCTGCATTTGAAATGATAGACAAGGGTGCCCCATGCAGTTTGACTAACTCCCCAATATATAGCTTAGCATAATCCTCAGCTGAGTCTGTAGTCTTAACTGGGAGGAAATGTGCTGACTTGGTCATTTGGTCTACTATCTATCACCCAGATTGGTCATGCCGTCGACGAGTACGAGGTAGATCTGTAATAAAGTCCATATTCACTTCTTCCCACTTCCATGTGGGTATGATGATATCCTGAGTCATACCCCTAGGTCTCTAATGTTCCACCTTAACCTGCTGGAAGTTTGGGCACTTAGCCACAAATTCTACTATGTCTCTTTTCATGTCGTTCCACCAGTAAATATCCCGTAGATCACGGTACATCTTAGTGGCACCTGGATGGATAGAATATCTCGAAATCTATGCTTCAGCCAGTATCTGCTGCATCAAGTCACCTACATCCGGTACACATAGTCTACCCCGGTAACGGAGTATACCATCCCCCCCTTTGGAGAAAGCCTCCACTTCTTTTCTGAGAACTGCTTTTTTTAGTTTAAGCAGTATGGGATCTTCATCCTTACTTGACTTAACTTCAATGACTAACAAGGAATCTGATCCACTCTGAACTACTACTCCGCCCTCAGCTGAATCAACCAACTACACTCCAAACTGAGCTAACTTGTGAATTCCTTTGCCAGTTCTTTTCTGCTCTCTTCAATATGAGCCATGCTCCCATAGACATCTTGCTTAGGGCACTAGCCACCACATTAGCCTTGCTCGGATGGTACAACACGCTCATGTTGTAATCCTTCAATACCTACAACCATCTTCTATGATGAAGATTTAAATCTTTCTGACTGAACACATACTGAAGGCTCTTGTGATCGGTTAAAACATCCACGTGGGACCCATAAAGGTAATGCCTCCATATTTTCAACACAAACACCACTGCTGCCAATTTAAGGTCATGAGTCGGATAGTTTTTTTTCGTGAACCTAGAGTTGTCTAGAGGTGTAAGCTATCACCTTACCCCGTTGCATCAAAACGCAACTGAGCCCCACTTTGGAGGAATCACAATATACAATGAATCCATCTGTTCGTTCAAATAAGGTTAACACTATAGCGGTAGTGAGTCGAGTCTTCAACTCTTGGAAACTCTTCTTACACGCATCTGACCACTTAAACTTCACCTTTTACTAGTCAACCTAGTTAGAGGAGATGCAATAGAGGAAAAAACTTTGACAAGACATCGGTAATAACTGGCTAGACCCAAGAAACTTCTGATTTCGATTGCAAAAGTAGGTCTTGGCCAGTATATCACCGCTGCTCTCTTTTGAGGATCTACCTGAATACCCTCACCCTAGATCACATGACCAAGGAAAGTCACAAACTTCAACCAGAATTCACATTTGCTGAATTTAGCAAATAGCTGGCGGTCTCTAAACGTATATAACACTATCCTCAGATGGTCAGCATGATCTTCCTCATTTTTGGAGTATACCAGAATGTCATCAATGAATATAATGACGAACATGTCCAAATACAACTTGAAAACTATGTTCATCAGGTCCATGAAAGTTGTGAGGGCATTAGTTTCTGTGAGGGCATTAGTTAGTCCGAAGGACATAATCACGAATTCATAGTGACCATAACGAGTTTTGAAGGCTATTTTTGGTATGTCATATTCCCTGACTCTTAGCTGATGATACCTTGGTCCGAGATCTACCTTGGAGAAATAATTGGCTCCCTGAAGCTGTTCGAATAAGTCATCAATCCTGGGTAGGGGATACCTATTCTTAACTGTGAATTTGTTCAATTGACGGTAATCAAAACATATTCTGAGAGTACCGTCTTCTTTCGCACGAATAATACTGGAGCACCCCATGGAGAGATGTTGGGCATGATGAAACCTTTTATCAAGAAGGTCTTTTAGCTACTCCTTCAAATCCTTAAGCTCGGCTAGAGCCATTCTGTTAGGAGGGATGGAGATAGGCTGAGTGTCTGGAAGAAGGTCTATGCTGAAGTCTATTTCCCACTCAAGAGGGACTTCGAGAAGATCTCTGGGAAACACGTCAGGGAACTCGCTGACAATTGGAACTGACTGGATAGTTAGGGTCTCAGATCTAGAATCTTTGACCCGAACTAGATAATAAATTCACCCCTTAGAAATACTTTCTTGCCTTAAGGTAGGAAATAAACTGACCCTTAGGCACTGAACTACTGCCATCCACTTTAAGACTGGTTCATTAGGAAACTGAAATTTGACGGCTCTAGTTCTGCAGTAGACTGAGGCGTAATCGAAGTGTAACTAATCCATGCCAAGTATGAGATCGAAATCGACCATGTCTAACTCTACGAGATCAGCTGGAATGACCTTATTCAAGATTGAGACTGGGCAATTTTTATACACCTGGTTGGCTCTAACTGACTCACCAACTAGGGTAGAGACTGAGAATGATTATGGGAGGACTTCTGGACTAATTTCAAACTGGACAGCTACATAGGGAGTCACGAACAATAGTGTGGCTCCTAGATCTAGTAGGGCATACACATCTAGATGGAAGAGATGTAACATACCTGTGACCACATCAGGTGAGCTCTCCTGATCCTGACGAGAGGACAAAGCATAAAAATAGTTTTGGCACTGACTGCCGTTTGTACCTGAAGTGTTGTCCTGCTGAGCTGGTCGGCCTATTGGAGCAACTGAAGTGGTTGGCTGTGATCTCCCTCATCCTGCTAACGGGCATTCTCTAAGTCGGTGACCTAGCTGTTCACACCCAAAGAAACCCTCCCTGCCCTGAAGGCATTCCCCTGGATGGTTCTTTCCACACTTAAGGCAAGCTGGATAGCAGTTGCTAGCGCTGTGACTCTTGTGAGACAGATGCTCCACCCTTCCGATCCTTGCGGGACCGAAAAGTAGGAGCGCTGGCTGAATTGGGTGTTGGAGCCCTCTGCTGCTGCTGCTGTGAGCGTCTACTCCTGCCAGACCTCTGGTGGCTATAATTTGATTGGCCAATCCTAGCCCGCTTATTCACCCACTCCATGTCTTTCTGCTTTTTTGCCTCAATCTATTAGGCATAAACGATGAGGCTGGAGAGGTCAATGTATTTGATGAGCATCACAGTCCTGAACTCCTTAAGGACTAGGTTTGATACTACATTGATGAACTTAAGCATGCGATCCTTGGCTTGGCTACCATCTCTAGAGCATACCCTGACAACCGTGTGAACTCCAGTGCATATTCTGTCACCGTCCTATTGCCCTACTTCAAATTCATGAACTCTGCAACATTAGCCTCCCTTAACTCCCGGGGGAAGAATCTGTCTAGGAGTTCCATTGTAAACTCTTCCCACTCCACCGTTTCTACTCCTGTTGCTCTCCCTTCTTTCCACTAATCGTACCAGATCTGGGCTACCCCTTTCAACTGGTAGGTAGTGATGTGCTGTGAATTTATGGCACTAGAGACGCTTAAAACTCTATGAATGTGCATGACTTTAGGTAAATTTATGTGGATATGATGTGTTTTAGTAGTTTTGGAGGTAAAACAGGCCGTAGGAATAAAAATTGAGAAAAAGAACTGAATACAAAAAAAGTTGCCTCAGACGAGCTGCACCACGGACCATTGATCCTTACAACGGGCCGTTCTGATCGATCGTGGGAAGATACAAAAAAGATTGTCAAACTAAAGTCTCATATAACGGATGGCTCCTATGGGTTGTACGAACTTACAATGGATCATTCCGTGTGGTAGTTCAAAGAATCAGAGAAATTGACCAAGATTGGGCTGCGTACAACGGACAAACAGGACGGGTCGTTTTGAGGGCTCGTACCTTTAGGTTAAGAAACAATGATCAAGAGGCTATGAAACAACGAATAGGATCAACGGCTCGTGGGATCTTACAACAAGCCATTGTTTGAGGTTGTATGTTGAAAGGAGACAAGTTTGAGGGAAGAAACGACTGGAACAACGGGACACTCTAATGATCCGTTGAATCTACCAACGGACCATGGTACCTATCGACACTAGAATCCAAATTGATTTAGGAAAGGATTTGTTTCATGTCTATAAATAATTTGTTTAGGTTTATTTTACATGTTACGAAATTTTTCAGCTTTGAACAGTAATTTTAGGTGTTATTGACTGCCATCAAGTTTCAAGAAACGAAGTTTATAATTTTGTTCTTGAATTTGGAGGATTAAAACAACCTTGGATTTTTGTTCTTTGATTTTGGAGTTATATTCAATTCACTTGGTTTTCTTCTACGTATTCTTGTAAGTTACAATTATGTTTGTTCTTTATTTTGTGATTGTGATTATTCAAGCATGAGTAGCTAAACTCATAACTAAGGTTGTGGGAACCATGATGAATTAACACGCATAGGTTAAATACTTAGTGATTCTTGAATGGGGTTTAATGCATGTATTGTTTTTCCTTCGTTTTAATTATTTCCTAATAGTTGTAAACGTTAGAACTCGCCTTATTCTTAATTACCGGATCAAGAAGTTAGTGATGGAAAAAGGGATTAACAACGGAGATTTGAGGCTATCAACCCTCATCTAATAGCTTGAACTTGTTCGGCGATAGCTAATATGATATTAAGGGTAAGGGTTAATTAAGCATACACCCGTATACAGACCAAGTTGCATAGTGATAATCATCTAGATAGAGGACCAACCATTTAGGTGAACCTAACTTACCGATATTATATGTTAAAACACTGCAATAGATCACTAGTGTAAAAGCCTTGTGGTTATGAAGTCTTGGGGAACACAATCCTAGTTAATTTGTTGATTGAATACAAACTGAAACTGATTTAAACATCTAGTAGTCTTTACTCTTGCTTACTATTTTATTTCTTTTCCCCCTAGGAAGTAAGTAATCCAATAGTAATAGCTATTCAAATTAACGTAAGTTCTTTCTATATTCCCTGCGGGATCAACCTCAACCTTCGTTGGGTTCTATATTTGACATCAACCGCTTTATATCTCAATTGTGAGATGTAATTTGGGCGACATAAAATTTTGATGCCGTTGCCGGGGAATACGGCTAAGGCTTTTAATTGTGTTGGCTTTACTGTTGTTCTTATTTCCTTTTTATTTTTTTTGTTGTTTTGATTTTTAACAGGTCTTAGGTTTGTGCACGCCCAGTACTAGGAGCCCAAGAAAATCCCTGGTTCAAATCGATCACGAACTTGAGCAGATACTAAGGAATCTAAGAAGAATGGCCAACATACAAAAACAGGAGACAATGGCCAAGCTACAACGAGAATGTTGGCTGAGGAGCAAGCTCGGGCTAGAGATCGTGAGATAGCTAGGGTTGCTGAAGAGCAACATCTAGCTGCCGAAGCAGAGCGAGATAGAAGGCGCAGAGGTCCAGAACATCAGAGATATCAATATTTTAAAGATGATGATGATGCTAATATAGACGAAGCTGGTGCCACTGGAGCTATTATCCCTCCCCCTTTTCCTGCTGGGGCAAAGTTTGATATTACTAGTGCTATAATCTAACTACTCAACATGAAAGGAATATTTGCAGTTCATGCAACTGATGATGCCCATACTCACTTGAAAAATTTCGTGGGTATCTGCAAGGCATACAAACAACCAGGAGTGAGCCAGGATGCAATCAGATTGAGGTTATTCCCTTTTCATTAGGGAGTGAGGCAACAATGTGGTTGGCTGAACTACCAAATGATTCTATCACTACTTGGAGGGAGCTTAAGAGAGCTTTTCTTGAAAGATTCTTCCCACCTTCCAAGGCATTGTAGCTGAAAGATGAGATATATAACTTCAGGAAATTGAATTCACAGGCACTTAACGAGACATGGCTGCATTTCAATAAGAAGCTCAAAAGGGTGCCCAACCACAGGATTCCAGATGATACATTATTGGAGATCTTCTATAGGTCTCTGAATGCAAACACCAAGGCGATGGAGGATACCATATCTGGCAGAACCTTTATGAGTCACACTTATGCAGAAGATGCTGAGTTAGTTGGCAGAATCATCAAAACCAACCTCCCATGGCACATAAGAGAGTCAGAGATTCGGCTGGTTCTTATGCGGTAGGTATGTCTGCGAACAGAGAAGAAAGCATGAGGAAAGAGATCAAGATATTGCTGAGATAAAGACCACTATGGGGTTACTTGCTAAGCATCTGATGGGGCCGGAGCTAAGAAAGTTAATGTTGTAGGTTCCCAGGGCAAGGCCCCAAGAAATGAT
The DNA here is from genome assembly GCA_035772735.1 of Datura wrightii. NCBI lineage: Eukaryota > Viridiplantae > Streptophyta > Magnoliopsida > Solanales > Solanaceae > Datura > Datura wrightii. Next base: position 110,729,896 of record JASDFA010000018.1, read on the forward strand.
GGAGGTGAATCTAAATACAAAGGAGGAAGCTAACTATCTGAATGATCAAAGGGCAGGTTTCTAGACCAACACCAAAGGGTCTAACCAAGACTCTTGGCATCAAGGTCAAGGGAACCAAGGTTGGAACTATTACAAGGATAACAGTTACAACCGAGGCCAATACAGAGATAATGGAGACTGGAAGAAGCGCGAGGAGTACAAGAATGATAGAAGCAGTCTGTATATTCTTCCAAGGAACCATGAGCCAGAGTCTAGTGGTTCAAGGGTTGAAGAATGTTGTCCAAGGTACTTAAGCAGATGGAGACAACAAATAGACATTTTAAGAAGCTCCGCGCTGATATTTCTGGTATGAATCAAAAGGTGGAATCACATGTCATGGCTATTACGCAGATTGAGCAGCAGTTTAGTCAGATGTCTGTTGCAATTAATCAGAGGCAGAAAGGCACACTTCCCAAAAACAATGTGCAAAATTTGAAAAATAAGGATCACTGCATGGCAATCACTACTAAGAGTGGTAAGGCAACAGTTGATCCTCCGAGGCCGGTTATGATTGATGAAACAGAAGATCCCATATCGATTAATGATGATATGATAGCAGATTTCGAGGATCCAATTTTGGTTGAAGATTCAGTGGTAGAGACTGCTCCTAGTAATGCAAAGGAGCATGAATCTGGAAATGAGAAGGAGAAAGAGAAACAAGAAAAGTTCACACCGATCCTAAGACCTCCTCCTCCTTTTCCATAGCGGTTGAAGAAAAAGGTCGAAGATGGGAAGTATCACAAGTTCATTTCCATATTGAAACAATTGTCCATGAACATCCCATTAGTCAAGGCACTTGAGCAGATGCCTGGCTATGCCAAATTCATGAAGGACCTTGTCACTAGAAAGAGGACTTTGAGTTTCGTACCTGTAGAAAATTTGCACCATTATAGTGCAATAGCATCTCATTCTCTTGTTCAGAAAAAGGAGGACCCTGGGGAATTCACCATACCGTGCACTATTGGAGCCTTTAATTTTGCTAAGGCATTATGAAATCTTGGTGCTAGTATTGATTTGATGCCATTAGCAGTTTTCATACAATTGGGCTTGGGAGCTCCCAAATCGACTACAATGCGACTTTTGATGGCAGATCGTACGGTGAAGAATTCAGTGGGAATTCTATATAATGTTCTAGTGAAGGTGGAGTCCTTTATATTTCCGGCTGATTTTTTCATCCTAGACTGTGAAGTTGATTTTGAGGTCCTCCCATTATCTTGGGGCGACCATTCCTCGCCACCGGATGAGCTCTTGTAGATATGGAGACTTGACAGCTTAAATTTCGGTTAAACAATGAGGAAGTGACATTCAATGTATGCAAATCCATGAAGCAACCAAATGATATGAGGGTGGTCTATGTAATTGATGATAGTGGAACCTAAGTTCCCAATTCTGCCTATGGAGGAGTTATTGATTCTTGATGACTTAGCAGCGGTTTTGATGGATATTGGTGCTAAGGAGATCCATTAGGGTGAGGAGATTGTTAATGCACTTGCTGGCATGGGGTCATACACTTATGCTCCAAAGAAGATTGACTTAGACTTGAAGAATTGGGTGACTCCACCAGCCAAGCCATTTATTGAGGAGCCTCCGGTATTGGAGCTCAAAGCACTCCCGTCTCATTTGCAGTATGTATTTTTAGGAGTCGGTAACACTTTACCGGTCATTGTTTTAGCTGACTTGGAGGAATGGCAAGTGGAGGCTTTGATCTCCATTTTGAAGAGATAAAAAAGCTATGGGGTGGACCATTGAAGATATTATCGGAATCCCATCCAAAATTTGCACTCACAGGATCTAGCGTGAGCCAAATTGTATTCCGAGTATTGAGCATTAGTGTAGGTTGAACCCACCTATGCAAGAGGTGGTCAAGAAGGAAATCATCAAGTGGTTGGGTGCAGGTATAGTTTATCCTATTGCAGAGAACAAATGGGTGAGCCCGGTCTAATATGTACCGAAAAAGAGAGGAATCACGGTGGTCCCAAATGCTAACAATGAGCTCATTCCTCTAAGACCAGTCACCTGTTGGAGAGTATGTATGGATTACAAGAAGTTTAACCGTTGGATGCAAAAAGATCACTTTCCGATGCCATTCATGGACCAGATATTAGACAGACTTGCAGGCAGAGGATGGTACTATTTCCTTAACGGTTATTCAGGGTACATTTAGATTTCTATAGCCTCCGAAGACCAAGAGAAGGCCATGTTCACTTGCCCTTATGGTACATTTGCTTTTAAGAGGATGTCATTTGGGTTATATAATGTACCCGCCACTTTTTAGGGTTGGATGATGTCCATATTTTCTGACATGGTGAAATACATCATTGAAGTCTTTATGGATGATTTTTCGGTGGTGGGTGATTAATTCGAAGATTGTTTGGCTCATCTAAGCAAGGTGCTGCAGAGATGTGAAGAGACCAACTTTGTGCTTAACTGGGAAAAGTGACATTTCATGGTCAAGGAAGGTATAGTTCTCGGCCACAAGATTTTTGGTAAGGGTATTGAGGTGGATAGAAATAAGATTTATGTTATTGCCAGTTTACCACCCCTAATTTCTGTCAAAGGTGTTCGAAGTTTTCTAGTTCATACAGGGTTTTATAGAAGATTCATCAAGTACTTCTCGAAAATTGCACATCCTATGTTTAAACTGCTTGAGAAAGAGGTGCAGTTTGTTTTTGATGAAGCATGTCTGAAGGCTTTTGAATGGCTTAAAGAGAGATTGACCACTACCCCAATTATTGTGGCACCTGATTGGTCTTTGCCTTTTGAGGTCTTGTGTGATGCTAGCGATGTGGCCCTAGGAGCTGTGTTGGGTCAAAGGCGTGAAAAGATTTTTCATCCGATTTATTATGCTAGCAAGGCCCTAAATGCATCTCAGAAAAATTATATTGTGATAGAACAGGAGCTGTTGGCTGTAGTTTTTTCATTTGAGAAGTTTCGGGCATACTTGCTTGGAACTAAAGGTGATAGTCCACACAGGCCATGCATCTTTGAGATATCTGATGTCAAAGAAGGATGCCAAGCCATGGTTGATTCGATGGGTTCTGCTGCTACAAGATTTTGAGTTTGAAGTAAAAGACCGGAAAGGGATTGAAAATCAGGTGGTGGATCACTTATCAAGATTGGAACCTGATGCAGCACTTCGAGATAAGCATGACATAGATGATGCATTCCTAGACGAGCAGGTTCTAGCGGCCTCACAAGATCTCATCCCATGGTTTTTAGACTTTGCAAATTATTTGGTGAGTGATGTTGTACCGGAACATTTATCTTTTCACCAGAGGAAAAAGTTTATGTCTATGTGCAGAAGTTTTTTTGGGAGCCCTACTTATTTTGCATATGTGCTGAGGGGTTATTCGAAGATGCTTTCCCGAGGTAGAGATGGTGAGTATATTGGAATCCCCTGTTAAAGGCTACTACAGCGGGATTCACACAACCCACATAATTCTGCAATATGGGTATTATTGGACAACCATTCACCAGGATGTGCATGATTTCGCAAAGGCATATGATGCAGTCAAGGAGGCATATCACGAAGGTATGAGCTTCCTCTTACTCCTATCCTAGTCATTGAGCTATTTGATGTATGGGGCATTGATTTCGTGGGCCCATTTCTAAGCTCAAACAGGATGAAGTACATACTTTTTGCTGTTGATTATGGGTGGAAGCAGTTGCACTTCCAAATAATGAAGGGAGGAGTGTCACAACATTCTTGAAGCAGAATATATTTTCTAGATTCGGGACTCCTAGATCCATCATTAGTGATGGGGGTTCACACTTTTGTAAACGGTTGTTTCGCTCTTTAATGGAGAAATATGGGGTAAGACATAGGGTGGAAACACCCTATCATCCATAGTCTAGTGGGCAGGTTGAAGTCACAAACCGGGAGATAAAGACTATCTTGGCAAAGACTGTAAATGCAAACCAGACAGATTGGGCAAGATAGCTAGATGATGCTTTATGGGCTTATCAGATTGCATTCAGGATTCCTATAGGTATGTGTCCGTATCAGCTTGTGTATGGAAAAGCATGTCATCTTCCAGTTGAACTTGAGCACAAAGCTCTGTGGGCGCTCAAGAAACTAAATTTGGATTGGAACGAAGCTGCGAACTTAAGGCTTGATCAATTAAATAAGCTTAATGAATTTCAGTTGAAAGCCTATGAGAGTTCTGAAATTTACAAACTAAGGATGAAAATTCAGCATGACCGCAAGATTGAGAGGAGATAATTCAGTCTGGGTGATATGGTGCTACTATTCAATTCTAGACTTCGGCTGTTTCCTGGCAAGTTGAAGTCTAAATGGCTGGGACCTTTTCGAGTGGTTCAAGTATTCTCCCATGGAGCAATTGAACTAGAAAATCATGACGGAAAGCACTCTAATGTTAAAGGTCAACGGGTGAAAGCATATCTGGGGAGAAGCGAAGAATTAAAGCTGGTGAATCTCTGGGCTCTTGGTGAAATCTAAGTAATCCAGGGACTTGCGTCGTGCCACGACGTTAAATCAGGTGCTGCATGGGAGGCAACCCATGGAGGTGTTTTGGTGAAGTCTGAGTAGTCAAAATACCTGCTTCATGTCGCGACGTTAAATCAAGCATTGCATGGTAGGCAACCCATTTTATAAATTTTAATGTAAATATAGTGTTCACAGTGAAGTGTGCAGGTCTAAGACAAAGGAAAACTTGAATGATTCAGCTCAAGGATAAAACCATGGCACTTAGAATGGACCGTCTCAAGAGGGAAAGGCCCGTGGTTTATAGCCGTTGTTACGTATCTGGAGTGCCCTATTTTTAAGTTTAATCAACGGGCACTTAGAACGGGCTATCGTTAGCTCAAACGGGTCGTGGTATCTTTTCGTTCTAATAAAGTCCTATAGGCCTGGTATCCAATGAATTAACCTTCGGATGAATAGTACGAGTCGTTGTGAATTTCAATGGCCCGTTCTATAAGCCTGTAGGTTCCATAGATAAGCTCCCAAACCTGGAAACCCCGACATGTAGTTACGAGTTGTTGTATCATCATATGACGCGTTGCATGATTCGTGGTCAGAATTAACATTTCCAAATCCAACCCGACTTGCCCAGACCTATCCTATTTAAACCCTCACACCCGATTTTATTTGCACACTTCTCATTCAAAATCAATGAAAAAACTAAATCTCCACTCCTTCTCGGCTTGAACAAAGATACCAACATTGCTGCACCATGTTTCTCCAACTATTGATCAAAAATTCGTGTGGTTTTCTTGCTAAAGTGAGTATCTATTTGATGTGGAAAGCTAGCCCTATATTTCTTTTATTTTCTTGTCTCGGTTGTACTGTCATTATGGGAACCGTCCGAATTATGGTTGCATTGTGGCAAATTGATCACTGGAAATTTAAGCATTAGGAATTCATTTTTTTAGTTTTCTACTATTAAAGATTAAAGAATTGGGTAGTTCAATGTAATTGTAAAAGTAAATTGCATTAGTCTAAATTAAACCTAAACGAAAGGGGTGTTATAAAATTTTGATGGGGGAAGAGGGTTAGTAATCCCCACATGATTGATTCAAATGCCTAAACTACTACTTGTTGGGTTGATTGAAGCTTGAAGGGTGCGGTTAGATTGCACGACCCAATCAACAACCCGTTGTTCTTCACAACGGCTCGTTGATCGAGTCGTTGGACTGCCTAGAGAGAAAAAATCCTGAACCCTTCCACGAACCAATCAGACAGACCATTGTATCTCACAACAGACCGTTGCATTAGCTCGTGGGTATGTACAGAAGACCCCACTTTTAGGAGTTCATTCAGTGACCACAACAATGGGCCATTGTTAACTACAATGACCCATACTGACAGTCGTCTGTTGTGAGTAAACAACGTGCTAACTGGATTCATTTTTTTTGTGAATGTAACAATATGTCTCACGGTACAATGATTTCACCAGTAAATAAGAAGCAACAGAAAGCAGCTGCACGAAAGGAAATTGCAAAAAGGCGGCAGCTCCATGATAAGTCGGAATTGGGTAGGTCTAGTGTACAAGCTCTGACGAATCTCCACTGATGAACACTAGGGCAAAGTCCAAAGCCCAAGAAGCTGTCGCGGCTACTACCTCACCTCCCCAGTCTGATGAGGGAAGTGACGAGGCTGAATATGATGGTGATAACCCTCCTGCGGATAATGCAGGGAAGGGCAATGATGATGCTGAAGGGTCAGGGGATGATGATACTAATGCAGAGGAGTCCGTTGATAAGGATAGTGCTGCTGAAGAGTCTAATGAGCAGGTGGAGGACTCTGAACCTAGCACCACACCCGAAGCAAGGTCCAAGAGATGGTTCCTACAGGGCTACAAAGATGTTTATTTTGCAGGGCTAAATCTCAATGAAAAAGGAAATCCCAGCTACAGTATTCAGGAGGAGCCAAAGATTCAGATCAATTCCCTAAATGAAGTTCCAGAGGTTAAAAGGCTTTTCGAGGGCTACAACATGTATTGGATGGCAAAGACTCTGGGTAAATACAACATGGAGATGGTGCGTGAGTTCTACACAAATTACTACTGTACCCTGGAAAAAAAAGGCTTCCTAAAAAAAGGCAATCAAGAAGGAGTCCGTGCTAGACTCTGTAAGGGTAAGAGCGATCCAAGTTGATATATCAGAGAGGACCATTACCAGAGTATTGATGGGTGGTGACTTTATATTGTCGACCAGAACTACTGAATATGATTACCGAATGGAGGCAATGAAGGGGATCAGAATGTTGAGAACTGGGATAAGGTGTTGCACTTTCAATGGATGGCCAATATTATTGCTGAAGACAAGGAGGGAGTAGAATGAGTCACAGGTAGAAAACTGATCTATAAGGCTTCCCTGAATTTTTTGGCCAAGTCATGGTGGTCCATCATTAGACATCACCTTGCACCGACAGTGAGTGATAATGTTTTGAGCGCATACAGGGCAGCATTGGTGGCATGCATTATGTCTGAGTACCTGTTGAACATTCCCAGGATTATTGCCACAGAAATTCGGGAGCAGGTGGTCAAAGAAAACACTACACTTCTATTCCTGAGCCTGATTTATCAGCTATGCATGGATTCTGGAGTGCTTGTCTTCCCAAATATCGATCATATGATTACAAACATCAGGACGGCAGACATAGCATTGATTAAATTATCAAGCCCCGCCTTGGGAGGCATGATTGGAACTTGGTGCCCTACTAGGATCTGAACTACTGAGCTGACTGAGCCTAAGCACCTCTGGTGCAGGGCTGACTCTAACTTTGGAGACAAGAAAACGACGGGCTATATAGCGGCTGTAAATACAACCCCCGGCTGACAAGGCCTATAGCCACCTGTGAAAGTAAAAAGCTAACCAGAGACAAATGAATATAGGGAGTCCTATGCGGGCCAACAAGGCCACCATGATGTCTAGTTATAACTATAAAGCGAAAGCAGGCGCTAACTGAACTATGACCGACAAGGTCATCAATCAATAGCTAAACAAGGCCCCACACAGCCAACACACATAATCTAAAATAATATGGCCCCACACGGCCGATATCAACTAACCACAGGGAATAATACAATCTGCAAGCCTCTAGGAATAATAAGATGGTCGGGACAGGGCCCAGCGTACCCATATTGTACAACAAAAAGAAAGTAAACTCAAACACTCAAGCTCCAAAAGATAGGAGCTGAAGGTTCTATACCACTGACTGGGACTACGAGGGATCCGCTCCTCGTCTGTGAGTACCTGCAGGCAAGTAATGCAGCACCCCAAGAGAGGGAGTCAGTACCAGAGGTGCTGAGTATGTAAAGCAATAACTATAAATGACTAAAAGTAAGTAATAGAGCTGACAATATCTGAAGTAAAGAGAGCGGACTAAAACTGACTGAAATAATGGAATTAGAACTAGACATAACTATAAAGACGAGTAGGAGTCATACCTGACAATGAGGCATCCTAGTGTCTAACTATCAGTAACTAAAGCAACGTACAAACCTTACCTAGCCCCCATAAGCCGGAAGGTATCATCAACACAACACAACTCACTTGGGCCCCTATTAGCTCTAGTGAGTACATCTCAATCTATATACCCCTATCTAGGTCATACCACAGCACCTAGTAGCTATAAGCATCCTACCAGCCCCTTGGGTATGCAACTTGGGCCCGCTGGGCCCCTAATTGTAGTTGTGCTTGAGTCCGGAGGACTCCTGAAATCTACACCCTTGGCGCAAGCGCTCGGAGGGGGTGTGTATAGGCCAACCACGGAAAAATATGAGGAGTTGTCTCCCCATCTTCGTCTCTTGCGGACGACATGCCGCTCCGTAGAGCGACGTATCCTCGCCCTCTGGTAGACGAGTTGACATCTATCAACCCTGGGCGGTCACGGAAGCTATACTAGTAATCCAGCTTAAAACAATACAATCACAAGTCTCAACTAATGACAATAACCACGTATAATAACATATTGAACACGATAAAACATTACTGAAATAATTTACTGGGATTCATATTGGATTACTATACTGAAGAAACTAACTTGCCGAGAGAAACTACCTTTACATATCTCGTTCGTTGTTTACCAAATAACTGGCGAGGTTCGGCTGGTATTCAGCTGTTCTTCCCAACTGTAATCACATTCACGGAAGAATAGAACTAACTTCATTACTATGCTAGAAGAAAACAATACTTTATATATATATATATACTGACTATTCTTCAACTTATCAAAGAACGATTGAAAACTCATAATTTCTCGGGGATCTAGAAGGGAGAAATACTTACTTTAAGCCTGGGATTATATTAACACTAGTTTGGAGCAATTCTAATCACTTGGGCTCAACGGGACGATGATTCGCCGGGCGAATTTCACGAAACTAACTCCGTAGAAATGCTCCCTGCAGCCTTAAACTTCGATACCCGAAGTTAATTTGAATTTGGACGGCATTTGGCGGTGTAATCGGAATAAAATTACATGAATCCTTCACCCTTATCTCTATTATGGTAGTGAGTATATAAGGAAAATGATATAAAGTTTAAGGGTGAGGCCTATTTATACTTGGAGCCAGATGCATAGCAACGTGGCACGTTGGCCAACGCGCTATTTTGGCTTCGTGCCATGTTGGCTAACGCGGAGGTAGGGGCTCCGTGCCACTTTGCCCCTTTGGCAGCTCGGTTCGGCCTCCCTTCGCGAAATCCCAACTTGGCACTCGTTCGGCCTTTCCCCAGGCCCTTTCTTCGCACGTAAGGCATCCTAAAACTTCCAACCAACATGCGAGTAGGCCAACTACATGCTATAAACTTATGGGGTGTGACATAAATAGAATCTAAATTCGGTGGCCAGGGTCCGAGTTCCATTTGGTGGACCCAGATTGAGTGAGATCACACCGAGAGGAGGTGAGCAGGGTGACACTTCCGGCCAGGATAAGCATATCATGGAGCTTCCTTCCACTCAAGCAAATGATGTTGCAACAGCCACTTCTATTCCATCAGGAAGCTCAGCCTAGTCCATTCCCACTGGTTACTTGTTGGTCCCAGAGAGTGACATGAGAAAAATGGCCAAGAGACTGACAATTGCAGAGCGCAAGATTGACATGTTGCTTGAGCAAGTTAATCCATGGCTTAAAAAAGAAGTAGAAGATACAAAACATGGGTTACATATATGGATGGATGGTTTTGAGGTATGCCTCAACTAATTCCGATCTGATGCTCAGACTAGAAATTGGGATACTATGGAGAGAGAGCTAGCAGCGTTGAGAGCCTCAGTGCTAGAATTGTCATCCAGACCTACTCCACTTTTACCACCACAGACTTTATCAGTAATAGATGAGGATTTGGATGTGGAGATTCCTCAGTTCTTTGAATTTGAGCTGGCCTCGCGTGAAAAGGAAAAAATAAGGGGGCCGCTGAGGGTGCGGACGATGAGGAAAGAAGAAAATGAAAGAAGGAGAAGAGGGCATTGAAAGCTTCCCTCAGGGAAAGTGGACAGACTGCCGATGTACATGAGAGAGAGATAGTGGAGCGGATTAAAGGTGCTGGCAGCTCTAGTGCACGGGATGTGCCCGAGGAGAGTGGGCACACAGTTAATTCTCCTGCGAGGAAAACTTCGGAGAACATATGGGCCACAGACGACGCCACTACTACACAGGATAGAGTCATGACTGAGACTCCAGCTGTTGAGGATTCTGAGGTTGCATCTGCAGCCCTCGGTGACAGACCACTGGCATCTAGGATGACCAGGTACATCTTTATTCTCATGTTTTACTTTTTGAATGCATTGAGGACGTCGCATAATTTATTTTGATGGGGGTAGGGTAGTATTAGATTTTGATTTTTGTGAACATAACTCGGGGATTTTTCTTGCCAGATATCTTTTCCTTCGAGTGTTCTTTATCTAGTAGAATCGACATGTTTAGGGATTTTGTTTAATTTTGTTTTGTTGGTTAACTGGAAGAAAATAGGAGGCATATGAGTAGTTAAACAAAGTATGTGATGAACTAATTTTTGTGACGTATGTGAAAATAACACCCCTCCTAAATGCATTTGTGTGAATATACTTGTGTTGTGATGCATGACCAGTATGGATCTTTGTATGGAATCTAAGGTATCGCTAGGATAATTAACGTCAACACTGTGCATGAACCTGGTTGTTGGAACTTAGCTGTGTAATCAAATGCTTGTGTGAGTAAGGTTACATAGTTGAATTCTGTTGTGTATGTCAATCTAGAACTTGCCTGGTCAGTCGTACCGAGGTAGAAGGTGGGAAACTAGGAAAGGATCATAAGCCATTTTTGATGAATGAGTCCACTTTAGCCTTAAAAACCAACTAAAAGAAAATAAATATCCCTTGATCCAGATTTTTGAGCTTAAATTGACATTTCTTTTTGTTTACACCGATTCACCTTCCTGGCTTGATTAAGAATGAACCTGTTTTGGCCCTGGTCCCTCCTTGGACACTATGAACCTCAATTCAGGTAAATCTCCTAAGTTGAGGATTGCTATTATACGAGTGATTAAGAAGAGTAGGGTGGAATGAGATTGGTAATGAAAATGAAAGAGCGGGTGAGGTTTGCGTAATGAAAGAAAAGAAAGAAGAAAAAATGTTAAATAGAAAAAGAGCAAGAAAAGAAAAGAAAAATGTAAAGCAATGAATGTTTGAAACAAGAAGCACCGCACTCATAGTTGCAAACAAAAGTAACAAGAAGAAGAAAGCGGAGGAAAATAAAGGGAGCGAAGTGAAAAATAGGTTAAGTGGAGGCAAAGTTAGTGTAGTACCAAGGAGGATTAAGTTACTATTTCCATATTTACCATACCCAACCCCGAGCCTACATTACAAGCTGAAAAAGTTCTATAGTGATCCTAGTTTAACCGTTTGAAAACTGAGGTATTGAAAGTAAAGGCAAGCTTATGGTATTGAATTCACAGAGTTAGAATTTCTTTGTGAGCGTGTGTGAGCTCTTTCCCAATCCTAAGATAAACATTAGCATGATCATGTGTATATATGTGTGTATGGGACTTCTTTAGGGTGAGAGCACGTGATTACATGGGTTGATTTCTAGCTTTCTTGGGAAAATATCAGTTGTGTGTGCTTGGTTGTGTAGTGATAATATGATGTCATCCTTTGATCCTATTGTGTCATGTTGAGAAGTGTTGAGTTGTCGCATCGAGTTCTATTTTAACCCAGTAGGATGGAGGTTGATTTAGTGAACATTTTGTTTGTTTAATGAGTTTGGACTGCTATGCATCTCCTAAGTTTGCCATGTGTTGATTATATTTTGTTTGCCTGAGGACATGAAAACATGCTAGTTGAGTGTGTTGATGTGCCATGAATTTACCGCACAAGCGACACTTAAAACTTTGTGAATGTGCATGACTTTAGGTACATTTATGTGGATATGACACGTTTTGGTAGTTTTGCAGGTAAAACGGGCCGTAGGAATAAAAGTTGAGAAAAAGAACTAAATACAAAAAAGGTTTCCTCAGACAAGCTGCACTACGGATCGTTGATCCTTACAACGGGCCGTCTGATTGATCATGGGAAGATACAGAAAAGATTGTCAAACTGAAGTCTCATACAACGGATGGCTCCTACGAGTCGTACGAACTTACAACAGATCTTTCTGTGTGGTCGTGGAAAGAATCAGAGAAATTGACCAAGATCGGGCTACGTACAACGGACAAACAGGATGGGTCGTACTTTCTAAGAACGGGTCGTTCTGAGCGCTCGTACCTTTAGGTTCAGAAACAATGATCAAGAGGCCAGGAAACAATGAACAAGATCAACGGCTCGTGGGATCTTACAATGAGCCGTTGTTTGGGGCCATATGTTGAAAGGAGACAAGTCTGAGGGAAGCAATGACTGGAACAACGGGACACTCTAAAGATCCATTGAATCTATCAACGGACCGTGGTACCTGCCGACGCCAGAATCCAAATTGATTTAGGAAAGTATTTGTGCCATGTCTATAAATAATTTGTTTAGGTTTATTTTACACGTTACAAAATTTTACAGCTTTGAACAATAATTTAAGGTGTTATTAACTGCAATAAAGTTTCAAAAAACAAAGTTTATAATTTTGTTCTTGAATTTGGAGGATTAAAACAACCTTGGATTTTTGTTCTTTGATTTTGGATTTATATTCAATTCACTTGGTTTTCTTCTACAAATTCTTGTAAGTTACAACTAAGATTTATTCTTTATTTTGTGATTGTGATTATTCAGGCATGAGTAGCTAAACCAATAACTAGGATTGTGGGAATCATGATGAATTAACACACATAGGTTAAACACTTAGTGATTCTTGAATGGGGTTTAATGCATGTATTATTTTTTCCTTCATTTTAATTATTTCTTAACGGTTGCAAATGTCAGAACTCGCCTTATTCTTACTTACCAGATCAAGGAGGTAGTGAATGGAAAAATGAATTAACAATGGAGATTTGAGGCTATCAACCCTCATCTAATAGCTTGAACTTGTCCGGGTATAGCTAATCCGATATTAAGGGTAAGGGTTAATTAAGCATACACCCGTATACGAATCAAGTTGCATGGTGATAATCATCTAGATAGAGGACCAACCATTTAGATGAACCTAACTTATGGATATTGCATGTTAAACACCGAAATAGATCACCAGTGTAAAAGCCTTGTGGTTATGAAGTCTGGGGGAATACAATCCTAGTCAATTTGTTGATTGAATACAAAACAAAACTTATTTAAACATCTAGTTGTCTTTACTCTTGTTTACTATTTTATTTCTTTTCTCCCTAGGAAATAAGTAATCCGATAGTAATAGTTATTCACATTAATATAAGTTCTTTTCATATTCCCTATGGGATCGACCTCAACCTTCGTTGAGTTCTATATTTGACATCGACCACTTTATATCTCAATTGTGAAGTGTAATTTCGGCGACATCAAGCAGCCAGGTCAGCACTCTCAGCGGAACTAACACCCATAATCCAGGTGATCTTCCATACCTCATCCATGAACTCTTGTGGGTCCTCTCCCCCTTAGATCCATGAAAGGATGGAGGGTTCATTCGCGTGAATTTTTGAACTCGGGTCGCTGCTGTGGACCCATTTAAGTTAACCAAAACCACCTGTTGGTTCATCTGATTTGTGACTATCTGAGCTAGCAGCTGGATTGCCGCTTTAAATTCTGCTGAGGACACTTGGTCATCCTGAGGGGCTGCTGGGATAGGCCGGTTAGCATTATCGACCCTTCTTCCATTTCCGCGTCTTGGAGGCATGATTTCACTGAAACGAAATAGAGTACAAGTTAGGAGAATGTTTTAGAATTTAACTTCAACGCACGATAAAGTGTATGAATAAAATGGAGTTTTCCTAATAATGTCTTGTAGCCCCCCAGTCGTAAGTGTGGCACGCTTCCCACCCATGAAAAGGACTCTACTTGATGCGGCTTTCAGACATCCTAGGACACTCTAAACCTAGTGCTTTGATACCAAATTTTTCATGACCCGCGTCTATCCCTAAATGAGACACGGTATTTGGAGTCACAAGTAACCCTAAGACAATCCATGGTCTATCATAACACCGGTAATCTGAGTAATCATAGCAGAAGCTTAAATAATAAAACCATTTAAGAAAAGCTAATTAATAAAAGTTTATACATCTGAAAGCAAAATTGAAAGTCTTGAGTCTGTCTTAAAGTCATCTACATATTATGAGTTGCTAGGACAAGCCCCGAGCTAACTCTAAGTCTAACTAAATTATAATAACAGAAAAAGTAAATATCATCCTCGAAAGATGAGGACTCACCACTGCTACTGCTGATATCACCTGAAGAAGATCTACTAACGGTGCTGAGGCTGAGAACCTGCGCCTATATCATGATAGGATACAGCATAGAAGGTATGCGTCAGTACTTTGAATGTACTGAGTAAGTGGGAGAAAATATAATATAAAGAACAAATAACTAAACTGTAATGACATGTAATAACCAACTGAAATACTGAAAACTAAACAGCTGAATTATAACTGAGATGGTCAATAATGACCCTGATTGGTGGTCATAGACATGCCCTGAATTTGAGATACTGATTTAAGCTAACTGTACTGAACTGAACTGAGTAAATTGAAACTGTTCTAAGCTGAGCTAGATTGAAACTATACTGACTAGTAAGAGAGGTTATAACCAACATATAACCACATGAGCTAAACGTAGTGTCCGATGTATGCACCCCATCGGTAGGACCCAATATATCTTGCCAAGGTATAAAGGCATGAACTGGGTGATCACAAGTCTGGGGCCATAGGGCAAATAAAATAACCTACGGTGGCAACATAGTTCTGGGAACCTGGATACGCTGGAACCCCGGTCCGCTCAGTGCTAAGTCCTACTCCCATTGGATAGTCTTAGGCTGACTACTAAGCTGATAGCTATAAACTGGGGTCCAAGACTAAGTCAGGGATACCTATCTAGAAGTACCCTGAGAGTCTTATCGGATCGAATTTCATAACTGGTTGTCTAAGACAGGCTAGAGCTGCTTATCTGAAAGCGTCGTAACCGTGTAAAGAACAAACTGAAACTGAAGCTGGGGGTTCTATGACTAGTCAAAGATGCTTATCTGGAAGTTTCATAACCATCTAAAGAACCACTAAAATATAAGATCCGATATCTGAGTCTAATAACTGATAACTAGGAGGCACCACTGACATCTCAAGGAAATACTTTAGTCAAACTGATCAGCTGACATTTCTGAAAAATACTGAACATGCTAACATTCTGACTGAATTGAACTAGCATGCAATTGACTGAGATTTCAACTAATTTAACAATACAGAAATCCCAATACTAGTAGAGTCAAGCAACATGAATAACTACTCAATTATGCTAGACCCTAATATACTGCATTCAAAAGCTAGGGAGAAATCATTTCACAACGAGCTAGTTTCCACATGATTTCTAAGAATTTAACAAAAACATAGCAACTAATAACACGGATAATCCTCCACCTGAAATTTATAAAATTCTGTTTGAAAACTTTCTAAATTTCGAAATCTCAGGGCTATAAGAAGATTAAGGAAGGGTTTTGGGGACACAAGGGAGAACGATCCCCTTGTTGAATTCCTACATACCTGGTGAAGAAATTCTAGAGAAAATCCCTTGAGAATCTGAGGAGAATTTCGAGTGCCCTAGCTCCTGCTCTGAGTTTTTCAGAGAGAATTTTTACGATCTGATTTTCTAAGGGGATGGGAGGGGTGAAGTATATCATCGATAACCCCGCTAAATTATCTAAAAATAACCCAAAACGACATACTTTAGGAGTTAAAAAGGTGAAAAATTACTAAAATATCCCAGGGGAAAAATCTAAAAAAATTGCTGACAAGGACAAACAGGTCACTCAACGAGTCGTTGGTTGAGACCATGACTCATTGGAGCCAGTCGTAGGTCCTGGGGCCTGGGTTCTAGGCACACTGAAATTGGAAACGAGAGGGACCATGACTCGTTTGATGAACCAATGGTTCGTTGGTTCCTCCCGTGCCCGTTGGAAGAAAAATTCTAGGAAGCCTAACAACGAGAAACACAATGACTCGTTGGTGGACCAAACGAGTCGTTGTGTCGAGTAGTCATCCCCACTGGAATAAGTATAAGGATTTTCAGGAATTTTCACCAGAGGTGGATACAATGACTCATTATGTCATACAATGGGTCGTTGTTTCCACTCGTTGTCACTAAAGAAGATTACTGGGAGTCCTAACTAACAACTCACACCATGAGTTGTGAGTGTCGCGCCCCATTTTCCTCGCAGAAAGAGGGATACAACACGTGACAACTCTTAAGGGTTATTAAAAGAGAAGAGAGTCGCCACACAGTCCAAGTGATAAATAAAATTTGCATAGTTAAAGTGACTAACCAGTTAAGAATCTTAAATTAATAGGAAAACAACGAGCCAATAGTGTCACCCAAACCTCAACACATCAAGATCACAAGAATCTCATGGATTCCTAGCAGTGCTTGTGTTGAGGCGGGTGAGAAGAAACTTAAAATTATCAAGGAAAGAAAAGAGCAAAGGTATACTTAGGAACAAAGTAATTTTTCAAGCTCTTAGGTTGTTCAAAGAATAGCAATGTTGGAATGAAAAAATGATGAAAAAAATTATCTAATGTTTTAATATGATGATAAAGAATAAGACCATGTCCTTTTGAAAGAAGGAGAGGACTTGCTTATATAGTAGATAATCAATCCATTTGAGAAGTAAAATAGGAAAGAAAATAATTAGTAGAATAATCAGTGGACATCTGTTCCTTAATTAGCGAAGTTGAATCAATTACGTCCATAGCATGTTCAGAATATCAAAAATAAATAAATACTCAAGTTGTTACACATAATTCTGAAAGATCCTTAACAAATTTGCCTTAAAAAGTTTAGTACAATTATAATTAATTAAGGGAAGAGAAGAATGAATCATGGGCATCCTTTAAGGAAATGGTAAAATGTTTTTGGTATCTCCATTAGGATCTGCGAAGAATAAATCAAGTATGAAATTATCACATGCTTATCATAATGTTTAATATGATTTATTAAAATAAGATGAGAATATGATTATAAATGATTTTCTCTTAACGAAAATAACAAATATTAAAGGACAAAATGAATTCAAGGTTTTACCAAAAAGAAACAATGATGATCGTTACATAATGGACAAGGTAAGAATATAGATTACTACATTTGAACAGGTACAAACACTGCCCCATGGTCTTGAATTCATATACAATAAGAAAAATATGTGGTTGTTATGATTATCATACAAAGACCGTCATGAATCAAATTTAAATAGACAAAGAAGTAGATGTGACGAACTTGCCATACATTTCTAAAGCTTATTCCAGGAATAAAATAGAGTCCGTAATTAAATGGTCAGAGCATGAACATATACTTGAACTACAAACCAACAGCAAACTAAAACATCGAATATCAATACAGATTTAGATTCAAACAACTAGTTAAATTTCAAAATATTGAATGCAAGCAACTCATATCTCAATCAACTCATATCACAATACTAAGCAACATTTCTCATTTAAAAGAATGAATAAATTCACCTATTGCTATTTTGTAGAATCTTAACATAAGTAAAGTAGAGCATGTACGTATATATAAATCATGAATCATAATGGTTTTAAATCTATTCGAATATCAATATACAGGTAAAATAGAGCTATTTTCACATGTTAATAAAGGGCACAAACAAAAGAAAACAAGAGCAGTTACAACTAAATATGTCAACGAACATAATTAACTTCAGATTTAATTTTGTGCAAAAAATAATTAAAAAAATGACGGAGAGTAGTAATAGCTATTTAGCAGATCCAAACCATGGAGGAATTTGATATTTTTGGAATTGTAACTAGAGGTACAACATTTGGTTGTTCATGATGGTGGTTTGACCGAATATGGCCCGAGATAGTGAGAAACAGAGGGAATGGGTGGTTTCCGGGTGGATGGCGGTCGGAGAGGAGGGAGAGTAGGGGTGCGGAGCCGATTTTGAAAGAGAAAAAAAATGAAAAAGAAGAGTGGAGGAGTGCAAAAAAATTAAAAAGAAGAGTGGAGGAGTGCGGCCATTGGTAACTATTTGGTGGTGGCATTGGGTTTTGCCGGAAAGGGAAGAAGAAGGGAGGGGATAAGGACAATGGCGGAAAGATGAGGGTGGAGAAGTGACCGGCATTAATGAAGCTATTATGGTGTTCTCCGGCCAATGATGGCCGGAAGTAATGGAAGGGAAAGAAGAAAAATGGGCAGCGGCTTCGGCTGCTTTCTGTGGGAAAAGAGGGAAGGTGAAGAAGGCGACGGGAAGGGAGGCGGTTTGGTGCTGTTTTTCCGGCGTAGAGGTGTGGCTGGCTGGAGAGGAGAAGTGGTAGGGAGGGAGTAGGGGCCGATGAGGTGTTAGGTAGAGGGAAAAATGGGAAATGTTTTTAGGGTTTGGGGAAAAAGGGAATATTAAAGGAAAATAGTAGGGTTTATTGTGAGTCGTTAGATTAAAGTAGATGAACGGCTAGGATTAATTTTTAAGGCAAATGGGTCGGTTTATGGGTTAAACGGGTCATCCGGATGGGTTATTGGGTTAATGAGTAGGGTTAAATTGAAATTGAATTAAATTTAAAAAGTGGCCAGATTTTAATTAAAATTGGCTAAAATTGACATAAAATAGATAAAATTGGTCAGAATTGGTATGAATTAGATAGAAATTGGCTAGAATTTAAATAAATTAGATGGAATTGAGCTTAGCTGCTATTAAATTAATAAATATACTACACTTGTAAATAATTTAATAAATAGATAATAAAATAATTTAAATGACGGGAAAATCATATAAATAAAATTGTCAATATAAATGAGTTGTAAAATTTTAAATAAATTATGTAAATATTAATAAATATTATATTTTGTAGAATAGGAAATTAATTTATCAATATATATATGTATATAAATTTTATTATTAACATAAATAATTTATAAATTCAAGTAAAATCATTATGCAAATAATTTATAAAACCAAGTTAAAATTATGTAAATATTACCATGTAAATAATTTATAAAAATTAAGTAAACTACATATTTTAAAAATATGAAATATACTATATATGCCACAATTATGCATATATATACGAAATATACACATGTATGCATATATATATATATATATATATATATATATATATATATATATATATATATATATATATATATATATATAATTTAAAACAATGTTTGCAAGAATTATGATAATTATTCATTTTAAAATATGGATGTAATTGCATAAAAAGGTAAACAAAATATACATATATAAGCAGCGTATACGGGGCGTAGGGAGGTCAAAATTGGGTGTCAACAACTGCCCCTTCTTTGCTCGGGAATGAAGGATGAATTGTCGAGCAAAGAACGTTGACTTAGTATCCAATTTTGTCCGATCGAAGGAAAATTTTTGGTGGGACCATATGAAAGAAAAT
Source organism: Datura wrightii (assembly GCA_035772735.1). Lineage (NCBI taxonomy): Eukaryota > Viridiplantae > Streptophyta > Magnoliopsida > Solanales > Solanaceae > Datura > Datura wrightii. The sequence continues at coordinate 110,749,378 of JASDFA010000018.1, forward strand.
GGAGTTATGAAGATATCGCGGCCAAGACTTCAGTTTCAAGTCACCTACATATCTCGGGTTTCAAGAGAATCAGGCCGTGTGTAGTTCTAGATTTAGGGACTTACAAGATCCCTAAAGAAAATTGATAATGCAAGATTTGAGTAAGGAACGAAAAGAGTAGGAAATGACGAGAATAGAGAGACGAGAGAGATAGACAAAATTAGTACTTGCATATCGAAATACAGTAATATCAGAATGAAAGCTAATTTGAAAGGTAAAAGATTGAAACTAGACGAAAACGAAAAGTGCTTATAAGCGCTGTGAAAAGTAGTAGAGTTTGAAAATAGCTAGATATATAAATAAATGATGGATGAGAAGAGACTATTGAGAATAAATTTTGCGAAAATAAAGGCGTAGCTCGGAGCACTTTTAAGAGGGTAATGCTTAACCCGAACAATGTCAAAACAGTAGGACCATGCTTAGCCCTTAAAATTTGGAGGGTGGCGCTTAACCCATCCAGAAATCAAAAGAACGTAGCACAATAATAGTAGCTCAAAAGTAAAACAACGGCTTTAAAAATGTGATAGGAGCTTGAAAGTAGCTTGAAAACCCGAAAGTAGCATAATAGTAGCTAGATTTAATATCGCAAGAATAATGCAATAGTAGCCTGGAAACTTTAAAATATTGGATAAAAGACTGGTCGATAAGCATAAGATGCCATTTTGCAAAAGTAACGACCAACTCATATAAATTTAAGAGGGTAGTGCTTAACCCGATTAAAATTAGAAGGCGGTGTTTCACTTTAAACATTGAGGGTAGTGCTTAACCCATAAGACAACGCTTAGTCCTTGCAAAATTGGAGGGTGGTGCTTGACCCATCCAGAAATCAAAGAATGAAAATAGTACAACAATAGTAGCTTAAAAGTAGTAGTTTGAAGAAAAATAACTCGACAGTAGCTTGCAATTTGAGATTAACATAAGAGTGGCAAAATAGCATAAGAGCTTGAAAGTAGCCTGATTCGATATCATGGGAGTAACTTGAGTAGCCTGCAACTCTAAAATACTGGATAAAAGCGATTAGCCAATAAGCATGAGATAATATTTCACAAAATTAATGATTAGCTCAGATAAATTTGAAACGAAAGTGCTTAATCCGATCAAAATTTAGGAGGCAATGTTTAGCCTTTAAAAATCAGAGGATAGTGCTTAACCCATAGGACAATGCTTAGCCCTTAAAAGAAATATTTAGAGTAGTGCTTAACCCATAGGATAATGCTTAACCCTTAAAAGAAATATTTAGAGTAGTGTTTAACCCATAGGACAATGCTTAGCCCTTAAAAATATATTTAGAGTAGTGCTTAACCCGTAGGACAATGCTTAGCCCTTAAAAGAAACATTTAGGGTAGTGTTTAACCCATAGGACAATGCTTAGCCCTTAAAAAAATTTTTTAGGGTAGTGCTTAACCCGTAGGACAATGCTTAGCCCTTAAGGAAATATTTAGGGTAATGCTTAACCCGTAGGATAATGCTTAGACCTTAAAGAAATATTTAGGGTAGTGCTTAACCCGTAGGACAATGCTTAGCCCTTAAAAGAAATATTTAGGGTAGTGCTTAACCCGTAGGACAATGCTTAGCCCTTAAAAGAAATTTTTAGGGTAGCGCTTAACCCGTAGGACAATGCTTAGCCCTTAAGGAAATATTTAGGATAATGCTTAACCCGTAAGACAATGCTTAGCCCTTAAAAGAATTTTTTAGGGTAGTGCTTAACCTGTAGGACAATGCTTAGCCCTTAAGGAAATATTTAGGGTAATGCTTAACCCGTAGGACAATGCTTAGCCCTTAAAGAAATATTTAGGGTAGTGCTTAACCTGTAGGACAATGCTTAGCCTTTCAAGAAATATTTAGGGTAGTGCTTAACCCTTTTAGAAATCAAAGTATTAATACTTAGCTTCAAACAAACAGCATTCAACTTTGAGTAACTTACTAAGAAGGTAGTGCTTAACCCCGTTCATGGACAAACTTGAAGTAGTTTAGCTTTGCAGTTGATAATGAATACCTTTGTAAATCCAGATGATATATAGAATGATTGCAAATTTGGTACCTGTTTCTCCAGTGCTCAAAGAAAAAATCATAAGATTAAAAGGGGGGAAGACTGATTTGTGCCTTTATTTGTCCGTTGCTATCCCGATCTCATGAGCTTGATGATCAGACTGGATGTCACGTCCTTCCATAGACGTCCTTTTGGAGAATCAATTCCTTGGCTTGACTTAGTCCTGATGAAATTTTGAGATCCTTCTCAAAATTTCTGCCTCACTGTAGAACATAACATAGACTTCTTTTGCAAACGACACAAAATTGTGAATTTTTAAGGTCCCCTAAAAAATTCTGCCCTAGTTGGTGCTCAGAAGGGAAAAGAAAAATTTTATTAAGATATAGATCGAACCCCATAAGGGCACCTACATATCCCTCTTAAACGGGAATCAGGTCCAACGTAGTTCAGATTATAAGAATTGAAAGGTTTTTGAATAAAGGAATAAATCAAACTGAGGGTAGGTTCCGACTTCAATAGGCTTCATTTTGGGTGGATCACTTTGGCATCAATCAGTGCTTGAATCTTGTATTTCAAAGCTCGATAGTCTTCTGGGGTGTGTCCTCTTATCCCTGAATGATAGTCGCAAATCTTATCATGATCGAGCCATTTCGCATGGGTATCCATCACTATTGCGGGAATTGGAGTGATATAGCCGACAACCTTTAATCGCTCATACAATTGGATTATAGGCTCACTCAAAGGAGTATACTGCATAGATGAACTTGCTCGGGGTCTCGCGGGCTTGCGAGATTGTTGAATTGGTGTATTTTGACAAATTGGTGGCCTTTGGAGTGCAAGTGGAGGAGGTTAAAAATGTGCAGGTTGCACATGATAGGTAGTAGGGTTGTAGAACAGCATTGAGTGATGGTATGGAGGCAATTGGTATTTGAGTGGAGGTGCTTGGTATCCCCACGGAGTTTTTGGTCCTTCTATAGGTGATACGACATTCACCTCATTTATATTCTTATTCTCAGTGGTCCTACCAGATTGCAAAGTTTTGCTGGCTTCTTGTAATGCTCCCCAATCGATAATGGTACCACTCTTGATACCGTCCTCAATCTTTTCGCCTAATTTAATGAGCTAGCGAAGTTCTTCTCACTAACCAGCATCAATCTATCATGCATTTGTGGGTCCAGACTCCTCATAAAGATATCCTTCATTTGAACTTCTTCCATTGGAGGTCACACTCTGGCGGCCTCGAACCTCCAATGAATTGCATATTCCCTGAATGTCTCTGTAGGTTTTCTTTTCAAGTTCTGAATGTAGTGTAAGTCTGGTGCATTCTCTGTATTGAAACTGAAAGGCTTTACAAAAGCTGCAGCCATATCAGTCCAATTAATCCATTTCCTCGTATTTTGCTCTACGTACCAATTGAGGGCATCTCTATACAAACTTCTCATGAACAACTTCATTCAAATTTTTTCATCTCTTCCTACTCCAATCAACTTGTCGTAATACATCCTTAAGTGGGCTTTCGGATCACCAGTGCCGTTGAACATTTCAAACTTCGGAGGTTTGTATCCTGCTAGTAGCTCGACGTCAGGATGTATGCATAGGTCTTCATAACGTAGGCCTTTTATCCTGTTGGCCCCTTCAATATTTTGTAATCGGTTGTTCATCTTCTTGAGTTCCTCAGCCATGGATTGTATCAAGCTGTCTTTCTCAGAGAGTCTAGATTCTCCTAAGTGATGAGTGACCGGAGCAGTCTCTATATAAATGGGATTTAGGGTATGATCTCTCAGAGCATGGGCGTAAGACGTGTTGGATGTAACTGTAGGAGGTAAGTAATGAAACATGGTGGGTGGTCTTTGTGGTGTAGCTTGATTTGAAGGAGTTGCATAAGCATTATGCAAATGTTGTATATGATTTTGAGGAAGCGAGTAGGCATGACTAAGATTGTTTTGAGGATATGAGGCTTGATGGGATGCCATAGGAAGACTTGTGAAAGTGACGTGAGGCTTGGTAGAAGCATGAATCTCTGCCTGTTGTTCTAACGAAGTTTCCAGGGAGACCGACAGATTGGTTGTATTGCGGACTCGAGATAATTCTCCTTGAAGTTCTAAAATCTTTTGATCCATCCTTATAATTAGTTCATTACATTCAGGTGGATACCTCCTTTCCGAACTCTCTGTGGAGTCTTTTGGAGTAGTTGTTTCAATTTTGACTGTTGAACTATTACTGTCATTCATTTCCCTCTTGCTTCGGTGAATCGACAGAGAGAAAGGTATGACAGATGGTTATGCACAAATCAACCTTAGAAAGGGGAATAATCAAGATAAACAACGAACAGAAAAAATAAAATCAGTAAAAACTCGAGCATAACATGTAGATAAAAGATTAAAGAAAATAAACACACTAAAACACTTCATGTTGTAGATGAAAGATTAAACATGTTAATACGCTTTCCTAATTTGGGGGCCTCTTTTGTGCCGGAGGTAGGCCTAGCGCATTTTGAAAGTCAAATATGCCATAATGTCATTCCATTTACTCCATTAAAATCCCAAATATATAAAATAATAAATAAATTATTGCTTCATTTACATAATAAGATATTATAAGAAAATAAAGATTACAAAAAAGTAAAGCTATAGCCTAAATGGAAATGCTCTTCCATCTTCGGCCTCTTCTTTGCTTATATGACGCGGATTGGTGCGTAGCAACCAGTTTATGAAATGTTAGTTTTACCCCTCCCACCTAAGGAGCAAATAGTCTACATTCTAGACATATTGTTTTGTCAAATAAAAATGCAAATATATATGATAATATCCTTTTCGAGATTGTAAATCTCTTTGGACTTTGGACAAAGTTAAACTAATGGCCTCAATACGCCTATCGAGGCTTCCTAGGGGATAATGCAATGCATGACTTATTAGTTTCTAAGAGTTGGGTACGCGGACTGAAAAATTCTTATGTGAAAAGGTGCATGGTCACGTGGTAGCAAAACTATCCATTCACCCCACGTATATACCAATTCCCTAAATGAATTTTGAAAGGATTTTAGAGAAGCGCAAACACAAGTCGCTTGTACAGTGTGTGATAGTGAGAAGTTTCCAAGTGGGGGAAGTATGAGCGGAATGGGATTTACAAAAATAGTAACAATTAGCACATAAATCATAATAAGTAGTTAAGAGAAGCAATAAGTAAAAAAAACGACAAAAAGAAACAAAGAGGATAAGGAATAAATATATCCAAAGTTAGGTCATATAAAGAGATAATTGCAAATGACTAAACATGAAATACTAGCTTTAAACAAGAAAACATATGAGAAAAATAGGGAGAGAATTAAACATATAGTAAATAATTTAAATAAGGAAACGAATAAGAGAATAAGGGAAAAGGATTAAACAAGGAAAAATATAATTAAACAAGGAAGGAGATAAGGGAAAAAAAGATTTAAATGCACACAGATTATGAAGACGTCCTTTTCGGGATGGAGAATCCCTTAAGACTCAATGGCAAGATTACGTCCTGATGCAACATAGATATCACAACCTCCTAAATGATACATGATGTGTATTCCTTAGTAAAGGACACACGGTCAAGATCTAAAGGCAAGAGTGGATATGACACGGTTCTCCCAAGCGGACAACTTGAGAGTGAGAAAGCTCATGACGGTCGATGAACCGCTGATCGACCAAATCATGAGACATTCCTCGAGAATGTTTTAAAAGTGAACGGCCGTGAAACCATGCAACTGTTATCAAGTGTGTGCATGTGAATATTCAAGGGAAGACATGAAGGTAGGGGATTAAAATAGAGTGACAGTTCATAATAATAAATAAAATAAAAAAAGGAGAGAAATTAATTATGTGAAGAAAAAATAATTCAAATAAGGCAAAATAACAAATAGAGCATACTATAACATATTAGGAAATAAAATATGCCACACAAAAATAGATATGCAAGTAAAGAAAAAATTTAACCTTAACTAAAAGTGAAACAAATAAATTTGTAATTTAAAAAAACGAATATGCATGCAAGCAAAATATGAAATTCCAACATAAACACGAACGCGTAATGGTTAGAAACCTAAAATCCACAACAGAGTCGCCATGCTGTTGTGCCCCATTTTCCTCGCGGAAAGCGAGATACAACACGTGACAACTCTTAAGGGTTATTAAAAGAGAAGAGAGTCGTCACCTAACGATTTGAGGTGCGTTAGGGCACCGTACTAACCTAAGGGTCTGTTATACTAGCCTAGATCACCAGAGTCGGGTAAGGGTTCAAATTACCTCGAGAGGAAGGTGTTGGGCACCTTTCGAGGTCCACAACTGTGGGTCCCTTCCGGATTCATTACTATGTGGGGATATTTACTAAGCAAGTAAATAAAATTGATTTTAAGCCTTTTTATGTAGAAATAACTTAAATAAACTAAGTGATAAGAAGGAAGAAGACCGTGACAATAAATTTAGCAATTTATGCATATAAGGATTGACAAATAAAGGCAAACAATAATAAATAAATGATAAATTAAGAAGAAACAATAATAAAACAAATAAATAAGAATTTTAAGGATTGGACCGAACCTCAAAGAGGCGCCTACGTATCCCTGGAGGGAATCAGGTCGAACGTAGTTCTTCCTTTTAAAAGGGGGGGGGGTATTTTAACCTAATGGGATCACCCCGTGCGACTTAAATAATATTTCGCAACCTATTTAGGTTGCTCATATTATTCAGCAGGCACAAACTATTATTTCCTACTACCCGCCTAAATAATTTGTTATTAATCCTAAAGTGCTCTAAGTGAAGGAAAAACTAACGCCTTAACATGTGCCTACCCGTCCCAATCTTAATGTCCAAGAGGCATTTGGACTACTATCTTGGAATTGGGTCTAAAATTCCTAGGGTTTTTTTTAAGGTGATTAAACGTCAAGCAATTAGCAAATAGTAAAAGAATTAGCATAAAGGGTTTCACATAAGCCTCCATTAAAATAAATAAGTAATTAAACATGCTTCCGAATTAAACCTTAGTCATGATTTCTAGTGAACATAATCATATTAGAAATTATCCTATAGCCATGACGTCTAATGCGAAGTAATAAAACATGCAAATCTATTCATTAAAATAAATTCAAAGGGCAGAATATCAATTATGATCCAAGTAATTCAATGTCGTAAGAATAACTTATAGGCATGACGTCTATGATTATGTAAAATAATTCAGGTAGATAAATTTTAAAATTAAGCCTAGCAGATCGTTCATAAATAGTTATTAGCAGGTAAATCTTTAGCATGTTGTGACATGACAAAATGAGTTTACACATACATATCGCAATATACTTCAAATTAAATTATTAAGACTCTATTGGCATGATTTCTATATATGCGTTAATCCTATAGGCATGCTTTCTAGGTGAGGGTGGTAATTAGGGAAAAACCATAAGGAAAATATAAAATCCCCGCTCCCATAAATCCCTTTCTACTATTATTATAGCGTTATTACAATTATTACAAGTTGATAAAAAAAATAAGTAAATAAATAAATAAATACAACATGTGAAAGAAAAACAATATTAAACTAATTTATGGTCTTCTCTTATCTTCACGACTCTCCGATGGATCGCGAAATAAAATGATACCTGCTTAAAGATTAAGACAGACGATATGCATGCAGGAATACAAAAGAGTAGTGTGCAAACAAACAGTAGTGTTGCAACATGAATAAATTTAAAGATTAATATTTTTACTAAAGTCTAACATATGATAAACCAAACAAAATTGCATGTTTAAACATAGTTCATGAACAGTCCAAGTGATAAACAAAATTTGCATAGTTAAAGTGACTAACCAGTTAAGAAGCTTAAATTAATAGAAAAACAACGAGCCAATAGCATCACCCGAACCTCAACACATCAAGATCACAAGAATCTCATGGATTCCTAGCAGTGCTTGTGTTGAGGCGGGTTAGAAGAAATATAGAATTATCAAGGAAAGAAGAGAGCAAAGGTATACTTAGGAACAAAGTAATTTTTCAAGCTCTTGGGTTGTTCAAAGAATAGCAATGTTTGAATGAAAAAATGAAAAAAAAAATTATCCAATATTTTAATATCATAATAAAGAATAAGACCATGTCCTTTTGAAAGAAGGAGAGGACTTGCTTATATAGTATATAATCAATCCATTTGAGAAGTAAAATAGAAAAGAAAATAATTAGTAGAATAATCAGAGGACATCTCTTCCTTAATTAGCGAAGTTGAATCAATTACGTCCATAGCATGTTCAGAATACCAAAAATAAATAAATACTCAAGTTGTTACACATAATTATGAAAGATCCTTAATCAAATTTGCCTTAAAAAGTATATTACAATTATAATTAATTAAGGGAAGAGAAGAATGAATCATGGGCATCCTTTAAGGAAATGGTAAAATATTTTTGGTATCTCCATTAGGATATGCCAAGAATAAACCAAGTATGAAATTATCACTGCTTATCATAATGTTTAATAGGATTTATTAAAATAAGATGAGAACAAATATGGATCATAAATGATTTTCTCTAAACGAAAATAACAAATATTAAAAGACAAAATGAATTCAAGGTTTTTACCAAAAAAAAAAGCAATTATGATCGTTACATAATGGACAAGGTAAGAATATAGAATTACTATATTTGAACAGGTACAAACATTGTCGCATGGTCTTGAATTCATATACAATAAAAAAAAATATGTGGTTGTTATGATTATCATACAAAGACCGTCATGAATCAAATTTAAATAGACAAAGAAGTAGACGTGAAGAACTTGCCATACATTTCTAAAGCTGATTCCAAGAGTAAAATAGAGTCCGTAATTAAATGGTCAGAGCATGAACACATACTTGGACTACAAACCAACAACAAACTAAAACATCAAATTCAATATAGATTTAGATTCAAACAACTACTTAAATTTCAAAATATTGAATGTAAGCAACTCATATCTCAATTAACTCATATCACAATACTAAGCAACATTTCTCATTTAAAAGAATGAATAAATTCACCTATTGCTATTTTGTAGAATCCTAACACAAGTAAAGTAGAGCATGTACGTATATATAAATCATGAATCATAATAGTTTTAAATCTATTTGAATATCAATATAAAGGAAAAATAGAGCTATTTTCACATGTTAATAAAGGGCACAAACAAATGAAAACAAGAACAGTTACAGCTAAATATGTCAACGAACATTAACTTCAGATTTAATTTTGTGGAAAAAATAATTTAAAAAAATGACGGAGAGCAGTAATTGCTATTTAGCAGATCCAAACCATGGAGGAATTTGATATTTTTGGAATTGTAACTAGAGGTACGACGTTTGGTTGTTCACGGTGGTGGTTTGACCGGATATGGCCAGAGATGGTGAGAAACAGAGGGAATGGGTTGGAGAGGAGGGAGAGTAGGGGTGCGGCGCCGATTTTGAAAGAGAAAAAAAATGAAAAAGAAGAGTGGAGGAGTGCAGCCATTGGTAACTATTTGGTGGTGGCGTCGGGTTTCGCCGGAAAGAGAAGAACAAGGGAGGGGAGAAGGACAATGGCGGAGAAATGAGGGTGGAGAGGTAACCGGCATTAATGGAGGCTGTTATGGTGTTCTCCAGCCAATAATGGCCGGAAGTAATGGAAGGGAAAGAAGAAAAATGAGCGGGGGCTTCGGCTGCTTCCGGTGGGAAAAGAGGGAAGGTGAAGAAGGCGACGGGAAGGGCGGCGGTTTGGTGTTGTTTTTTCGGCTAGCGGTGTGGCCGGCCGGAGAGGAGAAGAGTAGAGAGGGAGTAGGGGCGGCTGAGGTGTTAGGTAGAAGGAAAAATGGAAAATGTTTTTAGGGTTTGGGGAAAAAGGAAATATTAAAGGAAAATAGTAGGGTTTGTTGTGAGTCGTTACATTAAAGTAGATGAACGGCTAGGATTAACTTTTAAGGCAAATGGGTCGGTTTATGGGTTAAATGGGTCACCCGGATAGGTTATTGGGTTAATGGGTAGGGTTAAATTAAAATTGAATTAAAATTTAAAAAGTGGTCAGATTTTAATTAAAAATGGCTAAAATTGACCTAAAATAGATAGAACTGGTCAAAATTGGTATGAATTCGATAGAAAGTGGCTAGAATTTAAATAAATTAGATGGAATTGAACTTAGCTGCTATTAAATTAATAAATATACTACACTTGTAAATAATTTAATAAATAAATAATAAAATAATTTAAATGACGGAAAAATCATATAAATAAAATTATCAATATAAATGAGTTTTAAAATTTAAATAAATTATGTAAATATTAATAAATATCATATTTTGTAAATAACGACTAGGAAATTAATTTATCAATATATATATATATATATATATATATATATATATATAAATTTTATTATTAATATAAATAATTTATAAATTCAAGTAAAATCATTACGCAAATAATTTATAAAACCAAGTTAAAATTATGTAAATATTACCATGTAAATAATTTATAAAAATTAAGTAAAATTCATATTTTAAAAATACGAAATATACTATATATGCCACAATTATGATATATACGAAATATACACATGTATGCATATATATATATATATATATATATAATTTAAAACAATGTTTGCAAGAATTATGATAATTATTCATTTTAAAATATGGATGTAATTGCATAAAAAGGTAAACAAAATATATATATATAAGCAGCGTATAGGGGGGGGGGGTAGAGAGGTCAAAATTGGGTGTCAACAGTGAGTTCCTGAAAAAGAGAGTTCTGAGCTGGAGACCAACAAGTGATAGGACGACTCATTTTTCTCACAACAGGTCGTTCCATGTCTCGTTGCTTCCCGAAGGACCAAGGCAGGGCTGGCCACGACTGAGACAACAGGTCATTGGAGTTGACCACGACTCATTGTCTCGATCGTTCTGACGCAATTTTTTCTGGTTTCTTCTGAATTTTTCTTGCAAGGTCTGAGTTTGATCTAGAAAAGTTTCGAGGTGTTACACTCTTTTAGTTGACTTGGCGCAATACGTCATTTAACACGTGGTGCCAATTTGGGCTTTTAGGAAGATGACATCTTGGGCTCTGTAAAGTGGGCTCATCATTTATAGCCCAACTTTATGGACTAGCCTAATGAAATTTGACTATTAATTAAATTTATATTTATTGGACTTAAATAATTAATTTAATTATATTGTTCCGTAATATTTATTTGAACTAATATATCTTAAATTTAATATAATCTAAATTTTTTTTGGATTTGAATTTAATAAAATTTCGTTATCGACAAAATGCACCCTGCTTCAAGACTTGTCGAATACATACTTTAGAGACTAGACTTAGAAATATGAATTTATTTGACCATGCTCCCTTCTTACTTTGATTCATGTAATTTTCATTTTCCATGAATCCTATTAATAAACACACGTGATGGCAACCAATTAGGTATGACATCCAACATATTTTTTTTCTTTTTCTAATGATGTCTAATTCTACCAGGATGCTATTACTTGCTTGTCCAATTCCAAATAGATTTCAAAGAGTTTTCACCGCCCCGTAGTAACCATTTCTAACTAGGGAATGAGTCTTAAAATATGAGCTTATCTTGGACCAGGGGATGACACCCCCACAACTCTATAAAAGAACGTATTCTTCCGTTTGTGATAATTCAATTTGCAGCGTCTCTAAGCCACAATTAAGGGGCACCAACGATAAGGTAATTTCTTTGCTTTTTCTTTTAATTTTCGTCACTTTTTTTCAGCCTAACACATGTGCGGTAGAAAACTCATATCGAAATCATGATCTGTTTGATATTCCGAAAATTAGACTTCTATATCTACTATATAACCAAGTTTCAGAATTAAACACCTTCAAAATTATTCTGTATAATTTTTTAAAAGTTGACTTAAAATTATGTCATGTCCGTGCGTCACCTTTTCAGAGCTCAGCATATCTGAGGTAGAAAATCCATATCTTATAGTAGAAATATCGAAATCATGATCCATTTGATGTTCCAGAAATTAGATTTCAAGATCTACAATATAGACAAATTTCAGAACTAAAATCCTTCAATAGTATTCTATATAATCTTTTGAAGTTAGCTTAAAATTCTATCATGCTAAAAATTTTAGATTTGTGCGGCTTCAACAAATAATTTATATCCTGAGATTGAAGTGTCGGAATCAAAAAATATTTGATTGCTAGAAACCATACTTTAAAGGTTTCATTCTCAAAAAATATCTTGTCTCAAGTCTAGCCGATTTGTTCTAGACTAAGTTTTGAACTCGACCTCTAAATTTGAAACGTCTTGACAGGTAATACACTTTCTTCTATTTGTGTTTCTTTATTTTGGTGCTCTTTTTTTTATTTCAATTTTGTTTTTAGGAAAAAGAAAAGAATAAGTCCTTGTCAAGAAAGAATTTACTTTGCTCAAAATTTTACGACTTTCCACATTTAAGGAGAAGATATTTCTAAGTTCAAGACAAAGATCTTACTTCATCTGAGATGAAAGACTTACTCCATCTGAGGCAAAGACTTTCTATGTCAGAGAAGAAGATTTTATTACTCCATCCAAGATGAAGACTTTCTACATTCGAGAGGAAGATTTTATTACTCCATCCCGAGTGAACAATTCATTACTCCATCTGAGGTGAAGACTTCGTATGTATTAGAGGAAGATTTTATTATTCCATCCAAGACGAAAACTTTCTACGTCCAAGAGGAAGATTTTATTACTCCATCCCAAGTGAACAATTCATTACTCCATCTGAAGTGAAGACTTCCTATGTCCGAGAGAAAGATTTTATTACTCCATCAAGCGTGAAGACTTCCTACGTCTGAGAGGAAGATTTTATTACCCCATCCAGGGTGAACAATTCATTACTCCATCCGAGATGAAGACTTCCTACATCCGAGAGAAGATTTTATTACTCCATCCAAGGTGAAGACTTCCTACATCTGAGAGGAAGATTTTATTACTCCATCTAGGATGAAGACTTCCTATGTCCGACAAAAATATTTTGAGATCCTTTTAAGAATAAATCTTGTAAAAGGGCCAGCTTAAGGTGCAAAGGGACAAATTTTGTCCACCTTACCACTGGCGAATCAAAAGACCTCATCTTGAAGACTTGACACATTTGAAGACTTTGACTTGTAGATGTGAAAACTTCAACTTGACAATATGACTAATTTGAGACTTCAACTTGTAGACTTCTTGAATTTGAAAACTTCAACTTGAAGACTTAGAGGATTTAAAGACTTCACTTTGAAGGCATTACTGCTATAAAAACATCGACCTGAAGACTTTGAGGATTTAAAGACTTCAACTTGAAGATTTGGAGGATTTGAATACTTCAACTTGAAGACATGACTGATTTGAAAGCTCAACTTGAAGACTTAGAGGATTTAAAGACTTCGACTTGAAGACTTGGAGGGTTTGAATACTTCAACTTTAAGACATAGCAAACTTGAGACTTCCACTTGTAGACTTGACAAATTTGAAGACTTCAATTTGCAGACTTTGTCAAATTTGAAGATTTCAACTTGCAGACTCAACGGATTTGAAGACTTCAACTTGAAGAGCTGGCTGACTTGAAGACTTTGATTCATATACGTAGTAGATTTGAGTACTTCAGCTTAAAGACTTGATGGATGTAAAGGCTTCAGCTAGCCAGATTCATGGATTTGAAAGCTTTAACTTGAAGGTTTGGAGGATTTTAAGACTTCAACTTGAAAACATGATTCATTTGAAGACTTCAACTTACAGATTCGACAAATTTAAATACTTCAACTTGAAGGCTTTGCAAATTTGAAGAATTCGACTAACGTATTTGACAACCTTTTGAAAGATTTTACTCATATTATTGGGAAAACTCATTTGACATGAAGATTTGCCCCTAGTAATCGATCAGTATTTAGTGAAGGTCCGAATTTTGATAAAATAATGTCTATAAATCTGATTTTCATGTGCTTGGTCCGATGTCTTTTATTTCATCATACTTCACTCGAACATCACTTGGAGTGATATATCTTTTTAAAACTCATGAGACTGAACTTAGAATAAAAGTCTAAGTTGCCTACGTACCTCAGTGAAGAGGATCAAGTCATTCCGCAGTTCATAAAGAGAGAGATTTTTTTGGTCTACTAAATTTTGCCTAGATTACCTTTTGCGGGGTTTTCAATCTAGCGGACCTTTGCATCCTAACTTTTGCCTAGGCCGTCCTTTGCGAGATTGTCAACCTAGCGGACTTTTTTTTGAGCCGTGTATAGTTTATACTCTTGCGGGCCAGGAGTGACATGCAGTTTATGCTCGTGCCTTAAGGGGCATTATCTCACTTCAAGGATAACACATTTTCAAGAACTTTGAATTAATAGGACCAATCCTCACGCCATCTGCGTCAACAAGCTTGTAAGCGCCACTTGAATATGCTTCTTGTATGACATACGGTTCATCCCACTTTGAGGTGAATTTGCTCCTAGACTTATGGGAAGTGATGATAAGCCTTCTTGCTGCCAAGACTTGATCTCCTACTTGGAAGCATCTCAAGAGAACTTTTTTGTTGAAGGCACGAGATAGACGAGCTTGATAGAATTCCAAATTTTATTGGGCCTCTAGTCTCTTCTCATCAAGTGATTCTAAATCTGCAAGCCATAACCGAGCATTTTCTTCTTTGGTGAGCCCTTCTTGAATAGAAATCCTTAAAGAAGATATTTGGAGCTCAAGTGGTAGGACTGCGTCAACTCCATAAGAAAGCGATGGTGTTGCTTGTGTTGGTGTGCGGTGAATCGTCCCATATGCCCACAAAGCTTCTTTCATCCATTCATGCCAATCTCGTTTGGAATTGGAGACGAACGTCTTCAACAAGTTGCACAAAATCTTATTGAATGCTTCAGCTAGACCATTGGCGGCAGCATGTCCATTCTTCACAGCAAGAATATAGAAGATTTACGCTGCTTGAAACCAAAGAGATTACAAATATTGTTCATCAACTTGTTATCAAACAGCTTGCCATTGTCTGTTATTATATAAGGAAAATGGTAGATGATATTGACTCAGAGGTAATTTGCAATATTCTCTTTCTTTACCTCTTTAAGAGAAACACTTCGGCCCATTTAGAGAAGTAATCTATTGCAGCCACGATATATAAGTGTCCACCAAAAGATTTCGGCAATGGACCAACAATATCCAATCCCCATGCATCAAATGGCCAAGATGTGACAGTTGGGTGCAATACTTCGGGCGGCTGATTTATGAAATTGCATGAAACTGGAAAGCCTTGCACCTTCGGGCATAGTCCAAGCAATCTTTCACCATTGTTGGCCAGTAATATCTCATCTTTTTTATGTAAAAGTAGAGCTTCAACCCATATTGATGTGATCCACGTACTCCTGAATGTGCTTCTTGTAAAGCTTGGGCTACTTCTTCCTCCCCCAAACATCACAAGAGTACTCCCTCAAATGATTTTCTGTACAATGTATCTTTGTAATAAAAGAAGCGGGGTGCACGACGACAGATTTCAGTCCTTCTTCTTGAATTTTCTGGCAAAATTCCATAACACGAATAGTCAATAATGGATTGTCGCCAGTACTTCTTCACCCCTTCAAAGACAACGACGAGATGCTCAAACTTATTTTGCATATATTCATCCTCATCCATTGGCGGTACTACTCATTTTCAGCAGATAGTAAGTTGTGCTTGTTCTGATAGAGTTAGTGTTGAAGCTATAGTAGAGAATGGATCGACTTTCTTATTTTCCTTCCTCTGTACGTTTTAGAGGGTCACATTCCCAAGCCATCCTATCAACTTTTGAGCATAACTATGATATAGGCATAGTTCAAGTTTCTTGACCTCATAGCTTCCCAAAAGTTGATTGGTCACCAACTGAGAGTCACTAAAGACTTGTAATTGCAATTGCTTCATGTCGACAACCATCTCAAGCCCAAGTATTAACACTTGATATTCAGCGACACTATTGGAGCAACATTGCGTCGAAGTAAATGAGTATGGTAGAACCACTCCTTGTGAAGTGACAAATACCACGCTAGCACCAGCCCCGCCATGATGTGCACCATTAAAGTACATCTTCCACGGAGGTTGAATTTCAATAACCATTGCATCTTCATCAGGCAGTTCATCGGTTAGCTTCCAATCATCAAGTATTGGGTAATCTTCCAGAAAGTCTGCTAATGCTTGTCCCTTTATAGCCTTTTGAGGGATGTACACAATCTCAAATTGTTGAAATTGGAGGTACCACCTTGTTAATCGATCATTGAGGAATGGTTTTGATAGCATAAATTTGATGGGATTTTCTCTAGAAATGAGATGAAAAATGTGAGCTTGGAAGTAGTGCTTCAATTTTTCGATCGAGAAGACTAATGCCAAACACAACTTTTCAATTTGGGGATAATTCATTTCATTTGGTGTCATCATTCTACTTAAGTAATAAGGGGAATTTTCCTTCCCTTCGTCATTCTCTTGGGCCAGTAGTGCTCCAAAAGACCTTTCTTATGCTGAAATGTATAATATCAATGACTTTCCAGGTACAAGGGCCGCTAGAATTGGAGG
Organism: Datura wrightii; assembly: GCA_035772735.1. NCBI lineage: Eukaryota > Viridiplantae > Streptophyta > Magnoliopsida > Solanales > Solanaceae > Datura > Datura wrightii. Next base: position 110,765,965 of record JASDFA010000018.1, read on the forward strand.
TTTCATTAAATATGATTTGATGCTCTCAAAGGCATTAACACAAGCTTGATCCCACTTGAAAAGAGCACCCTTCTTCATGAGATGGCTAAATGGTTGGCATCTCCCAGCTAGGTTTGAGATGAATCTCCTAAGATATGTTAGCTCTCCTTGAAGGCTTTTTAATTCATGAATATTTCGAGGCTCAGGCATCTTCAAAATTGCTTCAACCTTGGCTTGATCGATTTTGATTCCCCTATGTCACACAATAAAGCCCAGAATCTTTCTAGAAGTAACCCCAAAGGCATATTTCAATGGGTTCATTCCGAGTTGATATCTTCAAAGCAACTCGAACACCATTCTCAAGTCTTGCAAGTAGTCGTTTCACTTTCTTGACTTCACCACCAAGTGATCAACATAACATTCAATATTTTTGTGGAGCAAGTTGTCAAAGATATTCTGCATAGCCCTTTGATATGTGGCACCAGCATTCTTCGAACCAAAAGGCATTACTTTGTAGCAATAAATTCCTTAGGTGTATGAAATACAGTGAGTTCTTCATCCTTTGGCTCTATGAGGATTTGGTTATAACCCAATGAACCATCCATGAAAGACATCACCTCATAACCAGTGGTAGTATCAATCATCACCTCTGGGATGGGGATCGAAAACTCATCCTTAGGGCATGCGTTTGAGATCCCTAAAGTCAATGCAGACTCGAATTTGGCCATTCTTCTTTCTCACGGGAACGATACTTGAAATCTATGTGGGGTATTTAACTTCGTGAACAAAGCCAACTTTAATGAGTTTATTAACTTCATTTCCAATTAATGGAACCAAGTCTGGTCTGAAATGTATTTGAGCCTTCTTAACAGGACAAACACCCGTTCTTGACTCCAATTTGATGGACCGCTACATTGGGATCCAATCCAGGCATCTCCCTATAACTCCAAGCAAACATATCCTTATATTCTCTAAGTATATCCATGTAAGCGAATTATTCATTAATTGTGAGGGAAGCACTTAGATAGGTTGTCCTTGGATCTTCATTAGTGCCAAGATTAACTTCCTTCAGAGAATCTACTGTGGCCTTCACTCCTTCTTCAAGTTCTGGAGGAGTATCTCTAGCATCTTCATCTTCCTGAGGGTCACTATCATTGACCGCTATGTGATAACACCAGATGACATCCTCTAGCTTCTCGTTAACCTCTATTTGAGATGAGGTATTGTACTCACTTTGTGTACATGAAGAGCCTACACTTTCTTCATCTTTGTTGCATTACTTGGTATAAACCACAATATGATTCTTTGCCTTCAGCACCTCCCCACATGAAACAACAAGTTTCATTTGTCGTCTCATTCTAGAAGGAATCAAACTTTGAAAATCTTTCTCATTTTTAAATAAGTGTCATTCTTACACTCTAAAAGTCTCTTTGGAATTTGTCTTCTTCTTCAATGGGTCTAATCTTTCGAACACATAAGTTCTCGCAGTTGATTTCCCCAATCGGTCAAAGACCGAAGGTATTTTATCAGGTGCACCAGACTCGTCTTTGATAGTGATGTAATTGGTAGTTTCTTTTCTTATGGAGATGCGAATTGGCAGTAGTTGTTTATACCCCAAACCCTCACATGATTGCTTTATGGAAGATTCTGATGGGAGTTTCCCTAACTTTGATGGTTCATTGGGGTTGTACCCAGCCTTTGCATATAACTTGTAGGCATTTAGGTTAAAACCTTCATTTGTGCGTTTTGTAGGGAGAGTCACATTTTTTGGAGGACTTTGAACCCCAAACTTTTCAAGTAGATTTGAGGATAAGTTAATTGTGTCAATCCATCTGATAGGGAAAGTTAGCCCCTTTGTTACATTTGTTTGGGTGTCGGATGATTGACCTTCCTATTTTTTTACCTTCGGTATGTAGCGGAGCACATGTGTTATCTTCTTTTTCAAAGGCCCAATGTTCCCTTTATTTGAAAGGGAGTGCGGCTCCTCAATGACAAGTTTGACTTCTCCAGCAATCACATCAGCTCTTTTAGTTTCCAGCTCATCAATCTTAGCCGTTGTGACATTGTCGACTTTCACTTCATTCAAAATGTAATTTTTAAGTAGAACTTGCATCGACGAAGTGTGATTCAGCTTCTGCAAATGACTTATCATCAACAACTATTTTTTTCTCGACTCCACCTTCGAGATACTACAAACATAGATAGTAGAAGGACAGAACAATTTTATTCTCGTGTATCCAAGGCCTTCCAAGAAACATAATATATGAAGTCTTTGTGTTTGTTACATGCATCCATGCATTTGATCACAAATCTTCAATGTTGATCTCTAGCTTGATAGCACCTGTGGACCTTCGCTCCCCTTGATGGAATCCTTGAATCATCAAGCGACTCTCAGAAAGTTCTTCAGGTGAGATGCCGAGCTCCTTCATGGTGCGGATAGGATGAATGTTAACTCCAGATCCATAATCTATCAAGATTTTATTTATCCTCTTCTCAAGCGTGTGACCCACCATATATAAAGTATGATTGTGTAGTATTTCTCCAAGTAGAAGATCCTCATCTGTAAATGTGATTTTTGTATCACATGCGAGAACTTCTTGAAGAGAAGGCTCAGAAAGCTTTTTTGACGATGATGAAGACAATGTTGATAGACTTTCATTCTTCACTACTATGCTTTGATGTTGTTTTGAGAAATCTTCATGTAGAACCCACTTGGTAGGAATTCCTCCAAAGTCACAGGACGTCGCGGTTTCTAGTGGTACCGCATCTCCACTCTTGGCTTCTTTGATTGCTCAACATGTTTTTGATTTCTTGGTCTTCTCACTATCTTTTTTCTTGTTGGTTGTTTGGGCAATTCCTTCTGTGGATATGCTTTGGAGCATCTCCGTCTAGTCACCAGAATCCAACCCTCATCATCATCTTCATCAACTTGGGTTTTACCTTGCCTTAATTGTCCTTCTTCTTCACGCTCTTCATAGTTGTATGTTTGGACCCGATCAAGAGAACCAAAGGTGATAGATATTTGATTAGAACTTGCCTTATCATCCTCAATCACAATCTTCCTCTCATTAGCCAGCTGCATAATTTTGTCCTTAAACACAAAACACTTCTCAAGAGGGTGACCCACAAGTTGATGATACTTGCAATAATTTGGATCATTTATTCTTCCAGCTTCATTTGGTCGCTTCATCTCTGACAATTCAATGAGTTTTAACTCAAGTAGTTCATCAAAAATTTCAGGGACATCAAAATCGAGGAAGGGGTATTCCCTTTCTTTCATTTCCTTCAAGGTTAATTTTTTATTTTGGTTACTTCTAGAGAAAGCTGTTTTCACACTGCGCTTCTTGCTCACCTTTGTAGTAAACTTTACGGGCGATACATCGGCATTCATGGATCCTTTGTTGTCACTCATGGGTACAAACTTGCTCCATCTTTTGGGTTCTTGCTTTTCCTTCCCTTTATGAGGGTCAAAAATAGGCATCACTCCATTTCCAGCAAAAGACATGCTCAGCTCCATGTCATGAGCACGAGTAGCTAGCTCTCCAAAAGACCTTGGTTTAATTCCCTGTAAGATGTAGAGAAGACCCAAGTGCATTCCTTGGATACACGTCTGTATTACAGAAGCTTCACTAAGTCTATCTATGCAGTTTAGGCTTGCATTTCTCCAATGATTAATAAAAGCGATCACCAGTTCATCTTTCCTCTGGTGAGTATACGTGAGTTCCACCATGATCACAGTATGTCTTGTGCTATAAAGAGATTGAGGAACTCCTACTCTAGTTGCCCCCAATTATCAATAGAATTAGGCTCAAGATCTGTGTACCAATCAAAGGCATTCCATTTAAGGGAGCGGATGAACTGCTTGACAAGATAGTCTCCATAAGTCCCTGCATTGTTACATGTTTCAACAAAATATGGAACATATCGTTTTGGGTTTCCCTTGCCCTCAAACTGCTGAAATTTAGGTGGCTGATGACCAGCGGACATCTTAAGGCTATCGATTCTTATGGTGTACGGCTTTGCATATGTGAAAGAGGACTTGAAAGCAACTTCGTACTTGTTCTTAATAGTCCCCTTAGTGAACTCCTTCAGCTGGTCAAGTAGAATCATCCCTTCAGAAGAAATTGGAATTTCCTTGGCAGTCGATGCATATTTTGCGGGAGCTTCAGTTTCTTGAACTTCTGGAGCCTTTCTAGGCGCATGAATAGACTCTCCTACCACTAGGTCATCCACCTTGTTCATCAATTTCTAAATATGACCATATTGATTTTTCACATACTTGGTCAGACCTTCAATTACCTTTGTCAAGTTTGCTAGTTGCTCATCCAATAGATGAAGCGTGGTTACCATTAATTGAATGATTGTTGGGGATGTTGGAGAATAGCATGGATTATCACATAAATTGATCTTTTACGGGCTCACCTTATGAGGTGTGAGTAGAGAAGACCCACCGCTCGAAGTATCATCATCTCCCTTCGTAGTAGAGTTCTTCGATCCAAAGAGGTCAAGTAGAACCAGAGTCTTCTTGATTCTCTCAGCAATATTGCCTTATTCTTTTGATGTATTGGTCTCATCTTGCTCCTTTTGATTATTGTTAGCATTATTTTCTTTTCTTTGTTTCCATACCTCCCTTCAAAAATATTGATTGCAAGTTAGTTTATTAATCATTAAGATATTGTTTCCTCCCTATTCCCTGTGGGATTGACCCCAACCTATGTTTGGTTACTATATCTAGCAGCGACTGCTTTATACTTTTATTGCAAGGTGTAATTTAGGTGTGATAAAATTTTGGTGCCGTTGTAGGGGAATACAGTTAAGAAATAGTTAATTGGTGTATAAATTGTGGTACAAATTGATCTCCCATCGGAGGAGATGACAGAGGCGCAAAGAGTCGAAGTTGCACTCCAAGCAGAGGAAGTTCGACAAGTTGAAATAGCTAGGAGAGTTGAGTCTACCAATTTTATTATCATCTTGGCAGAGAGGAACCGAGAAAACCCCCTCGCCGTCATGGACGTAATGCTATATGTAATGCTCTTTTTGAGGAGGAGTTTGAGCAAGAGAAAGTTGGCTACACGAGAGCCATTGCTTCCACCCCCACTGCTAGCGAATGTGAAATTCGATGTGACTAGTACTATGATACGGTTGCAGAGCATGAAGGGGTTGTTCAATGGTTTGTCCAACGGGGATCTAAACCAGTATCTGACAAATTTTACTGGTATCTATAAGGCATACATACTACTCAGAGTTTCTCAAGAGGCCATTAAACACCGCTTATTTCAATTCTCAATAGCTGGGGAAGCTACTTTGTGGCTGAATGAGCTGTTAGACAAGTCATCACTACTTGAGCAAAGTTGACAGCAACTTTTTTGGAGAGATTCTTCCCACTCTCACGGATGATTTAGTTGAGATTAATAACTTCAAACAATTACCCCCCCCAGCTCTACATGAGGCATGGTTGACATTTAAGAAGAAATTAAAATAGTGTCCTAATCACAAGCTTCCTGAGGAGGTCCTTTTAGAGGTATTCTATAGGTAGCTGAGTGCCTCGAGTAAAGCTACGGTAGATGGTATAGCTGAGGGGTCCATGAGGCCCACACTTTTACAGAAGCTAATGAAATACTGGATAAAATGACTATGACCAATAGGGCATGACATACTAGAGAATTCGAGGCCGCTGGCGTAAACGACTCTAGAGGAATGACAACAGAGCAATGGAAAAAGGAAGAAGAACGAGAGTAAGACATGGCCCATCTCAAGAACCAGTTGGAATTGATCACCAAGAACCTCACCAAGCTAAATACACAGAGGGTGCATTCAGTGAATCCGCAAGACAAGGGACCTACGTATAAGGACCAATACTCTGAAGCTGAAGAGGAAGCAAATTTTATGAATAATCAGAGTGATTTTCGGGGTAAAACCCAAGGAAATCAAGTTCAGAACTACTATGGGAACAATAGCTATGACCGAGCTGGGGCTAGAGATAGAGACCAAAGTTAATGGAGGAATAGAGATCCCCTCAAGAATGACAGGAGTGGAGTTTATGTCACTCCCAGAGCAAGAGACCCTGCTATGAATGACTCTGGGACCAAAAATTAGAAGATATGATGATTCATATGATGAAAAGGTTGACTCCACTGAGATAGGACTGAAAGTGTCACACCCCGAGAATATACCCTAGATGGGACATGGTACTTGGAGTCACAAGTAACCCCAAGTCAACCCATGGTCTATCATAACACTGGCATTCTGAGTGAAACATAAAGGAAGCATTAAAATAATAATATAAAACATTTATGAAAACAAGCCGAATCATAAAGTTCAAAAACAACTGAAACAAAGCTGAAGGTCTAAAACTATATATGTGTCTAAAAGCCAACTACAACTGATGAGTTGTTGGGACAAGCCCCCAGCTAACCCCAATTCTAAATAAAAGAAACATAACTGAAAAAAATAATCCTCGTTCTAAAAAAATTAGGACTCACCAATGATGCAGCTGGAAAAGTCTGAGCAAGGTCGGCTAATGGTGCTATGATTGAGAACCTACAGCTGTATCATAAAATGTACAACATAAAAGGTATGCATTGCTCGGTGCTTTGGGGTACGGGTAAAAACCGACACACAAGTGCACGTGGTCAAACAAGTAATAAAGTGGCTAAGTAGCCAAGTATCGATCCAAGGAGGCTCAAGATATGTAAAATTGCCTAATTTACTATATTTCTATTTAACTTCTAATTATGCTAACAACACGTACCCAAGAGTAATTGAATTTTTGTTTCTAAACTATATACTACAATTAATACAAACTATTTACTTTTGAATTCAGACAATGGATATGAACATGCCAAGGTTAAGAACAAGTAATGAACTTGATAATCATGATAATTTTGGTTAATTCTCTTCTTCATGTTGCTAGCCAAGAACATTTGCCTAGAAATTAAAACTCTCGTATTTAATTTCACTTTAGAATCATAAACCATCCGTCTACATTTCTGTGATCAAATGCAATTTATGACCTAGCACTACAATTCCGGTTCCTAATTTGACTAATACGGCTTCCAAGTATATTTCTATCAGGAAAGCACATCAAAACCCAATTTTCCCAAATCAAGTTAAGAACAATACCCTATTAATTCACAACTTTCCAATTTCTTGCTCTCTCGAGTGAAATTGGACTTTTTAGATATACATTAATGTTGGCCAATCACTAATGCAGTAAAGAACAAGAATTAATAGAACAACATTAAAGAAGAAGAATAAACCATATCAATGAAAATCAGAATTCATTACACATGTTCAAAACCTCAGCAAGAAAGAGAATTAGCCACTCATTCTTGGATTGATCATCCTAAAATGAGTGTAAATCATACGTACAATTGATAGAAAGAAGAAAGGAAGAGAAGAAATCCCTTAGCTTTTCCAATCTTCAACTGCTACTAACCCACGTTCCTGCTCTCCACTTCTGAACTCAGTCTCCAAACTCAAAAACTTAAAATAAACCTAAGTGTGCTATTTATACTAGTGAGAAATTTTTCCCGGAATAACAAGCAACGTGTCACGGAGGCCAACGCGGAGCCTTGCCTCCGTGACACGGCGTGGACGCGGACCCTCACTGGAATTTCCAGGGTCAGATAATTTAACCTCAACGTGGAACGGAGGCCATAGCAGAGGCCTATCTCCGTGCCACGGAGCTGACGCGCAGGCACACTGGAAATTGCAAATTTAATTCCTGCTCAGGCAGTGTGCTACCGCGATGGTAGCGTGGCACGGAGCCATTGCGGAGCCCCTATAAATCTTGCATTCCCGGGTCTTTTCCACGCTCGCATCCAAGTCCAACTCCGACATAGTTCCAACATGCATTTTAGCTCCTAAAAATCACATTTTCCTGCAAAACAAATGCTAATCATGTTGGTTAGTATAAATTCGCATTTTATTACCAATTACATGATATTATATACACATTGCACAACAAACAAGGTAAAAATGATACGTTTGAGTATCACTTGGGCATATAAATCTGCCCAAGATCACTTACCCCACACTTAAATCCTTGTTCGTCCTCGAACAACACATACACAACTCATGCAAATTACATCCCAACTTTCGTCACTATGGTGCAACAATTTACGCTACGGTCATACCGATTATTCAATTTTTGCAAATCATCAAGAAAACATGCTTGGTCGTACAAGACAATGACCTTAATACATCAAGGCTTCCTAGACTTTTAAGAATTGATTCTTGATATCGGCAAACTCATGCAAATCAACTAATCAAGAAATCCGACACAAAAATCAATCTTTCATCAAGCATGTGCCCTCACAACTCGAGAGAAACTTCCCCTTTATGTTCATGCAACACACAAACATGCAAGTAGGGGCATATAAAAATTAATTTCACTCTCTCTCCCAAAAGAATTCACATGCATCATGTCATGACCCATAGGCTTGCCCTTAGTGTATTACTCCACTAATATAAAGAAATGCAATGTAGGATCAAATAGGACTTTTAATGGGTTGTAACGGGGCTATGGATCTAGTATGCATATATTGGATTAGCCAATAATAATCGCTAGCATCCTTAAGCGCCTTTTCAACTCATTCCCATTGACTCATGGACATTGTTCCTCTCTTCTCTCTTTTTCTCCCATTCATGTTGGTTTACTTTCATACAGCCCATTTCATCAGCCACACTTGACACAAAACAGAGGGTTTTCATGTACCCTCAATATCAATTAATTACAACAAGTGCCTCTTCAACGTCATCTTTTCTTTCCTCACTTTGCTTTTCTTTTTCTTTTCACTCTTTTCACTCTTTAACACTTTGGGAAACATTTTCTGTTCTTTGTAAGCGCTTAAGAGCTTCTTAAAGACTTTAAGGCTAATGAAAAGAAGGAATAAAGCTTAGTTCATACAATTTTGGACAAAAGAAAGAAATCGGCTAAAGGCTCAACGGGCTGACTAGGGTATACAACATATAAAAAGGTAGAATTTGACAAGAAAAAAAAATGGAAACTATCGGTTAAAACAAAGAAATACCTACATCCTTTCCAACACTACACCTCCTTCATTTCGCTTCGTATACACACCAGGCAAGTTCTAGACAATTCATAATGACATGGAATAGCAAATCCTCACTTCACACTTCATGCACATGCTCGAATCAAGATGCATTCACAGACTCTTTAATTAGTCAATTACATGAATTCAAGATTAAGCCTCAACCATAATGAACCAAATTCTATAGCCTAGGTAACTCAACATATTTACAGAATTTCATGCTTTCAAACGAATCATTTTCACAATTTGAACATCAATTATAACACGCAACGAAATTTTAGCAACCATAAGCAACTACAGTTCATTGATGCAATCCACCAAAGAAAACTAAAACAACAATTAAAAATCCTACTCCTACCGACTACATTTCCCTTAAGACGGTCGTCATCCATCCATCATAGGGAACGGTCACTAACTATGACATCGGTTCAATGGGACTATTCTCGGTAAAATAACCGAAAACAAACTCCGAGAAACCCAAAAAAAATAAAAATCGACAAAATTTTTGCAACACATCGATCATTTCGATAGAAAGAAAATATCTACAAGTGCAATATATTTTCGCAAAAATTTTGAAAAATATCGATCATGTCGATAGAGAAAAAAAAATTATTTACAAAATTTACAAAATATTTACCATTGCAACCATAACTTTCAAAAACACACATCATTAGCCACAAAATAAATATATACGTACATCACAAATCAGTTCACAACAGGGAAGGCACAACATACATAAACAACAAGGAAAAATTATACAGCAATTTAGAGCCTTGACCTAGCACCTAACTACTCCCCACCCCACACTTAAATCGAACACTGTCCCCAGTGTTCACAAAAATACAAAGCACAAAATTTGGGTGGTGGAACTCCCTGCTCAGTCGAAATATTTGACTTCCTCATCCGGTGCTGCGGCCTCGTCGCCCATATCTAAATCAGCTCCATCGTCGTCATCGGACTCCACATCAGAGTCCTCACGACGTGTCTCCTCATCAGTAGGGACATCATCGTCTGTCGGCTCCATAAAGGCTGGCCCCACCTTACATAAGGCTCTGGCGTTCTCGCCAAAGGGGTAGTCCAGCTCCAGCTGCCATAACTCCTCCTCGGTGGCTGGTCTCCCACCTATCCGTAGCTGCAGCATCAGCATGCCGAACATACAGGCCATGTATTAATCGTCACGAGCATGTCGCTCGCCCAAAGTCAGCACGGGTCCGTGTGTAGTGTCGGGGGCCTTAGTCTTTGTCACATCAAGGGCCCTCCGCTCCAGCTGCGGAATGTAATCCAAGGCTTCTTCCTCAATGTCGAGGCCTCGGAGGAAGGTGGTGATGAGTCCGCCAAACCCGTATCTGTGACCCTGGTGCAGTCTGGCTCTCTTCATGGCGGATATTATGACCGCCCCAACATTAATCTCAAGCCCTTTCATAAGGGCATACACCAAGCAGACACGGTCTCGGGTCAAGTCTGTCATATGAACTCCCGGGATCAAGCACGAACACACAATTTTTAGCCAGATTCTGGCCTCCCTGTTCATCTGCGAATAGGGCAGAGTCTGGTGGTAACCCCTCTCCTTGTGTCTACTCCATCGGGTTGTGGATCGAACCCCACACAACGTACGTCTGATGTCGGCGTACGGTGGGGTGATGTTTAGCTGGCGGAGAACGTGGGCGTCTGTGTCTCGCGCTCCAACGATGGCATTCAGCTGCTGGGGTTCCAGAGTGACAATCTGCCCTCTGATTTTAATAGTGTGGCTTCTGATGGCCGGGTTCCAATTGGCATAAAATTCCCGGACCAAATGAAGGTTGCACTCCTTGGGCTCCTGAAAAATAAAGCTGAGCCCAGCTGCCTCAATCCTCTGTACAATGCGAGGGAACTCCTGTGCAAGTGGTTCCCTAGAAATATGTTCCTCGGGGAAGTACTTGTTCTCCTTATGCTTTGCGTACCATTTCTTCCCTTCATCGGTGACCCATCGTGTTCCGTATCGGCGGTGTTGGCCGCGCGGAACAGCAGGTGCAGCTGGGACTGCAGTGCCCAGTCTCATCCGTTTCCTTCCGGTGCCTGAGGTAGAAGCACCCTTGCCTTTGTCTTGCCTGCTAGCCATTGTACCTGTCAATTTACACAAACAAGCACACTGTTAAGCTAAATAGTTGTTAGCTTCAGCTAAGGTTGGGTTACACAAAATTTACCCCACACTTAGTCCTTAACAATATTTACAAAATTTCAGCAAGGATAGCTCTATTTACAACCCCAAACACAAACAACTATACACATATTGCTTAGTGCGTTCGTAACAAAATTTTGACAGCATAACGGTTAGCGTACTACTCAGACTTCATACAACGAATTCCCAATCCTACTATCGCTAGAAATTCAACCATCGCACAAGCAACAAAACAACCACAAACTAAAAACAACTAGAAAAATATTTTATATACAAGCTAATCTAACAATCTAACCAATTCACACATTATGCATTTTCCCACAAAAATTCGAGAATTAGTCGTCTTTTAACAGTTATACAAGATTTACCACGACTTATCTCAAATAATAACCACACCCCGGCATCAATTTCACCAAACTATCAAGTTGCCCAAGTCGAATTCAACAACCCAAGCCCTAAAATACAATTCGACAATCAATTTCGAATTATTTACATAATCGACAAGTTCAAACGCCAAATACAACAATCCGAACAAAAATCAATCACAAAATAATTCAATATCATGTTCAATTTCTACCTAGGGTGATATTTTTCACCTTATATGCCCAAATTTGACAAAACTCGCCAAAAAATTGAGTTAGACGATGAAAACATACCTTAGAATTGAAGAATCGAAGAAACTTGACGTTTTTCTTTGCCTATCAACGTGGCACGTTGCTTGGGGAGGGGGAAATGGGTGTTTGGTCGCGGAGGGAAGAGGGAATGGGGGAATTTGGGGCGAAATCGGGGTTATTATTTAAAGGAAACACGCGGGTCACCCGGAAACCCGATGTGACCCGGCACTGGATAAAGGGCAACGTGTCACGGAGGGTAACGCGGAGCCCCTCCTCCGTGACACGGAGCCAACGCGTTGGCTTACTGGAATTTTGAAAAATCCAGATTTGCCTTCAACGTGTCACGGAGGCCAACGCGGAGCATTGCCTCCGTGACACGGCACCAACGCGCCAGTGCTCTGTTTCACCAATAAATTTAATTTTCATACCTCGCCTCATTTTCTCGATTCCATTTATATTTCCTCCGTTATACCTGAAAATCACCTCACTAAACAAAAATTGGTTAAATTAATAGATTTCCCTAACTAAAAATAAAATAAAAGATACTAACTAAAATGCAAATCTAAACCTAGTCAAGAAAAAGAAAAGAAAAGTAAAAATTATTTACACTAAAAAGAAAGAAAGAAAATATTTTTCACGGGTTGCCTCCCGTGCAGCGCCTGGTTTACTGTCGCGGCTCGACGTCCTTTAAGCTCATTTATCTACTAGGGAGATGGACGATTTGTCCCGATCATGATCATCCCCCCAGTAGTTCTTTACCTTATCCGGTGGCCTACCTAGTAACTCTCGGGAATCACTCAATCTGTCAGCCTTCCCATGATCAATTACGTTGATCACCGAGAGATCCTTATAAACAGTCGGGAGCTTAGGTACCTTGTACACGTCGAACACTTTGACCTTGTCATGTGCTCGCATCGTGAGTTGACCCGCAGCTACATCGATTAATGCTTTTCCGGTTGCCAAAAAGGGTCATCCCAAAATAAATGGGACTTCAGCATCTGGTTCAAAGTCCAGAACAATAAAATCGACCGGAAAAATGAGGGAGCCTACTTGTACCAACACATCCTCAACAATGCCTTCTGGCTTAGCCAAAGACCTGTCTGCTAGCTGCAAGATTACCGTTGTAGGTCTAGGACTCCCTAGACCTAACTTTCTGAATACCGAAGAAGGCATCAGATTTATACTTGCCCCCAAGTCGCATAATCCACGTGCTCGGATACTTTGCCCAATAGTCAGCTGGATAGTGAAACTTCCAGGGTCTTTCAGTTTTGTGGGCAACCTATTCTGAATACGGGAAATGCATTCCTCCGTTAAAGCTACCGTGGCATACTCAGTCAAACGACTTTTGTTAGGCACGATGTCTTTAATATACTTCGCATATTTTGGCACTCCCTGCAAGACATCAACAAGAGGTAAGTTAACATGTACCTATTTAAGTACCTCCATGAATTTCTGGAAACACGCCTCCTCCTTGTGTTTCTTAAGTCGTTGAGGGAACGGGGGTGGAGGCCTTTCTAGTTCAGCTTCTTTACTCTTCCCCTTATCAGAACTTTGCTCTCCCTCAACATCTGCTGCTCCTGACTTTTGAGGCGGTCTTTCCGGTTCCACCTCCTTTAATTGTAAACCACTCCTCGTGGTCACTGCATTAACCTGCTTCGGATTTGGATCTGTGTCGCTAGGTAGTCCTCCTCTGGGTCTAATATTTTGGGCACTAGCAAATTGCCCAAACTGATATTCAAGAGCCTTGGTCGCCAATTGATTGTTCTTTACTTCGGCTGCCAATTTGACATAGTCAGCCTGCAATTGTGCCTGATTGGCGATCATGGTTTTGAACATCTCCTCAATAGTCGGTGATGGTGGTGGAGGAGGGGCATTGTGATTTCTGAATTGAGCTTGATAATTTTGTTGCCCTCCTTGGTTTCTGTGCATACCCTGCCCTGAACTCTGACCTTGTTGATTGTTGCTACCCCACGAAAAATTTGGATGGTTCCTCCAATTTGAGTTGTAGCCACCACCAAACTGCTGTTGATTTCTCTGTGCATTGCCCACAAAGTTAACAGAATCAGGATTTGCACCACAACATTCAGCTGAATGCTCACTACTACCACACACTTCACACCACATCTGTTGAACTGCATTTACTCAAGCTGAAGGCTGGTTCAAATTGATATTGCTGAAGTGAGTGTTTAACTGATTTTGCAAAGCAGCTATCTGTGCAGCGATAGCTGTGAATCCATCCACTTCAAGCACTCCCGCTGCTTTCCTTGCTCCACCTCTTGAAGAATCTGCATTCCATTCTGGATTGCCTTGTGAAATTCGGTTGAGCAAAGTGTACAGCTCCTCATAAGTCTTCTCCAGCGCTTGCCCTCCAGCTGCTGAATCTAACAGAATTTTAGTGTGGGGTTTCAAACCCTCAATAAAACTGTGTACCAACACCTCATTGGACTGATGATGGTGAGGACAGTCCCGCAACATGGATTTGAATCTTTCCCAGGCTTGATATAGATTTTCCCCTTCCCTCTATTTAAAACTTAGGATTTGACTCCTAAGCCTGGTTGTTTTACCAGAAGGGAAAAATCTAATAAGAAACTTCCGTGCAAGATCATCCCACGTTGATATAGAGTTGGGTGGTTCAGCTTTTAACCACCTCTTGGCTTCACCAAGTAAGGAAAATGGAAATAAGGTGAGCCGAACATAATCAGGAGACACTCCAGCGGGTATATAAGTGTCACTTATCTCCAAAACGTTCTGGAGATGTTGTTGTGGATCTTCGTGAGGGAGACCGGTAAATTGCCCGCTTGTGTGCAAAAGTTGCACCATATTCTGCTTTAATTCAAACCTCCCTCCAGGCTCTGGTTTGCGGATGCTAGAATGGACATTATTAGCGTGTGGGATTGCCACCTCGCGAACCGGCCTTGCTGCTGCTTCATCGGGTACTAAAACTGCCCTAACAACTGGTGGATTTGGTTGCTCCATCATAGTCTGTTGAAGCAACTGCAGCTTCTTCCGAAGAGCTTCTCTACGTTGGCTATGAAATTCATGCTCGGGCTCTAAGTAAGATTCCACCAGATCTTTGTCCCTTGCCAGTGTTCACAGAAACAAAATCTGCAAAATACAGGCTAAGACCAAGTTGTTAACACTTAAGAAAATAAAAATACAAATACAGTAAATTTACACTAAACACAATTTTACAAATCGCCTAGCCTCCCCGGCAACGGCGCCAAAAACTTGCTCGGTGCTTTGGGGTACGGGTAAAAACCGACACGCAAGTGCACGTGGTAAAACAAGTAATAAAGTGGCTAAGTAGCCAAGTATCGATCCAAGGAGGCTCAAGATATGTAAAATTGCCTAATTTACTATATTTCTATTTAACTTCTAATTATGCTAACAACACGTACCCAAGAGTAATTGAATTTTTGTTTCTAAACTATATACTACAATTAATACAAACTATTTACTTTTGAATTCAGACAATGGATATGAACATGCCAAGGTTAAGAACAAGTAATGAACTTGATAATCATGATAATTTTGGTTAATTCTCTTCTTCATGTTGCTAGCCAAGAACATTTGCCTAGAAATTAAAACTCTCATATTTAATTTCACTTTAGAATCATAAACCATCCGTCTACATTTCTGTGATCAAATGCAATTTATGACCTAGCACTACAATTCCGGTTCCTAATTTGACTAATACGGCTTCCAAGTATATTTCTATCAGGAAAGCACATCAAAACCCAATTTTCCCAAATCAAGTTAAGAACAATACCCTATTAATTCACAACTTTCCAATTTCTTGCTCTCTCGAGTGAAATTGGACTTTTTAGATATACATTAATGTTGGCCAATCACTAATGCAGTAAAGAACAAGAATTAATAGAACAACATTAAAGAAGAAGAATAAACCATATCAATGAAAATCAGAATTCATTACACATGTTCAAAACCTCAGCAAGAAAGAGAATTAGCCACTCATTCTTGGATTGATCATCCTAAAATGAGTGTAAATCATACGTACAATTGATAGAAAGAAGAAAGGAAGAGAAGAAATCCCTTAGCTTTTCCAATCTTCAACTGCTACTAACCCACGTTCCTGCTCTCCACTTCTGAACTCAGTCTCCAAACTCAAAAACTTAAAATAAACCTAAGTGTGCTATTTATACTAGTGAGAAATTTTTCCCGGAATAACAAGCAACGTGTCACGGAGGCCAACGTGGAGCCTTGCCTCCATGACACGGCGTGGACGCGGACCCTCACTGGAATTTCCAGGGTCCGGTAATTTAACCTCAACGTGGCACGGAGGCCATCGCGGAGGCCTATCTCCGTGCCATGGAGCTGACGCGCAGGCACACTGAAAATTGCAAATTTAATTCCTGCTCAGGCAGTGTACTACCGCGATGGTAGCATGGCACGGAGCCATCGCGGAGCCCCTATAAATCCTGCATTCCCGGGTCTTTTCCACGCTCGCATCCAAGTCCAACTCCGACATAGTTCCAACATGCATTTTAGCTCCTAAAAATCACATTTTCCTGCAAAACAAATGCTAATCATGTTGGTTAGTATAAATTCGCATTTTATTACCAATTACATGATATTATATACACATTGCACAACAAACAAGGTAAAAATGACACGTTTGAGTATCACTTGGGCATATAAATCTGCCCAAGATCATGCATCAGTACTTTGAATGTACTAAGTAAGTGAGAGAAACCATACACAAGGAATAAAATAATTGAACTAGTAAGACATGTAATGAACAACTGAAAATATTGAAACTGAATAACTATGATATATTGAGGTGGTCAAAATGACCCTATCTGATGGTCAAACACATAGAAAACTAGAGATTCACAATCATTATTTTCACGCCCCACCTTGGGAGACATGACAGGCACCTAGTGCTACACTAGCAACTAACTGGCCTGGCTAGGCTTATGCACGTCTGGTACCAGTCTTCGACTCAATTCAATAAAACAACGGGCTATATCTCAGTTGTAAATGCAACCTCCGACCGACAAGGCCGTATAGCCACCTGTATATGAAAACAACTAACCAACAACAGGCAACAGAAGGGATCCTATGCGGGCCGACAAGGCCACCATGCTGTCTAGTTATATAAAAATGAAGATGAGTTACTATACTAGGCCCCACACGGTCAACACACGAAGAATAACTGATTAAGACCCCACACGGCCAGCATAAAACTAACTGACTTAAGACTGTAGTCTGTAAGCCTCTGAGAATACAAATAGTGGTCGGGACAGGGCCCCAACCTACCCAAAATGATACATAACTGAAATATAGAAATATCTACAACCTGAAAATCCGAATGAAAGGATTTATCCCAATTATGGACTGTGAACAGTTGCTACTGGAGATCCTGAACCCTGTCTATCTAAACTGCAGGCAAGTAATGCAGCGCCCCATATTTGGGCGTCGGTACAATATGTACCAAATATGTAAAAATAAGTTGAATGAAAGCTGTGAAATACTGAAAGTGAGTAGAAGGGAGAGGCAGAGAGATTAACCTGTACATTGGCTTATTCGCAATCTGCATCTAGCAAACACTACATGTACATGAGCTATGATCACATAATCATATATTCATAAGCTATATCTAACAAACAAAAATGCAAAAAAGAACCTAACCTGGCCCCCATAAACCTGGAAGGTACAACTAGCATAAAAATAACCCACTCGGGGCCCTCATAAGACCTGGTGAGTGCACTTCAATTGATATACCCCTAACCAGGTTTTTATGACTCTATAGGTGCTATAGTCAACCTACCAATACCATGGGTGTACAACTGAGCCAGCTGGCCCCTGTACTGTAGCTGTGTCTAAGTCCAGTGGACTTCTGCTGTCTGCACCTCGGGCACCAGGCTCGATGGGGGTGTGGTGACGATATGGAATATAATAGTCCAGCCATGGAATGGACTATGTGAGGACCTGGGACCTCATCTTCTTCCCTTGCAGATGGCATAACGCTCCATAAATTGACGTCATCTCACCCCTAGCAGGCATCGACATAGCTAGTAACCCTGGGGTGGTCATGGAAGGTTCCTAAGTGAGGGAAACCCTAACCCAGGTGTCGTACTAACATCTCAATCTAGCCACTCAAAAGGTGTAACTGGCTTTCTGGGCCTAACTCCATCGCTGCTCAACCCCTAGGATAGTCTGTAAGGCTGCTAGCAGGCACGCCACATGCCTGTATCTGATCAGAGGATCCTGATAGTGATCATGATCTCTAATAGTCTGGACTGAATAGGGAGAGATCTGGAGTGGTCTAACATAACTATGAATGTCCTGCCCGGACAACTATAACTCTTAAACAACTGCGGCGTTGCGAATGGCTAACTACTTAGTTTCTCTGATTAGAACAACTGTAGGGTTGGTCCTGGCTGAACAAGCTTTTGAGCGATCGGCCCCTAAGCCTTCCTAAGAAGCTTATCGATATCCTTAGCCTGTGGGTCGTACTATACTAGCATGGTACTACTAGTCCCTTAGACCTTATCTTGGTCTACTTGGATCTTATATTACTTTTCAGGTCTTAACCTTATAGACAACTTTATGTGGACTTAACCGGCAATTTGTACTTGAATACATTATAAAAACCTACTGGGTTGTTGACCTGGCCTCTAACTATTGATAAGGTCCCCTTTCTTAGGGTACTCACGGGTCTATTTGACCTTGACTACTGGGCTAGCTTCCTGGGCGACCTATGCGATAACTACTAAGTTAACTAGGATTGACAATCATTGATAATAGCTAATAGGGTGGTAGGCTGTCACTCAGTACACTAGACAACCCTAGTGTCAGTGATTCTAAAGTATGGCTATTCTGTCTACATTTTGGGCCCTTGAACGTGTGGTTACGTCAAAGGCTTCTGGGCATGCTTTTCTGGAAACCCAGGCGCCAAACTAGTAGTTATGTCTCCTGACTACACCTACGTTGTTCAACCTACTAACTCAGGCTCGCTAACCCTCATGAGTTTCTAAGGTCTAGTCCTGGCAATAAAACTTACAATCCTACTAAAACCATGAATCGGAGAATAGAAGTGTTTCTATGATGCTTCTAGAGCGTATCGTGCTTATCATGTCTTTTTCCGACGAGGGATGCTATGATATAATCCATATACATTTTCTAACAGCTAACCATAACAGATATATAACCATAATCTACCGATGATAGTTACTCGCAGCATATCTAATCTTTATTTACTAGAAACAGCTAATTCCAACATGGTTAGTCACAGTTTAATGGTAGCAACTATCTACAACACGTGAAATCGTCATTTCTTTCGAGAAGATAAGTCATAACATTCATCACAAGTATACTTGCCGAGGGTTAATCCTTACATACCTTAATTGTCATTTCTTGAGTAGCCAGTGAATTTCAACTTGTATTCGCCAGCTCTCTTTAGCTGTAACCGTTATACTGGGAGAAAGAGACGAATTTCAATACCAAATTCGGCGTAAAACGGTAACTTTTAATACCAATATTGACTATACTTTAACTTAATGGAACACGGCCGAAAATGTATTATTTCCCGAGAGTTCAGAAGGGAGAAATGCTTACTTGAAGCCTGTGATCGTATAGAAATCAGTTTGAAGTAATTCGGACAACTTTGGCTCGGCGGGGTTCTGATTCACCGGGCGAATTTCACGAAAATTACTCTGTAGTAATGTTGTATGTAGGCTTAGAACTCAATACCTGAATGTAATTTGAAATTGGATGGCATTTCGTAGCGTAATCGGATGAAAATCAATCAAAACCTCGCGCCTCTCAAAGCGCCAGCAGGCCTTGTGCTCCGCGCTGGCCATTGCACTTCTGGCTGACGCGTCGCGCTGGCCCTGTGTGCATGGGTCTCGTCCGACCCTGCTTCTGTGGAATTTTCCACATGCATCAAGCTCTCCTTATTCATCACCAATCCACATGTATGCTTACTAATCGTTAACATTTACGGGGTGTAACATCCTCCTTTAGGAACATTCGTCCTCGAATGTCTACTTCAATTCACAGGAGCTTAACTTTTTGGACTATTATTTTGAAAAAGTTTCGACAGAGTCTTCCTTGTAATATGGACTATCTGAAAATCCTGAAATGTAGAAAAGTCGAATGCAAATATCTCACATGACATCATAACAACTCTTTCATCACCCAAAATTATAGTCAACTGAACAATATATACAACATAAATCATAAAATAGCAACGGAATCAACAATTTTAGCTTAACTGCATAATTTAGAGTAAGCCTGGAACAAATGAGGATATCTGGGTCTCATGTTGTTTCAGCTTCCCAGGTCATTCCTTCTCTATTCTTGTTTCTCCACAATACCTTATAGAGGCGACATCTTTAGTTCTCAACCTACAAACTTGTCGATCCAATATGCCACTATAACTTCTTTGTGGGTTAATTTCCAGTAACTTGAACATCTTTAGCTGGAACAACTCGGGTTGGGTTACGTATATCCTTTTTGCAGCAGTGACATGTGGAAGCTGAATGGGCAGGTCCTAGCTTTAGAAGCAATTTTAGCTCATATGCCATTTCGCCTGTTTTTTGGAGGATATGACCAGGGCCAATAAACCTAGGCCTAAGCTTGTCCTTCTTACCTATTCTTATAATGCCCTTTTTCGGCAACGTTTCTAGAAATATCCAACTATTACTTCAACCCTTAGCTGCCCGCATCATACCTGAAGGTAGGACACCTGACAACCCTAGGCTATCGGTACCAATTTCTTGGTAAATTTAATATTCTTAGTCAGTCCATTATAATATGACCTAGTCAACTACCTTTAATTTACTTTAGGGGGCTTCCACTTCCACTTATAATAGACCGCCATTCGTCTGACCTGAGTGCTCTGTTGGGTTATTTTCTTGGAGATAGAAGTCGTATTCATTTTAGCGTGCGCTCCAATCTGTTCTAATAGTTTCCCAAACCTTGCTGGGAGTTGTGCCTCTCTATCAGGGTTTACTAGACACTGGGGCTCCACGTAACCAGACTACTTCTTAAATATTTAATTTGTCATACGATTTAGCTGCAATATAATTCCATCTGGCAAGACACAAATTGATCTCATTAGTATTTCCACACTGACTCAAATGAGGCCAAGCTACACATGGTATGAGATAACCTTGTGACTATATTCATATTAATTAGTCTCCACTCCCTTGCAGACATGACCATGTCCTATATTCGACTACTCAGATCCTGCTATTTCACCTCTTCTAGCCTATCACTAGAGCTCTGCTGCTGTGATTCAATATGGACTAAAGACTCGCAACATATCGGTAACCATATCGGGAGAAGTCTCTTGCTCCTGTCGAGAGCCAAGTGCATAAAATCGGTTCTGGCGCTGGCTGCCAGCTGAACTAGTTGAAGCACCCTGCTGAGTCTAACATGCCACCAAAACTGCTGAACTAGCTACTGAAGTGCGGGCTCCACCACCCCCTTACCTATCACTTGAAAGTAGGAAGATATCAATATGGACTTTGTAACAGGTTTACCCCGTACTTGTAGACAGTATGACTCCATTTGGGTTGTGGTGGACAGGTTGACCAAGGCTGCTCATTTCCTACCGATCAAAACCACTGATTTAGTAGAAGATTATGCTAAGTTATACATCTGAGAGTTGGTTAGATTGCATGGAGTTCCCTTGTCCATTATATCAGATAGAGGTACTCAGTTCACCTCTCAGTTCTGGAGATCTTTTCAAAAGGGACTTGGCACCCAGGTCAAGCTTAGCACGATATTTCATCCGCAAATAGATGGTCAGGCCGAGTGGACTATCCAGACTCTTGAGGACATGTTGAGAGCTTGTGTTATTGACTTCAAAGGTAGTTGGGACGAGCATTTTCCTCTTATTGAGTTTGCCTACAACAATAGCTATCACTCCAGCATTCAGATGGCACCGTTAAAGGCTCTTTACGGGTGAAGGTGTAGATCTCCCATTGGGTGGTTTGAAGTTGGTGAGGCTTCATTAATGGGTCTAGATTTAGTGCATGAGGCTATGTAGAAAGTTCAGTTAATAAGAGAAAGGCTGAAAATAGCTCAAAGTCATCAAAAGTCTTATGCAAATGAGTAGAAGGGAGCTTGAGTTCGAGATCGACGATTGGGTGTTTCTGAAGGTATCTCCCGTGAAGGGAGTAGTGAGATTTGGAAAGAAAGGGAAACTCAGCCCCCACTATATTGGACCATACCAAATTGTGAGACGAGTGGGTAAGGTAGCTTATGAGTTAGAGTTACATTCAGAGTTGGCTTCAGTTCATCTCATATTTTATGTATCTCTCTTGAAAAGGGGCATGGGAGATCCGGCCTTAGTGGTTCAGGTGTAAAGTGTTGGCGTGAAGGATAGCCTCAATTATGAAGAAATTCCTATTGCAATCTTGGATCGTCAGGTTCGAAGGCTGAGGAACAAGGAAGTAGCTTCAGTAAAGGTGTTATGGAGAAATAGCATTTTGAGGGAGCTACTTGGGAAGCTAAAGCGGCTATGATGGCTAAATACCCCTACCATCCCAGTTTCAGTTTGAGGTATCAGTTTTTTCCCTAAAACTCTAATTAGATATTCATGTTTCGTTCATGCGTGCAAGTTTGTTTTATGTATGATATATGTATGTGATGTCTGAATTCAGTCCAACTATGTAGTTCTTTTCGGGGGTAGTCATTCCGTCAGTTTTTGGCTTAAATGATCAGTATTTGCATATGGTAATTGTATGTTTCTGGTTGCTGCTTGTTTCCTACATTCAAGGATGAATGTTTCCAGGGGGAGATATTGTAATACCCCAGAAGGGCCTAAGAATAGACCCGGGAGTTGAAGTTGGAAACTGTAGAAAAACCTGGAATTTTACACCAGGTTGACTCGAGGTATGAATCTTGGTGAGGACCTACGACTCATGACTCGAGTCGTGATGAACTTCAGGAGCCTAAGATCATATCACGGGTGATCATACGAATCATGACGCTTAGGTATGACTCGTGGTTAGGAGTCGTGGTGAAATTCTCAATGGTGACAGAATGAGTCATCACGGGTCATGGTACGACTCGTAGGATGTAGCAATGAGTCATGATGAGAAATCGTGGTTAAGTCGTATTTGGTATGGGTGGATGGTACCATGACTGATAGTACGATCCGTAGGATGGTACTACGAGTCGTGGTATGCGAGTCGTGGCCAGATTCAGAAGACTAAAAAGTTGTGAAGTGACCACAAGTCGTCACTTCGTGATACGACTCGTGGTACGAGTCGTGGTCGGCGCCAAATTTGTTTTTCAGGGAAATTTTATTAAGGGTAAATTTGACTTTTCTATGAACTTGGACCCTAAACCATGTCGTTTTTAGGTCGGGATAGGGTCTTTTAAGGAGGAAAAACTCATGCTAAGTTCCATTTGGCATTTGCAAGAACTAGAGAAGGGAGTCGGAGAAGATTCAAGGGTTCTTCTTCAATTCTTCAAGTTTCCACCTAGGGTTTTTCAAGGGAGTTAAGAAGAAAGTAATTCCAGGTATGTGAGGTTTTGAATAGGTAGTTTAGTTCCTACCTATGTCCAATTTCTCCCTAATTCTATGTTTGAAGTTACCAAAACTTAATGGGTCTTTATCAAATTGCATGATCCTTTAAAAATTTGAATGAGCTTGTTGTAGTATGTCTAACTTATGAATTTCAAATTATTTGGGCTGATTTCACTTGTTTACTCAATATTTCATATTCTAACCTCTAAAAGTATAGATACCAATTACGAGGAATTTTTAGTAAAGTTCATGGTCATGATGATTCCGTAAGAATAATATGAATTTTCTTAAATTTTAAGCATGTCTTCAAGTCTTCAACTACTCATGTTATTATGATCATGTTTCCTATAAATTTAAGCATTTCATGTATGATTGAAACTAGAGCTGTCAAAAAGGGCCGGCCCAACCTAATCCAACCCAACCCCAGCGGGTCAATGAGTTAAACGGGTTAGGCCTGGCTGACCCTTTTAACAAAAGGACCTTAAAAATGGCAGCCCAGCCCAACCCTAAGCGGGCCACTGGTTAGGATGGGTTGGCCCTTTAATAAAATTTAAACGTAATCTAAAACATGATAAACGAAAAGTGTGATTACTTAAAAATCACCAACCATTATAAGTCATCATTGTAACAATAAGTGCATATGATAATAACTAAGATGAACCAAAAGAAGAACAAATATAATTAATTAATCACTCACTAAAAATGAAGAGATCAAAAATCCATAGAGGTTGTGACTGCTCAAGAAGAAAAGTTGCGCAGGAGCCAAAACGGCGAGAAGAAAAGCATAGAATTTAGAAGACTTAAATCTAATTTTATTTGTTGGAAGTATTTATCTTATTATTATTTTATTATATAAAATATAATCCTATTAAAAAATAATAATTCTCTAGTAGTCTAGTTGTAGTACTATGTACTGCTGCTATACAAATGTACAATATACATCTTTTCATTCTTTTTATTTTATCTTATATTTTTTTTTTGTTTTCTTTATTAGTTAATATATTATACATTTAATAATTAGTTATTTTTTAAGTTTCGTAGGTTGGGCTGGCCTCTGAGGCTCATGGGCTAAGCCTTTGAGGCTGACAGGTCAAATGAGGCTGGGCTTTTAGGCCTCATTTCTAAACGGGCTGTAAAAAAATCATCCCAAATCCACTTAATTAATGGGTTGGGTTGGGCTGGCCTCATGGGCCAAGCCCATTTTGACAGCTCTAATTGAAACTATGGCAATGCCCACATGTCGCTTATGATTTATGAACTATGATTTTAGCCGATTCACGGGTCCAATTCCATGGCTAGTATTACAAACTCTCAAGCATATTATGATTCTTATGATTTAACTAGCCATGCATGTCATGTATGAATTTCTATGAGCACGTTTCATATTTTGGGATTAGTACTTAGCACCGAGTAGGTTCGGGGCCTAGGTCACACCCCGAAACTCAGAACCACGTGCCACCGTAGGTTATGTTTGGGGCCTCCTCAGTGACTGTCCCCTAAGCCATACGGGGCCTTCACGAGTGATATCACGCCTTTCATGGTTCATACCCTTAGCAAGGTATGAACGACCTCCTGACTAGGTTTACAGGTCGAGCTCCATGTGTGCTTATATGAGGTATGTCGGTTGTAGAAATCTCCCATTGTTCCTCATGGTTCTAATGCATGTATGATTATGTTCTTTTGGCTCAAGTTATGTTTTATGAAATGCTTTTCTCACATGTTGTGGCTATGACAGGTTTACAAATATTTTGAAAATCTTGAGCCTTACGATATACTTATGATTTCTGTCTTATGATCATGATGTCCCCACTCCTATAACTTTTATGTTTTTAAGTATTCTTTTACATACCTTACATACTTAGTACCTTCCAAGTACTGACCCACATATTTTCAGGATCTGGTTCGCAGGTTCAGCATCGTTCTTAGCTTGCTCTCAGCTCTCAATGGTGAGTCCTCATGATTCGAGGGCTTCATGTTCAGACCTTGTTTATCTTTTGTTTTTAGAATGTTGGGGTTAGTTGGGGGTCTTTTCCCTTCAACCAGTCTATTATGATTAGAGGCTTTCAGACTTAATTGTAGTATTCCACTATTTATGCTTGGATTATGTATTACCATTACTTATATTTCATGTCACTTTTCATTTAAAATCATGATTTATAATTTAAGTCCTCCACCTTATGTGTATGAATTAGATATATGCTAACGCCATGATTGACTTGGAGTCTTTCGGGACTCCTTGTCCCGTGTCTACAATCCAGATGTACTCTCAGGTCGTGACATTTAAGGTCCCCACACACGTGACCATGAGTCATGGTTAGGCCCCACGACTCGTTGAGTCAACCGTGGGCAAGGTTTTTGTGTAGGTGAAGAGGACTAGGTAGTGTACCCCACGGAATGTCCCCATGAGTCGTGGTCAGTCACCATGATTCGTGGGTTGGATCGTGAGCAACATAATGGAGCAAAGTGACATCTCAGGCAGTGCAAGTAACGAGTGGTGACCATGACCTGTGGTTACCTGTAACGACTCGTGAGTTCCCCCGTGTTGATCTCAGATGAACTCTTAGGCAGTGCACTCGATGATTGATGCCACGAGTCGTGGCTTTGAGTAATGAGTCGTCCAGTCCCTTGTGGGGACTGGCAGTTAGTTATTTCTTGCAAATTTAGTAAGGGTTTTTCCATAATTCTTATGATCCTAAGGCTTAAACTACGTTGTTTTAATATTTGAATAGTGGGTTTTAAGAGGGGAAAATATATTCTAAGTAATTCCTATTCATGCATACAAGAGTAAGAGTCTAGAGAGGGTGAACAAGGCAAATCCTTCAAGTTCTTCTTCAAATCTTCCTTCGGCAATCAGAGAAGTGGTAGAATCAAACTCTTTCAGGTATGTAGGATTATGAATGGGTGAATCTGTTCACGCCCATGCCCAATCTCTACTAAAAATCATGAAAATTCCTATGTTGATTCTATGGGGTTTTAACCCAATACATGAAATTCCTAATTCTCTACATGGGTATGATTTAAATATGTTTCTACTATTGAATTATGATTTATGGGTAGGTTTTACGATGTTTTCAATGAAAATCATGTTTCAAGCTTTATAAATTAAAATTCCCAATTATGAGAAGTTCATGAAAGTTGAGAATTTTGATAAATGTGCTAGTATGATGAGATATTTATGATGAAAAGCATGTTTTTAAGTTACCTATATTTATGATCATGTTTTTAAGTGAATTATGTATTTTAAAGCATGTTAAAGTATCTAGCAAGGCCCATATGTTCAAGTATGATTATGATTTTACGAATTTAGCTTACCACATGGTTTTGGAGCAAAGACTCCCATTTATTTTCAGCTTGTGGTATGGTATGAGCCAAGGCTCCTCATGTATGATTCAAATTTATGGATTCATGATTATTCAGCTGAATCATAGACGATAGTTAGCTTCGTTGAAAAATGATGGAGAGCATATGCATGTTTTTGGAGTAGTGTCTAATACTGTATAGGCTATGGGTCAGTCAAAACCTATGCCTCAGAATTACACGCCAATGTAGGTATGATCAAATTATATTGGGACCTCTTATGTGAGCTGTCCTCTGCCATGTTTGGGCCATGAGCTTGATATCGATATTACGGTATCGTCCATAGCCCTAGCAACGCTTTGGACGGCTCTACCCACTTGAGTGCGATAGTTGGGACCACATAAGCTCTATCGTGGTATGTCGGTTAAAAGACGAGTCTCCCATTGTTTCTCATGATTTCAATTATGCATGTTTATTACTCATTTTGTATAAATCTATATATGTGCTAAAGTAGGTTTGATCCAATGTTCAATTTTATTTATGACTATCAGATTGCAGCTTTGGGTCAATCGATTCAATTATGATGTTATGTTATGTTGAGATCATGTTTTCAGAAAGATAGCATGCAAACACTACTCTCAGATTCTTATTTTGTTTATGTTTTACATTATGCATGCTTTAACTGATTTTACTTATTTACACAGTTTTACTTACCTTGCATACTCGGTACATTCCACGTACTGACCATATACTCTATGCTAAATCGCTTTATGATACAGGCCCCGACACTCAGATTTAGACTTAGCACCCAACTTAGTGGTGAGTCCTCATCTTTCGAGGACCATTTTCTTTCAGATATCGATGTACTTTCAGTTTCAATATTAGAGAGTTAGTTGGGGTCTTGTCCAATCAACTCATTAGACTTAGAGGCTTTTCAGATAATAGAATGTATTCAGCTTCAGATTCGTGTATTTCTAATGTTATGCTTATTTCAGACTTCCGCTAAGATTATCTTGTCAATCCTTCTGTTTAATTTATTGAGTTAGATGTATGTTCATGCCATGGGTCGAGTTAGGGTCTCTTGAGGCTCCTTGTCCCGTGTCTCGATCTGGGCCTATGTTCGAATCATGACAAACTTGGTATCAGAGCCATAGGTTTGAAGTGTCCTAGGGTGTTTGAAAGCGGCATTAAGTAGAGTCATTTTCATGGGTGTGAAGCATGCCACATTTATGACTAAGAGGCTACGAAAAGTTTAGGAAATGTTCCCTCCTTTCATGATCTATGTTGTGTGATGAAATGTCTCCCTATCCATCTAACTCGTGCTATTCGTGATTGCAGAACCATAGCTCCCCATAGAGTTAACGGTAGGAAGAATGGAAATGGCCACGAATTAGGCAATGGAGACGGGCAGCAACATGCCCAACCAGTCCAGGAGCACAATTCACCGGAGCCGGTTGCCCATGCTAAATTCAGGGTATCTATTCAGATGCTAGCGTAAGCCTTGACCGCTCAGGTCAACCAGAAGGCAGTGGCACATGTCCCGCAAAACGGGAATGCGGAGTTAGCTCGAGTGAAAGATATCTTAAGAATGAACCCGCCAGAGTTCCTTGGGTCAAAAGAAGATGCAGACCCGCATGAGTTCATCGATGAGATTGTGAAGATCACCCAAGTCATCAGGGTGAATGGAGTTGAGTGTGATGAGTTATTCTCATATCAATTGAAAGGGGTCACACACATCTTGTTTCGTCAATAGAAAGATAGTAGGGCTGCCGCAGCAGGCCCTGTCACTTGGTAGGAGTTCCATGTTGCATTCCTAGATCGGTTCTTCCCTCGTGAAGTAAGGGAGTTGAAGGCAGCCGAGTTCGTGAATCTTAAGCAAGGGAAAATAACGGTGCAGGAGTATGCCCTTGAGTTCACTCGCCTATCAAAGTACACCCTAGAGTTAGTGGTGGATCAGAGGGGGCGAGTGAGTAGGTTTGTTCATGGCGTGGCGGGCTATTTAGACAAGGATTGCAGGACCGCTATGCTCCACTGGGATATGGATTTCCCTCGGATAGTCTTGTATGCCCAGTAGATAGAAGCGGCACATATGATGGAGAGAGAGGCCAAGAGAGCTAGAACCGATAGCTACAGATTCTCTAAGTTGAGGTCAGGTAGTTGGCACTGATAGTAGACCCACCAGAGATCTTCAGCCCCAGCATCTTCAATGTTGAGTGTGCCATCCATACCGAGGCATGACCAGAGGAGGCGAGCATCAGGCTCTAAGGGTCAGAGCAGTAGGCCCGCAGATTCTTCCCAGCTTGCAGCAGGTGTGGTTAGGGGCACACGGGCCAGTGCTTGGCATGTTCAAGTGCTTGTTTCGGGTATGGGTAGCTCGGACATATGCTTAGAGATTGCCCAGCAGTGAGACAAGTCCATGATGGGGGTCGGGCCCCAACTTCCAATTCAGCAGCCCCATCTGCATGCTCAGCACAGCAGGGGGCATCTACTAGCACAGGTGGTGGTCAGCAGTGGAACAGATTCTATGAATTAGCATCCCACCAGGAGTAGGAGGTTTCCCCGAAAGTAGTCACTGGTATGTTACTAGTTTTCCATCTTGATGTATATGTTTTGCTAGATTCAAGGGCTACCTTATCTTTTGTGACACCTTACGTGGCTAGTAATTTCGGAGTAAGTCCTGAAGTCTTGTCAGAACCCTTCTCAGTCTCTACTGCAGTGGGTGATTCAGTCGTCGCTAGACGGGTGTATAGAGGTTTCCCGATCACAATCCTTAAGAAAGTCACCTCAGCGGATCAAGTAGAGTTAGCCATGATAGATTTTGATGTTATACTCAGCATTGGATATTTTCATGTTATGCCTCAGTTAATTGTAGAACCCAAGAAATAGAGTTCAGATTTCCAGGTGAGCCAGTCTTAGAGTGGAAGGGTAGTTCAGTTGTGCCTGTAGGTCGTTTCATTTCCTGCCTTAAGGCCAGAAAGATGATTTCCAAAGATTTTGGGTACCATCTAGTCAGGGTTAAGGATACGAAGTTTGGGACCCCGACTATCCAGTCAGTTCCATTAGTATGTGAGTGTCCAGAAGTCTTCACAAATGATCTACCGGGTGTTCCTCCCCAGAGGGAAATCAATTTTGGTATTGACCTTCTTCCTGACAACCATCCTATATCTATTCCTCCCTACAGAATGGCTCCAACTGAGCTAAAAGAGTTAAAGGAACAGTTGAAGGATCTTTTAGATAAGGGTTTCATTAGACCGATCAAGTCTCCATAGGGTGCACCGGTCCTCTTTGTCCTAAAGAAGGATGGTTCTCTTCGTATGTGTATTAATTATTGATAATTGAGAAAGGTCACTATCTAGAACAGGTATCCTCTACCTAGGATTGATGATTTATTTGACCAGCTCTAGGTTGCCAAATGTTTTTCGAAGATAGGTCTCAGATTCAGGTACCATCAGCTCAGAGTTCAGGAGGGCGACATCCCAAAGACGGCCTTTAGGATGCGATATGGTCATTATGAGTTTGTTGTTATGTCTTTTGGACTAACGAATGCACCTGCAGATTTTATGGACTTGATGAACAGCGTGTTCAAGCCATACCTGGTTATGTTCGTGATTGTGTTTATTGATGACATCCTGATATACTCTCGGAGCGAGGAGGAGCATGCCGCTCATTTGAGGGTGGTGCTGCAGACTCTCAAGGATTGCCAATTATATGCCAAATTCAGCAAGTGCGAGTTTTGGTTGAACTCCGTGGCATTTTTGGGCCATGTGTTATCAAGTGAGGGAATAAAGGTGGACTCTCCCAGAAAATAAAAACGGTGAAGAATTGGCCTAGACCGGTGAATCCTTCAGATATCTGGAGCTTTTTGGGTTTAGTTGGATACTATTGGAGATTTTTGGAAGGTTTCTCATCTATTGCAACACCCTTGACCAAATTGACCCAATACTCCTAACCTCCTATTCTGAGGATTAGGGAGAATCGGATGGCACTGACATATTTATCACATCATAAGGTTCTTAGTACCTCAGGAGGATACTAGAGAGATCAAAGGTGTCTACTCCCGTCCTTAGGCTGACTGTCTCCCAATTGTGGCGCCTCACTGTTACCTCCTCCTACTGTTGTAGTTATCTTACAACTGGTTGGTGCCTGTCTTATATCAAACATTGTCCTAGACATAACAAGGAAAGCTTAGGGACTCAACCCTATACAATTCTGCTCTATAGCATGATCTGAGAAGGAGGGGTGACCATACTATCATGCCCCCTAGCCTCCTGCTCATAAAATGTGGTGCACAGCACATTTATAAGCAGGACTCCCTAGGATATGAACTGCTCTGATACCAAGTTTGTCACGCCCCACCTTGGGAAGCATGACTAGCACCTGGTGCCACACTGGCAACTAACTGACCTGGCTAGGCTTATGCACGTCCAGAGCTAACCTGCGACTCAATTCAAGAAAACAACGGGCTATATCTCTGCTGTAAATGCAGCCTTTGGTCGACAAGGCGGTATAGTCACCTGTAAACAAAAATAGCTAACCAACAACAGGCAATAGAAGGGATCCTACGTGGGCCAACAAGGCCACCATGTTGTGTAGTTATAAAAGAAATAAAGACGAGCTACTATACTAGGCCTCACACGGCCAACACATGAAGCATAACTGATTAAAGCCCCACACGGACAGCATACAACTAACTAACTGACGATTGTAGTATGAAAGCCTCTAAGAGTATAAATAGTGGTCGGGATAGGGCCCCGACCTACCCACAATGCTATATAACTGAAATAGAGAAATCTCTACAACCTGGCAACTCTAAATGAAAGGAGTTGACCCAATTGCGGACTCTGAACAGCTACTACTGAAGATCCTGGACCCTGTCTATCTAAACCTGCAGGCAAGTAATGCAGCGCCCCATATCTGGGTGTCAGTATAATATGTACCGAATATACAAGGTAGTAAATGAGTTGAATGAAAGCGGTGAAATACTGAAGTAAGTAGAAAGGAGAGGAAGAAAGATTAACCTGTAAGCTGGCTTATTCGTAACCTAGGTCTAGCAAACACTACACATACATAAGCGATGACCGCATAATCATATATTCATAAGCTATAGCTAGCAGACAAGAATGCAAACAAGAACCTAACCTGGCCCCCATAAGCCTGGAAGGTACAACCAGCACGAAATAACCCACTCGGGGCCCCCATAAGCCCTGGTGAGTGCACTTCAATCTATATACCCCTAACCAAGTTTATATGACTCTACTGGTACTATAGCCAATCTAACAGTCCCCTGGGTCTGTAACTGAGCCCACTCGGCCCCTGATCTTTAGCTGTGTCTGAGTCCGGTGGACTCCTAATATCTACACACCGAGCACCAAGCTCGACTGGGGTGTGGTGCCGATACGGCATATAATAGTCCAGCCATGGAATGGACTGTATGAGGACCTGGGACCCCATCTTCTTCCCTAGCAGATGGCATGCCGCTCCTCTAGAGTGACGCCATCTCGCCCCTAACGAGCATCGACAAAGCTAGTAACCCTAGGGTGGTCATGGATGGCTCCTAAGTGAGGGAAACCCCAACCAAGGTGTTGTACCAACATCTCAATCTAGCCACTCAAAAGGCGTAATTGGCCTTCTGGGCCTGACGTCACCGCTGCTCGCCCCCTAGGATAGTCTATAAGGCTGCTAGAAGGCATGTCGTGCGCCTGTCTCTAATCATAGGATCCTGATAGTGATCATGATCTCTAATAGTCTGGACTGAATAAGGCGAGATCTGGGTGGTTCAACACAGCTCTCTGTATGTCCTGCTCGGACATCTATAACTCATAATAACTATAGGGTTGTGAATGAATGACTACTCAGTTCCTCTATTTAGGACAACTATAGGGCTGGTACTGGCCAAACATGCTCCTGAGCGATCGGCCCCTAACCCTACACAGGAAGCTTACTAACATTTTTAGTCTGAGGGTAGTGCTGTACTACACAGTGCTGGTACTTTATACCCTATCCTGGTCTGGTCCAATCTTATATGACATTTCTGGGAGATTCCTAGCTTTAAGGACAAGTCTACCTAGACTTAGCCGTTCATGGCAATCTGTACCTAAGTAGCTTCTAAGAACGGGCTGGGTAGCTGGCTCTGCCGTTGTTTGTGAATAAGGTTCCCTTCCTTAGGGTACCCACAGGTTTATTAAACTTGAACAATTGGACTACTTCCTGGGTGATCATCCGGGTAAATGCTAAGTCAACTGGAACTGACAATTACTGCTAGTAGGTAACTAGATGACAGGCTGTCACTTAGCTCACTAGAAAACCTTCGGCTGCTGACCATCCAGTATGGCCTTCCTATATGGATTTTTGGCCCAGGGGCGTAAAGGTATGCCAATGGCCTCTGGGCGTGCTTTTCTGGCTACACAGGCGCCAAACTAGTAGTTATATTTCCTAATTGCGCCTATACTAGTCAACTTAGTAACTCAGGCTCGATAACTCTCATGAGATCTTAAGGTTTAGGCCTGGAAATAAAACATACAATTCTACTAATACAATGAACTAGAGAATAGAAGAGTTTCTATGATGCTTCTAGCGCGTATCGTACTTATCCTGTCTTTCCCGATGAGGAATACTGCGGTATAATCTATATACGTTTTCTAGCAGCTAACCAGAGCTTATATAATTGTAATATACTTGATAGCAGCTAATCACAGCATATCTACTCTTTATGTACCAACAACTGTTAATTACAACATGCTCAATTACAATCTAATGGTAGCAACTATCTACAACATATGGAATCATTACTTTTATTCGAAAACATAAGTCATAATGTTGTACGACGAGAATACTTGCCGAGGGTTAAGCGTTACATACCTCGATTGTTGTTTCCTGAATAACCGCTGAGTTTCCTCTTGTATTCGCCAGCTCTCTTCAGCTGTAACCGTTATACTGGGAGAAAGAGATGAATTTCAATACCAAATTCGGCATAAATTGATAACTTTAGATTTTAATATTGACTATACTTCAACTTAGAGAAACACAATCAAAAATATATTATTTCCCAATATCTCAAAAGGGAGAAATACTTACTTGAAGCTGTAATCGTATAGAAACTAGTTTGAAGCAATTCCGACAACTTTGACTCCAAGAGGTTACGATTTGCTGGGCGAATTTCAAGAAAATAACTCCATAGTAATGTTCCACATAGGCTTAAACTTAGATACCCTAAGTTAATTTGAGTTTGGGCAGCATTTGGTAGCATAAACGAACGAGAATTACCTGAAAATAGTGTGTTCCTCTTCTCTAGTCGTGAATCTGTTAAATTGAAATAAAACCAAATGAAAATATCGAACTTATATAAAACTTGGGAGGTGGACACGGGTTCCATGGCATGGAACCCATCACGCCGATTTAAGGGCATGCCATAGTGCCCAACGCGCAGGGAGGGGGTCCATGACACGTCACCCCTGTTGCGGCCTGCTCCGACTTTCTCCCGCGTGGTCCCGATTCCACGCTTGTTGGACCTTATCCCAGCCCTTACTCATACGCTTTGTACTCTAAAACTCTTGACTAACGTATGAATAAGCCGACTAAATGTTGGAACTTACGGGGTGTAACATTCTACCATTAATTTCGATTAGAAATTCATTGATTTTGTTTTCTACCAAATCAAGCCTAGTTATGCATGATTTATGATGAATCGATTTATGACCTATTCTCTAATTATTGATATTTACAAATCCATCATGATTTAGGATTTGAAATATGAATTTATTCAATTCCCTATCATGATTTGAGGATTTACAAGTTACATGTATGATCTACAAATATGCATGGATCCTATGATTTGGCTGACTCATAGGCCTTGATTCATGGCTAGTTAACGTATTTACAAGCATGTTTATGATTATCATGAATTTAACTAGCCCATGAACTCATGCATGATATACTAGGAGCACTATATATGTTTTTGGAGTAGTATTGAACACCAAGTAGGTTCGGGGCCCAGGTTCTGCCCCAAATCGCATAAACTATGTGCCATCGTAGGTATGTTGGGACCTCCTTTGTGACTGTCCCTGGCCCAAATGGACCTTTTCATGGTGATATCACAGTTTCATAGTTCTACCCTTGGCAAGGTATGAACGGCCTCCCGACTAGGTTTACAACTCGGGCTCCATATGTAGCATATGGGGTATATCAGTTAAGAGAATTCTCCCACTACTCCTCGTGATTTA
This sequence comes from Datura wrightii, assembly GCA_035772735.1. Taxonomy (NCBI): domain Eukaryota; kingdom Viridiplantae; phylum Streptophyta; class Magnoliopsida; order Solanales; family Solanaceae; genus Datura; species Datura wrightii. The sequence continues at coordinate 110,800,797 of JASDFA010000018.1, forward strand.
TGCATACTTATGTTTATGTATATTGTCTCAAGTCATGATTAATAAAGCTTTTCTCTTATGATTATGATTACGACCGTATTATGAATGTTTTAGAAAACCTTGAGCCTTACAATATGTTATGTTATGATACTTATGTCATGAGCATGTTGTCCTACTCTTATGATATTTTATGAGCTTTTACATATTTTGATTGTCCATTTTACTTACCTTGCATATTGGTATATTCCACGTACTGACCGCGTACTTTCTATGTTGTATCGTCTTATGATACAAGTTCCGGCTCTCAGGCTCATCCTCATATCTAGACCCCTTCAGAGTGTACTTCCAGCGTACCGATGAGTCCTCATGTTCTGAGGGTCGTTTGATAGAAATTCATGCTACTTATGATTCAGTACTTGCCTGGGTTAGTCGGGGGTGTTGTCCCATCAACCCATCGTATGTAGTAGAGATTTTCAGATAGTATGTAGTACTCAGCTTGCGTGTATGTTTAGAGATCCCCTTACATATGATACATTATGATTATGTTTACGTTTCTGCTATGTCTTGTGATTAGTATTCTGCTTATAATGAATAAAGTTAGATGTATGCTTATGCTATGGGGTCGACTTGGCGCCTCTCGGGGTTCCTTGTCCCTTGTCGCGATTTGGGTCTACGTTCGGGTCATGACACCTTTCCTAGAAACTCACTAGAAACTCATGGGCGTCCTCTCCTGGGGCACCTGAAAACCTCGGAGGACCCAACCTAATAAATCGATCAAGCATCTTCTACTCCTCAGGAGACATAACTGGCCTAGTTACAATAGGCTGAGAAACAACTGGAACTGGCAATATCTCTATACGGGGAGTCGCAGCAGCACGCTACACTCTTAAACCCTGAACACCCTGTGTCGTTTCCTCGGCTGAAGTCTGTGCCTCACCTCTAACATGTGAACCACTCGGAGTGCCAAGCAAAGCCCCAATCTTTGACATGTCCTCCAAAAGGATAAGGATCCTAACCATGGTATCTTGAAGAACTGGCATGGCTATGAATTCTGCTAGAGGTTGGGCTGGTCCCACCCCCTCTAGCTGATGTTGTAAATGCTCAATCTCAAATTTTGGCTCAGGTGATGGTGCCCTAGCTTGACCTTGAGCAGGCGGCGTAGCTCCTGCCCAGCCTCGACCTCTAGTTTTACCTCTGCCTCGACCCCTAGCCGAGGCCCTAACTGTAGGTGGAGGAGCCTCGCCCTCGCCTGTTGACGATCTTGTTCGAACTATCTTGGACAAAATGAAACAAATGAAGCCTTAGAAGTTGGAAGAATAAAGAACGTAGGATAAGAAATCAAAAAGGTGGAATGTTCCTAAGAATTCCCTATAGCCTCCCGACGGACGTCATCATACCGATCTGCGAGACTCTACTAGGCACTTGCACTTGTACTGGTAAGACCGGTAAACTTAAAGCTCTGATACAACGCTGTCATGACCCTTAATAAGACCATGATGACACCTACTACAACCCCTCAGTAGGTAAGCCAAAATCCTAAATCGAATATTGAAAGTAAAGACCAACTTAATAACAAGGAAGCAAAAACAAACAACGGGCCTCCAAGTATAGATATATACATAACAGGTACAAAATATACAACATGGGCCCTAAGGAACCAAGAAAATACAATATACACAAGATACTAATCTCGGAACTAGTATAACCAGTACAAGAGCCTCTAAAAGTACTAGAATAAGGCTATACAAAAGAAATACAACTGTCTGAAAGATACAAAATATAGACAGGAGATATAAGATAGAAAGTAGTAAATCTCCGAATGTCAAGATCTCACCACGACCTGAATCAGCAAAAGAACCCACGAACAAGTAAAGGATCAACGCGGGTGACTCGTACTGGGAGCTGTATTAGAAAAAGATGCAGAAGTGTAGTATGAGTACCAAAACACGGGGTACTCAGTAGGCATTATAGGTCGATCGAGCTTACTAACCTGGAATTGCAACAGATGAAGGATAACGTGAAAATAGGAGTAATACACAAATACAAATGTACACATACAAGTATACAAGAATGATGTCGTGCGGTATGGGATGATGCAATCCAATATGTGGCCAATGCAGAAAGCAGCAAAACCCGGTAATGACCTCGGGTTGCCTGGCATCTCACCTCGGATGTAATCACAATAAAACCCGACATAGACCTCAGATCGTCTGGCATCTCACCTTGAACGTAACAGAAAAAGTAAAGTGTGATTGGTCCGACATCTTACCTCGAACTGAATTTGCAAGTGATACAAATATTTTATAATATCGAAAATCAGTAAAACAGTAGTACACTCCCCTTCCCTCCCCCAGAGCCTCAATCGGTAAAAGATGAGATACTTTTAGTTTGAAAGCCAAAAATCAGTATTTTTCCTTCAATTATATTCCAGTCCATGTGCATGTATATGTAGATGTATGTGTGTGTGTATATATATAAAAGCATATAATTTCATATCAAATAGGGTAAATCACCCACCATACCACATTCATACTAACCTAGAGTCCATCCACTCCAAAGCCACACCCTCAGGCCCACAATCTCAAAACAGAGGAAAAAACGGGGAAACTAAAACGATAACAAATCCAACAAACGATAATGATCCAAAAATCTCAAGGAAAACACCTCCTATCTAATTCTACTATAAAAACCACTCCTAACATAACCTAAGAATCCCAAACATATTCGCAATATAGCAACTAACGACCTAAACAAAAGCTTATAAGGGAATACTATTCTAAAATCCTTGAAATTTGGCCAATAACCCAAAAAATTATTACAACCTAATTCTAACTAGAAAATCACCCTAATATCATGAAACTTATAAAATATACTACCAAACTGAGCCAAGTCTAAAGAAATAGAAGCATAACCTACCTCACAGTTGAACGTCAAGTCACGAATCGTCATTTAGAAGCTTTACCTTTCCTTAATGCCTCGGATCTCTCCCACGCTATCACAAACATGATATACTCATTAAAATGAGGCTAACGATACCCATATTGATATATTTTAATTCATGCTAAAAATCGGATCGAAAATAAACCCTCAGAGCCCGCTAACGAAATCTGAAATAAATTACAGCATTGTATTCCTCAAAGATTCATGAACTCATACCCGAAATTTATGACAAAATCAAGCACCTTTCGGGGCTCAAATCAGCCCAGAAATATCAAAAACATAAAAAGAGAAATTGTAGGATTCGAAGCTCAAAAACGCGGATTAAACACGAAAATAAAGCTATAATTAGCTAAGGAATGAAGAGGGGAAGATAATTTATCTATTTACCCAAGAATCCGCTAAGAAATGGTGGAAATCACCACTTATCAAGCTCTCAATAATTGTGGGTCAAGTTTTTGATGAGATGAGCTGAAAGGGAAGTGATTTACCTATAAACCTGTCGATTTTTTGCTGCGGCGGACTCCGGATCTCCATGATGGATCCGCTATAGCGGACTGCCTTATGCTAGCCACAGCTCCAACTTCAAATGGACCCCCAAAATTCATTTGGAGTGCCATGAACACAAACCTTATATGTTTTCCAAGTGAAACAGCATTTCAGACTCAATGGAATTGACAAAAAAACTATTGAAGGTCGTCTTGACAAGATGAACACCAAAATCAATAGTTAAACCACATAAAAACAATCGTCCAAATGCCAAAAATGAGTCTGAAATCCTTGGGACCCTAACTAAAGGTCCCACTAGCCTAAAATACAGACTTCGGAGCTAATGGCGTTGACGGAATTCTCATCCGAGATTGGTTACTAAAAAATATTGATCGAAGTCAATCATTTCGACTCTAGAAACTCCAAAACTAGGAAATCTTTTCAAAACTCACTGAACACTTTGAGAACCATGCTACCCATCCCCGCAAGTCACAAAAAGCAATGTAGAAGCCCGGGAAGGGTCAAAATGATAAAAATGCACAAAAGTAAGAAAATGACCAGGAGGGTCATTACAGGTTGAAGCTAGGAAAAGAGAATAACAATGACAATTTAAGGCTATCAACGCTCATCTAAATTAACCTGAGCTCTAGCCGAGGATAGTTAAGTCAACAATTACTGTGAGACAAAAATATACACACTTTGAGACCGAGAGGAGATAAGTGAAATTTGATATACCAAGGTCGAGAGACGTTAAATATACGCACTTTGAGACTGAGAGGAGATAAGTGAAATTCATCTATCAAGGTCGAGAGATGTTAGATGAACTAAAATGTAAGTCTTACATAAAATTCACCAGGATAGATCACTAGTAAAAGCCTACTAAGTTATGAGAGCATGGGAAACACGGTCCTAGTTTTGTCTTGATAATTGGATACACAACTCAATCTTTGTTAGAATTTTTTTTCTTCTTTATTTGAAAACCCCCCTTCCAAAATATTTATTATAAGTTATTTTATTCACTGTTAATATATTGTTTCTTCCTTATTCCCTTTGGGATCGACCCCAACCTTTGTTGGGTTACTATATTTGACAGCGACCGATTATACTTCAATTGCAAGGTGTAATTTGGGCATAATCACTAATTTGATGATTTTAGGTGGTATCTTGATGCTCTTCAAAGTAAGGCCTCGGCTAGCTTACATTTTCTTGATTTTAAGGTATGTTTAGGCTATTCTTTCACCTTTTTAGCATGAACCCGAGCTTATCGTTAGTCTTCTTTTCTTTTGGTATATAGGTTGTGTTATGGTGCTTGATTTTGAGCTATATATATGCTTAGTGAGTTACTGATTGTGTGTTATTTTGTTGGGTATGGTTGAGCATCAAGTTGGGATTATGCTCCGGTGGGCATATCATCTAGTCAAACGAATTCGTGGAAGTTTGGAATGGAGCAGGTGTGTAGTAGTTATTGATATTGTGAATTATTTAGGGTTGTTCATGTTTCCTATTATGTATGTATTTATCATATATGATTGTGTATTAAATGTTTTGTTGTTATCTTGTGGCTTATAGATACCCAACACACGAGAGGTGCTCTGGCTAGAGGTTGATCCTAAGGTGTCTTGTGGCTTGAGGACACCCAACGCAAGAGAATTATTCCAACTAGGGGTTGAACCTAAGGGTTAATATGGTCTATGGAGTTGATAGTTCCTCTATAGTACCGAGCCGAGAGATGATTTGGGAGTTATTCCGATATGTATGAGCCTTCCTAGGATCACGATAGTTCTCCTAGTTGAATTGAGCTCCACAGACTACGCACAATCGAGAGTTGTTTCGGCAACACTTGATTGTTATTATTTCTGATGTGTGTGCTTATGTTTTGTGGTTGCCTTGCATTATATTTGTTTGATATCTATGGATTCTACTTGTGACATGATGATAGTTGAGATTGTTGAGAGGCCTAGAGTTGGCTCAGTTAAGACATTTGATTAGGCTTCGGATGGTACAGGCGGTTACAAGTGAATTGTGGCAGCTAGGTGCCAGTTGAGTGTTTATTTATTCACTTATTTTGTTGTGTGGACTTGCCAAGCTTATGAGGGTCGGGTAGGTTCTATTTACTTACTTGACTCATGGTACTCTTCTTGTTTTCATCTAATATGTCTATTGATCTGTACTCTGAATCCTGTTATCTTTTATGTTTTACATAGTCGGTGGCACATTTTCATACTAACGCCCTAGTTGGGGGCAATGCATTCATGCCTGCAGGTGCTGGTCGGCAGGTAATTTGAGTTTTTGATTGTTGAGTGGAGTTCCAGTAAGTTGGTAAAGCTCCAGGTCTTCCGAAGTTGCTAGATGTTTGTATTATGGGTAGGTCGAAGCCCTATCTCGGATAATTGATTGTTGTCGTATACATAGAGGCTTGTAGACGTCTGTTGTGGGAGTAGTGTTGTTGTTGTGGGCCAGGTGGACCTGTTGTATAATAGTTTTCTTTTCGGTGGTTTTGACGGCCTATTGTATTTTTTTTGGTTGGTCAGGTGAGCCAGCAATCTATTCTTATCGCTTTACTCTAATTTCATAGTTGTTACTATGTTGAACCTCGTCGTTTCTAGCTTGTTGTAATTAAATTTGTGGCAGGGTGTGCTCGATCAGGCATGGCACAAGATGTCAGTCATGCCCCCCTCCCTCCCGGTCTTTGGGATGTGACATTCACACTCAATACATGAAAAGGTAAGGATCTCCAAAACTTGGACACCAAAACAAGCTAGCTTGTTGGTGAGAAATATTTTTTTATGCTACAGAATGGTTGGAATCAGGTATAGATAGTCTAAATTCTTATGTAGCAAATGAAAAAGTTCAGCATTAAGAAAGCTTACATTTCCTTTGTGCCACAACATCTAAAAATTTCTTAAAAGTTCATAATTCTGCTCAAAAGCCTTATTGTTGGACACCAGTTTATTCTGTGGATGACAGTTCAAAACAGGCTATAAACAGTGGATAGATTGTAAGATGGAGTATCTAGGTTTTAACCATATGTGTTCTATGCTAAAACGATATTGAAGAAACACATAATACTTGTTATTTTAAATATTCGTATTCTATATTTGTCTAGTAGAAACTACTAAACTGGTTAGGCATCAACAGACAAATTGGACAATGAAATTTTGAAGTTTGGTGGCTTTTCTAAGAGAGTGAACAATAGGAACTCAAAATAGAACGCGTTGGTATTTATTTTTGTAGCTGTTGTGTACCATATTTGGGTACACATTGTAGGCCAGGATCAATTAAACGGCATACTTAAGAAAAGTTGAATACTTTTCCTTGTTATTAGATATTATATTCCATTAGACGAAACTACTCAATTTATAACCTTCCTAGAAAATGAAATTGAGTAGTTGATAGTGAAACATAGAATGATGTAGAGTTGTAGCTTTTAATTATTTTTTAGGAAAAAGTGGTCAAAAATGCCCTCCGTTAATAGTTTGGTTAAAAAATGTCTCTACCGCAATGTTTTAGTTCAAAAACGCCTCTATTGTTAATAGTTTGATCCAAAAATATTCCTACTGTTAATTATGGGTCAAAAATGCCCATTTTCTAATAAACATATTTTTTCTTCTTTTTTAACACATATTTTTATAGAATATTTTTTTAAAAAAAACTCATTTCTTAGTTTTTTCTTTTAAAAATTCTTTAACTAACAAAAAAGTGAGAATTAATCTTCTTCTTTGTAATCTCGTTTTATCAGTTAAAATAAAATAACCATGTGTACTTTTTAAACTGATAATATAGGTCGTACATATATAAATCATAGTAACCTCATCATTAATTTTTATTTAAATAATTAAAAAATTCTAATAAAATAAAAAATATTTTTATTTCTTAATAATATTTTGAATTAAAATAGGATAAGCATTTAATAATGTATTTCTTGATTTTAAAGTTAAAATGAAAAAAAAGGATCAACAATAATCTATCAGGCAATATTTTAAAAATATTTTATAATTTGAAGCAATGTAATAAATTTTTCTGTTTTATGACATTATGATTATTATATATTAACTTTAAAATCAAGGATTGTATTAGCAAATGTTTATCTTTTTTTAATTCAGAAAAGATTAAGACATAAAAATATTTCCTATTTCATAGAATTTTTATTTTATCGTTATCTAAATAAAAAATAAAAAATTAATTATTGTGATTTTATATATATGAAAATTAATCATGTATTATAATATTTTTATTAAGAAAATAATATGTCTAAGAAAATATGTTTATTAGGAAAGGACATTTTTAACCCAAAAGTAATAATGGAGGCATTTTTGGACCAAACTATTAACGACAGGGGCAATTTGGACCAAAATATTAACAGTTGGGACATATAACCGTAGACATTTTTATTCAATTTCACACAATTTAAAAATATTTTCAATTCTTTTCCCTATTTTTTATTATCCTAACTCTATAATTCAATGAGTAGGTGGTGTGCAAACTTTACTTTCGTTAAATAAAATTTTTAATTTGACCAACAATAAAATAAGGTTGAATACATATGCAGGCCTTTGAATTTGTCAAAAAATTTTATTTAGACAGTTAGTTCAATTAGAGAAGTGACATATTAAACACCTAATGTTAATTAAAAATCTACTTATGAAATGTATGTTGTTGACATGACATGAAAGCATATCACATGAGAGAGTGAAAAAATATAATTTTTACTATATTTTTGGCTGATTCCTAGTTTATTTTTTCTTTTTTTGTATGAGTTCTTTTTCGTCACGATTTCTCTTTTGCTGAAATTTCAGTCAAAAGAATTTTTGCTAACCCATTGTCAAAAGTTTGGACAAAAAAGCTCCTTTCCCCGATTCCAGTTCCCACCTATAATCCTTCTTTAACCCACCCACTTCAATCTTCATGACTTCCTACTATTTACTTCTGAGATTAAAGGAGCCATCAATACAGAAGTAAAAAATGAATTTTTTGATCATGAAGAAATAATGGTCTCGAACGAATTAGTAATATCAACACCAAGAAGCTCCTATCGCCACACACACACACACACACATATACACACATACACTCGATGAATGTTTCTCTTCTTTTCTTTTTTTTTAAATTTTAACTTTTTTTTCCCAATCGATGATCATCACATTACTAATACTTAATGCGATGCTCTAACCTCTAAGCTAAGCAGGGTCTACATTACAGAAATCTTATATGTATAGTAATTCATCGCTGACATGTCATTTCCTTATTAGTCTTATTTGCCACGTTACTAATGAGTGGCTTTCACTCGTACTAACTTCTTTAGACTCGTCAAAATAAGTGTTCAATAGGCCTATTTTTAACTAACACTAGCTGTTTAATAAATCACTCCTTTAATTGAAGTGTTTAAATGAAATTCTTTTACGAGTTAAAAAGAGTTATATGTGTATTCACCTTTAAATAGCAGGATTAAAAGTGGTCATCTCTATAACTCCCCCGAGGGAGGAGATCACCTCAATTCATTGTTGGATGCTTGCCACATCCCACATGAACACTATACAATTTAGGGTTTAAATTCACTTTGTATTAAAATTATTTTTAATTAAGATCTGACTCTCCCTTCTAAATAACTAAGAAAAGAAAACACGAGATTAATTTTTTTTAAAAAAAGTGGTCTGTTAAGGAAAACAACTACGTATTGCATTTTATATTTGCCCTCACATGTGTGAAAACACAGCCGTAATGTTTTTACAGTTACTTAGCTCACTATCAAATTACAAAAAGAAAAAGAAAATAAGCTGACAGGAAATAAACATGCCCTTATGCCAAGTAATATTGAACTTTAGACCTGTTATCGTAAGTTCCTCCCAATACATTCACTCGATTGGTGTTGTTATATTGATGACTAATTACAAGCTACAGCTTCCACCGAAATTCTCAAAGCATATTTGGGCAATGTATAACTAATAACATAGTGAAAAGGAACTCAGACGGATTTGATTGCCATAAACTTGTAGAGTGTCAGCACTATGCAGCCAGTGCACAGGAGAAGATCATTCCCCAACTTGCTGACTGGCCTCATGCAGCAAACTAAGCCAGTCACAATTTGTATACATGTTCATCGTCCACCCAGCAACTATTATCCTCTGTCTAGCGCCGGTGCCTTTCTTTAAACTTCTTCAACCTGCAAATTAGAATCAATAAAATTGACAGTCAGTTGTAGAGGTTATGAAAGTGTTTCTAGAGCCACACTAACATGAAAAAGACCCTTTCCGTGATTGACTATTAAGCATGCAAAGCATGGGAGCAACCTGAGGGAGATTCATTAATTCAAAAACAGCTTTTGTGGGCGTTAGTTCATTGTCAATAATCCGTGCAACTGCAGTTAAAACTGGCATTTTAACCTTGTACTTCTGTGCTAAAGCAATCACAGCTCCAGCTGTAGCAACACCTTCAGCTACCTAAATATGTAGTTGCTGTTAAGGAGATAGAACAGACAAAGCCACAAAATGACAAAAGCAACTCAATTTTTTGAACCTGATTCATTGAACTAAGTATATCGTCAAGGTTTTCCCCTGATCCCAGACGAACTCCAACTGTTCTGTTTCTTGAAAGGCTCACAAAGCATGTAAGCATAACATCTCCAGTTCCTGATAGACCAGTTAATGTTGTTGACTTTGCACCCATCTTAAATGGAAAGAGATTAGTGTCAACCAGTGTTTTATGATAAAGATAACCAAGCTGATAGCTCAAAATAACAGATTCTTTAGAAAGTATGATCACATGGACTTGATACACTAAAGATCTCCATGAGGAGCTATCAAGCAGCGAAATACTTGGAACAGAAGATCGAGAAATCTATATAGCAATGCCTAATATCTGATACTTCGAATATATGCTCGAATTACAATAATCAGTCAAATAGCTGCTTGAGAATCGTGTGGGAAAATTAGTAGACAGAAAATACAGAAACTTCTAAGGTGTGATGGAGGCCAACTAACCTTTGTTGCCAACCATCGAATTTCAGAGCAACCTTGTGAAACAAGAGCAGCCATGGAATTATTACCAAGATTTAGTCCTTCCACAATGCCAGCTGCAATTGCCAACACATTTTTCAGTGCACCTGCAATTTCAACCCCTGTAACATCACTGTAACATCAGGAGTTACAAGCAAGCATTTGGAGTGCAAAACCTTTACAAATGTTAACTTTGTTCTCTCCCCTCCCTCCCCCCCTCCAGAGGTGTTGGAGGTAATCCAGCCACTTCTACACAGAGTAGGTTACTTGGACTAGGTGCAACCTGACCATCTATTCCCCCAGAATCTAACAGCAGAAAATGCTATTAACTAAAGTGTATCTAGTAGAACCCTCTACACAACTCTCCTTCCCTCCAAAAGAAAGAAAGAGCAACAGTGGAGCATTGTGCGCTGAAGAAAGCAGCCTTCTTTTTCTTTCCTTTTCTACTTTATCTAAAAAACAATCCAAAATAGTTTCAAATATATGCTCCTCCTAAATGTTGTTTTATTTATTACTCACACCGTTTCATCTTACATAACATGATTTTCTTATTAATCCATTCCAAAAAGAATGACATCTTTCTAAATTTGAACTTAGACTTTTCATTTTACCCTTAATGACAAACTTCTATAGCCATGTTTAAGACTATAAGTTTCAAAAGTCTTATAGCCACACAAATATTATAGCACGTTTAAGATCACAAATTTCAAATATCTTCCTTTCTTAAATTTGTGCCCAATCAAACTAAGTCATATAAATTGAAACAGAGGGAGTATATGATTCTGAGATCCAATAATGCAACTAACATGACACAGAGGAGATCCAATCAGACATTACACATCAGAATTTTAACAATTTCCTTTTTTTTAAAAATCAAAATGCAACCAAAATAAAAAAATCTTCATAATGTTTCTTATAGAATAAAAGAATTCTTTTATTCCTGCTGATGATCCTTCAAGGTCCATGAAATCCATCCCAAAAATCGAAGGCAGGATAAGCATCAAACAGATCCTGTTAGATCACTACATTATTGTGTTTCTCTTTTCTTTATTTTTTTTGGTATGGAACAGCAGAAAGAGAGCGTCAAAAAGTTCCCTAGCCTTTAGTCATAATATTCTATGATAGACTTGGTACCAATGTTTCTGCTTTGACTAGTGATTGAAATACCTTGATGTGTTGATTCTCAGATTTTTAGAAGCCATAAGTTGCTGAACGGAATTTGCCATCTTTTTGTCTTTTGAAGCTACTACCAATGCTGCACAAGCAAAGCAAGCTTACTTTTGAACTTCGAGCAATGACAAAATAAATTCTCAAAACAGTCTAAACAACCTGTTGGTAGTTTATTCATCAGCTCTAGTGCAAAGGAAGGACCAGATAGAACAACATAGGGTTGGCGAGGATTTTTCAGTGCTTTGGGAATTATCTGAGACATCGTTCTTAATGTGTTTAGCTCTAAACCCTTGCTAAGAGATATGAAAGGCAAGCCTGGATCAACATAGTTTGCAATTTCCTCAAGGAATGATGTGCTGAACTGCAATAAGATATAATTGGTAAATGCACTACCTTCCTTAAGGTTAAACTAGTTGCAAAATAAGAGATCAACCAAATCAAAATAAATGGACAAACTTCAGGTGCAGATCCAAGCAAATAAGGACTAGGACATGAGATTGTACTTTTGATTCCATAATTCCAGCATAGTTCATCGCACTATAAACAAACTATGAACTAAGAAAACATAAAATATACCTGAACAGGTACAGCATGGAAGCAAAAATCTGCACCTAGCAGAGCAGTTTTTGCATCAGTAGTTGCAATGACATTTTCTGGTAGCTTGTGCTGTGGAAAATATTTACTGGAGCAAAAGAGAAAGGAAAAGGTTACGAAGCACAAAATGACAAGAAATACCTAAACTGGCAAGCTTAGACTATTAACATGAAAACCCAATAGATCAAACATCTCTCTCTCTCTCTGCGCTCGCCACCCTTTTTCACCAGATAGACTGAGTGGAATTGGCTGGGAGTTTAGGTCCAGGTGATGGCTATGCTTTTGGTTATGGTAAAATCCTAAAGTATATACAAGAACAGAATTAAAGGCAGAAACTCACCAGTTCTGGTGTTCCTCGTTTATTGATTGACAAACTTGAGGATCTCTTACAAGCACATTTACTTCCAACTGGGACTTTCTCGTTGCAACATGAGCTGCCATTGCTGTTCCAAAAGATCCACCTCCAAGAACCACTATCTATGGCCCAAGGACATTAAAAATTTGTATCAATCAGCACTAACATTTAATTCACGCAACCCAAGAACCATCAAAAAGGGGAAAAGAAGAAAAACAACAGGCCATTATACTTAAGAACACAGTTTTTTCAACTTCTTCTTTCTTTATGCAGGAGGGGGTTCATGAATTCATTTCTAGTACTTGATGATCAAAGGATTAACGGAAGTTGATAGAAGGAAAAAACCCTTTTCGTCATGGATTCGCAGGGGCATTCTTTGAGACCATAAGAGAAAGAAATATAAAGGGCCTTTACCATAACAAAACCTTTATGATTTTTACACTTTGCTTATATATCTAAGCAGAAAAGGTCAAAAAGTATTTCTACCCTCCAGTGAAAATAAGTTCTAAGAAAAAAAGAACTTTTTATCGAAATCTAAAATATATATATATGGCAATAAATTGTGTCCAATGGGATTTGACTATGCATTTTACGATGTGCATAAAATGGGAAAGGAAATTAAAACAATGCTGAAGCATAACATAAAGAAGTCCAAGCATATTAGGGTACTTGATGGGAAAGGGAAAAAAGGGAACACCACCATGTTTAAACACAATAAGAAGCAAACATGCCAATGCTTCTAGAACCCACAATTTTAGCAACGGATACAAGTTCTTAAAGGACATATGAGTACTAAGCCAAACAAGTATTTACTACTATGTTTAAAGAACCAAATCCCATTAGGGCGTTGCTTGGGCTTTGTAGAGGAGATTCTCTAAGGTGGATTTGAAATCAATCTACGCTACTTTACTGCCACCTGTTCTTGACTTTAATATGTTTACAAAAATTCTCTAGTGAAAAGAATTTCCAAGTCGCCAAATACGCACAATACCCCCACAAAGTTATCATCTTCCAGATGCGCAACAGAACAGCAAATGACCCAATGTACTTGGAGTAATAGAAAAAGCAGGAAAGTAAAAGGGAGTAATCACCTTATTAGTACGTTCAAGGACGTCAGTTTTGGCCTTGGACCGCAAAGAACGAGACCAACGGACCAGCTTCTCCCAAGCCAGTCGGACAATTTTCCGGCGTTCTTTTGGGCCATCAAGCGACAGTGCGAGGCTTTCAGGCTCCCGTCCCGGTGGCAGAGATTGAGCTCGGGGGGCGGTGGAACAGCGGAAACGAGGGGAAGAAGAGGGTTCGAAAGGAAAGTTGTGGCGAATATGAGGAGGTAAGCAGCGATGAGAGTGAAAAGGCGGCTCTAACAGCCAAGTCATTGCTGATTTTCTCTTCACAATTGCTTCCTCACAGGCTGCTCCGCTATTTCAACTTTTGGTATGTTTTCATTTTATCCAATATTTATTTTTCACGGGGCGCTCTTTCCACGTTCACAATTTTGGGTGCTAATAGTACTACTTGTATGACGATTTCCTTCGGGACCTTGTTGGGAAATTCACTTGCTGATTTGGATTAGTGTAATTGTTAGTACAGTAATTATATAGCCTATTAATTGTATAATATAGTAATTATAATAATGTATTTTTTCTGTTTTATTTTAATTCTAAAATAAGATTTATATATTCATTAAGAAAAAATTAATAAGAATGATAATTTGACTAATATAACCCTATTAATTTTTTGAAAACATACAATAATAATTTTTTTCACATTTTAAAATGAGTTTAAGTACTAAGGGTAGAATTGAAAAAAACATGGTTAATTATCTCTTGAATTTTGAAACTAGCAAGTATTTTGAAACAATTATTTTTGGTATACCTAGCAATCAAAATGGAACATGGGGAATATTTATTTTTCATGTTGTAATTATAGTGTAATTAGAATCGTACTATTTGATTGCACAAGTGTAATTACAAAATCAGATTAACTTTTTAAAATAAAATTTAATAATCAAAAATTAATATTTGATAAATAGATGTGTTTATAAATGATATTAAATTAGATATTTAAGACACATACTGTCTCTGAAAAAAATATTAATTAATAAATATATGTTTTTAACTATTATAAAAAAATAATTGAAATGTATTTTTAAATTAATAATATTTTAATTTAATTAATTATAAAACTAAAATTCATATTTTTTTAGAACATCATAGAATGCATAATCGACAAAAATATTAATATTATAAATATAATGTCATAAAATCATTTAAATGTTTGACCAAAAATAATCTATTAATTGTAACTAAAAAATGAATGGCATGCAATGTGAAAACAAGTCAATACTGCTAAAACAAATAAATTGAAACAAAAAATGTAATATAAATTCAAAATTAAGAAAAAAAAAAGTTAACATAATACTCTTATGTCAAATTCCAACATAACTTAAAATAAGTTCCAGTATAAATTAAGTAGATATAATTCAAAAGAAAAGAAAAACAAGATTGTAACATCATTTAACAATGAAATTCTACGTTAATTAAAAAACTAGAATAATAATGAATTTATGTTAAATGAAGAAAATAAAAAATATGAGCAATTACATAGAATCACAAGAAGTAAAGGTTGAGAAATGAGAAGAAAGAAAATAAAAGATAAATAATGTAAATAAACTAAAATAAAATAATAAAAAAAATTAAAAAATGATAGAAATAAAGAAAATAAATTAAAATAAATACAAAAATGAAGAAATTAAGAAGTAACCTTGTAATTATACAATGTAATGACCTGCAATCTTCACCTCCTCCTAAGAATTGGAGAGTGTAATTACTTCATCCTAATTACACCAAATTCTCTGGTGACTATGTTATTATCTGGCCAAACAAACAAATCAAACTGTATAATTACATCCAATTATACTCAAATTCAATTACCAGGTAGTTTTCCAACCTATGAAGTCGTTTTGTTTAAAAATAACTATCACAATCTCAATTGGAATCCCAGATCGAGACACGGGACCTAGAACCACGAATAGGTCCAAGCTAACCCATGGCATGTTCATACCAACTCAAAAGAATAAATTAAACGGAAACTTGAAACTTAAACATGAATACGCGGAAGTCTGAATATTATAAAAAAAAAAGGTAACTAAAAGCGTTAACATCACAACACCGAGCCACAAGCTGAATATACTACGCTATGTCCAAAAAGCCTTTATTTTCTTATGAGATGCTGGGACAAGTCTCCAACTAACTTCAAGTCTGAAACTAAACTGACAAAATAACATGACTAAAAGATTGTCCTCAGTAGATGAGGACTCACCAACACAGGGCTATGCTGAACTTATAGGGAGCAGGACTAACGGCGTGGCAGAGTCTGATTGCCCAAACCTATATCATGAAACGATATAGCATAGAGTATGTGGTCAGTACTTTGAATGTACTGAATATGCGAGGTAAGTAAAACAGTCTAATAAAATGCATAAGGAGGTCATGATAGTAGGACGTTTCAAACATGAAGTAATAGTCGTAATTTAAGCATGAGGGCTGAAGGTTTTCAAAACAGTTCACAAGCTAGTCATAAATATATTCATAAGAGAAACCCTATAAAAAAATATAATTTGAGTCAAAATATCATAATCATGAACATGCATAAAATCATAAGGAATAGTGGGAGGATTCATCATAACTGACACCATCATGATAGAGCTTACATAATGTCCCAACTATCTCGCTCAAGTAGGCAAAACTTCCCCAAGCTTGCCAGGCAAGGGATGATGACATGGCGTGATCACTAAAGAGACCCTGTAGGATTACATGAGTATAGTCCTATGTTGGCACGTAGTTCTGAGGCTTGGGTTTTCGGAACCCCCGACCTACTCAGTGTTAGATACTACTCTCAAAAATATGCACATGGCTCATAGAATAATCATGAAACATAGTTGAAATACATGGGCTAGTTAAAATCATAAGATACATAAATATTCTTGAAATGCGTGAACTAGCCATAAAAGAAGCTCGTGGGTTGGCCATAAAGATAATCATGATACTTGTAAAAGCTATGCATACTTGAGAAAGTCATCATACTTGAAATTCATAAATTCATAAAAGGTTCTTGTAAAAATCATACATCATGATCATAATACATAACTAAAAACTTGAGAGTTGATATCATAAGAAAATCATGGGATTTCAATAGAAGGGAATTTAACCCTAAAAGTTCATAATCATGCTTGATAGTAATTTCGTGGAATACTTGATGGAAATACAAAATCCTAATCATAGAATTATCAATTCGATCAAGATAGCTAAACCCATATAGGAGAATCATGAAGGAATTCAACAATACCCAATAAAGCCCTAGAAATTCGAAACTAGAGCATATGGAATGGGGGATCAGGATTTCAATTGGAGAAGGGACATGAGGGTGGAAGAACCCCTCATTTATAAACCCCATATACCTTGGTTCACTGATTTCTTGACTTAGCTTGAAACCTCAAGAGAATTTGAGAAGATGAGAGTGAAGAACCCTAACTTATTCTTGTGAGTCTTGAGAGATTTTGATCTTCAAATTAGAGGGTTAGGAGTAGAATGAGAGTTCTAGAGTTAATATTCCCCTTAAATCACTCTTTCCCATACTTACAATGACGTAGTTTAGGACTTAGGAGCTTAGAGATTACAAAAATGCCCTTAATGATTCGACAGGAAAAAGGACACTGCCAGTCCCAACGAGGGACTAGATGAATTATTGGGGAACACGACGGGTCATCCCCTGACCCGTTGCCACTGACAGTTTCTTCCTATTCTAGGATCCTTCCCACCTAATGGGAAAATTAACAAGTCATTAGAGACATGGCGGCTCATTCCTTCAATTAGTTGTAAACACTAGACAATCAACCCTTTCTCATTCACTACATACTTAACGAGTCAATTCATGACTCGTGGGGAGTCATGATGACTCGTCGCCACCATCCATCATGACTGTCTAAATATAACATTTTCCCCATCTTGACACCACTTAATGGGTCACTTAACGATCCGTTAGGTCACACAATGAGTTACTGAACGACTCGTTCTGTGACTTGGTGCAGATTTTTCTATTTGCTCCGTTTCAACCCCCGGATCTGATCTTAGAGACTTTTGGGGTGTTACAGTAACATATGTAATTAAAAATCTAAAGAGTTTAATAATGTAGATATTAGAATTATGCAAAGATTAGTAAAGTAAAGATGGTTTATTTATTGTTAAATAGGAGTAGTTAACTTGATATATTACATATTAATGTATGATGTATAATTTAATATATTTATTATGTTTTAGGTAAAACAATAGTTTTTTTATATTATTTGTGTTAGTTTTATCATTTTATTATTTCTAATCCATGTATTATTATTCCTCATATTTTTATTTGATACTTATCAATATTATATTAAAAGCATGAATGTTCTAAAAAATATAGATGAAACCTTTTATCCTCGTTAAAAGAATTTTTATAATAGACGTAATCTTCATTTACTATTTTTCTTAAATATTTATCATTTAATTATTATTCTAATATTTAGGACTTTGAAATTAATTAAATTTATAGGTATTAAATTTTTAATTATTTATAAAAAAAATAACTTCCAATATTTAGTATTTTAAAATTGACTAAAATTTTATTTCTTAAATCTTTCTTTATTTGAACTATATTAAAAGTCCTGACATTTAAGACTTTAAAATCAATCACAATTTTGTTAACTTATATCAATTATCCATCACAAACTTTCAGCTCACGGTATGAAAAAATAAATCAAAGGGTGTAAGTTTATTATTCATTAATACGTTGAGTTCCTTATTTTTCTTCTTTCTCTATTTTTTAAAAAAATTGTTCAATCGGAAAAAAATATAAAAACACAACATACTGCAAGTTATTTCAATTAATCGAGTGCTCTTGTTATTAACTCTCATAGATAAATCTACATTATTTTTTTCATTTTAAATTATGTGAAGGTGTTTGACTAGACATATATATTAAGAGATGGAAAAAATTGAGCTGAAATCATCTCATAAAGTGTAAAATAAAAAATTTAAAATTAAGTTATTACTAAATATTTAAAGTACGAAAAACCTCATAGCAAAATATCATTCACCTTTTTACCTTTTTAAAAATAGAGTTCACACTTGACAAAATAGTTATTTAATTTTTTTTAATATTTAAAATTTTTAAAATTGATTATATTTTAGTATTAAATCCTTCCATATTTGAAATATATAAAAATATATTAATATTTATAAATTTAAAAGTAATTAAGATTTTATAATTTAAGAAATAATTACAAGTTGAATGAAATTGTACTTCTAATGCAAATCAATCTTATGTTTAGGACTTTTGAAAATATAATTTAAAAAAGAAAAAAAAAGTCCAGTGCACAAAACATCCCGTGTTAATAGGGTTTGGAAGAGGATCGCACCCAAAGAGTGTAATATAGACAGTCTACCCTAATGCAAGCACTAGTGGTTGTATCCACTAATTTTGATGAGCTCTTTAGTTTAGATGACCAATTACAATTAAATAAATGTGTTTGTGATATATTACAAATTTATTAGTGCCAAAACAAGCCAACAATAACTTACAATATGATTTCATAAATTCTAATTATTTAAACTAATTAATTATACTATATATTCTATTCTACTATATAACTTTGTATTACAATGCATCTTTATAATGCTAATATTTATATTAAATTTTAATATGTTAATAGCGTAATAATATAAATTTTATAATAATTAATATGAAATATACATAAATGCATGCATTTAAGCACTCATGTAAAAACGAGTAATTTTTTAACCTTCCAATCAAGAGCTATTTTTATGATATTTTTGTTCATTGAAACAAGTATTAGAAAAAATTGAAGAAAGAACTATTGGATTAAACTCTTAATGATGAGTTAGAGAGAGAGAGAGAGAGAGTTCCCCTTCTTTCTAGGAGGTTCCAACCTTATGCCAAGCCCCTCATCCATAAAATCTGAACATTCAACACGAGTTTGAAGTTGAATACAATCGATGTGAAAAGCCTCTACGTCTGATGAATTGATGGGACAAGACCCCAACTAACTCTCTAAGTCTGAAACTGAAAATGTAAAGAAATAACTGATAAAGGAGGGTCCTCGGGTGATGAGGACTCACCAACTGAGATTGGATGCTAACTTCAAAAGCTGGCTAGTGAAGAGGCTGAGTCTGAAGATCAAATCCTGTATCATAAAACAATACAACATAGAGTGTGCGGTCAGTACGTGCAATTTACCGAGTATGCTAGGTAAATAAAACTGCTTAAATAAGTAAAAACATTAAAACATGCATAATATAAAACATAATCAAGATAAGAATTTGAGAGTAAGGCGTGCATGCTATTTTCTGAAATCATGATCTGAACATAACTGAACATCATAACTGAGTCGAATGACCCAAAGTTGTAATCTAATAATCATAAGTAAAACTGTACATTGGGGTCAAACCTACTTTAGAACATATATATATATATATATATCGTGAATGATAAACATGCATAACTAAAATCATGAGGAGCAATGGGAGACTTGTCATATAACCTACATTACCACGATAGAGCTTATGTGATCCCGACTATCACACTCAAGTGGGCGGAGCCGTCTAAAGCCTTTCTAGGGCAAAAGACGCTACCACAATATTAATATAAAGCTGAAGGCCCCTTGAGGCAGGGGAAAGCTCCAAAGGAGGTCCCAAATTATCTAATCATAACTATGTTGGCTCGTAGTTCTGAGGCATAGGGTTGACTGACCCTTAGCCTACTTGGTGCTAGAAACTACTCCTAAAAACATGCATATGCTCCCCATCGTTTTTCAACGAAGCTGATCATCGTCTAGTGACAAAGTTGAATAATCAAATACATATAAAACTGAAATCATACATCAGGAGCCTTGTCTCAAACCACACCACAAGCTGAACATAATTGGGAATCTTGACTCCAAAACCATGTGATAAGCTAATTCGTGAAATCATATATCATACTTGAACATATGGGATTGCCCAATACTTAAACATGCTTGAAAATATTTGATTCACTTGAAAATATGATCATAGACATAACTAACTTGCAAAAAATATTTTTTTCATAAATATCTCAACATACTTGAACATACATCATAGATCTCAACTTTTACGAACTTCTTATTGATGGGCATCATAATTATAATACTTGAAAACATGATTATAATTCAAAACATTGTAAAACTTTCCCATGAATCATAATTCAATAACAGAAACATGCTTAGATCATACCCATGGTAGATACTTAGGAAATTCATGCATTGGGTTAAAACCCCATAGAATCAACGTATAGATTTACATGAATTAGAGAGGGATTGGGCATGAGTGTGAACAAATTCACCCATTCATAACCCTACATACTTGAGAGAATCTAATTCTACAACTTCTCTGATTGCCTAAGGAAGAATTGAGAAGGCTTAGAAGAATTTAAGCTTAATAACCTCTCTAGACTTCTATACTTGCACGCATGAATAGGAATAGCTTAGAATGAACTTTTCCCTCTTAAAAATCACTATTCATATCTTAAAACGACGTAGTTTAGGCCTTAGGATCAAAGGAAATACCGAAAATCCCTTAATAAACTCGCAGGGAAAACTGACTGCCAGTCCCAACGAGGGACTGGACGAGTCATTACTCATGACCACAACTTGTGGTCTCCTGTCGTGACTTTCACAACCTAAAAAATCCTTAACCAACTGCTGACCACGACTCACCTAACGAATTGTGGCATTGACCATGACTCCTAGTGTCCAATCGTGAGGTACACTGTCGGCTCTTCCTACATCCTTCAATTGCCCTTAACCACGGGTAACCTAATGGCTTGTGGGGCTGACCACGACTTAT
This sequence comes from Datura wrightii, assembly GCA_035772735.1. Taxonomy (NCBI): domain Eukaryota; kingdom Viridiplantae; phylum Streptophyta; class Magnoliopsida; order Solanales; family Solanaceae; genus Datura; species Datura wrightii. Next base: position 110,822,228 of record JASDFA010000018.1, read on the forward strand.
GGTCGCACCCATGGTCACCCAACTTGAAATTCTCCAAAAAAGTCAAAACTCCTTACCATGAGTCCCTTAACGACTTGTGGTCACCTGATGGGTCACAAGATGACTCGTTCTGTGACCTGTGAAGAAAATCTTGTTCTCCGTTTCAACTCCCAGGTCTGATCTTAGGGCTTTCGAGGTATAACAATACCTGGGCTTGAAGAATTCTCAACTTGATTAGAAACCCAAAGGGAATCGAGGAAGATTTGGTAAAGAACCCTGACTTCACTTAAGGAGATTTAATTTTCACTTAGTGGTGTTAGGAGTAGAATGAGGGTTTAGGATGATTAAAACCCTTAAAAATACCATTTAAAAGGCATAAGATGACTTAGTTTAGGAGTTAGGAACTTAGGAATTAAGAAAATACCTTTAATGATCCGATTGAAAAAAAGCCACTACAAGTCCCAACGAGTGACCTCGTTAGGTCACTCGACGCTCATCAAGTCACCTTGTCACCATTGGCCAAAATTCTAACTTTCTGATCTTGATTTGATGCCTCCACTTAATGATTCATTGATACACTTAGCGGGTCACTTCACCACTCGTCATGACCCTCTGAATCTCGAGTTTCACCCATGCTTCACAGTGAAAGAGTAACCTAATGACTCATTAGGTGATTGACGCCTTGTCCCTCAACTCGTCATGACTTCTGGAAAACACCCTTGCTCCAACATTGCACCACCCAACGGATCACTCAACGACACGTTAGGTCACTTGAATGGTCACTGGACTACTTGTCCTATGACTTAGTGTAGATTTTCTTGATTTTTCTATTTCACTCCTCGAATATGATATTAGGAACCTTTAGGGTGTTACATTATCTCCTCCATAGGAAGATTCGTCCTCAAGTGTAGATTAAGCATACTGAAAGGTTGGGAAAATAAATGCAATCCCAAAACTGAAAGCTATATCTGAAAAAACTGACGGAGTGACATACTCCAGACTGAGATACATGACTCAATTGAATTCATGAAGTATACATGAATGCTATGACATGAAAGGAACTGAGAGACATGAACTTGACATGAAATTGAATAGAGTGCTAAGGAGGAAACTGGTACCTCATGTTGGAACTGAGCCGGAAGAGAAAAGATGTGGGTATCTAGCCATCATATCCACTTTGGCTTCCCACATAGCTCCCTCAACAAACTAATTTCTCCATAAGGCCTTCACTGAAGCTACTTCCTTGTTCCTCAACTTTCGAACCTAACAATCAAGGATCTCCACCGAATCGTCCTCATAGGTAAGGCTATCCTTCACACCAATTCTCTCTATCGGAACAACAAAGGCTAGGTCACCAATGCACTTTTTCAACAAAGATACGTGGAAAACTGGATGCACCGAAGCTAACTCTATTGGTAGCTCCAACTCATATGCCACCTTGCCAACTCGCCTCAGAATCCTATAAGGCCTAACATATCAGGGACTAAGCTTCCCTTTCTTACTGATCCTTATAACTCCCTTCATGGGAGACACCTTTAGAAACACCCAATCATTGACCTCAAACTCAAGCTCTCTCCTCCTGACATCCGCATAACATTTCTGATGACTCTGAGCTGTTTTCAGCCTTCCTCTAATATGTTGAAATTTCTCCATAGCCTCAAGAACTAAATCTGCCCTATCAATGTAGCGAAACCTACCTTGAACCATCCAATAGGTGACATGCACCTCGGCTTGTAAAGAGCCTTAAATGGAGCCATTTGAATGCTGAAGTGATAATAGTTATTGTAGGAAAACTCTATAAAAGGCAAGTGATCATCCTAACTACCCTTGAAATCAATCACACATGCTCTCAACATATCTTCAAGAGTCTGAATGGTTCACTCAGCCTGACCATCAGTCTGCGGGTGATAAATCGTGCTAAGCTTTACCTAAGTACCAAGGCCCCTCTGAAATGACCTCCAAAATTGAGTGCTGAACTAAGTACCCCTATCTGAGATGATGGACAATGGGACTCTATAATACCCCAAGATTCCCTAAGATCAGACCTGAGGGTTTAAGCAAAAAAATTAGGAAAATGTTACCTGGGCCACAGGACGAGTCATCCAATGACCCGTGGGGAGAATTCATGGGGCGTTAGGTGACTCATGAAGTGAGAGGAGGATGGAAAAGGTTCGTGGGCTAGGTGTGACCAGGGGAGGAAGTCACGAGTCATGAAGTGACTCCATAACTCGTGGAGTTGGTTGTTGTAAGGAGGAGGCCTGGATGTTGATTTTTTACCCAACGAGTGGGTCACCACAAGTCGTGGTGTCCCTCGTGGTGACTGGAAGTGTGTATTTTCCCTGCGTTTTAGTAAGGGTATTTTCATAATTCCTAAGATCCTAAGTCCTAAACTACGTTATTTTAAGCTCAGTTAGAAGGGTTTTAAGAGTACTTAACCTATTCTAAACCTCCCCATTCCATGCATGCAAGATCAAGGAGTTTATTGGAGATTAAGCTAGAGGAGTCCTTAGGTTCTTCCTCAATTCACTTGGATTCTCAAGAGATATTATTCCTTCACTTCCATGCCCAAATTCTCTTCTAAATTTATGTGATTCAAGGTTGATGAGTCTATGGGGTTTTAACCCAATTTATGAAATTCTCTAAGTATCTATCATGGGTAAAATCTATTCAAGTTTCTAATGTTGTGTTAAGATTCATGGGCATATTTTATAATGATTTTAATTACAAATTTGTGATTTCAAAGTCTTACAATTATGATGCCCAACTATGAAAGTTCATGAAAGGTTGAGATTATGATTTATGTTTTCAAGTATGATGAAATGTCTGATGAAAGTATTATTTTGAATTACCCATCTTTATATCCATGATTTTGACTATCTCAAAGCATGTATAAGTTTGGGCAAGCTCATATGATCAAGTGTGTTTCATGATTTACTTCAATTTCATGTTATTAGCCTACCACATGGTTTTGGAGTCTATACTCCCACTTTTCAGCTTGTGGTATGGTTGAGCCGAGGCTCCTCGTGATATATTTTCTAATTATGCATGTACTACTATGATTCAGCTTCATTGCAAGAAGATGGTTCAACTTAGTTGAAAAACGATGGAGAGTATATGCATGTTTTGGGAATAGTGTCTAGCACCAAGTAGTCTAAGGGTTCATTCAACACTGTGCCTTAGAACTACGTGTCAACGTAGGTATATTCAGATTATTTGGGTGAGCCTTCGCTGCACCCTAGGGGCCTTCAACATGATATTAATATCATTGTAGCGCCCTTAGCCCTGACAAGGCTTTGGACGGCTCTGCCCACTTGAGTGTAATAGTTAGAACCACATAAGTTGTATCATGGTAATATTGGCTATATGATGAGTCTCCCATTGTTCCTCATGATTTTCAGTTATGCATATTCATCAGTTATGATATTATGTTTTCAGCAGATTTGACCCAATGTTCAGTTTTACTTATGATTATCAGTTTCAGCTTTGGGTCACTCGAATTAGTTATGATACTCAGTCATGTTTAAATCATGTTTGCAGATAATAGCATGCAAGCCTTACTCTCAAAATCTTATGTTGAAATGTTTTATGATATGCATATTTCAGTTTTACTTACTTAGCGATTTTACTTACCTTGCATACTAAGTACATTCCAAGTATTGACCGCATACTCTATGATGTATCATTTCATGATACAGGCTCGGACATCCATGTTCAGTCCCACCGTTAGCCAGATTCTCAGAGTTAGCATTTCCTAGCTTTTTGGTGAGTCCTCATCCTTTGAGGACCTTCTTACCAGTTATTTTCAGTGTCAGTTTATTAGTGAGTTAGTTGGGGTCTTGTCCTATCAACTTGTCAGATTCTAGAGGCTTATAAGACATAGTATGTATTCAACTTTAGATTAGTGTTATGTGCTATTGTTCAGATCATCATTGAATTTTTCATACTTCACTATTTAAATGTTAGATTTCCGTATTTATTATGTTGAGCTTTAGTTTTCATATTCATGCCATGGGTCGACTTGAAGCCATTTATGGTTCTTTGTACTGTGTCTCGATCCTGGCATATATTCGGATCGTGATAGACGGACTCCGCGCAATCAAACCAACTTTTGAATGTACAATATTCTAGCATAATCCTCAGTTGAATCGATAGTTTTAAGGAGTTCATTGATGAGATTCAGAAAATAACTCAGATTATGGGCATTACGAGAGAGGAGAGTGTAGACTTGGCCTCCTATCAACTGAAGAGGGTAGCTCATATATGGTATAGGCAATGGAAGGAAGGTCGTAAGGCAGGTGCAGTTCCTTTTGATTTAGATGAGTTCCTGATAGCTTTCTTGGACTGATTCTTCCCCTGGGAGATGAGGAAAGCAAAGGTTGTGCAGTTCATAAACCCGAAGAAGAATAACATGATGGTACAATAGTATACCTTGAAGTTCACTCAGCTGTCCAAATATACTCAGGAGAAGGTTGCCGAGCCAAGGGCTCACATGAGCATGTTTGTATTGGGAGTTTTAAATTTAGTGGTCAAGGTGTGTGACCACTATTCTTATCATTCATATGGATATCTCTCAACTCATGATCCATGCCCAACAAATTTAGGAGGGAGAAGTTGAAGGAGAAAGAGAGAGAGAGAGAGAAAGAGGGCTAGGATAGGGGAACTTCAAGTTTTCACAATAGAGGATAGGTGCTGGGTATCGCTCAGAGTCCCATCAGAGGTCATCAACCCCCGCTCCCTCGTTAGCTAGCATTCCATCCAGGACCAAATGTGATTAGAGGGATAGAGCACCAGGCTTTATGTCTCAGGGGAGCATGTCCAGAGTATGCACTTTCTTAGCTTGCAAGAAGTGAGGAAAGAACCACCCTGGAGAGTGTTTAGTTGGAAAGGATGCTTGTTTAGGGTGTGTTAAGCCTAGTCACATACTTAAGAATTGTCCCTCAGCCAGACAGGGTGATAGTAGTCGCCATGCCCCAGCCACCTCATCAGCAGCTCCACTAGCTCTCCCATCCCAACAGGGTGCATCATCTAGTGTAGGTGGAATACATCTCTAGAACCATTTATATGCACTTTCATCATGCCAGGAGAAGAAGAGCTCACCGGATATAGTTACAGGCATGTTACGATTTTTTACCTTGATGTTTATGCATTACTAAATCTAGGGGCCACATTATCCTTTGTGACTCCCTATATTGCTATCAGTTTTGGTGTCAGTCCCAAAATCCTCTCAGAACCCTTCTCACTCTCTACTCCTATTGGTGTGTCAGTTTTAGCATGGAGGGTATACAAAAATTGTCCGGTTATAATTCTCCAGAAAGTCACCTCAACCGATCTAGTATAACTAGACATGACCGATTTTGATGTTATCATTGGCATGAATTGGTTGTATTCTTGCGATGCTTCAGTCAATTGTAGAAAATGAATAGTAGAACTTTGATTTCTAGGTGAACTAGTCCTAGAGTGAAAGGGTAGTTTAATAGTGCTTGTAGGTCTCTTTGTCTCCTACCTCAAGGCTGGGAAGATGATTTCAAAGGGTTATGTGTATCATTTAGTTTGGGTTAAGGATTCTATGTTTGAAACCCTAACTCCATAGTTAGTCCCAGTTGTTTGTATCTAGAGGTGTTCCCAAATGATCTACTAGGAGTCCCTCTTAAGCGGGAGATCGACTTTGGGATCGACCTTTTCCCTGATACACAACCCATATCCGTTCCTCCTTACTGAATGGCTCCAACTAAGCTTAAGAAGTTGAAGGAATAGTTTAAGGATCCCTTAGATAAGGAGTTTATCAGGCCTTGTAAGTCTCCATGGGGTTCTTCAGTCTTTTTTGTGAGGAAGAAATATAGTTCCCTCAGAATGTGCATTGATTACCACCTATTGAACAAGGTCACAATCAAGAATAAGTATCCCATTCCTATGATTGATGACTTTCTTGATCATCTTTAGGGTTCTAGTTATTTTTCCAAGATAAACCTTAAATCCGCTATTACCATCTTTGAGTCAGAGAGTGGGCATTTCAAGACAGCCTTCAAGACTTGGTATCGTCAATATGAGTTTGTAGTATGTCTTTCGAACTAACGAATGCTCCTACACCTTTTATGGATTTACTGAATAGGGTGTTTAAGAAGTATTTGGGTATGTTCATTATTGTTTTCATGGACGATATCCTGTGTACTCTCTGAGTGAAGAGGAGCATGCTACTCATTGAGGATTGTATTGCAGACTCTTAAGGACTTTCAGCTGTTTTCTAAGTTCAGCAAGTGTGAGTTTTAGCTAAATCCAGTTGCATTTCTTAGGCATGTGTTGTCGAGTGAGGGTGTTTAGGTAGACTCTCAAAAAATTGAGCTGGTGAAGAACTGGCCTAGACCTGTCAATCCCACTAATGTTAGAAGCTTTTTGGGATTAGCTGGTTACTACAGGAGGTTTGTAGAGGGATTTTCATCCATTTCCTCACCTTTGACCAGGTTGACTCAGAAGAAGGTCAAATTTCAGTGGTTCAATGCTTGTGAGAGGAGCTTTCAAGAGTTAAAGGCTCGACTCATTTATGCTCCAATCATGACCCTACCAGAGGGCACAAATGGCTTTGTAGTGTACTGTGAGGACTCTAAAATTGGCCTCGAATGTGTGTTGATGTAGCATGGTAAGGCCATTGCTTATTCATTGGGACGTCTTAAGGCTCATGAGAAGAATTACCAGACACACGACCTTGAGTTAGCAGCGGTGGTGTTTGCCTTGATGATTTGGAGGCACTATTTGTATGGAGTTCATGCTGATGTGTTCACAGACCATTAGAGCCTTTAGTATTTGTTTAGTCAGAAGGACCTATATTTGCAGCAAAGGAGATGGCTGAGCTTCTCAAACACTATGACATGAGTGTTCTTTATCATCGGGAAAAGGCCAATGTAATGGTGACGCTCTTAGTATGTTGTCCATGAAAAGCGTGGCACATGTGGAAGATGGAAAAAAGGAGTTGGTTAGAGATGTCCACAGGCTTGCTTGCTTAAATTTTAAACTAAATGTATGTATGATGTATCAAAATATTCTTTAATCCTATAGTTTTAAATATATCGTGTGAATTAGTGAGATTAAAGAATTATCAAATTAGAAAAGAAATATTTTGTTTAAAGAAAACTAAGAGGCAATGTAAAACAAATAAATTGAAACAAGGAGAATACAATTCATTGGTGGTTGAGCATTCGATTTGTATTTGTTCAAACTAACAATTATTGTTACACACTTAGGGGTTCGCTTTACGGATTTAGTAGGTGGTGGTGTCATTGTCCAAAATAGGTCAGAATCTTCATTGGTGATGGAAGTTAAGCGAAATAGGATGAGGAATCCTTGTTAAGTTGAAGGAAGCTTTCCAGAATAAAAAAGGGGAGATTTTCTCCCAGGGGAGAGATGGTATACTCCGATATCAGGGCCGATTGTATGTACCAAAGATAGATGATTTGAAAGAGTGTACATTGAGAGCGACTCATAACTCTCGATACTCTATCCACCCAGATGCCAGCAAGATGTATCGTGATATATGGGAAGTCTATTTGTCAAATGGTATGAACAAAGATATTGCAGAATTTATGGCTAAATGTCCAAATTGGAAACAAGTTAAGGTTGAACACTAGAGACTAGGAGGTATGATTCAGGATATCAATATTCCTACTTGGAAGTGGGAAGAGATAAACATGGACTTTATTATAGGTTTTCCTTATATACACCGACAACATGATTCTAAATGGGTGATTATAGATCGGATGACTAAGTCAGCAAATTTCGTGAGAGTTAAGAGTATAGATTCAACCGAGGATTATGCTAGACTTTACATACGAGAGTTATTCAGGTTGTATAGAGTTCCTTTGTTTATCATTTTATGATAGGGTACTCAATTCACTTTGCAATTTTTGAAGTTATTAGGGCCTAAGTACTCAGGTTAAGCTTAGCACAACATTTTATTCGCACAGAGATAGTCAGGCTAAGAAGACCATTCAAACTTTGGAGGACATGTTGAGAGATTGCATGATTGATTTCAAAGGTAATTAGGATGATCCCTTGTCTCTCATTGAGTTTGCCTACAATAATAGTTACCACTCCAGCATTCAGATGACTTCATTTGAGGCTCTTTAAAGACGGAGATATAGATCACCTATTGGATGATTTGAAGTAGGTGAGGCTATGTTGATAGGGCCTGATTTAGTTCATGAGGCTATGGAGAAGGTTCAAATGATTAGAGAAAGGCTGAAAATAGTTCAGAGTCGTCAGAAATCCTAAGAGAATGTGAGGAAGAGAGAGCTTGAGTTCGTAGTTGATGATTGGGTATTCCTGAAGATGTCACCCATGAAGGGGGTGATGAGGTTTGGATAGAAGGGGAAGCTTAGTCCCTAATATGTTGGTCCTTATAGGATTTGGAGGCGTGCTGGCAATGTGGCTTATGAGTAAGAGTTGTCCATAGAGTTAACATCAGTTCATCTAGTTTTCCATGTGTCCTTGCTGAGAAAGTGCATTGGCGATCAACTCTAGTTGTACCTATAGAGAGCATTAATGTGAAGGATAGCCTCACTTATGAAGAGGTTCCAGTTAAGATTCTTAGTTGTCAGGTTTGAAAGTTAAGTAATAAGGAGGTCTCTTTAAGTGAAAGTCCTTTGGAGAAATCAAGTTTCATATCGTTTAGTTCTTCTCATGTCTTAGTATGCATGCATGCATGAATTCAGTTCAGTTTGTAAATCTCAGTTCAAAGTCAGTCACTTCATCAGTATTCCTTATATAGCACTCATTATTGGGATTGCAGCTTTTTTCCTATCTTTTCATCATTATTAGTCTCCATCAAGGATGAATGTTCCCAAGGGGGAGATAATGTAACACTCAAAAAGTCCCTAAGATTAGACCCCTGGCTTGGAGTAGAAACCCACAGAAAAATCTGCAATTTGCCTCAAAACGACTTGTGTGATGAGTCATGGTATGCACCAATGGCCCCTTATGTGAGGTGTGGTAAGCCTAAGTAGTTTCACCTCTTGGATAATGGGCCCTACCATGAGTCATGGTGTGATTGTATGACTCATGGTCTTGAGTCATTGGTTCCCATGTACAGACATGGTCCAGATAGAATGAGCCAAAGGATGACTCATACAACAAATGATGATCCATTATTATTAGTCATTGTAGGAGGTTCAGAAAGTTTTTAAATTATTTCAGTAACAATGGGTAAAAAAATTGAACCATTGTAGTGAAGAACATATTGTCTTGTCTCTCCGTTGCATGATGTTTAAAGAAGATGCAAGGCTGGTCCACTGACCATGTGTCATAGGATGATCGTGGTATGTAATGACGGGTCATTATGAGCACCCATAGGGAGAAGATTAGAGAAGTGAGAATTGGGTGCAGAAGAAATGACTGGTCACAATGAGTCATCGTGACAACCAATGACCCGTTATGTGACCTATGGTGAATGAAAGAGCAGATTTTTAATGTGAATCCTCTGGGGTAGTTTTGTAACGTTTTTATTCTTTTAACTCCTAAACTAGGTTGTTTTTGGAAATCTAAGGGGAATATTAGGGGGTGTTACTTAGCCTAAACTCTCATTCCTATCCTAACACCGTAGATTGTAGATCAAATTTTCCAAGGTTCTCAAGAAGCTAGGGTTCATCTTCTCCAATTCTCTTGGTACTCAAACTAGTGTCAAGAACTCTTCAAACCAGGTATATGGGTTCATGAATGGGGGATTTTTTTTCCACTCTCATGCCCAATCTCAAGTATAATTTATGAATCCAATTCTTCAAGTCTCCAATTATAGTTTTCATGAATTTCTAGGGTTAGACCCTTTTTATGCAAAAACTCTATAATCTCTTATGGATTTGATTCTCTCATGATTCTACTTATGCTTTATGATTATGATTACATAATTTCTATGAAAAACACTCATGATTCTTTATTTTCACATTAGCATGATTTACTCAAGTATGTATAAATCTCAAGAATATCAAGCTTATGTATCATAGATGAATCTTCAACATTATTTTTATGGCTAGTTTATATATGTCAAGTAGTTTATAAATTCATCATTTTATATTAAACTAGCCCATTCAAAACCTATCACATTTCAAGTATAATTATGAGCATTATGCATATTTTATGAGTAGTATTTAACATCGAGTAGGCCCGGGTGCCAACACACTCAGGTAACAAACCTACGTGCCACCGTAGGTATGAAGGGGTCCTCACCAGAGAGTGTCTCCCTTGTATGAACGGGCTCATGAGTGATATCACTCCTTCATGGTTCTTGTCCTTAGCAAGGTATGAACACCTGCCCGACCAGGGTTACTAGTCGGGCTCCATAATGCTCACCTGGAGTATGTCGGTTATGAGAATCTACCACCGTTCTACATGTTTCATATTTCTTCATGTTCATGCTTTATGATACCATGAATTATAATATATTTTGACCCATTGATTAGTTTATGAGTTTTACTTATGCTTTCTAACATGTTAAGCTTTATGATTTTGTTTTTAAAACCTTGGATAATTATAATTCATATTATGATGAAAAGCTTATGCTATATGACTATCACACGTTCATGATTGACAACATGTTGTCCTCACTCTCATGTTTTTATTATTCCATACTTACTAAGTTCAATGTATTGATGTATAATTTTTGTGCTATATCGTCTCATGATATACGTTCGAGTGTTCAGTCTCAGCCCCGCTGTTAGATCCGCTCTTGTCGCAAATTCAACTCAGTTGTGGTGAGTCCTCATCATCTGAGGACATCGGTATTGTCTTGTGTTTAATTTTGTTCAATTCAATTATAGACTTAGTAGAGCTATTAGGGGCCCTGTCCCTTAAGCTCATCTAATGTTTAGAGGTTTTTCAGACTATGATATATAGATCTTTAGTAGCTTGACTGGTTGTACTAGTTGATACATTTTATGATATCTCAGACATCTGCTTATGTTATATCTCATAATTTGCTTCCACTTAGTTGTATTCTTATGCTTATGATATCATGCATGTACCATGGATTAACATAGAATCATTCGTAGTTTTAGGTCCTATGTCGCGTTCGAGGTCCATACTCGGGTCATGATAGACATCATGTACGACTATAGTTTTATTTAGCTGAAATGATTTTTCTACCCATTCTTTAGTTTTAATAGTAGATGGCCTATTTGACTCCTCCTCATGCTTGTTACTATTGTGAACAACATTCCCTGCCTGCTCATTATCTTCAATAGTAACAACATCATTGCTAATCACTTCTCTTGATTCCTGTTCATTGTTATTACCATGATAATCATTTTCAATCTTGTCATTACCTTTATTGACAACAACTAAAAGGATATTTTCCTCCCCTTATTATTTGGTACCTCATGCACTTCTTTGTTATCATTCTGAGTCTCAGTGAAATTTTCCTGGCCTACAATGTTATTCGATGCCTCATATTTGTACTAAAATGGTGTCTTGGTTTTGCTTCTGTTTGTAACATTGTCATGAACATAATCATTCATATTTTTACGCTTCTAGCTCTTATTTTGTTCCCCATTAGAGAACTCTCTTTTGACCCTAATTGCATTCCACTCCTTTCGATTTCAAACTATTTTACCACTAGCTAACATCCTTAGAAAGCTCCTAGTTTGTTAATTATTCCCTTCAGTATGATGTACATTCCTCTTTTGTATTTTTCTACCTTCAACTAATCCTTGTACACCTTTCCTATGATTTGTATTACCCTTTGGATTATAGGCTAGAGTTTTATTTTATGTTTTGTTTGGTATCAACTCAGGGTGCAAAATTTGAAAATTAAATTCACTGTGTCCTTGTAATATGCATTCCTTATAATACTTTGAAAAATAATTCTATTATATGGTCAACCTAAAGTCCTTATTTTATACTTTTTTCATCCTCGATGTCCATATGTACATGATTAGGCAGATCAACCAACAAATTGACTAGGACTTTTACTTTAGCACAGCTAGATCTCGCTCCATTTATTATGGCCATATCATGGTATAGTGTACTTCCTACAATAGTTGTGAATGAGAATAAGGACTCTTTCATGTAGTAAGCAGGTAACATGTTTGAAAAATATATTCACACTATGGCTTTTGAAGTTTCCTCCTCAATTTTAAATCTAGAATAAAATATAAGCGACCTAATCTAATAAGATAAACCATCCTTCTATTTAACATAGTATTGCAACCTTCAAGGTCAGATTAATAAAATTTTCCTTAAGTGAAATCTAATCAAGATATATAGATTTCTAAATAAACGAATCTGGCAATCTCAGGCCTCAGGCCAACCATAGGAGAACTTACTAATGATACCATGTTGAATGTTTTCCATGATGTCCATCCTTTCTACTTCTGCATTAGTCCATTTAATATATAGTTAACCATGTAGCATCGCGAGTGATTTCATTGAAATAGATATCATAGAGTTTCTAGGGTTCTACATGGTATTATTTGGAGCTTAAAGTTTTAATAGATCCGCATACTTCATAGAGGTCGTATTGTTGAGGTTCGGTTTGAAGTTTGTAGTGGTGTTGTAGGGGTTGAAGACAAGGTCTGCCCAGCCACCAACAGTGGCTTACCAATGGTCATAGTGGACATGGTAGTTAGGGTTTGAGGTTTTTCATGTATGAGATAGAGAGCATTTTTTTTTTGAAAACTCTAGTCAAAACATTATGTATTAGTTATTCCCAGTGAAATCAAATTCTTAAAACATGTTGTAGTAGAATTTGTGAACCCATACCCACATTTGAGGACCTCATATTTGCAGACCATGGCTGCATTTGAGGACATCATATTTTAGACCGTGGACGTATTGAAAATGTGATGACATCCAAATCCACTCCTCACTAGGAGAAAGTATACACGGTTGTCGCAATATAATTTAACCAACTCGTGAGTCGGGCTTGAATCCACAAGTAATGAAGATTGATAGAATTAAAATTCGTCTATCAAATTGAATCAAATAGCACCATTATTTCAAAACAAGGAAAGTAAATATTAGGGGTGGTAAGATCACACTATGAATTCAAATTCAATCAACGAAACAAGGCAACCAACATCGAAGTAACAATATGAGCGAATACTAGGGTTGTGCTAGTGACGGGGCATTAATAGGATTGGGTAAACTACCAAATCAAAGAATTACTTATGAACATAAATAGTCACGGATAAGGTGACACCCGATGTTTCTCAACCACTTGGATTTCTTTTTCCTCGAGTTTTCTCAAACCCAAAGGTCCCATACTCATCAACCAATACAACTTGAGTAAGAACTAAACTATCTCTAGCCTCAATTCTTTAATGGGTGTATGAAAATGGGTTTTGGCTATCTCTAGCCCAACCCCACATAATCAAAATCCAATAACCCACCATTATTTTCTCACTCATATTCATACCTCTTTTCTAAGAAACAATAGAATAAATAAACTCAATTCATACTTGCAATTATAGATATTTCAGTTATAACTTAGAGAAAATAATGGATTTATGCTAAATAAGTAATTCTAAGATTAAACTAGCAACACCCAATTTATTTTAACATCTATCATGCACGCACCCCTAGCAAGGTATTTAACTACTCATAAATGAAGAACAAGAGATAAAACCAATAAAGGAATCACTATCGTTCATCATTAATAAGAAACTTCAAGCTCAATTTGTTCTTCAATGGAGGTTTTACATTAGAAAGATGAAGAGGATGAAGGAAAAAGCTCTCACTTCTCTATCTTTTTCTCTCTTTAAAAATACAAAAACTAACTATGAAATGGAATATTCTATTCTTTAAAAAAGTTGTACAAAAATAGGGTAAAGTTGCTCTTCTTTCTTATGCTGGATGATTTTACCCTTCTGATGATATCCTCACTTGCACAGCACCTGCTTCTTGCAGCTGCCTATCTGAAACGTACCAATTGATCGCGGCTGGGGGGCAATAAGGTCAGGCATCGTCTTGCATTGGCATCTATATTTCGCAAGTGATGACCCGTGTTCCGCAGGTGTGCCTTGTACTTCCAAGTAGTGCTCTCCTGCTTTTGGCCTACATTTCACAGGTGTCATCCTGCAAAACATATGTCCTCTTCTTCTAGATCAATGCTTTTTGTTCAATTTCTTTCTTTCTCTATTTAAATTGAATTCCTGCAAAGACCAAATAGAAAGAGCATAAAATCTTCCTAAATGACTTAAAAAACCAAGCAAAAGCTCATTTTTAAAAACCTAACCTCCAAACTTGAACCATTTCTTGTCCTCAAGCAAGACATTTCTTTACAGCTGAACAATTGAATAAGCATGTCATACCACAGGCTTTTTGCACAATGGACCATTGAGATTATGACATCTCCAAAATTTGCCCACTGACTCAATGAAAAGAAAAGACTCAACAATGTATGCAAATGTTTAAAGAGGTAACATAAATAATTGTCATGATTCACAAATGTTTCTTTCATTCAAAGCAAGGGGCATGGTTGATCAAAACAAGCTCATATAGCATCTTAAGTCATTGCAAATTCACATTCAAAGCTTTCCTTAAAGCTCACTGCACTCTTGTCTCAATCACATCTTTTACTTTGAACACATTCAAGCATTTCCAGAAGGAAGTGATGCCACTCACATCAAGAGAGAATCCCATTTGATTTTCAAGCAAGTCACACAAAAAGAGAATATAGAATAAGACAAATACAATCACTCTTACAATGAAATTCTCATACACACAACTTGACACATAGGCTTTTCCTTCATGTAAGTCGCCACTAATGTAGAGTTGCTACACTCAAAATCAATTAGGATTTGGGGTCCATAACGAAGGCTAGGGGTAAAGGTAGGATGACCTTTTAGCTCTAGTGACTAGAACCTCCCTAATGCCCTTTTGTGAACACTTTTGCATACTCTATTTTTCTATTGAGATAACCCTTATTTCTGTTTGGTGAACATCCTCAATTTTGTATCAAGAGCCACCCTTATATCTACTTAGTTCCCATCTTTAGCTTCATCTAAGTAAGAGGTAGCACCTTTCGATAATTCTTTTTCTTCTATGATTTAGAGGCTTTTCAACCAATCAATTTGTTCATTTCATCACACTTTAGTGCTACCTTACATTAAAGCTCACATATTTTTCCCATTTTCTTTTGCAAACCTCCAGATTTAGGCTTTTGTCTCATTTCACCCTTATCTTTCCCAAAATTTTGGGCATAGATCCCTATTTTTCATTCTTTTTACAACTACCACTAGGGAGATGGGTCCCAAAAGAGGGATTTCAAAAGGGTAATAGGCTTGTAATATAATTCTCAAAGAAAAGGGTTAAAGATTCAACATTGGCCAGCAAACATGAACATTTAAGGAGGTCATATAGGTGAAGTGACAATCAAAAGAAAGCCTAAAATCATGTTCTAAGTATAGGTAAATCTAGGATTTCCCCTTCAATCACACTTAGGCAAGTTCTAGACAACCATTCATACATGAAAATTAAGCTAAAAACATCACCACACAAGACATCACACTCAAAGAAGTTCACACAATTCTTACAATCATATTAAGAGTACGACGTTAGATAAGATAGCATGTGAATCAAAAAGCCAAGTAAGGAATGTGCAATTCACAACAAAAGAGTGCTAAATTTTTAAATTCAAATGCCCCTTTTTGTTGAAAATCAATTTTTAATGCCATGTAAAATTTTTCAGTGGTCCTCTCAAAAGCCAGTGTAATAATTGAGTCAAAAAGACTTTAAACTTGGCATTTTCTCTTAATAAATTCGCCTCTCAATCTATCATTGAAAAATGCCACCTGGTTCTACAATAAAGAAAAAATAGAAATCACTCCTTGGGAAAGAACCCTTGAAGTTTATTTGCTAGCTACTATGAACAAAGGCGATTATTAAGATATGGATCATTCAAAATTTGGCAATTTACAATGGACCCGTCAATGGCACTAAAAATTCAAAAAGAAACATTTTCATTTATCACAAGTCTGACAAGGGCATTGATCAAATTAATCAAAAATTAAAATTGCAACACATTCAAAGCATAAGAATTCATGCCCGACAAGGGAAACAAAAGACCAAAAAGTATACAACAAGAGAGAGACATCCCACCCCCCAACTAAGATATTACATTGTCCCCAATATGCCCACAACAAAGGGTGGTAAGAATTCCCTGATATGGCTACTCTTCAGTATCATCATTTCCCTCTTCCTCATCATGTCCTTCATCTCCCATGTTTGCCTCATCATCCCCACATAAACCCTCAAACAAAATATTAATAGGGCTCTAGGCTGTAGATGGGGTAGCTATGGCTCATGTTCGGATCCTCCATTAGTGCCCAGCTCCTAAACTCCCTCACTTCAGCTCGGAGAGAGGTGACTGCTCCCTCGACAACATCCACTCGAGAGCATAGCTTGTTCCGTCTATCAAACACATTCTTCATCACTTCTTCACCGTCTTGATGATAAGAGCAGGGAGATTTTGAGCCAACTTTTGGAGTTGGTTCTCATGAGAATGTGTCATTTCAGCCAACTTTTGAATTCTAGTTGGGCGGGAAGATGTAGGAGGAGGTGAAGACCCTCTGAATGGTTCCTCTGCAGATGTATAACCCGATGTCTCAAGGTGTGGCATGCTGAGGTCGGGAACTATGGGAGTCTCATCTATGCCATGAGAGGTGGAGTCTTCAGGAGTCTCCCATGCTTGCATCCGCATTTATGTTCCGATCAGTTACAACGACACCAGTAGTGGAGCTGGGGAATTCATCGAGGAAAAGACGAAACTCCTACTTTGAGACACAGCTGTGTGATAGGAACAATATATGGCATTGAAGTTCCTTGCTGTCTAGCCTTACGTTTCATCTGTGTGGCCACTATTTCTAAAAAATTAGTAGGCACCACTGACATAAAGTAGGAAATAAGGATGGTCTCCTTGAGCTTGACTCTTTGATCATTTTTAGAAGGAATGATTCAGTCTCATACAAACTCAAGCCATAACTTGGCCTCAAATTTTACGTCCTGCCTTGTGATTTCACTGCGCATGAAGGCCTACAAGGGCTACCCATTAGCAGTAATGGCAGCCACCCAACCGAATTGGTCTTCCTTGCTTACCACTCAAGCTGCATACTTAGCTTTGGAGTCGATGTCATCCTCCCAAAGTATGGCATCTATGGCATCTGGAGTGATGTCGACTTCTACACCCAAAACTTTGACTGAGGGGAGGTACGGGAACTCATCGATCTTTCCCTGGTGTTTCATTGCCTCTTGTCATGCCTGGTATGATGCATAAAATTTTGACACCAAATTTATGTAGTAGTTCGAGTTCGTTGAACTATGTAATGATGTTTGGGAAGTCACTCCCCTACCCCACAAAATCAAAGCGTTTATTGGCAGTGATTGGCCTCCTTTCACATATGACATAGTGTTCCTTCATGTCAGACACACTGTAGATGATGGCATCCCTAGTATTGGTTGGCGCTAGAATTGATTTGGATTCCCCTTGCCTTTACTCTTGGAAGGGGAAGGTGCCTTTCCCTTGTTGTCTTGCCTAGACGAAGTCATATTTCTGCAAAATAATGTTAGTGCCACAACAAAACAAACTTCTTTTTGTATTTTTAATAAATGAAAATTAAAAGTAATAACTATCCTAAGCCAAGGAACAAAATTCTAAATATTGGATGACAAACAATGTGAAGAATTAAAATCAATAACTGGTAGCACCTGCGTTGCAATGGCGGTTCGCATGTAGGGACCAGCGATTTACCGGTGCGTCGTAGGTTTGTGACAGAAAATTGGGCCAATCAAAATTCTCCTATAGTAAACCTGCATTTTTCCGGTCTTGATCCATGACTTGCAGGTGAAACACAGGTGATGGGTGATGTGTCGTGGTTTTACAACACTTTCGGTGCTGAAAGCTAAGAAATAATGCTAATCCCAGTATGTATATATAGATATAATGTAATTTTGTTAAATGCTGTAGGAAACAGGTTCATAAAGTGAAATGGGCATAATGAGCCTAAAATGGGCTAAGTTTGGAGTGCCAGAAAGTTAATGAGTCGTCATGTTACTAGACGACTCGTTCCCTGAACTGTTAGGAGAAGATGAGTTTGAAGTACTAAATTTGGGCTGAAGACAGTGTTGATGACGTATTGACACCAGGACTCTTCATGTTTGGTCACGAGTCGTTAGATGTGAGATCTGGAGGATGAAATAAGATCACAAGTTTTGTGGGTCACAAAGAGAGGAGTAACGAGTTGTCATATGAATCCACTACTCTTCAGTAGCATTCGTCAAGTTATAGACTGAGAACGGCGATGGAAAGAGCAATGAGTCGTTATGAAACTCAACAACTCATTACGAGCTGTTATATGTAGTCGTCCAGAACACTGGAATTTTAAGAATCAGAAGCAATGCAGGACTTCATGACTCATCTATGCACTTAACAAGTCATTACGTGAACCGTTGTCCAGAGGGAAGTTTTGCTGAGCTTGAACCGTTATTACACTCCATGAGTCACTAGGACACCTAACGAGTTGTTGTCACTACCGGCCTGCATTCCTTGTTAAATTAGGAAAGGATTTGTTTAGTGTCTATTAAATACCTTATGTAGGTTTCTTTTTACAGATTATGACTTTTTACCATAATTTCATCATTGTTGATCAACATTAAGGTTCAAGAAACAATTTTCATAATTTTGTTTTTGAATTTGGGGATTCAAACAACTTTGGGATTAGTAATTTTAGATTCTTTATTAATTCAAGACGTGGGGTTTCTTCTACAAATTTTTGTAAGTTTACAATTATGATTTCTTCTATAATTCTTAATTGTGATTCTTTAAGTATGAGTAGCTAAACCCATAACTAGGGTTGTGGGAATCATGATGAGTTGACACATATAGAGAAAAATACTTAGTGAATCTTGAATGAGGTTTATGCATGAATTGTTTTTCCCTTCATTTTAATTGCTTTTTAATGGTCGCGAACATTGGAATTTGTCTTATTCTTAATCACCAAATCAAAGGGGTAGTGAATAGGAAAAAGGATTAACAACGGAGATTTGAGGCTATCAACCCTCATGTAATAGCTTTATCCTGTCCGGGAATAGCTAATTCGATATCAAGGGTAAGGCTTAATCAAGTATACATCTGCATACTGATCAAGTTGCATGGTGATAATCATCTAAGTAAGAGATCAACCATTTAGGTGAAGTTAACTTACCGATATTGCATGTTAAACACCAGAATACATCACTAGTATAAAATGCCTTGTTGTAATGAAGTCACGGGGAACACAATCCTAGTGAACTTATTCATTTAATACAATCAATTTTAAGCAAGCATCTACTCATTGTTCTACACTATTTTACATTATTTCTTGTTACAATTTCCCCCTAGGAAATAAGTAAGCCAATCGTAGTAGTTAAATGCATTAATTGAGGTCCTTGCAATATTCCTCATGGGATTCGACCCCAACCCTTGTTGGGTTTTATATTTGAACATCGACCGTTATAACTCATTATGAGGTGTAATTTGGGTGACATCAAATTTTGGCGTCATTGTTGGGGAATACGACTTAGGATTTTGTTAATTTTGTTTGCTTTGTTGTTGGTCCTTATTTCCTTTTTATTTTTCTTTGTTGTTTTTGTTTCTCTATAGGTCTCAAATTCGTGTATGCCCAGTACTTGGAGTCAAGGAAAATACCTGATTCCACTTGATCATGAACTTGAGTGAACACTGCGGAATATAACAAAAATGGCCAATGCACACGGGCAAGAAACAGTGGAAGAAGCAACAGCCCGAATGTTGGATGAGGAACAAGCTTGTGCAAGGGAAAGAGAGGCAGCTAGACTTGCTGAAGAGAAACGCCAAGCTGTCGAATCTTGAGTGATATTGCCCAAATTACACCTCATAAAGAGATATAAAGCGGTCGTTGTCAAATATAGAACCCAACCAGGGTTGGGGTCGAATTCCACAAGGAATATGATGAGAACTTTAGTTAATGCATTTAGCTACTACTATTTGCTTGCTTGTTTCCCTGGGGGGAAAAATTGTAACACAAAATAATGAAAAGCAGTAGAGAACAATGAGTATATCCTTGATTAAATTCAATTGTATTCAAGAAGTGAATTGACTAGGATTGCGTTCCCTATGACTTCATAACCACGAAGGAGTTTTATATTAGTGATCTATTCCGGTGCTTAGCATGCAGTATCGGTAAGTTAACTTCACCTAAATGGTTGGTCCCCTGATTAGATGATTATCACGATGCAACTTGATCCGTATGCGGGTGTATACCTAATCAACCCTTACACTTAATATCGAATTAATTATTCTCAGACAAGGTCAAGCTATTAGATAAGGGTTGATAGCCTCAAATCTCCGTTGTTAATCGCTTTTTCCATTCATTACTTCCTTGATCTGGTGAGCAAGAGTAAGGCAAATTCCAATGTTTGCAACTGTTAAGAAGCAATTAAAACGAAGGGAGATACAATACATGCATAAAACCCGTTCAAGATCACTAAGTATTTGATCTTGGGCAGAATTATATTCCCAAGTGATACTCAAATGCTTCATTTCGTCTTGGTTATCTATTGTTATTTGTGCATTCTCATGTGATTGTAGTTAAAATGTGAATTTATACTAACCAACATGATTAGTGTTGTTTTGCAGGTAAAATTGAATTTTGGAAAGCTAAGATACATGTTGGTAAAAATCGGGAATGGACTTGGAAGCAAGGAGTGGAAAAGGTCAAGGAAGAGCAGCAAAAATAAGGGCTCCGCGATGGAGCCGTGTCACGCTGCCATCGTGGAGGCATTCTGCCACGGGTGATTTAATTTTGGCCATTTCCAGTGAAGCCTCGCGTTACCTCCGTGACACAGAGACCATGCCACGCGATGCAAGTTGTGGAACATTGAGTACAATTACCTGGGACATCAATTTCCAGTGTAGGTGCACGATAGCACCGCGACACGTTGGCCCAGCTCTGCGATGCAAGCCGTGGCATGCCAAGGTGAAAAGTCTGAGGAACCAAATTCCAGAGAGGGTCCGCGATACCCCCGTGGCACGGAGGGAGTGCTCCGCGATACACTCCGTGTCAAGTTGCTTGTTATTCCGGGAAAAATTTCCAATAGTATAAATAGCACACTTAGGTTTTATTTTAAAATATTCTGACTTGGTTGAGCAAGAACGTGGGTTACAGGCAGTTGAGGGGACGAAAATTCTAGGGTTCTTCTCTATCTCTTTCACTTTTATCTCAATTGTTTGTATGATTTATACTCATTTGATGATGCTTAATCCACAAATAAGTGGCTAAATTCACTTCTTTCTGATGTTAAGAACAATTGTAGTGGAATGTAATTGTTGATCATTTTAGTTTTTATCTTTTTTTCAATGGTTGTTCTATCAATTCTTGTTTTTACTGCAGTAATGTTCAGCCAATGTTAATGTATATCTAAAAAATCCAATTTTGATTTTGAGAAGGAAAGAAATTGGAAAGTTGTGAATTGGTAGGATATGTTCTCTTCTTAGTTTGGGAAAATTGAGAATTGATTTACATTCAGAATAGAAATATATCTGAAAGTCTTATTAGTCAATTAAGGAATCGGTTTTGTGTGGCTAGAACATGAAATTCTTTTATCACAGAAATGTAGATTGAAGGTTCATGATTCTTAAGTTGGATAGGAGACGAAAGTTTCAATCCATAGGCAATAATTCTTGACTAGCAACCGAAGGAAAGATTAACTGAATTGTATCAATAAATTAATTCCCTGCATCTTCGTTTTAACCCCAGCTTGCATTACTATTGCTCAGACTCACTTTATAATTTTGCTTTAGATTCTTATTAATTAGTAACTCAAACTCTAAAAATCTTATTCATTTGGTTGTCTACATTCTTAAAGATATAGTTCATTAACACTTAAGTTAATTATTACTGTAGTTCAGTCCCTGTGGGATCGATACTTGGCTTTACTTAAGCCACTTTACTACTTGTTCGACCACGTGCACTTGCCTGTAGTCACCCAAATCACCGAACAAGTTTTTGGCGCCATTGCCGGGGACTGACAATTGGTAAAATTGTTTTCTTAGTGTTAGCTTACAATTTCTATATAAGTGCTGACAACTTGATCTTAGCCTGTCTCTTGCAGATATTGAATTCTGTTGAACACTGGCAAGAGACAAGGAGTTGGTGGATTCATACATAGAGCCGGAAAGACAATTTCATCGTCAAAGAAGGGAAGCTCTGGAGAAAAATCTACAGTTGCTCAGACAGACAATCCTGGAGCAACAACAGAATCCACCACTTCTGAGGGGAGTGTTAGTGCCCGAGGAAATGGCAGCTAGGCTGGTTCGCGAAGTGGCAATGCCACATGCCAATAATGTTACATCAAGCATTCGCATACCAAAGACAGGAGGGAGGTTTGAGCTTAAATAGAACATGGTGCAATTGCTGCACACCAGCGGGCAATTCACAGGTTTCCCTCACGAAGATCCACAACAACATCTCCAAAACTTTTTGGAGATAAGTGACACTTACATCCCCACTGGAGTATCATCCGACTACGTGAGGCTTACATTATTCCCATTTTCATTATTGGGGGAAGCAAAGAGGTGGTTGAAAGCTGAACCACCTAACTCTATTACCACGTGGGATGATCTTGCAAGAAAATTTCTGATATGGTTCTTTCCATCCGGGAAAACAGCAAGACTTAGAAGTCAGATTCTAAGTTTTAAACAAAGAGAGGGGGAGAATCTATATCAAGCTTGGGAAAGGTTCAAATCATTGCTAAGGGATTGTCCTCACTATCACCAATCCAATGATGTGCTGGTGCATTTCATAGAGGGTTTGGAACCCACACAAAAATTTTGCTAGACTCAACAGCTGGGGGACAAGCATTAGAAAAGACTTATGAGGAGCTGTATACTTTGTTAAATCGTATTTCATAGGGAAATCCAGAGTGGAATGGAGACTCTTCTGGAGGAGGAACAAGGAAAGCGACAGGAGTCTTTGAAGTGGATGGTTTTACAGCATTCGCTGCATAGATAGCTGCATTGCAAAATCAACTCAACACCCACTTCAGCAATATGAGCTTGAATCAACCTCAAGCCCCAGTTAATGTAGTGCAGCAAATTTGGTGTGAAGTATGCGGTAGTAATGAACACTCAGCTGAGTGTTGTGGTGCAAATCTAGATACAGTGAACTTTGTTGGGAATGTACAGAGAAATAATCACCAGTAGTATGGCAACAAGTACAACTCGAATTGGAGGAATCATCCGAATTTCTCTTGGGGTAGTAACAGCCATCAAGGGTAGAGTTCGAATTAGGGTGCGTAGAGAAATCAAGGAGGGCAGCAGAATTATCAATCTCAACACAGAGGAAACAATGCACCTCCTCCACCACCCACCAACATTGAGGAAATGTTTAAAACAATGTTAGCTAACCAAGCTCAAATGCAGGCTGATTATGTGAAATTGGCAGCAGACATAAAAAACAACCAGTTAGCTACAAAGGCGTTGGAGTACCAGTTTGGACAACTAGCTGGAGCTCAAAACACCAGGCCAAGAGGAGGACTACCGAGTGACACTGACCCGAATCCCAAGCAGGTCAATGCAGTGACCACAAGGAGTGGTTTACAACTCAAGGAGGTGGAATTAGAAAGACCACCTCAGCAGTCAGGGGCAGTGGAGAAAGATAGGGAACATGATGATGAGAGGGGGAAGGAGAAGGCAGCTGAAGCAGAAAGACCACCACCCCCGTTCCCTCAAAGATTAAAGAAACACAAGGAGGAAGCTTATTTCAAAAAGTTCATGGAGGTGCTTAAACAGGTACACATTAATTTACCTTTGGTTGATGTTTTGTAGGGAGTGCCTAAATATGCAAAGTATATCAAGGACATCGTAGCTAACAAAAGCAGATTGACAGAGTATGCTACGGTGGCGCTTACTGAGGAGTGCATTTCCCGGATACAGAACAGATTGCCAACAAAGCTCAAGGACCACTGGGAGCTTTACAATTCAAATCACAATTGGGCAAAGTATCCGAGCTCGCGGATTATGCGATTTGGGAGCGAGCATTAACTTGATGCCGACATCGGTGTTCAAGAAGTTGGGGCTGGACAATCCTAGACCAACTAAAGTGATCTTGCAGTTAGCGGACTGCTCTTTGGCTAGACCAGATGGCATTATGGAGGACGTGCTGGTGCAAGTGGGCTCCCTTATCTTCTCAGTAGATTTCATTGTCTTAGATTTTGAGCCGGATGCGGAAGTCCCATTTATTTTGGGACGTCCTTTCTTGGCAACAGGGAGAGCTTTGATTGATGTAGCTGCAGGGCAGTTAACCATGCGAGCGCATGACAAAGTGGAGGTATTTGATGTATATAAGGCCATGAAGCTTTCGTCCATATATGAGGAGCTTTCAGCAATCAATGTGCTAGACCAAGCAGAAATTCTGCAGATTGTTGATTCTTGAGATCCATTAGAAAGAGCTTTGATGATCTTTGATCATTACGGAGATAGAGATACTTATGAGATGGTACAAATGTTGAAGAACCAAAGTGGTATCTCAGGAAGCATGACTTTCAGCCCTTAATGAGGTCCCTGGAACCATTGCCGAAACTATCTATTGTGGAAGCACCAAAACTAGAGTTGAAAACATTGCCTCCCCATTTAAAATATATCTTTTTGGGGGAAGATGATACTTTGCCAGTCATCATCTCCGCAGAATTGACAGAGGCACAGGTAAAGGAAGCATTGGTAGAACTCTCAAAAGAAGGAAGAAAGAGATGGGTTGGCAAATGTCAGATATTTGGGGTATCAATCACACTTTTTGTACACACAGAATTTTCATGGACAAAGGAGCAAAGCCAACTGTACAGCCTCAGCGGAGGTTGAATCCGATGATGAAAGATGTGGTTAGGAAAGAAGTAATTAAGTGGCTTGATGCAGGTGTGGTCTATCCTATTTCGGACAGCAAATGGGTCAGTCCTGTTCAGTGTGTCCCAAAGAAGGGAGGGATGACCGTGGACACCAATGAGAAAAATGAGCTGATCCCTAAACGCACCGTCATAGGCTGGCGGATTTGCATGGACTACAGAAAGCTAAATGAAGCCACAAGGAAAGATCACTATCCTATCCCGTTCATTGATCAGATATTGGACAGATTGGCTGGACAAGAGTATTATTGTTTCCTTGATGGGTACTCTGGCTATAACCAAATAGCCATAGCACCGGAGGACCAGGAGAAGACTACTTTCACATGTCCTTATGGGACATATGCTTTTAGGCGGATGCCATTTGGTTTATGCAATGCACCCGCCACATTCCAGAGATGCATGATAGCGATCTTTCACGACATGGTGAAAGATTTCGTCAAGGTATTTATGGATGATTTTTCTGTTTTCGGTAATTCGTTTGCTACTTGTTTGCAGAATCTTGATAGGGTGCTAGCTTGCTGTGAAGAATCCAACCTTGTACTCAACTGGGAGAAATGTCATTTCTTAGTCAAGGAGTGTATCGTCCTTGACCATAAAGTGTCTTGCAAGGGGTTGGAGGTCAATCGTGCTAAGATCGAAGTTATTGAAAAGTTACCACCACTTGTGTCAGTGAAGGGTGTTCGCAGTTTTCTCGGGCATGCAGGGTTCTACAGACGGTTCATTAAGAACTTCTCTCAAATTTCTAGACGGATATGCAGGTTGCTAGAAAAAGAAGTGAAGTTCGAGTTTGATGAAGATTGTGTCAAAGCATTCGAGGAGTTGAAGCATAAATTGATAGAAGCACCTGTCCTTATTTCTCCAGACTGGGAACAACCGTTTGAACTGATGTGTGATGCAAGCGATATGGCTGTGGGAGCTGTATTGGGGCAGCGGAGGAATAGAATTTTTCATTCTATTCATTATGCAAGCAAAACATTGGACGCTGCCCAAGTTAATTATACAGTCACAAAAAAGGAGATGCTAGCATTGGTATTTGCGTTTGACAAATTCAGGTCCTATTTGGTGGGTTCTAGAGTAGTGGTGTATACCGATCATGCAGCGATTCGGTATCTGTTTAACAAGAAGGATGCAAAGTCAAGGCTGATCAGATGGATCTTGTTGTTGCAAGAGTTTGACCTAGACATTAAGGACAGAAAGGGGAGTGAGAATCAAGTGGCAGATCACCTATCGTGATTGGAAAGCCGGTCGCATGTGAAGGAAGGTGACAACATCAAAGAGGAGTTCCCGGATGAGCAGCTCTTGGCAATAAGGGAAGCTGAGATCCCTTGGTACGCAGACATAGTAAATTTGCTAGTGAGTGGAGTCTATCCACCTGAGGCTATGGCTCAACAGAGAAAAAAATTGAGGCATGATTGCCGGTATTTTATTTGGGATGAGCCGTACTTGTTTAAGCAGGGACCGGATCAGGTTATGAGAAGATGCATCCCAGAGAGCCAGATTGCAGAAGTTTTGAGGAGTTCTCACTCTTCATTGTATGGAGGGCACCACGGAGGTGAGCAGACAACGCACAAGGTGCTACAGTCAGGTTTCTTTTGGCCTACACTGTTTATAGACTCTATGGCATACGTAAAAATGTGTGATAGATGTCAAAGGACAGGCACAATTGGTAGGAGACAAGAGATGCCGCTGCAGCATATATTAGAAGTGGAGATCTTTGATGTATTGGGTATTGATTCCATGGGCCTGTTCCCACCGTCATTTGGTAATCGTTACATCTTGGTTGCCGTTGATTATGTATCAAAGTGGGTTGTAGCAACAACTTGCCCAAGGAATGACAACAAGGCAGTAATGAAATTTGTTGAAAAAGAACATTTTCACAAGGTTGGGGACACCCGGAGCCATTATCAGTGATGGAGGGGCTCATTTTGTAAATGCAAGTTTCAAGAACTTGCTAGCTAAGTATGGGGTGCCCCACAAGGTGGCAATAGCATATCATCCCCAAACTAGTGGGCAAGTGGAGGTGTCGAACAGAGAAGTGAAGCAGATTCCCCAGAAAACAGTGAATGCACAACGTAGTGATTGGTCAAGCAAACTCGATGATGCATTATGGGCTTATAGAACTGCTTACAAGACACCAATTGGGACTTCTCCGTACAGATTGGTCTATGGAAAGGCGTGTCATCTGCCGGTGGAGCTAGAACACCGAGCTTTCTGGGCCGTGAGGAAATTGAACATGGATCTAGAGCTAGCGGGTAAGAAGAGGCTGATGCAACTCAGCGAACTTGATGAGTTTCGTTGGCATGCTTATGAAAGTGCCAAGTGCTACAAAGAGAAACCAAAGAGGTGGCATGATAAGTATATGGTGCATCGGATATTCGAGCCGGGGCAGAAAGTGTTACTTTTCAATTCAAGATTGAGGCTGTTTCCAGGAAAATTGCGGTCCAAATGGTCAGGGCCGTTTGAGGTAGTGAGAATGACCCCGCACGGGGCAGGGGAGTTGTGGCAAGAAGATCGAAGTGCCACGTTCTTGGTTAATGGGCAGCGTTGTAAGCATTACTGGGGTGAGGACGTTATTCGAGAGAAGACGTCCATCACTCTAGAGGATGATTGAGCGTAAATGATGTCGAGCCGTGATGGTAAACCAGGCGCTGCACGGGAGGCAACCCGTGAAATTGTTGTAATGTAAGAGTAGGATTATTTGAAAAAGAAAAGAGAAAAAAGAGAAAAATAAAAAAAAAGTAAATAGAAAAAAATTATTGTTGCATTGAAACCTATGAATTCTAACCAATTTCTTGTTGTGAAATGATTTTCAGGTGGAACGGAGGGCAAAAATGCAAAAAAGCGCAAAGGAAAAAATTTGAGGTGAGAAAAATAAAATATGGCATGACAGTGAGCCTACGCGTTGGCTCCGTGTCATGGAGGAGGGCCTCCGCGTTACCCTCCGTGACACGTTGAAGATATTCTGGATTTTTTTAAAATTTTCAGAACACCTACGCGATGGCTCCGTGTCATGGAGGGTGTGCTCTGCGTTACCCTCCGTGACACGTTGAAGTGTAATTCGCGTCGGGTCACACCGGGTCACCGGGTAACCCGCGCGAAAAACCTCCTTTTTAACCCCAAATTCCTTCATTTTTTCCTATCCTTTCAAATCCTCCATGACCCACACCCTAAATTCCCTCCTCCCCCAACGTGACACGGACCTAGGCACAAGATTTCTTCAAGTTTTCTTAAATTACATCGGATTAAAGGTATGTTCTTGAACTTTACCTCATTTTTGCTTGAAATTTCAATTTTTGAGCATGGGTAGTGATTGAAACTTGCCGAAAGTGAAAATTAAGCTTGAATTCATTTAAGTTATGATTGATGGATGTTCATAATATCGTTGTGAGTATATGAACTCGATGAATGCATGTTTTAATGAATTTTTGCGAAATTGGTAGCTAGGGTTGGAATTTGAATAGGAAGAAAACTAAACTTGTTTGAAATGTGAAAAAAATTGGGTTGTGCATGTTGGGTGATGTGAATTATGTCGTGATTAATGTTGAATATGCTATGTTGACAAGGAAAATTTCGGAAAAATGAAATTGGTGAATTGCATAGGTTGTTGAAAACAAAAATTTGGCTAAGTGCTATGATGATATAATGGAATCGATGCTGATATTGTTATTCGTTGTACGAAGTCTGAGTAGTACATAGTAATTATTCCATCGAATTATATGAAGGCACTAAGAATGTTTACTGTAAAGATTGTGAAATCATGAATGTCTTGCCGAATTATTTTAAATTGCAGCTAAAGACTAAGTGTGGGGTGATTCAATTAAACCCAACCTTAGTCGTAGCTAGTGATGATTTGAATAACATTGGGATTGTATGGTTATATGTGCAGGAACAATGTCGGGCTGACAAGATAAAGGAAAGGGAGCGTCCACAGCGGGCACCGGCAGAAAAAGGATAAGGTTGGGAACAGCAGTCGCAGGAGCACCAGCGGTTCCGAGAGGCCAACATCGATAACTACCGAACTCGATGGGTGACTGATGAAGGGAAGAAATGGTATGCAAAACACAAAGAAACCAAATACTTCCTGGAAGGGCATATAGGAAGGGAGCCACTGACACAGGAATTCCCGAGGATCATACACCGGATTGACACTATCGGGATGAACTTCATCTTCGAAGATCCCAAGGAGTGCAATCTCCATCTGATTCGGGAGTTCTATGCCAACTGGAACCCGAACCTCCGCAGTCACACCGTCAAGATAAGAGGGCGGGTTGTCACGTTTGAGCCCCATCACTTGAATGCTATATTGGGGCCGCGGGACACAGACGCCCATGTACTCCGGCAGCTGAACATAACTCCACCTTATGCATCAGACACACTCTATGTGGAGCCCGTTCAACAGCACGGTGGAGCAAGCACAAAGAGAGGGGCTACCATCAGACACTGCCTTACTCTCAGATGAACAGGGAAGCCAAGATTTGGCTTAAAATTGTGTGTTCCTGCCTGATCCCGGGGGTGCACATGAAAGATGTCACCTGGGATCGAGTGTGCTCGGTGTATGCCCTGATGAAAGGGCTTGAGATAAATGTTGGGGCGGTAATCATTTCCGCCATGAAGAGAGCCCGCTTACATCAAGGGCACAGGTACGGGTTCAGTGGTCTGCTTACCACGTTCCTGAGGGGCCATGATATCGAGGAGGAGGCCTAGATTACATCCCACAAATTGACAGGCGCGCCCTGGATGTCACAAAAACAAAGGCACCTGACACTACTCATGGGCTTGTTCTCACATTAGCCAAGCGACATGCTCGGGATGATCAATATATGTCCCGCATGTATGGGATGCAGATGCTACAGTTGCGCATAGGCGAAAGGCCAGCAACGGAAGATGAGCTGTGGCAGCTCGACTTAGATTACCCCTTTGGCGAGAATGCCCGGGCTCTATGCCGATGGGGCCAGCTTTTGTGGAGCCTATAGATGATGATGTCCCCACTGATGAGGAGACCCACTGCAAGGACTCAGATGTTGAGTTAGATAAGGACAACGGGGGCGATTCGGATATGGGAGACGAGGCAACGACACCTGATGAAGAAATGGAATACTTTGATTGATCAGGGAGTTTCACCACCCACCTTTGTGATATGTTGAATTTTTTGAACACTAGGGACAGTTTTCGGTTTAAGTGTGGGGTGGGAGTAGTTAGGTGCTGACTGTTTTGTTGTTGTTTTTTTGTTTATATGGATGTGTTGTGTTGTTGTGCCTGTGAAAAATGTGACCCTGTGACTCTTTGTGATGTGTTTTGTAATTAAGTGGTGTTGTAATGAATGTTAAGCTGTTGTGTGTTGTGTGAGCTGTTGTTGAATGGTTTTTGTGTAAATATTTTTGTTTTTTAATATTTTTGTTTTCTATCAAAATTATTGAAATTTTTAAAATTTTTCGTTAAATTTCTTTTATTTTGGGTTTCTCGGCCTTTGTTTTTGTTTGCTTTTACCGAGATTAGTCCCATTGAACCGAAGTCATAATTAGTGACCGTTCCCTATGATGGATGGATGACGACCGTCTTAAAGGAAATGTAGTCGATAGGTGTAGTTTCTCTTTATTTTCTTTCTTTTGTTTGTTTCCCAAACGTGTTGCTACTTCATGGTTCGGAATTCTCGTTACGTGATGTACATAATATTATGTTGCAAAGGTGATTCGTATGAAAACATGCAAATGCATAAACACGTTGAGATACCTAGGCCATAGAGTTCGATTCGGTGTGATCGAGGCTTAATATTGAATTCTTGTAATTAGCTGATTGAAGAGTCTGTGAATATGTCTTGAGTTGAGCATGTGCAAATAGTGTGAGGTGAGTTTTCGATTATTCCATGCTATTGTGAAGTGTCTAAAACTTTCTTGGTGTGTGTACGAAACAAAATGAAGGATGTGTATTGTAGGAAAGGATGTAGGCATTTCTTTGATTAAACCGAAAGTTTTTCCATTATCATACCTACCTTGAATGTACATCCTAGTTAGCCCCATTGAGCCTTTAGCCTATTTTTTTTCTTTCTTTGAAGAGGTACAAACCGAGCTTAATCCCTTCTTTTCATCAGCCTTGAATTTGATCCAGAACTCTTAAGTGCTCAAGAAAAACAATTTTCCCACAGTGTAAAGGAGTGAGAATTGTGAAAAGAAAGGAAAAGCGGAAGTGATGAAAGTTAAAGAAAAGGTCAAGGGTGCACTTGCTGAAATTAAATAAAATAAAGATGTATAACTAATCTTGGTTATTAAGTCGAGTGTGCTTAAAGAAATGGGAACAAAAACAAAGAAAAATTTCAAGAATGAGAGGATGAAGGAAGAAACAATGGCCATAATGAGGGTGGGATGTATTGAAAAGCGCTTAAGGAAGCTAGTTGCTATTATTGGTTAGCCCAGTATTTACTAGTTCCTTAGCTAGCATTACAACCCGTTAAGTCCTACGTGATCTTACATCACGCATCCTTATATTAGTGGAGTAATACACTAGAGGCAAGCCTATGGTTCATGACAAGATGCATGTGAATTCTTTGGGAGAGAGAGAGAAATCGTGTTCATATACCCCTACATGTAATGCTTTCGAAATCGTATGATTGCAAATGGGGAGATTCTCTTGTATTGTGAGGGAACATGTTTGATGAGAGATTAAATTTCATGTCGGATGTCTTGATCAGTTGATTTGCATGAGTTTGCCGAGATCAAGAGTCGATTCTTGAGTCTAGGAGGTCTTAATGTGGGGTATGTCATTGTATTGATGAGACCATGCATGTTTTCTTGATGATTTTCCAGATTAAATAATCGGTATAGCCGTAGCTTGAATTGTCGAGCCAAAGTAGCTATGCGTGGGTGTCAATTGCATGATATGTGAGAGTATTGTTTGAGGACGAACAAGGTTTTAAGTGTGGGGTAAGTGATCTTGGGCAGAATTATATGCCCAAGTGATACTCAAATGCTTCATTTCGTCTTGGTTATCTATCGTTATTTGTGCATTCTCATGTGATTTGTAGTTAAAATGTGAATTTATACTAACCAACATGATTAGTGTTGTTTTGCAGGTAAAATGGAATTTTGGGAAGCTAAGATACATGTTGGTAAAAATCGAGAATGGACTTGGAAGCAAAGAGTGGAAAAGGTCAAGGAAGAGCAGCAAAAATAAGGGCTCTATGATGGAGCCGTGTCACACTGCCATCGCAGAGGCATTCTACCTCGGGTGATTTAATTTTGGCCATTTCCAGTGAAGCCTCACGTTACCTCCGTGACACGGAGACCATGCCACGCGATGCAAGCCGTGGCACGTTGAGTACAATTACCTGGGACATCAATTTCTAGTGTAGGTGCGCGATAGCATCGCAACACGTTGGCCTGACTCCGCGATGCAAGCCGTGGCACGCCAAGGTAAAAAGTCTAAGGAGCCAAATTCCAGAGAGGGTCCACGATACCCCCGTGGCACGGAGGGAGTGCTCCGCGATACACTCCGTGCCACGTTGCTAGTTATTCCGGGTAAAATTCCCAATAGTATAAATAGCACACTTAGGTTTTATTTTAAAACATTTTGACTTGGTTGAGCAAGAACGTGGGTTACAGGCAGTTTAGGGGACAAAAATTCTAGGGTTCTTCTCTATCTCTTTCTCTTTTATCTCAATTGTTTGTATGATTTATACTCATTTGATGATGCTTAATCCACAAATGAGTGGCTAAATTCACTTCTTTCTGATGTTAAGAACAATTGTAGTGGAATGTAATTGTTGATCATTTTAGTTTTCATCTTTTCTTCAATGGTTGTTCTATCAATTGTTGTTCTTACTGCATTAATGTTCGACCAATGTTAATGTACATCTAAAAAATCCAATATTGATTTTGAGAAGGAAAGAAATTGGAAAGTTGTGAATTGGTAGGATACGATCTCTTCTTAGTTTGGGAAAATTGAGAATTAATTTACATTCAGAATAGAAATATATCTGAAAGTCTTATTAGTCAATTAAGGAATCGATTTTGTATGGCTAGAACATGAAATTCTTTTATCACAGAAATGTAGATTGAAGGTTCATGATTCTTAAGTTGGATAGGAGATGAAAGTTTCAATCCATAGGCAATAATTCTTGATTAGCAACCGAAGGAAAGATTAACTGAATTGTATCGACAAATTAATTCCCTTCATGTTCGTTTTAACCTCAGCTTGCTCATTACTATTGCTCGGACTCACTTTATAATTTTGCTTTAGATTCTTATTAATTAGTAACTCAAACTCTAAAAATCTTATTCATTTGGTCGTTCGCATTCTTAAAGATATAGTTCAGTAACACTTAAGTTAATTATTACCGTAGTTCAGTCCCTGTGGGATCGATACTTGGCTTTACTTAAGCCACTTTACTACTTGTTCGACCACGTGCACTTGCGTGTAGTCACCCAAATCACCGAATAGTATTTTTGCCTAGGTGTCTTAATTCATCATGGTTCCCACAACCCTAGTTATGGGTTTAGCTACTTATGCTTGAAGAAGAGAAATCATAATTGCAACTTACAATAATTTTTCGAAGAAACCACGGATATTGAATAAATCAACAATAACCTAAGAACAATACTCCAAAGTTGTTTGAATTCCCCAATTCAAGAACGAAATTATAAAACTTGTTTCTTGAACCTTGATGTAAATCAACAACTTCAACAATATAGTCAAGAAGTCGTAAATTAAGTAACCCTGTAAAATAAACCTAAATAAAGTATTAATAGACTCAAATAAATCCTTTCCTAAATAAAAATGGAATACAGGTCGGCAGTGGCAACAAGTCTGGTAACAACTCGTTAGATCTCCTAACGAGTCGTGGCAAGTAGGAATTGCTCGTGCTCAGCTTAGTATCCCTTCTGGACAACGGGTCACCTAAAGACTCCTTAAGTTAGTGCACGAGTGTTTAGGTCCCTCGTTACTTCAACTCCTTGAAACTTCCAGTGTTGAGGACGACTGCACCTGCTTGGTCACGACGAGTCGTTAAGTCTCCCGATGACTCGTTGAGTCTTCTGTTGTGTCTCCAGGTATTTTTCATGAGTTTTTCTCTCCCAATCCTCATGACCCTCTTGATAACTCATGACCCTCTTGATAACTAATCATGCCTTCAACTCGTGGTCACCACTGGATTGTTACACTTTAACTTGTCTTTTTCCAACAACTCTAGGAACGAGTCGTCCAATGACATGACGACTCATCACCTGGTTGGAAGTCCCGCACTTAGCCCAATTTTGGCCTCATTATGCCCATTTCATTATCTACATCCATTTTCCTACAAAACTCAACAAAAACACATCATATATATATATGCATACCCGGAATTTGCATATTTTCTTAGTTTTAGGCATCGAAAGTGCAATAAAATCACGACACATCAATACCCTCAGCTTAGAACTTTTGCATGTCCTCAGGCAAAAAGAAACAAAATAAACCTAAATCGACACTTCAATCAAAAGAAATCTAGGAAATGTACAACAGTCACAAGTTTTAACATAATCAACTCAAACCTTCTAACCCCTCCTAATCATCAGAATCCAACTCACTGTGCATATACAAAGTTTTCCACCATGACATAGAGGAATCAAATAATGGAATTACACTATCGACTTGCAACCATACATACAATACAATGGCACTAACCCAGACAATTTGCAGACGATGTTGTTGACCATATGCCCTCACCCAAAGAAGTCCCCCCCACACACATATGTATATGATCATGACGATGTTTTATCTTGGGATTGCGTAAGAATTCACTTGCTCTCACAAAGAAATTCTAACAGTGCACATACAATACCATAAGCTTGCCTTTACTTTCAATATCTTGGTGGTTGAACTAGGATCACTATAGGACTTTTGTTCAGCTTGTAATGTTGGCCTGAGATTGGGTATGGTAAATATGGGAATAGTAACTTAACCCTGCTTGGCACTACACTAATTTTGGTTCCACTTAACCTCTTTTTCACTTCTCTCCTTTTTTTCATTTGCTTTCTTCTTCTTTTACTTTCTTTTGCAACTACGGGTGCGGTTTTCCTTCTTTCAAGCATTTCTTTTCTTCTTTCTCGCTTTCCTTTTACTTTTTGCTCTTTTTTTTCAAATTTTATTATGCGCACCGCACCCGCCTTTTGTTTGAATTACTCAATTATTTTCCACCCTACTCTTCTTATTCAACCCTATAGTAGCCACCCTCAACTTAGGCAATTTGCCCGAGTTGAGATTCACAGTGTCCAAGGAGGGACCAGGGCCAAAATAGGTTCATTAAGAAGGAAGGTGAATTGGCTAAGCAATAAAAGGAAAGGTTAGTTTTATCTCAAAAGCGGGATCAATGGATATTTATTTCCATTTGGTAGGTCTTTTAAGGCTAACGGGGACTACTCATCAAAAATGGCCTATAGTCCTTTCCTAATCTCCCGTCCTATACCTTGGTATGACCGACCAGGCAAGTTCTAGATTGACACACACAACACAACTAACTCTATGCCTTATCACACAATGCACAGGCCAACATCATCACTTCTACCAGCTGCTAGTTTAGGTATAGTCACACAATGGTAAACATGTTCACAGTACTAATGTCATGCGAAGATTCACAAAGGTCATGCTTTTCTACTAAGCACGTGCACACACAATTTTTAGGAGTGGTATCATATTATCACATAAAAAATCCATGTTATTTCACTTCCCTAAGCTCATCTATTTTCCTTTCGGTTGACACAAAACAAAATACGGACCACAAGAACCTAAACATGCCAGTCCTACTAGATAATGAACACAAGAGGAATATATATTCGGCAAGATAAACCCGAAGGTTATATTCAGCAAAAATCCAGGTATCCCCACCCCACCCCCATCAAGAAAATCATGCAGTGTCCTCAACACCTATGAAAAATAAAATATAGGAATAGGGAACATACCTGTGCGACCTAGACGCTTGTGGCCTGGTCGGTAGAGGGTGCAGATGCACCCCTAAGCTCCTCTCTTGTGACATTGGGAATAATCGGCGCACTTTCTGAACCCACAGACCTCGTATCCTCTCCACGAGCTCTCATTGCATCACTCTCGGCCCTCTCTCGAGCCTCATCTCTAGATAGATTTTAGTGCTGCCTCCATGTCTCTTTTCTTCCTTTTCTGCTCGCTAGCAGATCACCACTCTCACCCTTGCTCACCTCCTCTCGAGGTATCTTCCCTTTATTATGAGCTACCGGCTCCTATGTGATGAAATCATCTACCGACGGTAGCTCCTTCTCACTCTCATCCTATGACACTGGAAGCATAGAGGTAGGATGGTAGGTATTTGTCGTGCAGACAACTCTCGCACCTTAGCTTTAAGGGTCATTGATCTTGGGCAGATTTATATGCCCAAGTGATACTCAAACATATCATTTTTACCTTGTTTGTTGTGCAATGTGTATATAATATCATGTAATTGGTAATAAAATGCGAATTTATACTAACCAACATGATTAGCATTTGTTTTGCAGGAAAATGTGATTTTTAGGAGCTAAACTGCATGTTGGAACTATGTCGGAGTTGGACTTGGATGCGAGCGTGGAAAAGACCTTGGAATGCAGGATTTATAGGGGCTCCGCGATGGGGCCATGCCACGCTGCCATTGCGGTAGCACACTGCCTGGGCGTGAAATAAATTGGCACTTTCCAGTATGCCTGCGCGTCAGCTCCATGGCACGGAGATAGGCCTCCGCGATGGCCTCCGTGCCACGTTGAGGTTAATTCTCCGGACCATGAAATTCCAGAGAGGGTCTGCGTCCACGCCGTGTCACGGAGGCAGTGCTCCGCGTTGGCCTCCGTGACACATTGCTTGTTATTCCGGGAAAAATTTCCCACTAGTATAAATAGCACACTTAGGTTTATTTTTAAGGAGTTTTTTAGTTTTTAGTTTTTAGACTGAGTTCAGAAGTGGAGAGCAGGAACGTGGGTTAGTAGCAGTTGAAGAACAGAAAAGCTAAGAGTTTTCTTCTCTTCCTTTCTTCTTTCCTTCAATTGTATGCATGATTTACACTCATTTTAGGATGATTAATCCAAGAATGAGTGGCTAATTCCCTTTCCTGCTGAGGTTTTGAACTTGTGTAATGAATTTTGATGATAATTGATATGGTTTCTTCTTCTTCTTGCATGTTGTTCTATTAATTCTTGTTCTTACTACATTATTGATTGGCCAACATTAATGTATATCTAAAAAGTCCAATTTTACTCGAGAGAGCAAGAAATTGGAAAGTTGTGAATTAATAGGGTATTGTTCTTAACTTGATTTGGGAAAATTGGGTTTTGATGTGCTTTCTTGATAGAAATATACTTGAAAGCCGTATTAGTCAACTTAGGAATCGGAATTGTAGTGCTAGGTCATAAATTGCATTTGATCACAGAAATGTAGACGGATGGTTTATGATTCTAAAGTGAAATTAAATACGAAAGTTTTAATTTCTAGGCAAACGTTCTTGGCTAGCAACATGAGGAAGATGATAACCAAATTATCATGATTATCAAGTTCATTACTCGTTCTTAACCTTGGCATGTTCATATCCATTGTCTAAATTCAAAAGTAATTAAGTGTGATTAATTGTAGTATACGTATAGTTTAGAAACAAAAACTCAAAATAACTCTTGGTTGCATTGTTGTTAACATAATTAGGAATAGAATAGAGATATAGTAAACTAGGCAATTTTACGTATCTAGAGCAGCCTCCTTGGCTCGATACTTGGCTACTTAGCCACTTTATTACTTGTTTGACCACGTGCACTTGCGTGTCGGTTTTTAATATATACCGAGCAGACCGCGAGCAAGTTTTTGGCGCCGTTGCCGGGGAGGCTAGGCGATTTGTAAAATTGTGTTTAGTGTAAATTTACTGTATTTGTATTTTTATTTTCTTAAGTGTTAACAACTTGGTCTTAGCCTGTATTTTGCAGATTTTTATTTCTGTGAACACTGGCAAGGGACAAGGAGCTGGTGGAATCTTACTTAGAGCCAGAACGTGAATTGCATAGTCAACGTAGAGAAGCTCTTCGGAAGAAGCTGTAGTTGCTCAAACAGTCTATGATGGAGCAACCAAATCCACCAGTTGTGCGGGCAGTGTTAGTGCCCGAGGAAGTAGCAGCCAGGCCGGTTTGCGAGGTGGCAATCCCACACGCTAATAATGTACATTCCAGCATCCGCAAACCAGAGCCTGGAGGGAGATTTGAGTTAAAGCAAAATATGGTGCAACTTTTGCACACTAGCGGGCAGTTTACCGGTCTCCCTCATGAAGATCCGCAACAACATCTCCAGAACTTTTTGGAGATAAGTGACACTTACATACCCACTGGAGTGTCACCTGATTATGTTCGGCTCACCTTATTTCCATTTTCCTTACTTGGTGAAGCCAAGAGGTGGTTAAAAGCTGAACCACCCAACTCTATATCAACGTGGGATGATCTTGCAAGGAAGTTTTTGATCAGATTTTTCCCTTCGGGTAAAACAGCTAAACTTAGAAGTCAGATTCTAAGTTTTAAACAGAGGGAAGGAGAAAATCTTTATCAAGCTTGGGAAAGATTCAAGTCCATGTTGCGGGACTGTCCTCATCATCATCAGTCCAATGAGGTGTTGGTACACACTTTTATTGAGGGTTTGGAACCCCACACTAAAATTCTATTGGATTCAGCAGCTGGAGGGCAAGCGCTGGAGAAGACTTATGAGGAGCTGTACACTTTGCTCAACCGAATTTCACAAGGCAATCCAGAATGGAATGCAGATTCTTCAAGAGGTGGAGCAAGGAAAGCAGCGGGAGTGCTTGAAGTGGATGGATTCACAGCTATCGCTGCACAGATAGCTGCTTTGCAAAATCAGTTAAACACTCACTTCAGCAATATGAATTTGAACCAGCCTTCAGCCTCCGTCAATGCAGTCCAACAGATGTGGTGTGAAGTGTGCGGTAGTAGTGAGCATTCAGCTGAATGCTGTGGTGCAAATCCTGATTCTGTTAACTTTGTGGGCAATGCACAAAGGAATCAACAGCAGTTGGGTAGTGGCTACAACTAGAATTGGAGGAACCATCCTAATTTTTCGTGGGGTAGCAACAATCAACAAGGCCAAGGTTCAGGGCAGGGTATGCACAGAAACCAAGGAGGGCAACAAGGCTATCAGACGCATTTCAGAAATCACAATGCCCCTCCTCCACCACCATCACCGACTATTGAGGAGATGTTCAAGACCATGATTGCCAACCAGGTACAATTGCAGGCTGACTATGTCAAATTGGCAGCCGAAGTAAAGAACAATCAATTGGCAACCAAGGCTCTTGAATATCAGTTTGGGCAATTTGCTAGTGCCCAAAATACTAGACCCAGAGGAGGACTACCTAGCGACACGGATCCCAATCCTAAGCAGGTGAATGCAGTGACCACGAGGAGTGGTTTACAATTAAAGGAGGTGGAACCGGAAAGACCGCCTCAAAAGTCAGGAGCAGCAGATGTTGAGGGAGAGCAAATCTCAGATAAGGGGAAGTCTAAAGAAGCTGAACCAGCAAGGCCTCCACCCCCGTTCCCTCAACGACTTAAGAAACACAAGGAGGAGGCGTGTTTCCAGAAATTCATGGAGGTACTTAAACAGGTACATGTTAACTTACCTCTTGTTGATGTCTTGCAGGGAGTGCCAAAATATGCGAAGTATATTAAAGACATCGTGGCTAACAAAAGTCGTTTGACTGAGTATGCCACGGTAGCTTTAACGGAGGAATGCACTTCCCGTATTCAGAATAGGTTGCCCACAAAACTGAAAGACCCTGGAAGTTTCACTATCCAGATGACTATTGGGCAAAGTATCCGAGCGCGTGGATTATGCGACTTGGGGGCAAGTATAAATCTGATGCCATCTTCGGTATTCAGAAAGTTAGGTCTAGGGAGTCCTAGACCTACAACGGTAATCTTGCAGCTAGCAGACAGGTCTTTGGCTAAGCCGGATGGCATTGTTGAGGATGTGTTAGTGCAGGTAGGCTCCCTCATTTTTCCGGTCGATTTTATTGTTCTGGACTTTGAACCAGATGCTGAAGTCCCATTTATTTTGGGACGACCCTTTTTGGCAACCGAAAAAGCATTAATCGATGTAGCTGCGGGTCAACTCACGATGCGAGCACATGACAAGGTTGAAGTGTTCGATGTGTACAAGGTACCTAAGCTCCCGACTGTTTATAAGGATCTCTCGGTGATCAACGTAATTGATCATGGGAAGGCTAACAGATTGAGTGATTCCCGAGAGTTACTAGGTAGGCCACCGGACAAGGTAGAGCACTACTGGGGGGATGATCATGATCGGGACAAATCTTCCATCTCCCTAGTAGGTAAATGAGCTTAAAGGAGGTCGAGCCGCGATGTTAAACCAGGCGCTGCACGGGAGGCAACCCGTGAAAAATATATTTTTTCTTTTTTCTCTTTCTTTAGTGTAAATTTTTATTTTATTTTATTTTATTTTATTTTTCTTGACTAGGTTTAGATTTGCATTTTAATTAGTAATTTTTATTTTTTTAGTAGGAAAATCTATTAATTTAACCAATTTTTGGTTAGTGAGGTGATTTTCAGGTATAACGGAGGAAAAATACATGGAATCGAGGAAACGAGGCGAGGTATGAAAAATAAAAATTGTTGGTGAAACAGAGCACTGGCGCGTTGGCGCCGTGTCACGGAGGCAATGCTCCGCGTTGGCCTCCGTGACACGTTGAAGGCAAATCTGGATTTTTCAAAATTCCAGTAAGCCAACGCGTTGGCTCCGTGTCACGGAGGAGGGGCTCCGCGTTACCCTCCGTGACACGTTGCCCTTATCCCAGTGCCGGGTCACATCGGGTTTCCGGGTGACCCGCGTGTTTTCTTAATAAAAACCCCCGATTTCGCCCCTATTTTCCCCATTCCCTCTTCCCTCCGCGACCAAACACCCATTCCCCTCCCCCAAGCAACGTGCCACGTTAATAGGCAAGGAAAACGTCAAGTTTCTTCGGTTCTTCAAATCCAAGGTATGTTTTCATCGTCTAACTCAATTTTTTGGCGATTTTTGTCAATTTTGGGCATGTGAGGTGAGATATATCACCCTAGGTAGAAATTGAACATGATGTGAATTATTTTGTGATTGATTATGTTCGGATTATTGTAGTTGACGTTTGAACTTATCGATTGAGTGAATAATTCAATTTTGATTGTCGAAGTGTATTCTAGGGCTTGGGTTGTTGAATTGTAACTTGGGCAACTTGATAGTTTGGTGAAAATTGATGCCGGGGTGTGTTTATTATTTGAGATAAGTCGTGGTAAATGTTGTATAATTGTTGAGAGAC
This sequence comes from Datura wrightii, assembly GCA_035772735.1. Classification (NCBI taxonomy): domain Eukaryota; kingdom Viridiplantae; phylum Streptophyta; class Magnoliopsida; order Solanales; family Solanaceae; genus Datura; species Datura wrightii. The sequence continues at coordinate 110,863,419 of JASDFA010000018.1, forward strand.
GACGAATTCTTGAATTTTTGTGGGAAATTGCATAATGTATGAATTGGTTAGATTGTTTAGATTAGTTTGTATATAAATTGTCTTTTTAGTTGTTGTTTTTAGTTTCTTGTTGTTTTATTGCGAAGTGCGATGGTTGAATTGCTAGTGATAGCAGGATTGGAAATTAGCTGTATGAAGTCTGAGTAGTACGCTAACCGTTATGCTGTCAAAATTTTGTTACGAACGCACTTAGCAATATGTGTATAGTTGTTTGTGTTTGGGGTTGTAAATAGAGCTATCCTTGCTGAAATTTTGTAAATATTGTTAAGGACTAAGTGTGGGGTAAATTTTGTGTAACCCAACCTTAGCCGAAGCTAACAACTATTTAGCTTAACATTGTGCTTGTTTGTGTAAATTGATAAGTACACTGGCCAGCCGACAAGACAAAGGCAAGGGTGCCTCCACCTCAGGCACAGGCAGGAAGAGGATGAGACTGGGCACGGCAGTCCCAGCGGCACCCGCTGTTCCGCGCGGTCAACACCGCCGATACGGAACACGATGGGTCACCGATGAAGGGAAGAAATGGTATGCGAAGCACAAAGAAAACAAGTACTTCCCCGAGGAACATATTGCTAGGGAACCACTCGCACAGGAGTTCCCTCGCATTGTACAGAGGATTGAGGCAGCTGGGCTCAGCTTTATTTTTCAGGAGCCCAAGGAGTGCAACCTTCACTTGGTCCGGGAATTTTATGCCAACTGGAACCCGGCCATCAGAAGCCACACTATTAAAATCAGAGGGTAGATTGTCACTCTGGAACCCCAGCAGCTGAATGCCATCGTTGGAGCGCGGGACACAGACGCCCACATTCTCCGCCAGCTCAACATCACCCCACCGTACGCTGACATCAGACGTACGTTGTGTGGGGCTCGATCCACAGCCCGATGGAGTAGACACAAAGAGAGGGTTACCACCAGACTCTGCCTTATTCGCAGATGAACAGGGAGGCCAGAATCTGGCTAAAAATTGTGTGTTCGTGTTTGATCCCGGGAGTTCATATGACAGACGTGACCCGGGACCGTGTCTGCTTGGTGTATGCCCTTATGAAAGGGCTTGAGATTAATGTGGGGGCGGTCATAATATCCACCATGAAGAGAGCCAGACTACACCAGGGCCACAGATACGGGTTTGGCGGACTCATCACCACCTTCCTCCGAGGCCTCGACGTTGAGGAAGAAGCCTTGGATTATATTCCGCAGTTGGAGCAGAGGGCCCTCGACGTGACAAAGACGAAGGCCCCCGACACTACACACGGACCTGTGCTGACTTTGGGCGAGCGACATGCTCGTGACGATCAGTACATGGCCCGTATGTTCGGCATGCAGATGCTGCAGCTACGGATTGGTGGGAGACCAGCCACCGAGGAGGAGTTATGGCAGTTGGAGCTGGACTACCCCTTTGGCGAGAACGCCAGAGCCTTGTTTAAGGTGGGGCCAGCCTTTGTGGAGCCGACAGACGATGATGTCCCTACTGATGAGGAGACACGTCGTGAGGACTCTGATGTGGAGTCCGATGACGACGATGGAGCCGATTCAGACATGGGAGACGAGGCCGCAACACCGGATGAGGAAGTCGAATATTTCGACTAAGCAGGGAGTTCCACCACCCAAAAATTTTGTGCTTTGTATTGTTGTGAACACTGGGGACAGTGTTCGATTTAAGTGTGGGGTGGGGAGTAGTTAGGTGCTAGGTCAAGGCTCTAAATTGCTGTATAATTTTTCCTTGCTGTTTATGTATGTTGTGCTTTCCCTGTTGTGGTGAACTGATTTGCGAGTTATGTGTATATATTTGTTTGTGGCTAATGATGTGTGTGCTTTGAAAGTTATGGTTGCTAGTGTAAATATTTTGTGAATTTGAATTTTGTAAATATTTTTTTTCTCTATCGACATGATCGATATTTTTCAAAATTTTTGCGAAAATATTTTGCACTTGTAAATATTTCCTTTCTATCGAAATGATCGATGTGTTGCAAAATTTTTTGCGATTTTTATTTTTGGGCTTCTCGAAGTTTGTTTTCGGTTCTTTTACCGAGAATAGTCCCATTGAACCGATGTCATAGTTAGTGACCATTCCCTATGATGGATGGATGACGACCGTCTTAAGGGAAATGTAGTCGGTAGGAGTAGGATTTTTATTTGTTTTTTTTTAGTTTTCTTTGGTGGATTGCATCAATAAACTATAGTTGCTTATGGTTGCTAAAATTTCATTGCGTGTTGTAATTGATGTTCAAAACGTGAAAATGATTCGTTTGAAAGCATGCAATTTTGTAAATATGTTGAGTTACCTAGGCTATAGAATTTGGTTCATTATGATTGAGGCTTAATCTTGAATTCATGTAATTGACTAATTAAAGAGTCTGTGAATGCATCTTGATTCGAGCATGTGCATGAAGTGTGAGTGAGGTTTTGCTATTCCATGTCATTGTGAATTGTCTAGAACTTGCCTGGTGTGTGTACGAAGCGAAATAAAGGAGGTGTAGTGTTGGAAAGGATGTAGGCATTTCTTTGTTTTAACCGATAGTTTCCATTTTTTTTCTTGTCAAATTCTACCTTTTTATATGTTGTATACCCTAGTCAGCCCGTTGAGCCTTTAGCCGATTTCTTTCTTTGGTCCAAAATTGTATGAACTAAGCTTTATTCCTTCTTTTCATTAGCCTTAAAGTCTAAAAGAAGCTCTTAAGCGCTTACAAAGAACAGAAAATGTTTCCCAAAGTGTTAAATAGTGAAAAGAGTGAAAAGAAAAGAAAAGCAAAGTGAGGAAAGAAAAGATGACGTTGAAGAGGCACTTGTTGTAATTAAATGATAGTGAGGGTACATGAAAACCCTCTGTTTTGTGTCAAGTGTGGTTGATGAAATGGGCTGTATGAAAGTAAACCAGCATGAATGGGAGAAAAAGAGAAAAGAGAGGAACAATGTCCATGAGTCGATGGGAATGAGTTGAAAAGGCGCTTAAGGATGCTAGCGACTATTATTGGCTAATCCTATATATATATACTAGATCCATAGCCTCGTTACAACCCATTAAAAGTCCTATTTGATCCTATATTGCATTTCTTTATATTAGTGGAGTAATACACTAAAGGCAAGCCTATGGGTCATGACATGATGCATGTGAATTCTTTTGGGAGAGAGAGGGAAATTAATTTTTATATGCCCCTACTTGCATGTTTGTGTGCTGCACGAACATAAAGGGGAAGTTTCTCTCGAGTTGTGAGGGTACATGCTTGATGAAAGATTGATTTTCGTGTCGGATTTCTTGATTAGTTGATTTGCATGAGTTTGCCGATATCAAGAATCAATTCTTAAAGTCTAGGAAGCCTTGATGTATTAAGGTCATTGTATTGTACGACCAAGCATGTTTTCTTGATGATTTGCAAAAATTGAATAATCGGTATGACTGTAGCGTAAATTGTTGCACCATAGTGACGAAGGTTGGGATGTAATTTGCATGAGTTGTGTATGTGTTGTTCGAGGACGAACAAGGATTTAAGTGTGGGGTAAGTGATCTTGGGCAGATTTATATGCCCAAGTGATACTCAAACGTATCATTTTTACCTTGTTTGTTGTGCAATGTGTATATAATATCATGTAATTGGTAATAAAATGCGAATTTATACTAACCAACATGATTAGCATTTGTTTTGCAGGAAAATGTGATTTTTAGGAGCTAAACTGCATGTTGGAACTATGTCGGAGTTGGACTTGGATGCGAGTGTGGAAAAGACCTTGGAATGCAGGATTTATAGGGGCTCCGCGATGGGGCCGTGCCACGCTGCCATCGCGGTAGCACACTGCCTGGGCGTGAAATAAATTGGCACTTTCCAGTATGCCTGCGCGTCAGCTCCGTGGCACGGAGATAGGCCTCCGCGATTGCCTCCGTGCCACGTTGAGGTTAATTCTCCGGACCATGAAATTCCAGAGAGGGTCCGCGTCCACGCCGTGTCACGGAGGCAGTGCTCCGCGTTGGCCTCCGTGACACGTTGCTTGTTATTTTGGGAAAAATTTCCCACTAGTATAAATAGCACACTTAGGTTTATTTTTAAGGAGTTTTTTAGTTTTTAGTTTTTAGACTGAGTTCAGAAGTGGAGAGCAGGAACGTGGGTTAGTAGCAGTTGAAGAACAGAAAAGCTAAGAGTTTTCTTCTCTTCCTTTCTTCTTTCCTTCAATTGTATGCATGATTTACACTCATTTTAGGATGATTAATCCAAGAATGAGTGGCTAATTCCCTTTCCTGCTGAGGTTTCGAACTTGTGTAATGAATTTTGATGATAATTGATATGGTTTCTTCTTCTTCTTGCATGTTGTTCTATTAATTCTTGTTCTTACTACATTATTGATTGGCCAACATTAATGTATATCTAAAAAGTCCAATTTCACTCGAGAGAGCAAGAAATTGGAAAGTTGTGAATTAATAGGGTATTGTTCTTAACTTGATTTGGGAAAATTGGGTTTTGATGTGGTTTCTTGATAGAAATATACTTAAAAGCCGTATTAGTCAACTTAGGAACCGGAATTGTAGTGCTAGGTCATAAATTGCATTTGATTACAGAAATGTAGACGGATGGTTTATGATTCTAAAGTGAAATTAAATACGAAAGTTTTAATTTCTAGGCAAACGTTCTTGGCTAGCAACATGAGGAAGAGGATAACCAAATTATCATGATTATCAAGTTCATTACTCGTTCTTAACCTTGGCATGTTCATATCCATTGTCTAAATTCAAAAGTAATTAAGTGTGATTAATTGTAGTATACGTATAGTTTAGAAACAAAAACTCAAAATAACTCTTGGTTGCATTGTTGTTAACATAATTAGGAATAGAATAGAGATATAGTAAACTAGGCAATTTTACGTATCTAGAGCAGCCTCCTTGGATCGATACTTGGCTACTTAGCCACTTTATTACTTGTTTGACCACGTGCACTTGCGTGTCGGTTTTTAATATATACCGAGCAGACCGCGAGCAGTCATCACCTCTGCATACCATTTGGTCAACTCAGGGGCCTGTAGCTGAGCAAGGAGCTCATCCATCTGCCTTTCAAAGGTGTCCAATCTGTCATGCCATGTCCTGGATAGGCTCTTTAACTCTTTCGTCACCCACAGCTTAACCTACTCCATTAGCACCTTCACTTGAAGTGTCGTGTGAACCTGTTACTTTTCGGCCTTCGCCAACCGCCTAGCCATGTTGGTAAGAAAATATTGGGATATACTGACTAGGCCGGTCGGTGAAGAATGAGATGTTGTAACGAGTCGGCGAGCAACTGGTATAGTGGAGGATGACTTTGGGACCTCGGCAGGCAATGGTGTATCTGCTGTAGTGGTAGCATCAGGTTGGCTAACATTCTCATGGGCCACTGATGGCTCTGTCTTAAATTCTGTAAACCTCATAGCATTACTCTGAAGACCTCATCTCAATGCCTCAACTAGTAATGTGGGCCCTTTGGATATGGCTATTTGACTCTTGGCCCTCGAAATTGAGTTTTATCATCTCTAATCACCCGATATTAGTAATCTTGTGCACCTCCACTTTCTAGTCTACAGATGCCAACTCTGGAAACTGAGACTCCTTATAGAGCCAAGTTATGAGGCATGGGAAGCGGATGCTTGTGTTGTCCATAATAGCTCTCTCCCGGATCTCCTCCGCTATGTACCCTGGGAAGTTGATAGTACAGACCTCCGTGATACTAGCAACCAGTGCAGCTCAATCTAGAGATACCACATTATCATTGCTGGTTGGTATCAGCCTATGTCATACGAGCGACCACCACAATTTGGCCTGAAAGTTCAGAGTGGCCTTCTTGATCTGTATCTCTAGGCCATTTAGCCATTCAACTGATATAACCCGAGTGGTAATAATTCAAGGCAACCAATTATACTATCTTGTTTTGTCCTCGTGGCTCAACTTTATGGTCTTAATTTTTTGTAGCTCACTCAGTCGATGATCGAACTCGGCTGTGTTTATTGGGGGCTTATATTCTAGACCATATAGCATATGGGCGACGGTTCACTCAGAAATGTCCACGGAAGTCTCCCTTACCATTCAGTGCAGGCTGTTCCCTCCAATCCTGGCCTCCCTATGCTTGATGCTGTAGTGTGGCCGTATATGCTACATAAAATTCTCTGACCATTGGTAGACTGTAGCTACTGGATGGCTCACTCAACCACCCAAACTGGTATTTGTCAAACAAAGCCTGAATTTCTGGGAGGTCCTTGAACCCTGTAGTGACCAACCTCGGCTCCTCCTAAATGCTCCGCTTTGTGTGGCCCTTATCTGTGGAAGTGATGTCTCTATTATAGATTGCTCGCATGCCCAGAACACCGCACCTCCTCACCATTCTCCAAAGATGCTCTATCAATGTGTGAGAGGTCTCAGTCTCCTCATTGTCTGTTCTCTCCTGTTGGGTACGCAATTTATTATCATCCTCATCATTTGTTGCAGTTGTAGTGCCCTCGGGAGCATTCGAGGCTGAGACCCCAGTATTTCCTTTCTCCCAGCTAGGTGGGTCCCTTACGAGTGGAGTTGGAGAAACACCCATGGATGTCGAATTTATAGGGCATTTAGTCCTAGCCTGGTCGACCTCTGCAGCAGCTGTTCCTCAGATATCTGATATTCTTCAACTAAGCCCCTCAACTCTTCTGAAGATGAGGGCTCGTCTCTTACTTTGCGACTCGAGGGTTGGATCTTCTCATGCCCTTATTTCTTGGTCGGGCCTTTCTTTGGGGTTCCTTTTGGTGCCATTGTACTTGTGGATAATCATTAGTATCCATGAATTAAGTATATGAAAGTGAAAAATTAGTGCCTACTTGCAGACATAATAGAGGACCTAACGACTTGTGAAGTTAATCGTTGTATGCAGGTCAAAATTTCCCTTTTCTTCCAGTGTACTTGACGACTTGACATGATGAGTCATTGCTCATGGCAACGACTCGTTAAGTCAGTTGCGGTCACGTGCTTATACTTCAATATAACTCCCACTCAGGACGAGACACATCACAAGTCATGAGGTGATACCATGACTCGTCATGTGGCTCATGATCAAGAGTTCCCTTAAAAGTAGTGGTGTGTCAGTGATGACGATTCATGTAATGACTAGTTAGGCATGCCTATGAGTCGTTACATGAGGCATCACCACTGAATGACCTATTAAACCATTTTTCCTTCCAAATATTTGATGGGTTACTCAAACTTCACCTATATCATATGTTAAACACCTTCATTTGGGTAAGAGTTGGGCATGTAAAACAATCAAAGCTTTGTTAAAAAAGCAATTACAGAACGTAATGCCCGCCAACTCAATGGGTTTAAGACACCCACATCAACCCATACTCAATCTCAACTGGACATTCATTTCATAAAGCAAACACAGACCATTTTACTTATAATATTTCAGTGAGCATCCTTTATAAACAATTTAGTTTAGGGAAACTTAGGGTTTCATAGTTGAGACTACATCCTCATGTGAATCACAGTGACAAACATGAATTAGTCGACGTTTACACATTAAACATTTGAATACTCACAATTTCAAGAGTGGACAATGCAAGTTTGAGAAGTGGTGGGTTACGACTTCAGGTAGTGATCAAGATTTTCGACTTGTGAGCAGGTGTGCGTGTGTTTTTGGAGATGGGAAGTGATTAAGGAAGAGGGAACTTGATTTTGGGAGATTTATGTCTGAACTTGTACGTAAATTTGAAAACAAATCGGGTGTTTATAAGTTTTAGAAATTAGCTTTAGCCAGTGTGTACATAGGTCGGGTGGGTGATGAAATTTTACTCAGGTGCACCATGACCCACGTAACGAGTCTTTTTGGACAACACGACTCATTCAGTTGTTCATTATGTTGCTGATGTATAAAGAACTTACCTAGGACCTAATGACTCATGTAACGACTCGTGGTCTTACCCAACAAGTCATGTATTGCGTTGTTGGCCCAAAAATATGCTGGACATTCAGTATTGTCAGGACGAGTAAGTTACCGAATCGTTGAGTTGCCTCACGATTCATTGAGTCACTCATTATTAACTTTCTGGCTTGAACTATTTCTACTTCAGTGGTAATGAGTAATCTTGACGAGTCGTACAGTCAGGTAATGACTCATCTTGTGCTCTTTGGAACCAGAATCTCAAGTTCAGATTTTTGGTTCCAGCTTCAGATTTCTCACCCTAATCACTTGCACACATCAACATATGTAAAAACTATACATATATTACAGTTATAACTTGGGTTGCCTCCCAAGAATCGCCTGATTTAACGTCGCGGCACGACATAGGTATCTTGATTACTTAGACTTCACCAAGATACCTCCATGGGTTGCCTCCCATGCAACGCATGATTTAACGTTGTGGCATGATCCAAGTTCCCGGGTTACTCAGACTTCACCCAGAGAGCTACAAGTATGTAATTCATCCCATCTGAGCTCACAAACGAGCCCATGAAGTAACTGCCCCAAACATCAAACAACTCAATGATAAGGATGGGAGTGAGAGGGAGCTCATTCCTCCTTGCCTTTGGCATGCATCACATGCATTTACAAAATCATGTGCATCTTGGTGAATGGTTGGCTAATAGTACCCATATTGCAGAATTTTGTGGGTTGTGCGAATCCCGTGACCTCCAACAGGGGATGAGTGATAATCCTCCAATATGCTCAACATCTTAGCCTCAGGCACAAATCCCCGAATCACCCCATCAGCACATATGCAGAATAAGTAAGGCTCATCCCAGAAAAACTTCCGCACATCAGACATGAATTTCTTATGCTGGTGAAAAATAAATCTTTTGGTACCACATCACTCACTAGATAACTAGTGAAGTCTGCAAACCATGGGATGAGATCATGGGAAGCAGAGAAAACCTGCTCATTGAGGAATATGTCATCTATGTCAAGCTCATCTCGAAGTGCTGCATCTACCTCTAATATCAACAAGTGATCCACCACCTAGTTTTCAGTCCCCTTCTGGTCCTGAACCCCAAACTCAAACTTTTGCAGCAACAAAAACCATTGAATCAACTTTGGCTTGGCATCCTTCTTTGCCATCAAATATCTCAGAGCTGCATGGTATGTATGAACTATCACCTTAGTTCCAAGAAAGTAAGCCCAAAACTTCTTGAATGCAAATACCACAGCGAACAACTCCTGTTCCATCACAGTGTAATTTTTCTTAGTTGCATTAAGAGCCTTGCTAGCATAATAAATTGGGTGGAATATCTTTTCATGCTTTTGGCCCAAAACAGCTCCCAGGGCCACTCCGCTAGCATCACACATAATCTCAAACAATAAGGACCAGTCAGGAACCACTACGATCGAGGCAGTAATCAATCTCTCCTTTAGGCATTCAAAAGCCTTTAGAAACGCATCACAGAACACAAACTTCACCTCTTTCTCAAGTAACTTGCACAATGGATGTGCAATCTTTGAGAAATCCTTGATGAATCTCTTATAAAATCCTGCATGACCTAAAAAGCTTCGAATACCCTTCATGAAAATAGGTGGTGGTAGACTAGCAATTACATCGATCTTCACTCTGTCCACCTCAATGACCTTACCAAAAATCCTGTGGCTGAGCACTATACCTTCTTTGACCATGAAGTGACATTTTTTCCAATTAAGCACCAATTTGGTCTCTTCGCATCGCTGCAATACCTTGCTCAAATGTGTCAAACAATCATCAAATGAGTCATCCACCACCGAAAGTCATCCATAAAGACTTCAATGGTATCCTCCACCATGTTAGAAATTATGGACATCATGCAGCTCTGAAAAGTGGCGGGCGCATTACATAACCCGAACGACATCCTCTTGAAAGCAAATGTACCATAAGGCAAGTGAAAGTGGTTTTCTCTTGGTCATGGGGGGCTATAGTGATCTGATTGTACCCCGAATAACCATCAAGAAAGCAATACTCCGTGAACTGCAAGTCGGTCTAGCATCTGATCCGTGAATGGCATAGAAAAATGATCTTTCTACGTCTAGTGATTTAACTTCCGATAGTCCATGCATACTCTTAAACCTGTGACTGGCCTAAGTGGAATGAGCTCATTGTTAGCATTTGGGACCACAATGATCCCTCCCTTTTTTGGTATGCATTGAACTGGGCTCACCCGGGCTCACCCATTTGCTATTAGCAATAGGGTAAACCACACCTGTATCCAACCACTTGATGATTTCCTTCTTGACCACCTCTTGCATAGGTGGATTCAACCTATGTTGATGCTCAATGCTCGGAATACAATTTGTCTCAAGCTGGATCTTATGTGTGCAAATATCGGATGGGATCCCAATAATATATGTGATGGTCTACCCAATGGCCTTTTTATACCTCTTCAGAATGGAGACCAAAGCCTCCGCTTTCCATTCCGCCAACTCAGCTGCGACTATGACCTGTAAAGTGTTTCCAGTCCCTAGAAATACATAATGTAAGTGAGATGGGAGTGCCTTGAGCTCCAATACCAGAGGCTCCTCAATAGATGGCTTGGCCGGAGGGGTCACACGATTTTTCAGATCAAGATCAATCTTCTTCAGAGCATAAGTGTATGACCCCATACTAGCAAGTGCATTAACAATATCATCACCTTCATTGATCTCCTCAGCATCAATATTCATCAACACTACAGCAAATTTATCAATAGTCACCTCTTCATTGTTCAACTGGAACTTCAGCTGTCTGGTCTCCATGTCTACCAGAGTATGCCCGATGGCGAGGAATGGTCGCCCCAAGATATTGGGGACCTCAAAATCAACCTCGCAGTCCAAAATAACAAAATCAGCTGAAAATATAAAGGAATCCACCTTCACTAGCACATCATAGAGAATGCCTACCGGATTTTTCACCGTGCGATCTACCACCAATAGCTGCATTATCGTCGGTTTGGGTGCTCCCAAGCCCAACTGTATAAACACTACTAATGGCATCGTGTTTATACTAGCACCCAGATCACATAATGCCTTACCAAAGTTAAAGGCTCCAATAGTGTACGGTATGGTGAACGCTCTAGGGTCTTCCTTCTTCTACAAAAGAGATCGAGATGCTATTGCACTACAGTGGTGCAAATTATTAGCAGGTTCAAACCTCACAGTCCTCTTTTTAGTGACAACGTCCTTCATAAATTTAGCATAGTAAGGCATCTTCTCAAGTGCCTCGACTAATGGGATGTTCACATATAGTTGTTTCAACATCGAAATAAATTTGTGATACTTCCCATCTTTGACCTTCTTCTTCAGCCTCTGCGGGAAATGGGGACGAGGTCTAGGAATAGGCGTTATGTTTTGAGGTACCTCCTTCTCCTTTCCTTTTTTAGATCCATGCTCCTCTGTATTACTAGGAGCTGCCTTCTCAACTATATCATCAATCAAAACCTTCTCCTCGGAGTCTGCCACCCCATCATCATTGATCCCTGAGGTCTCAACTATCTCATTAGTCACAATCGGCATCGGAGGATCAATTGTTGCCTTCCCACTCCTAAGAGTGACAGCCACGCAATGACTGTTATTTTTCAGATTCTGAATTGTATTGCTAGGAAGCGTGCCTTTATGCTCTGGTTCATAGCAATTGACATCTGACCAAGTTGCTTCTCTATCTGCTTAATGGCAACGACATGTGACTCCACCTTTTGGTTTATACCGGAAATATCAGCGTGGAGTTCCTTAAAATGACAATCTATCTCCTCCATTTACTTGAGTACCTTAGATAACATGTCTTCCACCCTTTAAACACTAGACTCTGGCTCACGGTTCCTCTGAGGAACATAAATACCGCTTCTATCATTTTTGTACTCCTTATTCTTTTTCCAGTAACCATTATCTCTGCCTCTACTCATATACCTATATTGGCCCTGGTTGTATTTGTTATCTTTGTAATAGTCTGACCCTAGTTCCCCTGACCTTTATGCCAAGAGTCTTGGTTAGACCCTTATATGTTGGTCCGGACACCCGCCCCTTGATCATTCGAGTAGTTTGCTTCCTCCTCAAATTCTAATTCGCCTCCATCATTTCTCGGGCCTTGCCTTGAGAACCAACTGCATTCACATTTTCAACTTCGACTCCCATAAGATGCTTAGCAAGAAGCCCCATTATGGTTTTGATCTCCACAATATCCTGGTCTCACTCTTCATCCTTTCTTCTCTGCTCCACAGATATACCTACCGCATAAGTAGCAGGCGGAACTCTGACCCTCTTGTGTGCCATGCACGGTTGGTTTTGGTGATCCTTTCAAGGACCTCAGCAGCCTCAGCATATGTATGACTCATGAATGTTCCACCAGAGACAGTATCAGCCACCGCCTTGGTGTTAGCATTTAGAGACCTATAAAGTATCTCCAATAGTGTATCATCTGGCATCCTGTGGTTGGGCACCTTCTTCAACTTCTTGTTGAACCGCAACCAAGTCTCATGAAGTGCTTCAGAAGTCAACTGTCTGATATTTCAAATTTCATCTTTCAGCTGCAATAATATGGAAGGTAGGAAAAATCTCTTAGGAAAAGCTCTTATAAGCTCCCTCCAAGTAGTGATAGAATCATTTGGCAGTTTCGCCAACCACAACATTGCCTCACTCCCTAGAGAAAAGGGAAATAACCTCAGTCTTATCACACCCTGACTCACCCTTGGTTTTTTGTATGCTTGCAGATACCCATAAAAGTTTTCAAGTGAATATGTGCATCCTCAGTAGCATGACCTGCAGGTATATATCCCTTTCATGTTGAGCAATTGGATCATCGCACTTGTAATTTCAAATGTTTCTCAGGCAAGCAAAAGGGGAGGGAAAATAGCTCCAGTGGCACCAGCCTCATCAATATCAGCATCATCATCATCATCATCAAAGTACTGGTGCCTTTGCTTGTCTAGACCTCTGTTCCTTCTAGCTCGATCAGCTTCGGCAGCTTGGCATTGCTCTTCAGCAAGCCTCACTGCCTCTCTATCTCTTGCTAGAGCTTGTTCCTCATCCAACATTCTGGCTGTTGCTTCTTTCACTGTTTCTTGCGCATGAGCATTGTCCATGTTCCTTAAATTCCACAGTGTTTGCTCAAGTTCGTGATCAATTGGAACCAGGGATTTTCCTCGGCTCCTATTACTAGGCATACACTAACCTGAGACCTGTGAAGAAGCAAAAAGAACAAAGAAAACAATAAAGAGGAAATAAAGACCAATAGCAAAGTAAACACAATTGACAAAAGCCTAAGTCGTAATTGCTGTCAACGGCGCCAAAATTTGATATATCCTAAATTACACCTTGTAAAGAGATATAAAGCGACCGTTGTCAAATATAGAACCCAACCAAGGATGGGATCGAATCCCATGAGGAATATGACAAGAACTTTAGTTAATGCGTTTAGCAATGACTATTGGCTTACTTGTTTCCTAGGGGGAACAATTGTAACATAAAATAATGAAAAGCAGTAGAGAACAATATGCAGATCCTTGATTAAATTCGATCATATTCAGAAAGTGAATTGACTAAGATTTTGTTCCCCATGACTTCATAACCACAAGGCATTTTATACTAATGATATACTTCAGTGCTTAGCATGCAATATCGGTAAGTTAACTTCACCTAAATGGTTGGTCCCCTATTTAGATCATTATCACCACACAACTTGATCAGTATGCAGATGTATACTTAATTAACCCTTACCCTTAATACCAGATTAGCTATTCTCAGACAAGGTCAAGCTATTAGATGAGAATTGATAGCCTCAAATCTTCGTTATTAATCCCTTTTCCCATTAATTACTCCCTTGATCCAGTGAGTAAGAATAAGACAAATTCCAAGGTTTGCAACCGTTAAGAAGAAATTAAAACGAAGGGAGAAACAATACATGCATGAACTCCATTCAAGATTCACTAAGTATTTTTGCCTAGGTGTGTTAATTTATCATGGTTCCCACAACCCTAGTTATGGGTTTAGCTACTCATGCTATAAGAATCAAAAACATAAATTAGAGAAGAAATCATAATTGCCACTTACAATAGTTAGAAGAAGAAACCACGGATATTGAATGAATCTACAAGAACCAAAGCACAATACTCCAAAGTTGTTTGAATTCCCAAATTCAAGAACGAAATTATGAAACTTGTTTCTTGAACCTTGATGTTAATCAACAACATCAAAAATATATCCAAAGAGTCATAAATTAAGCCACCCTATAAAATAAACCTACACAAAATATCTATAGACTTATATAAAATCCTTTCCTAAATAAAATCGGAATACAGGTCGATAGTGGCTATGGGTCTAGTAACGACTCTAGCTCTCCTAACGAATCGTGGCAAGTTGGAACTGCTCATGCTCAGCTAGTATCCCTTCTGGACAATGGGTCACCTAACGACTCATTAAGTTACTGCACGAGTCGTTAGGTCCCTTGTTACTTCAACTCCTTGAAACTTCCAGTGTTGAGGAAGACTGCACCTACTTGGTCAGGACGAGTCGTCAAGTCTCCCGATGACTCGTTCAGTCTTCCATTGTCTCGCCAGGTATTTTTCATCAATTTTTCTCTCCTAGTCCTAACGACCCTCTTGATGACTTGTTCCCAGACATGACAAATCGTGCCTTTAACTCGTGATCACCACTGGTTGGTTACACTTTAAATTGTCTTCTTCCAACGACTCCACAAACGAGTCATCCAATGACATGACGACTCGTCACCTGGTTGGCAGTCCACACTTAGACTAATTTCGGCCCCATTATGCCCATTTCACTATCCGAATCTATTTTCCTGCAACACTCAATAAAAGCACATCATATCTATATAAACATACCCAGAATTTGCATATTTTCTTAGTTTTAAGCGTCGAAAGTGCCGTAAAATCATAATAGATTATTGAGCGAGCTAGAAGGAATAGTGGTCCAGACCAGCAGTGGCACCGATACTTTGATGATAATGATGATGCCGATATTGATAAGGACAGTGCCACTAAAGCTATTATTCCTCCCCCATTGCCTGTTGGGGAAAAGTTAGATATTACTAGTGCAATGATCCAATTGCTCATATGAAGGGAATATTTTCAGGTCATGGTACTGATGATGCACATACTCACTTGACTAATTTTGTGGGTATT
This sequence comes from Datura wrightii, assembly GCA_035772735.1. Classification (NCBI taxonomy): domain Eukaryota; kingdom Viridiplantae; phylum Streptophyta; class Magnoliopsida; order Solanales; family Solanaceae; genus Datura; species Datura wrightii. Next base: position 110,878,507 of record JASDFA010000018.1, read on the forward strand.
TACAAGGTGTATAAACAACCGGGGGTAATTCGGGATGCAATAAGGCTGAGGTTATTTCCTTTTTCACTAGGGAGTGAGGCAATGCTGTGGTTAGCGAAATTGCCAAATGATTCTATTACTACTTGGAGGGAGCTATAAAGGGATTTTCTAGAGAGATTCTTTCCATCTTCCAGAGCATTGCAACTAAAAGATGAGATTTACAACTTTAAGCAGTTAAATTCTGAAGCACTCCATGAGACTTGGTTACGGTTTAACAAGAAGCTGAAGAAGGTGCCCAACCACAGAATCCCAGATAATACACTGTTGGAGATATTCTACAGGTCTCTAAATGCCAATACCGAGGCAGTGGCAGATACTATCTCAGGTGGAACATTCATGAGTCTACATATGCAGAGGCTACTGAGGTACTTGATAGAATCACCAAAACTAACCATGCATGGCACACAAGAGAGTCAGAATTTATGGCTGGTACTTACACGGTAGGTATGTCTGTGGAGCAGAGGAGGAAGGATGAAGAACAAGACCATGATATTTACAAGATCAAAACCATAATGGGACTCCTTGAAAAATATATTATGGGAGTGGGGACAGAAAAGGTGAATAGAATTTGTTCTCAGGGCAAGGCCCCATGAAATGATGGAGGACAATCAAAATCTGGGGAAGAAGCCAACTATTTAAATGATCAAGGGACAGGTTTTTGGGCTAATGCGCAAGGGTCTAACCAAGACTCTTGGTGTCATGGTCAAGGGAATCAAGGTCAGAACTATTATAGAGACAACAATTACAACCGGGGCTAGTACAAGGATAGGAGTAGAGGCAAAGATAATGGTGAATGGAAAAAGCATGAGGAGTAAAAATATGATAGAAGCGGTCTTTATGTGCCTCTAAGAAATTGTGAACCAGAATCTAGTGGTTCAAGGGTGGATGTTATGTTGTCTAAAGTGCTCAAGAAGATGGAGGTGACTGATGGCCATTTCAAGGAAACTGCGAGCTGATATTTTTGGGAAGAACCAAAAGGTGGAGTCACATGTTGTTGCCATTAAGAATATTGAGCAGCAACTTGGTCAGATGTTTGTTGATATAAACTAGAGGCAAAAGGGCACACTTCTTAGTAACACAATTTAGAATTCAAAAAATGACAGTCATTGCATGGCTATCACTATTAGGAGTGGGAAGGCGACAGTTCATCCTCCTATGATAGTTGTGACTGATGAGATAGTTGAGCCCTCATTGATTGATGATGATAAGGTAGTTGACTCCAAGGATCAGGTTTTGGTTGATTGATGTAGTTAAGAAGATAGCTCCTAGTAATGCAGAGGAGCATGGGTCTTAAAAGGGGAAGGAGAAGGAGGTATCTCAAAAGATTATGCCCATTCCTAGACCTCCTCCCCCTTTCCCCCATAGGCTGAAGAAGAAGATTGAAGATGGAAATTATCATAAAGTCATTTCAATGTTGAAACAATTATCTGAGAACATCCCTTTAGTTGTGGCACTTGAGCAAATGCCTGGCTATGTGAAATTTATTAAGGATCTCATCACTAAGAAGAGGACAGTGAGCTTTGAGCCTGCTGATAACTTTCACCACTGTAATGCAATAGCATCTCAGTCTCTTATGCAGAAGAAGGAAGACCCTGGAGCTTTCACCGCACCGTGTACCATTGGAGCCATCAACTTTGCTAAGGCTTTGTATAATCTGGGTGCTAGGATTAATTTGATGCCACTGGAAGTGTTTAGATAGTTGGGCTTGGGAGCCCCCAAACTGACTACAATGCGGTTATTGATGGTAGATCGCATGGTGAAAATCCAGTGGGAATTCTCCATGATGTTCTGGTGAAGGTTGAGTATTTTATATTTTTGGATGACTTTGTTATTCTTGACTGTGAGGTAGATTTTGAGGTCCCCATTATCTTTGGGTGACCATTCCTTACCACTGATCATGCTTTTGTGGACATGAAGACTACACAACTGAAGCTTCAGTTGAATAATGAAGAAGTGACATTTAATGTGTGCCGGTCTATGAAACAATTGAATGATATGTGGGTGGTCTCAGTGATAGATATTTAGGAGGCGGAGCTTCCTATCATGCCTATTGATAAGAGGTTGAGTGTTGAGGACTTAGCAGTAGTTTTGATGAATGTTGATGTTGAGGAGATAATGGGGGTGATGAGATAGTAAATGCACTTACAGGTATGGGGTCATACACTTATGCTCCGAAAAAGATTGATCTTGATCTAAAAAACGTGTGACCTACTGTCCAAGCCATCTATTAAGGAGCCGGAGTATTGGAGCTCAAGGCACTCTGGTCTCACTTACGATATGTATTTCTGGGGACTGGAAAAACGTTACCGGTTATAGTGGCAGTAGACTTGGTGGAATGGCAAGTGGAGGCTTTGGTCTCCATTCTGAAGAAGTATAAGAAGGCCATTGGATAGATCAGAGAAGATATTATTGGGATCCCACCAGGTATTTTCACACATAAGATCCAGCTTGAGACAGAATGTATTCCAAGTATCGAGCATCAGCGTAGGCTAAATCCACCTATGAAAGAGGTTTTCAAGAAGGAAATTATTAAGTGGTTGGATGCAGGTGTGGTTTATCCTATTGCTGATAGCAAATGGGTGAGCCTAGTTTAGTGTGTGCCAAAGAAGGCGGGAATCACGGTGGTTCCGAACGCGAATAATGAGCTCATTCCACTAAGGCTAGTCACAGGTTGGAGAGTGTGCATGGACTATCAGAAGCCAAACCATTGGACATAGAAAGATTATTTTTTGATGTCATTCATGGATCAGATGCTAGACCGACTTTTAGGCAGGGGGTGGTATTGCTTTCTTGATGGTTATTTGGGGTACAGTCAGATCTCTATAGGCCCCGAAGACCAAGAGAAAACCACTTTCACCTATCCCTATGGGATGTTTGCTTTCAAGAGGATGCCGTTCTGGTTATGTAATGCACCCGCCACTTTTCAGCGAGTATGATGCCTATATTTTATGATATGGTGGAGGACACAGTCGAAGTCTTTATAGATGATTTTTTGGTGGTGGGTGACTCTTTTGATGATTGTTTGGCTCACTTGAGCAAGGTGCTACAAAGGTGTAAAGGGACCAACTTGGTGTTTAATTGGAAAAAGTGCAATTTCATGGTTAAAAAAGGTATAGTGCTGGGCCACAGGATTTCAAGTAAGGGCATTGAGGTGGACAGAGCAAAGATTGATGTGATTGCTAGTTTACCACCTCTGATTTCTATAAAGGGTGTTCGAAGCTTTTTGGGCCATGCTAGATTTTATCGGAGATTCATCAAGGATTTCTCAAAGATTGCACATCCTTTATGCAAGCTTCTTGAGAAAGAGGTGAAGTTTGTGTTTGATGATGCTTGCTTAAAGTCTTTTGAATGCTTGAAGGAGAAATTGACAACTGCCCCAATCATAGTGGCACCTGACTGGTCCTTACCATTTGAGATTATGTGCGATGCTAGCAAAGTGGTCCTGGGTGCTATTTTTGGCCAATGGCATGAGCAGATTTTCCATCCAATTTATTGTGCTAGCAAGGCGCTTAATGCAGCTCAGAAAAATTACACCGTGATGGAACAAGAGTTGTTGGCTATGGTATTTGCATTTGAGAAGTTTCATCCATACTTGCTCTGAACTAAGGTGATAGTTCATACGGACCATGCAACTTTGCGTTATTTGATGCCAAAGAAGGATGCCAAACCATGATTGATTAAATGGGTTCTGCTACAAAAGTTTGAGTTTGAGGTTAAGGACCGGAAGGAGACTGAAAATCAAATAGCGGATCACTTGTTAAGATTAGAGGAAGATGCAAACTTGGAGATGAGCTTGATATAGATGACACATTTCCCGATGAGCAGGTTTTGGCTACTTCCCAGGATCTCATTCCATGGTTTGTGGACATCGCTAATTATTTGGTGAGTGATATAGTTTTGAAAGATTTATCTTTTCACCAGAGAAAGAAATTCATGTCTGATGTTCGAAAGTTTTTTTGGGGTTAGCCTTACAGTTCCACATATGTGATGATGGGGTAATTCGGAGATATGTGCCTGAGGCTAAAATGTTGAGCATATTGGAGGCTTTTCACTCATCCCATGTTGGGAGTCATCCAACGAGATTTGCACAGCCCACAAAATTCTACAATGTGGGTATTATTGTCCAACCATTCACCAAAATGCACATGATTTTGAAAAGGCATGTGATGCATGCCAAAGGCAAGGATGAATATCACGAAGGCATGAGCTCCCTCTCACTCCCATTCTTATTATTGAGCTATTTGATGTGTGGGGAATTGATTTTATGGGTCAAATGGGATGAAATACATACTTGTAGTTGTGGACTATGTTTCTAAGTGGGTGAACGCAATTGCGCTTCTAAACAATGAAGGTAAGAGTGTCACAACATACTTGAAGCGGAATATTTTCTCCAGATTCAGGACTCCTAGAGCAATCACTAGTGATGTGGACTCGCACTTTTGCAACCGTTTGTTTTAGATGTTGCTAGGAAAATATGGGGTAAAGCATAGGGTGGCAACACCTTATCACCCTCAATCTAGCGGGCAAGTTGATGTCTCCAACCGGGAGATAAAAACCATCTCAGCGAAGATTGTGAATGCTAGTAGGACAGATTGGTCTATGAAGCTAGATGATGCGTTATGGGCTTATCGAACTGCATTCAAGACCCCTATATGTATGTCTCCTAATCAGTTTGTGATGGGAAATCATGTCATCTTCCTGTCGAGCTTGAGCACAAATCCATGTGGGCGCTCAGGAAGCTGAATCTGAATTGGAGTGATGATGCGAACTTAAGGCTTGATCAGTTGAATGAGTTAGATGAATTTCATTTAAAGGCCTATGAAAGTTCAGAAATTTACAAAATGAGGATGGAGATACAACATGACCGGAAGATTGAGAAAAGAGAGTTCAGCCTTGGGGATATGGTGTTGTTATTTAATTCTAGGCTTCACTTGTTTCCTGGAAAGTTGAAGTCTAAATAGTTGGGTCCATTTTGAGTGGTCCAAGTATTCTCATATGTTGCAATTTAAGTGGAAAATCATGAAGGAAAATAGTTTAAGGTGAATGGCCAGCGGATGAAAGCATATCTAGGGGAAAGTGAAGAAATCAAACTGGTGGACCTTTGGGCTCTGGGTGAAGTCTGAGTAACTCGGGTACTTGTGTTGTGCACGACATTAAATCGGGCGCTACATGGGAGGCAACCCATGGAGGTATCTTGGTGAAGTATGAGTAATCAAGATACTAGCATCATTCTGCGATGTTAAATGATGCGCTTCTTGGGTGGCAACTCAAGTTGTAATTGTAATATATATATAGTATTCATGTGTGTTGATATATTTATGTGAGTAAGATGAGAAATCTGGAGTTGGAACAAAAATTTTGAACCTCAGAGTTTGGTGCCAAAAAGCACAGAACGATTCGTTACTTGACTGAACGACTCATCAAGACCAGTCATGGCCACTGAAGAAGAAACATTAAGTTTTGGAGAGCTAGTGACGAGTGAAGTAATGAATCATGAGATCACTTAACAAGTCGATCAGTACCTCATCCGAACACAGCTAAAAGTCCACCAAGAGTACAGGGCCAATGACCCAAGACATGAATCGTTGGGTAACATCATGAGTCGTTGCCTGAGTCGTTAGGTCCTAGGTAAGTTTGTCCTATTGTCTAACATAACATACATCACAATGAGTCATGATCATGGGAAATGACTCGTTACATGAGTTGTGGTTTATACGCTACATTGTGAATCACCCGACCTAACCTAGCGAAAAAGGGATAAACTTATTTCTTTTATTGAAAACCCATGATCTCCACTAAATTTACTCCACATTTAAAGCCATTCTCTAAAATGGTTCCCTCCCCCTTCATCATTTATCATCTTTACTTTCACACACACATATGCACTAACACAGCAGCACAATCGAAATCACCATCTCTGCCCACACTTTGTGATGCATAACTGATCAACTTGTCATCTTCTCTCCTTGCAAATCCTACAATTGTGAGTGTTGTAATGCTTCATGGATTAGATTTGACCTCCTCATGCTTGAAAATGTTTTCACTATTTGAATTTGGTCTCAACATTAAAACCCTAGTTGCCATGAATTTGATTGCCTACAATGGTGAACACCAAAATTTTAGGAACTAAATGGAGTTTGTTAATAAATTTTGTGGTAGTCTGTTTGAATGAATGAGGTTTTAATTCTTATTGAGCATCGACTGGCTTAGGTTTCTTAAAATAGTTGAGTCGGAGGGCATTACAATCTATAATTGCTTTGGTAATGAAGCTTGAATTGTTTTGCCCGCTCGACGCCCATCGGAACAAAAGTGCATAACATGTGATATGGGTGAAGTCTGAATAACCCAACATAATTTGGATGTCGAACTGGGCTTAACTGGTGGTGCAGTGATGACCCCTCATGTAACAATTCATGGGCTTTCTTGACTAATCGTTTCATGATTCGTCACCACTGACACATATAAGTGAAACTCTGAACTCTTGAGAACGAGTTACGTAATGAGTCATGGTATCACCTAACGACTCGTGATGTGACTCGACCTAAGTGGGGTAAATTGACTACCAGAGGATAACTTAATGAGTGAGTTGACGACTCATCCAGGTGCAGACTCATTAGGTCAACTCATTCTGACTACTAGATCAAATGGCATATGTCTGCATTAGAAATAACGAGTGACTTCATTAGCTGTTGCCACTGGTGAAGACCCGTTAAGTCCCTCATTTTGCACTATAATGGACATTCTCTATGAACTTTTATATTACCAATTTTGGATACTAACGGTTAGTCCACAGGTATAATGGCACCAAAAGGAACTCCTAAGAAGGGTTTGGCTAAGAAACAATGGCTGGAGAAGCAACAGCCCTCGACTCGTAGATTGAGAGACGAACCATCATCCTCCAAAGAGTCTAGTGGCTCAGTTGAGGAGTATCGAATAGAGGAGGAGAAGTTAGAATGGTGATCGACCAAGGCTAGGACTAAACTCCCTATTAATGTGACAGCCATGACAACATCTCTGACTCCACCCAGCCATGAGAAAGGAAATGGTGGGGACTCATCCTTGAAGGATCATGAGGGTAAAGAAGCTGGGGATGATGATGAGGATGAAGATGAATCCAATGCCTGATAGGAGAGTACTTCTAACGAGGAGATTAGTACCTCAAACACATCCCCAGACCAGCCACGGAGGTTGGTGAGCAGGTGGTGTGTCCCAGGTATAAGGGTAATCTACAACCGTGACATTACTGCTACTGATAAGGGCCATCTGAAGAAGAGTATCTATAAAGAGCCAAGGTTGGTCACTACTGGGTTCAAGGACCTCCCTAAGATTCAAGCATTGTTTGACAAGTACTGGTTTGGTTGGTTGAGTGAACCATCAGGCAGTTACAGCCTGCCGTTGGTCCGAGAGTTCTATGCGGCATACGCGCCACACTACAAAATAAGGCCCTGCAAGGCCAAGACTGGAGGAAGCATCCCGCACTGACCTTAGTTATAGTGCAGGAGACACCAGTGGATACGAGCGCACCATCTCGCACATGTTATATGGTACAGAATTTGAGCCTTCGACTAACACATTTGAGTTTGATTATCGGTTGATTTAGTTATAGAAAATTAAGATCAAGAAATTGATCCATGAGGACAAAAAGAGGCATTATACATAGCTGGCATGAACCATAGCCACTCAGGGTACATCATTGGAGTGGTTAAATGGACCATAGATATAGATCAAGAAGGCCACATTGAACTTCCAGGCAAAGCTTCGGTGGTCCTTAGTGCGATACGGGCTAGTACAAACCAGCAAAGACAATGTTGTATCACCGGACTGAGCTGTATTGGTAGCCAGCATCATGGAGCGGTACGAGATTAACTTCCCAAGGTACATAGCTGAGGAGATCTAGGATAGAGTTGTCATGGACAGCACGAGCATTCCATTTCCATCCTAATAGCTTGACTTTGTAGGAAGTCATAGGTACTTGAGTTACCCATGATTGACCAGAAAATAGAAGTGCTAAAAATTATAGATATTGGGTTGATCAGAGATGATATGAACCGGTCTTTAAGGCAAGAAGTCAGGTTTCCATAGCTATAGGGGATGCATTCTTAGCTGAGGCATTGAGTCGGGGTCCTTAGAGTGATATTGTGGGGTTCACAGAGTTAGAGAAAGACCCTTCAGCCGCCCATGAGATGGGTAGTCAGCCTGATACTACTATTGTAACAGATGTTCCCTTGATCTCCGAGGCCCCAGCTTCATCCTCCACCGTACTAGTAGCTAGACCTCCCACTGCATCACCACGGTCCTCACCAGCTGGCCTAGTCACAATCTCATAGGAGTTCATTACTGATATGGTTAGGCGGCTGACTAAGGTAGAAAAACAGCAAGACCACACAACACTTCAGGCGAAAGTGTTAATGGAGCAGGTAAAGCCCTGGGTAACAAAAGAGTTGGAGGGATTATCGAGGACATTGCATAGAAGGCTAGACACATTCGAGAGGTAGATGGATGAGCGCCTTACTTAGTTATAGGCACCTAAGCTGACAAGATGGTATGTGGAGATGGAGGCCCTCAGAGCAGAGTTTTGAGAGCTACCGACATGACATATATATGTTATACCACCACTGGTGCTCCCAGTAGCAAAGGATGAGAGTGAGGAGGAGCTGCCTCCGGTATTTGATTTCATTATAGAGGATCTTGTGGCTCAGGAAAAAGGAAAGAGACCTCGTGAAGAGGTGAGCGAGGGTGATAATGGTGATCTGCTAGGGAGTAGAAGAGAGAGAGGAAGGATATGGAGGCAGCATTGAAGCTATCTAGAGATGAGGCCTGAGAGAGGGTTGAGATCGATGCTGCTAGAGCTCATGAAAAGGGTATGAGCTTTGTTGGTTTAGAGAATGTGTTAGTTATTACTAGTGCCCTGGGAGAGAAGATTGGGGTGCATCTGCACCCCCCACCGACCAGACCATAGGCGTCTAGGTTGCTCAGGTACATTCCCTATTCCCATGTCTTATTTTTAATATGCATTGAGGACGCTGCATGATTTTTTTTTATGGGGGTAGGGTGGTACCTTTTTTGTTAAACATAATTTGAGGGTTTTGCTTACCAGATATCTTTTCCTTCGAATGTTCCTTATCTTAGAACCAGCATGTTTAGGTTATTTTTATATTTGTGTGTCAATTGAAAGGAAAATAGGAGAACTTAGGGCAGTCGAATAAAATGGAACTTTTTAGTAAGTGTGACATGTTGTACTTCTTGAATGATACCCCTCCTAAATTTTTCAGTGTGCTTAGTGTATGTAACATGACCTTTGTGAATCTTTTCATGGCATTAATACTGTGAATGTGCTTATCGTTGTGTGACTGTACATGAACTAACAATTGGTAGTGATGGTGTTGTCCTGTGCATGGTGTGGCGAGGTGTTTAGTGTGTTCAACAGTGTGTGCACAATCTAGAACTTGCCCGATTAGTCATACCAAAGTTGTACGATAGTTGAATAGGAAATGATCATAGGTCGGTGTTCAAAATACTCTAGTTTAGCCTAAATGACCGACCAAATAAACATGAATATCCATTGATCCAAATTTTGAGCCTGAATTGACCATTTTTTGTTGTTTACCCAATTTGCCTTCCTGCTTTAATTATAATGAACCTGTTTTGGCCCTAGTCCCTCCTTGGACATTGTGAACCTCAATTCAGGAAAATTACCTAAGTTGAGGGTGGCTATTATATGGGTGAATAAGAGGAATAGGGGGAAAATTGATTGAGTAATGCAAACAAAAAAGGGCCGGTGTAGTGTGGTTACATATATTTAAAAAATATGTATCTGATTGAAAATTCAAGAAAAAGAAAAAAAACAGAAAATTAAAAAACAAAAACCCGCACCCGTAGTCTTGAATGATAAAGAAACAAGGGAAAAAGGGAGAAGATTAAAAAAAAGGTTAATTGGAGCCAAGGTTAGTGTAGTGCTAAGGAGGGTTGAGTCACTATATCCATATTTACCATACCTGTTCCCGAGCCAACATTACAAGCTTAAGAAAGTCCTATAGTGATCCAAATCCAACCTTCTGACCAGCTGAGGTATAGAAAATAAGGGAAAGCCTATGATTTTGTATGCACAATATTTGAACTTCTTTGTGAGAGTGAGTGTACTTGACATATTCCCTTTATTAAACTGCAATGATTGGGAGCTGTGAGTGATTGGGACTTCTTTGCAGTGAGAGCATATGGGCAACAACATCATTTGTTAATTGTTTGGGTCAACGTTAGAGGATTTTATGCATGATTGCAAGTTGATAGTGTAATGCCATTCTTCGTTTCCTTTGTGTCATGGTGGAAAGCTTTGCATATGCAATGTGATTTGATTTCTGGTGATATAGGAGGGGTTAGAAAGTTTGATTTGATTATGCTATGAGTTTGTGACTGCCATAGGTTCTCTAGATTTCGTTTAGTTGAAGTGTCGGGTTAGTTTTGTTTTTTTATCATTTTCTTGTCTGAGGACATGCAAAAGTTCTAAATTGATGGTGTTGATGTCTCGTGGTTTTACGGCACTTTCGACACTGAAAGCTAAGAAAATATGCTAATCTCAGAAATGTCCATATAAATATAATGTGTTTTTGTTAAGTGTTGAAGGGAAATAGGTTCAGAAAATGAAATGGGCATAATAAGCCTAAAATGGGCTAAGTTTGGAGTGCCAACAAGGTAATGAGTCGTCATGTCACAGGACAAATCGTTCCCTGAACCGTTAGGAGAAGATGAGTTTGAAGTACTAAATTTGGGCTGAAGACAGTGTTGTGGACAGATTGACACCATGATTCGTCATGTCTGGTCACGAGTTATTAGGTGTATCGTGAGATCTGGAGGCTGAAATAAGATTACAACTTCTGTGAGTCACAACAGGAGGAGTAATGAGTCGTAACACGACTCCATGACTCATCAGTAGAGTTCATCAAGTTAAAGTTCAGAATTAAGTTGAAGTACTGAGTGTGGCAATAGAAGGAGCAACAAGTCGTTATGAGACTCAATGACTCATCATGAGTAGTTATGTGCAGTCGTCCAGAACATTAGAATTTTAGTACTCAAAAGAAAACGAGGACTTCACGACTCGTCTAGTCACTTAACGAGTCCTTAGGTGAACCGCTTTCCAAAGGGAAGTTTTACCAAGCACGAGCCATTATTACACTTCACAACTCATTAGGACACCTAACGAGTCGTTCTCACTGTCGACCTGCATTCCTTGTTAAATTAAGAAAGGATTTCTTTAATGTCTATAAATACCTTATGTAGGTTTCTTTTTACAGTTTACAACTTTTTACCATAATTTCATCATTGTTGATTGATATTAAGGTTCAAGAAACAATTTTCATAATTTTGTTCTTGAATTTGGGGATTCAAACAACTTGGGATTATTGATTTTAGATTCTTGTTGATTAATTCAAGACATGTGGTTTCTTCTACAAATTTTGTAAGTTTACTATTATGATTTCTTCTATAATTCTTAATTGTAATTCTTCAAGTATGAATAGCTAGACCCATAACTAGGATTGTGGGAACCATGATGAATTAATACACATAGGCAAAAATACTTAGTGAATCTTGCATGGGGTTTATGCATGTATTATTTTTCGCTTCATTTTAATTGCTTTTTCACAATTTTGAACATTGGAACGTCTTATTCTTACTCAACGGATCAAGGGGGTAGTGATGGGAAAAGGGATTAACAATGGATATTTGAGGCTATCAACCCTCATCTAATAGCTTGATCTTGTCCGAGAATAGCTAATCTGATATCAAGGGTTAGGGTTAATCAAGTATACATCCGCATACAAATCAAGTTGTGTGGTGATAATCATTTAAGTAGGGGACCAACCATTTAGGTGAAGTTAACTTACCGATATTGCATGTTAAACACCAAAATAGATCACTAGTATAAAACGACTTGTTGTTATGAAGTCATGGGGAGCACAATCCTAGCCAACTCATTCATTGAATACAATCAATTTTAAGCAAGCATCTACTCATTGTTCTATATTGTTCTACTTTATTTCTTGTTACAGTTTCCCCTAGGAAATAAGTAAGCCAATAGTAGTAGTTAAACGCATTAACTGAGGTCCTCGCCTTATTCCTCATGTTGTTCGACCCCAACCCTTATTGGGTTCTGTATTTGAACATCGACCGCTTTATATCTCATTATGAGGTGTAATTTGGGCAACATGAATGTGCAGTGGCCTGAAGCTTCAATCCTATACCTGCGCCTCAACCTGCATTTCGCAAAACCTGACCGACGACTTGCAGGTGAGTGGCAGTTCAAAATTGATACTCCAACCTAACAAACAATCGCACATCAATTTCATGTCTCACTCAACTTACTCACATATCATGTTTTACCCAATTCAAGCAACACAAAAGAACAAAAATGACAATTTTTCCTTAAGAAATACATCAACCTACCTATATCGAAAAAATCATCCATTTTAATCATACGGGGTTACTCAAACTTCACCCCAAACTATTATATCAAAACATGAGGCATACATAAGAAATAGGGCATTATCATGAGTAACTCTATCCACATGTTGCGATTTCGATCCCCCTACCATACCCATAACAACAAAAGATATTCCAAAAATAAAGAACACAAGATGGGTAATGAGGAACATGGGTCAAGAAAATTATTAACTAAAAATGCTTTCTTTTACACTAACATTCTCAAAGAGAAAGAAAAATAAGAATAATGAGTACGCCTACCAAGTGTGGAGACAAAAAAACAAAAAAATTAAATATTTGTTTTCTTGATGGACAATGGCTAAACCAAAAATCAGAATTTCATTTGATTTTGTTTTAGTGAGAGAAGAATTTGAGAAAGAATGGAGGAAATGATGAAAATGAATGGGGTTTTATAGGAAGAAAATGGTGAAAGTGATCGGAAGTTGAAAGGTGGATTTAATGGGAATTAATAAGGGGAAGATGGAAGGGTGTAATGGTTCGTAGTTGGGATCATGGGGAAGGTGAAAAGATGGAGAAGAAGGATTTTTGAAAAGTTGAAAAGAATTTCAACCAGTTTGGGAAGACCACGGGTCGGGTCGGTTAACGGGTTTGGTAAACATTTTAAATGAAATACTTACCTGCACTTGTGCTAGACCTGCAGCCGCAGGTGGGTACCTACATTTCGTAGTTCCAAGAGCAGGTGACCCCCATTCTATCCCTTCCTTCTACCTATGAACTATGCTAGACCCGCGCTTCATAATTTGCCACCTGCATTTCACAAGTGGTTCGTAGTTCACACTCTAATTTCCATACTTCTTCCAGGTGTACTGGTTTAGGCCTGCGCCAAACCTACATTTCACAGGTGGGAAACTGTTAAACGCTGGAACCCTTCTTGCGCCTAGGCTGCGACACGTGCTTGAGCACCTGCGTTTCACAGGTCTCGCGCAGTGTTTTCCTTGTTCTTCTTTCACTTGGTTCCTCATCCAATCAACCTACAAAACAAAAACAACAAAAATATCAAAGCACCAAAAATCAAAACACTTAGGTTGCCTCCCAAGAAGTGCCTTATTTATCACCGTGGCACGATGGATACCTCCTTAATGATCAATTCTTCGGAGGGTCATCCTCCGAATCAACTTCAGTCTCACCATTTTTGTCTTGCTCCACCTCTTCATTGAGGACCACTATCACTTTGCATTCAGTTGGGGATTTTGTGGATTGACACATATTGAAGGTGACTTCCTCCCTCCCACTCTAAACTTTATCTCTCCTAGCTCCATATCCACCAATGCTCTATCCATGGCTAGCATTGGTCGCCCTAAAATGATAAGCGTCTCGACATCCATGTCGCAATCCAACACAACAAAGTCAGCTAAAAGGATAAATTTATTCACTTAGACTAAGACATATTCTAATACTCCCACAGGTCTCTTGATAGACTGGTCCATCATTAATAGCCTCATTGCAGTAAGCTTGGGATTCCCCAAACCTAACTTCTTGAAAATGAGAAGATGCATTCAATTTATGCTTGCACTGAGGTCACATAAAGACTTTTTGAAAATGCACAGTCCAATGGTGCAAGGAATGGTAAAAGCTCCGAGCTCCTCTCTCTTGGGAGCAAGATTGCTCGCCATCACTGCACAAAGTGGTGCGTCACCTTCCCTGTGCCCGCATCCACGATCTTCTTCTTTTTTATCAATTTCTTCATGAACTTTGCGTATCCTGGCATCTAAAGTAATGCATCCACCAATGATATATTTATGGACAACTTACTAAACATCTCAATGAATTTCTTTAATTTGTTGTCCTCTTTCTTCTTCTCTAGCTGCTGAGGATGGGAGGCAGGATTCTAGGCTCCTGGCCTTGTGCATTTGAGGACTCCTTGCCCTTTTTATCATCATCAACATCCTTGGGATAAACAACCACTCCTTCTTCTTCAAATACCTCTTCATTATCAACAACAGTTGGTGCTTTGGGCACTGCGTCTATCAATCCATCATTTGTGATTGGATCACCAACTTGTTTAGTCTTCACACCTGCATTAGCCAAGATTGTCCCGTTCCTAGTAACAATCGCCATGCAATGACCATCCTTCTTTGGGTTTTTTACATCATTCAGGGATTCATCTGGGAAAACAAGCGGTTCATTTGAGCTTCCAAGTGACTAATAGAAGCTGAATGAGAACTCACTGTTTAGGAGAGGTTAGACACCTCCCCTTTTAGCTCCCTTATCCGGCTGTGCATAGACTCAACTTTCTTTAGAACTATCCAACATTTCCTTAGTTTTGGAGTTGAGAACATCACTCACTCTGGGTTATATTTTGTCACACCCCGCCTTGGGGGGTATGACTGGCACCTGGTGCCCTACTAGGACCTGACCTGCTGGACTGTTAAGCCTGAGCACATCTGGTGCCTGGCTGGCTCTGACTTACATTTCTGGAAACAAAGGGCTATATAACGGCTGTAAACACAGCCCCCGGCCCACTGGCCTATAGCCTTCTGTACCTGTACTAACAGCTGACCAGAAACATACCAGTTCAGGGGAACCTATGCGGCCGACAAGGCCACCATGCTGTCTAGTTATCTGCAACTCAATCATAAAGTATTAAAAAAACTACGTGACCGGCAAGGTCACCACTACTGACAACTATGGCCCCACACGACCATCACAATAGAGAGAAGGAATGCTAACAACTATACAACTGCACGACCTCTCACGACCGGCTCATCTGACCACAGGGAATATATACAGACTACAAGCCTCTAGGAAGAATAATAGAAATGATCGGGACAGGGCCCCGACCTACCCGTACTGTACAGCAAAAGGAACTGAACTACACCTCTAGAAATTCAGTCTCCGGATGACAGGAGCTGAATACTCGACCGCTGATGGGGATCACGTAGTATCGCCTGCTCGTCTATGGGTACCTGCAGGTAAGTAATACAGCGCCCCACCGGGCGTCAGTACCGCTGGTACTGAGTATGTAAAGCAATAACTGAAAGAGATATCTGAAATCAATAACATGACTGACGAAACTGAAATAAGAAGAACTAGATTAACTATCTGACGGTGTAGATCGTACCTGTCCTTAATCATACTAAAGGGAGTAGGAATCATACCTGGAGACGTATCACTCTACTACCAGTCTGCTCGTATCTACTGTAATATAGCATAACATACATAACATAACATGGCATACACAAACCTTACCCGGCCCCCATAAGCCGGGAGGTACAACCAGCACAGAATCTATACCCCTACCCCGGTCATCCTATCTCCTACAATGGCTGCAAGCATCCTGCCGGCCCCCTGGGTATGCACTTGGGCTCGCTGAGCCCCTGACTATAACTGCATCTGAGTCCGGAGGACTCCTGAATCTGCACCCGGGCGTATCCGCTCGATTGGGGTGTGTAAGGGCCGATCAAGGCACAAATATGGGGAAAACTAGCATCCCATCTTCGTCCCCTGTGGGACGACATGCCACTCCGTAGAGCGACGTATCCTCGTCCTCTGGCGGACGAGTCGATACAGCTATTAACCCTGGGCGGTCATGGATGCTAGGTAGTCCAACCCCAAACAATACAACAGTCTCAACTAGTAATACTGTCTGTATATCTCACATACTGAGGCTAATAGGGGTAAGGTATCGTATATATTACATGCTGAGCTAATGATAGCAATCTGTACGTATTTAATACATGCTGAGGCAGGTAAAGATGTATAAATATGAATATAGTCTTCTGCCGGGCTGTACTGGGGCAAATGCTATCTAAGATAATGTTTCTGCTGAAAACTCTGCTGTTTACTCAGTTTCTGTATACACTATATGCTGGACTAGTGATAGAAATATGTACATACTTAATACATGCTGAGGCTGGAAATAATATATATGTATGTACGAATATGGTCTTCTACCAGACTGTACTACGGCTAATGCTGAACATGATATAGTCCTTTTGATGAAACTATGTTGTATACTGATTTTCTATAGTAACATGATTTACTATTCCTAACATGCTTTCTAACTTCGTTTCAACTTATCATTCTATTTCTGAGCTGTCTTACAGGTACTACTTGCTCTACTGAGTTTCGATTGAGCACAATGATATACTAACATCCTGTGTAACATCGCATACTGAGCATACTGTGCAGTTTCTAATGCTTATATTAGAATCTCTATCATACTAGCAAATTTCACGCAAGTTGTAACTCGATACTTTCAATATCGTACCAACAGTCGTAACAAACGTAACACATGACTTCTGGACAATCTACTGGCCTTTAAATTACTGTACTGTATCAAGATTTCTTAACTTGCCGAGGAAACTAACTTTACATACCTTATCTTTGAACTATTCGTCCGTCGGACGAGGCTCGGCCGGTACTTTAGCTATTTTCTCCCAACTGAATTCATAAATACGTCAATTAATACTAAATACAGCTTTATTGTAAAGAGCAACGTCACTTTCGATATAGTTTATAGCCTAAACTTAGGCTTATCGAAAGACGATCGAAAACTCGCTATTTTTCAGCGGCCCAGAAGGGAGAAGTATTCACTTCTCAGCTAGGAACACATAGACATTAATTTAGAGCAATTCTACTTACCTTAGTTCGGTGGCTCGCCGATTCGTCGGCCGTATTTCACGAAACTAAATCCGTAGAAATGCTCTCTGCTGCTAAATACTTTGGTATCTAGGATTAATTTGAGTTTGGGCAGCGTTTGGCAGCGTAATCGGACGAAAATATATAATTTCCTTCGTTCCTTTCTTTTATCTCTGCGTTTACCTCTGTTTCTCTGGAAATTTTTAAGGATTTTATCATTTAAAACCGAAGTGGGGCTTTATATACTTGGGCCTGGACAAGGCCAACGTGTCACGGAGCCATCGCGGAGGCCTCTCCTCCGTGACACGCTGCCATCGCGGAGGGGCTCTGCCTCGGCTCCTTCCGCGATGGTTCGACGGGCTTCTCGTCCGATCATTTCCCGGGCCTTTCTCCAACACGTATGGCCTTCAAATATGCTTAACCAACGTGGGAATAGGTCATCTAAGTGCCGGGAATTCTACGGGGTGTAACATTCTCCCCCCCTTAAGAACATTCATCCTCGAATGTATACTGTTATCTAGAGGACTGCTTACTTTACTTTCTAGAAATATTTCGGCAGAGTTTCCCCTGTAATATGGACTATCGCAAAAACCTAAAATGCAGAAAAGTCCAACACAGGCACTGCATACAATATTCTAAGATCCACTGGATAACTAGATATCAATCTTTCGTTATCATTTACAAGATACAACCATAAAGTACTATATAAGTAATGATACAGACCTACCTGTCGCCTGACTAGGCCTGAAATAGGTGAGGGTATCTGGTTTTCATATCTTCTTCAGCCCCCTACGTCATTTCCTCCCGATTTCTGTTACGCCACAATACTTTGACAGATGCCACATCTTTAGTTCTCAGTCTGCGAATCTGTCTATCTAAAATGGCTACGGGAACCTCTTCATAGGCTAACTCTTCTGTGACCTGAACATCCTGAACTGGAACTACTGTAGAAGGGTCCCCTACGAACTTCCTTAACATAGAGACGTGGAACACTGGGTGAACAGATGCTAGCTCTGGAGGAAAGTTCAACTCGTATGCAACTCGGCCTATTCTTCGCCGAATCTGGTATGGCCCAATGAATCTTGGGCTAAGCTTGCCTTTCTTGCCAAACCTCATTACCCCTTTCATCGGGGACACTTTCAGGTATACCCAGTCATTTACTGCAAATTCTAGATTTCTGCGCCGCATATCTGCATAGGACTTCTGGAGGCTCTGAGCAGTCAGTAAACGTTCTCGGATAAGCTTTATCTTTTCCTCGGACTGCCGAACAATGTCTGGGCCAACTAATGCTGATTCTCCTATTTCAAACCAGCCCACCAGCGATCTACACTTTCGCCCGTATAATGCCTCAAAAGGCGCCATCTGAATAGCTGAATGGTAGCTGTTATTATAAGAAAATTCAATTAACGAGAGATGTTCATCCCAGCTACCCCCAAAATCTAACACACACGCTCGTAGCATATCTTCGAGCGTCTGAATTGTACGTTCCGCCTGCCCATCTGTTTGAGGATGGAATGCTGTGCTCAAGTTAATCTGCATCCCCAAACCTTTCTGAAACGACTGCCAAAATCTAGCTATAAACTGTGCTCCCCTATCTGAAATAATAGATACCGGCACTCCATGCAATCTAACTATTTCTCTGATATACAATTCGGCATAATCCTCAGTTGAGAAGGTAGCCCTCACTGGTAGGAAATGAGCTGATTTTGTCAGCCTATCAACTATTACCCAAATGGAATCATATCTGCGTCTAGTACGGGGTAACCCTGTTACAAAATCCATGTTTATTGCTTCCCATTTCCACATAGGTACCGTTATCTCTTGCGTCAAACCGCCCGGTTTCTGGTGCTCTGCTTTCACCTACTGACAATTAGCACATCTAGATACAAATTCAGCTATCTCAATTTTCATACCTGGCCACCAGTAGACGTCTCTGATGTCGTGGTACATTTTCGTCGCCCCTGGGTGAAGGGAATAGCGAGCGTAGTGTACCTCATGCATGATCTGCCCACGAAGTCCTGAGACATTCGGGACACAGAGGCGGCCTTTACAACGTAGCACATCATCCTCGATTATCTGAAAATCTGGCTCCTTACCTTTCTGAATTCTATCTCTGAGCTGGACTAGATCGGGATCCTCGTACTGTCGTCCTTTTACTTCTGCAACTAATGATGACACTGCAGAGTTCTGAATTACGGCCCCATTATTTTCTGTTGCCATTACTTGAACGGCTAGGCCAGCTAACTGATGAATTTCTTTAGCTAATTTCTGTTTCTCAGGCTGAGTGACAATGTACTGCAGGCTCTTATGATCTGTGTAAATATCAACATGGACGTCGTACAGGTAATGCCTCCACATTTTTAAGGCATGAATTACTGCGGCCAATTCTAGGTCATGGGTGGGGTAATTCTTTTCGTGCTTCTTCAGCTGCCTGGAAGCATATGCAATTACTCTACCACGCTGCATCAACACACAACCCAACCCGATACCTGATGCGTCACAATAAACTGAATACCCTTCTGTGCCTTCCAGCAATGCTAATACCGGGGCGGAGGTTAATCTGTCTTTCAGTTCCTGGAAACTCTGCTCGCATGCCTCCGTCCACTGAAACTTTGTTGCTTTCTGTGTCAATTTAGTTAAAGGTGCTGCTAAGGTGGAAAATCCTTCCACAGACCCTCTGCAGTACCCGGCTAACCGCAGGGACTGCGTACTTCGATCGGAGTGGTAGGTCTAGGCTATGTTTTCACTACTTCAATTTTCTGTGTATCTATCTGTACACCAGCCTCCAACACAATGTGACCAAAAAGCCTACTAAACTCAACCAAAATTCACATTTACAAAATTCGACATATAACTAACGGTCATACTGGTTTATTATACCGGAGAATCCGACAAGTAGTCTACCGGTATAACTAGAGCTTATCTGGCCTTCTGGCCGCATGCTAAAACTGCTTGTTGCTAAGGTAACCTTGAACGACTATCTGCACACCATGTGCCCGTATCTGATCAGGGGGTCCTGATATTGACCATAACCTCTAATGATCTGGCTGCATAACCTTAAATGACTGAATAGTTGGGTTGAATGACCCGAATGTGGCAGTAGTCTAGCAATGCTCTAACTGTTCTATTTGAGTACTTGTAATTCATGCATAACTGCAAACTCGTGGGCATCTAATTGCTTTGTTATTTGCTTGAACCACTGTAAGGCTGAGCTTAATCAAACTTACTTCCAGGCGATCAATCTCTGGATCTTCACGGGGAGTCTACTAATCCCCTGGTCTTAATAAACACTGTTCTAGCAGGGTACTATCAATCCCTTATGCCTTGTGTGTATCCACTTGGATCTATACTGCTGTTCTGGGGAATTCTCGGTCTTATAGGCTATTCTGTAACTACTGGCCTTCCGCTAGGGCTCTGTATCTGAATATCTTACGAAACCCAGCTGGAGTACTAGTCTGTCACTGACTACTGATGTGGACCCTTCCTTGGGGTACCCACGGGTATTCTGACTGGGACGGCCGGCTGACTTATGGGGTGTTCTACATAACAACTGCTAGGTTGACTAAGGCCGACTGTCGCCCACAAGGCTGGGAAAACGACGTATGACCACTTAACATGCTAGAACAATTCTGGTATTGCTAATCTCTGAAATTTGCCTACTCGGTCTCTAATCTTGGTTTTGGCACATGCACTACTATTACCGATCTTCAGGGATGCCTCCCTGCTAATGCAGGCGCCAGCTGTTCGGTAGACTGTCTAACTATGCCCTTATCCTCTAGCCATCTGTCTTAGGCCAATAACTCTGGTAAGCTCCTAGAGCCTAGATTTGGCAACAACACATAAGTCTGTTAATCTAATAACTGAGAACTGAGATAGTTTCTATGACTTCATACGTAACTTACACTTAATCCGCCCTTTCTCTTCTCCTTTTCTTTCTTTCTTCTCTCTCTTTCTTCTCTTTTTTTTTGTCCTGCAATGCAATTTGTATAGGCTTTCTATTACTAATCAGCATCTGTGATTGTAGCCCTTATAGGTAACCACTCACAACATATCTATGATCTGTATACATATATATCGCTAGCTACGTACAATATGTACTGATTTCTGCGGTAATTCATAATCTCTGACAAGTTCTGCTGGGTCTTATCTGTAGGCTACACTAGATTAGAATTGCTGTATCGGTAACTTCTTAACTTTTCCATAGCGGACATGCTGCGGTATTCTGAACCGCAATCCTACTGTCAGCCCAAGGCTTAACCCTTAATACAGTATTTTATCAATCCGGGGAAATTCTAATTTCCCCACAGGATCTGACATTCCTGCTTCTCCCCCTTATCTTACTTAAACTGAACTCTGGGGTTCAAGGTACCTACCTTTCGTTGCTAATGAGATTACTGATCAAGCCTCGGCCTATACTTCTTCTGGCGTATATTTAAGCCCACCTGATTCACATGACCTCTATATCTATGGATGTCACAACTAGATCATAACTATAATCTTACAGGTATGTCTTTATCTTACTATCTGCTAACATATGTAACGGACTTGGCCTTTTTCTGACCCGAACTTGACTATTACCCGGCATTTATTACTAACAGGTCTTTTACCCCTGCTTCGGGTAAGCTAGCGGTCTTACTTTCTCTACTGGCTTATTGTCATAAGGGTCTGCACAACTTACGTAATCTTAGGGGCTCTTTATACTTTCTAATACTTACTAGGATCAATCAGCCCATCTTTACTTACCGCTGGATTCGGCAACCCCATCTCAAGTCTTATGCCCCTTTACTATACTGGCATCAAAACCAAGAGGTGGGAATAGCCCTTTTCTTATTGCAACAAATAAAAGCATTTAACTGTACCATATCCAAAAAGATGTATTTGGGATTCCTGCATTTTTCCCTCTTTCTTATACTTACCTGGTGGTCTGACCTTATCTGTAATCATAATCAGATCTTATATAGCTAATAAGTAAATCAACTCATATGTACATTATACTTCTGACTTCCTATTCTGACGTTATCAACGTATACTGGGAATAATGCCAATAAAGGTATCACGTTGGGAGGTCTCTGATACCCCCTCCTGCTGCTGTAGTTATCATGTAACTGACTGATGTTCTCTTCTGTTGCTATCTCTGATCTTCTGCCTGTGATAGGGAAATGCTGATCTGCCTTTGTATCTGTAATCAAAGAATACGGTAAGTTTTTAGGGACTCAACCCTATACTGTACCGCTCTAAAGCACGACTGACTGAGAAAGAAGGATAACCATCATATCATGCCTCGCAGCCTCCTGCCTATAGTATGTGGTGCACAACACATCCATAGACAAGACTCTACTTAGCACGGCTTGCAGACTCCCTGGGATACGACCTGCTCTGATACCAAGTTTGTCACACCCCGCCTTGGGGGGTATGACTGGCACCTGGTGCCCTACTAGGACCTGACCTGCTGGACTGTTAAGCCTGAGCACATCTGGTGCCTAGCTGGCTCTGACTTACATTTCTGGAAACAAAGGGCTATATAACGGCTGTAAACACAGCCCCCGGCCCACTGGCCTATAGCCTTCTGTACCTGTACTAACAGCTGACCAGAAACATACCAGTTCAGGGGAACCTATGCGGCCGACAAGGCCACCATGCTGTCTAGTTATCTGCAACTCAATCATAAAGTATTAAAAAAACTACGTGACCGGCAAGGTCACCACTACTGACAACTATGGCCCCACACAACCATCACAACAGAAAGAAGGAATGCTAACAACTATACAACTGCACGGCCTCTCACGACCGGCTCATTTGACCGCAGGGAATATATACAGACTGCAAGCCTTTAGGAAGAATAATAGAAATGATCGGGACAGGGCCCCGACCTACCCGTACTGTACAACAAAAGGAACTGAACTACACCTCTAGAAATTCAGTCTCCGGATGACAGGAGCTGAATACTCGACCGCTGATGGGGATCACGTAGTATCGCCTGCTCGTCTATGGGTACCTGCAGGCAAGTAATGCAGTGCCCCACCGGGAGTCAGTACCGCTGGTACTGAGTAGGTAAAGCAATAACTGAAAGAGATATCTGAAATCAATAACATGACTGACGAAACTGAAATAAGAAGAACTAGATTAACTATCTGACGGTGTAGATCGTACCTGTCCTTAATCATACTGAAGGGAGTAGGAATCATACCTAGAGACGTATCACTCTACTACCAATCTGCTCGTATCTACTGTAATATAGCATAACATACATAACATAACACGGCATACACAAACCTTACCTGGCCCCCATAAGCCGGGAGGTACAACCAGCACAGAATCTATACCCCTACCCCGGTCATCCCATCTCCTACAATGGCTTCAAGCATCCCGCCGGCCCCCTGGGTATGCACTTGGGCTCGCTGAGCCCCTGACTATAACTGCATCTGAGTCCGGAGGACTCCTGAATCTGCACCTGGGCGTATCCGCTCGACTGGGGTGTGTAAGGGCCGATCAAGGCACAAATATGGGGAAAACTGGCATCCCATCTTCGTCCCCTGTGGGACGGCATGCCACTCCGTAGAGCGACGTATCCTCGTCCTCTGGCGGACGAGTCGATACAACTATTAACCCTGGGCAGTCATGGATGCTAGGTAGTCCAACCCCAAACAATACAACGGTCTCAACTAGTAATACTGTCTGTATATCTCACATACTGAGGCTAATAGGGGTAAGGTATCGTATATATTACATGCTGAGCTAATGATAGCAATCTGTACGTATTTAATACATGCTGAGGCAGGTAAAGATGTATAAATATGAATATAGTCTCCTGTCGGGCTGTACTGGGGCAAATGCTATCTAAGATAATGTTTCTGCTGAAAACTCTGCTGTTTACTCAGTTTCTGTATACACTATATGCTAGACTAGTGATAGAAATATGTACATACTTAATACATGCTGAGGCTGGAAATAATATATATGTATGTACGAATATGGTCTTCTACCAGACTGTACTACGGCTAATGCTGAACATGATATAGTCCTTTTGCTGAAACTATGTTGTATACTGATTTTCTATAGTAACATGATTTACTATTCCTAACATGCTTTCTAACTTCGTTTCAACTTATCATTCTATTTCTGAGCTGTCTTACAGGTACTACTTGCTCTACTGAGTTTCGATTGTGCACAATGATATACTAACATCCTGTGTAACATCGCATACTGAGCATACTGTGCAGTTTCTAATGCTTATATTAGAATCTCTATCATACTAGCAAATTTCACGCAAGTTGTAACTCGATACTTTCAATATCGTACCAACAGTCGTAACAAACGTAACACATGACTTTTGGACAATCTACTGGCCTTTAAATTACTGTACTGTATCAAGATTTCTTAACTTGCCGAGGAAACTAACTTTACATACCTTATCTTTGACCTATTCGTCTGTCGGACGAGGCTCGGCCGGTACTTTAGCTATTTTCTCCCAACTGCATTCATAAATACGTCAATTAATACTAAATACAGCTTTATTGTAAATAGCAACGTCACTTTCGATATAGTTTATAGCCTAAACTTAGGCTTATCGAAAGACGATCGAAAACTCGCTATTTTTCAGCGGCCCAGAAGGGAGAAGTATTCACTTCTCAGCTAGGAACACATAGACATTAATTTAGAGCAATTCTACTTACCTTAGTTCGGTGGCTCGCCGATTCGTCGGCCGTATTTCACGAAACTAAATCCGTAGAAATGCTCTCTGCTGCTAAATACTTTGGTATCTAGGATTAATTTGAGTTTGGGCAGTGTTTGGCAGCGTAATCGGACGAAAATATATAATTTCCTTCGTTCCTTTCTTTTATCTCTGCGTTTTCCTCTGTTTCTCTGGAAATTTTTAAGGATTTTATCATTTAAAACCAAAGTGGGGCTTTATATACTTGGGTCTGGACAAGGCCAACGTGTCACGGAGCCATCGCGGAGGCCTCTCCTCCGTGACACGCTGCCATCGCGGAGGTGCTCTGCCTCGGCTCCTTCCGCGATGGTTCGACGGGCTTCTCGTCCGATCTTTTCCCGGGCGTTTCTCCAACACGTATGGCCTTCAAATATGCTTAACCAACGTGAGAATAGGTCATCTAAGTGCCGGGAATTCTACGGGGTGTAACATATTTGAGGGGCCTCAACCTTAGGAGAGGGAATATATGGATTTGAACTTCTGTGGTAATGTACCCCTTCACAGTTGGCTTCACGATTTCCCCACCTTTTTTCCAATCATTCCACCCTTAACTATCCCAATTTCTGCAACCTTGATTCTCGTAAAGAGGATACAAAGGGCCTTGGTTGTCACCTTGATATCCCGGACGAGAACCCCCCACTTGGCCATCCATATATTGACACTCTTCCTCATACCTTAAAGGTGAAGCCTCCCCTTCATATTGTATATGGCCTTAGGTTCCAACTATATTTATACTCTTGGAACAAGCTCCCATCACATGCTTTGTCATTAACTCAAGATGAGTCATCATTTTGGCCAAGGTCTTATCCCTTTCTTCATCTTGTTTTCTCATCTTTGTAATCACAAGGCCAAAACTAGCACCACTTCAAGGCACTTCGGTGTCCCTAGTGTGTCATGCTCGGTTTGTCTTAGTTATCCTATCTAAAAGAGCTTTGACCAACACATATGTTTGGTTCATCAAAGACCCACCAGTGAGATTATTGGCCATGGACTTGTTGGTTGAGTCAAGTGAGTGATAGAAGCTTTGGAGAAGAACTCCGTTAGGCAACCCATGGTTTGGACATATTTCAACTTTCTTTTTGAATCGGAGCCAAGCCTCATGCAAAGGTTCACCTAGGAGGTGTCTAAAGTTGGTGATATCATACCTCAACTACAACATTCTCGAGGGAGGGAAAAACTTATCCAAAAAATCCTCTGTCATCTCTTTCCAAGAAGTAGTACACCCCGAGGGCACCTCCTCTAAAAAAACAGTGGCTTCTCTTTTTAATGAGAAAGGGAAAAGCCTTAGTCGAATCGACTCTTAGCTAATATTGGTGATACTCAAGGGCTGACATATTTCAAGAAAGTCGCGAAGGTGTCTATTAGCATCTTCTCTTGCTTGCCCTCCAAAAAGTGCTTTCATTTGTAGCAAGTGCAACATCGTGCTAGTCACATGAAATACCGCAATCCCTGCATTAGGTGTAGGCATAATGGCACCCGCTATATCAGAAAACATGGGCTCATCCTCATCTTGATCCATGTGTCCATCCACGGAACCTACTTGTGAGTCGTGACTCATTAGATCTAACCTGAACAAGCAGTGGAAAACAACAATAAATGTAAATTTTCACAAGATGCTCAATTAATCCAAATCAACAAACAACTAAAGGTTATCAAATCTCATTCCCGACAATGATGCCAAAATTAATGACGTCCAAATCCACTCATCACCAGGAGAAAGTGTACATGATCATCACATTATAATTTACCTAACTCGTGAGTCGGGGTCGAATCAACAGGGAATGAAGATTGATGGCAACGTAACTCATATATCAAATTAAATCAAATAGCATAATTGTGTCATAACAAGGAAAGTAAATATTGGGGTTTGTTAGATTACACTATGAGTTCAAATTCAATCAACTAAACAAGGCAACAAACTTTGAAGTAACAATATGAGTGAATATTAGGGGTGTGCTATTGACGGGGAATTAATAGGATTGGGGTTAACTAGCAAATTGAAACATTACTTACAAACATAAAAGTCATGGACAAGGTGACACCTGATGATTCTCAACCACTTGGGTATCTTTTGCCTCGGGTTTTCTCAAACCCCAAGGTCCCATACAATTAACCACTACAACTTGGGTAAGAACTAAACTATCTCTAGCCTCAATTCTTTAATGGATGTATGAAAATGGGTTTTGGCTATCTCTCGCCAACCCCACATAATCAAAACCAAATTACCCACCATTATTTTCTCAATGAAATTCTATTTCTCTTTTTCAAGCAACAACATAATAATAAACATATTGCATACTTGCAATTATAGATATTTTAGTTATAACTTAGAGAAAACCATGGATTTATGTTGTAACACCCCAGAAATCCCTAGGACTAGCATTTGGATTTAAAACTTGATCATGAAGAAAATCAGGGAAAAGGCCTCAATATGAGTCACAGTACGACTCATAGAATCGAGGTATGAGTTGTACTTGGAAGTGTAATAGGGGATTAAGGAAATTAGTAAGTGTAACTGAGAGAAACCACGAGTACATATTATGACTCGTACCACCATGGTAAGGATCGTACTGACTAGTTAAGGAAAAGTTCAAAGAAATGGTCAGAGAACTTCTGGGTAAACACGAGCCATGGTACGATTCATGGCACATTGATACGGATCATATAACCCAATTGTGAGTTGAATCAGAGAAATATTCAAGGGTATATCATAGCTTGTAGTAGGATCATGGTACAGATCATAGGAGGCTTCCGTGGAAAACTTCATAGGATAGCATTGAACAAGGTCCCTAACCACGGACGTTAGTACAGATCGTATGATCCTGGTATAACTCGTAGGTGGAGTCGTACCACCTGATGGGCAGAAATTTTAAAGAAGTTTCTAGGGGTATTTTTGTAAAACCCTATTATCCTAACTATTGAATTATGTCGTACTGGGATTATTTAGAAGGGGTTTTAGAGGATTAGTCGACCCTCTTCCCTCATTCTTTCTAAAAGTCACAAAGAGTTTCACATAAGAACTCCGACAGGTTTCTCAAGGTAAAGGCTATGTAACACCCCGGAACTTTCCTAGACCAAACTCAGACCTTGCAAGAAAAATCCCGAAGAAACCAAAAAAAAATGCCTCAAAATGACTGAGACAATGAGTCAAGGTTAGCTCCAATGACCAATTGCCTCAGTCATGATCAGCCTACTTTGTTCCTTCGAGAATCAATGAGACATGGAACAACCCATTGTGAGAAACAACGAGTCGTCCTATCACTCGTTGGTCCCCAACTTAGAATTTCCTCTTCCAGGACCCCATGACTCAACCAATGAGTCTTCATGTGATACAACGATTCGTGGTGTGAGTAGTTAGTTGATTCCCAGAAACCTCCTTCAATGATAATGAGTGGTAGCAACAACCCATTGTATCAAACAACAAGTCATTGTGACCACCCGTTGTGCTAAGTTAAGTGGTTTTAATAACTTCTCCAGTGGAGGTAACGACTTGACACAACGTCCCGTTGGGTTTACCAATGAGTCGTTGTGTTGCCCGTTGTCAGTCCTCCCAGAATTTCCATCCAATAACCACGGGAGGAACCAATGACCCATTGGTTCATCCAACGAGTCATGGTCCCTCTCGTTGTCAGTGCCAGTGAGCCCAAAACCCAAGCCTCAAGACCAATGACCGGTCCCAATGAGTCATGGTCTCAATCAGAGACTCGTTGAGTGACCCATTGCTCCCTGTCGGTAGTTTTTCCAGATTTTTCCCTACGGTTATTTTTGTAATTTCCCATATTTTTAATCCCTAAACTACCTCATTTGGGGTTACTTTCAGGGAATATAGAGGGGTAATACACGATTTTTTCACCCCTCTCATTCCCTTAGAAAATTAGTTCGTAAAAACTTCTCTCAGAAACACTCAGAGAATGAGCTAGGCCAGTTAGTTTCTTCTCAGATTCTCAAGGGATTCTCTCTGAAAATTCTTCTCCAGGTATGTGAGAATTAAACAAGGGAACTGTTCTTCCCTTGTGTCCCCAAACCCTCTCTAAATGTTCTATCAGTTATAGCCCTGTGGTTTCAAAATATAGAAGGATTCCAGACATAATTCTATAATTTAAAGTGGAATATTATTCATGATATTAGCTGCTATATTGTCCCCAAACCCTCTCTAAATGTTCTATCAGTTATAGCCCTGTGGTTTCAAAATATAGAAGGATTCCAGACATAATTCTATAATTTAAAGTGGAATATTATTCATGATATTAGCTGCTATATTATTTCCAATTCCTAGAAATTTTGTGGAAACTAGTTCCTTGTGTAATGATTTAGCCCTAGCCTTAGAATGTAGTTTTTTAGGGTCTAGCATAATTGAGTAGTTAATCATATTTCTTGACTCTACCAGTGTTGGGACTACCATACTGTAAAAAAAATTAGTGAAAGATCAGTCAATTTCATGCTAGTCTAGTTTCAGCCAGAATGTTAGCATCTTCAGTATTATTCAGGAATATTAGGTGATTAGTTTGACTACATTCTTTTCTTGAGGTGTCAGTGGTGCCTCCTAGTTATCAGTCATTAGATTCAGATATCATATATCAGAAATTTAGTGGTTTTTTTAGACAGTTATGACACTTCTAGATAAGCAGCTCTAACTAGTCTTAGGACCCTCAGCTTCAGATTTCAGTTTGTTCTTAGATGGTTACGACGTTTACAGATAAGTAGCTCTAGCAAGTCTTAGAACACCAATTATAGAATTTGCTCTGATAAGACTCTTAGCGTACTTCTAGATAGGTATTCCTAACTTAGTCTTGGACCCTAGTTTCGATCAATAAGCTTAGTAGTCAGTCTAGGAATTTCCAGTGGGAGTAGGCCTTAACATCGAGGGGGCTGGGGTTCTAGCGCCCCCAGGTTCCTAGAACTATGTTTCCACTATAGGTTATTTTATTGTCCCTATGGCCCTAGACTTGTGATCACCCAGTTCATTCCTTTATACCCTAGCAAGGTATATTGGGTCCTGTCGATGGGGTGTATACATCAGACTCCATGTCTAGCTTACGTGGTTATATGTCGGTTATAGCCTCTTCCACTAGTCAGTAGTACAGTCCCAGGTTAGCTCAGCACAAAATAGTTTCAATTTACTCAGTTCAATTCAATTCAGTACAATTAGTTTAGATTAGTATCTCAGATTTAGGTCATGTCTATGACCATCAGAAAAGGGTCATTTTGACCAGTTCAACTATATTTCTGTTTATTCAGTTTCAGCATTTCCATTGGTCATTGCATGTCATTACAGTTCAGTTATTTATTCATTATGTTATATTTTCTCCCACTTACTCAGTACATTAAAAGTACTGACGCATACCTTCTATGATGTTTCGTATTATGATACAGGTGCAGGTTCTCAGCCTTAGCACCATCAGTAGATCTTCTTTGGGTGATATTAACAGTAGTAGTGGTGAGTCCTCATCTTGCGAGGATGATATTTACTTTTTCATTTCTTTTCATACAGTTAGACTTTAGAGTTTGCTGGGGGCTTGTCCTAGCAACTCATCTTTTGTAGATGGCCTTCAAACATAGATTCAAACATTCAGTTTTGTTTTCAGATGTATAAACTTCTTATTATTTAGCTCTTTTTAATGGTTTTATTATTTAAGCTTCCACTATGATTACTAAGATTACCAGTGTTATGATTGACCATAAGTTGGCTTGGGATTACTTGTGACTCCAAGTACCATGTCTTATCCAAGGTATAGACTCGGGTCATGACAAACTTGGTATCAGAGCACTAGGTATAGAGTATCCTCGGATGTCTGAAAGTCGCGTCAAGTAGAGTCCTTTTCATGGGTGTGAAGCGCGCCACACTTATGATGGGGAGGCTATGAGACATTATTAGGAAAACTCCCTTTTTTTCATACTCTTTATCGTGCGTTCAAATCCAATTCCAAAAACGTTCTCCTAACTCATGCTCTATTTTGTTCAGTGAAATCATGCCTCCAAGACGCAAAACGGAAGAAGGTCCGACAACGCTAACCGACCTGCCCCACCACCTCCAATAGCACCTTAGGATGACCAAGTGTCCTCAGCAGAGTTCAGAGCGGCGATCCAACTACTAGCACAGATAGTCATGAACTAAGCAAACTAACAGGTGGTTCCAATTAACACAAATGGGTCAGCAGCAGCTGCCCGAATTTGGGACTTCAACCCAAATAAACCCTCCAGTCTTTCATGGATCTAAGGTAGGAGAGGAAGCATAGGGGTTTGTGGATGAGATATGGAAGATCATCCAGATTACTAGTGTTAGCTCCGCTGAGAGTGCTGACCTGGTTACTTACCAGTTGAAAGGGTAGCCCAGATCTGGTACGATCAGTGGAAAGAAGGGAGACCAATTGGAGCGAAACTAGTAGAGTTGGAGGAGTTCACAACAACCTTTCTAGAAAGATTCTTTCCCTAGGAATTAAGGGAGGCGAAGGTGGCAGAATTCATGAATTTGAAACAGGGCAAAAGGGCGATTGAAGAATATGCACTGGAGTTCACACGGTTGTCAGGATATGCTCCGGATATGGTAGCCGAGCCAAGGGCTCACATGCTTAAGTTTGTTAACGGGGTATCAAACTTAGTCCTTAAGGAGTCCAAGAATGTAATGCTCATCAAAAAGATACTGACCTCTCCAGCCTCATCGTTCATGCCCAACAGATT
The DNA here is from genome assembly GCA_035772735.1 of Datura wrightii. NCBI lineage: Eukaryota > Viridiplantae > Streptophyta > Magnoliopsida > Solanales > Solanaceae > Datura > Datura wrightii. The sequence goes on from JASDFA010000018.1 coordinate 110,910,011, forward strand.
GAGGCAAAAAAGCTGAAAGACATGGAGGGGGAGAATAAGTGGGCTAAGATTAGACAATTAGATTATGGCCACCAGATGTCTGGCAGTAGTAGCCACCCACAACAACAACATTAGCAGTAGAGCGCTCCAACACCTACTTCAGTCGTGCCCCTACTTTTTGGTCCCGCAAGGATCGGAGGGGTGGAGCATCTGGCTCACAGCCTTAGATTCACAGCACTACCAACTGCTATCCAACTTGCCCTAAGTATAGCAAGAACCATCCAAGGGAATGCCTTCAATGCCGCTAGGGTTACTTTGGCTGTGGACAGCTAGGTCACCGGCTTAGAGAATGTCCGTCAGCAGGACGGGGGAGATCACAATCCACCACTTCAGTAGCCCAGCAGGCCGACCAATTTAGCAGGCCAACACTTTAGGTACAGATGGCAGTCAGCGCTAAAACTATTTTTATGCTTTATCCTCTCGTCTGGATCAGGAGAGCTCACCTGACGTGGTCATGGGTATGTTATGGCTTTTCCATCTAGATGTGTACGCTCTACTAGATCCAGGAGCCACACTATTTTTAGTGACTCTCTGTGTAGCTGTCAAGTTTGATATTAGTCCATAAGTTCTCTCAGAACCATTCTCAATCTCTACCCCAGTTGGTGAATCAGAGCCATCCGGGTATATAGAAACTACCCAGTCTCAATCTTGAATAAGGTCATTCCGGCTGATCTCATAGAGTTAGACATGGTCGATTTCTATCTCATTCTTGGCATGGATTGGTTACACTCCGATTATGCCTCAGTCGACTACAGAACTAGAGTCATCGCATTTCAGTTCCCTAATGAGCTAAGTTTAGAGTGATGAGCAGTAGTTCAGCGCCGAAGGGTCGGTTTATTTCCTACCTTAAGGCAAGAAAGCTTATTTCTAAAGGGTATATTTATTATCTAGTTTGGGTCACAGATTCCATCTCTAAGACCCCAACTATCAAGTCAGTTCCAGTTGTCAGTGAATTCCCTAACGTGTTTCCCAAAGATCTTCCTCTTGAGTGGGAAATAGACTTCAGCATAGACCTTCTTCCAGACACTCAGCCTATCTCCATCCCTCCTTATAAAATGGCTCCAACTGAGCTTTACGAGTTGAAGGAGAAGCTAAAAGACCTTCTTGATAAAGGTTTCATCAGGCCCAGCATCTCTCCATAGGGTGCTCCAGTATTATTCGTGTGAAAGAAAGACGGTACTCTCGGAATGTGTATCAATTATTGTCAGCTAAATAAGGTCACAGTTAAGAACATATATCCCTTACCTAGGATTGACGACTTGTTCGATCAGCTTCAGAAAGCCAATTGTTTCTCCAAGGTAGATCTCAGGTCTGGGTATCATCAACTAAGAGTTAGAGAATTTGACATACCGAAAACAACTTTTAGAACTCGGTATGGTCACTACAAATTCGTGATTATGTCCTTCAGACTAACTAATGCCCCCGCAGCTTTCATGAACCTAATGAACAGGGTTTTCAAGTCGTATCTAGACATGTTCATTATTGTAGTTCATTAATGACATTTTGGTATACTCTAGAAGCAAGGAAGAACATGCTAACCATTCGAGGATAGTGCTACAGACGCTTAGAGACCACCAGTTGTTCGCTAAGTTCAACAAATGTGAATTCTAGATGAAGTCTGTGACTTTCCTTGGTCACATGGTCTCCGGTGAGGATATTAAGGTAGATCCTCAAAAGATAGCAGCGGTGAAAGAATGGTCAAGACCTACTTCCCCAACCTAAATCAGAAGTTTCTTAGGTCTAGTCGGTTATTACCAATGTTTTGTGGAATGTTTTTCCTCTATTGCATCTCCTTTGACTATGTTGACTTAGAATAAGGTTAAATTTCAGTGGTCGGATACGTGTGAGAAGAGTTTCTAGGAGTTGAAGACTTGACTCACTACCACTCCAATGTTAACCTTACCGGAAGGAAGTGATGCGTTCATAGTGTATTGTGATGCTTCCAGAGTTGGACTCGATTGCGTTCTTATATACCGGGTAAGGTGATAGATTATGCCTCCAGACATCTCAAGGTTCATGAAAAGAACTATCCGACTCATGATCTTGAGTTGGCAGCAGTGGTGTTTGCATTGAAAATATAGAGGCATTACCTTTACGGGGCTCACGTTGATATTTTCACTGATGACAAAAGCCTTCAATATGTGTTCAGTTAGAAAGATTTAAATCTTCATCAGAGAAGGTGGTTGGAGCTATTGAAGGATTACAACATAAGTGTGTTGTACCACTCGGGGAAAGCCAATGTGGTGGCTGATGCCCTAAGTAAGATGTCTATGGGGAGCACGACTCACGTTGAAGAGAGCAGAAAAGAACTGGCAAAGGATATTAATGGGTTAGCTCAGTTGGGGCTGCAGTTGGTTGATACAGCTGAGGGAAGAGTCGTAGTGCAGAGTGGATTAGATTCCTCGTCAGTCATTGAAGTTAAGTCAAGGCAGGATGAAGATCCCATACTGCTTAAGCTAAATGAGGCAGTTCCCAGCAAAGAAGTAGAGGCTTTCTCCAAAAGGGGAGATGTTGTACTCCGTTACTAGGATAGACTATGTGTATCAGATGTAGGTGACTTGAGATATTAGATACTAGAAGAAGCACAAAGTTCGAGATATTTTATCCACCCAGGTTCCACTAAGATGTACCATGATCTATGAGATATTTACTGGTGGAACAACATGAAAAGAGACATAGCAGAATTTGTGGCTAAGTGTCTGAACTGTCAACAGGTTAAGGTGGAACATCAGAGACCTGATGGTATGACACAGGATATCAGCATACCCACATGGAAGTGGGAAGAAGTAAATATGGACTTTATTGCAGGTCTACCTCGTACTCGTCGGTAGCATGACTCAATCTCGGTGATAGTAGATCAGATGACCAAGTCAGCACATTTCCTCCCAGTTAAAACAACAGACTCAGCTGAGGATTATGCTAGGCTATATATCCGGGAGTTGGTCAGACTACATGGGGTGCCCTTGTCCATTATTTCAAATAGAGATACCTAGTTCACCTCGCATTTCTGGAAGTCATTTTAGAAAGGACTCGATACCCAAGTCAAGCTCAGCATAGCTTTTCACCCGCAGATAGATAGAAAAGCTGAGCAGACTATCCAGACCTTGGAAGATATGCTGAGAGCATATGTTATAAGTTTCAAGGGCAGTTGGGATGATCATGCTCCTCTCATTGAGTTTGCGTACAACAACAACTACCACTCCAGTATCTAGATGGTCCCGTTTAAGGCATTATATGGTAGGAGGTGTAGGTCTCATATAGGGTGGTTTGAGGTTGGTGAAGCTACCTTGATAAGACCAAACTCAGTTCATCAAGATAGGAAGGTTCAACTTATCAGGGAGAGGTTGAAAACTGCACAAAACCGACAGAAATCTTATGTTGATGTGAGGAGAAGAGAGTTAGATTTTAAAGTAGATGATTGGGTTTATCTGAAAATTTCACCCATGAAAGGGGTGATAAGGTTTGGGAAGAAAGGAAAATTCAATCCAAGATATATGGGACCCTACAGAATTTTGAAGCGAATTGGCAGTGTGGCATATGAGTTAGAATTACCTCCAAAGTTAGCATCTTTGCACCCAGTCTTCCATGTGTCACTATTGAAGAAGTGCATCGGTGATCCAACTTATGTTGTGCCACTAGACAGTGTGGAAGTGAAAAATAGTCTCTCTTAGGAAGAGGTCCCAGTTCAGATCCTTGACCGTTAAGTTTGTAAGTTGAGAAACAAGGAAGTCACTTCAATGAAAGTTTTTTGGAGGAACCATCTAGTTGAGGGATCCACATGGGAAGCAGAAGTAGGCATGGTGGCCAGGTACCCTCATTTATTCCCTTCCAGTTCAGTTCCAGCATCCGGTACTAAATCCTTCTTCACTCAGTTCAGTTTTGTACTCATAAACTATATTGAGGTTTTCAATGTGCATTCTAGTTGCATCAGCTCCGTTAGCATGGTTAAGTTAGTTCGGAGTCAATTACTTCTTCAAGATTCAGTTCATAGACTCAGTATGGGAATTGCAGCTCTTTTCTCCATTTTCCAGCAATTTTATCCTTCACTTGAGGACGAATGATCCCAAGGAGAGATACTATAACACCCCAAAATATTTCTAGACCAAACTCAGACCTTTGCAAGAAAAATCCAGAAGAAACCAGAAAAAATGCCTCAGAACGACTGAGATAACGAGTCGTGGTCAGCTCCAGTGACCCGTTGTCTCAGTCGTGGTCAGCCTTACTTTGGTCCTTCGGGAACCAACGGGACATGGAATGACCCATTATGATAAACTACGAGTCCTCCTATCACTCGTTGTTCCCCATCTCAGAATTCCCTCTTCCAGGACTCCACGACTCAACCACGAGTCATCTTGTGATACAACGACTAGTGGTGTGAGTCGGTAGTAGAGATTCCTAGAAACCTCCTTCAGTGACAACGGGTGGTAGCTACGACCCGTTGTATCACACAATAAGTCATCGTGACCACCCGTTGTGCCAAATTTAGTGGTTTTAATAACTTCTCAAATGGAGGTAACGACTTGACACAATGACCCATTGGGTCTACCAACGAGTCGTTGTGTTGCCCATTGTCAGTCCTCCCAGAATTTCCATCTAGTTACCATGGGAGGAACCAACAACCCGTTGGTTCATCCAACAAATCGTGGTCCCTCTCATTATCAGTTCTAGTGAGCCCAGAACCTAGGCCTTAGGATCAACGACTGGTCCCAACGACTCATGGTCTCAACCAACGACTCGTTGAGTGACCCATTGATCCCTATCGACAGTTTTTCCTGATTTTTTCCCAAGGTTATTTTTGTAATTTCTCACCTTTTTAATCCCTAGACTACATTATTTTGGTTTATTTTCAAGGAATTTAGAAATTTAGAGGCGTAATCTACGATTACTTCACCCCTCTCATTCCCTTAGAAAATCAGTTCGTAAAAACTTTTATTAGAAACACTCAGAGCAAGAGCTAGGGCAGTCAGTTTCTTCTCAGATTCTCAAGAGATTCTCTCCAGAAATTCTTCTCCAGGCATAAGGGAACTCTTCTTCCCTTATTTCCCCAGAACCTTCTCTAAATGTTCTATCAATTATAGCCCTGTGATTTCGAAATGTAGAAGGATTCCAGATAGAATTCTATAATTTCAAGTGGAATATTATTCATGATTTTCTGCTATATTTTTCCCAATTCCTAAAAATTTTGTGGAAACTAGCTCCTTGTGAAATAATTTATCCCTAGCCTTAGAATGCAATATTTTAAGGTCTAGCATAATTGAGTAGTTAATCATGTTGCTTGACTCTACCAGTGTTGGGACTCCCATATTGTAAAAAAATTAGTGAAAACTCAGTCAATTGCATTCTAGTCCAGTTTCAGTCAGAATGTTAGCATCTTTAGTATTATTGAGGAATGTCAGCTACTATAGTCTTTTCTTGAGATGTCAGTGGTACCTGTCAGTTATCAGTCATTAGACTCAGATATCAGATATTAGTAGTGGTTCTTTAGACGGTTATGACACTTCTAGATAAGCATCTCTGACTAGTCTTAGGACCCCTAGCTTCAGATTTCAGTTTGTTCTTTAGACGGTTACGACGCTTCCAGATAAGCAGCTCTAGCCAGTCTTAGAACACCAGTTACAGAATTCGGTATGATAAGCAGCTCTAGCTATTCTCAGTACATTAAAAGTACTGACGTATACCTTTTATTTTGTATCATATTATGATACAAGCGCAAGTTCTCAGCCTCAGCACCGTTAATAGATCTTCTTCGGGTGATATCAACAGTAGCAGTGGTGAATCCTCATCTTTCAGGGACAATTTTTACTTTTTCGATTATTTTCATATAGTTAGACTTTTGATTTAGCTGGGGTCTTTTCCTAGCAACTCATCTTTTATAGATGGCTTCAAACATAGATTCATACATTTAGTTTTGTTTTCAGATGTATAAACTTCTTATCATTTAGCTCTTTTAAATGGTTTTATTATTTAAGCTTCTGCGATGATTACTAAGATTACCAGTGTTATGACAGACTATGGGTTGGCTTGGGGTTACTTGTGACTCCAAGTACCGTGTCTCGTTCAGGGTATAAGCTCGGGACATGACAGGCTAGGGCTGCTATCCTTCTCAAGTTTTCCAGGTGCTTTCTCAAGAAAATTCTACTCTAGGTATGTGGAATTTCAGCAAAGGTCTCCTCTCACCTTTGTGTCCCAAGATATTCAGTAACCTTAGCCTAGAATCTAGAAATCATGTCCTAGGGTTTCTCTTCGATTGTTGAAATTCCTTATCTTTACTATGTTTTAAAGTTCCCACAGAACAACTTAGTTCCAGTACACTCAAGTTCAGTTCATTTCTCCAGATTTCAGGATATGCTTATGAACTTCAGATAGTTATTAGTACTTACAGTATTATCAAATTTTCAGATGCTTTCGATATTTATAATTCCAGTTATGGTCAATACATGTCCTATCAGTACAATTTACAGATTTTCAATATTCTTATAGTTAATTTATATCTCATTTACTCAGTATATTCAAAGTACTGATGCATACTCCCTATGTTGTATCATCTTATGATACAAACATAGTTTACCAGTCTCAGCATTGTTTAGTCCTTCTCTAGCAACAATTATCAGAGTTCAGTGGTGAGTCTTCATCTTCTGAGGACGAGAGCGATGTTTCTTTATTTTAGTACTATTTTAGCTTCAGATTTGGGAGTTAGTTGGGGTTGTCCCAGTGACTCATTAGTTCTTTAGATGGCTTTCATACATATAGTTTAGTTGTCTTTGCAATAGTTGCGTAAATTTCAATATCTTATCAGATATCTTTTTTTCTTTAAATTATTTGTTCATTTATGTATTATGAACCTTCCGCATAAAGATTTCTTACATCACTTAGAGTATCAGTATTAAGTTATTCCATGGGTTAGCTTGGGGTCACTCGTGATTCTAAGTACCGTGTCGTGTCTAGAGTGCAGACTCAGATCATGACATATGCTAAATAAGTAGTTCTAAGATTAAACTAGCAACACCTAATCCATTTTAGCCCCTATCATGCACACATCCCTAGCAAGGTGTTTAGCTACTAATAAATGAAGAAAAAGAGATAAAAACCAATAAAGGAATCACTATTATTCATCACTAATAAGAAACTTCAAGCTCAATTTGTTCTTCAATGGAGGTTTTACCTTAGAAATATGAAGAAGATGAAGGGAAAAGGCTCTTACTTCTCTCTATCTTTTGCTCTCTCCAAAAATACAAAAACTAACTATGGAATGTTATGGAATGGAATATTTTATTCTTTACAAAAGGTGTACTTAAATAAGGTAAAGCTACTCCTCTTTTCCTGTGCTGGACGATTTTACCCCTTTGATGGCCTCACCTGCACGGCACCTGCAGAACCATGAGGCACCAGTTGATCATAGGTAGGGGTCAGTAAGTCCAGGCATGGTCCTGCATTGGCACCTACATTTCGCAAGTGATGACCTGTGTTTCGTAAGTATGTCGTCCACTTCCAGGCAGTGCTCTCCTACATTTAGCCTATGTTTCGCAAGTGTCATCCTGCGAAGCGCATATCCTTTTCTTCTAGCTCCACGCTTTTGGTGCAATTTCTTGCTTTCTCTATTTAAATTGAATACCTACAAAAACCAAAGAGAAAGGACATAAAATCTTTCTAAATGACTTCAAAATCAAGCAAAAGCTCATGTTTAAAAGCCTAATGAGTTGGTAAATTACCAACTCATCAGAATGTCGTATTTGCAATCTGTATCTACTTTTGTGATTGCACCGACACCAACTCATACCTGTCAAGGTAAACCGATCATAACAATTTCATACGGCTTTGAATTCGATGAATTTTTTGATATAATTCTGGAATCATGATACAAATATAATAGTAGTTCAATAAAAATATCATTTGGAGCTCATTTTCTTAATGTGGTTCTATTTATGCTCAAAATAACATCATAATATCAAATATGGGGAAACACTATCAAAACCCTTCTTAAACTCATCGAAATTTAATAAAACATGGGGAAAAGTCCTAAATCACCATATAAACCTAACAGAACTCTTAAATAATTAGTCTAGGATTGTTTGTCCAACTATTTGACTGAAGCCAATCCTTAACCTTTTATTCTACTATGATGAAACTTTAGTATTTGAATCACTCTCGAGCCCCTCGAAATTCAACTAAACCATCCAACTATGTCATAAATTACCCTCCAAACCAAATGAAATCATCAAAACTTAATTTCTAACTCGTTACTCATTTTGTTGACATTTGTCAAACTTCAAATTTTAGAATTTCTATAACAAAACATATTTGATTGTCGTGGTAAGCATTTCACCCATCCGTGCAAGTCATAAACTATATTTCAAGTCTATGGAGAGGTCTTTTGGAAGAAGGGGTTCTATAACTCAAAAAGACCACGCGCATCATTACACTTTACCACTTTAAGCTATTCCCAATAAATTTATTACATATATTTACCTACTCTAATAATGATAATACAGTCTTATGGACACAAAACATACTTCAAGGAAAATTAGCATGTGTTAGACCTTTTATTAGGCCTTAAACACTTTCCAAAATTTTAGTGGTCTTACACTATCGATTATTTTATTATTATTATTATTATTATTATTATTATTATTATTGTTATAATGATTGTCTTCGGGCATTCCTTCTGAATATTTGGTATGAATTTGAAAAGTTCAAATTTCAAACCTCCACTTTAGATGTAAATTTTAGACTTGTGGTCTAAAGTTAAGCTTTGCAGAGCCTAATTTCAAATTTATCCTTTGAAATGTAAACTGATACCTGTGAACTTTGGACCCATGGTTTGAAGTTAGACTCTAGTAGAGCCTAACTCCAAACTCGATCGTTTGAAGTCTTCCATGTTAAGTTTTTTAAAATACTTATGAAAAAGTGCCTAACTTTAAATAATTTTTAAAATTTGACCTAAATTTTTTGAACGACACAAGTAATACCCTCTCATACCAACCTCATTAATAGTCATTGTTGATATTGGCGATAATCCCATTCGTCCCCGAGGAAGCATAATGTCACCAAGTGTATGTAAGCGCACGTGCTCGTCAAGTAATATAGGACGATGAAGTCCCAATATCGATCCCTAGAGACTTGTCAAATTAATTGCTTAAGTTAACATTTTATTTCACTATTCAAATAAACACGGGTAAAATGGGAAAATGGGTTTGGAGATTATTCTACTAGCTTGGAATGTAAACTAAACTAATGAATAAAATCATTTTCAAAAGTGTTTATAATCCAAATGATGACGAGAATCTAGGGTCTTGTGATGAGTTGGTAATTTACCAACTCATTAAGCTCTAAAACTTGAGTTTTTGATTAGTTCTTGAATTGCTTATTTGGATTATATGTCTTTTTTGCTTTTGTTGTGTGCAAATCACTAAATGTGAAGAAAAGAGAAAAAATAGAGCAAAAAGAAGGGAGTAAGAGTAAATCGGCGATTCGCAAATGAAAACCGGCGAAATATCCACCAAGGGCCGAACATCACTGCCTCTGAGGATTAATTCCATTGGCAGTTCGCGACTTGCCAGTGGTGAGTCTCCAGTTCAATAACCGAAAGATACCTAAAGTTTTTGAAAAATTTCTTGAAGACCCGGCAGTTCATGAATTGGCATCAGCGAAACGCTGGGTGAACAGATGTTCACTGGAATTGGGTGAGGATTCATAAAAGATACTCGGTGGTTCACGGATTGGAACTGGCGAACCGCCAGTGTCTCTACCAATTCCAGAATGGTGCTCATGAGGGTATAATCATCTAACACTGGAAAAGAGATAAAAAGTTCCTTACTTTTCAGGATATAAATAGAAGAAAGTACTTTGTACAGATATGCAGAAGGAGAGATAGAAATAGAGATATTGAGAGTGAACAAAGCTTACATCACATCATTGTTTCCCCTTTTAGCTGAATCACATTCTCTTAGCTGAGATAGGGAGATTCTAATTGAAAATTATGGAAAGTACTCTGCTCTATTTCTTCTTTGTACTAGTAATTTTCAGCTATTGTTGGAGATTATCTTGTGAAATTGATTTTTGTACTCTTGCTATTAAACTCAATGATGCTATTGATGAATGTGTTTCTGAATTTCTTAATCATGAGTAGCTAAAATCATTAACTAGAGGTGTGTGATGGTGAATACTTAATTGGATTGGGTATTGCTAGAGGCATCTTCATATTGTTCATGCAAGTATAAATCTATTAGATTCTCTTCAATCTATAAAGGAAGATCCATTGTTTATAATATGGGTCTACTTATTCTTGCTTGAGTGTTGCTAGTAAAAGAATAATTAAGTATTGGAAGAGAATTTAGTAGTGGGCATGGAGAAGAGATTGTGAAATTTTGCTAGAAATAGCTGAAATTGCATTCTCATTCCTTATTAGCAGCTAATAGCTAGAAATTAGTCCAGTTGCTAGTCCAAATCAAATCGGGTTGAGAAAAATTATGACTAGAGGTCTGACAAAACTCTAGTAAGATGTAATCAGAAGGATGAAAAGCTGTAATTACCCACCTCCCAAGATTATTTACACTTGTTGAATTCGTGAGATACCCTGGCATGTCCCGATCTAGTTAGTATTTCATCTACATCGCACCTATATTCTTTCACATCCTTGTTGACAACTTAGATGATCTTGTTGTTTTATTTCACTAAATCCCCCTATACAATTCTCTGAAAATATCAACACCCCAATTTTATTTATTTTTTATATTAAATCTACGTGGTGCAAGCTAACGTCAATTTCTCAATCGACACTTGTAACTATCATTCCCTAGTCCTTGTGGATTCAACCCCGGCACTCGTCGGGTTACTTGTTTTGATACTTAGGCTGTATATATTCTTTTCATTAAGGATATATTTTGGATGTTATCAAACAACGGCGCTGTTGCTGGGGACTAGTGCTTGATGATCTTGTGTTGATTGTTAAGTTGAAATAGTTTTGCATGGTAGCTACTTAACGTGAGTTTGCTGTGTTGATTAGAATCTCATAACTACATGAATCATCACTCCCAAGAAGGGAATAGCTCAGTGGAAGGTAACATGGAACTCGAGGAACATAATCCGGTGATGCTGGAAGTTGCAGGAGCCATTTGCCTACCACCGATGGTGGGGAATGCAGTGTTTCATGTCATAAGCACCACGCTTCACTTGTTGCAAATGAAGGGGCTTTTTAGCAGAAAACCAAGCGAGGATGCAAAATGTCATTTGAGAAACTTCTTGGAAATATGCCAGCCCTTCAATATAACAAATATCATTCAAGAGTCAATTAGGTTGAGACTCTTTCCTTTTTCATTGATGTGGGAGGCAATAATGTGTCTTAAGGAACTCCCTCCAGGATGTATTACTTCATGGAAGGAGCTAACTGAGGGCTTTCTGTACCGCTTTTTCCTCCATCAAAGATGCTTCAGCTAAGGGATGATATTACAAATTTCAGGAAAGAACCGGGAGAGCCTTTACACGAGGCATGGTTAAGGTTTAAAAAAAAGGTTGCTCTTAGCCCAAATCATGGATTGCCGGATGGAGTGCTTCTCCAAAGCTTCTACAGGGCCCTTGATTCAATCAACAAGTCTGTGGTTAACAACCTAGCTGGTGGTTCCATTATGGATCAAACATATAGGTTGGCCAAAGCCCTCCTAGATAGAATGACGAAGACCAATAGGGCTTGGCACACAAGAGAAACATGTGTGTCCACTCATGAGATTAGTTCAAGTGCATTGGTAGCTGAGTTGTGGAAACAAGATGAAGAGCGGGATGAAAATCTTACCAAGATGATGACACAACTAGAATTGATGACCAAGCACGTGAAGGGAGCAGTGCCAAAGGTGGTAATTGCCGTGTGAATGCAAGGTCCCTTACAATATGAAGGAGACTCGTCACTGCCAAGATATGACGTGGAATGCCAATGTATGGGCAACCAAATGGGAGGTCCTCGACCTGGCTTCCAAGGAGAAAATCAAGGCCCATGGTGTCCGAGGGATGACAACCAAGGTTGGAGAAATCGTGATCCACAAGGATGGCCTAAAAGGAATGAAAGGTGGGGTAATATAGAGCCAAACCAAGAGAGTGATCGCTATCACCAGTTTGAACCCATATATTCCCGCTCCAAAGGTTGGGAATCCACAAAATCAGTCGGGCGTGAGTGATGCTGGCAATTTGAAAATCGAAGAAATTCTATCAAGAGTTCTTAAAAGGGTCGAGTCGACCGAGAGTGGGGTGAAAGAATTAAGAGGGGAGGTGTCTAACCTTGGCCAAATAGTGAGTTCACATTCCGCCTCTATCAAGTATTTGGAGGCCTAAATAAATCACTTGTCGGCTCAAATGAACCCCCGGATGAAGGGAACACTACCTAGTGACACAATGCCTAATCCCAAGAAAGATGGTCAATGTTTAGCTATAGTCACTAAGAGTGTCAAAGTGATTGGAGATTCTCCCGAAAAGCCTAATGAGGTTTATAACCCAAAAGCAGTTGAAGAAGATGAAGTCAACAAAACGCCAATGACTCCAAAGAATGACGAAAAGATTGATGAGGAAAGATAGGGAAAGGGGAATGAAATCCTCTCACATGTTGATAATGAAGAGGCCATGAAGGCCTCGAATAATGACAGGGTTGAATCAAGAATCCCACCTCCTTATCGACAATGGCTGACCAAGAAAAAGAAGGATGACCAGCTTAGAAAGTTTTTTGACATGTTTAGCAAGTTGTCTAAAAATATACCATTAGTGGATGCTTTACTCCAAATGCCCGGTTATGCCAAGTGTACGAAATATTTACTGAAGAAGAAAAAAGTGGTTGATGCAGGCAATGAAAAGAAAACGCACCATTGTAGTGCGGTGATGATGAGTAATCTTGCTCCCAAAAGGGAGGACCCTAGAACTTTCATAATCTCATGCACAATTGGGATATATGTGTTTAAAAAGGCTCTATGTGATCTTGGCGCCAGCATAAATTTGATGTCCCTGCTCATTTTTAAGAAATTGGGACTTGGAAGCACAAAATCGACGTCAATGAGGCTGCTCATGGCAGATAGGTCAATAAAAAGATCGGTGGGGGTGTTAGAAGATGTGTTGGTGAGAGCGGACAAGTTCAATTACCGGCTAATTTTGTTATTTTGGATTGTGAGATAGATGTAGAGGTTCCCATTATTTTGGGAAAACCATTGTTGTCTATGGGGAGAGCTGTGGTGGACGTGGAGCTTGGAGAGCTAAAATTTCGAGTTGGAAGTGAGGAGGTAATCTTCAAGGTGTGTACATCAACTAAAACGCCTCTCGAATGCAAGGCGGTTGGAGTATTGCAAAATGAAATGAGGAAAAGGGATTGGATCTGAAGGAGACGGAGTCAAGTGGTGACCCGTCAAAAAAGAGCTCTTGAAAAAAGGTCTATGCCATGCCACGACGTTAACTAAGGTGCTTCTTGGGAGGCAACCCAAGTGTTTAGTGAATTATTTGATGTCTTTGTTGTTTTTGTTTTTGTAGGAACTGTGAAATGAGGAACAAAGGGAGAAACAAATCATGAAGGAAGGAACAGCGAGGAACCGACGAGCCGCTGGTCCAGAAGCGCAAATCGCTGATGAAGGCAAGCACAAAGCAGAAGGCTGAGGTTTGGATTGCAAAACTATCGGACCCATTGGCGAACCACTGAATTAAATTCGTGGACCGCCGGTGGATGGCCGATGGAAAATAGAAAACCTAAAGCTCGAGCACATAATCGGTGGGTAACCGGCGGATCGCCGATTCAATCCGCGAACCTTCGGTGGACCGCTAGCCAAGAACCAGATAATTGGGCTAAATACATGGCAAAGGAAATTAAAGCAGCAGAACGCTAGTGTGATTCAACAAATCGCTGATGACACGCCGGTCGAGGTATGAGTTTATTGCAAAATGGAATTTAAAAAGCCGGCTCACAAAATCCCATATACCTAACCAGCTGCCCTATTCTAAAAATATTTCCCTAGTTTCCCTTTTTCCACCATTTTTGCATTCCATTTTTGTCTCTCCATTACCCAACATTCCCATTTCCCCATATTCACCTATTTTCAACCTTTCACTTTCCCACCAACACACCACATTAAACTCTCCACCTTTCCCTCAACCTATCAAATTTCCATTTTTCACCTATAAAACCCCCTCCATATTTCACTAACACACTCACTTCACTCACACTTTCTTCCTCTAGTACATATATCTCAGGCGCCATTGCAAGATTTAGTCAATATTTTTGTAGTTCAAGTGTGCAAGAAATCCTCAAATTTGGTAAAAATTTTCTTGCCCTTGTCATAATATTATCATTGGTGCTTCATTCTTTAGGGTAATATTTTGTTTCCCCTCCTTGTTGAACTCATGAATATGCTATGCTTGTTGAATGGAATGGGGAATATATGTTTTTGTGTGTGAAATTTTGAAAAGAGTGAAGTCTGAGTAACCCAATTGCATAAAATGCAATGTTTTGCCCGATGATAGACTGGGTGATGCCATTCTTAAGGGCTGTACGTCATGAGTATGTGTTTGAATGGAGTAGTGCTGATTTTATTATGTTGGGAGTAGTGTGTGTTAATGGGTGTCTGTGAATAATAAGTTTAGAATTTGGGGATGATGGGGTCCGACATTTCGCTGATCAAATTCGGTGAATCACCGATGGAACGCCGAATCACTCTAAAAATTAGCTTCAGGACACTGAGTGGATCCCACACTACATCGACGGTTCATGAACCTGGACCTGCGATTTGCCGCTTAACTGCCGAAACCTCTCTCACTTGCCCAGTTTTTTGTAAGGCATCAGTGGGTAATCGGCAGTCCGTGAAATTCCTTCTATGAACCGCCGATCCTTCGTTGGTGCTATTGGTTCTTTAAATGATTGTTTGGTTTTTCCTTGTTTCTCAGTTCTCCCTTAGACTAGTTTTTTTTCTTTTATTTCTATTTTATCTTCTAATAGTTATCACTAACATCATTATTGCAGAAAAACAAATCATGTCTTCATCAAGGAACACAGGAAAAGAAAAAGCCCCTGCCTCATCTACTAGCAAGGGAAAGGGCAAGGCAAGGGCTACCCCACCGCGGGCCAACACCAAAGAGGAAATAATCATCTACGTCCCCAACATGTAAGAGCACTACGTCATTTGTCAAGGCCGATCAATCACCGGGGAGAAGCGGTTTGACTTGGCAGGGTTGAAAGCTGATTTTCCCAACACTACCGCATAGTTCACCAACAAGAAATAACATGCATTTGCCAACCCTCTCCCGTCCTACTACCCTAGCTTGGTAAAAGAATTTTATGCCTCATATCAGGCCCGACAAGAGAGTATGCAGCACAGGGGCAAAGTGGATGATTTCCCATTCTTGCCACCAGTGATGATCTGGGAGTGGAAGTTGATATAACCCCGGATGCCATAAATTACCTGTTCTAGGAGGATATAATTGACTCCGCTACGGACTACATGGCAAGGGTAGCTGATATGAAGGATCAGTTCGCTTGGGTATCCCGCATCGTAGCTGTTGGAAATCCTCTTTAGGCCTAAAAATAGGTGGAAAAATCTCTCGCCACGACCTGAAGATCGATGCCAAGATGTGGCTAGATTTTTTTTGTGCTCGAATCATCTCCTCTAAAAATGAGCAGAGGGTCAGCCTTGAAACCACCATCCTTATTTCTTGCATAATGACAGGAGTTCCCATTAACTTTGGGGAAATTATCACTCAGCAAATGAAGAAAAAGGGTCGGCAGTGTAGTACCTCAATGCCCTACGCCGTCTTGATTTTCCAGCTTCGCATAGTAGCTGGGGTGCCTCTATTCCCTAATGAAACTCCTTCCACAGCTTCGGGTGTGATAGAAATTAAGTGGAAGAGAAATGTCGAGGCACCAACAGTGAAAAGAAAGAGACTGCAGGCCTTTGAAGTGCATGAAGGGTCCTCTCCTATGGGTCAGACCAATCACCAATTGCCCCAGAGTCAAATGTGCCCCAGCCGGAAATATCAGGCCAAACATCAGGTGACATACCTCAGCGGAGAGCTTCTCCCCCTCCAACATCCTCTCAGCCAAGTGGTCTCCATAGACTTATGGAGATGACAAACTCACACAAAAAACATCTCCAATGTTTAGCTAAGAGCCTCACAACACTCTTTGCCAAAACAATCAAGAAAGAGCTCAAGTCATTGTACTAGAATGTCGCCACTCTATGCAAGAGGGTAGATGCAGTGGAAGGGGCAGTCACTTCCCTCCGAATAGAGGTACATAAGTGGAAGAGTTGGACTTCAGTAGAAGTGCCAGACATGAGCACATTGGATGCTGTAATGGCTACTCCTTCCTCAGTTTGAGGGCCAATTGATGATCTTTTTGAAGGGCTGGGAGATGATTTCGTGGGCTAGGTGAGGCCAGTGCCGGTGATGCAGGTGAGGCAGATGCTGAGGATAAAGAGGAGTGACCCACTCAGGTAGTTTCTTGTCCCTTTCACTTTTGTGTATTTACATTAGGGATAATGTATTCTCATAAGTGGGGGAGGGATGAGCACAATTGAGGATGGGGCTAGGGATGGATGTTCCTTGTTTGTTTCGATGTTTTTATGTTTTTGTTTGAGTTTGAGTAATTCCAGCCTTTGTCAGGCTGTTGTTTTATTTTTATGATTGATGATTGCTCTTGTCGGGCGTGTCCTATTTGGAAATGAATAACTTGGTTCATTTTTTTTATGATTGATGATTAGTGACCAAATGGGGTCTTGGTTTTTAATTGTAAAATCCTGAAAATCTTGAATGAAATGACCCCTAAGTATTATTCCTTATTCTCCATTGTAAATAGTAGTGTAGAAATTAAAACTCCGAAGGTTTTCTTTTGACCACAGTTCTTTCCCAAGGAGCATTGTTTTAGTTTTTTTTATTTTTATTGTCGAATCAGGTTGGTATTTTTCGATGATAAATTGAGTGGCGACATTCTTAAGGGAAAATATCATGTTGCTTTGAGTCTTTTGTGAAGTTGTTTTGAGAGGCACCACCAAAAAAATTTTTGAAATGGAATTGTTAAAACAAGGGCATGAAATGAAGATAATGAGCAAGTGTTGACACCGTAGCATAGCATTCTTTGTCATACATTGTAAATTCTTTGCTTGACTTATGGTGTCTGCCTTCTTTGATGTCCTAATGTGGTATCTTGTGTTGAGAATGACTCTTGTAGACCCTCTAGGGGTGATTCCTTGCGTAGTAAGAAAATTTTTTATGAATATCATGCATTACATCTTGTTTAGAACTTTCCCCTGATGTGATTCAAGGCAAAATCCTAGATGTAGTTGCACCAAGAACATGAGTTTAGGCTTTCTTTTGTTTAGTTACTTCACCCATATGCCCTCCATGAATATTGATCCTTGTTAGCCAATGTTGATCCTTAGACCCTTTCTTTGGCAGCCACATTACAAGCCTTAAGACCGTTCTTAATATCTCTTTTTGGCCCTCATTCTCCCTAAATGATAGTGACAAGATAAGTGATGAAATGAGGCTTAAAGCCTAAGAAAGAGGGAGTGATTAAAAAATTTGTGAAAAATGAGGCAAATGCCTAAGTTTGGGGGTATGCAAAGCAAATGGGGAAGATAAGAATTATAGTGTGAGGGGAACATTGCCTTGTGTCAAAATGCACCAAAGGATAAATCAAAAAGAAAAGACAATTTGTGTGAATGGTGCCTCTTGAGGTAATACGACTAGTTGTGAAAGCCAAAGAAGTTATAAAGGGGATTGTTAAAGAAATGAAAGTCGTCAACAAGGAAAGAAGGAAAATAAGGTGAAGTGAGTGGAATTGATGTAAGGTATATTCACAAAAAGCATTAGGGAGGATCACATCACTATAGCCAAATTTTCATCCTACCCTTACCCTAAGCCTACATCATAACCCGCAAGCCCTAAATGATTCTAGGTGCATCTACTCTACATCAGTGGGGAATTACATAAAGGGCAATCCTATGGGTCAAGTGTATGCATGAAGATTTCTTTTGGGAGAGTGAGTGTGAGTGTCTCTTCCAAACAATCCCTTGTGTGCACTCAAATGATCACATGACCAAAAGAATAGGGATCCTTATTTTGGTGAGTGAAATCATTCCTTTTTGGGGAATCAAGAGCATTCAGAGTTAATGTGGAAATAGGCTCAAGGAGTGTAAACTCTAGGAAAGCTTTGAATTTGACCTAAATTATAACTTGAGATGCTATGTGTGTTTCTTTGTTGAGCACTACCCTTGTTTTGCTAAATGATTCCTTTCATTTGCTTTTCTTGGTGGAAAGTGGTTGCCTGTTTGAAACATCTTCATTGTTTTGGTCTTTTGAGATATTTTATTCTCTTTTTCGGTGAGCGTGGTGAGTATTTTTGGATTGTCTTAGTCTAGGTGATTAGCTAGGTATAATCGTGAATAGAGGCGACATATTTCTCAATAAATGAGTATTGCATTACTTGCAGACAAGCAATGATTTAAGTTTAGGGGTTTGATGAGTTGGTAATTTACCAACTCATTAAGCTCTAAAACTTGAGTTTTTTATTAGTTCTTGAGTTTCTTATTTGGATTTTATGCCCTTTTTGCTTTGGTTGTGTGCAGATGACTAAATGTGAAGAAAAGAGCAAAAATGGAGAAAAAAGAAGGAAGTGAGAGAAAATGGGCGACTAGCAGATGAAAACCTGTGATTCGCAGATGAAAATCGGCGAAATGCCAACCAAGGGCCGAACATCATTGCCTCTGATGATTAATTCCATCGATAGTTCGCAAAATGCAAGCGACGTGTCGCTGGTTCAGTTGCCGAAAGATACCCAAAGTTTCTGCAAAATTTCTTGAAGACCCGGAGGTTCATGAATTGGCATCAGCGAAACGCCAGGTGAACCGCTGATGTTCACTAGAATTGGGTGAGGATTTAGAAAAGATACCCGGCGGTTCGTGGATTGGAACCGGCGGTTCGCGGATTGGAACTGGCGAACCGCCGGTGTCTCCACCGATTCTAAAATGGTGCTCATGGGGGTATTAGCATCCAGCACTGGAAAAGAGATAAAAAGTGCCCTACTTTTCAGGATTTAAATTGAAGATAAAGTACTTTGTACAGATATGCAGAAGGAGAGATAGAAATAGAGATATTGGGAGAGAACAAACCTTACATCACATCATTGTTTCCCGTTTTAGCTAAAGAACATTCTCTTAGTTGAGATAGGGAGATTCTGATTGAAAATTGTAGAAAGTACTCTGCTCTATTTCTTCTTTGTACTAATAAGTTTCAGCTATTGTTGGAGATTATCTTGTGAAATTGTTTTTTTACTCTTCCTATTAAACTCAATGATGCTATTGATGAATGTGTTTCTAAATTTCTTAACCATGAGTAGCTAAAATTATTAACTAGAGGTGTGTGATGATGAATACTTAATTGGATTGGGTATTGCTAGAGGCATCTTCATATTGTTCGTGCAAGTGTAAATCTATAAAAGAAGATCCATTGATTATGATATAGTTCTATTTACTATTGCTTGACTGTTACTTGTAAAAGAATAATTAAGTATTGAAAGAGAATTTAATAGTGGGCATGGAGAAGAGATTGTGAAATTTGGCTAGAAATAGCTGAAATTGCATTCTCATTCCTTATTAGCAGCTAATAGCTAGAAATTAGTGCAATTGTTAATCCAAATCGAATCAGGTTAAGCTAAATTGTGACTAGAGGTTTGACAAAACTCTAGTAAGAGGTAATTAGAAGGCTGAAAAGTTGTAAGTACCCACCTCCCGAGATTATTTACACTTGTTAAACTCGTGATGACCTGGCATGTCACGATCTAGTTAGTATTTCATCTACATCACACCTCTAGTCTTTCACATCCTTGTTGACAACTTAGTTGATCTTGTTGTTTTATTTCACTAAATCCCTAAATACAATTCTCTGCAAATTTCAAACCCCCAATTTTATTTGTTTTTTATATTAAATCTACGTGGTGCAAGCTAACATCAATTTCTCAATCCACACTTGTAACTATCATTCCCTAGTCCTCGTGGGTTTCGACCCCGACATTCGTGGGGTTACTTGTTTTGATACTTCGACTGTGTATATTCTTTACATTAAGGATATATTTTGGATGTTATCATCTTGGCACTTTTTCTTTCAGGTTGAGTTTTAAGACTTGAATACACTAGACTAGACTCTTCTAAGATTTCTAGTCGCAAGATAGGATTTCATTTCTTACTATTCTCCCGAATATGAAAGAACTATCTCATGAACCCTAATGCTTATATCCCTATGGTTGAAGATACTTGTGTTCAATTGAACAAGGTTGAAGGGTATGTTCCTATCCTCGAAAAGAAAATCAACTCCTGAACTAATTGAACAAGATAATTGAAACATATTCTATGCTTGCTTCTAACCCCCCTTATTTCCCTCTCCCGAGTTTAACCAAGAGACAATAGATAATATTCTCAAGGTGATCAGTCTAATGAATAAATAATGAAAACAAGTAAGCATAAACAATCTTGACTTAAGAATTAAAGTCTAGCATTAACGAGTATTCAAACTAATAAAATCGGCTATGGCCAAAACCCTAGAATAGGAGTTTAGCCTCTCATGTTCAAGAAGAAAACTAAAGAAATCATCATTCGAATCAAAAGCATAAATTAAAGAAGAAAACCATGAAGAAAATAGGTCTCTTCCCCCAAGAACTGCATACAAATTGATCTTTCTGATTGAAGAATTTTAACAAAATACCCTAGATGATATATTTATAAGTAAGGTATCAAATGACTCTTTTTCCCTTGGGAAGTTCAACTTTAGACTTGAAAATCTTCCCCAAACAGGCCTTGGCGCACCGCACCTCCTATCTCACCAAACTTTGGGTTGAATTTCCTCTGAAGTTTAGCCTCTAGCGGGCCGCACCAGCCATTTCGCCAAGGTGATAGTCAAAATTCGATACTTCTAGGACATGGCGTGTAGTACCTTTTATTTCAATCATGTGTTAGAAAATTTCCCAAGTCCGGAATACCTCTGGTGCGTCGTGCCACTTATCTCTCCAAGGTATTGATCAAAATTCTTCTGAAGTTTGGGCTCTGGCGTGCCGCACCACCTAATGCACCAGCCTGGGTGCAATTCTCTCTGATGTTTGATGGCTGGCATGCCACTCTAGCTATCTCACCAGGCAAACTTTTCTCGAATTATTTTTTCTTCACACCTTAGGCCATTTTTTTTTGAGTCCTTTCCATTGATTACCTGCTAAAATCATTTAAAAACACTTATTAGCTCATTTAACATACACAATCATGAATTTATGCATTTTATAAGGATAATAATCTCAAAACAAGGTAAAATAAATGGGTAAAAGTATGGAAAATGGGCATAAGAATATGCCCAACACCACCCCACACTTAAACCATTGTTCATCCTTAAACCTTACTTATATGCACAAACATCTTTTCTCACCACTTGTCACCTCTATGATTTCTCACTCAAGAAGCTAGCACAGAGCATATGACTAAGTGGTTCATCAATTCTTCTTATTCATATCAAGCACACAGAAGTTTTCACATTTGAAATGACATAACTTCTATAACTGACTCACATTTTCAGAATAGGGCCAATATGATTAAGTTGAACAAATGCAACACATAGTACACTGACTCTGACCATCTTATTCCCTCACTTATTTGGTGATTTTCCTTCCCTCATATTATGAATTCAAAATTTGGAACATAATAAGCAAGACACACTCACTCTCACAAATGATGTATCCTATACATGCAACATACCATAGACTTGCCCCTCTTGTAAATTCAGACTACTTAATCACTTCAAAGAGAATAAGATCATAAGGACATTTCTGGTTGTAATGTTGACAAAGGGATAGGTAGGAATGATTTTCTTTCAGAGTGGCTACCAGTCATAAGCACTTTAAGACATTCTTTCATATTTCTTGCCCACCTTTTTCTTCTCACTACTCACCCTTTCCTTCACTAATCCTCTTTTTATTTTCTCTTATCCCTGTTTATACTACTTGACTGCTAGTTTCTGCTTATAAGATTAACAAGAATAATCAACCATTAAAGATCTCTCATTTGTGTTCTAACAGCAAGTAGACATGTTATTTTTTGTGGGCACCTCTCTTTCTATAATCTTCTCTTGCCATCACCATATTTTTCTCTTTCTTTCCTTTCCCTTAACTATTTCTACTTTGTAGGAACCTTCATTCTTAAGTCTCAGAGTGCCTCAGACTATCTGGGGATCAATGTCATGACCGAGTCTATATCCTGGACGTGACACGGTACTAAGGGCCACAAGTGACCCCAAGCTAACCTCTCACATAGCATAACTATTGAAGTTTTGAATACTGTATAGATCTACCAGCGGAAGCTTTGAAAAAAATAACTATTTAAAATACTTTAAGTAACAAAACATCTAATTGGAATACCCTGAAACTTTCCTAGACCGAACTTAGACTAGCAGATAGAACCAGGAAAATTTGTCTCAAAATGACCATCGAGTCGTTGTTAGCAGTAACAACCCATTGTCTGGGTCACAGTTAGCCCTGCCAGTTGTCCTTCTGGAACCAACGAGACATGGAACGACCCATTGTGAGGATTAAACAAGTCGTCTTGTCACTCATTGCATCCCCAGCTTAGAAACTAGTTAAACCCTTTCCAGGAACCCACGAGACAAATGACGAGTTGTCATCTGATGTAATGACTCATGAGGTGACTCATTAGTTGAAGTATAGATGTTGTTTAAAATCCTCTTCCTGTAATAACGAGAGGCAACCATGACCCATTGTATAGCACAACAAGTCGTTGTTTCCAACTGACATAAAGTACAAAAATCCCTCAGTTATTCCAGTGTTGACCACGAGC
Source organism: Datura wrightii (assembly GCA_035772735.1). Taxonomy (NCBI): domain Eukaryota; kingdom Viridiplantae; phylum Streptophyta; class Magnoliopsida; order Solanales; family Solanaceae; genus Datura; species Datura wrightii. The sequence continues at coordinate 110,932,885 of JASDFA010000018.1, forward strand.
AGACACAATGACCCGTTGGTTCTACCAACGAGTCCTTGTGTCGTCCGTTGCAAAAGGGCCAAGTTTTTCCTGCCAGTGGTAACGAGAAGTACCAATGACCTGTTGGTTCATCCAACGAGTCATGGTCCCCCTCTTTCCAATTTCCAGTAGCCAATTTCCAGGCCTAAGACCAATGACTGGTCCCAACGAGTCATGGTATCAACCAACAACTCGTTGTGTGACCTGTTGGTCCCTATCGGGTAGTTTTCCAGATTTTTTTAGGGTTTTTTTGTAACTTCCAGCTATTTTAGTTCCTAAACTACATTGTTTTGGGAAAGTTTTAGGGATAATTCAAAGAATAATTGACTAAGTCCCTTTAAATTTTCAGTCAACTCTCGATCTTCAGAGCAAGAAAGTTACAAACAGACTTCTTAGGGCAAAAGCTAGGGCATTCAATCTTCTCAATTTCTCAAGGATTTTCTCGAGAATCCTCCACCAGGTATGTGGGAATTCAACAAGGGAATTGTTCTTCCCTTATGTCCTAAAAGCCTTCCATAATCTCCTATCAATTCTAACCTTGAGATTTTGAATTAGAGTAATTTTTCAATCAGATACTGATTAATTCATGTGGAATGTTGTTCATATTATTAGTTGCTATATTTCCACTACTTAGGGATCGTATTGATATTTGTTTCCTTTAAAATGATTTTAGCCCTAACTCTATAAATGCATTAATTAAGGTCTTGCATAATTGATTAGACATTAATGTTGCTTGACTCTATCAATATTGGAATCTCCGTGTTATTTCTATCACATGGATTCTCAGTCAGTTGCACACTAGTGCAGTCTCAGTCAGAATTTTAGTATCTTCAGTGTCTTTCAGAAATGTCAGCTGATCAGTTTGACTATATTCAGTCTTGAGGTGTCACTAATGCCTCCCAGTTATCAGTTATCAAATAGTTCTTTTGACGGTTACGATGCTTCCAGATAAGAAGCTCTGACCAGTCTAAGAACTACCAATATCAGTTTTAGATTGTTCTCTAGACAGTTATGTTGCTTTCAGATAAATAGGTCTGGCCAGTCTTAGAACACCAGTTATAGTTATCCGTTCTAATAATACTCTCAGGGTAGTTCCAGATAGGTAGCCCTGACATAGTCTCGGGCCCTAGCTTTGAGCTATAAGCTTAGTATTCAAGCTCGGACTATCCATTGGGAGTAGGACTTAGCACCGAGAAGGCCGAAGTTCCAACTCACCCAGGTTACTAGAACTACGTTACCACTGTAGGTTATTTAGCCCAAATGGGCCCAGACAGTTATCTCACAGTTCATGTCTTTATACCCTGGCAAGATATATAAGGTCCTATCGATAAGGCATATACATCGAACTCCACGTTTAGCTCAAGTGGTTATATGTCAGTTATAGACTCTCCCACTGTCAGTACAGTATTAGCAGCAGTGTCATTCGGTGAGTCCTCATCTTCTGAGGATGATATTTACTTTTAGTCAGCTTTATTTCTAGATAGATTATAGAGTTAGCTGGGGACTTGACCCAGCAACTCATCAGTTAGTAGTTGTCTTTCAAACATAATTGTTCTGTATTATTTCCAGTCATGTTTACACTTTCAACAATATTGATTTATAAATATTTCTTTTAAAGCTTCTGCTTATGTTTATTTAGTATACCAGTTCAAATGTTAAACCATGGGTGAATATGGGGTCACTTTTGGCACCAGTACCATGTCTCGGCCAGGGTCTAGACTTGGGTCGTGACAAACTTGATATCAGAGCCCTAGGTTTAGAGTATCCTAGGATGTCTAAAAGCCGCATAAAGTATAGTCCTTTTCATGGGTGTGAAGAGCGACACACTTATGAAGGGGAGGCTACGAGGCATTATTAGGAAAACTCCCTTTTATTCATACTCCTTATCATGCGTTGAAGTGGAACTCCAAAATATCCTCCTAACTCATGCTCTATTCGTCTCATTAAAACTATGCCTCCAAGATGAGGAAACGGAAGGAGGGCTGGCAATGCCAACCGACTTACCCCACCAGCTCCAGCAGCCCCTCAAGATGACCAAGTGTCCTCGGCAGAATTCTAAGCGGCAATCCCGTTGCTTGCTCAGACAGTGACTAACTAAGTTAATCATGAAGTGATTCTGGTGAATACAAATAGGTCCGCAGTAGCTTCTAGGATTCGTGACTTTACCCGAATGAACCCTCCAGCTTGTCATAGATCCAAGGTGGGAGAGGACCCGCAGAAGTTTGTAGATGAAGTACAGAAGATCACCCAGGTTATAGGTGTTAGTTCCGGGGAGAATGCTAATCTGGCTGCCTACCAGTTGACAAGGGTGGCTCAGATTTTGTACGACCAATAGAAGGAAGGGAGGCCAGTAGCAGCAGGGCTAGTAGAGTGGGAAGAGTTCACCGTAGCATTTCTAGACAGATTTTTCCCTCGGGAGTTGAGGGAGTGTAAGGTCGCAGAGTTCATGAATCTAAAGTAGGGTAACAAGACCATGGAGGAGTATGTGTTGGAGTTCACTTGGTTGTCGAGGTATGCTCTAGAGATGGTAGCTGAGTCAAGGGCTCGCATGCACAAATTCGTCAACGGGGTATCAAACCTGGTACTTAAGGATTGCAAGACCGTGATGCTCATCAAGGACATTGACCTCTATAGCCTCACCGTTCATGCCTAGCAGATTGAGGCAGAAAAGGTGAAGGATATGGAGCAGGAGAATAAGTAGGCTAGAACTTGTCAATCTGATTATGGCCACTAGAAGTCTGACGATAGTAGACGCCCACAGCAGCAGCAACAAAGGACTCATCACCCACATCAGCCAGCACCCATACTTTTTAGTTCTACAAAGATCAGAAGGGTGAAGCATCTAGATCTCAATCCCAGAATCATGGTTCCAACAACTATACCCAGCTTGTCCTAGGTGTGGCAAGAACCATCCATGTGAATGCCTCCTGTGCAAAGAGGGTTGCTTTAGATATGGACAGCTAGGTCACTGTCTAAAGGAGTGTCTATCAGCAGGAGGGGGGAAGTTACAGTCTTCCACTTCAGAAGGCCATCCAACTCGGTAGGGTAACACTTTAGGTGTGGATGTGGTCAGCGTCAATGCTGCTTTTATGCTTTGTCCTCCCGTCAGGATCAGGAGAGCTCACTTAACGTGGTTACAGGTATTTTACCTCTTTTCCACATAGATGTATATGCCCTAGTAGATTTGGGTGCCACACCATCATTCGTTACTCCTTATGTAGCTGTTTAGTTTGAAATTAGTCTAGAAGTTCTCCAGAACTATTCCAGTCTCTACCCCATTTGGTGAGTTAGTTAGAGACAGGAGGGTATATAGAAACTGCCTAGTCTCGGTGTTGAATAAAGTCATTCCAGTTGATCTAGTAGAGCTAGACATTGTCGATTTCAGCCTCAATCTTGGCATGGATTAGTTACATTTTGGTTATGCCTCAGTCGACATCAGAACTTGGGTTGTCAGATTTTTAGGTGAACACGGGTGTGACCACGAGTCGTGGTCAGCACCACAATTCATGGAGTGGTCCGTGGCAAAGAGTTGGTTGAAGGATGGATGATTTCGGCAGTGTCCCTAATGGCAACGCCAACATAGGTATGTTCAGATTATTTAGGACCTCCCTAGTGAGCTTCCCCTGCCCTCAAGGAGCCTTCAGCTTGATATCGATATCATGGTAGCATCCTTAGCCCTAGCAAAGCTTTGGATGGCTCTATCCACTTGAGTTTGATAGTCGGGACCATGTAAGCTCAATCGTGATAATGTCGGTTATATGATGAGTCTCACATTGTTCCTCATGATTTCAGTTATGCATGTTCATTATTCATGACATTATGTTTTTAGCAGGTTTGACCCAATGTTCAGTTTTACTTATGATTATCAGTTTTTAGCTTTGGGTCATTGTATTCAGTTATGATGTTTAGTTATGTTCAGATCATGATTTCAGAAAATAGCATGCAAGTCCTACTCTCAAAATCTTATCTTGATTATGTTTTATGATATGCATGGTTTATGATTTTACTTACTTAGCTATTTTTCTTACCTTACATACTTGGTATATTTCACATATTGAATGCATACTCTATGATGCATCATTTCATGATATAGGCGTAGATATTTACGCGCAGTTTCGTCATTAGCCAGACCTGCGGTATTGCACTTATCAGCCAGAGTTGGTGAGTCCTCATCTTTTGAGGTCCCTTCTTTTCATTTGTCTCTAGTACTTTCAGTTTCAGACGTTAGTGAGTTAGTTGGGGTCTTGTCCCATCATCTCGTCAGTAATAGAGGCTTTTCAAACATAGCATGTAAGTCTCGAGTGATGCATTCCGATGTTATGACATTATTAGACTTCCTCTATATTAAATATGTTGATCTTCTGTTTTATTATGGTTGAGTTAGATGATATGTACATGCCATGGGTCGATTTGGAGCCTCTCAGGGTTGTTTATCCCGTGTCTCGATCTACGCCTATGTTCAGGTCGTGACAACACCTCTATCAACTCATACTCAACCAACTAGCATGGAGCATACATTAAGTGGTTTATCATAAGCAACACAATTTCATCAAGAACATAAGAAATCTTCACAATCAAGAGCACACAACCTCTATTAATGACTCATTTTTTCAACACAAAGGGCCAACATGATTAAATATGACACATGCAACAAGTAGTACACCAAATTAGACCTCTTGTGCCCCTCACTTTTAGTGACGTTCCTCTCTCAAATTCATCAATGTAAAGACATGGAACACAATAAGTAAGACACGTTCACACTCACTAATGATGTGATGCACATATGTAGCATACCATAGGCTTGCCCTTCGTGTACGTTAAGACTACCCAATTTCTTCAAGAGATTAAGATCATAAGGACTTTTCTTGGTTGTAATTTTGGCTCAGGGACCGGTAGGATTGTTATTCCGTTTTATAGTGACTACCAGCCTAAGCACTTTTAAGACATATTTCACTTTTCTTGTCCACCACCTCTTTCTTTGTTTGTTCATCGTTCATATACTCACTCTTGTCTTTTCTTTTCATGCCCATTTTTTAATACTTGACTAATAGTTTCCTACTCATAGAATAACTAAGAATTTTGCAATTAAAGCTCTCTTTTTCATTTCCCTAGCAGCAAGTAGACAACACAATTTTAGGGGCACCCCTTCTTCTCACTTTTCTTGTCTTACCACAAATTTTTTCTTTTTCCCTTGCAATATACCTTGGTGTCTCTAAGTTCTTAAGACTACTTTGGATCAAAAATCTAAGGTCTCAAAAAAGAGGGATTAAGCTACTTTCGTGGCTAAGAAAGAATAAGGCTTATGGCTCAAATGGGTAAACTAGGGAAAAAGTACAGAACGGTAAAACATATTTTGGAAAAAAAATATATGGCTTATACAAAGAAATGCCTTGATCATGTCCCAACTCCCTACCAACTAGTTATCCTAAATACACTAAGGTAAGTTCTAGATGCTACATTATATATACATAAAACAAATTAGCTCACCTCTCATGGCAACAAGAATCTAATAAGTTTATACGGCTATACATTCACACAATCACATTGAATGACAAGTTAAATTCATTATTTAGCCCTAAGAATATGTTGAGTCAAATTAAAGAGATATGTGTGTCTCTCATTGATCCTCACTCATGAAATCAAGATAACTACTCTATTTACTCCAGCATAGCAGCTAAGCAAAATATCAACAAGCATACAAGTGCATGACCTACGACTCAATCCTAAAATAAAATGTGATGAATCTTCTCTTAAGACAGTTGTCATCCATCTACCATAGGAAAATGACATTACTCTACAACTAAAACGACTCCTAAAAATAAAAATTAATTGGTTCAAAGGTCTTCCTCCGAGAAAGAACCGAGGCCCTAAGAAAATCGAAGGACGTGTAATACAAGCCATTTTTCAAAAAAATTCATTAAAAAACTTGATGGAATACTCACCCTTAACCTCAAAATTCAAGGAGACATACCCTCACCCAACACTTAAATTCTTGCTCTATCCTTAGAGCAATTAAAATTAAAGATCAGATTAGAGTGAGCAATTACTCCCAGAGGCCCTCTAGGGCCTAGCTAATAGCATGTCTCTTAGATTCACGGTGTTACACCCTGTAAGTTTCTAGCATATAGTTGTTCTATTCACATGTTGGTTGAAAGTTTTAAGATGCCTTACGGGCGAGGAAAGGGCCCGGGGGAAGGCCGAACGAGGACCAAGTTGGGATTTCGCAAAAGGAGGCTGAACCGCGCTGCCCAGAGGGGCAAAGTGGCACGAAGCTGGGACCTCCACATTACCCAATGTTGCACGGAGCCAAAACGGCGTGTTGGCCAGCGTGCCACGTTGCCATGTATTTTGCTGCAAGTATATATAGGCCTCACCCTTTAGCTTTATATCATTTTCCATTATACACACGACTAGAAACAGAAGGAGGACGAAGGGAATATATAATTTTCTTCCGTTTACATCGCCAAACGCCATCCAAATTCAAATTAACTCTGGGTATCAAAGTATAATGCTACAAGGAGCATTTCTATGGAGTTAGTTTCGCGAAAATCGCCCTGCGAAGCGTCAACCCGTTGAGTCAAAGTGATTGGAATTGCTCCAAACTAGTTTTAATACACTCCCAACATTAAAGTGAGTATTTCTCTCTTCTAGACTTTCGAGGAATTTTTAATATTCGGTCGTTCTTTGATAAGCCAAAGAATAGCCAGTAGATATATACATAGTATTGTTTTCTTCCAAAATAACGATGAAATTATTTCTATTCTGTTGTGAAAATGATTACAGTTGGGGAAATAGCTTAATATTAGCCGAGCTACGCCAGTTAATCAGAAAGCCAACAATCAAGGTATGTAAAGCCAGTTTCTTTCGGCAAGTTAGTTGTCCCAGTATAGTAAAATAGTATATATTCCAGTAGAGTATTTTAGAAACAGTATAGCGTACTCAGTATGAAATTTAGTAAAGCATGTCAGAAAAATTATATCGTGTTTAGCATGAAACTTAGTAAAACCGCATAAGTCCCTGCAAATTATTTCAGAAATGTTATATCATGCTTTAATATGATATTCAGTACAACATGTCAGAGATTATATTATTTTTATCAAATTCAGTATGTATTATATGCAGTCATTGCTATCAGTTGAGACTTGATTGTATTGTTTTTGGCTAGATTACCTAGCTTCCGTGACCGCCCCAGGGTTAATAGCTGTATTGACTCGTCCGCCAAAGGGCGAGGATACGTCGCTTTACAGAGTGGCATGCCGTCTGCTAGGGATGAAGATGGGATGCCAGTTTCCCCATATTTTGTCATGGTTGGCCTTTATACACCCCCGTCAAGCGCTTGCACCCGGGGTGTTGATTTCAGGAGTCCTCCAGACTCAGGTACAGTTATAGTCAGGGGCCCAGCGGGCCCAAGTTGCATACCCAGGGGATCGGAAGGTTGCTTATAGTTACTAGGTGATGTGGTATGACCTGGGTAGGGGTAAATAGATTATGATGATTGTACCTTCCGGCCTATGGGGGCCAGGTAAGGTTTATGTTGTGTTATGTTATGTCATGTTATTTTAGTTATGGTTAGATAGACAGTAGAACACCACGTTACCAGGTACGACTCCTACTCTTTTTAGAATAGTTAAGGTTAGTCCTGAACCCACTATTCCAGTCAGTTTTAGTCTGTCTTTCTTATTGCTCCAGTTACTATCAGTTTCACTATTTACTTTTAATTATTTTCAGTTGTTGGTTTGCATACTCAGTACCAGTGGTACTGACGCCCGTTATGGGGCGCTGCATTACTTGCCTGCAGATACTCACAGACGAGGAGCAAATCCTTCATAGTTCCAGTCAGCGATACAGAGCCTTCAGCTCCTTTCATCTAGAGCTTGAAAGATAGAGGTTTACTCCCCTTTTGATTGTACAGTATGGGTAGGCCGGGGCCCTGTCCTGACCATCTTATTATTCTTAAAGGCTTGCAGATTGTATCATATTCCCTGTGGTCAGATTGTATGTGATGGCCATGTGGGGCCTTATTCAGTTGTTAGTTGGTGTCCTTGTCGGTCACAGATCGGTTTAGTGCTCGATTTCATTTCTAAGATATAACTAAACAGCATGGTGGCCTTGTCTGCCCGCATAGGATCCCTTGTAGTTGGTTGTTCTGGTTAGCTGTTTATATCCTTACAGGTGGCTATAGGTCTTGTCAGCCGGAGGCTATGTTTACAGCTGTTATATAGCCCGTCGTTTTCTTAAATCTAGAGCTAGAGTCAGCCTGGCACCAGAAGTGCTTAGGCACAGTTAGTCCAGTAGTCTAGGTCCTAGTAGGGCACCAGGTTCCAGTCATGTCTCCCAAGGTGGGGCGTGATACACGGGTCGCGCGGACCACTACTTAAGCTCAAGACCATGCTCCTTAGCTTTGATTTCGGGTACTCAGACTTCCCTTCTCTACAAAAGAAAATCAATAGTGACACTATATATACAAATAAGATAGTTACACTTTTAGATATTGGGTTGCCTCCCAACCAGCGACTGATTTAACATCGCAGCACGACTATGGTCCCCATCACTCCTTTATGTGAGTGGACTTGTGATGATACCGAGGATCTGTTAAGCTCTCATGCAGCACATGTTGCTCAAGTACCTTATTACAACCTCTAGGTTTTCCCACTGGCTTCATTGTGAAGTCCTCATAATGAGGTGGCATTTGTGCTTCTCTGAACACTTCAAACACAGCTCCTGACCATCTACCCTCATAAACATCTTTCCCGACTTAACCTATATGACAGTGTCGGCGGTGACAAAAGATCTTCTCCCCAAAATAAGGGGAACTGTTGCATCTGCCTCATAGTCTAAGATTATAAAGTCCACTGGTAGGATGAACGATCCCACCTTTATCAAGACATCTTCAATTATTCCTTCAAGATAGGCCGCAAATCGGTCAGCAAGCTGCAATGTCACTATGGTAGGACATAGTTCTCCAAGTCCAAGACTTCTGAACAGGAATGCAGGCATCAGATTGATGTTTGCACCCAAATCACATTAGGCTGAACCAACTTCCTTGCTCCCAATAGCAACAGGAATAGTGAAGCTCCCAATAGCAACAGGGTTTTATCCAATGTGTGAATTTTCTAAGTTTCAATCATGGGTATGATCTAAGCATGTTATGAATGTTGAATTATGATAATCGGGCAGATTATAAAATGTTTTAAACTATAAATTATCTTTTTAAGTTTTCTAAAGTATGATGTCCGTCCATGAAAGTTCATGAAAGTTGAGATCCATGAGATATGTATTCAAGTATGATGAGATGTTTATGAACAAAGTACGATTTTGAGATACCCATTTCTATGTTCATGTTATCAAAGTGAATCAAGTTTATTTAAACCATGTGTAAGTATTGGGAAAGCCCATATGATCAAGTATGTTTTTTTATGATTTCATGAATTATCTTACCACATGATTTTGGATTCTAGACTCCCACTATTTTCAGCTTGTGGTATGGTTTGAGCCAAGGCTCCTTGGGTTATGATTTCAGATTAATGTATGTATGTTATAAGTCATCTTTGTCACTAGATGATGGTAAGCTTCATTGAAAAATGATGGAGAGAATATGCATATTTTTGGGAGTAGTGTCTAGCACCGAGTAGGCTAAGGATTAGTGAACCCTATGCCTCAGAACTACACGCCAACATAGGTATGTTCAAATTATTTGGGACCTCCCTTGTGAGCTTCCGCTGCCCCCAAGGGGCCTTCAACTTGATATCGATATCATGGTACCGTCCTTAGCCCTGGCAAAGCTTTGGACAATTCTGCCCACTTGAGTGTGATAGTCAGGACCATGTAAGCTCTATCGTGGTAATGACGGTTATATGACGAGTCTCCCATTGTTCCTCATGATTTTAGTTATGCATTACATCAGTCATGATATTATGCTTTCATCAGGTTTGACCCAATGTTCAGTTTTACTTATGATTATCAGTTTTCATCTTTGGGTCATTGTTGCGTTCGTATCGCTGCTCGGTATAGATTAAAAACCGACACGCAAGTGTACGTGGTCAAACAAGTAATAAAGTGGCTAAGTAGCCAAGTATCGATCCAAGGAGGCTGCTCTAGATATGCAAAACTGCCTAGTTTACTATATCTCTATTCTATTTCTAACTATGTTAACAACAATCCAACCAAGATTTGAGTGAGTTTTGTTTCTAAACTAATTATATACTAAAATTAATAACTACTATTTACGTTGAATTTAGACAATGGATATGCACATGCCAAGGTTAAGAACGAGTAATGAACTTGATAATCATGATAATTTGGTCATTCTCTTCTTCATATTGCTAGCCAAGAACGTTTGCCTAGAAATTAAAACTTCCGTATTTAATTTCACTTTAGAATCATAAACCATCCGTCTACATTTCTGAGATCAAATGCAATTTATGACCTAACACTCCAATTCCGGTTCCTAAATTGACTAATACGGCTTTCAAGTATATTTCTATCAAGAAAGCACATCAAAACCCAATTTTCCTAAATCAAGTTAATAACAATACCCTATTAATTCACAACTTTCCAATTTCATGCTCTCTTGAGTGAAATTGGACTTTTTAGATATACATTAATGGTGGCCAATCAATAATGTAATAAACACAAGAATTAATAGAACAACATGCAAGAAGAAGAAGAAACCATATCAATTATTACCAACATTCATTACACAAGTTCAAAACCTCAGCAAGAAAGGAATTAGCCACTCATTCTTGGATTAATCATCCTAGAATGAGTGTTAATCATGCATACAATTGAAGGAAAGAAGAAGGGAAGAGAAGAAAACTCTTATCTTTTCTATTCTTCAACTGCCACAAAACCACGCTCCTGCTCTCCACTTCTGAACTCAGGCTGAAAAAACTAAAACTAAAAAACTCTCCTCTTAAAAATAACCTAAGTGTGCTATTTATACTAGTGGGAAATTTTTCCCGGAATAACAAGCAACGTGTCACGGAGGCCAACGCGGAGCACTGCCTCCGTGACACGGCATGGACGCGGACCCTCTCTGGAAATTGCAGGGTCCGGATAATTGGCCTCAACGTGGCACGGAGGCCATCGCTGAGGCCTATCTCCGTGCCACGGAGCTGACGCGAAGGCACACTGGAAATTGCCAATTTTATTTCTGCCCAGGCAGTGTGCTACCGCGATGGCAGCGTGGCACGGCTCCATCGCGAAGCCACTGTAAAATGTGCCATCCAAGGCCTTTTCCATGCTCGCATCCCAGTCCAACTCCGACATAGTTCCAACACGCATTTTAGCTCCTAAAAATCACATTATCCTGCAAAACAAATGCTAATCATGTTGGTTAGTATAAATTCGCATTTTATTACCAAATACATGATATTATATACACATTGCACAACAAACAAGGTAAAAATGATACATTTGAGTATCACTTGGGCATATAAATCTGCCCAAGATCACTTACCCCACACTTAAATCCTTGTTCGTCCTCGAACAACACATACACAAATCATGCACATCACATCTCAACCTTTGTCACTATGGTGCAGCCATTTACGTTACGGTCATACCGATTATTCGATTTTTTTGCAAATCATCAAGAAAACATGCTTGGTCATACAAAACAATGACCTTAATACATCGAGGCTTCCTAAACTTTTAAGAATTGATTCTTGATATCGGCAAACTCATGCAAATCAACTAATCAAGAAATCCGACACGAAAATCAATCTTTCATCAAGCATGTACCCTCACAACTCGAGAGAAACTTCCTCTTTTTATGTTCATGCAGCACACAAACATGCAAGTAGGGGAATATAAAAATTAATTTCACTCTCTCTCCCAAAAGAATTCACATGCATCATGTCATGACCCATAGGCTTGCCCTTAGTGTATTACTCCACTAATATAAAGAAATGCAATGTAGGATCAAATAGGACTTTTAATGGGTTGTAACTGGGCTATGGATCTAGTATATATATATTGGATTAGCCAATAATAGTCGCTAGCATCCTTAAGCGCCTTTTCAACTCATTCCCATCGACTCATGGACATTGTTCCTCTCTTTTCTCTTTTTCTCCCATTCATGCTGGTTTACTTTCATACAGCCCATTTCATCAGGCACACTTGACACAAAACAGAGGGTTTTCATGTACCCTCACTATCATTTAATTACAACTAGTGCCTCTTCAACATCATCTTTTCTTTCCTCACCTTGCTTTTCTTTTCTTTTTACTCTTTTCACTCTTTAACACTTTGGGAAACATTTTCTGTTCTTTATAAGCGCTTAAGAGCTTCTTAAAGACTTTAAGGCTAATGAAAAGAAGGAATAAAGCTTAGTTCATACAATTCTGGACAAAAGAAAGAAATCGGCTAAAGGCTCAACGGGCTGACTAGGGTATACAACATATAAAAAGGTAGAATTTGACAAGAAAAAAAATGGAAACTAACGGTTAAAACAAAGAAATGCCTACATCCTTTCCAACACTACACCTCCTTCATTTCATTTTGTATACACACCAGGCAAGTTCTAGACAATTCACAATGACATGGAATAGCAAAACCTCACTTCACACTTCATGCACATGCTCGAATCAAGATGCATTCACAGACTCTTTAATTAGTCAATTACATGAATTCAAGATTAAGCCTCCATCATAATGAACCAAATTCTATAGCCTAGGTAACTCAACATATTTACACAATTGCATGCTTTCAACCGAATCATTTTCACATTTCGAACATCAATTACAACACGCAACGAAATTTTAGCAACCATAAGCAACTACAGTTTATTGATGCAATCCACCAAAGAAACTAAAAACAAAACATCTACTCCTATCGACTACATTTCCCTTAAGACGGTCGTCATCCATCCATCATAGGGAACGGTCACTAACTATGACATCGGTTCAATGGGACTATTCTCGGTAAAAGAACCGAAAACAAACTCCGAGAAACCCAAAAATAAAACTTCAAAATTTTTGCAACACATCGATCATTTCGATAGAAAATATTTGCAAACTATGTTTATAAATGCAAAATCTTTTCGCAAAAATTTTGAAAAATATCGATCATATCGATAGAAAAAAATATTTACAAAATTTACAAAATATTTACAAAGGCAACCATAACTTTCAAAACACACATCATCAGCCACAACACAAATATATACACATAGATCACAAAATCAGTTCACAACAACAGGGAAAGCACAGACATACATAAACATCAAGGAAAAATTATACAACAAGTTTAGAGCCTATGACCCAGCACCTAACTACTCCCCACCCCACACTTAAATCGAACACTGTCCCCAGTGTTCACAACAATACAAAGCACAACATATGGGTGGTGGAACTCCCTGCTCAGTCGAAATATTCGACTTCCTCATCCGGTGCTGCGGCCTCATCGCCCATATCCGAATCGGCTCCATCGTCGTCATCGGACTCTACATCAGAGTCCTCACGACGTGTCTCCTCATCAGTAGGGACGTCGTCATCAGTCAGCTCCACAAAGGCTGGCCCCACCTTGCATAAAGCTCTGGCGTTCTCGCCAAAGGGGTAGTCCAGCTCCAGCTGCCATAACTCATCCTCGGTGGCTGGTCTCCCACCTATCCGTAGCTGCAGCATCTGCATGCCGAACATACGGGCCATATACTGGTCATCACGAGCATGTCGCTCGCCCAGAGTCAGCACCGGTCCGTGTTTAGTGTCGGGGGCCTTGGTCTTTGTCACATCAAGGGCCCTCCGCTCCAACTGCGGAATGTAATCCAAGGCTTCTTCCTCAATGTCGAGGCCTCGGAGGAAGGTGGTGATGAGTCCGCCAAACCCGTATCTGTGGCCCTGGTGTAGTCTGGCTCTCTTCATGGCGGATATTATGACCGCCCCCACATTAATCTCAAGCCCTTTCATAAGGTCATACACCAGGTAGACACGGTCCCGGGTCACGTCTGTCATATGCACTCCCGGGATCAAACACGAACATATAATTTTTAGCCAGATTCTGGCCTCCCTGTTCATCTGCGAATAAGGCAGAGTCTGATGGTAACCCCTCTCTTTGTGTCTGCTCCATCGGGCTGTGGATCGAGCCCCACACAACGTACGTCTGATATCAGCGTACGGTGGGGTGATGTTTAACTGGCAGAGGACGTGGGCGTCTGTGTCCTGCGCTCCAACGATGGCATTCAGCTGCTGGGGTTCCAGAGTGACAATCTGCCCTCTGATTTTAATAGTATGGCTCCTGATGGCCGGGTTCCAGTTTGCATAAAATTCCCAGACCAGGTGAAGGTTGTACTCCTTGGGCTCCTGAAAAATAAAGCTGAGCCCAGCTGCCTCAATCCTCTGTACAATGCGAGGGAACTCCTGTGCAAGTGGTTCCCTTGCAATATGTTCCTCCAGGAAGTACTTGTTCTCCTTATGCTTTGCGTACCATTTCTTCCCTTCATCGGTGACCCATCGTGTCCCGTATCGGCGGTGTTGACCGCGTGGAACAACAGGTGCAGCTGGGACAGCAGTGCCCAGTCTCATTCTCTTTCTGTCGGTGCCTGAGGTTGAAGTACCCTTGCCTTTATATTGTCGGCTGGCCATTGTACCTGCCAATTTACACAGACAAGCACAACGTTAAGCTAAAAACTTGTTAGCTTCGGCTAAGGTCGGGTTAAACAAAATTTACCCCACACTTAGTCTTTAACAATATTTACAACATTTTAGCAAGGATAGCTCTATTTACACCCCAAACACAATCAACTATAAACATATTGCTCAGTGCGTTCACAAAAATTCGACAGCATAACGGCTAGCGAACTACTCAGACTTCATACAGCTAACCCAATCCTGCTATCGACCGCTATTCACCCATAGCACTTAGCAACAATAACAACAACAAAATAAAAACACCAATACAAACCTATTATATACAACTAATCTAAGCAATTCAACCAATTCACATATTATGCACTTTCCCACAACAATTCGAGAATTAGTCGACTTTCAACAATTATACAATAGTTACCACGACTTATCTCAAATAATAAACACACCCCGGCATCAATTTCATTAAACTATCAAGTTACCCAAGTTAAAATTCAACAACCCAAGCCCTAGGATAGAGTTCGACAATCAATTTTGAATTATTTACATAATCGACAAGTTCAAATGCCAAATACAACAATTCGAACATAATCAATCACAACATAATTCACCATCATGTTTAATTTCTACCTAAGGTGGTATGTCTCACCTTACATGCCCAAAATTGACAAAAATCGCCAAAAAAATTGAGTCAGACGATGAAAACATACCTTGGAATTGAAGAATCGACGAAAACTTGATGTTTTCCTTGCCTATTAACGTGGCACGTTGCTTGGGGGTAGGGGAATGGGTGTTTTTGTCGTGGAGGGTAGAGGGAATGGGGGAAAATGGGCGAAAATCGGGGGTTTATTTAAAGGAAACATGCGGGTCACCCGGAAACCCGGTGTGACCCGGCACTGGGATAAGGGCAACGTGTCACGGAGGGTAACGCGGAGCCCCTCCTCCGTGACACGGAGCCAACGCGTTGGCTTACTGTAATTAAAAAAATTCCAGATTTGCCTTCAACGTGTCACGGAGGTCAACGCGGAGCATTGCCTCCATGACACGGCGCCAACGCGCCAGTGCTCTGTTTCACCATCAAATTTTATTTTTCATACCTCGCCTCGTTTCCTCGATTCCAAGTATTTTTCCTCCAGTATACCTGAAAATCACCTCGCTAAAGAAAAATTGGTTAAATTAATAAATTCCCTACAAAAAAATAAAAAATTTAGTAAATTACTAAATAAAAAAAATTTACTAAATAAAACGCAAATCTAAGCCTAGTCAAGAAAAAGAAAAGAAAATAGAATAAAAGAAAAACTTTACACTAAGGAAAGAAAAAAAATATTTTTCACGGGTTGCCTCCCGTGCAGCGCCTGGTTTAACGTCGCGGCTCGACAGCTTTTATGCTCAAGTGTCTACTAGGGAGATGGACGATTTGTCCCGATCATGGTCATCTCCCCAGTAGTTCTCAACCTTGTCTGGTGGCCTACCTAGTAACTCTCGGGAATCACTCAATCCATTTGCATTCCCATGATCAATCACGTTGATCACCGAGAGTTCCTTATAGACAGTCGGGAGCTTAGGTGCCTTGTACACGTCGAACACCTCAACCTTGTCGTGTGCTCGCATTGTGAGTTGACCCGCAGCTACATCGATCAATGCCTTTTCGGTTGCCAAAAAGGGTCGTCCCAAAATAAATGGGACTTCCGCATCTGGTTCAAAATCCAGAACAATGAAATCTACCGGAAAAATGAGGGAGCCTACCTGCACTAGCACATCCTCAACAATGCCATCCGGCTTAGCTAAAGACCTGTCTGCTAGCTGCAAGATCACTGTTGTAGGTCTAGGACTCCCTAGCCCTAACTTTCTGAATACCGAAGATGGCATCAGGTTTATACTTGCCCCCAAGTCGCATAACCCACGAGCTCGGATACTTTGCCCAATCGTCAGCTGGATAGTAAAACTTCAAGGATCCTTCAGTTTAGTGGGCAACCTGTTCTGAATACGGGATGTGCATTCCTCCGTTAAAGCCACCGTGGCATACTCAGTCAAGCGACTTTTGTTGGCCACGATGTCTTTGATATACTTTGCATATTTTGGCACACCCTGCAAACATCAACAAGAGGTAAGTTAACATGTACCTGTTTAAGTACCTCCATGAATTTCTGGAAACACGCCTCCTCCTTGTGTTTCTTAAGTCGTTGAGGGAACGGGGGTGGAGGCCTTGCTGGTTCAGCTTCTTTGGTCTTCCCCGTATCTGAGGTTTGTTCTCCCTCAACATCTGCTGCTCCTGACTTCTGAGGCGGTCTTTCCGGTTCCACCTCCTTTAATTGTAAACCACTCCTCGTGGTCACTGCATTTACCTGCTTAGGATTGGGATCCGTGTCGCTAGGTAGTCCTCCCCTTGTTCTAGTATTTTGGGCACTAGCAAATTGCCCAAACTGATATTCAAGAGCCTTGGTTTCCAATTGATTGTTCTTTACTTCGGCTGCCAATTTGACATAGTCAGCCTGCAATTGTGCCTGGTTGGCAATCATGGTCTTGAACATTTCCTCAATAGTCGGTGATGGTGGTGGAGGAGGGGCATTGTGATTTCTAAACTGATTCTGATAGCCTTGTTGCCCTCCTTGGTTTCTGTGCATACCCTGCCCTGAACCCTGGCCTTGTTGATTGTTGCTACCCCACGAAAAATTCGGATGATTCCTCCAGTTCGAGTTGTAGCCACCACCAAACTGCTGTTGATTCCTCTGTGCATTGCCCACAAAGTTGACAGAATCAGGATTTGCACCACAGCATTCAGCTGAATGCTCACTACTACCACACACTTCACACCACATCTGTTGGACTGCATTGACTGAGGCTGAAGGCTGGTTCAAATTCATATTGCTGAAGTGAGTGTTTAACTGATTTTGCAAAGCAGCTATCTGTGCAGCGATAGCTGTGAATCCATCCACTTCAAGCACTCCCGCTGCTTTCCTTGCTCCACCTCTTGAAGAATCTGCATTCCATTCTGGATTGCCTTGTGAAATTCGGTTGAGCAAAGTGTACAGCTCCTCATAAGTCTTCTCCAGCGCTTGCCCTCCAGCTGCTGAGTCTAACAAAATTTTAGTGTGGGGTTCCAAACCCTCAATAAAAGTGTGTACCAACACCTCGTTTGACTGATGATGATGAGGACAGTCTCGCAACATGGACTTGAATCTTTCCCAGGCTTGATAAAGATTTTCTCCTTCCCTTTGTTTAAAACTTAGAATCTGACTTCTAAGTTTAGCTATTTTACCTGAAGGGAAAAATCTGATAAAAAACTTCCTTGTAAGATCATCCCACGTTGATATAGAGTTGGGTGGTTCAGCTTTTAACCACCTCTTGGCTTCACCAAGTAAGGAAAATGGAAATAAGGTGAGCCGAACATAATCAGGTGACACTCCAGCGGGGATGTAAGTGTCACTTATCTCCAAAAAGTTCTGGAGATGTTGTTGCGGATCTTCGTGAGGGAGACCGGTAAACTGCCCGCTAGTGTGCAAAAGTTGCACCATATTTTTCTTTAACTCAAATCTCCCCCCAGGCTCTGGTTTGCGGATGCTAGAATGTACATTATTAGCGTGTGGGATTGCCACCTCGCGAACCGGCCTGGCTGCTACTTCCCCGGGCACTAACACTGCCCGCACAACTGGTGGATTTGGTTGCTCCATCATAGACTGTTTGAGCAACTGCAGCTTCTTCCGAAGAGCTTCTCTACGTTGACTGTGCAATTCACGTTCTGGCTCTAAGTAAGATTCCACCAGCTCCTTGTCCCTTGCCAGTGTTCACAGAAATAAAAATCTACAAAATATAGGCTAAGACCAAGTTGTTAACACTTAAGAAAATAAAAATACAAATACAGTAAATTTACACTAAACACAATTTTACAAATCGCCTAGCCTCCCCGGCAACGGCGCCAAAAACTTGTTGCGCGCGTATCGCTGCTCGGTATAGATTAAAAACCGACACACAAGTGTACGTGGTCAAACAAGTAATAAAGTGGCTAAGTAGCCAAGTATCGATCCAAGGAGGCTGCTCTAGATATGCAAAACTGCCTAGTTTACTATATCTCTATTCTATTTCTAACTATGTTAACAACAATCCAACCAAGATTTGAGTGAGTTTTGTTTCTAAACTAATTATATACTAAAATTAATAACTACTATTTACGTTGAATTTAGACAATGGATATGCACATGCCAAGGTTAAGAACGAGTAATGAACTTGATAATCATGATAATTTGGTCATTCTCTTCTTCATATTGCTAGCCAAGAACGTTTGCCTAGAAATTAAAACTTCCGTATTTAATTTCACTTTAGAATCATAAACCATCCGTCTACATTTCTGTGATCAAATGCAATTTATGACCTAACACTCCAATTCCGGTTCCTAAATTGACTAATACGGCTTTCAAGTATATTTCTATCAAGAAAGCACATCAAAACCCAATTTTCCCAAATCAAGTTAAGAAAAATACCCTATTAATTCACAACTTTCCAATTTCATGCTCTCTCGAGTGAAATTGGACTTTTTAGATATACATTAATGGTGGCCAATCAATAATGTAATAAACACAAGAATTAATAGAACAACATGCAAGAAGAAGAAGAAACCATATCAATTATTACCAACATTCATTACACAAGTTCAAAACCTCAGCAAGAAAGGAATTAGCCACTCATTCTTGGATTAATCATCCTAGAATGAGTGTTAATCATGCGTACAATTGAAGGAAAGAAGAAGGGAAGAGAAGAAAACTCTTATCTTTTCTATTCTTTAACTGCCACAAAACCACGTTCCTGCTCTCCACTTCTGAACTCAGGCTGAAAAAACTAAAACTAAAAAACTCTCCTCTTAAAAATAACCTAAGTGTGCTATTTATACTAGTGGGAAATTTTTCCCGGAATAACAAGCAACGTGTCACGGAGGCCAATGCGGAGCACTGCCTCCGTGACACGGCGTGGACGCGGACCCTCTCTGGAAATTGCAGGGTCCGGATAATTGGCCTCAACGTGGCACGGAGGCCATCGCGGAGGCCTATCTCCATGCCACGGAGCTGACGCGCAGGCACACTGGAAATTGCCAATTTTATTTCTGCCCAGGCAGTGTGCTACCGCGATGGCAGCGTGGCACGGCTCCATCGCGGAGCCACTGTAAAATGTGCCATCCAAGGCCTTTTCCACGCTCGCATCCCAGTCCAACTCCGACATAGTTCCAACACGCATTTTAGCTCCTAAAAATCACATTATCCTGCAAAACAAATGCTAATCATGTTGGTTAGTATAAATTCGCATTTTATTACCAAATACATGATATTATATACACATTTCACAACAAACAAGGTAAAAATGATACGTTTGAGTATCACTTGGGCATATAAATCTGCCCAAGATCAGTCATTCGATTCAGTTATGATGTTCAGTTATGTTCAGATCATAATTTCAGAAAATAGCATGCAAGCCCTACTCTCAGAATCTTATCTTGATTATGTTTTGTAATATGCATGATTTATGATTTTTCTTAGCAATTTTACTTACCTTGCATACTTGATACATTCCACATACTGACCGCATACTCTATGTTGTATCTTTTTATGATACAGGCTCCGATATCCAAACTCAGTCCCTCCGATAACCAGATTCTGAGCATTAGACTTCCTGATCAGAGTTGGTGAGTCCTCATCTTGCGAGGGCCTTTCTATTCATATATGTGTATTTTTAGTTTTCAGACTATAGTGAGTTAGTTGGGGTCTTGTCCGACCAACTCGTCAGTATTAAAGGCTTCTCGAACATAGTTTGTATTCAACTCTAGACTTATGTATGTATTCAGATGTTATGTTATTTTTAGACTTCTGCTATGTTATTTATGAAGATCTTCAGCTTATCTATGATTGAGTTAGATGTATGTTCATGCCATGGGTCGACTTGGAGCCTCTCGAGGTTTCTTGTCTCGTGTCTCGATCCGAGCCTATGTTCGGGTTGTGACAAACTTGGTATTAGAAAATTAGGTTTTGAAATGCCCTAGGGTGTTTGAAATCTGCGTTAAGTAGAGTCTTTTTTATGGATTTGAAGCGCGCCACACTTATGACGAAGAGGCTATGAGACATTTAGGAAATATTCCCTTTCTTCATGATCTATGTCGTGTGGTGAAAAGTCTCTCTGTCCTTCTAACTCGTGCTATACATGTTTGTAGAATCATGTCTCCCCGCAGAGTTAATGGAAGGAGAAACGTAAATGGGAATGGCCATGAGAATGGCAATGAAGACGGGTGCAAGCAAGCCCCACCTGTCCATGAGGAGTATATACCCTAGTCGGTTGCCCATGCAGAGTTCAGGGAAGCCATTCAGATGTTAGCCTAGGCCTTGACCGCCAAGGTCAATCAACAGGCGGTAGCGCATGTCCCTCAGAACAGAAATGTGATGGCAACAAGGGTTAGGGATTTTCTAAAGATGAACCCTCCCGAGTTCCTTGGATCGAAGGTGGATGAGGATCCATATGAGTTCATTGAGGAGGTTCAGAAGATCACCTAGATTATGGGGGTGACTAGTGAGGAGTGCGCAGATTTAGCCTCGTTCCAGTTGAAGGGGGTTGTGCACATTGGATTCAAGAAATGGAATGATAGTAGGGCTGTTGGAGTAGGCCCTATCAGTTAACATGAGTTTCATGCCACTTTTATAGATCAGTTCTTCCCTCGGGAGATGCGGGAGATCAAAGCAGTTGAGTTTATGAATCTAAAGAAAGGGAAGATGACCGTTCAGGAGTATTCCTTGGAGTTCACTCATCTATACAAGTATGCACCTGATACGGTGGTGGATCAATGAGCCCAAGTGAGCAGGTTTGTGCAGGGGATAGTAGACTACTTAGATAGGGATTGCCGGACTGTGATGCTGCTTCAAGACATTGACTTTTCTCTAATAGTCCTATAAGCCCAGAAGATGGAGGCAGTACAGATAACTGTGCTGGAGAGAGAGACCAACAGGGCCAGGACTGATAGTTTTGGATTCTCCCAGCAAAGACCTAGTGGGCACCGTCAGCAGTCCCACCAGAGATCTTCAGCCCCAGCGCCTTCGGTAATGATTGTACCATCCAGGTCCAGGCGCAATCAAAGGGGACGAGCATCAGGCTCGAGGGGCCAAAATAGCAGACCCGCAGAGACCAGCCCTTCTGAGTGTAGCATGTGTAGTCGGAGACACGTAGGCCAGTGCTTAGTAGGTTCAGATGCTTGTTTCAGGTGTAGGAATCCCATACATATGCTTAGAGATTGAGCAGCATCCAGAAAGAGTCATGACAAGGACCGAGGCCCAGCCTCCAGTTCAGCAACTCCACCAGCACGCCCAGCCCAGCAGGGGGCATCTACTAGTATGGGTGGTGGTCAGCATCAAAACAGATTCTATGCCCTAGCATCCTGTCAGGAGTAGGAGGTCTCCCTAGATGTGGTCACTGGTACTTTACGAGTATTCTTCCTGATGTATATGCATTGTTAGATCTAGGGGATACTTTAGCTTTTGTGACATCCTATGTTGCTAATAGTTTTGGAGTCAGTCTTGAAATATTATCAGAACCCTTCTCAGACTCTACTCTAGTCGATGATTCAATTATAGCTCGACGGGTATATAGAAATCGCCCTGTCACAGTACTTCATAAAGTCACCTTAGCAGATTTAGTAGAATTAGCCATCACCGATTTTGATGTTATCCTCGGCATGGATTTGTTATATGCATGTTATTCCTTAGTTAATTATAGAAATCGTGCAGTAGAGTTTAGATTTCCGAGTGAACCGGTCTTAGAGTGTAAGGGTAGTTCAGATGTGCTTGTAGGTCGATTCATTTCCTACCTTAAGGCTAGAAAGATGACTTCTAAGGGTTGTGTGTACCATCTAGTTAGGGTTAAGGATGCTACGTCTGACACCCCAACTATCCAGTCAGTTTCAGTAGTATGTGAGTATCTAGAAGTGTTCCCAGATGATCTACCAAGAATTTTGCCCAAGCGGGAGATTGATTTTGGTATTGACCTTCTTCCCAATATGCAGCCTATATCTATTCTTCCTTACCGAATGGCACCAGCTAAGTTAAAGGAGTTGAAGGAGTAGTTGAAAGACCTTTTAGACAAGGGTTTCATCAGATTGAGAAAATCCCAATGGGATGCACCAGTTCTCTTTGTCCGCAAGAAAGATGGTTCTCTTTGTATGTGTATTAATTATCGGCAATTTAACAAGGTCACCATCAAGAACAGGTATCCTCTCCCTAGGATTGATAATTTGTTTGACCAGCTTTAGGGTTCTAAGTGCTTTTCAAAGATAGATCTCAGATCCGGATACCATCAGCTCAGGGTTCGTGAGAGTGACATCCCGAAAATAGCCTTTAGGACTCGGTATGGTCACTATGAGTTTGTGGTTATGTCTTTTGGACTAACGAATGCTCTTGCATATTTTATGGATCTGATGAGTAGGGTGTTCAAGCTGTACATATATATGTTTTTGATGGTGTTCATAGATGAAATCTTGAGATACTCTTGGAGCGAGGAGGAGCATGCTGCTCATTTGAGGGTGGTGTTTCAGACTCTCAAGGATCGCCAGTTGTATGCTAAATTCAATAAATGTGAGTTTTGGTTGAGCTCAGTGGCATTTTTAGGCCATGTGTTTTCAAGTGAGGATGTATAGGTGGATTCTCAAAAGATAGAAGCGGTGAATAATTGGCCTAGATCGGTGAATCCTTCGGATATCAGGAGTTTCATGGGTTTAGCTGGGTATTATTGGAGATTTTTGAGGGGTTTTCATCTATTGCAGCACCTTTGGCCAGATTGACCCAAAAGAAAGTGAAGTTTCAATGGTCGGGGACTTCTAAGAGGAGCTTCCAAAAAGTTGAAGACTCGACTCACCTCAGCACCTGTATTGACCCTACCTGAGGGTACTGATGGGTTTGTGGTATATTGTGATGCTTTGAGGATCAACCTTGGTTGCGTATTGATGTAGCATGGTAAGGTTATAGCATATGCTTCCAGGCAGCTGAAGCTTCATGAAAAAAAATTATCTGACTCATGATCTCGAATTGGCAGTGGTAGTATTTGCCTTGAAGATTTGGAGACACTATTTGTATGGGGTCCATGTAATGTGTTTACAGACCACAAAAGCCTACAATATATGTTTACCCAGAAGGATCTAAATTTACATCAAAGAAGGTAATTGGAGCTACTCAAGGATTTGTCCTTTACCATTCGGGTAAGGCTAAAATGGTACCAGATGCTCTTAGTAGGCTTTATATGAAAAGTGTGTCCCTTGTAGATGAGGGGAGGAAGGAGCTGGTAAAGGATGTTCATCGGCTTATATGGTTAGTAGTTTGTTTGTTTGACTCGACCGATGTTGGTGTCATTGTTCAGAACGGATCAAGTCATCCTTGGTGACTGATGTAGAAGTTGTACAAGACGGGGATCCTATTTTGGTAAAGTTAAAGGAAGTTGTTCAAAATCAAAAGGTGGAGATCTTCTCCAAAAGGGGAGATGGGGTGCTCCGATATCAGGGTCATTTGTGTTTATCAGATGTTGATGATTTGAGAGATCAGATGTTGCATGAGGCTCATGGTTCCAGATACTCTATACATCCAGGTGCCACTAAGATGTACCATGACCTATAAGAAGTCTATTAGTGGAATGGCATGAAGAAGGACATAGTAGAGTTTGTGGCTAAGTGTCCAAATTGTCAGCAGGTGAAGGATGAGCATCAGAGACCAGGAAGGGTACTTCAATACATTAGCATTCCTACTTGGAAGTGGGAGAAGATCAACATGGACTTCATCAGGGTTTCCTTGCACTCGCCACCAGTATGACTCCAATTGGGTGTTCGTGGACAAGTTGACCAAAGAAGCTCATTTTCTACTAGTAAAAATTACTGATTCAGTGGAGGATTATCCTAAATTATACATTTGGGAGCTAGTTCAGTTGCATGGAATGCCCTTGTCCATCATATTGGATAGAGGTACTCAGTTTACCATCCAGTTTTGGAGATCATTTCAAAAGGGACTTGGTACTCAGGTCAAGCTTAGCACAATGTTTCACCCGCAAACCGATGGTCAGGCGGCATACTATCCAGACTCTCGAGGACATGTTGATAGCATGTGTGATTGAATTCAAGAGTAGTTGGGATGATCATTTGCCTCTCATTGAGTTTGCGTATAACAGCAGTTACCATTCCAGCATTCAGATGCTCCTTTTGAGGCTCTCTATGGGTGAAGATGTAGATCACCTATTGGTTGATTTGAAGTTGGTTAAGCTGTGATGATAGGACCGAAATCAGTCCATGAGGCCATGGAGAAAGTTTAGCTTTTAAGGGACAGGTTGAAAACAGCTCAGAAATGCCAAAAGTCCTATGCGTATGTGAGGAGAAGGGATCTTGAGTTTGAAGTTGTTAATTGGGTGATTTTGAAGGTATCCCCCATGAAATGAGTGATGAGATTTGGAAAGAAAGGGAAACTCAGTCCCCGTTATATTGGCCCGTACTGGATTGTGAAACGGGTTGGCAAGGTAGCATATGAGTTGGAGTTGCCCTCAGAGTTAGCTTCAATTCATCCAGATTTTCATGTATCGCTCTTAAAGAAGTGTTTGGGTGATCCAGCTCTAGTTGTTCCAGTGGACAGTGTCGGCGTGAAAGATAGCCTTAGTTATGAGGAGGTTCCGGTCAAAATACTTAATCGTCAGGTTCAGAAGCTAAGAAACAAAGAAGTAGGCTCAATTAAGGTTTTTTTGAGGAATCAACATGTTGAGGGAGTTGTGTGTGAAGCCGAAGCAGATATGATGGCAAAATACCCGCATTTATTCCCTTCCAGCTCAGTTTCAGCTTGAGGTATCAATTTCCTCCTTATACTCTATTCAGTTTCATGTTCAACTCATGTATCCCAGTTTCTGTCATGTAAATAGATGTATGTGTGATTCAGGAATTCAGTTCAGTCATGTAGTTCAATTCAGAGTCAGTCACTCTGTCAATTTTCAGCATGTATGTTCAGTGTTTGAACATGATGATTGCATTTCTCTGCTTTTCTATATGTTTTTTAACATTCGAGGATGAATGTTCCCAAGGGAGAGATATTGTAATACCTCAAAACCCCTAAGATTAGACGGGGGAGTTGAAACAGAGAAAACAACAATTTCTGCACCAGGTCATAGGACGAGTCATCTAGTGACCCTTCAGGAACACCACGAGTTGTTAAGTGACTGTGGGGAAAGGCTGGGACTTGGTTGAAAATTTCAAGTTTGGTGTGACCACGGGAGTGAACACGAGTCATCGTAGGTCCCACGATTCGTTATGTCACCCGTGGTCAAAGGAGGTTGAAGGATGAATGGAACTTGGACGATGTACCTAATGACTAGTCACCACGAGTCTTGATCAATGCCACGATTCATCCAGTGGGTCATGGGCAACAGTTGGTTAAAGGTTGAATGTTCTTGGCAGTGTTCCTAACGGGTCATCACCATAAGTCGATGGGTACACCACGAGTCATGGTGTCCCTCGTGGTGACCTTCAGAAGAAAGTTGGAAGTGAAGGTGATGGGAGGTGACCACAAGTCATGGTCACTGGCAACGATTCATCTAGTCCCTCATTGGGACTGGCAGTATGTTTTTTCCTGCAAATTTATTAAGGACTTTTCCGTAATTCCTAAGTTACGAAGGCCCAAACCACGTCGTTTTAAGCACAGAATGGAGTGTTTTAAGAAGGGTTAAGTTATTCTAAGCCTATCCTAATTCATGCATGCAAGCTTGGAGGTTTGAGAGTTGATCAAGGCTATTTTCTTCAAAGTTCTTTCTCAATTCTCACTGGGCAATCAAGGAAGTTGTGAAATCGGGTCTATTCAGGTATGTAAGGCTATGAATGGGTACAATTTTCCACACCCATGCCCAATCCTCTCTCAATTCATGAATTTCTAATTGATGATTCTACTGGGTTTTTACCCAATGTGTGAATTTCCTAAGTTTCTATCATGGGTATGATCTAAGCATGTTTCAATGTTGAATTATGATAAATGGACAGATTTTAAAATGTTTTAAGTTATAAATTGTGTTTTCAAGAATAAATTATGATGTCCATCCATGAAGTTCATGAAAGTTGAGATCCATGAGGTATGTGTTCAAGTATGATGAGATGTTTATGAAGAAAGTATGATGTTGAATTACCCATGTCTATGTTCATGCTTTCAAAAAGTGAATCAAGTTGATTTCAAGTATCTTAAGTATTGGGAAATCTCATATGATCAAGTATGTTTTATGATTTCATGAATTAGCTTACCACATGGTTTTGGAGTCTAGATTCCAACTATTTTCAGCTTGTGGTATGGTTTGAACCAAGGCTCCTCATTTTATGATTTCAGATTTATGTATGTTTGTTATGAGTGAGCTTCGTCACTAGACGACGGTCAACTTCATTGAAAAACGATGGAGAGCATATGCATATTTTTGGGAGTAGTGTCTAGCACCGAGTAGGCTAAGGGTCAGTCAACCCTATGCCGTAGAACTATCCGCCAATGTAGGTATGTTCAGATTATTTGGGACCTCCCTTGTGAGCTTCCCCTACCCCCAAGGGGCCTTTAGCTTGATATCGATATCATGGTAGCGTCCTTAGCCTTGGCAAAGCTTTGGACGGCTCTGCCCACTTGAGTGTGATAGTCGGGACCACATAAGCTCTATTGTGGTAATGTCGGTTATATGAAGAGTCTCCCATTGTTCCTCATGATTTCAGTTATACATGTACATCAGTTATGATATTATGTTTTCAGAAGGTTTTACCCAATGTTCAGTTTTACTTATGATTATCAGTTTTCATCTTTGGATCATTCAATTCAGTTATAATGTTCAGTTATGTTCAGATCATGATTTTAGAAAATAGCATGCAAGCCCTACTCTTAGAATCTTATCTTGATTATGTTTTGTAATATGCATGATTTATGATTTTTATTACTTAGTGGTTTTACTTAGCTTGCATACTCGATACATTCTACATACTGATCACATACTCTATGCTAGATCATTTTATAACATAGGCTCCGATATCCAGACTCAGTCCCGCCGATAGCCAGATTCCTAGCATTAGTACTTCCTGAATAGAGTTGGTGAGTCCTCATCTTGTGAGGGACTCTTTATTCATATATGTCCTGTATTTTTAGTTTTCAGACTATAGTGAGTTAGTTGGGATCTTTTCCCATCAACTCGTAGTATTAGAGGCTTCTCGGACATAGTTTGTATTCAGCTCTAGGCTTATGTATGTATTTAGATGTTATGTTTTTTAGACTTTTGCTATGTTATTTATGATGATCTTCCGCTTATCTATGATTGAGTTAGATGTATGTTCAATCCATGGATCGACTTGAAGTCTCTTGGGGTTACTTGTCCCGTGTCTCGATCCAGGCCTATGTTCTGGTCATAACAGGCATAGCATGCAAATAACCAATCCATGCCTAGGGTAACATCAAAATAGGTCATGGATAACTCCACTAAATCTATTGAGGTGACTTTCTAAAGGACTGTGATAGGCCAATTTCTATACACCCATCTAGCTATAACTGAATCACCAACTGGAGTAGAGACTGAGAAGGGTTCTGATAAGATTTTGGGACTGACTCCGAAACTACTAACAACATAAGGTGTCACAAAAGATAATGTAGCCCCTGGATCTAACAATGCATATACATCAAGGTGGAATACTCGTAACGTACTAGTGACTACATCTGAGGAGACCTCTTGCTCCTGACAAGATGATAGGGCATAAAATCTGTTTTGGCATTGTCTTTCACCTATACTAGTAGATGCCCCCTGCTGAGCTGGGCTTGCTGGTGGAGCTGCTGAACTGGAGGCTGGGCCGCAGCCCCTATCATGACCCTGTCTGGCTGCTGGGCAATCTCTAAGCATATGTCCGGGCTTCCCGCACCCGAAACAAGCACCTGATCCTACTAGGCACTGATCCACGTATCTCCGGGTACATCTGCTACACTCAGGAGGGCTGGTCTCTACGGGTCTGCTACTCTGGCCCCTCGAGCCTGATGCTCGTCCCCTTTGATCGCTCCTGGACCTAGATGGCACACTCATAGCCGAAGGCGCTGGGGTTAAAGATCTCTAGTAGGACTGTTGACGATGCCCATTAGGTCTTTGCTGGGAGAATCTGAAACTATCAGTCCTGGCCCTCTTGGCCTCTCTCTCCCGCTCACTCATCTGCACTACCTCCATCTATTGGGCGTACAAGACTATCCGAGCAATTTCAATATCCTGAAGTAGCATCTCGGTCCAGTAATCCCTGACCAAGTAGTCTGCTATCCCATGCATAAACCTGCTCACTCGGGCTCTCTGATTCGCCACCATCTCAGGTGCATACTTGGACAGATGAGTGAACTCCGGGGAATACTCCTGAACTATCATCTTCCCTTGATTTAGATTAACAAACTCGGCTGCTTTGATCTCCCTCATGTAAAGAGGGAAGAACCGATCTAGAAACGCGACATGATACTCATCCCAATTGATACAGCCTGCTCCAACTGCCTTACTATCCTTCCATTGCTTGAACCAAATATGCGCAATCCCCTTCAACTGGTACGAGGCTAAATCAACGCACTCCTTCCCAGTCACCCCCATAATCTGGGTGATCTCTAAAACCTCCTCAATGGACTCATGTGGATCCTTGTCCGCCTTCAATCCAAGGAATTTGGGAGGGTTCATCCTCAGAAAATCCCTAACACTTGCTGCCGTCGCACTCCCATTCTGAGGGACATGCGCTCCCGCCTGCTGATTTACCTGGGCAGTCAAGGCCTAGGTCTGAATGGCTTCCCTAAGCTTTGCATGGGAAACCGGCTTGGGTATATGCTCCTCATGGACGGGCGGGGCCTCCTGGTGCCCGTCTCCATTGCCATTCTCCTGGCCATTGCCGAGCCTGTTTCTCCTTTCATTAACTCTGCGGGGAGGCATGATTCCGCCAACACGTATAGCACGGGCCAGAAGGATAGAGAGAAATTTCACCGCATGACATAGATCATGAAAGAAAGGAACATTTCCTAAACATTTCATAGTCTCTTCATCAAAAGTGTGGCGCACTTCACACCTATGAAAAATACTCTAATTAATGCGGATTTCAAACACCCTAGGACACTTCAAAATCTAATGCTCTGATACAAAGTTTGTCACGACCCCAACATAGGCTCGGATCGAGACACGGGACAAAGAACCTCGAGAGGCTCCAAATCGATCTGTGGCATGAACATAACATCTAACTCATTCAAATGAAATGGAAGATCAACATAAATAACATAGGGGAAGTCTAAACATATCATAATATCTTAATACATACATAAGCTAAAGTTGAATAAATCTATGTCTGAAAAACCTCTAAAACTGACGAGTTGATGGGACAAGACCCCAACTAACTCACTATAGTCTGAAAACTAAAAATACAAAACATAGTTGAATAGAAAGACCCTCGAAAGATGAGGACTCACCAACTCTACTCTGGAAGTACCAATGCTGGAAATATGGCTCTCGGCGGGACTGAGTCTGGATATCAGAACCTGTATTATAAAATAATACAGCATAGAGTATGCGGTCAGTATGTGAAATATACCAATATGCAAGGTAAGTAAAACCGTGAAGTAAGTAAAATCATAAATCATGCATATAATAAACCATATTCAAGATTAGATTCTAAGAGTAGGGCTTGCATGCTATTTTCTGAAATCATGATCTGAACATAACTGAACATCATAACTGAATCAAATAACGCAAAGATTAAAACTGATAATCATAAGCAAAATTGAACATTGGGTCAAGCCTGTTGAAAACATAATATCATGATTGACGTATATGCATAACTGAAATTATGAGGAACAATGGGAGACTCGTCCTATAACTGACATTACCACGATCGAGCTTATGTGGTCCCGACTATCACACTCAAGTGGGCAGAGCCGTCCAAAACTTTGTCAGGGCTAAGGACGCTACCAGGATACTGATATCAAGATGAAGGCCCCTTGGGGGCAGGAGAAGCTCACAAGGGATGTCCCAAATAATCTAAACATACCTATGTTGGCGCGTAGTTCTGAGGCATAGGGTTGACTGACCCTTAGCCTACTCAATGTTAGACACTACTCCCAAAAATATGCATATGCTCTCCATCGTTTTTCAACGAAGCTGACCATCGTCTAGTGATGAAGCTGACTCATAACATGCATACATAAATCTGAAAACATAACATGAGGAGCCTTGGCTCAAACCATACTACAAGCTGAAATAATGGGAGTCTAGACTCCAAAACCATATGGTAAGCTAATTCATTAAATCATAAAAAAATAACTTGATCATATGGGCTTGCCCAATGCTTACACTTTCTTCATAAACATCTCATCATACTTTAACACATATCTCATGGATCTCAACGTGCGTGAACTTTTATGGATAAGCATCATACCTTAGAATACTTGAAAACATAATTTATAATTTAAAATATTTTAAAATCTGCCCATTATCATAATTCAACATTCATAGCATGCTTAGATCATACTCATGATTGAAACTTAGGAAATTCACACATTGGGTAAAAACCCCATAGAATCATCAACTAGAAATTCATGAATTGAGAGAGGATTGGGCATAGGTGTGGAAAATTGCACTCATTCATGGCCTTACATACTTGAAGGGGCCTGATTTCACCCCTTCCTTGATTGCCCAAAGAGAATTGAGGAAGAACTTTGAAGAATTAGGCTTGATCACCTCTCAAACTTCTGAGCTTGTATGCATGAATTAGGATAGGCTTAGAATGACTTAAACCTTCTTAAAACACTCTATTTTGACCTTAAAATGACGTAGTTTAAGCCTTAAGACCTTAGAAATTACGGAAAAGCCCTTAATAAATTCGTAGGAAAAACATACTGCCAGTCCCAAGGAGGGACTGGACGGATCATTGCCAGTGACCACGACTCGTGGTCACCTCCTGTCACCTTCACTGCCAACTTTCTTTTGAGGGTCACCACGAGGGACACCATGACTCATGGTGTACCTGACGACTCATGGTAATGACCCATTACCAACACTGCCTGCTTTCCTTCATCCTTCAAACACCTTTGACTACGGGTGACCTAACGACTCGTGGTCACCCCAAACTTGAAATTTCTAAACATAGTCAAATACCTCCCCATGAGTCACTTAATGACTCGTGGTGTTGCTGACGAGTCACTAGATGACTCATCGTGTGACCTGGTGTAGAAATTGTTATTTTCTCCGTTTCAACTTCCGGGTCTGATCCTAGGGTTTTCTGGTGTTACATCAATCTTCTATATCCCTAGGAAATATAATTTCTTTAATTGAGTCTTTGATCATCCCCTTCTGGGATTCTATATAAAGGGGGTCCTTTCTCTTCATTGTAACTAAGTTTGATTTAATATATCAGTAGCAGCCTTGTGGGTTGTGGAGACCTTTGTATGTTCTCTTTAGGTGATGCCCTTTTTGTTCTACTTTGAACCATAGCTTGGATTTATTTTATGGTAAGATTCCTTGTTTGAGTTACCTCCCCCCTTTTCTTCTTCTACTTCTTCTTAATTTATTCACTATTTCTTGTTTCTTCTCTTTTCAAGAATCAATTACTTCTCCCTTTCTAATCTTCTAATTTTTTAGAGCCTTTCGCTGTCCGTGTTTTTATCATAGTGTATGGTCCGTACCAGCCTACCTCGAGTCGTACCATGACTCGTGGTTACCCATAATTTTCCTGATCATTTCTCTAAACTTATCCATGACTGGTCAGTACAATCCATACCACCTTTGTACGAGTCATAACATGCACTCATGATTCCTCCAATCACACTTACCGTTTTCTTCCAACCCTCTTGTTACGAGTCCAGGTATGGCTGGTACCATGATTGTACAAGTCATACTGTGACTCGTACTAAGGTCTTTTTCCCAGCTTTTTTCATGATCAAGTTTTAAATCTAAAGGCTAGTCTCAGAATTTTTTTGTCATGACCTGAACGTAGGTCTGGATCGCAACACGGGACAAGGAACCTCGAGAGACCCCAAATCAACTCATGGCATAAGCATTCATCTAACTCAATCAATAAAACTGAAAAATTATCAAGATAATCTTAGCGAAAGTCTGAAATAAGCATAACATCAGAAATACACAAATTTGAAGCTGAATACATTCTAGTACCTGAAAAACCTCTAAGTCTAATGAGTTGATGGAAAAACACCCCAACTAACTCTCTAATACTGGAATTGAAAGTACATCAATATCTAAAAGCAAATGGTCCTTGGGATATGAGGATTCACCACTAAGTTGGGTGCTACTCTGAAACTGGCTACTGATGGGGCTGAGACTGAGTGTTGGGGCCTGTATAATAAAATGACACATCATAGAATATGTGGTCAGTATATGGAATGTACCTAGTATGCAAGGTAAGTAAAATCGCATAAGCAAGTAAAATCATTTAAAACATACGTAATGTAGAACATAAACAAAATAAGAATCTGAGAATAGGGCTTGCATGCTATCTTTCTGAAAACATGATCTCAACATAACATAACATCATGACTAAAAATAAAGCTGAACATTGGGTCAAACTTGCTTTAGAACATATATAGATATATACAATATGAGTGATAAACATGCATAATTGAAATCATGATGAACAATGGGGACTCATCTTTTAACCGACATGCCACGATAGAGCTTGCATGTTCCCAACTATCACACTCAAGTGGGTAGAGTCGTCCAAAGACTTGTCAGGGCTAAGGACAATACCATGATATCAATATCAAGCTCGTGGCCCAATTGGGGAAGGGGATAGCTCACATAGGAGATCCCAATATAATATGATCATACCTATGTTGGCGCGTAGTTCTGAGGCATAGGGTTGACTGTCCCATAGCCTACTCGGTGCTAGACACTACTCCCAAAACATGCATATGCTCTCTAACATTTTTCAACGTAGCTAACCATTGTGTATTGATGAAGTTGAATAATCATAAATACATAAATCTGAATCATACATGAGGAGCCTTAGCTCAAACCATACCACAAGTTGAACATAAATGGGAGTCTTCGCTCCAAAAACCATGTGGTAAGCTAAATTCACAAAGTCATAATCATACTTGAACATATGGGCATTGCCCAATACTTTAACATACTTGAAAATACATAATTCACTTGGAAACTTGATCTTAAACATGGGTAACTTGAAAACATACTTTTATCATCATTAATTCATCATAATTGAACATACATCATAAATCTCAACTTCTTATAAATCTTTCATGAATGGGCATCATAATTTGGAAAACTAGTAAACAAGATTACTAATTGAAAACATGATAAAACTTGCCTATGAATCGTATCTTATCAGTTAAAACATACTTAGATCATACCCATGACATAGATTTAGGAATTTCATGCATCAGTTTAAAATCCCGTAGAAGCAACTCATAGATTTTCATAAATTAGAGAGGGATTGGGCATGGGTGTGAACGGATTCACCCATTCATAACCCTACATACCTAATTATAGGTAATTCTTACACTCCTCCGATTGCCCAGAAAGATTTGAAAAAGAACCTTGAAGGATTTGCCTTGATCACCTCTCTAGACTATTACTCTTGCATGCATGAATAGGAATGACTTAGAATAGGCTTTCCCCTCTTAAAATCCACCATTCGTAGCTTAAAATAACATAGTTTAGGCCTTAGGATCATAGGAATTACCGAAAAACCCTTGCTAAATTTGCAGGTAAATACTAACTGCCAGTCCCAATGAGGGACTGGATGACTCGTTACACTAAGCCATGACTCGTGGCATTAGTCTTCATTTACACTGCCTGAGGGTTCATCTGGGGATCATCTCGGGAGACCTCATGAATCATTGCCGGTGACCACGACTCGTGGTCACCACTCGTCACCTTCACTGCCTTTGTCTCTAAAAATTTCCATTCTAATGACCACAACTCATGGCCTCCTTCCATAGGGTACACTACCATATTTCCTTTCACCTTCTCAAAATCACTGCCTACGACTGACTCAACGAGTTGTACGGCCTAACCACGACTCGTGGTCATGTCCGTGGGGACCTTAACTCCCAAAATCCAATTAATACTTTGATCCTCACCATGATTCATCTCACGACTCGTGGTCTACCCCCACGGGTCACAGAATGACTCGTTCTGTGACTTAATGCTAGATTTCAAATTTTCTCCGATTTAACTCCTGGGTCTGATATTTGGGCTTTCGAGGTATATCATTTCTGGGGTTTTACAATCAAAAATCTGAAGGTCATATAACAAAGGAAATAGGCTTCTTTTGCGGCTAATAAGAAAATTAAGGCTAACGGCTCAAAGGGGTTACCTAGGGAAAATGTTAAGAAAGGTATGACAACAATGGACAAAATGAATTTTTTAAAGAAACGCCTTAATCACATCTCACCTCTTCAGAAACTAGCTATCCTATACATACTTAGTCAAGTTTTAGATGTTATATTATGTACAAAACACAGCAAATCAAGCTCACCTCTCAAGGCATCATGATCTTAGTCGGTTTCTTATGGCCACATAAGCACTCAATCAAATTGAATGAATCTTTCATTATTAAGCCCTAAGAGTTTTTTTCCTTGAATCAAGTTAAAGAACCTAGGTGTCTCTCATGTAATTCTCACTTCTTATCATTCACGATGACCACTTCATTACTTCCATCTTAGCTTCTAAGTGGAATATCAAGAGCACACAAGTGGTGGTTTTT
The DNA here is from genome assembly GCA_035772735.1 of Datura wrightii. Lineage (NCBI taxonomy): Eukaryota > Viridiplantae > Streptophyta > Magnoliopsida > Solanales > Solanaceae > Datura > Datura wrightii. Next base: position 110,968,219 of record JASDFA010000018.1, read on the forward strand.
GACTCCATCCTTAAAAATGAAAAAAATGTGACTAATTTTTCCTTAAGATGGTCATCATCCATCCATCATCGTGAAGGGTCACTACATCTACAATGAACATAAAAAATTTTGACTCTCAATTAACAAAACAAAAATAACTAGAGATGAACAATCACATCATAAAGCATTAGTGTTCTTAGCCATCCACATTACTAGCTATTATAGACCCAGGTTAATCAATCATAAACCAAGCTACTACTACAGAAGATTGAAATCTAATGCTACAGCCGACTACAAATTTAGCAAAGATAGAACAATATAAATTCTATTTCCTCCACCCTACACTTAAATAGTGCACTATCACCGGTGCACAAACAAATTATATCAAGTAGGGAGAAAAAGAGAACTTTTTGAGCCTCTAAGAAAAGTCCTTATCATCAGAAGTATACTCCTGATCATCATCATCGTCATCCTCTGAATTTGCATCATAAACTTGCATGTCTCCCATGGTAGCATCATCTTCCTCATCATCATCATTATCAATTGCATCAGTCAGCACTATAGGATCATCCTCATCCAAAGGCTCCTCAAACAATGGCCCCACTTTGCACACATCATTACACTCTCGGTGAATGAGTACCGCTCCTCTAGTGATGCCATCTCCTTAGTATTCATGAGCCTACCTCCAATCTTCAATTGGAGCTCAAACATCCTGAACATGCGGCCTCTCCAACTATCATCCCCAGCATTGCGCTCGGCTGGAGTGAGGAATGGTGTCGTTGAGTTGGTTGACTCTTTGACTTTTGTGACAATAATTATTTTACCTGTCAAGTGCCTTTAGATGAAGGTCTACCTCCTCTTCTTCAATGCCAACCTCTCACAAGAACCTAGTCAGCAGGCTTCCATAGCCGTACTTCCATCGGCAGTTATCTCTTGATCGCCTCATGTTGTCCCTCAGCACTACGCCAAAATTAATTGTCAACCCCTTTATCAGCATATATACTAATATCACTCTCTCTCAAGTGATCTTCATGGTGTGTGTCCCTGGGAGAAGTACCGCGCAGACAAACTTGACCCAAACTCTGGCCTCCTTGGTCAAGTAAGAGAATGAGAGTGTCGAATGAGTGCCATTTTCACCTCTTGCCACCGGGCAGCTGAATGCTCTCCACACAAAGTATTACGGATGTCACAGTATGGGGGCTTCTCAAGAATCATGAAATACATCACTGGGTCCACCACAAGCATGCCTAGGAATGCATTGAAAGACCTAGCATTGCACCAGACCACTTGTCCCCGCATCTTAATCTTTACGCGCTCTCTATACAAGGTGTTCCAATTCGCATAAAATTTCCTCACCAATGTGTGGTTTCACTCTTCTACTCAGCAAAGACATCCCAGTCCCAATTCTCGAATGGTTTCTTGAATAATGAGGAACTCAAGTGCCAAATGACCCTCGTCAATCCAATTCTCTGAAGCATACTTTGCTTCCTTTTTGGCATTAAACCACTTAAGCCCATGCTCCTCCACAGCCTTGGCTCCAAACCTCCTAGCAAGGGGTGCCTTTTGGGTGATGAGCTTAATGCAACTCCCTTCCTGAGATTCTTGAGCCCCTTGCTAGCAACTACTTCTTCTTTTCCTTTATCTACTCGTGATGCCATAGTACCTACCAAACAACAACAAGAACTTTACAAAATTAGTTCTTGAATAACAAGACTAGCTAATTAGGTGTAAGAGGCGCAAAATGATCCCACACTTAATTTGCTAGCATAATCATGAGAATTTGTCAAATAGGGTATTCAGACTCCCCCTATTATCATGCCAAATCATATCATCAAATTATCTAGCAACTATACACTATATACTATAGTCATGATTTTCCCATGCACCCTTTTAAATTTTTTTTTCTTTCTGCAAGGGTGCTTCAAATTTGCCACTCCCTTCACTTTCTCCAACTTTTAATTCACAATTCATATTAACCCAAGTGGAAGTAATCACGATACATTCAACCAACAACTAACATGACTTTTACTACTTTTCACAATAAATTATCATAAATTTTTCAATATCCCAAGATTTTTATAATTCAAGAATCCCATTATTCAAGCAATTTCTCTCTCTACAAACATACTCTAATTCACAAATTTTCATAAGATTTTCTCTACAACCCATTCATCACCCTCTTCATACCCACAACTTCAAATCACCAAAATTCAACCAAAACAAGCAATCCAAATAAGGATATAGCATTATTATGGAACATGAGATTTAAGCTGTGGAAACCCACATTATGAAGTTCAAGAAATTCACCCAACAATGGTGATTTTGGTTTTTTCAACTTAAGGAAGAAGGGTAAGGGGAGCATACTTGCAACATTGAATACAAAAAGAGAGAAGAAAATTACTTATTTGAGTTGAGGAAGTTTGCTTCACCAAGATTTTTGGAGAAGACAACAATAGGGAAGAGGGGAATGGGAGTTACAGCTTTAAGAGAGAAGAGAGAGGAAATTCTTTTGTTTCTTTCTTTGGATTTTTAGGGAGAGAAGACGAATGGGGAATTAAAATAAAGGTGTGAATCATGAGTTTTTATTAATTTTAGAGTCCTTGGGTCAATTTTGACCCATGAACCCAAAAACTTTTCGCCCATCTCTCATCTGGCGCGACGCACCACCTACCTCGCCATACACTTAGAAAAAAAATTCTTGACGAATTGTTACTGGAGATGCGCGCCACCTATAGCCCCAACTGGAAACAAAGTTCCTTTGGAAGATTAATACCTAGCTCCCCATGCTAGGTATCTCGCCTCAGACTTAACTTTTTTCATCTTTCTTTCTCTACTCTTTCACCTCAAATGCCCTATTCATCTCTACAAAACAAAATATTATGCTAGAAGGATGGGTTGCCTCCCACCAAGCTCCTTAGTTATAGTCGTGGCACGACATTCATGGGTTTCCTCCCATGTAGAGCCTGATTTAACATCATGGCACGAAGCAATACTTCTCACTCCTTTACTCGAGTAAGATGATTAGAACCTTGACTTACTGCTGAGTTAACTTGAAACACATGTTGTTCAAATGTCTACTTAGACCCTCCTGGATTCACCATGTGCTCATTTTAGAATCCTCATAATATAGTGGCAACTTTGCCGCCTTGAACACATCAAAGACTGCCTCTTGGCCGTCCACAGTTATTGACATCTTGCATAAATTCACCTTTATAACTGCATCCTTGCTAAGAATACTCTTCCCAAGATGATAGGAATTGCTTCATCGGCCTTATAATCAAGGATGATGAAATCCACCAGCTGGATGAACAGTACCACATTGATTAATACGACCTCAATGATACCGTCTGGATAAGTGAGGGACCTGTTGGCTAATACAGTTTCACTGTGGTGGGCATGGTTCACCTAATCCCAAAGTTCTAAATAATGATGCAATCATCAAATTGATGCTTGCACCCAGATCACATAGTGGTGAACAAACTTCTCTACTCCCAATGACCACTGGAATAGACTGGCATCTTTTAGCTTCTTCAAAATCTTGTTCTACACTCGGGAACTACATTCCTCCAGGAGAGTACGGTCTCAAACTTAGTGAGCCTCTTTTTGTTTACCACAATATCCTTCAAATACCTGGCGTATTTTAAAAATTCTTTCAATAGCTCTACCAATGGTAGATTCACATGTATCTACTTCATTATATCAAGAAACTTCTTGCAAGTTGTGTCCTCCTTTTGCTTTTTGAATCTTTGTGGGAATGGGTGTTCTATCTTCTATCACTTTTTTTATGAGTTACTTGACTCACCAGCCTTATGCTTAGACTTCACAGCCTGCTCTGCGTCTATTTTATCATCTTTGGGTATCACTTCACCCAGCTCCTTTCCACTGTGCAAAAAGATTGCACTGACATTCTCTTTGGGGTTCTTCTCAGTATTGCTTGGAAGTGCCCTTGCAGTCTATTCATCTGCTGAAGGGACAATTGCCTCATTTGCCTTTCCAACTCGTGGATTGACTTCTACATCTTATTAACCACATGAGTCTGCTAAATCATCCACTGCTTCATAGTCTCCTCTAAAGAACTACCATGCTGTTAGCCTTGAGGTCTTTGGAAGTTTTTCGGGGGTCTCTAAAAGTTTTGTTTTCCTTCCTAATAGGGATTCACTGCATTTGTGAACCCTTGATTGTAACTATTTCCTGCAAAACATCTGCCACAATTTTGTTGACCCACAAAATAAATAGACTCTAGGTTTAGTGGACAACTTGAATATGCATGGCCTTCTCCACATGCCTCAGATGACGATGGTGGAGTCTGAACTTGCTGAACCTGATGAACTTGTCTTGCAGTTGGTGTGGCCATTAGCCTGCAGATCATATTCACCAACTGGCTAATATCTACCCTAATTGCTGCTACACCATCAACCTCAAGCTTTCCTAGGACCTTGGATGTTGTAAAGCCTCTGCCCGAATCCTCAAAATCTTGGCTCCTAGCTGACATGAGATTCAACAGAGCCTCTATCTCATCATAGCTTTTGGATGATATTTATCCCTATGTGGTAGCATCCAATAATATCTTAGACTCTGGCTTTATCCCTTCTATGAAATTGTACACAATAATCTCCTTTAGCTTCATATGGTGCGGGCAATCTCTCAAGTATCCCTTGTATCTTTCCCAAGTCTGAGCTAGGGTCTCACCATCTTTCTGCACAAATCTTGAGACCTTTCCTCTCAACTCCTTTGTTGTTCTTCTCAATGAGAAAAACCTATTTATAAACTTATTGGAAAGAACTTCCTAGGTAGTAATGGATACAGCTGGCTCATTCTGAAGCTACTTCTTCGCTTCACCAATTAATGAGAATGGGAACAAAGTGAGCTTCACATACTCATCTGACACATTGTGATAGTGAAAGTTTCTCACTAAGTTCCACGAACATCATCAAATGTCTGTAGGGATCCTCGTACGAATTGCCCTAATATTGACAAGTATTTTGAACCAACCACACAATGCCCTCCTTCAACTTGAAATTTCTAGTGATGGCCTGCTTGATGATTGCTTTAGAAGCATTCTCCAAGTTTGGCCGAGCAAAATTGAGCACAAAAATCCTGTCCTAGTTGTTGCCCTGTGCTTGCTCATGGTATTCTACCATTGCTAACGTACCAAAAGTTCTCTCGATTTTGGGATCAAATTGAGCTAAGGGTTATCCTGACTTCTAGTAGCTGCATACACTAAGCAAACACCACCTGAAATTCTCAACAACCACAACCAAAAGTAAAATGCAGAATAGCAAAATTAAAATCCTAACCTACAAACAATTAATTAATATTCAAGTCCCCAACAACAGCGCCAAAAACTTGATGTCACCAAGCGCACGCAAGCGCATGTGGTTGTTAAGTAATATAGGATAGTGAAGTCCCGATGTCGATATCTTAGAGACTTGTCAAATTAATTTCTTAAGGTTAACATTTTATTTCACTATTCAAATAAACATGGTAAAATAGGGAAATGGATTTGGAGATTATTCAACTAGCTTGGAATGTAAATTAAACTAATGAACAAAAATTATTTTCAAAAGTGTTTGTAAATCAAATGATGACGAGAATCTAGGGTCTTAGCACTTTTGCTTTCAGGTTGAGTTTTAGGACTCGAATAGACTAGACTAAACTCTTTTAAGATTGCTAGTTACAAGTTATGATTCCATTTCTTACTATTCTCCCAAATATGCAAGAACTATCTCATGAATCCTAGAACCTATATCCCTATGGTTGCGGGGCAAACATGAGACGACAGTTGAAGATACTTGTGTTCAACTGAATAGGGTTGAAGGGTATATTCCTATCCTCGACAACGAAATCAACTCCTGAACTAATTGAACAAGATAATTAAAACCTATTCTATATTTGCTTTTAACCCCCTTAGTTCCCTCTCCTGAGTTCAACTAAGAGCCAATCTAATGAATGAACAATGAAAACAAGTAAGCATGAACAATCTTGAGAGAAGAATTAAAGTCTAGCATAAACGAGTATTCAAACTACAACCATCAGCTATGGACAAAACCCTAGAACAAAAGTTTAGCCACTCATGCTCAAGTGGAAAACTAAAGAAATCATCATTCAAATCAAAAGCATAAAGTAAAGAAGAAAACTTAAAAGAAAATGAACTTCTTGTCTCTTCCCCCAAGAACTGCGTACAAATTGATTATCTGATCGAAAACTTCTAACAAAATGCCATAGATGATATACTTATAAGTATCAAATGACTCTTTTTTGCCCAAGAAGTTCAGCTTTTAGACTTGAAAAATCCACCCCGGACAGGCCCTGATTCGTCGCACCTCCCATCTCACCAGTCTTTAGCTTGAATTTCCTTTGAAGTTTAGCCTCTAGCACGCTGCACCAGCCATTTTGCCAAGGTGTTAGTCAAAATTTGTCACTTCTGGGACTTGGTGTGCCATACCTCTCACTGCACCAGAGTGTTAAAAAATTTGCAAGACCAGAATACCTCTGGCGCACCACGCCACTCATATCGCTAAGGTGTTGATCAAAATTCTTCTGAAGTTCGGGCTATGGCATGTCGCACTACCCAATGCACCAGCCTAAGTGCAATTTTCTTTGAAGTTTGGTGGCTGGCGGCGCTACTCCAACTATCTCACCAGGCCAACTTTTCTCAAATGCTTCTTTTTTCACACCTTGGGACATTTAGTCCTTTTCCATTAATTTCCTATGAAAATCATCTAAAAACACTTGTTAGCTCATTTAACACACACAATCATGAATTTATGCATTTTATGAGGATAATAATCTCAAAATAAGGTAAAATATGAGTAAAAATATGGAAAATGGGCATAAAAATATGCCCAATATCAAAGCATGCGAATGATACCACTGAAGTACAAAAGGGAATAGCAAAAATACATGAGGTGAGTGATGTGTCATGGTTTTGGAACACATTTGTAATTCTTTTCATTTAGTTTTGCATGCATTTAATTAATAATTTAAGTCAATACTAATATTATTTTACTAAGTTTAAGGATTCTCAATGAGTTGGAGGAAAGAGGCATAATTCAGAAGCTCCCACCAGAAAATGGAATAGATTGACCACAAACCCAAGATATGGCCCCTAAACTAGGCATAAGTCTATTTAGTGGATAAAAACTCTATCAGCAAAGCATGAGTAAAGATATGACCAGTACATTTAATTTGCGGATCATAAAGAGCACCACAGGTCACAAAGTCAGCAAATTATCAACATAGAGAAGCTATTTACAGAAGGAAAGTACAGACCATCAAGTGAAACATGGTCTCCAAGTTGAAGCACAACAACCAGTTGATCAAAAACTAGAGTCAATAAGTGGTGCAAAATATGGATCGTTAATACAAATTACGGTGTATATCTGCGAACTGGGCTTCAAAATTCAAATTATATTTGGGATTTTGTGCTTTAATATAAATAGTCTTTTTTTTCATTTTTTAGGGATTTTTGGAGAATTCGAACTAGAATCAGTATTGTAGAGTAGAGAATAGCATTTTTGGGAGCACCCATTACAGTTTGAAGATTAATTGAAGATCAATTCCATACTTTGGATTTTCTCTTTCATACATGGAATTGTAAATGATAATGTCTAATTTTATGATTTCTTCTTCATCATCTATAAGTATCTAAATTCTTATCTAGTGTTGTAAACTTAATGGGTTTGTAAACCCTACTGATCTCAATTAGGATAACTTGATAATGAGATTTTAAATATTTGATTGATATTTTCTTTGTAAAGTTAGATTAATGGTTGCAAACACCTAATCATGCCAGATTGGTCCAATTGTTCTTGAAAGAGCCAATTAAAGTTTGGGTAGAATAAATCAATAATGACCCAAGGCATACCCCTTGTTTAATAGATTCACTTCGAGATTTGTTGAATCTAATTGGCAAATTACAATTTGTTTTGATTTGAATTCTCTTCAATTTGAAATAATTTATTGAGATAAACATTGAGTTGTTGTGGAGAGACGCTTAGTGATTGATTTGGAGATTATTTGCATATTACAAAGAGTTCATTATTGATTAACCTGATTGAGTGATTTAGGGGGATCAATCCTATGTGGGAACACATCCCTAATATTTTCTCTTATTAATTTCAACCCTCATTATTCTACATGTTAGCAATTTAACTTAATTCTCTTTTACCCATTAACTTGATGTAGTTCGTAAAGCATTCAATTATATTTATTTTGCTTAGTAGCTTAGATCAATACAATGTCCTCGTGGATACGATCCCGACTCTATGTTCGATAATTATATTGCAGTACACTATACACTCCTAAGTGGAGATATATTTGGGGCATACCAGTGAGCTATTGTAAAAGTCTCCCCAGTTTAGTTGGCCAAGTATTGTAAGAACGTAACAAGTTGCCAAACTTGAAGACTAATCGGATCCAAGTAAACTCTATACATATGATAAAGTTCCTCAATAACATCCGGTATTGGATGTTTAAACTTTGTAGTAAAAGGGTATATGTGTACAAGAAAACAACCACAAAACTGATGAGCTACCCTCCTCTGGTACTATGGAAAACTCTACACATTTCTTTCATTTGAAGTCCATTCAGACTCTTGGAAGATTCTCTTCCCATATTTAAGAGTCATACTCCTCTAGTGGTTTATCTTAACTACTAATTTGACAATCATGGGTGAAAGATATAATTCCGGGAATTATTTCAAAGGTAGGTACTGCCACGACCCCAGCATAGACCTCAGACAAATGAGTCCAAACTAACCCATGGAACACGCATAACATAAGCACAAGCATACAAATAAGTGAAAACAAGCATAATAAATTGCATAAGATAAAGTATAAGGTACATAAAACACATAAAATGGGGCAACAAGACAAGCAGTTGAATATCTATACATCATCGCCTGAAAACTCTAACATAAGATGAGTTTCTAGGACAAGCCCCCAACTAGATCTACTAAGTATGAAAACTAAAATGACACAGAAAACATGAACCAAAACTGTCATCCTTGATTGATGAGGACTCACCAAGGCTAAGCTGAAGTTAGGATAAGAGTGAATCTAGCAGCGAGGCTGAAACTGATCACCTGAACCTATATCATGAGATGATATAGCACAAAAGTATGTGATCAGTACTTTGAATGTTCTAAGTATGAAGGATAAGTAACACATGAGAGTAAGGAAAACATGTTAAAAATCATGATCGTGATGTAGTCATGAAATATAAGTTGATCAACATAATCTGAAGTATAATAACCCAAGGTTTTGAAAACAAAATCATAAGGCTCATCATATTTTGAAATCATAAGTAAAACTCATAAATTAGTCAATGGGTCAAAAATACTATAAAATATGATATCATAAATCCTGAACTTGAAGAGACATGAAACATGAGGAATGGTGGGAGATTCTCATAACCGACATACTCCAAGTGAGCATCATAGAGCCTGACCTGTACCCCTGGACAGGAGGGTATCCATACCTTGTCAAGGGTAAGAACCATGAATATATCACTCATGAGCCCATTAGTGTAAGGGAGATGCTCTCAACTGGAGAGGACCCCTTAGATTATGGGCAAGGGGGTCACTTTCTATTGGCGAGGACGCCATATTCTAAGGTGGCACATAATTTTGAGACCTGGGCACTCTGAAGCCCAGCCTACTCGGTGTTAAATACTACTCCCAAATTCATAGATAGTGCTCATAATCATACATGAAGCATGGGTTTTGCATGGGCTAGTGTAAACAACATTGTAGATTTATAAACTTCTTGACATACGTGAACTAGCCATCAAAACAATGTTGAAAATACAGCCATGATACATAACCTTTATATTAATGAGATTCATACATACTTGAACAAAATCATACTAACTTTAAAATCTCTACTCCTAAATTCATAGATAGTGCTCATAATCATACATGAAACATGGGTTTTGCATGGGCTAGTGTAAATAACATTGTAGATTTATAAACTTCTTGACATACGTGAACTAGCCATGAAAACAATGTTGAAAATATAGCCATGATACATAACCTTTATATTCATGAGATTCATACATACTTGAGCAAAATCATACTAACTTTAAAATAGAGATTCATACATACTTGAGCAAAATCATGCTAACTTTGAAATAGATATTTATAAGAGTTTCTCATAGAAATCATGTAATCACAATCATAAATCATAAGTAGAATCATAAAAGAATAATTTTCATAAGAGATCATAGAATTTTGCATCAAAAATTGTCTAACCCTAGAAATTCATGAAAAACACAATTGCAGACTTGAAGGTATTGAATCCATGAAATTAAACTTGAGATTGGCCATGAGGGTGGAAGAAATCCTCCATTCATGATCCCACATATTCGGGCTTAATAAGTTCTTGACTAGGCTTGAGACACAAGAGAAGTTGAGAAGAGGAATCCTAGCTTCATAGAATCCTTAAGAGAATTTGATCTTCAATCTATGGTGACAGGAGAGGAATGAGAGTTTAGGATAATTTTATCCCTTAAATACCCCTCTTAGGAAATCCAAAATGACCTAGTTTAGGAGTTAAAAGTACAAAAAGTTACAAAAATACCCTAGGAAATTGCACTTAAAAACTACCTGCCAGTTTTCACGACTCACACCACGACTCATTGGTCCTCACCATGACTCGTGGTGACCATTCGTCCCAAGCTGGTCCTGATTTTTCACATCTCTGATCTTCATACAATGGACACTTACCATGAAGCATCACTCTTTACCTCGAATCATCTTGTGATTCGTGGTCAAGGAATCCAGCTTGCACCATTTTCTAAACCTCATCCCATGACTCCTTACCACGACCCATCACTTGTTATCATGACTCATCATATCTAGAATCATGAAAACTCAGACTACTCACCATGAGTTTAACAACGACTCCTAGTACCATCTAACGGGTCATATCATGACTCTTCTGAGGCAAATTCCAAATTTCTCTACTAGTTTCTACTCCAAATCTAGGGTCTAATATTAGGGACTTATAAGGTGTTACATTATCTCCCCCTAGGGAAACATCTGTCGATGAATAGAGACTAATATAGTTAAAAGAACAAGGAAAGAGTTGCAATCCCAATACTAAAAGCTATAAACTGAATATTGATGGAGTGACTGACTTCGAACTGAGATACATATATTGAACTGAATTCATGAATCGTACACGCATACTAAGACATGAGAGGAACTGAAGAACATGAAACTGACATGATTCTGAGTAGGGTACTAAGAAACTAGTACCTCATACTGAAACTGAGTTGGGAGGAAATAGGTAAGGGTACTTGGCCATTATATCTGCTTCAGCTTAACAAGTAGCTCCCTCTATAAGTTGATTCCTCCAAAGGACCTTCACTGAAGCGACCTCCTTCTTCCTCAACTTTCGAAACTAACGATCAAGAATCTCAACTCGAACCTCTTTATAAGTGAGGCTATCCTTCACACAAATACTCTCTACAGGTACCACTAGAGTTGGATTGCTAATGCACTTCATCAACAAGGACACATGGAAAACAGGATGCACTGATGCTAACTCTGCGGGAAACTCCAACTCATATATCATATTACCAACACATCTCAGAATCCTATAAGGACCAACATATCGGGGACTAAGAACTTTTTTCCAAACCTCTCACCCCTCGATGGGTGACACCTTCAAAAAAACCCAATCACCAGTTACAAACTCAAGCTCTCTTCATCTTACATCCACATAAGATTTCTATGACTCTGAGCTATTTTTAGCAATTCTCTAATGAGCTGAACCTTCTCCATAGCCTCATGAACTGAATCTGACCCTATCAATTTAGCCTCACCTACCTCAAACCACCTAATAGGTAATCTACACCTCCATCCATAAAGAGCCTCAAATGTAGCCATCTGAATATTGAAGTGGTAACTGTTACTGTAGGCAAATTCAATGAGAGGTAAGTGATCATCCCAATTACCTTTGAAATCAATCATTCAAGCTCTCAATATGTCCTCTAGATTCTGAACGTTCTACTTATCCTAACCATCTATCTGAGGGTGAAAAGTTGATCCAAGCTTAACCGGTGTACCAAGGCCCTTCTGAAATGACTTTCAAAACTGCGAGGTAAACTGAGTACCCCTATCAGAAATAATGGACAAAAAAACCTTATGCAACCTGACTAACTCCCAAATTAAAGTCTAGCATAATCCTCGACTGAACCTGTAGTCTTAATTGGAAGGAAATGTTGGCTTAGTCATCCGGTCCACAATCACCCATAACAAATCATGCTATCGATGTGTACGAGGCAACCCTATAATGAAGTCCATATTTATCTCTTCCACTTCCAAGTAGAAATACTAATATCCTGAATCATACCTCTCGCTCTTTGGTGCTCAACCTTAACTTATTGGCAATTCCGATAATTAGCCAAAAAGTATAAAATATCCTTCTTCATACCATTCACCGATAAATTTTTCGTAGATCACGATACATCTTGGTGGCACCTATGTTGATAGAATATTGAGAGCCAAGAGCCTCTCTCAAAGTCTACGCTCTCAAGTCATCTACATCTGGAACACATAATTGACCCTGATATCAGAGTACACTATCTCCCTCTTGAGAGAAAACCTCCACTTTTTGATTCTGGACTGCTTCCTTCTACTTAACAAAGATAGGATCCTCATCTTGCTTCACTTTAACTTCTGCCATTAGTGAAGATTTCGAACCATTTTGAACAATGAAACCACCATCCACAAAATTCATAAGGCAAACCCCAAAGCGAGCAAGCCTATGAACATCTCTAGCCAACTTCTTCTTTCTGTCCTCTACATGAGTCACACTCCCCATATACAACATGTTAAGAGTGTCTGCCACTACATTGGCCTTCCCCGGATGATAAAGGATAGTCATGTCATAGTCCTCAAGAAGCCCAAGCCATTTCATTTGCCATAAATTCAGCTCCTTCTGAGTAAATACATACTGAAAGCTCTTATAGTCTGTGAACTCATCCACATGCACTTTATACAATTAGTGCCTCCAAATTGTCAAGAAAAACACCACTGCTACTAACTCAATGTTGTGTGTCGGGTAATTTTTCTCATGAGTCTTGCTATCTGGAAGCATAAGCAATGACCTTATCATGCTGCATTAACACCCACCCTAGGCCAACTCTCTAGAGGCGTCACAATACAATACAAAGCTATTTGTGCCCTCTGGTAGGGTCAAGATTGTAGCCAAAATGAGTCAAGCCTTTGGCTCTTGAAAGCTCTTCTCACAAGTATCAGACCACTGAAATTTCACCTTCTTCAGGTCAATCGAGTCAAAGGTGAGGCAATGGATGAAAATCCCTCTACAAAAATCCTATAGTAGCCGATTAAACCCAAAAAACTTCTAATGTCTGTAGGATTGAGGCCTACGCCAATTCTTCACTGACTTAATCTTTTGAGAATCTACCTGCACACCTTCACTAGACACCACATGCCCATGAAAACAAATTAACTTCAGCCAAAACTCACACTTGTTGAACTTAGCAAACAATTGACTGTCTTTAAGAGTCTGCAACACAATCCTCAAATGAGAAACATGCTCCTCCTCACTCAGAGAGTATATAAGGATATCATGTCAACCCTCGAGCATGGACCCCGGATCGAGACATGGGACCTAGAACCACGAATGGCTCAAAGCTAACACATGGCGTAGCATATTACTAGCACAATATAACATGTAAGAAAAACTAAGCAGATGCTAATTGAAATGTAAGATATTCCCTAATTGTCTAAAAGCCTCTACTAATTGATGAGCTGAACAGACTAACTCTATGTCTAAAAGCCTCTACTAATTGATGAGCTGCTAGGACAAGCCCCATCTAACTCCAAAGTCTAAAACTAAAACAAGGAAAAAGAACCGAAATGAAGTAGATACTCTAGTCCTCGGAAGATGAGGACTCACCACTGATAGCTTATTAAGTTCGGGACGCATCTAACCGCGGGGCTGAGTTTGAGTACCTGGATCTATATCATGAAAGGATATAGCATAAAGTATGTTGTCAATACTTTAAATGTACTAAGTATGTAGAGTAAGTAAAACATAGTAGTAAGACACTAAAAGAGATCATGAGTGAAAGATCGTATAAAATGTGAGATTCTGATTATAAATTTAGCAAAAAGGCTCAAGGTTTTCGAAACTATGATATAAAGCTGATCATGACTGAATTCATAAGTAAAAACCCCCATAAAGTATATTTTGGAGCAAATCATCAAAAGTCATAAAATCATGAATTTAAAACATGAATATACACATATATAGAAACTAAGGAACGATAGGAGATTCTTATAATCGACATACCCCATGTGAGCATATATGGAGCTCGACCTATAAAACCCTGGTTGGGAGGGCATTCATACCTTGCCAAGGGCAAGAACCATGATTGGCATGACTAGATCTCGTGACTCGATGCAAAAATCTACAATAATGATAGCCCCTGCATGCGCCCATCAAGGCAAGTGAGTCACTCTCAAATAGAGAGGATCCTATATTCTTCGGGCTAAGGGAAACATTCTCTACTATCAAGGATTCCTTTTCTTATGGTGGCACGTTGTTCTGAGACCTAGGTATGCTGGAACTCCAATCTACTCGATGCTAAATATTACTACCAAAACATATATAGTGCTTATATCATAATCATGAAACACGGGTTTGCATGGCTAGTTTAAATCATGAAATTCATAATATCTTAACATATGTGAACTAGCCATGAAAATAGTGTCAAAGGCCGGCCATGATATATAAACTTAATTTTTCATGAAATTCTAACATACTTGAATAAAACTTCATAAACAGAAATCATAAAATCATAAGCTTAAGATTTGTAAACATTCATGTATACATTAATCATTCATCATAACTTGAAATCATAGGCTCATAAATTTGGAAATCATAAGATAATGCATAATTCGATAAAATCATCATAAACTTGAAATCATGAATTTATGAAGAATTTGAGGGTCAAATCTTCCATAATAAACATAATTTATCAATTAAAACATGGGGGAATTAAATCCATAGAAAGATCATAGAAGATTTCATTGAATTGGGTCTATCCATAGAATTTTCATAAAAATTGATTGGAGACTTGAATTCATGAGATAGAGAAGAAATTGGGCATGAAGATGGAAGAAATCCCCATTCATAACTCTAACTACTTGGGTAAATGTTCAAAACTTGTCTTGAAGATCCAAGAGGAATTGAGAAGTTGGAGGTGATGAACCCTAGCTTCTTTTTGAAAGGAAAATCAAACCTATAGATGTTTGAAGAGAATGAGGATTTAAGTTAAGTTAAAACATGTAATCTGATCCTTAGGAAGTCTAAAACAACGTCATTTAGAAGTTAAAAGCAAAACAATTTACCAAAATAACCCTAAACTGCTGAAATAAAGCCTGAAACAGGCAGAATGACCAAAGGGTCGTTGGTTGATAAAACAACCCGTATTGAGGTTCGTCCAATTCCTTTCCCTGTTTTACTAAAATACTCATAACTTTTTACTCCGAACTCTGATTGACACAACATCAAATGCATTGGAAAGAAGACTCAAAGGGCTTCAATTAGATGTGTTGAATCACCCAAAGAAACTTTGAAAAATGGGCGTTATTTTTGTTTGAAATTGACCCTTGCAAGAACTTATACAAAAACTCAATCGGTAAGAAAGGCTCTAAACTCAACTTTGTGCTAGAGGTTTCTTATGACCTTAATTTGTATCCAATGCACTTATCACACTTAAAAGTTATTCTTAACACCTAATCTCCATAAAATTCATCAGGCTCGAGTCTTTCCACACACATAGAATGGTTTAAAACTTAGACCGAAAGTCCAAGGCGTTATAATATCTCAACTCACGACTGAAACGATGACCGACATAATCAAAAAACGGTCCATAAAATCCCCTCATGGGTTATAGGACAAATTTTGGAAGCTTTCTGGACTCACATACAATGACCTGTTGATCTGTTGGATGACTCATTCTGAGAGTTGTTGTTTGGTCCTAGTGTTGTTTTTCTACTATTTTCTACTGCCAGTCTCAGGTCTGATCTAAGAAACTTTTTGGGCTACATTATCTCCCCCTTGGAAATATTCATCCTAGAATGTTGGCTAACTAAGCTGAAAGGATAGAGAAAGAACTGCAACTCCAAAAATGCATAGCTCTACAGAAATTTGATGGAGTGACTTTACTTCGAACGTGCAACACATAACTGAACTTAATTCATGAAACACACATGCATTTTAAGACATGGGAGGAACTGAGAGACATGAACTTGACGTGAAGTTGAATAGAGTACTGAGGGGAAACTATTTCCTCAAACTAGAACTAAGCTGGTAAGGAAGAGTTATCAATCTCGAACTGCTTTCTGATATTGGACTAACTATCATGGTATCTGATCTGATTGAAAGTAAGGAAATCGTGAGCATAATTCCTTTGAGAGGTTTCAGTTGAGCACATACAAGGTGTAGCGTGATATTATGAGCCATTAAGGCGAGCTTTAATGATTGAGTTTATAGAGATGAGCATATTGAGAGACATGAGTTTACATGCACAACGAGTTTCGTGACATGAAGCTGAGACTTATGTATTCATGGAGTAAGACTAGGATCACTGATTGAAGCAGTCACCTACCATTCTAGAAAACTAAACATAAGCATAAGTATAGCATAGTAATTAATGAATGTAAAGGAGAACATCTGCGTAGGAATGATCAACATCCCATATATCTCATTTCTAGAACTCCCCTACAAGAAAACTCAAAGACCTGACTTGGCCCTTTAACTTGTCATCTCCCTCTAGCTTAAAATCATCATTCTAAGACTCTTGGATCTATTCTTAAGGCTAGGCTGACATCACTATCTCTTGACTTCCCATCCACCTCTAAACAGTGGAACTTAGACGACCCTTCTTAGTAAAGTCTCGAACCCTAGTAGTTGTCATCCCTCCAGTAGTGTTCATAGGTGTGATTGCCTGTTGGTTAAGCTGAGTGGTCATGGCCTGCATCAATGTTCTAAAGGCAGCCCCGAGCTCTGCATTAGTAACTTGCCCATTAAGGGGGGCTACTGGAGTCAGTGGGGCTGGTGGATCTCCTTTGCTTCTTCCTCTTCCACTGTCTCTTTTGGGAGGCATTCTCCGCGAACGTATATAGCATGTTAGAAGAATAGAAAGTTGGACTTTATCGCATAATATAGGAAATGAAACAAGGAAAATTTCCTAAAACGTCTTGTAGCCTCTTCCTCATAAGTGTGGCGCATTTCACACCCATGAACAAGACTCTACTTGACGTGGCTCTCAGACACCCAAGGACACTCTAAAACCTAATACTTTGATACCAAGTTTGTCATGACCCCAGCATGAACCTCAAACTGAGACAAAGGCTTAGAAACATGAATGGCTCCAAGCTAACACATGGCGTAGCATATTACTAGCAATATATAACTTATAAGAAAAGTTGAGTGGAAGTTAACTAAAAAGTAAGATATTCCCTTATGGATAACAAGATAATTTAGCCAATGAGTCACAAGTTGAACATACTAGCTCTATTTCTGGAAGTCTCTACTAACTAATGAGATGCTGGGACAAGCCCCCTGGTAACTCCAAAGTCTAAAACTAAAATAAGGTAGAAGAACTGAAATGAAGTAGATAACCCTAGTCCTTGGAAGATGAGGACTCGTGTCACGACCCGAACGTAGACCCGAATCGTGACACGGGACAAGAAACCCTAAGAGGCTCCAAGTCGGTCCATGGCATGAACATAACATCTATACTTAACATCATATAGTGGAAGTTCAACATAATCAACATAGCGGAATTCTACATACATATATTTATCAAGTTAAAACTAAATCAAACCACGACAAGCTGATTTCTACATAATGTTTGAAAAACCTCTAACACAACAGATGAGCTGATAAGATAGCAGCCCCAACTAGCTCGACAAAGTTTGAAACTAAAAGGAACATAATAAACTATAAATGACTGAACGTCCTCGAAGGATGAGGACGCACCAACAACCAGCTAGACAGGTCAAAGAGGGAGGCAGGGGCTAAGGATGCTACTGAGACTGATCCCTCGGACCTGTAACGTGAAATAATACAGCATAGAGTATACAGTCAGTACTTGAAATGTAATGAGTATGCAAGGTAAGTAAAAAAATAGACAATTAAAATATATAAGAGTTCATGAGAGTCGGACAACATGATCATAACATATATATCATAATGTAAACATAAGGGCTCAAGGTTTTCGAAACATTCATAAATCAGTAATAATCATAATAATGGGAGAAAAGATTTATTAAATATAACTTGAGCCAAAGTAACGTAAATGTAACCATGCATAAATCATGAGGAACAATGGGAGGACTCATCATAACCGACACCATCATGATAGAGCTTACATGATGCCCCAACTATCTCACTCAAGTGGGACGACTCTGCCAGGCAAGGGACGTGCAGTATATCACGAAGAGGGGATCCATTAACATTTGGATATATATATATATATATATATATATATATATATAAAACCTATGGTGGCACATAGTTCTGAGACACCGGCATAGTCCTTTGAACATCGGGCTACTCGGTGCTAGACAATGCTCCCAAAAACATGCACATCAGGGCTCATATAATAACATTAAAATTATTCATGAAGTTCATGGCCGAATAAATAATAACATGATTGATCCCCATTTAAAATACATGATTAGCCATGAACAAGGGCTAATGAATTGGCCAAGAGTCATAAATCCATAAATCATGAAATCCATGCATTCTTGTAAAACATGTATAACTTGATATTTCATAAATCCATGATAAGTATTTCAGAGAAACCATATCATAAAGAATAAATCATAATTGGGCTAATTAAGATCAAGATTGTAATGAAATCATAATTTGAATTTTCATAAAACGTACATAATTGGGCAATATTGGATTTAAATTCAAATCTATAAATTTATTTTCAAAATAGTCATAGAATCTGCCCGTAGACCATAAAACATAATTTAATACATGAAAGGAATTTACTCAGAGACGGAGCATAGAGAATTTCACAAGAATTGGAATAAACCTCATAGATCATAAAACTTGAATTCTAGAATTGAAATCCATGGAATTTGAGAAGAGTTTAGGGCATGAGAGTGAAAGGAACTCTCATTCATGGCCTCACATACTAGGGTAAGTTAATCTTACACTCTTCCTCTAATGCCCAAAGGAAATTGAAGGAAAATTGATGGATTTTAGCCTTGATCACCCCTAAGAACCTTCTAGTCTTGCATGCATGGAGAGGAGTGATTTAGGATGAGCTAAACCCTCTTAAAACAATCCTAACTAAGATTTAAAAAATGATGTAGTTTAGGCCTTAGGAACTTAGAAATTACGGAAAATCCCTTAATAAATTCGCAGGAAAAAACACACTTCCACGACTCGTGCCCACTGACCACGACTCGTGGTCCCCTTCGCGTTGACTGCACTACCAAATCCCTTATGAGGGTCACCACGAGGGACACCATAACTCGTGGTGTACCCAAAGACTCGTGGTGACCAAGTCGTCATCCACACTGCCTAACCTACTTCATCCTTAGACCAGACTTGACCGCGGTTGACCTAACAAATTGTGGTGCTGACCATGACTCGTGGGCACACCCGTGGTCAACCCAAAACTGAAAATTTCATCCACGGCCAAACTCCTCCCCATGAGTCACTCCATGGCTCGTGGTGCACCCCATGGGTCATGGGACGACTCATTCTGTGACCTGCTGCAGAAAATTCAGTTTTCGCCGTTTCAACTTCCGGGTCTGATTTTAGGATTTTTGAAGTATTACAATATCTCCCCCTTGGGAACATTCATCCTCGAATGTGGGATTACATACTAAAAAGTAAAGAAATGCAATCATCATACTCAAATACTGAACATACATGCTGAAAACTGACGGAGTGACTGACTACGAATCAAACTACATGACTGAACTGAATTCATGAATCACTCACACATACATTGACATGAAAGAAACTGGGGTACATGAGTTGAACATGAAACTGAATAGAGTATTAGGGAGGAAACTGATACCTCAAGTTGGAACTTAGCCAGAAGGGAATAGATGTGGGTATTTAGCCATCATATCTTCTTCGGCTTCCCATGTAGCTCCCTTAACATGTTGGTTCCTCCACAAAACCTTGACTGAGGCTACTTTTTTTTCTTAGCTTTCGAACCTGACAATCCAATATTTCCACCGGAATCTCCTCATAACTAAAGTTGTCCTTCACACCTACGCTCTCCACCAGAACAACTAGAGCGGGTCACCCAAGCACTTCTTTAAGAGCGATACATGGAAGACTGGATGAAATGAAGCTAGTTCTGATGGTAACTCTAACTCATAGGCCACCTTGCCCACACATCTCACAATCTAGTACAAGACAACATAACGGGGACTAAGTTTCCCCGTCTTCACACAAATGACCTTGATATCGGAGCACACCATCTCCCCCTTTGGAGAAGACCTCTACTTTTTTATTCTAAACGGCTTCCTTCAGCTTCACCAAATTAGGATCCTCATATTGCCTAGCCTTAACATCGTTCACCAAAGATGATTCTAGCCCATTCTGCACAATAACACCACCATCCATTGAGTCAACTAGATGAACTCATGGTCGTGCAAGTGGGTGCACATCCCTTACTAACTCCTTCCTCTCCTCGTCCACATGAGATACACTCTCCACAGAAAGCTAGCTAAGATTATCCCCCACCACATTAGCCTTTCCCGGATGATAAAGGACACTCATATCATAATCCTTAAGAAGTTCCAACCATATCCTCTGACGTAGATTTAGATCCTTCTGGGTGAACACGTATTGTAGGCTTTTGTGGTCCGTAAACACATCCACATGGACCCCGTACAAATAGTGCCTCTAGATCTTCAAGGTAAATACTACCGCCGCCAATTTGAGATCATGAGTTGGATAGTTCTTTTCATGGGACTTCAGTTGTCTGGAAGTATAGATTATAACCTTGCCGTGCTACATCACTACACAACCAAGGCCGATCCTCGAAGCATCACAATATACCACAAACCCATTGGTACCCTTAGGTAGGGTTAACACTGGTGCTGAGGTGAATCGAGTCTTCAACTCTTGGAAGCTCTTCTCACAAGCCTCCGACCATTGAAACTTCAACTTCTTCTATGTCAATTTAGTCAATGATGCTGCAATGGAAGAAAACCCTTCAACAAACCTTCGATAGTAACCAACTAATCCCAAGAAACTCCTGATATCTGAAGGACTCACTGGTCTAGGCCAATTCTTCATCGCTTCTATCTTTTGAGAGTCCACCTGTACACCCACACTTGACACTACATGACCCAAAATTTCCACCGAGTTTAACCAAAACTAACATTTAGTGAATTTAGCATATAACTAATGATCCTTCAAGGTCTGTAGCACCACCCTCAAATGAGCAGCATGCTCCTCCTCGCTCCGAAAGTATATAAGGATGTCATCTATGAACACAATCACAAACATATCCAAGTATGACTTGAACACCCTATTCATCAAATCCATAAAAGTTGCAGGAGCATTTGTTAGCCGAAAAGACATAACTACAAACTCATAGTGACCATATCAAGTTCTGAAGGCTGTCTTCGGGATGTCACTCTCTCTAACTTTGAGTTGATGATACCCGGACTTGAGATCTATCTTTGAAAAGCACTTAGTACCCTGAAGCTGGTCAAACAAATCATCGATCCTGGGGAGAGGATACCTGTTCTTGATAGTGAATTTGTTCAATTGACAATAATCAATACACATCCGAAGGGAACAATCCTTTCTTCGAACAAAGAAAATTGGTGCACCCTATGGGGATTTGCTTGGTCTGATGAAACCCTTGTATAAAAGGTCTTTCAAATTCTCCTTCAACTCCTCTAACTCATCTTGAACCATTCTATAAGGAGGAATAGATATAGGCTACGTATCGGGAAGAAGGTCAATACTAAAATCGATCTCCCGCTCGAGAGGGATTCTCGGTAAATCATCTAGAAACACCTTTGGGTACTCATACACTACAGGAACTGATTGGTTAGTTGGGGTTTCAGATGTAGCATCCTTAACCCTAACTAGATGGTACACGCACCCTATAAAAATCATCTTTCTGGCCTTAAGGTAGGAAATGAAGTGACCTACAAGCACAGCTAAACTACCCTTCCACTCTACAACTAGCTCACCCAGAAATCCAAACTCTACTACACGGGTTCTACAATTGACAGAGGCATAACATGCATATAACCAATCTATGCCGAGGATAACATCAAAATCGGTCATGGCTAACTCTACTATATCTGCTGAGGTGATTTTCTGAAGGACTGTGACAGGGAATTTTCTATATACCCGTCTAACTATAACTGAATCACCGACTGGAGTGGAGACTGAGAAGGGTCCTAATAAGATTTCGAGACTGACTCCAAAACTACTAGCAACATAGGGAATCACAAAAGACAAAGTATCCCCTGGATCTAACAATGCATATACATCAAGGTGGAATACTCGTAACATATTAGTAACCACATCTAGTGAAGTCTCCTGCTCCTGGCGGGATGCAAGGGTATAAAACTTGTTATGGTGCTAGCCGTCACCTGCGCTAATGGATGCGCCCTACGGGGCTGGAAATGTTGATGTGGCTGCTGATCTGGTAGCCTAAGCACGACCTCTACCGTCCCTCTGTCTAGCCAAGGGACACTCCCGGTGCATGTGGCCAGATCTACCACACCCAAAACAGCTATCCAATCCCATCAAGCACTCTCCTATATGACTCTTCCCACACTTCTAGTAGGCTAGAAAGTTGCGTTCTATCTGCACGCTCCTCTGGTCCCTCAAACTTGAGGCCCTTCTCCTCTGATCAGATCGCGGTTTAAACGGGGCACTGGCCGATAATGACGCTGGAGCTAATGACCTATGATGAGACTGCTAGCGATTCCGCCTCCCGATCTTTTCTGAGAGAACCTATAACTTTCTGTCTTGGCCCACTTGTCCTCTCTCTCTCTCAAATGCATCGCCTCCATCCTAGGCGTGCAAGACCGTCCAATGAAAATCACTATCCTGATGAAGCATGGCGATCCTACAATCCATGTCCAGGTAGTCCGCCACTCCATGAACAAACTTGCTTATCAGAGCTCTCTAATCATCCACTAGCTCTGGTGCATACTTGGACAACCGAATAAACTCTAAAGCATACTCCTAGACTGTCATGTTACTGTGCTACAGGTTTACAAACTCTACTTCTTTAATCTCCCTCATCTCATGATGGAAGAACCGATCCAAAAATACAACATAAAACTCCTCCCAACCAATAGGGCCTGTTGTAACTACCTTGCTAACCTTTCATTACTTAAACCAGATGTGTGCAACCCCTTCCAACAAATACGAGGCTAAATCAGCACGCTCCTCTTCGATCACCCCCAAGATCTGAGTGATCTTCAGAATCTCATCAAAAAACTTATGTGGATCTTCGTCCACCTTTGACCCAAGAAACTCCGAAGGATTCATCCTCAGAAAATCTCTGACCCTTGTCGCCATCGTATCGCTGTTTTGAGGGACATGTGCTACCACCTGCTGATTGACCTGGGCGGTCAAGGCTTGAGCTAGCATCTTTATAGCTACCCTGAACTCAGCATGGACAAGCTGCTCGAGTACGTGCTCCTCATGGGCTGGTGGGGCCTGCTGGTGCCCATCTCCATTGCCATTCTATGGCCATTTCCATTCCCATTTCTTCTTTCGTTAACTCGGCGAGGAGGCATGATTCTGCAAACGCGTATAGCATGAGTGAGAAGGATAGAGAAACATTTCATCGCACGACATAGATCATGAAAGAAGGAAACATTTCCTAATCATCTCATAGCCTCTTCATCATAAGTTTGGCGCGCTTCACACCCATGAAAAAGACTACTTAACGTGGATTTCAGACACCCTAGGACACTTCAAAACCTAATACTCTAATACTAAGTTTGTCACGACCCAAACATAGACCAGGATCGGGATACGGGACAAGAGACCCCGAGAGTCTCCAAGTCGACCAATGGCATGAACATAACATCTATACTCAACATCATACAGCAAAAGTTCAATATAATCAACATAGAGGAATTATACATATATATATATATATCAAGTTAAAACTAAATCAAATCACGACAAGCTGATTTCTACATAACGTGTGAAAAGCCTCTAACACAACTAATGAGCTGATGGGACAACACCCCCAACTAGCTCGACAAAGTCTGAAACTGAAAGGAACATAATGAAATATAAATGACTGAACATCCTCGAAGGATAAGGACTCACGGCAACCAGCTAGATAGGTCAGAGAGGGAGGCAAGGGCTAAGGATACTGCTGAGACTAATCCCTCGGACCTGTATCATAAAATGATACAGCATAGAGTATACGGTCAGTACTTGGAATGTAATGAGTATGCAAGGTAAGTAAAAAAACAGACAATTAAAATATATAAGAGTTCATGAGAGTCGGACAACATGATCATAACATATATATCATAATGTAAACATAAGGGCTCAAGGTTTTCAAAACATTCATAAATCAGTAATGATCATAATCATGGGAGAAAAGCTTCATTAAACATAACTTAAGCCAAATTAATGTAAACATAACCACCCGTAAATTATGAGGAACATTGGGAGGACTCGTCATAACCGACACCATCATGATAGAGCTTACATAATGCCCCAACTATCTCACTCAAGTGGGTAGAGCCATCCCAGGCTTGCCAGGCAAGGGACGTGCAGTGCCTGATATCACGCAAAGGGGATCCATTAACATTTGTACATACATATATATAAAAACCTATGATGGCACGTAGTTCTGAGACACCAGCATAGTTCTTTGAATACCGGGCTACTCGGTGCTAGACCATGCTCTCAAAAATATACATATCAGGGATCATATAGTAACTGTAAAATCATTCATTAAGTTCATGGCCGAATAAATAATAACATCATTGATCCGCATAAATACATGATTAGCTATAAACAAGGGCCCATGAATTGGCCAAGAATCATAAATCCGTAAATCATGAAATTCATGCATTCTTGTAAAACATGTATAACTTGACATTTCATAAATCCATGATAAGTACTTAAGAGAAATCATATCATAAAGCATAAATCATAATTGGGATAATTAAGATCAAGATCATAATGAAATCATAACTTGACTTTTCATAAAACGTACATAATTGGGCAGTATTAGATTTAAATTCAAATTTATAAATTTATATTCAAAATAGTCATAAAATCTGCCCATAGACCATAAAACATAATTTAATACATGAAAGTAATTGACCCATAGACGGATCACAGAGAATTTCACAAAAATTTAAATAAACCTCATAGATCATGAAACTTGAATTCTAAAATTGAAATCCATGGAATTTGAGAAGAGTTTAGTGCATGAGAGTGAAAGGAACTCTCATTCATGGCCTCACATACCTGGGTAAGTTGATCTTACACTCTTCCTTGAATGCCCAAAGGAAATTGAAGGAGAATTGATGGATTTTAGCCTTGATCACCCCTAGGAACCTTCTCGTCTTGCATGCATGGAGAGGAGTGACTTAGAATGAGCCAAACCCTCTTAAAAAAATTCTAACTAAGCTTAAAACGACATAGTTCAGGGCATAGTAACTTAGGAATTACGAAAAAGCCCTTAATAAATTCGTAGAGAAAAACACACTACCAGTCCCAACGAGGGACTGGACGACTCGTGCCCACTGACCACGACTCATGGTCACCTTCTCGTTTCCTGCACTATCAAATCCTTTCTGAGGGTCACCACAAGGGACACCACGACTCGTGGTGTACCCAATGACTCGTGGTGACCAAGTTGTTGTCCACACTGCCCAACCTACTTCATCCTTAGACCATACTTGACCTCGGTTGACCTAACAAATTGTGGTGCTAACCACGACTCGTGGTCACACTCGTGGTCACCCCAAAATAGAAAATCTAATCCATGGCCAAACTTCTCCCCACAAGTCACTCCACGACTCATGGTGCTCCCCACAGGTCATGGGACGACTCGTCTTGTGACCTGGTGCAGAAAATTCAGTTTTCTCCATTTCAACTCCCAGGTCTAATTTTAGGATTTTCGAGGTATTACAACTCACCACTGCAAGCTGATCAAGTCTAAAACATATCTAACCGTGGGGCTGAGTCTGAGTATCTAGATCAATATCATGAAATAATATAGCATAGGGTATGCAGTGAGTACTTTGAATGTACTGAGTATGTAGAGTAAGTAAAATATTCTAGTAAGACAATAAAAGAGATCATGAGTGAAAGATCGTATAAAACATGAGAATTGATCATGAATTTAGTATAAAAGCTCAAAAAACTATGATATAAAGTAGATCATGACTGAATTCATATGGAAAAACCCAATAAAATATATTTTGAAGCAGATCATCATAAGTCGTAAAATCATAAATCATGAACATGAATATATACATATATAGAAATTAAGGAACAATAGGAGATTCTTATAATGGACATACCCCACACGAGCGTACATGGAGCCTGACTTGTAAAACCCTAGTTGGGAGGGCATTCATACCTTGCCATGGGTAAGAACCATGACTAGCGCTCGTGACTCAAGGCGACAATCTCTAATAACAATGACCCATGCATGTGCCCATTGAGGCATGGGAGACACTCTCAAATAGCGAGGATCTGATATTCCTCTGGCTAAGAGAAACATTCTCTACTGTTGAGAATTTCTTATCCTACGGTGGCATGTAGTTCTAAGACTTGGGTACACTAGAACCTCGATCTATCCCAGTCTACTCAGTTCTAAATAATACTCCCAAAACATATGTAGTGTTCATATCATAATCATGAAACACGGGTTTGCATGGCTAGTTTAAAAGAAATTCATAATATCTTAACATACGTGAACTAGCCATGGAAATAGTGTCGAAGGCTATCCATGATACATAAACTTGATTTTTCATGAAATTCTAACATACTTGAATAAAACTTCATAACTCGAAATCATAAACTCATAAGCTTAAGATTTGTAAACATTCATGTATACATTAATCATTTATCATAACTTGAAATCATAGGCTCATAAATTTGGAAATCATAAGATCATGCATAATTGGATAAAATCATTATAAACTTGAAATCATGAATTTATGAGGAATTTGAGGGTCAAATCTGCCATAAAAACCATAATTTGTCAATTGAAACATGAGGGAAATAAACTCATAGAAAGATTATTAGAAGATTTCTTTGAATTGGGTCTAACCATAGAATTTTCATAAAACTTGATTGGAGACGTGAATTCATGATATAGAGAATAAATTGGACATGAAGGTGGAAGAAATCCCCATTCATAACCCTAAATACCTGGGTAAATGTTCAAAACTTGTCTTGAAGATCCAAGAGGAACTGAGAAGTTGGAGGTGATGAACCCTAGCTTCTTCTTGAGAGGAAAATCAAACCTATGGGTGTTTGAAGATAATGAGAATTTAGGATAAGTTAAACCCTTTAATCTAACCCTTATAAATCTTAAAACGACTTCATTTAGGAGTTAAAAGCATAGGGGTTTACTAAAATACCCTCAAACTGCCGAAATAAAGCCTAAAATAGGTAGAATCAATGACCAAAGGGATGGGTCATTGGTTGATAGGAAGACTCGTATTGAGGTTCTTCCAATGTCTTTCTAGTTCCACTAAATCACTCATAACTTTTTACTCCAAACTCTGATTGACGCAAGGTCAGATGCATTTGAAAGAACATTCAAAGGGCTTCAATTTGATGTGTTTCGAGTTACCCGAATACTCTTTGTAAAATGGGAGTTATGGCCATTTGAAGTTGACCATTGTAAGAACTTATACAAAACTCAATTGGTAAGAAGACGCTCAATTCAACTTTTTGCTAGAGGTTCCTTATGATCTTAATTTGTATCCAATGCACTTCTCACACTTAAAACTTGATCATAACACCTAATCTCCATTAAATTCATTGGGCTCAGGTCTTTCCACATACCTAGAACTGTTCCAAACTTAGCCCAAAATTCTGAGGCAATACAATATCTCAACTCGCGACTGAAATGACGACCGGCACAATCAAACAACGGTCCATACAATCCCCTTATGTTTGGAATCACATATAATGACCCGTTGATCTGTTGAATGACTTGTTTTGAGAGTCATTATTTGGTCCTAGTATTGTTTTTCTATTGTTTTGTGCTACCAATCTCGAGTCTAATCTAAGCGACTTTTCAAGTATTACAATATCTCTCCCTTGGGAATATTCTTCCTTGCATGTTGGCTAACTAAGCTGAAAGGATAGGGAAAGAATTGCAATCCCACAAGTGAATAGCTATGCAAAAATTTGATGGAGTGACTAACTCCGAACATGAAACACATGACTAAACTGAATTCATAAAATATATATGCATGCTAAGACATGAGAGGAACTGAGATACATGAACTTGATGTTAAGTTGAATAGTGTACTGAGGAGAAACTATTTCCTCAAATTGGAGCTGAGCTGGTAAGGATAGAGTTATCAATCTCGAACTGCTTTCTACTATTGGACTAGCTATCATGGTATCTGATCTAACCAGAGCAAGGAAATTATAAGCATGAATCATTTGAGAGATTTATGTTGAGCATATACAAGGTGTAGAATGATATTATAAGTCATTAAGGCGAGCTTTAATGACTGAGTTTTTAGAGTTGAGCATACTGAGAGACATGAGTTTACACGCACAACGAGTTTCGCGACATGAAGCTAAGACTTACAGATTCATGGAGTAAGACTGGGATCGCTGAGGAAGCGGTCACCTACCATTTTGGAAATCTGAACATAAGCATGAGTAGAGTTTAGTGCTGACTGAACATAAAGGAGAATGTCTGATTAGGAATGGATCGACATCCCATAGATCTCATTTCTAGAACTCCCCTACTAGAAAACTCACTTTGCCCTTTAAATTGTCATCTCCCTATTAGATTAATGTCATCATTATTTAACTTGTCATCTCCCTCTTAGATAAATGTCATCATTCTAAGGCTCTTGGACCCTTTCTTGAGGCTAGTCTGACATCACTAACTCTTGACTTCCTGTTCACCTCTGGACGGTAGAACTTAGATGGGTCGTTCTTAGTAAAGTTTCAAATCCTAGTAGATGTCGTCCCTTTGGTAGTGTTCATAGGTGCTATTGCCTGTTGGTTAAGCTGAGTGGCCATGGCATGCATCAATATTCTAAAGGAAGCCCCGAGCTTTGCTTGGGTAACTTGCCCACTAAGGGGGCCTACTGGAGTTGGTGGGCTGGTGGATTTCTGCTGTCGCTGTCTCTTCCACTGTCTCTTTTGGGAGGAATTCTCCACAAACGTGTATAGAACAAGTTAGAAGAATGGAGAGCTGGACTTTATCGCACGATATAGGACATGAAATAAGGGAAGTTTCTTAAAATATCTTGTAACCTCTTCCTCATATATTTGGCACACTTCACACCCATAAAAAAGACTCCACTTGACACGGCTTTTAGACACCCTAGGACACTCTAAAACCTAATGCTATGATACCGAGTTTGTCATGACCCAAGTATATGGACCCTAGCCTGAGACACTTAACGCTATTTCTTTCCCTCACCAGAGATCAACGGGTTGAACCTTATAGAGGTTGATACCACCATCAGATCTGGAGATTTAAAAGAAAAATTCAACTTTGGAAGATAACTTTCTTTTGAACTCATTACATGTTCTCCAATTATTTTGTGTACTTGATAATAGTTAGAGGCTGAAATATCATCTAGATAGTAGCATCTTACTAGACTTTCTTAACAAAGTCCTGGTTTAGCATC
Organism: Datura wrightii; assembly: GCA_035772735.1. NCBI lineage: Eukaryota > Viridiplantae > Streptophyta > Magnoliopsida > Solanales > Solanaceae > Datura > Datura wrightii. Next base: position 110,998,088 of record JASDFA010000018.1, read on the forward strand.
AAATGAACACTCAAAAACTTTCACAAGGTGCATGATACTATAACCAAGTGAATTTCCTTTAGACTTTTATGTTTGCAAGGCTCGTAAAATGACTACTTTATCTATTAATTCTTTCATGAAAATAACTTGTATCAAATGAAATATGATTCTGGATGCCTCTTTTGTTAATATGTAATCCTTCTTCTTAACTGTAGTGTCCCAATCTTTTCTAAATTAATTATTCTCATGCCTTTACTTTGTATGTCCTGGAAGTATTGAACTAAAAATTACCTACTTAAACAAAAACCAAGTTAGCTAAATAATCAGCAAAAGTATTTCCTTCCTGGAGGAAATATTGTACCCTTGTTATCACAATCTTCCTCATCAAGTTGTTAATAGTGTTGACTTCTAGTTCCACACACCATGGAACATCCCATATCCCTTATAGTAATGTACCATTGCAAGAGAATCAGTTTTTACAATAACATTACACAGCTCATTCTTAGTGCAATAGACCAAGCCTTCTCTAATAGCCGTAGCTTCAGCCACTAAATTATCGGAGTCAATCATTTTCACTCCTTTTGCAACCAATATATTTCCATCCTGATCTCTAATGCAAAAGGTTGCAGAGCTAGGCCCATAATTTCCCGTAGAAGCTTCATCAGTATTATATTCCAGCCAACTATTAGGAGGAAGATCCCATAATTGGCTTTGTACCCTTCTAGAGATGCTACATATCTAGGCCAATTTTTATACCAGGATCCCAACTGAATCTCAACTTAATCAATTTCAAAATTTTATCAACGATATCCCATATGTAATACCCTAGAAGCTCTAAGATCAGACCCTAGAGTGAAATGGAGAAAAATTGAAAATTCTACACCAAATCACGGAACGAGTCGTTTTGTGACCCATGGGGAAGACCACAAGTCATGAGGTGACACGTGGTGAGGTACTGTACTTGAGTTGAAAAAAATTATTGATGGGGTCACCACGGGCATGACCACGAGTCATGGTCAAACCCCATGACTCGTTGGGTGAATTGTGGTCAACATGTAACTAATGATCTAAGGTTTGAGGCAGTGGAGCTAACGAGTGGTGACCACAAATCGTGTTCACTGGTAATGATTCATACAATGGCCCGTTATAAGTTGCAGGCAAAACCTCGATAGTGTACCCAATGATCGATGTAATGACCCGTGGTTGGTGGCAATGACCCGTTAGGTCCCTCATGGGGACTGACGAACAGTTATTTTCTATGAAGTTATTAAGGGTATTCTCATCATTCCTATGATCTAGAGTCCTATACTATGTCGTTTTAAGCCATTTTCAGGGTGTATTAAGATAGGTGAAGTCATTCTAGCCTATTCTCAACTCATGCATGCAAGTTAGGGAGTTAAAGAAGAGATCAAGCTTAAGCCCTTCCAATTCTTCTCAAATTCCTCTTGGGCGATCAAGGAAGTGTAGGAATCAACTTTAATTAAGTATATAGGATTATGAGTGGGTGAATCCATTCAAACCCATGCCCAATCTCTTTCTAAATCATGAAATTCCTATATTGATTCTATAGCATTTTAACCCAATGCATGAGATTGTTAATTTACTATATGGGTATGATTTAAAGATGTCTTTATTATTGAATTATAATTAATGGCAAGTTTTATATTATTTTCAATTAAAAATCATGTTTCATGCTTTATAAATCAAAATGCCCAATGATGAGAAGTTCATGAAAGTTGAGATTTATGATAAATGTTCAAGTATGATGAGATATTTATGATGAAAAGCATGTTTTCAAGTTACCCATGTTTAAGATCATGTTTTGAGTGAATTATGTATTTTCAAGCATGTTAAAGTATCGGGCAAGGCCCATGTGTTCAAGTATGATTATGATTTTTCAAACTTAAGCTTACCACATAGTTTTGGAGTGAAGACTCCCATTTATGTTTAGCTTGTGGTATGGTTTGAGCCAAGGCTTCTCATGTATGATTCATATTTATGTATTCATGATCATTTAGCTTCGTCAATAAATGATGGTCATCTTTGTTGAAAAATGATGGAGAGCATATACATGTTTTAGGAGTAGTGTCTAGCACCGAGTAGGCTATGGGTCAGTCAACCTATGCCTCAGAACTATGTGCCAATATAGGTATGATCAGAATATATTGGCACCTCTTATTTGAGCTATCCCCTACCCCGATTGAGCCATGAGCTTGATATCGATATTATGGTATCGTCCTTAGTCCTGGCAAGGCTTTGAACGGCTCTACCCACTTGAGTGTGATAGTTACGACCACCTAAGCTCTATCATGGTATGTCAGTTAAAAGATGAGTCTCCCATTGTTCCTCATAATTTTAGTTATGCATGTTTGTCATTCATGATATATATATTGTTCAGTTTTATTTATGATTATCGAATTTCAGTTTTGGGTCAATCTATTCAGGTATGATGTTATGTTATGTTGAGATCATGGTTTCCAAAATATAGCATATAAGGCCTACTCTCATATTCTTATTTTGTTTATAGTTTATATTATGCATGTTTCTAATCATTTTACTTATGTAAGCGATTTTACTTACCTTGCATACTTGGTACATTCCACGTACTGACCGCATACTCTATGATGTATCATTTTATGATACAGGCCTTGACACTCAAACTCAGCCCCATCCATAGCATGCCTATCAGAGTTAGCATCCCGCATCTATTGATGAGTCCTCCTTTTTTGAGGACCATGCGTATTTAGTTCTCTTTATGTACTTTCAGTTTTCAGTTATATCGAGTTAGTTGGGGGACTGTCCCATCAACTCATCAGACTTAGAGGCTTTTCAAACAAAAGGATGTAATCAGTTTTAGATTCATGTGTATTTATGATGTTGTGCTTATTTCTGACTTCCACTAAGCTTATCATGTTAAACCTTCTGTTTTTATTGACTGAGTTAGATGTATGTTCATGCCATGGGTCGACTTGGAGCCCCTCGGGGTTCCTTATCCCATGTCTCGATCTAGGCCTATGTTCGGGTCATGACAAACTTGGTATTAGAGCAATATATTTTGAGTTTCCTAGGGTGTCTGAAAGTCGCGTTGAGTAGAGACTTTTTCATGGGTGTGAAAAGCGCCACACTTATGACGAAGAGGCTACGAGACGTTTAGAAAATGTTTTCTTCTTTCATGATCTATGTCATGCGATGAAATGCCTCCCTATCCTTCTAAATCATACTATTTGCGATTGCAGAATCTCCCTGCAGAGTTAACAATAGGAGGAATGAGAATGGAAATGATCATGAGGATGGCAACAGAGATGGGCACCAAAAAGCCCCACTAGTCCAGAAGCACCAAGACTCGGAACCGATTGCCCATGCTAAATTTCGAGCAGCTATTCAGATGCTAGCGCAGGACTTGACCGCACAGTTCAACCAGTAGGAAGTGGCACATGTTCACAAAATGGAAATGCAGCAGCAGCTCGAGTCAGAGATTTCTTGAGGATGAACTCGTCAAAATTCCTTGGGTGGAAGGTGGACGAGGATCCACATGAGTTTGTTGATGAGATTGTGAAGATTGCCTAGGTCATAGGGGTGAATGGAGTTGAGTGTGTTGAGTTGGGCTCATATCAGTTGAAAGGGGTCGCACACATATGGTTCAGACAGTGGAGAGATAGTAGGGCAGCCGGAGCAGGCCCTATCAGTTGGGAGGAGTTCCATGTTGCGTTTCTAGATCAGTTTTTCCCTCGTGAAATGAGAGAATTGAAGGCAGCTAAGTTCATAAATCTCAAGCAAGGAAATATGACAGTGCAGGAATATGCTCTAGATTTCACTCATTTGTCAAAGTATGCCCCAGAGTTAGTGGTTGATTAGAAGGCGCGTGTGAGCAAGTTTGTTCATAGGGTGGCGGGCTATTTGGACGAGGATTGTAGGACTGCTATGCTCCATCAGGATATGGATTTCCCTTGGATAGTCTTATACACCCAGCAGATGGAGGAGGCGTATATGAGGGAGAGAGAGACCAAGAGGGCTAGGACTAATAGCTACAGATTTTCTCAGCCGAGGTTAGGCGGTGGGCACCGATAGCAGACCCACCAGAAATCTTCAACCCCAGTATCTTCAGCATTGAATGTGTCATACAGACCTAGGCACGGTCAGAGGAGGCGAGCATCAGGCTCTAGGGGCCAAATAAATAGACCCGCAGATTCTAGCATCCCAGTTTGCGGTAGATGTGGCTGGGGGCCCACGGGAGTGCTTGGTAGGTACAAGTGCTTACTTTGGGTGTGGGGAGCCCCGGCATATGCTTAGAGATTGCCCAGAAATGAGACAAAGCCATGATGGGGGTCGAGGCCCAGCTTCCAGTTCAGCAGCTCCACCCGTACGCGCAGCACAGCAGGGGGCATCTACTAGCACAGGTGGTGGTCAGCGCCAAAACAGTTTCTATGCCTTAGCATCCCGCCAGGAGCAGGAGGTCTCCTCAGATGTAGTCACTGGTATGTTATGAGTTTTCCATCTTGATGTATATGTTTTGTTAGATCTAGGGGCTACCTTTTCTTTTGTGACACCTTACGTGGCCAGTAGTTTCGGAATCAGTCCCGAAATCTTGTCAGAACCCTTCTCAGTCTCTACTCCAGTGGGTGATTCAGTCGTAGCAAGATGAGTGTATAGAAGTTGCCCAGTCATAGTCCTTTAGAAAGTCACCTCAGTAGATTTAGTAGAGTTATCCATGACCGATTTTGATGTTATCCTCAGCATGGATTTGGTGTTTGCATGTTATGGCTTAGTTAATTGTAGAACCCGAGTAGTAGAATTCAGATTTCCAGGTGAGCCAGTTATAGAGTGGAAGGCTACGTAGTTCAGTTATGCCTGTAGGTCATTTTATTTCCTACCTTAAGGCTAGAAAGATGGTTTCTAAAGGTTGTGTGTACCATCTAGTTAGGGTTAAGGATGCTACATCCGAGACCCCGACTATCCATTCAGTCCCAGTAGTATGTGAGTATCTAGAAGTTTTCCCAGATGATCTACTAGGAATCCATCCCGAGCGGGAAATTGATTTTGGTATTGACCTTCTTCCCGATACGTAGCCTATATCTATTCCTCCCTACAGAATGGCTCTTGTAGAGCTAAAAGAGTTGAAGGAATAGTTGAAGAATCTTTCGGTTAAGGGTTTCATTAGACCGAGCAAGTCCCTATGGGGTGCACCAGTTCTCTTTGTTCGAAAGAAAGACAGTTCTTTTCGTATGTGTATTGATTATCGACAATTGAACAAGTTCACCATCAAGAACAGGTATCCTCTACCTAGGATTGATAATTTTTTTGACCACCTTCAAGGTGCCAATTGCTTTTGAAGATAGATCTCAAATCCGGGTACCATCGGCTTAGAGTTCAGGAGAGCGACATCCCCAAGACAGCATACAGTATGGTCATTATGAGTTTGTAGTTATGTCTTTTGGACTAACAAATGCTCCTGTGGCTTTTATGGACTTGATGAACAGGGTGTTCAAGCCATACTTGAATATGTTCGTGATCGAGTTCATTGATGACATCCTGATATACTCTCGGAGCGAGGAGGAGCATGTTGTTTATTTGAGAGTGGTGCTACAGACTCTCAAGGACCGCCAATTATATGCCAAATTCAGCAAGTGTGAGTTTTGGTTGAACTTCGTGGCATTTTTGGGCCATGTGGTATCAAGCGAGGACATAAGGGTGGACTCTCAAAAAATAGAAGCGGTGAAGAATTGGCCTAGACCGGTGAATCCTTTTAATATCCGAAGCTTTTGGGCTTAGCTGGCTACTATCGAAGGTTTTTTTAGGGTTTTTCATCCATTGCAGCACCATTGACTAAATTAACCCAAAAGAAAGTGAAATTTCAATGGTCGGAGGCTTGTGAGACGAGCTTTTAGGAGTTGATGACTCGACTTACCTCAGCGCCAGTGTTGACCCTACCCGAGGGTACCAATGGGTCGTGGTGTATTGTGATGCTTCAAGGATTGAGCTTGGGTGTATATTGATGCAGCACAGAAAAGTTATAGCTTACGCTTCTAGAAAGTTGAAAGTGCATGAAAAGATTTACCCGACCTATGATCTTGAATTGGTGGCAGTGGTATTCGCCTTGAAGATATGGAGGCATTATTTGTACGAGGTCCATATAGATGTGTTTACGGACCATAAGAGTCTACAATATGTGTTTACCCAGAAGGATCTCAATCTTCGTCAAAGGAGGTAGTTGGAGCTACTCAAGGACTATGATATGAGTCTCCTTTACCATCCGGGAAAGGATAATGTGGTAGCAAACACACTTAGTAGACTCTCTATGGAGAGTGTGTCCTATGTGGATGAGGGAAGAAAGGAGCTGGTGAAGGATGTGCATCGACTTGCCAAATTGGGAGTTCGTTTGGTTGATTTGACCAATGGCAGTGTTATAGTTCAGTACAGATCAGAATCATACTTGGTGACTAATATAAAATCTAGACAAGACGAGGATCCTATTTTGGTGAAGTTAAAGGAAGCCATTCAGAATCAGAAGGTAGAGGTCTTCTCCAAAGGGGGAGATGGTGTGCTTCGATACCAGAGTCGCTTATGTGTTCTGAATATGGATGATTTGAGGAACCGGATGTTGCACGAGACTCATGGATCTAGGTATTCAATCCATCCAGGTGCCACCAAGATGTACCATAACTTACGGGAGGTCTATTGGTGGAATGGCATGAAGAAGGACATCGCAGAATTTGTAGTTAAGTGCCCAAACTATCAGCAAGTGAAGGTTGAGCATCAGAGACCCAGAGGTGTGCTTCAGGATATCAGTATTCCTACTTGAAAGTGGAAAGAAATCAATATGAACTTCATCATAGGGTTGCCTTGAACTTGTTGGCAATATGACTCCATTTGGGTTATTGTAGAAAGATTGACCAAGTCGCTCACTTTCAACTAGTCAAAACCACCGATTCCGTGGAGGATTATGCTAAGTTATACATTCGAGAGTTGGTTCGGTTGCATGGAGTGCCCTTATCCATCATATCAGATAGAGGTACTCAGTTTACCTCTCAGTTTTGAAGATTGTTTCAAAATTGGCTTGGGACTCAGGTCAAGCTTAGCACAGCTTTTCACTCGCAAACTGATGGTCAGGCGGAGCAGACTATTCATACTCTTGAGGACATGCTGAGAGAATGCGTGATTGACTTCAAAAGTAGTTGGAATGATCATTTGCCTCTTATCGAGTTTGCATACAATAACAGCTACCATTCCAGTATCCAGATGGCTCATTTGAGCGCTCTCTACGGGCGGAGATGTAGGTCGCCTATTGGTTGGTTCGAAGTTGGTGAAGCTGCAAAGATAGGACCAGATTCAGCTCATACGGGAAAGGTTGAAAATAGCTCAAGGTCGCCAGAAGTCCTATGTCGATGTGAGAAGGAGAGAACTTGAGTTCCAAGTGGGTGATTGGGTGTTTCTAAAGGTGTCTCCTATGAAGGGAGTGATGAGGTTTGGAAAGAAATGAAAACTCAGCCCTCGTCATGTTGTCCCCTACCGGATTGAGAAATGGGTTGGCAAGGTGGCATATGAATTGGAGTTTCCCTCAGAATTATCTTTCATGCATCTTGTTTGCCATGTATCACTATTGAAGAAATGTTTGGGTGATCCCGCTCTAGTTGTCCCGATGGACAGTGTTGGGGTGAAAGACAGCCTTAGTTATGAAGAGGTTCTGGTGGAAATAATGGATCGTCAAGTTCGAAGGCTAAGGAATAAGGAAGTAGCTTCAGTTAAAGTCCTATGGAGAAATCAGCATGTTGAGGGAGCTACATGGGAAGCCGAAGCAGACATGATGGATAGATACCCATATTTATTCTCTACCAGCTCAGTTCCATCTTGAGGTATCATTTTTTCCCTAGCACTCTAATTAGTTTCATGTTCAGTTCATGTGCCTGAGTTTCTTTTATGTCAAAGTATGTGTGTATGGTTTGTAAATTTGGTTCAGCCATGTAGTTTAGTTTGGAGGTAGTCATTCCGTCTATTTTCAGCTTAAATGATCAATATTTGAATATGATGATTGCATTTATCTATTTTTCTATATGTTTTTCAACATTCGAGGACGAGTGTTCCCAAGGGGAAGATATTATAATACCCCGGAATCCCTAAGATCAGACCAGGGAGTGAAATGGAGAAAAACTGAAAATTCTGCACCAGGTCACAGAATGAGTCGTTCTGTGACCCATGGGGAAGACCATGAGTCATGAGGTGACTCGTGGTGAGGTACTGGACTTGAGTTGAAAAAAATTGTTGATGGGGTCACCATGGGCATGACCATGAGTCGTGGTCAAACCCCACGACTCGTTGGGTGAATCATGGTCAGTAGGTAACTAATGATCTGAGGTTTCAGGTAGTGGAGATACCGGTAATGATTCGTACAATGGCCCGTTATGAGTTGCAGGGGAAACCTCGATAGTGTACCCAACAATCGACGTAACGACCTGTGGTTGGTGGCAACGACCCGTTAGGTCCCTCATGGGGACTGACGAACAATTATTTTCTATGAAGTTATTAAGGGTATTCTCGTCATTCCTATGCTCTAGGGTCCTATATTACGCCGTTTTAAGCCATTTTCAGGGTGTATTAAGATAGGTAAAGTCATTCTAGCCTATTCTAAACCCATGCATGCAAGTTAGGGAGTTAGAGAAGAGATCAAGCTTAACCCCTTTCAATTCTTCTCAAATTCCTCTTGGGCAATTAAAGAAGTGTAAAAATCAGCTTTAATCAGGTATGTAGGATTATGAGTGGAGTGAATCCGTTCACACCCATGTCCAATCTCTCTCTAAATCATGAAATTCCTATGTTGATTCTATGAAATTTTAACCCAATGCATGAGATTGTTAATTTACTACATGGCTATGATTTAAAGATGTCTCTATTATTGAATTATGATACATGGGAAAGTTTTATATTGTTTTCAATTAAAAATCATATTTCATGCTTTTTAAATCAAAATGCCCAATGATGAGAATTTCATGAAAGTTGAGATTTATGATGAATATTCAAGTATGATGATATATTTATGATGAAAAGTATGTTTTCAAGTTACCCATATTTAAGATCATGTTTTCGAGTGAATTATGTATTTTCAAGCATGTTAAAGTATCGGACAAGGCCCATATGTTCAAGTATGATTATGATTTTTCAAACATAAGCTTACCACATGGTTTTGGAGCGAAGACTCCCATTTATGTTCAGCTTGTGGTGGTTTGAGCCAAGGCTCCTCATGTATGATTCAGATTTATGTATTCATGATCATTTAGCTTCGTCAATAGAAGATGATCAGCTTCCTCGAAAATCGATGGAGAGCATATGCATGTTTTGGGAGTAGTGTCTAGGACCGATTAGTCTATGGGTCATTCAACCCTATGCCTCAGAACTACGCGCCAACGTAGGTATGATCAGAATATATTGGGACCTCCTATGTGAGCTATCCCCTACCCCGATTGGTCAACGAGCTTGATATTGATATCATGGTATCATCCTTAACCCTGCTTTGAACGGCTCTACCTACTTGAGTGTGATAGTTGGGACCACGTAAGCTCTATCATGGTATGTCGGTTAAAAGACGAGTCTCCCATTGTTCCTCATTATTTCAGTTATGCATGTTTATCATTCATGATGTGTGTGTGTATAAATATATATATATATATATATATATATATATATATATATATGTACACACACATGTGTTCTAAAGAAGGTTTGACCCAATATTCAGTTTTACTTATGATTATTGGATTTCAGCTTTAGGTCAATCAATTCAGTTATGATGTTATGTTATATTGAGATCATAGCTTCCAGAATATAGCATACAAGCCCTACTCTCAGATTCTTATTTTGTTTATATTTTTATTATGCATGTTTAAATAATTTTACTTATTTAAGTGGTTTTACTTACCTTTCATATTTGGTACATTCCACGTACTGACCACATACTCTATTCTGTATCATTTTATGATACAGGCCCCAGCACTCAAACTCAGTCCCGTCCTTAGCCGGCCTATCAGAGTTAGCATCCCATATCTATTGGTGTGTCCTCATCTTTCGAGGACTATGCGTATTCAGTTCTCGTTATGCACTTTTAGGTTTCAGTTATAGCGAGTTAGTTGGGGGCCTTTCCCATCAACTCATCGGACTTAGAGACTTTTTAGACAAAAGGATGTAATCAGTTTCATATTCATGCGTATTTCTGATGTTGTGCTTATTTCAGAATTCCGCTAAGTGTATCATGTTAAACCTTCTATTTTTATTGATTGAGTTAGATGTATGTTCATGCCATGGGTCGACTTGGAGTCCCTCGGGGTTCCTTGTCCTGTGTCTCGATCCGGATCTATGTTCCCGTCGTGACACCATATAACCTTACCAACATAGTAAAATCCTTCATGAAGGATAGTGTTTCTCTTTTTCCATAAGAACTATAGAATTACAATAAGGACGGCCTGGTATACAACATGTAATATAGGATTCGCTTTTCTAGACCACCATTTCTTCATTGTTTGCTTCAGTTGAACTAAAGAACCAGTGATGCCTGCTGCTCTTACAAAATAGTATCATATAGTAGCTGCAATTGCACCTCTTAGAAATAAATGCTCTATAGTATTAACCTTAGGAGTAGAACAACATCTGCATAGCTATGAGATATTAGGATTCCATGAATACATTATTACAGCTATTGGAACCTTACCATGCCAAATTCTCCAAGAAAGAATAGAGAATTTGAAGAGTAAGCCTTTCATCCATAAGAGCTTCAAATCTTCATTGATATCTTCTTTTTTACTCAATTCCAAGAACTTTTAATACTAAACTTTCTAATACTAGTTTTTGTCCACCAGGGTTTATCTCCTTGACTACAGAATTGAACATTACGTAAATTTTGCTTGACATGATCTACCACATAATCTGGTATATATGATTTCATGACTTCAAAATCCCAACCTTCTTTTGTTAAAAATTTTCATGTATCTCTCAGAGGATGTGTCACCACCATTTGGTTCCCACCACAAATATTGCGTTATGATCTCCCAGTTTTCTAACATATGCTTCCAAATCTAAGAACCTCCTTTTCATTCAATAAGAGTGGGTATCTACTTCTTTCAATATTTATTCCATAGGAAATTGGACCATAAGTTGTTTGTGTCCTAAACCTCCATCACAACTTAGTATACATAGCCTTTGAAACATCAAACATAGATCGAAAATCAAGCCCTCCTTTCTGCTTTGGTAAACAGACTTTATTCCATACAAACCAATGTTTTCTCCTATCTAATTCTTTATTACTCTAAAAGAACCTAGAAAAGATCCTGTGAAGCTCCTTAATCACAGAAATAGGATAGATTATAGCAAAAAGACATAAATAGGAATTCTTTAAAGCACACTAGTAAGGAGAACCTCCTTAACCACTATAGGAAAGCATCTTTCCTTTCCAGGCTTAAAGCTTTCCTTTAACTCTTTCCAACAATTCTGGGTAATGTCGCTTTATTTTCCTACAATGAGTTAAGGGGTAGCATAAATATTTCATAGGAAAAATTTCTCTTCTCATCCCTATGCTCTATTCCACTTCTCGAAAATCCCTTCAGCTACATTTTGATGTAAATAAAAAAACTCTTCTCTTTGTTCACTATATTAAAGGTCCTAACATTTAAAATTTTAAAATCAATTACAATTCTATTAACTTATATCAATCCTTTATTTATTAAATTAACTAATTATTCATTATAATTTGTAACTGACAGTATGAAAAAATAAATTAAAAAGTGTATTTTTATTATGCATGAAGACGTTGTACTACTTGTTCTTATTTTTCTTCTTCTTCTTCTTATTTTTTTCAAATATTATATAACTGAAAAAAAGAAGAAGAAAAAGAATAGAAACACAACATACCTTAAGTCGGTTCAATTAATTGAATGCTCTTGTTATTCACTCTCTTTAGTTAAATCTACATTATTTCTTTCTTTTTAATTTATATAAAGATGTTTGACTAGACACATAGATTAAGAGAGAGAGAGGGAAAAAAAATTGAGCTGAAATCATCTTATAAAGGATAAAATGAAAAGTTTAAAATTAAGTTATTACTAAATATTTAAAATATGGAGTCTCATAGGAGAATATCATCAATCTTTTTACCTTTTTAAAAATAGTGTTCACACTTGAAAAAATAGTTATTTAATTATTTTTTTAATATTTAAGATTTTAAATTAATTAAACTTTATGTATTAAATCCTTACTTATTTGAAATATGTAAAAAATATTAGTATTTAGAAATTTAAAAGCGATTAAGATTTTATCTTTTAATAAATAATTACCCGTTGAATAAAATTGTCTTCATATGCAAATCGATCTTACGTTTAGAATTTTTGAAAATACGATTTAAAATTTCTACGATGTTTTTATTCACTGAAACAAGTATTATAACAAACTAAAGAAAAAACTAATACAAACTCTTAAACATAATCATTTATTAATTTAAAATTCATAATTTTCTTTCTAATTCTTATATTGTTATACAAACATATTTTTAAAATATTATTTATGTTATTTTGAAAAATTATATTTATTCGTATGAGGGACATGCGCGAGACGCATATGATTAAACTAGTTATTATAAAAGTGGAAAGCACTTTAGTATAAAATTAAATTACTAAAATACCCTTTATTAAATGATATTCTTACCCTTTATCTAAAAATAAGATTACTCTCCATTAAAATTTAACATTTAGTCATTATTAAAAAGTAGGACATTCCAAAAGTTTTGATAAATAAAATATTTTCAATAAATAATGAAAGATATAAAGTCATTCAAATGAATAAATATGCCAAAAATCATATTTCTAGGGCTTTTTTAATCTTTAAATTATTTACCATAGACCATTTACATTATTTTAAAAAGTTAAATATATTATTTGATTAAATAATTCAAATTAAATAATGAATTAAAGAAAATGAAAGACAAAATGAGATCAATTTTCAAGACACTCATTATTAAATTTTAATAAAAAAAATTTCATAAATAATAAAAGATAGAAAGTCATTCAAATGAATTAATATGCCAAAAATCATATTTCTAAGTCTTTTTTAATCTTTAAATTATTTAGCATAGACCATTTACATTTTTTAAAAAAGTTAAATACATTATCCGATTAAATAATTTAAATTAAATTAAATATTAAAGAAAATAAAAGATAAAATGAGAACAATTTTCGAGACACTCATTATCAATTTTTAATAACTCTCGTCTCTTCTTCTTCATCATCTTCATCACTAGTTTCTGGATACGTGCTTCCCACGTGTATCCACATTAAATAATTAAATATAGAGTTGCAATAAATGTAAATTCAAAATGATTGAACTGGCGTTTTGGTTATCTTAGTTTACTAATCATGCTTTGATGATGATTAAGTATAAAGCGTGACAAGATCACCTAAATAAAATGAAAACAAAAAAAATTTCAACATTTATACAGAAAAGTGCAAGAATTATATAAGATACAAGTTACCATGATGGGCATAAATATAAGCCATGCGCCAAGAGTAAATTTAATCTGCAGGTTTAATGTTACTTCTATCAAGTTTATGGACATTTTATACAAACCCAAAATGCCAACAACAACAAAACAAGAAGGTAAATCAGAAAATATTTGAAAAACTATCAAAAAGAAGAAGAAAGAATGCAACAACTTTATATTACCTATTAAAAGGTGTAGTGTATGATCATGACACAAAGACGTATATTTTTTATATTGAGTCTGCTTAATCACACAGATATTCATTAGAGGATTGTGTATAAATACTATTGTAACCTGTAGAAACTTAGAAGATGAAACAATTGGAAGGTGAAAAGTTAGTATATGAAATAATAATTAAAAAATATAAAAGTGTAACCTTTAATAATTACTGGCAGGTGAAACAATCTTCCTCATTTACTCAGTCTTATATATATATATATATATATATATATATATATGATAAAATATTGATATTTAAATAAATATTAACTAAATTTTAATTTAGTGAAGGGACAATATGATAATATAACTTGTATTATTATTATTATTATTATTATTATGATTAATAATAATAAAAGTAGGACATTCAAATTTACAAAAAAAAAAAATTATAAATTTGAGAGACTATAATATTCTTTGAACAATAAATATATTATCTCTATAAAATAGTATATTAATTTTGAATAAGTTGAAGAATTGCATGGAATAACTAAAGAACTAAATTCACTTATCAAATTCAATGCATGAACCATTCAGAGGACCATTTTCCTCATACGTTTCCTCCATTAAAGTTCTCTTGAATTCTTACTTTAAAATTTAATCTTTCTTAGAGCAATAAGAGATCTATTAAAGTCACCCAATTTTTCTCAGATTTATGTAAGTTCTTTATACTTTTTTTAGTTGTTTAAATTTATAATTATTTTTTTTATTGATTTATTTTTATTTTATCAAGATATATTTAAATAAAAAATTAATAGATTTTTCATCATGTGATCTTTTCTTCCATTATATTTGTTGATTTCTTTGCCCATTATATCATAAGAATTTTAGTATTTTTAACTTCTCCCTTACATACTGCTATGAATTTTTAATTCAACAGTATTATGTTAGTGATGATGAGTTAAGACTTTTCAAGGGTTTGATTACTTTAATTATTTACAAATTTTTATTAGCCACTTTTGATAAACCTTTGATACAATTGCTTGATTTTTCTTTCTTTATTCGTTTTTTGCTGCAGGTAACTCATGTTGGTGTTGTGCTAGGGTTTGTCTAGAGCAAATAATATAAATATTGCATAATAATATTAATTTTTGACACTATTTTTTGTCATTTATTCCTCTTTTCTCTGTTTCTTTATTGATATTACAAGAATATTTTCTTAAAATTTTTGAAAATATGATATTGAGGTTGAGATTACTATAGAATTTATTTCTTCTTTAAGTAAATTAATTACTCTTTAATTATATGTCATGGTGTTATGCAGACTTGTATATTAATTTTTAAAATTACTTTTTATTTATATCGTGCATGTAGTAAGTTCTCAATAAATTTTTTGGTTTTAAGTATTCAAAATTATCTAGCAGTAACATTGATTTACAAAGTTTAATACGTCTTATATTTTATCATTTAAATCAAATGTGTACATGAATGAGTAAAAACTTAAATCAATTTCATTTGTCACTCTCGCAAGACTCTAGAAATACAACTTTTAGATTGGGATGAGAAAATTTTTAGTGAGGAGGAAATTAAAATTGAACTCAGAAATGTGTCTACGTGTTTATTTTTATGCAAACTTTCTTTCACAGTGTATTTATAATTAACAAGGCTAAATGTCTATGACAATTAAAGTAATTTTCTTTTGCAAAATTTTGTGTATTATCTCATTATGCACCTAATAACATAAAAATGTAACTCATTATATATTTTAAATATCAAGCTTTTGATTTGTTAATCAAATTTTACAGGTTCAAAAACATCTAATCACTTGCACGGGACTCACGTGCAAAGCACGTGTCCAGGACTAGATACACACATGCACTCTAAAACAAAGGGATGCCTGCGCAATTGATTTTAATTTTAATATAATTTATTAACATTTTGAATTTCAATTAACATAACCACATCATAAAGACATACATTATTGTAGTAACTACTGAGGTGCAAAAGTAGTAATCGGGAATAATACAAAGGTATGATGTCGTGAGTGATATCAAGAGGGCCCCTGCCCGTCTAAGGGGGAGTCCCTGACGGTCGAAGGGAGCGTCCTTGACTATCAAAGGGAAACATTCTCAGCTAAAGAGGATCCCTGACTGTCAAAGGGAGAGAGAAGGCTCTGATATAGAGGGTCAGTGGCTAAAAGTAAGTCCTGATCTGTCACACCCCGCCTTGGGGGGTATGACTGGCACCTGGTGCCCTACTACGACCTGACCTGCTGGACTGTTAAGCCTGGGCACATCTGGTGCCTGGCTGGCTTTGACTCACATTTCTGGAACCAAAGGGCTATATAACGGCTGTAAACACAGCCCCCGGCCCATTGGCCTATAGCCTTATGTACCTGTACTAACAGCTGACCAGAAACATAGCAATTCAGGGAAACCTATGCGGGCCGACAAGGCCACCATGTTGTCTAGTTATCTGCAACTCAATCATAAAGTATTAAAAGGCTACGTGACCGGCAAGGTCACCACTACTGATAACTATGGCCCCACACGACCATCACAATAGAAAGAAGGAATGCTAACAGCTATACAACTGCACGGCCTCACACGACCGGCTCATCTGACCACAGGAAATATATACAGACTGCAAGCCTCTAGGAAGAATAATAGAAATGATCGGGACAGGGCCCCGACCTAGCCGTACTGTACAGCAAAAAGGAACTGAACTACACCTCTAGAAATTCAGTCTCTGGATGACAGGAGCTGAATACTCGACCGCTGATGGGGATCACGTAGTATCGCCTACTCGTCTATGGGTACCTGCAGGCAAGTAATGCAGCGCCCCACTAGGCGTCAGTACCGCTGGTACTGAGTATGTAAAGCAATAACTGAAAGGGATATCTGAAATCAATAACATAACTGACAAAACTGAAATAAGAAGAACTAGATTAATTATCTGATGGTGTAGATCGTACCTGTTCTTAATCATACTGAAGGGAGTAGGAATCATACCTGGAGACATATCATTCTACTACTAATCTGCTCGTATCTAATGTAATATGGCATAACATACATAACATAACATGGCATACACAAACCTTACCCGGCCCCCATAAGCCGGGAGGTACAACCAGCACAGAATCTATACCCCTACCCCGGTCATCCCATCTCCTATAATGGCTGCAAGCATCCCGCCGGTCCCCTGGGTATGCACTTGGGCTCGCTGAGCCCCTGACTATAACTGCATCTGAGTCCGGAGGACTCCTGAATCTGCACCCGGGCGTATCCGCTCGACTGGGGTGTGTAAGGGCCGATCAAGGCACAAATATGGGGAAAACTGGCATCCCATCTTCGTCCCCTCTGGGACGGCATGCCACTCCGTGGAGCGGGCACAACTATTAACCCTGGGCGGTCATGGATGCTAGGTAGTCCAACCCCAAACAATACAACGGTCTCAACTAGTAATACTGTCTGTATATCTCACATACTGAGGCTAATAGGGGTAAGCTATCGTATATATTACATGCTGAGCTAATGATAGTAATCTGTACATATCTGTTACGTGCTGAGGCAGGTAAATATATATAAATACGAACATAATCCCCTGCCAGACTGTACTGGGGCAGATGCTATACAAGATAGTGTTTCTGCTGAAAACTATATTGTTTACTGAGTTTCTGTATTAACATGATTTCCTATTTCTAACATGCTTTCTAAACTTCATTTTAGTCTGCTATTCTGTTTCTGAAATGCTTTATGGATGCTGCATTCCCTAGCGGGGTTTCAACTGAGTACAACAATGTCTTAACATGTCATATTACATCACATACTGAGCATCCTGGGCAATCTCTAACACTTGCGTTAGAATCTATATCGTACTAGTAGGTTTCATACGCGTTACAACCCAATGCTTCTCATACTGTACCAATATTCATAATAACGCAATACTTGACTTCTGAACATTCTACTGGTCTATAAATTACTATGCTGTCTCAATATTACTTAACTTGCCGAAGAAACTAACTTTACATACCTTATCTTTGAACTATTCATCCGTCGGACGAGGCTCGGCCGGTACTTTAGCTATTTTATCCCAACTGCATTCATAAATACATCAATTAATACTAAATACAGCTTTATTGTAAAGAGCAACGTCACTTTCGATATAGTTTATAGCCTAAACTTAGGCTTATCGAAAGACGATCGAAAACTCGCTATTTTTCAGCGGCCCAGAAGGGAGAAGTATTCACGTCTCAGCTAGGAACACATAGACATTAATTTAGAGCAATTCTACTTACCTTAGTTCAGTGGCTCGCCGATTCGTCGGCCGTATTTCACGAAACTAAATCCGTAGAAATGCTCTCTGCTGCTAAATACTTTGGTATCTAGGATTAATTTGAGTTTGGGCAGCGTTTGGCAGCGTAATCGGACGAAAATATATAATTTCCTTCGTCTTCCTCTGCTTTACTGCGTGTTCTGGAATTTTATAAAGTGTTGAATGATTTTAAACCGAAGTGGGGGCTTTATATACTTGGGCCTGAACTTGGGCAACGTGTCACGGAGCCATCGCGGAGGCCTCACCTCCGTGACACGCTGCCATTGCGGAGGGGCTCTGCCTCGACTCCTCCCGCGATGGTTCGACGGGTTTCTCGTCCGATCTTTTTCCCGGCCTTTCTCTAGCACGTATGGCCTTCTAATATGCTTAACCAATGTGCGAATAGGTCGTCTAGGTGCCGAGAATTCTACGGGGTATAACATTGTCCCCCCCTTAAGAACATTCGTCCTCGAATGTACACTGTTATCTAGAGGACTACTTACTTTACTTTCTAGAAAAATTTCGGCAGAGTTTCCTTTGTAATATGGACTATCGCAAAAACCTGAAATGCAGAAAAGTCCAACACAGGCACTGCACATAATACTTTAAGATCCACTGAATAACTAGACGTCAATCTTTCTTTATCATTTACAACATACAACCATAAGGTACGGCATAAATAATACGGACATACCTGTCGCCTGATTAGGCCTGAAATAGGTGAGGGTATCTGGTTTTTATATCTTCTTCAGCCTCCCACGTCATTTCCTCCCGATTTCTGTTACGCCACAATACTTTGACAGATGCAACATCTTTAGTTCTCAGTCTGCGAATCTGTCTGTCTAAAATGGCTACGGGAATCTCTTCATATGCTAACTCTTCTGTGACCTGAACATCCTGAACTGGAGTTACCGTAGAAGGGTCCCCTACAAACTTCCTTAACATAGAAACATGGAATACTGGATGAACAGATGCTAATTCTGGAGGCAAGTTCAACTCGTATGCAACTCGGCCTATTCTTCGCCGAATCTGGTATGGCCCAATGAATCTTGGGCTAAGCTTGCCTTTCTTGCCAAACCTCATTACTCCTTTCATCGGGGACACTTTCAGATATACCCAGTCATTTACTGCAAATTCTAGATTTCTGCGCCGCCTATCTGCATAAGACTTCTGGCGGCTCTGAGCGGTCAGTAAACGTTCTCGGATAAGCTTTATCTTTTCCTCGAACTGCCGAATAATGTCTGGGCCAACTAATGCTGATTCTCCTATTTCAAACCAGCCCACCGACGATCTACATTTTCGCCCGTATAATGCCTCGAAAGGCGCCATCTGAATAGCTGAATGGTAGCTGTTATTATAAGCAAATTCAATTAACGAGAGGTGTTCATCCCAGCTACCCCCAAAATCTAACACACACGCTCGTAGCATATCTTCGAGCGTCTGAATTGTACGTTCAGCCTGCCCATCTGTCTGAGGATGGAATGCGGTGCTCAAGTTAATCTGCGTCCCCAAACCTTTCTGAAATGACTGCCAGAATCTAGCTGTAAACTGTGCTCCCCTGTCTGAAATGATCGATACCGGCACTCCATGCAATCTAACTATTTCTCTGATATACAATTCGGCATAATCCTCAGCTGAGAAGGTAGCCCTCACTGGTAGGAAATGAGCTGATTTTGTCAGCCTATCGACTATTACCCAAATGGAATCATTTATGCGCCTAGTACGGGGTAACCCTGTTACAAAATCCATGTTTATTGCTTCCCATTTCCACATAGGTACCGTTATCTCTTGTGTCAAACCGCCCGGTTTCTGGTGCTCTGCCTTCACCTGCTGACAATTAGCACATCTAGATACAAATTCAGCTATCTCAGTTTTCATACCTGGCCACCAGTAGATGTCTCTGATATCGTGGTACATTTTCGTCGCCCCTGGATGAAGGGAATAGCGAGCATAGTGTACCTCGTGCATGATCTGCCCACGAAGTCCTGAGACACTCGGGACACAGAGGCGGCCCTTACAACGTAGCACATCATCCTCGGTTATCTGAAAATCTGGCTCCTTACCCTTCTGAACTCTATCTCTGAGCTGGACTAAATCGGGATCCTCGTACTTTCGTTCTTTTACCTCTGCAACTAATGATGACACTGCAGAATTCTAAATTACAGCCCCATTATTTTCGGTTTCCATTACTCGAACGGCTAGGCCAGCTAACTGATGAATTTCTTTGGCTAACTTCTGTTTCTCAGGTCGCAAATACACTAAACTCCCCATTGACTTACGGCTCAGGGCATCTGCTACAACATTAGCTTTTCCGGGGTGGTATAGAATATTCACATCATAATCTTTTAACAGCTCCAACCAGCGGCGTTGCCGTAGATTCAACTCCCTCTGAGTGAAAATGTACTGTAGGCTCTTATGATCTGTGTAAATATCAACATGGACGCCGTATAGGTAATGCCTCCACATTTTTAAGGCGTGGATTACTGCGGCCAATTCCAGGTCGTGGGTAGGATAATTCTTTTCGTGTTTCCTCAGCTGTCTGGAAGCATATGCAATCACTCTACCATGCTTCATCAACACACAACCTAACCCAACACCTGACGCGTCACAATAAACTGAATAACCTTCTGTGCCTTCCGGTAATGTCAACACTGGAGCGGAGGTTAATCTATCTTTCAATTCCTGGAAGCTCTGCTCGCATGTCTCGGTCCATTGAAACTTTGCTGCTTTCTGTGTCAATTTAGTTAGAGGTGCTGCAATGGTCGAGAACCCCTCGACGAAAATCCGATAATATCCTGCCAACCCCAGAAAGCTACGAACTTCAGTCGGGGTGGTAGGCCTAGGCCATGACTTAACTGCTTCTATCTTCTGCTTGTCTACCTGTATACCAGCATCTGAAACAATATACCCTAAAAAGGCCACTGAGTTAAGCCAGAATTCACACTTTGAGAATTTAGCATACAACTGGCGGTCCCTGAGAATCTGGAGCACTGTCCGCAAATGAGTCCGGTGATCAGCTTCAGAGCGAGAATACACCAGAATATCATCAATGAATACTATAACGAACAAGTCCAAGAAAGGTATGAAAATACTGTTCATTAGGTCCATAAAGACTGCTGGGGCGTTTGTTAACCCGAAGGACATAACTAGAAATTCAAAATGTCCATATCGGGTCCTAAACGCTGTCTTAGGAATATCTCTCTCACGTACTCGGACCTGGTGATATCCGGACTGCAAGTCAATCTTAGAAAAGTATCTGGCTCCCTGCAACTGATCAAATAAGTCATCAATTCTGGGAAGCGGGTAATTGTTCTTCACTGTAACTTTGTTTAGCTGTCGATAATCTATGCACATTCGGAGCGAACCATCTTTCTTTCTTACGAATAAAACTGGCGCACCCCACGGTGAAGTACTCATCCTGACAAAACCTTTATCTAGCAAATCTTTCAACTGCTCCTTTAATTCTCTGAGTTCTGCAGGAGCCATACGATAGGGAGGTATTGATATTGACTGAGTGCCTGGTAACAAGTCGATAGCAAAGTCTATTTCCCTTTCTGGGGGAATACCAGGTAACTCATCAGGAAATACATCTGGGAATTCATTCACCACTGGGACAGACTGGAGTGTCGGAGGTTCTGCTTGGACATCCTGAACTCTGACCAGATGGTAAATACACCCCTTAGATATCAACTTCCTCGCCTGAAGGTAGGAAATAAACCTACCTTTTGGCGTCGCGGTACTGCCCTTCCACTCCCGTACTGCTTCTCTTGGGAAGTGGAATCGGACCGTCTTGGTCCAACATTCAACATTGGCAAAGCATGGCACTAACCAGTCCATACCTATTATGGCTTCGAAGTCTATCATTTCTAACTCGACCAGATCTACTATGGTCTGACGGTCAACAATCTCTACTGTACACCCGCGGTAGATTCGGCTAGCTGTGATAGAGTCACCGACGGGCATAGATACTAAGAAGGGCTGCTGTAATGATTCTGGTACAATACTAAACTTCCGTGCCACAAATGGAGTAATATAGGACAAAGTAGACCCTGGATCAATTAACACATAAGCAGGGTGTGAGCAGATAGTTAGCATACCTGTCACAACATCAGGCGACGCTTCTGAATCTTGCCTCCCTGGTAAGGCATATGTGCGGCTTGGGCCCGCACCTGTACTGGAGGCCCCTGATCTACCCCGACCCCTGCCTGCTGAAACTGAGGGCCTGCGCCCAGTCGAGGATGCTGTGGCTCGTAACCCTGCTGATGTCCTATCCTATCTATCGCGGTCCTCTCGACCTCCGGCTGGGAAATCTTTCATCAAATGGCCTTCTTGGCCACAAATATAACATGCGGTGGAGCTATATCTGCATGCTCCAGGATGGCGTCGATTGCATATAGGGCAAAGTGGTAGGGTATACCTACTCTGCTCCGCCCTCCTCTGTGATGGTGAATCTGCCATCTGCGAGCCTCTACCAGTCTCTGACTGCCCCCTGCGGCTGAATCTACCCCCCTGTGACTGTGGCGGAGGCGGGGGCCTGGGCGGCCTGTCTGACAATCGGGGCCTGGGTCCTCCCCAGGCCTCTCTCTGTAACTCAACTGGCCTGTCCCGGCGACGCTGCTCCTGATTAACCCTTCTGATCTCTCGTTGCCGCTGTCTGATGCCCTCAATATTCTGGGCAAATGCCTGAATGCGAGCAATATCCATGTCCTCTCGCAGTGTGGCTATAGTGCAAATCTCAACATATTCTGGATTCAACCCCATAATAAAGCGATGCACTCTGGATGCCATGGTATCAACGAAGGCCGGTGCATATCGGGCTAAGGAATCAAACTGCAAGGAATATTCCCGAACACTCATAGCCCCCTGCTCCAGATGCAGGAATTGGTCTACCCGAGCCTGTCAAATTTCCCGTGGCAAATAGTGATCCAGAAAGGCTCCTGAAAAGCTGGACCAGGTGGGAGGGGAAACATCTCTCCCTCGGGACCCCTCCCAGCTTTCATACCACAACACGGCGATATCCCGTAATCGGAATGCTGCCAACTCAACTGACTCGGTAGACGTGGCATGCATAACCCTGAAGATCCTCTGCATTTGGTCCAGAAAATCCTGAGGGTCCTCTGTCTGATCCGTACCTGTAAATTCTGGGGGATTCAAAGCTAAGAACTCTTGGACCCTCGAACTACCGGGCCCTCCTGATGATTCTGCAACTGTGGATGGCATTGGCTGACGCTGAGCAGCCATCATCTGTGCTAACATAACTACAGCACTCCTAACCTCCTGGTCAGAAGGGGTTGGTATAGGGGCTGCTGAAGGTAGTGTCGCCCCAAGTGGCTCCTGACGTGGTGGAGATTGTTGAGGAGGCTGGGACGATACCTCTGTAGTGCCCTCTGATCGGGCTGTCTCTAAGCGAGGGTGAGGCATCCTGCTGGTGCCTTCCCCTGCTGCAACATCTAAGTTCCGACCTGTGATAGGATGGCGCTGGTCTGACATTATCTGTAACCAAAGAATATGGTAAGATTTTTAGGGACTCAACCCTATACTGTACCGCTCTATAGCACGACTGAATAAGAATAAAAGACAACCATCCTATCATGCCTTGCAGCCTCCTATCCATAGTATGTGTTGCACAACACATCCATGGACAAGACTCTGCTTAGCACGGCTTGCAGACTCCCTGGGATATGACCTGCTCTGATACCAAGTTTGTCACACCCCGCCTTGGGGGGTATGACTGGCACCTGGTGCCCTACTAGGACCTGACCTGCTGGACTGTTAAGCCTGGGCACATCTGATGCCTGGCTGGCTTTGACTCACATTTCTGGAAACAAAGGGCTATATAACGGCTGTAAACACAGCCCCCGACCCATTGGCCTATAGCCTTATGTACCTGTACTAACAGCTGACCAGAAACATAGCAATTCAGGGAAACCTATGCAGGCCGACAAGGCCACCATGCTGTCTAGTTATCTGCAACTCAATCATAAAGTATTAAAAGGCTACGTGACCGGCAAGGTCACCACTACTGACAACTATGGCCCCACACGACCATCACAATAGAAAGAAGGAATGCTAACAGCTATACAACTGCACGGCCTCACACGACCGGCTCATCTGACCACAGGGAATATATACAGACTGCAAGCCTCTAGGAAGAATAATAGAAATGATCGGGACAGGGCCCCGACCTACCCGTACTGTACAGCAAAAAGGAACTGAACTACACCTCTAGAAATTCAGTCTCCGGATGACAGGAGCTGAATACTCGACCGCTGATGGGGATCACGTAGTATCGCCTGCTCGTCTATGGGTACCTGCAGGCAAGTAATGCAGTGCCCCACTGGGCGTCAGTACCGCTGGTACTGAGTATGTAAAGCAATAACTGAAAGGGATATCAGAAATCAATAACATAACTGACGAAACTGAAATAAGAAGAACTAGATTAATTATCTGATGGTGTAGATCGTACCTGTTCTTAATCATACTGAAGGGAGTAGGAATCATACCTGGAGACATATCATTCTACTACTAATCTGCTCGTATCTAATGTAATATGGCATAACATACATAACATAACATGGCATACACAAACCTTACCCGGCCCCCATAAGCCGGGAGGTACAACCAGCACAGAATCTATACCCCTACCCCGGTCATCCCATCTCCTATAATGGCTGCAAGCATCCTGCCGGTCCCCTGGGTATGCACTTGGGCTCGTTGAGCCCCTGACTATAACTGCATTTGAGTCCGGAGGACTCCTGAATCTACACCCGGGCGTATCCGCTCGACTGGGGTGTGTAAGGGCCGATCAAGGCACAAATATGGGGAAAACTGGCATCCCATCTTCGTCCCCTGTAGGACGGCATGCCACTCCATGGAGTGACGTAACCTCGTCTGCTGGCGGACGAGTCGGCACAGCTATTAACCCTGGGCGGTCATGGATGCTAGGTAGTCCAACCCCAAACAATACAACGGTCTCAACTAGTAATACTGTCTGTATATCTCACATACTGAGGCTAATAGGGGTAAGCTATCGTATATATTACATGCTGAGCTAATGATAGTAATCTGTACATATCTGTTACGTGCTGAGGCAGTTAAATATATATAAATATGAACATAATCCCCTGCCAGACTGTACTGGGGCAGATGCTATACAAGATAGTGTTTCTACTGAAAACTATGTTGTTTACTGAGTTTCTGTATTAACATGATTTCCTATTTCTAACATGCTTTCTAAACTTCATTTTAGTCTGCTATTCTATTTCTGAAATGCTTTATGGATGCTGCATTCCCTCGCGGGGTTTCAACTGAGTACAACAATGTCTTAACATGTCATATTACATCACATACTGAGCATGCTGGGCAATCTCTAACACTTGCGTTAGAATCTATATCGTACTAGTAGGTTTCATACGCGTTACAACCCAATGCTTCTCATACTGTACCAATATTCATAATAACACAATACTCGACTTCTGAACATTCTACTGGTCTGTAAATTACTATGCTGTCTCAATATTACTTAACTTGCCGAAGAAACTAACTTTACATACCTTATCTTTGAACTATTCGTCCGTCGGACGAGGCTCGTCCGGTACTTTAGCTATTTTATCCCAACTGCATTCATAAATACATCAATTAATACTAAATACAGCTTTATTGTAAAGAGCAATGTCACTTTCGATATAGTTTATAGCCTAAACTTAGGCTTATCAAAAGACGATCGAAAACTCGCTATTTTTCAGCGGCCCAGAAGGGAGAAGTATTCACGTCTCAGCTAGGAACACATAGACATTAATTTAGAGCAATTCTACTTACCTCAGTTCGGTGGCTCGCCGATTCGTCGGCCGTATTTCACGAAACTAAATCCGTAGAAATGCTCTCTGCTGCTAAATACTTTGGTATCTAGGATTAATTTGAGTTTGGGCAGCGTTTGGCAGCGTAATCGGACGAAAATATATAATTTCCTTCGTCTTCCTCTGCTTTACTGCGTGTTCTGGAATTTTATAAAGTGTTGAATGATTTTAAACCGAAGTGGGGGCTTTATATACTTGGGCCTGAACTTGGGCAACGTGTCACGGAGCCATCGCGGAGGCCTCACCTCCGTGACACGCTGCCATCGCGGAGGGGCTCTGCCTCGGCTCCTCCCGCGATGGTTCGACGGGTTTCTCGTCCGATCTTTTTCCCGGCCTTTCTCTAGCACGTACGGCCTTCTAATATGCTTAACCAATGTGCGAATAGGTCGTCTAGGTGCCGGAAATTCTATGGGGTATAACATGATCAACACAGTGAAATAAGATACTTAACTGACTAGGGATGTGAGTCCCGTTGTTATCACTGGCCCTTCCTTCCCTTCCTATCAACGACCAATACAACGGGCCGTTACAAGTTACAACGGCCCATTGTTTCCATCTGTTGCTACCACCAGGAAACCTGAGATCCAACCAACGACTACCTATGACGGCTCATTGTTTCCCACGATGAGTCGTTACATCAGTTGTGGTTTACACTGCCACCTAGGCTCCTCAATCCACGACTCCAAACAACGGCTCCTGGTTTTCAACCATGAATCGTTACACCCCTTATCCTGCAACTTTTCCCCAGTTTTTAGCAGTTTTAAATTTCTAACCCTCAGGTTTACTCCTAGGCACTTCCGGGGTATTATAGAGAATGAGAGGAATGAATAGGGAACATTGAATACCTCCCTAAATCCCCTAAATATAACCTAAAAACTACTTGGTTTAGGTATTAAAAGCATAGGATTTATGAAAATACCCTTGGATCATCGCAAGAAAAACCCCTACTACGAGACTCCATGAGGCACTCCACGAGTTGTGGGGTTGGTAATCATTCGTGGTGCCAAATCGTGGCCACATTTGGAAAATCCCCAAAATTCTCTTGCATAGACAACGATAACTTCACGAGTCGTCAGGAGACCTAAAGACTCGTGACATCTCTAGTTGTCACTGAGCAAAAATTTTCTCCTTAAACCCTCACGGCTGGTCACGACGAGTTGTTACTTGACCTAACCACTCATTCCATCCTCTCATCATCAGCATAGCCTCAGAGCTAAGTCTTACCAGGACTCTTCCGACGACCAACACAATGAGTCTTTGCTTAACCTAATGACTCGTCATGTCTATCGTTGCCACTGAAATATATACTATGAACCTCCACTCGATGACTCTTCATGACGACTCGTCAGTTGGCCCAACGAGTCATCATGTGGGTTGTCACCCTTGGGATCCTGGATGAAAATCCCCTGCTTCAAGCCACGAGTATGACCATGACTCGTCCAGTCACCGAACTAGTCGTGCCATGACTCGTTCTGTGGAAAAAATTTTCACTTTCCAACTGGTTACTTTTCTTTAAGTCTGGGGTCTGATCTTATGAACTTTTGGGGTGTTACACGGTGTTTCACCGACGATCGCTGATTGGAAGTGGAGGTTTACCGCCTTACCATTACGGACCTGAATTTATGCCCAATTATCTGCTTTGTGAACGGCGGGCGGTTCACGGATTGGGTTTTGCGTTCTGCCGGTGGATCATATTTCGTTCTCCCACATCTCAGGTGTTCTAACTTGAGTCAACGATCAAGCGGTGATTCGCGAACTGGTGTAGGCTTTCCGTCGGTGACTCACCGGTTTGACCCTTTTGTTCCTAGATTTCTACTTCCATGACTTAAAGAGCCTGCGGTTCGCGCATTTGGACCGGCAGTTCGCTAGTCTAGCGCGGTTCTTGCCTTGTTTTGTGCTCCTCCTCCTTCCTTCTCACCTACTTAGTCCTACAAAACCAAAAACAATAATGGTATTAAAACATTCAAAAGAAAATACTTCGGTTGCCTCCCAAGAAACGCTTTAGGTAACGTCGTGGCATGATGTATCTCTCATTCAGAATTTGTTATACAGAGGATCATCCTCCGACTCAACCTCCTCCATATCATTCCCGTCATTCAACACTCCAATCATTTTGCATTCATCAGGATGTTCAGCGGATTGGCACACCTTGAAGGTAACTTCTTCATCTCCAACCTGAAACTTGAGCTCACCTAGCTCTACATCTACCAAGGCTATACCCGTGGCGCACAATAGCCTCCCCAAAATGATGGGAAATTCCACATCCATCTCACAATCGAGAACCACAAAGTCAGCTAGTAGAATAAACTTATCTACCCTTACCAGTACATCCTCCAAAACACCCACAGGTTTCTTGATAGAGCAATCAACCATTAACATTCTTATTAAGGTATGTTTGGTGCTCCCAAGCCCTAACTTCTTGAAGATTATGAGGGCATCAGATTTATACTCACCCTGAGGTCACAAAGGGATTTCCTGAACACACACAACCCAACAGTGCAAGGGATTGTTAAGTCTCCCGGATCCTCCCATTTTAGGGCCAGGTTGCTCATCATCATAGCACTACAATGATGTGTTGTCTCTCCGGTGCCCATATCTACAACCTTCTTCTTCTTCAGCAGTTCTTTCATGAACTTTGCATATCCGAGCATTTGAAGTAAAGCATCCACCAACAGTATACTTATGGACCATTTGTTGAACATGTCGATGAACTTGCTGAATTGATCATCCTTTTTCGTCTAGGCCAACCGCTATAGATAAGGAGGTGGAACTGTTGGTTCTTGTTTTTCTTACTTGAGGCTTTCATGCTTGTATCTCCTTCTTCATCATTTCATGAAATCTCATTAACATCTCCCTCACCTTCATCCTCAACATTAGCACAACCAATTGGTGCTTGCGGCACTGCATCTGATTCTTTTGCATCACTTTCCTTTGGGGCAACAACTTCCTTGGGCTTAACACCCGCATCACCAAGAATCTTACCGCTCCTCGTGATAATGGCCATGCATTGACTATCCTTCTTTGGATTTGGCATTGTATCACTAGGAAGTACTCCCTTAATTCAAGGGTTCATTTGAGATGATAAGCGATTCATTTGGGCTTCCAAATTCTTGATGAAAGTTGAGTGTGAACTCACGGTTTGGGCAAGGTTAGACACCTCCCCTTTTAGTTCCTTGACTCCGTTGTCAGTTGATTCAACTTTCTTGAGAACCCTTGCTAATATTTCCTCAATTTATCAATTCCCTACATTACTTACAGTGCATTCTCATCTTTAGGAGGGGGAACATACGGATTCGAGCTTCATGATAGAGGTCCCCCTCACGATTTTTCTCTCTATTACCCCATCTCTCATTTTGATAGGGCCATCCTTATGCATCACGGTTCCTCCAACCTTGGTTGTCTTCCCATGGGCGCCAAGGGCCTTGATTAGTCCCTTGATACCTGGTTCAAGAATGATAGTATCCATGGCAGCTCAATGTCATTAAAAGACATGGATAAGGATTTGAAAGTTTCATCAAATGAGAAATTTCAAGACAAACTCAAATGGGATGCAATTAGCTATAAAAATTGTCTTCTGCTGAAGAAGATATCAAGCCCAATGAAGATATTTTCTTCAACTCTTACATCTATTTGGAGGCCCAAATTAAAGTTCAAAAGGAGATGGAATGGGGCCCAATTTAGCCCCACCGGGAGAAAATATTGCAGTAATTTTTAATTAGTTTCTAGAATATTTAAGAGTTATTTTATAGATGTTGATTTTCTAGGACTTGTGTGTGGCAGCTTTCAATGCCATTTATTGTTTTGTTTTAATCTATGTTGTCTACATTGGTCTAAGTGTGGGCAGCCTTCTATGTCCCTAGGGAACATAATTTCTTTAATCGAGTCTTTGACCAGCCCCTTCTAAGATTCTATATAAAGGGGGTTCTTTCTCTTCCTTGTAACAAAGTTTGATTTAATATATTAGTAGAAGCCTTGTGGCTTGTGGAGACCTTTGTAGGTTCTCTTTGGGTTATGCCCTTTTTGTTCTACTTTGAACCATAACTTGGATTTCTTCAATGGTAAGATTCCTTGTTTGAGTTCCCTCCCCCCTTTTCTTCTTCTAGTTCTTCTTAATTGATTTCACTATTTCTTGTTTCTTCTCCTTTCAAGAATAAACTCCTCCCCCCTTTCTAATCTTCTAATTTTTAGAGTCTTTCATTGTTTGTGTCATTATCAGAGAACTCCCCATCTAATTCTCCACATATTGGCACTCCTCTTCATATCGTGGTGGCGATGACTCCCCTTCAAAATACATTGGACCTTGCATTCCCACAACATTCATAACTTTAGGCCTAGCTCCCATCACATGCTTAGTCATTAACTCTAGTTGAGTCGTTATTTTAGCAAGATTTTCATTTCTCTCTTCATCTCTTTTTCTCATTTCAGCTGTTAGCACACTAGAACCAACATTATGCGGCAATAGATTAGTCTCCCTTGTATGCCACGCCCTATTCGTCTTTGACATTCTGTCCAAGAGTACTTTAGCTAAACCATACGTTTGATCCATGATCAATCCTCCAGCTATATTATTGGCCACCGATTTATTGATGGAGTCTAGAGCTCGATAAAAGCTTTGAAGAAACACTCCATCAGGGAGACCATGGTTAGGGCAAAGAGACACTTTCTTCTTGAATCTCAACCATGCTTCATGAAAAGGCTCACCCGGCTCTTGTCTAAAGTTTGTAATATCATCCCTAAACTGCAACATCTTTGAGGGACGGAAAAAAGGATCCAAATATGCTTCTATCAACTCTTGCCATGAGGTAATATAACCCGGGGGTAGCTCCTCTAACCACATAGTTTCTTCTCCCATTAGGAAGAATTGAAAGAGCCTCAACCTGATAGACTCTTGGCTTATATTAGTTATGTTAAAAGGCTGGCAAATCTCTAAAAAAATTCCTCAAATGGCGATTAACATACTCACTTGATTTACCACCGAAGAGCCCTTTCATCTGCAATAAGTGTAACATCATACTAGTAACGTGAAACACTATATTTCCCATTGTAGCTGTAGGCGAATGGCCCCTGCAACCTTAGGCATAATAGGGTTATCCTTATAGTGATCCATGTTTCCTTCAACTGAACTATCTTCTACTTGTGAGTGTTGGCTCATATGAATTCACCCTAATGACCAACAACAAGAACAAAGTCAAAAAACTAAGATGCAAGATCAATTCAAATTAGCAAACAACTCAAAGATATCAAGTGCTAGTCCCCGACAATGCACCATTTTTGATAACGTCCAAACTACACCAATCTTGACGAGAGAGCGTACACACTCGTTGCTCAAAATAAATATTCCCGACGGATGTAGAGGTTGAATCCCACGGAGACTAGTGAATTTGCACAAGCATTGTTTAGGAAATTTCAATTAATTCGCACCAAATCAAGGGAAATAAAATAGTAAACTTTTTTTGGGGGGAAATATGAAGTCAATAATATTGTGGATTCTAACTCAGCTAGTTAATATAAAATAACCAAAATTGAGACAATGATGACAAAATACTAGAGGTGTGGTGTAGATGGGGTGTTAATCTGATGAGGATGTGCTACATCATCAAATTATTGCGAATAAGTGTAAATAACTTTGGATAAGATGACACCCAATATTTTTCAACCTCTTGGGCGCCTTTTTCTCGAGTCCATTTGAACCTTAAGACATAATTCAATTAGCCCAATATAATTTGGGTTGGTAGATGAGCTATTTCTGGGCATCAACCACTAATTAGGATTATGAATATAGGTTTTGGCTATTTCTAGCCCAACACCCACACAATCACATCCATTTCCACTATCAAATTCTCCCCCCAATACCTAATTCTTCTTTTTCAAGCCAAAATCAAGTAGGAAAACCAAACCCATATTTGCAACTATTGGCAATCAATTATAATTTTAAGAGAATTTAATAGATTTACACTAATTAAGTAATATTAAGATAAATCTAGCATTACCCAATCTAATTAAATACCTATCATTACACACCTCCAGCTAATGATTTAGCTACTCATAATTAAGAAACTAAAGAACATATTCATTAATAAACTCAATGATTTCATTACTAAAATAAAGAAAAATCAAACTCAAAATATGTATGCAACAATAGTTATACCTTGCTAAGGAAGAAGATAAAAATAGGAGAGAGCAATATTCAAATTTCTCCAGTGGGGTTTTTCTCTTTTCAAAGCAAAAGGAATGTTCAAAAGATATGTACAGAGTACTTTCTTCTAGACTATATACAAAAAAAATAGGGCAACCAATCTCCTCTTTTTCAGTGCTAGACGTAATTGCCCCTGTTCAGGAATTCTTTTACTTGCAATAGAACCAGCGATTCGTCGGTTCTAATTTGAGAACTACCATTCATTTTATTCTGCCATCCAGTGCCATTCCAGGACCTTTCAGCGATGCCTTCGGTGGTTCACCAGTTTACATCCGCAATCCGCCCGATCAGTTTCCTCTTTGGTCCAACAAGATCCAGCATTTATGGGCTATGGAACCAGCGAGTTGCCGGTTAGTATCCGTGGGCGGCCAATTGCATTTTCTCCTCAAACCAGTGGTTGCCTGCAATTGACTGGCGTTTCGCCAGTGTCCTCCGGTGGAGCTTTGGTTTTCACCTAAATTCATCCTTTTTACTCTAATTCATGTTCTTTCTTTTCAACTCAGATAGATGCACAATAAAAAAGAAAAAAAGACATAAAATTCATCTAAATGACTTGAAAAATAAGCTAAAGATCATGCTTAAGAACCTAATGAGTTGGTAAATTACCAATCGATGTAAGTCAACTTTAGCCCGATAGGTGTACAAAAATTTCGCAATCACAATTCTTCAAAAAGTTACCTCAACCGACTTAGTAGAGCTAGATATGACCGACTTTGATGTTATCTTAGGTATGGACTGGTTACATGCTTACTATGCCTCAGTCAATTATAAAACTCGTACGGTGGAGTTCTAATTTTCGAGTGAACCAGTCCTAGTGTTGAAGGTTAGTTCAGCTGGTCCTATAAGTGTCACGCCCCGAGTCTACACCTTGGACGGGACACGGTACTTGGAGTAACAAGTAAACCCAAGTCAACCTATGGTCTATCATAACACTGGCATTCTGAGTGTGTGTGTGTGTGTGTGTGTGTGTGTGTGTGTGTGTGTATAGCAGAAGCTTTAAAGTAAAATATAAAACATTTATGAGAATGAAGCTAAATCATAAAGTTTAAAAACATCTAAACAAAACTGAAAGTGTGAAACCATGTATGTGTCTGAAAGCCACAACAACTGATGAGTTTTTGGGACAAGCCCCCAGCTAACTCCAAGTCTACATAAAAGAAAATAGAACTGAATGAAATGATATTCGCCCTCGAAGGATGAGGACTCACCAATGGTGCAGCTGGAATCTTCTGAGAGTGATCTGCTAACGAGGCTGTGACTGAGATCCTGCAGCTATATCATAAAACGATACATCATAAATGATATATTTCAGTACTTTGAATGTACTAAGTAAGTGAAAGTAACCATACACAATGAATAAAAATGTTGAACTGAAAAGACATGCAATGATCATGAAACTGCTGAGACTAAGTAACTGTAATAAACTGAGATGGTCTAAATGATCATGTCTGATGATCAAGGTCATGCCCTAAATATGAGATGCTAATCTGAAATAATGCACTGAACTGAACTGATTAGTGGGAGAGTCTATAACCGACATACAACCACATGAGCTAGATGTGGAGTCCGATGTATACACCTCATCTGTAGGACCTAATATACCTTAGGTATAAAGGCATGAACTGGGTGATCACAAATCTAGGGCCATGAGGCCAATAAAATATATCCTACGGTGGCAACGTAGTTCTAGGAACCTGGGTATGCTGGAACTTCGGTCCGCTCGGTGCTAAGTACTACTCCCACTGGATAGTCCTAGACTGAATATTAAGCTGATAGCTTGAAACTAGGGCCCAAGACTAAGTAAGTAATACCTATCTGGAAACACCCTGAGAGTCTTATCAGACCGAATTCTGTAACTAGGTTCTAAGACTGGTCAGAGCTGCTTATCTGGAAGCGTCGTAACCGGCTAAAGAACAACTGTAATATGAAGTTGGGGTCCTAAGGCTGGTCAGAGCTACTTATCTAAAAGTATCATGACCACATAAAGGACCACTAAAATCTGATACTAAGTCTAATTCTGAGAATTGGGAGGCACTACTGACACCTCAAAAATTTTTGTAGTCAAACTGATCAGCTGACATTTTTGACTAACACTAAGTATTCTAACATTTTGATTGAGACCGAACTGACATAAATCTGACTGAGTTTCAATACAAACTAACAATATGGGAACCCCCAACACTAATAGAATCAAGGAATTTCGTTAATTGAATAATTATGCAAGACTCTAGTTTTCTGCATTTAAGAGCTAGGGCTAGATTTTTCTTACAGGGACAAGTATCAATATAGTTACAAATTGGTGGAAATATATCTACAATTAACATAAATAATATCCCATATGAATTAAATGAAGTCTGACATGTAATTTCTTCCCATTCAAATGTTTCTGGGTTAGAACTAATAGAGAAGACAAGGAGGATTTTCGGGGACACAAGGGAAGAACTATTCCCTTGATAAATGCCCACACACCTGGTGATGAAAATCCTTGAGAGAATTCCTTGAAAAATCATAGAAGAATCGATCTTCCTAATTTCTGCTCTGAACCTTTTTGAGAGAACTTTACGTTGAACAGATGAAGAAATGAGATTAAAAAAATGAGAGAAACTATCGGTTTCCCCCTCTAAAAACCCCTGATTAAACCCAAAATAACGTAGTTTAGAGTCTAAGAGTTTAGAAAATTATGGGAAGACCCTTAATAAACTCGCAGGGAAAACTGACTGCCAGTCCCCCATGAGGAACTCAACGATTATGCTAGCAAGGCTCTTAATGCAGCTTAGAAAAATTACACCATGACAGAACAGAAGTTGTTGGCTGTAGTTTTTGCATTCAAGAAGCTTCGGGAATACTTTCTTGGAACTAAGGTGATAGTCCATACAAACCATGCATCTTTGAGATATCTAATTGCAAAGAAGGATGCTAAGCCACGGTTGATTCGATAGGTTCTGCTACTATAAGAGTTCAAGTTCGAGGTAAAAGACTAGAAAGGGACTGAAAATCAGGTGGCGGATCACTTATCAAGATTGGAACTAGATGCAGAACTTCGAGATGAGAGTGACATAGATGATGCATCCCCAAACGAGCAGGTTTTAGCTGCGTCACAAGATCTCATCCCATGGTTTGTAGACTCCGCTAATTTATCTAGTGAGTGATGTTGCACCAGAGCACTTATCTTTTCACCAGAAAAAGAAGTTTATGTCTGATGTGCGAAAGTTTTTCTGGGATGAGCCTTACTTATTCCGCATATGTGTTGATGGGGTAATTCGGAGATGTGTGCCCGAGGTAGAAATGTTGAGCATATTGGAGGCCTGCCACTCATCCCCTGTTGGGGATCACCACAATCGGATTCGCACAGCCCACAAGATTTTGCAATGTGGGTACTATTGGCCAACCATTCACCAGGATGCACATGATTTTGCAAAGGCATGTGATGCATGCCAAAGGCAAGGAGGCATATCAAGGAGGCATGAGCTTCCTCTTACTCCCATCCTCATAATTGAGTTGTTTGATGTGTAGGGCATTGATTTCATGGGACCATTTGTGAGCTCAAACGGGATGAAGTACATACTTGTCGCTGTGGACTATGTTTCGAAATGGGTGGAGGCAGTTGCATTTCCAAATAATGAAGGAAAGAGTGTCACAACATTCTTGAAGCGGAATATATTTTCTAGATTTGGGACTCCCAGAGCCATCATTAGTTATGGGGGTTCGCACTTCTGTAACTAGTTATTTCGTACTTTATTGGAAAAATATGGGGTAAAACACAGAGTAGCAACACCCTATCATCCGCAGTCTAGTGGGCAAGTTGAAGTCTCCAACGGGGAGATAAAGACAATCTTGGCGAAGACTGTTAATGCTAACTAGACAGATTGGTCTAGGAAGCTTGATGATGCTTTATGGGCTTATCGGACCACATTCAAGACTCCTATAGGTATGTCTCTGTATCAGATTGTGTATGGGAAAGCATGTCATCTTCTGGTTGAACTTGAGCACAAAGCTATGTGGGTGCTCAAGAAGCTAAATTTGAACCGAAGTGAAGCTGCGAACTTGAGGCTTGATCAGTTGAATGAGCTAGATGAATTTCGTTTAGAAGCCTATGAGAGTTCTGGAATTTATAAACTAAGGATGAAAATTCAGCATGACCGGAAGATTGAGAAGAGAGAGTTCATCCCAGGTGATATGGTGTTACTATTCAATTCAAGGCTTCACTTGTTTCCTGGCAAGTTGAAGTCCAAATGGTTGGGACCTTTTTGAGTGGTGCAAGTATTCTCCCATGGGGAAATTGAACTAGAAAACTATGAAGGAGAGCGCTTTAAAGTCAATGGTCAACGAGTGAAAGCATATTTGGGGAAAAGCGAAGAAATAAAGTTGGTGGATCTCTGGGCTCTGGGTGAAATCTGAGTAACTCAGGGACTTGTGTCGTGCCGCGATGTTAAATAAGGCGTTGCATGGGAGGGAACTCATGGAGGTGTTTCGGTGAAGTCTGAGTAGTCAAAATACCCGCGTTGTGCCGCGACATTAAATCAGGCACTTCTTGGGAGGCAACCCAAGCTGTAATTGTAAGAAAAATATAGTGTTCGCGTGTGTTGATATGTGCAAGTGATTAAGATAGGAAATTTGAAGCTGAATCCAAAAATATAAACTTAAGTTGCTGGTGCCAAAAATCACAGAACAAGTCGTCATCAGATTTAACAACTCGTTAAGTGGATCGTGGCCACTGCCACATAAAATAGTGTAGACAATGATTGACCAAACGAGTCGTTCTCAGTGACAATGAATCGTGGGGTCTCCCGTTAAGTCTACTGGATCTAAGATGGAATTAAGCTAAAAACGTTGAAAACAAATAACTTAACGAATCATTGGGAGATCCAACAATTTGTCGAGTGACCCGTCATAAAGCTATTGCAGTTCAGGGCCTGTGCCTCATGCCACGATTTGTTGGGTAACACCACGAATCGTTACACTAGTCGTTAGGTCCCAGGTAAGAATCTAAATCCAATAAATTGAACGACTAACCAAATGAGCCGTGGCTCTGCTTAACGACTCATTACGTGAGTTGTGGTATGTTTTTAATTAATTTCCACCTGACCCGACCCACGTACCAATTAGGGTAATTGGATTTTGAAATTTTGTGCCCTCATATATTCTCACCTGCACTTAAACTGAATTTTTAACTCAAAAATTTCCCACTTTCATCATCCCAAGATCACTTCTCACTCGCAAAGCACTCACACACACACGATTGCACTCAATTTTGCTAAAGGCCATATTCTATCGCAATTTCAAGTTAAAATCCCTCTTCTGCTCAATCACAATTTCAAGTTAAAATCCCTCCTCTACTCTTACACTTTTGAGTACTCAGTTATTTCGAGCTTTACCTTACTCATTTATATTTGTGAATTCGAACACTACCTTGAGTTTTAGATAAAACCCTAAGTTGCTTTGATTTTTGTTACTCATGATTAAAATTTTATTCAGTGTTATATGAGATGTGGTTGTTGTGTTGTTGGGATGGAAAATGTTAAGTGATGATGAACATGGTGTGAGTTATTTTAAACCACTGTATGTAAAATCTTGAGCACGAGCCATGTAACGAGTCATGGTATCACCTCAAGACTCGTTATGTAGCTCGTCCTGAGTGGGGAATTGGGCTAAGTAACTAGTGTACCTCGCGACTGGTCTAACGAGCCATTGCCTCAGGTAACGACTCATTGTGACCAATCATTAAATCCACTGGTCCAACAAAGAGAAACATGACCTGTAGACAACGAGTGACCTCATGAGTCGTGGCCAGTGGCAATGACTCGTTGAGTCCCTCGTCCTGTCTACAGAGACACAATTAAAAGTTGATTTTGTTTCATCTCATTTTGCATACTAATCTTTATTTCACAGGTACAATGGGTGATCATGGGCGTATTTATATGACCAAACTCCATATTTTCAACCCTTCGGGAGTCTAGATAAGGAGAATATTGATGTATTCACGCATGTTTCGAGTTAATTAAGGTTGTTTTTATTTTTCAAATTACTAATTGTGTTGTGACTATTTGTAGGTGGATAACATAGAGATGTCAGCTGGAGGAGCGAGTTAAACTCCGAGGGGGAGTATGCAAATATTTGGAGGGCGTAAACAGTAAGTTGAAAGTTCACCACTGTGTCACGCTAAGGATGGTCCGCATTGAACAATGTGCCACAGTAAATGGGTGGAGTAAGAAAATTATGAAAAATTGGAAGGCACAAAACAGTGAGGTGCACGATGGCCTCCATGCCACGTTGAAGGAAAAT
Organism: Datura wrightii; assembly: GCA_035772735.1. Taxonomy (NCBI): domain Eukaryota; kingdom Viridiplantae; phylum Streptophyta; class Magnoliopsida; order Solanales; family Solanaceae; genus Datura; species Datura wrightii. The sequence goes on from JASDFA010000018.1 coordinate 111,036,384, forward strand.
CTAGCCTCGCCCTAATTCCAGTGAAGCTCCGCGACAGCTCTGTTTCACGGATCTATTTCACCGTGTTGAGCTCCGTGCCACGGAGCTAGTTTATCTCATGAAAAATTTTCACTTGTAGAACACTTAGGCTTTTATTTTGGGATATCTGACATTTTGGACGAACATGGACATAAAGCAGTTGAGCTGAAGAAAATTCTAGGGTTCTTTCTCTTCTCTTTTCTTCTAAATTTCAATTGTTGGTATGATTAAAACTTGTTTGAAGATGTTTAATCAACAAATAAGTGGCTAAATTACCTTATTTTGAGGTTGAGGCTAATTGCAGGATTATGTAATTTCATATTAGTTCAGCTGAATTCTCTTCTTTCATGAACAGTTGTTCTGCTATTCTTGGTTTTCATTGTTGTAATGTTTGGCCAGCATTAAGGTAAAATTAGAATCCTAAATTGATTCTGAGAGGAAAATTATTAGGTAGACTTGGAATAGGGGAATATGTCCTTATCTTTGCTATGAATTAGAGGTAAGATTCGCGTGCAGGATAGAAATATACCTGCAACGTCATATTCGGTTATCAAGGGAAACTATTTTGATTTGCCAGAGGATGAGTTATTGCATCATAGAAATGTGTAGCGCAGGGCTCATAACACAGTAATTGGCTAGACGTTTGAAAGACCAGAGCCATATTCTAATCTTTCCTGACCATCAACCTAAGAGAGAGGGTAGCTGAAGAATAATATAAATTATACATGCCTGCATGTCATGCCTTAACCTTAGATTGTTCGTGCTATTGTTTAAATCACATTTTCTTGTTTTAATTAGTGTTACTTTAGATATTACTCTTTGAAAACTTTTAATTCAGTGTGTTATTAACACACTTGCATAATGAAATTGTGACTACTAAAGTAAAAAAAATTACCGCTGAGCTACAGTCCTTGTGGGTTCGATACCTGGCTTGAAAGAGCCATTATATTACTTGTACGACCACGTGCACTTACGTGCGTTGGGGCGTGAACAAGTTTTTTGCGCCGTTGCCGGGGACTGGTGAAATTGGTGGATCAAATTTTTTTAGTGTTGGTTTTTGCAAGTTTTGTGCAACTATTGACAACTTGATCTTAGCGGTTACTCTTGCAGGTACTGAGTAGTTTTTGAACGCTGGCAAGAAATAAGGAATTGGTGGATCCATTTTTGGAGCCGGAAAGACAGTTTCATTTACAAAAGAGGGAAGCTCTAGAAAGGAATTTGAAATTGTTACAGAGGGAAATTCTGGAACAACAACAGCATCCACCAGTTGGACGGGCAGAGTTAGTGCCTGAAGTGATGGTAGCAAGACCAGTACGTGAGGTGGCAATCCCACACGCAAATAATGTGACATCTAGCATCCGCAAGCCGGAGCCAGGAGGTAGATTTGAGCTGAAACAGAACATGGGTCAGTTACTGCATACCAGCGGACAATTCACAACTCTTCCTCATGAAGATCCACAGCAGCATATATAAAATTTTCTGGAGATTAGTGACACGTGCATACCCACGGGGGTATCATCAGATTATGTGAGGCTTAAACTATTCCCATTCTCATTGTTGGGGGAAGCGAAGAGGTGGTTAAAGGCTGAACCGCCTAATTCTATTACCACATGGGATTATCTGGCAAAGAAATTCTTAATTAGGTTCTTTCCATCAGGGAAGACAGCCAGGCTTAGAAGTCAGATTCTATGTTTCAAGTAGAGAGATGGTGAGAACTTGTATCAAGCCTGGGAGAGGTTCAAGTTGATGTCGAGAGATTGTCCTAACCATCATCTGTCAAATGATGTGTTGGAGCATACTTTTATAGAAGGCTTGGAACCTCATACCAAAATCCTGTTAGATTCTACAGCTGGGGGCAAGCATTGGAAAAGACATATGAAGAGTTGTATACACTATTGAACCGTATCTCACAAGGTAATCTCGAATGGAATGCTGACACAACCCGAGGTGTGGTGAAGAAAGCGGTAAGGGTCTTGGAGGTAGATGGACTCACAGCTATTGTTGCACAGTAGCTGCATTGCAGAATCAGATCACACTCATTTTAGTAGCATCAGCTTGGGGCTGTCAGAAGCTCCGGTCAATGCAGTCCAGCAAGTACGGTGTGAAGTTTGTGGTAGCAGTGAGCACTCAGCTGATGTATGTGCTGATAATCCAGACTCAGTTTACTTTGTTGGGAATGTGCAAAGGGGCAACAGTCAGCAGTATGGCAACAATTACAACATCAATTGGAGGAACCATCCGAATTTTTCCTAGGGTAGTAATAGTCATCAGGGGCAAAGTTCAAACCAGGGTCTACACAGGAACCAAGGGGCTCATCAGAATTTCCAGCCTCAATTCAGAGGGAATAATGCACCTACTCAGTCCAGCAACATTGAGGACATGTTGAAGACCATTATAGCTAACCAAGCTCAGATGCAGGCTGACCAATTAAAATTGACAGCTAACATGAAAAACCAAAGTTGGCCACAAAGGCTTTGGAGATTCAGCTGGGACAGTTAGCTGGAGCGTAGGATACTAGATCGCGGGGCGGGTTGCCAAGTGATACAGAAACAAACCCCAAGCAGGTGAATGCTCTCACCATTAGAAGTGAAAAACAACTGAAGGAGTTGGGACTCGAAAAGCCACCACATTAAGCTGAAACAACAGAGTAGGCTGAAGAGAATGATAACGTGATGGGGAGTGGAAATGCAGCAGATAATGAAAGACCACCACCGCCCCCATCCCACAGAGATTGCGGAAGTATAAGGAAGAAGCATGCTTCAAGAAATTTATGGAAGTATTGAAGCAGGTACACATTAATCTTCCTTTGGTAGATGTTTTGCAAGGAATTCCTAAGTATGCAAAGTACATAAAAGATATTGTGGCAAACAAGAGTAGACTGATGGAATATGCCACAGTTGCACTTACTGAGGAGTGCACCTCTCGAATACAGAATAGATTGCCTATAAAGCTCAAAGATCCGGGAAGTTTTACTATCCAGATCACTATTGGGCAGTCCATTTGAGCTCGTGGTTTGTGTGATCTGGGAGCGAGTATTAACTTGATGCCTACATTTGTATTCAAGAAGTTGGGGTTGGGTAGTCCCAGACCCACTATAGTAATCTTGAAGCTAGCCGATCGTTCATTGGCAAGGCCAGATGGAATTGTGGAGGATGTGCTAGTGCAAGTGGGCTCCCTTATTTTTCCAGTGGATTTTATAATTCTTGATTTTGAGCCAGATTCGGAAGTCCCAATTATTTTGGGATATCCTTTTTTGGCAACTGGGCGAGCTCTAATCGATGTAGCTGTTGGGCAGCTAACCATGAGAGCTCATGATAAGGTGAAAGTATTTGATGTCTACAAAGCCATGAAGCTACAGGCTATTTATGAAGAGCTGTCAGTCATCACTATTATGGACAAGAGTCCGCACTTCAGCTTATTGGCCCAAAGGATCCCTTGGAAAGAGCATTGGTGGGACATGGTCAGTCAGGGGATGGTGCAACATATGAAATGGTTCAAGCTATGAATGAGGCTAAAATGTTCTTCCGAAAGTAGGAGTTCGAACCCTTGCAGAGGTCCTTAGAACCACCACCAAAGCTATCAACAGAGGAGGCACCCATATTGGAGCTAAAAGTGTTGCCTCCACACCTGCAGTATGTAGTTTTGGGAGAAGATGACACATTGTGGGTCATTATTTCAGCAGAACTAATAGACTCACAGGTTTAAGAAGCATTAGTGGTTCTGAGAAGGTGAAAAAGAGCCATAGGATGGCAGATGTCAGACATCCATGGAATCAGTCCAGCTTTCTGCATGCACAAGATATTGATGGAGGAAGGATCTAAGCCAACTGTACAACATCAAAGGAGGCTGAACCCGGTGATGAAAGATGTAGTTAGGAAGGAGGTGATTAAGTGGATAGATGCAGGAGTGGTATATCCGATCTCTGACAGTGAGTGGGTCAGCCGGGTTCAATGTGTCCCAAAGAAAGGGGGCATGACAGTTGTCACTAACGAGAAGAACGAGTTGATTCCCACTCGAACAGTCACAGGTTGGAGGATTTGCATGGTTTATAGGAAATTAAATGAGGCCACTCGTAAGGATCACTATCCCATACCGTTTATCGACCAAATGTTGGACAGACTTGCAAGGCAGGAGTATTATTTCTTTCTAGACGGCTATTCTGGCAATAATCAAATAGCTATAGCCCCAGAAGATCAGGAGAAGACCACATTTACCTGTCCCTATCGAACATACGCCTTCAAGCATATTGCCTTTGGGTTATGCAATGCACCAGCCACTTTCTAGCGATGCATGATGGCAATATTTCATGATATAGTGGAAGACTACATTGAGGTATTTATGGATGATTGCTCTGTTTTTGGTAACTCATTTGCTGTATGTTTGCAGAATTTGGACAGGGTCTTGGCGAGGTGTGAAGACTCAAACCTGGTACTCAATTGGGAGAAGTGCCACTTTTTAGTTAAGGAGGGGCATTGTTCTTGGCCACAAGGTGTCTCACAGAGGTTTGGAGGTTGATCACGCAAAGTTTGAGGTGATTGAGAAGCTACCACCACCAATATCGGTTAGGGGTGTCCCTCAATTTCTTGGGACATGCTGGGTTTTATAGACGGTTCATTCGAGATTTCTCAAAGATATCTAGACCAATGTGCCGACTATTAGAAAAAGATGTGAAGTTTGAGTTTGGCACAAAATGTGTGAAAGCATTTGAGGAGCTGAAGAAGAAGCTGGTGGAAGCTCCCATTCTCATTGCTCCTAACTGGGAACACCCATTCGAGCTGATGTGCAATGCCAGTGATGTTGTTGTGGGTGCAGTATTGGGACAGAGGAGGGAAAAGATTCTTCACTCCATCTACTATGTAAGTAAAATGCTAGATGCCGCACAAGTAAACTATACAGTCACCGAGAAGGAGATGCTGGCACTTGTTTATGCATTTGACAAGTTCAAGTCCTATCTGGTTGGGACAAAAGTGGTGGTACACACGAATCATGCTGCAATCCGGTACTTATTCAGCAAGAAAGATGCAAAGCCCCGGTTAATTAGGGGATATTATTGCTGCAAGAGTTTGACTTGGAAATCCGAGATAGAAAGAGTAGTAAAAATCAGGTAGTAGATCACCTATCACAACTAGAGGATAGGTCACATGTGAATGAGGTTGGGCGCATCCGAGAAGAGTTCCCTGATGAACAACTCTTGGCACTGAGTGAGGCGGAACTTCCTTGGTATGTAGATATTGTAAACCTGATAGTAAGTGGAGTGTACCCACCAGAGGCAACCGCTCAACAAAGAAAGAAGATGAAGCATGAGTCCCAGTACTATATGTGGGATGAGCCATATTTATTCAAGCAAGGACCAGATCAAGTAATGAGACGGTGCATTCCAGAGAGTCAGATAGTTGAAGTGTTGAGAAGCTGTCATTCATCACCGTATGGCGGTAATCATGGAGGAGAGCGTACCGCTCATAAAGTGCTCCAGTCCAGTTTCTTTTGGACAACATTATTCAAAGATGTAGCAGCATATGCCAAGTCATGTGATCAATGCCAGAGAATGGGGACAATCAGCAGGAAACATGGGATGCCATTGCATAACATCTTAAAGGTTGAGGTATTCGACGTGTGGGGAATAGATTTTATGGGGCCCTTTCCACCATCATTTGGTAATCAATATATTCTGGTAGTAGTAGTTTACGTATCTAAATGGGTTGAGGTAGCAGTTTTTCCCACGAATGATACCAAGGTAGTGGTCAAGTTTGTGAAGAAGCAGATTCTTACCAGATTTGGAACCCCACGAGCAATTATTAGTGATGGAGGTTCACACTTTGTTAATGCCTGGTTCCGAAATTTGTTGGTTAAATATGGAGTGCGGCATAAAGTGGCTACAACATATCACCCCCAAACTAGCGGGCAGGTAGAAGTGTCAAACCAGGAAGTCAAGCAGATTCTGCAGAAAACTGTGAATGCTCAACGAAAAGATTGGGAAAGAAAATTAGATGATGCTTTGTGGGCATATAGAACTGCTTATAAGACGCCAATTGGGACTTCACCGTATCGGTTAGTTTACGGGAAGGCATGTCATCTACATGTGGAGCTTTATTACAAATATGCCCTTAATGAGTAAGGGCCTTGTTTGGTTCTCTTCCTTTTTCTTGAAATTAAGTATTAACCATTTACAAAATTAGCCCATCTTCTTTATCAACATGACCACCTTGCGCTTTCATCCATCCTTCGCCCTCCCAAGCTATCGTCCATATATAGGCACTTTGGTTTGCATCATTCTCCCTTTCTTGAAAAGGTTTTGTCCTCGAATCTAGAATCTGTAAAGCATCGAGAAGGCAAACAATAACAAGGAACTCATAGCATGAGGGTTAGCACAAGTATAATTAGGCCAAACCAACACACATACAATCAAAGGGCCACCTGGGTCAAAAGGAAATGATATCTATCCATTTTAGTCAAAACCACAACCAATCGTACCAATAAAACCCCTTCTCTCACAAGGCAAGTCCTCAAAGCAACCATGAGTATCATCATGAGCAAAGATATCATAAAGGAAGGTTTCCGACAAGGCAACTTCGTTCACAATGTTCCCAAAGGTAAGATCACCAATAGATACAAAAACATCATCAAGCACATTATCAAGAATTGGGACACTCAAAGATGAAGTACCTATTTGATCATAGACATCACTTTCTTTGTCAACATCCCATAGTGGGTTATAGTACAAGGTATATCCATGGATAATAGCTACACCTCTATCATGTTGAACAATACTATGCTTGACATTAGAAGAGATCTCATCCTCATCAAATAAGACAATGTACTTTAAGAGAGAACAATCAAATGAAGATGAAGAGTCAAAGCATGCAATATTATTTTCAAAAAGATCAATGCCATCATTTAAAGCATTTTCATTCACGTAACTACTATGAGCAGAACAAGTGATAGTATTCAAAAGGAAGATGCTCAAAGAGTCATGCTTTTTTAAATGACCAACTTCATCCACATCATCAGTAAATTGAGACTCATTAACTACATCATAAAATTCCTCAATTAGTGGACAAGTATCACAAACAATTTGATCATTACAAGATTCATATGGCAATGTACTATTATTCACATTGTGAGTGTTGACACTAGATGGATACAAATCAGTCTTGCAAGAAGAATCGATTCAGTCATCAAAAGGATCAACCAGTGTTTGGACATTCTCAACATCAACATTATCAATACATGGAAGAGAATCATTAAGCGCACAAGAAGATAAGTTATTACTAACACTTTGTTCATTGAAAATATATGAAGTGTTAAATTTAGCAATTATACCTTGACGTTCACAAGAATGATCATCTATTAGCCTCACTTATCATGTGTCGCCTCATTAGATATAATGGAGCAGTGAGTTCCCCTTCTTGAGGCATATTGTTGATTACCAAAGCCCACTTGGCTAGTCCACAAGGAACACCAATATCATCACCATCACCACACTCCTCATCAACTACAACATCACCCTCACCTTGGGGGTCATCAATGCCAACCCCGTCAACAACATCAACATCATCATAACAATAAATACCATCGGCCAACACAATGAATATCCTCTGATTGGAGCACTCACTCATATTATGACCAAAACCTTGATATTTATGACATTTAAGAGGTCGAGAAGTATTACCTCCTTCCTTTGGAGGAAGAATGGAAGTGGGCTGCTCTACTCGATTGATTTCGACGACGGGCCTCTTGACATCATGCATGGTACTCTTGTCCTTTTGCCAATTGGAAGATGAAGTTCCTCTAACTTTGTTGTAGTAGTGCCAAGTACCTTTGAAACCCCTTGATTTTTCAAGCGTCTCCTCTTGGATCCCCGCTTCTATTTCAATAGCCACCTTAAAAGTTTCATCGATATCATGATAGTAGTGGAGTCTCATGCGGGAAGAAATGTCCTTACTCAACCTGGCTCTAAATCAAAACATAGTATTCAAAGGTTCTTCATCAAAATCAATCCACATCTTCAAGATTTGGAACTCATCATAGTATTTCTCTACACTTTTGGTGCCTTTTTGTAAAGTGTAGATCTTTTTAAGTTGTTCTAGGAAGTACCCCTTGAAAACATACTTCCGCCTCAAAATTGCTTTCAACTCTTTCCAAGGTGGGGTGGGAGACAAAGAACGCATCCTTTGTGCCTTGACTTGAGTATTCCAGCATGTGGAAGCAAAGACCTCAAATTGAGCAATGGCATAAGACGCCTTCCGAACTTCGGCCTTCTCATTTGTCATGAAGATCCTATCACATTGCATCACCCATCAAGAAAGATATCTGAGTTGCTTTCACCTTTGAATGAAGGAAGTCACTTTGATGGAGTTGAAACTAATGTACTGACCTCCATTGTTGCTATTGAACTCATGAACTCCATAAGGATCCTCAATATAGAAATTATCATGGTATCGGCGACCACGATGGCCATCTCTTCGACAATCACCCTCATTTCTACCCATGTGATGGATAGGATCATGTTGACCCCATCTTCCATGAAGACCTTGAAAGTTCATGTGTGTCCCTCTTATATGGTTTTTGTACTCATTGGGAACATCATCAAACTCCTCATGGAATTCACCATCCAAAAGTTGGACATTGCAGATTGGATGGACATTTCAAATTGAAAGGCGGGTATTTGGTAGAGGAAAAGGTATATGTGGGTGTGGTGGAGGAACATAGCTTTGTAGTGGAGGAACATATGGTAGGGTAGTGGTAGGTAACAGAGTAGTAGAAGATGGTAAGGAAGTGGTGGAGGTGAGGTAGCACATTCTATGAAAAGTCCTTGGTGATATTGGGGAATAGGAGTCATGACGAACTCCACTTGTTTGTCTATGGTGATAGAAAGGAGTAGAAGAAGAGTCTCTCTTCCTTAATTCAAGGGCCATCAAGCAATTTTCTATGTTATCGAATCTCCCATCTATGCAGCAGACCATGTGCATCAAATCAAATAAGGTGGGTTCCCCGATGGGCACTCGGATCTCCTTTTCTTGATTGCCCATCGTACCTATGGAAGACACAAAAAAGCAAGAAAACTCATTAAGTTAGTGAAAAGAATTCACACTCTCTCATGGAAAGCTCACCTTACATGCCTTACAATTGCCATGACCAAGAATTGTAGCTTGTGTAATTCATTAATTTTCAAGTGGGCAAGCTCAACTTAAGGTATAAAATGGATTCTTATTGACTCATTGAAGAAAGCCTCAAGAAAACAATGATATAATCAAGAAAGTTCAACAAGAATAAAGAAAAAAATGTAGAAGAAGAAGCACAAAAAAATTGGAATAAATAAACTAAGTAAAAAGATTTAGGTGAAATACTTAACATTAGTAGTTCTTGGAAATTAAAGAGATGAAAAAAGATAAAGAACTAATTAAACGACTAATTAAATGTGTTAATTAGATGTTAATTAATGTAGAAATCGAAAGAAAAATGAGTTTGGAAGAAGACCCATTAAGTTTGGATACTTAGAAAAGTTTTAGCTAAAAAGCCAAAAATCTGCGCACTTGCTCTCTAAAAGTGAGACTCACATGCCAGGAATGAGAGGTGGGGAAGGCTGGAGCTGCTTCAGCTTATGTGGCTGCTGACTGGAGTTGACGTGGTGCTGAGTCAGCACTGACATAGCTGCTGACTGGGCTACTGAGTTGGCTACCTTGCTGGCAGTCCAAGTGGATTTCTTTTCTATTTTCTTTTTCTTTACAAATTAGATTTCTTTTTTCAGTTTCGAATTCTTTTTTCAACTAATAAATCCACAAGTGGACCCACTAACACTTTTCCAAAAAAATTAAAGAGTGAAGATGGATTAAAATTTACCTTTGGGTCTTCTTCATCACCTTGAAGATATGAAGGTCTTCAAGAACATCAAGAACATGAAGAACAAACCCTTGATCAAAACTTCTCCAAATCACTTCAAAATTTAGGATTTTCTTCCCCTTGATGTAGATAACAAAACCCAATCGCAATTTAAAAAAAATCTTCAAACCTTCAAAGTCTTCAATGGTAGAAGCTTCTCTACAACTCCAAATCACTTCAAACTTTAGGATTATGTTCCCCTTGATGTAGAGAACAAACCCCAATCAATATTAAACCACAAATCAAGCTCCACCAATAAGGCCCAATTGCTAATTTCTTCAAATCTTCAAGCTCCAAGGTCTCCAATGGTATAATCAAATTCAAAACTCAAATTTCAAGAGAAACCTAAGATCTAGATTCCAAAAGAACTAGGGAACAAGAATCTAGTGTCAAAAATCAAAAGTTAAACAAACAAAAAAAATCAATTTTTTTTTGAATCTTTGATGGAATTTTTGAATTTTTTTTCAAATTTTGATTTAATATCTAAATCCCGCAGCACCCCAAAAGTTTTCTAGACCAAAATCAGACCTTGAAAGAAAAACCCAGAAGAAACTAAAATTTTTTTCCTCAGAACGACAGAGATAACGAGTCATGGTCAGCTCCAACGATCCGTTGCCTGGGTCATGGTCAGCCCTGCCTTGGTCCTTCGGGAACCAACAGGACCTGGAACAACCCGTTGTGAGAAACAATGAGTCATCCTATCACTCATTGCATCCCCAGCTCAAAACCCAGTGAGCCTTTTTCCAGGAAACCGCGAGTTAACCAATGAGTCGTCGTGTCATACAATGACTCGTGGTGTAAGTCATTAATTGGGATCCCAAGTATCTCCTTCAGTGACAACGAGTGGCAACAACAACCTATTGTATTATACAACAATTCATTTTGTCCACTCGTGGTGACAAGTCCAGAAATCCTCAGACTTTTCCAGTGTAGACGACAAGTCGATACAAAGACCCGTTGGTTCTACCAACGAGTCGTTGTGTCGCTCATTGTTGGGACTTCTAGGTTTATCCTGCTAGTGACAACAGGAGGTACCAACGACCCGTTAGTCCTTCCAACGAGTCATGGTCCCCACCCGTTTCCATTTCCAATAAGCCAAGAACCCAGGACTAGGATCGAAGACTGTTCCCAACGAGTCGTGGTCTTAACCAACGACTCATTGAGTGACCCGTTGGTCCCTGTCGGTAGTTTTTTCAGCTCCCACGGATATTTTAGTAATTTCTCAGCTTTAATCCCTAAACTACGTCATTTTGGGTTAATTTTTAGGGAATTTAGCGGGGTAATCCACAATATGTTTCACTCCTCTCATTCCCTCAGAAGTCGGATCATAAAACTTTCACAGAAAAACTCAGAGCAGAAGCTAGGGCAATCGACTTCTCTTCTTAGATTCTCAGGAGATTTTCTTCGAGATTTCTTCACCAGGTATGTGAGAATTTAGCACGGGAATTGTCCTTCCCTTGTGCCCCAAAATCCATCTAAATTATCTGTTCTGTTCTAGTCCCTGAGTTTTCGAATGTGAATGAATTTTCTACCCGATTCTATCTTTATTGTGTGGAATATTGTTCATGATAATTGTTACTAAAATTCCACTATTTAGCTATCATGTTGATGATTGTTCTTGTAAAGATGGATTTAGCCCTAGCTTTTGAATGCAGTAAACTAGAGTCTTGCACAATTGATTAGTTATCCAAATTGCTTGATTCTATCAGTGTTAGGGATTCTCATATTATCAGTATCAATTGAAATCTCAGCCAGTTGCATGCTAGTCTAGTTTCAGTTAGAATACTAGCCTACTCAGTATGTTCAGAAATGTCTGCTGATCAGTTTCACTATAGTATTTTCTTGAGGTTTCAATGGTGCCTCCCAGATGTCAGTTATAAGAATTAATTATCAGTTATCAGATATTAGTTGGTTTTTTAGATAGTTACAACGATTCTAGATAAGCAGATCTGACCATTCTTAGAAACACCAGCTTCAGTTCTGTTTGTTCTTAAACATTTATGATGCTTCTAGATATGTAGCCCTGATCAGTCCTAGAACCACCAGCTTTAGTTCAGTTTGTTCTTTGGACGGTTATGACGCTTCCAAATAAGCAGCTCCGACCAGCCTTAGAACACCAGTTACAGAATCCGTTCTGATAAGACTCTCAAGGTACATCCAAATAAGTATCCCTGATGTAGTCTTGGACCCCCATTTCGAGCTATCAGCTTAGTAGTCAGATTAGGACTATCTAGTGGGAGTAGGACTTAACACCGAGCGAACTGGGGTTCCAGCGCACCCAGGTTTCCAGAACTATGTTTCCACTATAGGTTATTTTATTAGACCTATGGCCCCAGACTTGTGATCACCCAGCTCATTCATTTATACCATGACAACGTATATTAGGTCATATCAATGGGGAGTATACATCAAACTCCACGTCTAGATCACGTGGTTATATGTCGGTTATAGACTCTCCCACTAGTCACTACAGTTTCAGTTTAGCTCAGCTCAATATAGTTTTAGATTTACTCATTTTAGTTCAGTTCAGTACAATTAGCTCAGATCAGTATCTCAGATTCAGGGCATGTCTATGACCATCAGTCAAGATCATTATTGACCATCTCAGTTTTATTTCAGTTGTTCAGTTATCAGTATTTCAGTTGGTCATTACATGTCATTACAGTTCAGTTACTTGTTCTTCATGTTTATATTTTCTCTCAGTTACTCAGTACATTCAAAGTACTGACGCATACCTTCTATGTGGTATTGTATCATGATACAGGCGCATGCTCTCAGCTTCAGCATCGTTAGTCATTTCCTTCAGGTGATATCAGCAGCTGCAGTTGCTGGGGGCTTGTCCCAACAACTCATCATTAGTAGATTACTTTCAGACATAGACTCAGACATTCAATATGATTTTTCAGACGTATGAACTTTTATCAAATTTAGCTTTCTGAAATGATTTTATTATTTAAAGCTTCCGCATATGTTTACTCAAATTTCTAGTGTTATGATAGACCATGGGTTGTCTTGGGGTTACTTGTGACTCCAAGTACCATGTATCATCTAGGGTATAGAATCGAGTCATGACAAACTCGATATCAGAGCACTAGGTTTAGAGTATCCTAGGATGTTTGAAAGTTGCGTCAAGTAGAGTCATTTTCATGGGTGTGAAGCGTGCCACACTTATGAAGGGAAGGCTACTAGACGCTATTAGGAAAACTCCCTTTTTTTCATTCTCCTTATCATGCATTGAAATTCAATTCTAGAAATGTTCTCTAATTTGTGCTCTATTTTGTTTCAGTGAAACTATGCCTCCAAGATGCAAAAACGAAAGAAGGGCTGGTAACGCTAACCGTCCTATCCCACCAACTCCAGCAACCCTTCAGGACGACCAAGTGTCCTCAGTGGAATTTAGAGCGGCAATCTAGTTGCTAGCTCAGACAGTAACAAACCAAGTGAACCAGCAGGTGGTTCCAGTAAACACAAATGGCTCCGCAACAGCTGCTAGAGTCCGAGACTTCACCCGAATGAACCCTCCAGCCTTTCACAGATCCAAGGTGGGAGAGGACCCATAGGAGTTCATGGATGAGGTATGGAAGATCACCCGGATTATGGGTGTTTGTTTCGCTAAGAGTGCTGATCTGGCAGCTTACCAATTGAAAGGGGTAGCCCCAATCTGGTACAATCAGTGGATAGAAGGGAGACTAGTAGGAGCAGAACTGGTGGAGTGGGAAGAGTTCACCAGAACATTCTTGATAGATTCTTCCCCGGGAGTTGAGGGAGGCTAAGGTTGTAGAGTTTATGAATTTTAAGCAGGGAAATAGGACCGTGGAGGAATATGCATCGGAGTTTATGCGATTGTCAAGATATGCTCTGGAGATAGTAGCTTAGCCAAGGGCTCTCATGCTTAAGTTCGTCAATGGAGTATCAAACCCGTTCCTTAAGGAATGCAAGGCTACCATGCTCATAAAATACATTGACCTCTCCAACCTCATCGTTCATGCCCAACAGATTGAGGCAGAAAAGCTGAAAGATATAGAGCAGGAGAACAAGTGGGCGAGAACTAGCCAATCAGATTATAGCACTAGCGATTTGGCGGTAGTAGCTTCCCAAAGCAGTAGCAGTAGCAGAGGGCTGCAACACCCACTTCAGCCAACACCCCTACTTTCTGATTCTGCAAGGATCGGAAAGGTGGAGCATCTGGATCTTAGTCCCAAAGTCATAGCATCAACAACTGTTATCTAGCTTGCCCTAAGTATGGAAAGAACCATATAGTGGAATGCCTTTAGGGTAAAGAGGGCTGCTTTGGGTGTGGACAGCTAGATCACCGGCTCAAGGAATGTCCATCAGCAGGATTGGGGAGATTACAGTCTACCACTGATGAGTTGGTAATTTACCAACTCATTAGGCTCTTAAACTTGAGTTTTTGCTTAGTTTTTAAGTTGCTTATATGGATTTTATGCCCTTTTTGCTTTTGTTCTGTGCAGATGCCTAAATGCATGTAAAAGAGCAAAAATGGAGCAAAAAGAAGGAAGTGAGAGTAAATTGGCATCCCACTAATGAAAACCAGCGAGATGCCGGCCAAAGTCCGATTATCACTGCCTCTGAGGAACAATGCCACCAGCAAATCGCTAGTTGAAAATGGCGAATCGCCGGTCTAGTCGCTGAAAGACACCCAGTTTTATGGAAAGTAGCATAAAGATCCGGTGGTTCATGGATCAGTATCGGCTAAATGCCGGATGAACCGTCGATGCTCACTAGAGTTGAGTGAGGGCCCAGATAAGACACCCAGCGGTTCACGAATTGGAATCAGCGAACCGCTGGTGTCTCCGCCGATTCTAGAATGGTACTCAGGGGTATAATTGTCCAGCACGGGAAAAGAGATAAAAAGTTCCCTACTATTTAGGATATAAATAGTAGATAAAGTACTATGTACTAGCATATACAGAGTGATAGAGAGAGTGCAGAGCATATCACATCATTGTTTCTCTTTTTAGCTTTAGAACATTCTCTTAGCAAAGAGAGGGAGATTTTGATTAGTAAACTTGGACAAATTAGTCTTCTCTACTTATTCTTTGTAATAGTAAGTTTCAGCCATTGTTGGTGACTATTTTGTGAATTTCATTTTACTACTCTTGCTATTAAATTCAATGAAGTTATTGATGAATGTGATTTTGAATTTCTTAATCATGAGTAGCTAAGTCATTAACTAGAGGTTTGTGATAATGAATACTTACTTAGAGTGGGTATTGCTAGAGTCATCTTCATATTGTTTAAATAAGTGTAAATCTGTTAGATTCTCTTCAATCTATCAAGGAAGATCCATTGATTATGATATGGGTCTATTTATTCTTGCTTTATTGTTGCTTGCAAAAGGATAATTAAGTATTAAAAGAGAATTTAATAGTGGATATGGATAAGAGATTGTGAAATTGGGCTAGAAATAACAAAAATTGCAGTCTCATTCCTTATTAGTGGCTAATAGCTAGACATTAGTGCAGCTACTAATCCAAATCTAATCGGGTTGAGCTGAATTTGGCTAGAGGTTTGATAAAACTCTAGTAAAAGGTAGTTATAAGGCTGAAAAGTTGTAATTACCCATTTTCCGAGATTATTTACACTTATTGAACTCATAAGATGACTTAGCATATCCCGATCAGGTTAGTGTATCATCTACAATACACCTCTAGTATTTCACACTCTTGTTAACAACTTTGCTATTCTTTCTATTTTATTCCACTAAATCACCAAATATAATTCACTGCAAATTTCAATCCCCCCAATTTATTTGTTTTTATGTTAACTCTACGTGGTGCAAGCTAACTTCAGTTTCTCAACCGACACTTATAACTATCATTCCTAGTCCTTGTGGGATTCGACCCCAACACCCGTCGGATTACTTTTTTTGATACTTCGGCCGTGTATATTCTTTACATGAAGGATATATTTTGAATGTTATCAAAAATGGCGACATTGCCAGGGACTAGCGCATGATATTCATGTGTCGGTTGTTAACTTGAATTAGTTCCACACTATAGTGGTTGCTACTAATCTATTGTGTGTGGCTCATGAGTAGTTTTGGAGGTTGGTCACGAGACTCGGAGGGGGTGCCGTGTGTGGAGACCATCAAGCTAGTGGACAAGATGTGGCGTAGAGAGGGGAAGAAAGACACCATGTTGTTAGTCATGATGAAGCAGATGGAGTTGTTGACCTAACAACCACTTTAAAGAGTTATGATGTCATAATTCAACAGTTGGAGAAGCGGATGAACGAGTTAGCATCTCAGATGGCAGCTCAAACAATAGAAAACAACATGGCTCTAATGCAGGATATTGTAGATAATGATATATTCGAGTGGAAAATTGAGAAAGAGGTTGTTGGAGAACTTATTGTCGATGTTTTTTTTGAAAGGTGAAGAACTCGAGGAGGTCCATCATGTGCGTAAGGAGATAAGAAATTACCCATTCCCACCAAGAAAACTGGACCTTGATTTGAAGAATCGTACAACTCCTCCATCACAACCATCTATTGTGACACCACCAAAGCTGGAGCTCAAACCCTTGCCCACTCACCTTCAATATGCATACCCGAAAGAGAATGAAATGCTCCCTGGTTATCATTTCAATGAAGCTCATCCTGTTTTAGGTAGATAAACTCATTGAGGTGTTGAAAATGCATATCCGAGCTATAGGATAGTCAATAGCTAATATCATTCGTATTCCTCTAGGGATTTGCACTCACAAAATCAATCTTCAAGAAAATTGCAGCCCATCAGTTGAATATCAAAGAAGGTTAAATCCACCTATGCAAGAGGTGGTCAAGAAGGAGATTATTAAATGGCTAGATGCAGGGGTGGTATATCCTATTGCAGACAGTGGTTGGGTAAGCCCGATAGAGTGCGTGCCCAAGAAAGGAGGCATCACAGTTATTCTTAATGAAAAATATGAATTTATAGCTACTCGTCCAGTCACGGGATGGAGAGTTTGCATGGATTACCGTAAGTTAAACTCCTAGATGAAGAATGATCATTTTCCACTGCCATTTATTGATCAAATGGTAGACCAGCTGGCCTATAAAGAGTACTATTGTTTCGTGGATGGATACTCAGAATACAATCAAATCTCAATCGCCCCCGAGGATCAAGAAAAAACCACATTTACATGTCCTTATGGAACTTTCGCATTCAATAGGATGCCTTTTGGTATTTTCAATGCCCCGACCACATTCCAGAGATGCATGATGTCCATCTTTTCTAATATGGTGGAAGATACAATGGAAGTCTTCATGGATGACTTCTCAGTTGTGGCTAACTCATTTGATGACTTCTTGACGCATTTAGATGAGGTATTAAAGAGATCTACTGAGATGAATTTGGTCCTAAATTGGGAAAAATGTCATTTCATGGTTGAAGAAAGGATTGTGTTGGGACACAAAATTTCTGAAAAAGGGATTGAGGTAGATCAATCCAAAGTGGACGACATTGCTCAGTTACCTTCACTGTGTACCGTGAAAGGTGTTAGGAGTTTCCTCGGACATGCGGGTTTCTACCTCCGATATATTAAAGATTTCTCTAAGATAGCTCACCCCTTATTTTGGCTTTGGAGAAAGAGGAAAAGTTCAATTTTGATGAGGATTGTTTGAAGGCTTTTGTGGAATTGAAGGAAAGATTGATTTCCTCTCCAATCATTGTAGCACCTGATTGGTCAAAACTCTTTGAGCTCATATGTGATGCAAGTGGGGTGGCATTAGGAGTGGTCCTTGGTACGCAAAGAGACAAGATCTTTCACCTGATCTACTATGCTAGTAAAGCCCACAAACAAACTACACAGTAACGGAACAGGAGCTACTAGCTATTGTGTTTACATTTGAAAAATTCTGGGCATACTTGCTAGGAACTAAAGTGGTGGTGCACACGGACCATGCAGCACTCAGGTATCTAATGTCCCAGAAGGATGCTAAACCAAGATTGATTAGGTGGGTGTTGTTGCAGGAATTCAAGTTTTAGGTGAAAGAACGTAAAGAATGTGAGATCAAGTGGCCGACCTTTTATCATGCCTAGAGACAAATGGGCAGCCAGGAATACAAGAGGATATCCATGATGTCTTTCCGAATGAGCGCATCTTAGCTACAACCCATGATCTAACACCATGGTTCGCTAATTTTGCTAATTACCTGGCTAGCAACATTGTACCCGAAGGCTTGAACTTTCAGTAAAAGAAGAAGATCATGCATGATGTCTGGAAATTCTTTTGGGATGAACCTTACCTTTTCCGAAGTTGTGCAGATGGGTTAATACGGTGGTGTGTTCCATAACTAGAGATGGTCCCAATTCTAGAGGCTTGTCACTCTTCCCCTGTTGCAAGTCATTATGATAGTGTGCGAACAACAGCTAAGGTGTTGCAATGCGGGTTTTATTGGCCTACATTACATCAAGATGCCCATGACTTTGTGAAGCAATGTGATTGATGCTAGAGGACAGGGAGTATTTCAAAGCGGCATGAACTCCCTCTAACACCAATCTTAGAGGTTGAATTGTTCGATGTATGGTGGATCGACTTCATGGGTCCTTTTATAAGTTCTTATGGGAATGGATACATTTCCGTGGCGGTTGATTATGTTTCCAAATGGGTGGAAGCTGTTGCACTACCAAACAATGAAGCGAGGAGTGTAACAACCTTTTTAAAGAAACATACCTTCTCGCAGTTCGATACTCCCAGATCCATCATCAGCGATGGAGGCTCTCATTTTTGCAACCAAGTGTTCATCACACTACTAGCTAAATATGGTGCGAAGCATAAAGTGGCCACCCCATATCACCTGCAAACCAGCGGACAAGTGGAAGTTTCAAATAAAAAAATAAAGTCCATCTTGACTAAAATAGTCAATGTGAACAAAACCGACTGGGCGCGAAAATTAGATCATGCATTGTAGGCATATCGGACCGCATTTAAAACACCGATTCAAATGTCTCCTTATCATCTGGTGTTTGGCAAAGCATGTCACCTTCCGGTTGAACTAGAACACAAGGATTTATGGGCATTGAAAAGTTTAAACCTGGAATGGGGAAGAGCTATCTAAGGTCGAATCCACAATTTACATGAGATGGATGAATTTAGAATGAAGGCGTATGAGAATGAAGAAATTTACAAAGCCAAAATGAAATACTATCATGACCAAAAAGTGTTGCAGCGTAGTTTTGTTCTAGGGGATTGGGTGTTGCTGTTCAATTCACGACTATTTCTATTCCCCAGAAAACTAAAGTCTAAATGGTTAGGGCCTTTTAAGGTGTCTCAAGTGTACGAGAACAGAGCCATCGAACTCTATGGTGAGAATGGGAGCAAGTTCAAAGTAAATGGCCAACGGGTTAAAAGATATTTGGGGGTGTTAGAACAAGTTGGCCGAACAGAGGTGGTGTATCTAGATGAACCATAGGTCTTGAGGAACTTTCGTCGTGCCATGAAGTTAAATAAAACTCTCCTTAGGAGGCAAACCAAGCATGTTTCATTTTTTTTCTTCTGGTTCTTCTTATATGTTTTATTGTTGTTGATTTTTCTTAGGATGGAATGGTGCACTTCAGGAAGAGCAGGAGCACTGCAGATCGGTGTTGTAACCGGTGAAATGCAGGTAGATCTTCGTGAAGCACAGGTTAGGCGCTGACCTATCCAGTGCACTGAAGGATTCAAGGCAAAATGGCGACCCAAACCGGTGAACCGCCTATGGTACTTCGTGAATTGCCGCTGGGGCGCTGGTCCTATCCAGAAAACTGAAGGTTCCAGGGCAAATTGGCGGCCCCATCGGTGAAGCGCCATGTCAAAGCGTAGACCACCGATTTGTCACTGCTGTCAACCAGTATACCTGGTAACGGATCAGGCATCGGTTCCTAGCCTGACGAAATGCCAAATGCAGTCTGTGAAATGCCGGTTAGCCGCTGATTTTGTCCCCAGAATCATGTACAAGTAATGTTAAGTGGCGGACACATCGGCGAATTGATGGTCCATTTTGGCTACCACCAGTGTGGCCCATGGTGGAATAGCCCTCTTTTGAAAATCCCCAAAACTTTTCCACACCCCATTTTTCTTTCCTCTTTTTCCTCCCTAGATTGAACTCTCCCCAAAAGACCTATTACTTCCCACCTAACACCTATTAATAATTACCACTCCAAACACCCATTCAACTTCCCCGCCTTTTTAATTTAAAACCCCCCCAGTTACCTTCATCTTCTTCATTCCTCCACAAAGCTTCACACGCACAGTCCATTGGAGGTAAGAATTCTATCACTAGTGCTTTAAGGTTCCTAACAACACTGGTGATACTTTGCTCTTGTTGTGTTCATCATATTTTGTTTTGCTTCTCTACTATATGTGAGTAAATGTGATTTTGTTGTGGTCACTAAGTATCCGGGTGACTTGCCCAATGATAGACTGATTGGCACCTTTCTTAAAGACAATTTGTCATTTTTGTTGAGATAAGAGTGTGATTGGTTTGCATTTATATGGGGGTGATCGGTGGGTCAATATACTCAGGGCGGCTAGTAGTGGTTCACCAATAGTGTTCTGTCGGTGAATCGCCGTTGCACCTGATGCTTCTAACTTACTGTGCCTATCGGCGACTAGCGAAATTCAACTGCCTCTCGCCGATGGTTCGCCATTGGCACCTGAGCATATCAAAGTCCTACCTGAATTCTTTTATTTTCCTTATTTTTGAGTTACAAATAATGGCACACTACTAACCTTCATTTGCAGCATCATGTCTGTTTCCCCGCACTCTCGTATAGGCCAAGCATCAGTGCACACTAATACCACCCAGGTTAGGTTCGGGCTGGAAGGAATGAACAAGTATTATATTGCTTTTAAGGAGAAGCATATCATCCATGCATAATGAAATGAGGTCTTTGTTTTTAATTGTGAAATCTTGCATTAAATGACCCAAAGTCTTGTTCCTTTTTCGCCTTTGTAAATAGTGGTGTAGTAATAAAAACTTTGAGGGTTTTCTCTAGACCACAGTTCTTTCCCGAGGAGCATTCTTGTGTTTTTGTTTATTTTCTTTGTCGAACCGAGTTGGCATTTCCACATGATAGATTGAGTAGAGACATTCTTAAGGGAAAATACATGTTGTTTGAGTCTCTTATGAAGTTGTTTTGAGAGGCACCACCTAAAAAAATGTTGAAAGGGAATTTTAAAATGAGGGCATGAAAGATAATGAGCAATTGTTGACACCATAGCATAACATTCTTTGTCATACACTGTAAATTCTTTGCTTGACTTATGATGTTTGCCTACTTGGATGTCCTAACTTGATATCTTATGTTGAGAATGACTCTTGTAGACCCTTTAAGGGTGATGCCTTGTGTAGTGAGGAATTTTTGATGAATCTCATGCATAACATCTTGTCTAGAATTTGCCCCAAATGTGATTCAAGGAGAAATCCTAGATGTAGTTGCAACTAGAGCATGAGTTTAGGCTTTATCAGGCCTATTGGGTTGTGCGGAAGTTGAACATGGATCCCGAGTTATCTGGAAAAAAGCGGTTGTTGCAATTGTGTGAGTTGGATGAGTTTCGATGGCATGCATATGAGAGTGCTAAATTGTACAAAGAAAAAACGAAGAGGTGGAATGACAAGCATATAGTGCATCAAATATTTGAGCTTGGCCAGATGGTGTTGCTATTCAACTCCAGGTTGAAGTTATTCCCGGGAAAACTGAGATCTAAGTGGTTGGACCATTTGAGGTAGTGAGGATGACCCCGTATGGGGCGGTTGAATTGTGGCAGGAAGATAAAAGTTCCACATTCTTAGTAAATGGTCAGAGGTGTAAGCACTACTGGGGTGAGGGCGTGAATCAAGAGAAGACGTCTATCACCTTAGCTGATGAATGAATATGAGAGGCGTCGTGCCATGACGGTAAACCAGGCACTGCAGGGGAGGCAACCCGTGACTGTAATGTAATAGCTAGGATTTACTATAAAAACAAAAGAAAAAAATTGGTTCAAAGTCATGCCATGACTAAAACTACGGCGCTAGGTGGGAGGCAACCCACTATTTTCTAATTAATTGGTGTTTTTGGATGATTTTCAGGATGTACGGAGCCCAAACAAAAATTAAGGAAGTGTGAGCCAAGGTAAGGTTTTGGAAAAATAAGGAC
This sequence comes from Datura wrightii, assembly GCA_035772735.1. NCBI lineage: Eukaryota > Viridiplantae > Streptophyta > Magnoliopsida > Solanales > Solanaceae > Datura > Datura wrightii. Next base: position 111,058,405 of record JASDFA010000018.1, read on the forward strand.
CAAGAGACAGAGGGCCTCCGTGATGGCCCCGTGGCATGGAGCTGGAGCTCCTCGATGGCCTCCGTGCCACGTTGAGGTGATAGGCAGATATTCCCTATTTCCAGTGGGCCTGCGTGATGGCTCCGTGGCATGGAGCTAGAGCTCCGCGATGGCCTCCGTGCCACATTGAGGTTATATGGGCGACGGGTTTACTTAAAAAATCGGGTCGACCTGGCCACAACCCCTCCCTTTTAACCTCAAAATCTGTACACCTGCCTCATTTTTCTCAATTGCTCCGCGACACAACTCCCATTCCCCCTTCCCCCTTCCCCCTTGAGCATGCCACGCCGGATTATCAAAAATCCATCCCATCTTCTTCACAACTAAGAGTAATAGGTATGTTTTAGTGTTCTTCAATTTTTATGCAAATTTCTTAGCATGAACACATAGTTGAGTCAAAATTCCACCCCAAGTCATGGGAACTTGATTGAATCACATTTTTATGGGTGACTAATGAAGTTAGGATGGTAATTGCTCTATGCACTCAATAATGACATGACTTATTGCACTTCATATGTTACCTACATGTTGGGGCTGCTTGATGAGTTGAAAGAAGAAGAAAAAGAGGGAAAAACAGAAATTGGGCCATTCATTCTTGTGTTCTTAGAATTGGCAATAGGAACTAAGTATGGGGTGCTTGAAAGGTTGGGTGGGGGGAGATGACCAAGGGAAAGTGAAAAACAAATAAAGAGAGGGAAGTCATGCCTAAATTCTGCAGTTAATGTGCACATTGTTACATATTCCCATTTTGCATAATCTCTATTTTGGAAAATGATAGTCTCTGTAAACGCGGGCATGTAAAATCAAAAAGGCTAGTGTTCCTAAGTGTAAGTTTCCAAATGCTTTAAGGCTGAGTAAAGCAATATTAACTTCATGAAATTGATAGACTAATGAACATGAGAAATTTGATTGTATGAAGTCTGAGTAGTACATGAAAATTGCCCTATCTAATGTTTCAGATGTAATGCGCCCTATTGGAAAATGTTGTATAATATTGTGTTTGCTTTATCTTGTCAAAGTGGTGATTCGAATTAATTTTGGGGGAGTATCTAGTCATTGAAGTGTAAAGAAGGGGAATTCTGAGTACCCGAATGACTATGACTCGTGAAACCACGCTAGCAACTAAGTATGGGGTGACCAACTGAAGCCCTGCCTTAGTATTGACTAGCCGTGTTTGTTACTGACAAATTTAATGTATGATTTTGGCTGAACAGGAACGATATCGGCTCGACAAGATAAGGGAAAAGGTGTCTCAACTTCTGGCACAGGCAGAAAAAGGTACCGAATGGGCTCAGCTGTACTAGCAGCCCCACCAGTTCCCAGGGGCCAGAGAAGGCAGTTCAGTACTAGATGAGTGGTGGATGAAGGTAAAAAGTGGTATGGAAAGCATAAGGAGTCAAAATATTTCCCTGAAAAGTAAATTGAGCGGGACCATTTGCACAAGAGTTCCCTCGGATACTGCACAGGATACACGCCTTGGGTATGGACTTCATCTTTAATGCACCCAGGGAGTGTAATTTACACATGGTGCGGGAATTCTAAGTGAATTGGGACCCTACTCTACGCAGCCACACAATCAAGATCCGGGGGCAGGTGGTTCCCTTGGAGGCACATCACTTAAATGCCATCTTGGGGATACCTGACACAGACCCATATCCTCTCTGCCAGCTAAACATCACCCCACCATATGTTGATATCCGACACACATTATGCGGACAAAAATCAACAGCCAGGTGGAGGCATCACAAGGAGAAAGGGGACCACCAAACATTGCCATATTCACAAATGAACAGGGAGGCCAGAGTGTGGTTGAAGATTGTTTGCATTTGCCTCATTGCCCGGGTGCATATGACTGATGTCACCCACGATAGAGTCTGTCTGGTATACGCCTTGATGAAAAGCGTGGAGATTAATGTAGGGGCAGTGATCATATCAGCCATGAAAAAGGCAAGGCTGCATTAAGGGCACAGGTGTAGGTTTGGTGGTCTACTCACCACCTATCTCAGAAGCCATGACATTGAAGAAGAGGCTCTAGACTACTGACCGAGGTTAGACCGCCGCGCTTTGGACGTGACTAAGACTAAGGCACCAGACACCACATACGGTCCTGTACTCACGTTAGCAGAGCGACACGCTCGAGATGATTGCTATGCAGCCAGGATGTTTGGACTGCAAATGCTACAGTTGCATATAGGTGGACGGCCCACAACAGAGGATGGGTTGTGCCAGGTGGACATGGACTACCCGATGAATGAGTACGCTCGAGCCATGTGCAGGATTGGCCCAGCATTTGTAGAGCCGATGGACGATGATGTACCCATCGATGAGGAGAGACGCCGAGATGACTCAGACATTGAGTCAGATGAAGATGAGGGAGATGACTCAGACCTCGGTGACGAGGCTTGTGCACCAGATGATGAAATTGAACCAATTAATTGATTAGGGAGTTTTTACCACCCTAACTCTGTTCTTCTATTGATTTGTGCAAACACTGAGGACAGTGTTCACTTTAAGTATGTCACACCCCGCCTTGGGGGGTATGACTGGCACCTGGTGCCCTACGAGGAACTGAACTGCTAGACTGGTAAGCCTAGGCACATCTAGTGCTTGGCTAGCTCTAACCCACATTTCTGGAAACAAAGGGCTATATAACGGCTGTAAACACAGCCCCCGGCCCATTGGCCTATAGCCTCCTGTACCTGCAACAACAGCTCACCAGAACATGCAACTATAGGGAACTTATACGGGCCGACAAGGCCACCATGCTGTCTAGCTGTCTATAATTCAATCACAACGTACTGAAAAGCTACATGACCGGCAAGGTCACCACTACTGCTAAACTATGGCCCCACACGGCCATCATAAAAGAAAGCAAAAGCACTAACAGCTAACAACTGCACGGCCTCACACGACCGGCTCAACTGACCACAGGGGAATATACAGATTGCAAGCCTCTAGGAATGGCAATAGAAATGATCGGGACAGGGCCCCGACCTACCTGTACTATATAACAACAGAAACTGAAGTACACCTCTGGAATTCAGCCTCCGGATGACAGGAGCTGAATGCTCAACGCTGACAGGAATCACGTGGTGTCACCTGCTCGTCTATGAGTACCTGCAGGCAAGTAATGCAGCGCCCCACCGGGCGACAGTACAGCTGGTACTGAGTATGTAAAGCAATAACTGAAAGAGATATCTGAAATCAATAACATAACTGATGAAACTGAAATAGAAGGATAGCTTAACTGTCTGATAATGTAAGTCATACCTTCTCTTATTCATACTGGAAGGAGTAGGAGTCATACCTGAGGATTGATCGTTCTACTGTCGATCTACTCGTATCTACTATGACACAGTATAACATGTTATAACATACATAGCATACACAAACCTTACCCGGCCCCCATAAGCCGGGAGGTACAATCAGCACAGAATCTATACCCCTACCCTGGTCATCCCATCTCCTATAATGGCTGTAAGCATCCTGCCGGTCCCCTGGGTATGCACTTGGGCTCGCTGAGCCCCTGACTATAACTGCATCTGAGTCCGGAGGACTCCTGAATCTGCACCCGGGCGTATCCACTTGACTGGGGTGTGTAAGGGCCGATCAAGGCACAAATATGGGGAAAAACTGGCATCCCATCTTCGTCCCCTGGCGGGACGGCATGCCACTCCGTAGAGTGACGTATCCTCGTCCTCTGGCGGACGAGTCGATACAGCTATTAACCCTGGGCGGTCATGGATGCTAGGTAATCCAACCCCAAACAATACAACGGTCTCAACTGGTAATACTATCTGTGTATCTCACATGCTGAGGCTACTAGGGGTAAAGTACCGTATATATATTACATACTGAACTAATGATAGTAATCTGTACGTATTTAATACGTGCTGAGGCAGGTAAAGATGTATAAATATGAAATATAGTCTCCTGCCGGGCTGTACTGGGCAAATGCTACCTAAGATAATGTTTCTGCTGAAAACTCTGCTGGTTGCTAAGTTTCTGTATACAATATATGCTGGACTAGTGATAGAAATATGTACATACTTAATACCTGCTGAGGCTGGAAGTACTATATATGTATGTACGAATATAGTCTTTCTGCTGAACTGTGTTGTATACTGATTTTCTATAGTAACATGATTTACTATTCCTGACATGCTTTCTAAACTTCATTTTAGTCTGCTATTCTATTTCTGAAGCGCTTTACGGGTATTGCATTGCTATACGGGGTTTCAACTAAATACAACCACATCCTAACATTTCGTATCAATATTCATAATAACGCAATATTCGACTTCTGAACATTCTACTAGTCTGTAAAATGCTATACTGTCTCAATATTACTTAACTTGCCGAGGAAACTAACTTTACATACCTTATCCTTGAACTATTCGTCTGTCGGACGAGGCTCGGCCGGTACTTTAACTGTTTTCTCCCAACTGCATTCATAAACATATCAATCAATACTAAATACAACTTTATTTCAAAAGGCAACGTCACTTTTGATATAGTTTATAGCCTAAACTTAGGCTTATCGAAAGACGGCCAGAAACTCGCTATTTTTCAGCGGCCCAGAAGGGAGAAATATTCACTTCTCAGCTAGGAACACATAGACACTAATTTAGAGCAATTCCACTTACCTTAGCTCGGTGGCTCGACGATTCGTCGGCTGTATTTTACGAAACTGAATCCGTAGGAATGCTCTCTGCTACTAAATACTTTGGTATCTAGGATTAATTTGAGTTTGGGCAGCGTTTGGCAGCGTAATCGGACGAAAATATATAATTTTCCTTTGTTTTCCTCTGTTTACTGTGCTTTTCTGGAAATTTTCAAGTGTAAAATGATTTTAAACCGAAGTGGGGGCTTTATATACTTGGGCCTGAACTTGGGCAACGTGTCACGGAGCCATCGCGGAGGCCTCACCTCCGTGACACGCTGCCAGCGCGGAGGGGCTCTGCCTCGGCTCCTCCCGCGATGGTTCGACGGGTTCCTCGTCCGATCTTTTTCCCGGCCTTTCTCTAGCACGTATGGCCTTCTAATATGCTTAACCGACGTGCGAATAGGTCGTCTAGGTGCCGGAAATTCTACGGGGTATAACAAAGTATGGGGTGGAGGTTATCTTATGTTTGTTTATTTGTGTGGTTCTATGACTGTGGCATGTATAAACTGATTTGTAATAGCTAGTAAGCTCTGTCCTAGGGCGCTTTGTTGTTCTTGTGAATATTTTTCATATTTTGGGTTTCTCAACTTTTGTTTTCGGTGCTTTTCCCAAGGATAGTCCCTTTGAACCGAAGTCGTAGGTAGAGATTGTTCCCTATGATGGATGGATGATGACCATCTTAAGGGAATTTTTCACATTAGGAAATAGACAATAAACCCATCATTATTGGGCTAAAGCATTTCACTTGGTTAGATGCTAGACTTCATGGAACATACATTTGGATAAGCAAATGGTTAACTCTAAGCGGATCACATAGGTAGTGATGTTTAACTCTAAATTGCCAAACTTTAGGCTTAATTGTGCTTGTCACTCAATATGGATGCAATCATGAAAGGAGTCTAAGCTAACCAAAAGTGACCCTCTATGCCATGTGTGGTGAGAACTAGTTGTATTTCGTGCAAACTAACGTCTAGAATTTGCCTTGTGTGTACAAAAAGCCGGAAATGGCATTAAGCTTAGAGGATATGATTAAGGCACTTCTTTGTGAACCGAGTTAGTTGACCCATCTCATTCAGTGTCCCTGACCTAAATGATTTCCCCTAGTGAGCCCCGTTTGAGCTTTTGAGCCTAATTTTATTGGAACAACCTCATTAAGAAATCTTACCCCATCTGTTCAAATGGCCTCAATGTCATTTTGATCCAAATAGATCCAATTGCACTTTACAAAGGCAATATGTTAAAGAAGGAAGTGAAAAAGGGGAAAGAACGAGTGTGGGTGCCTCATTTGTAATCATAAGCTATATATTATATGTTCTTCTAAAAAAAAGAAGAATATATATATATATATATATATATATATATATATTGTATATATTTAGACACATGTGTCTATATATAGTCTATTTATGAGTTCAGTCAAGGGTACAAAATTTGTACATCTAGGAAGACACCTTGAAAGGAGTTAAAGTGAAAGGCGAAATAAGTAAGTTGCTAAAAAGCAAAATGTGTAATTGTCTTAAAGTGCAGAGGGATAAGAGTCACACAACCCAAATAATCCTACCAGTCCCTTAGCCGACATTACAACCTGAAAAAAGCCCTTTTGATCCTATAAGTGATGTTATGGTCGGTTGAGTAGTACACTAAAGGCAAATTTATGATGCATTAGATTTTCTTGGAATAATCTTTGGAGTGTGAGCGATTCAGTGCATAATGTGCTTAAGTATGATTATCTTGATTTCATGGAAATAGAACCGTTGTACATCAGTGAGGGCACATAATGGTGGACTTTTGGTTAAGCTAATACTTCGCTATTATGATTCAGACATGTTGGCCAGATTTTCAGTTCAAAAGTTATTCATTAGGGCTTGTGTGATTCTGCTCATGAAAATGGTGAGTGAATACCATGCTTGATGAAGTAAATGGTACTCCATGATTAAAGTGTTTAGCACAACTAGATGTGAGTTACTTTGGTCCTATAATGATGGTAAAGTAGTTAAAATCATGTCAAGGATACTAAAAGTTTGTCCGAGGACGGACAAGGGTATAAGTGTGGGTGGTGATCTTGGGCGTATTTATACGACCAAACTCCATATTTTCAATCCTTCGGGAGTATGGATAAGGAGAATATTGATGTATTCATGCATGTTTTGAGTTAATTAAGGTTGTTTTTCTTTTTCCGGATTAATAATTGTGTTGTGACTATTTGCAGGTGGATAAGACAGAGATGTCAGCTAGAGGAGCGAGTTAAATTCCGAGGGGGGAGTATGCAAATATTTGGAGGGCGTAAATAGTAAGTTGAAAGTTCACCGTGTCACGCTAAGGATGGTATGTGTTGAACAACGTGCCACAGTACATGGGTGGAGGAAGAAAATGATGAAAAATTGGAAGGCGCAAAACAGTGAAGGTGCGCGATGGCTCCATGGCACGGAGCTGATTCTCCGCGATAACCTCCGTGCCACGTTGAAGGAAATTCTAGTCTCGCCCCAATTCCAGTGAAGCTCCGCGACAGCTTCATGTCATGGAGCTATTTCACCGCGTTGAGCTCCGTGCCACGGAGCTAGTTTATCTCTGAAAAATTTTCCACTTGTATAAATAGAACACTTAGGCTTTTATTTTGAGATATCTGACATTTTGGACGAACGTGGGAACAAGGTAGTTGAGCTGAAGAAAATTCTAGGGTTTTTTCTCTTCTCTTTTCTTCTAAATTTCAATTGTTGGTATGATTAAAACTTGTTTGAAGATGTTTAATCAACAAATGAGTGGCTAAATTACCTCATTCTGAGGTTGAGGCTAATTGCAGGATTGTGTAATTTCATATTAGTTCAGTTGAATTCTCTTCTTTCATGAACAGTTGTTCTGCTATTCTTGATTTTCATTGTTTTAATGTTTGGCCAGCATTAAGGTAAAATTAGAATCCTAATTTGATTCTGAGAGGAAAATTATTAGGGTAGACTTGAAATAGGGGAATATGTCCTTATCTTTTTCTGTAAATTAGAGGTAAGATTCGCGTGCAGGATAGAAATATACCTGCAATGTCATATTCGGTTATCAAGGGAAACTATTTTGATTCGCCAGAGGATGAGTTATTGTATCACAGAAATGTGTAGTGCAGGGCTCATAACATAGTAATTGGCTAGAGGTTCGAAAGACCAGAGCCATATTCTAATCTTTCCGACCATCAACCTAAGGAAAAGGGTAGCTGAAGAATAATCTAAATTATACATGCCTGCATGTCATGCCTTAACCTTAGATTGTTCATGCTATTGTTTAAATCACATTTTCTTGTTTTAATTAGTGCTACTTTAGATATTACTCTTTGACAACTTTTAATTCGGTGTGTTATTCACATACTTGCATAAAGAAATTCTGACTAATAAAGTAAAAAAATTACCTCTGAGCTACAGTCCTTGTGGGTTCGTTACCTGGATTGAAAGAGCCACTATATCACTTGTAGGACCACGTGCACTTGCGTGCGTTGGGGCTTGAACAAGAGCCGCTGCAACGAAAACAAAATGGAAGAGAAAAGTTGCACTGCCATTTCCAATACGTAAATAGTGTATAGCAACTAAATATGCAATGTAAATAATCCAGCTACAAATGTAATTATAAACCCTATAATATTTATATATAAATAACATATATATATATACATACATACATATATATATATATATATATATATATATATATATATATATATATACACACACACATAAAAGAAGGGCATAAGCACCAGAACAAGTCAAGTGATATTTTAATAATGCACCGAGCAGTTTTAAAACAAATAAAAATTAGGTTAGATAGTAATTACTAATTAGTGATTTTGAATTTTGCTTTTGCAAAATTTGTAAAATTCATATTTTGACAGTTGTGTGTATCTAATTTATGATTATTTTAAAAAAAGTATCTACTTTATATATATACTAATATGTAGTTTTAAAAAAAAATTGTATAAACAGGTTTGCACATTCTACATTTTGCTATTATTTTTTAAAAAAAATGCAAGTTGCTAATATAATTACTTTCCTATTTTATTAATATGAATAATGAACCACTACGAAATTATAAGTAAAAAACTAAAATGAAAATATATTAGCAAACTCACAAAAAATAATACTAGTAAAAAGTAAATCACGTATTTTTACTCTTTTTTTTTTTATAGTAATTACAAGGTCAGTTTTTGTCTCACGTGATGGTAAAATTTATTTATTTATTTTGAATTTGTAATTGCAGTTATTTTTATAGTTAATGAGTCAGTTTTATATTTTTGTAATTGTAGTTATCTTTTGAACTTTTAATTAAATGATAGCATGGTTGATTCCTAAAATTTAGGTAACTGATCATCAACTTCCGTATCTAAAAAAAATATTAAAACTGGAATAACACAATTTTCAGAACAAACATGACCAGCAATTGAGTGCAAAAAATATCAATTATTTTTTTACTTTTATTGTGTTAATCTCTGTGCTACTCTGCAAAAGAAATGCACGATGAAGAAAAGTTATTGTTTGCTATTCCTTCAGCCTTTTTGATTCAACAAGATTTTTTAAAAATAAAGAGTAAAGGTTTAAAAACACATTTGAACTATATTGTTTTTACGAATTTAGTATCTGAATTATGTGAAGTCTGTGTTTAGTACCTGAACTATCACTCCAAGCTTATAGAAACACACCTGAATATTTCTATTTCTTGTATGTGATACACTTGTCAGTTTACATTTTAAAAAATTCCACGTGGCATTCCACGTGTATAATTATTTCCATCATGGCAAAGCTTAAATAAATTGAAAAATAAATTTACAAAATATTTTATAAGTGCTCTTTTTTATCTTTTACTGGAAATCAAAAAAAAAAAATTCTCCCAATTCAAGAACCTAAACATACTGTAGAAACTCCACTACCAACTTATTCATCCACTTCTGAAGAACCCACCTAGATTTTTCACACTACTACACAAAAAATTATAAAATCGAGAAAAAAAATACCACAAATTTTGAAAGAACCCACCAAAATTTTTTACATTACTGTACAAAAAACTATAAGATTGAGCAGAAAAAAGACACAAATTTCGAAAGAAACTGAATAGAAAATCAAATAGAACAAACCCTTTAATGGGTTTCAAAGATCTAATGGCAATGGACAGAGGAGAGATGGATAAAACTAAATCTGTTAAAGAAGAAGGGATGAGTTATTACAAAATGAAGAATGAATTGAAAAAATGTGAAGAAGAAGAAGAGGGAAGAAATCTGCAATTTTACAGAAAAGATGAAGAAGAGGAAGAAGGAGAGGAGTAATTAAAAGTGAAAAAAAATTAAATAAAAGAAAAAACCTACTCAGCAAATTGTGCTAGTTGAAATGTCATGTAGCCGATTTTTAATGTCTAAAACATCACTCACGTCATTCTTGAACAAAAATTCATTTTTTGATTTATTTCATCTATTCCATGACCGGAACAGGAGAGGATACACGTTACACTACGATTTTGAATCAGAAGAGAGATTTCAAGAAATGGCAGATCTATTCACTCTATCAATAACCGAGCCGGATCTGATGTATCAGCGTGGGAGTGTTTGAAATCACGATTTTGGTCCAGTCAGCACTCAGGTATGTTTCTATAACCTGAGAGTAATAGTTCTGGTACCTAACGCAAATTTTGCATAGTTCAGGTACTAAACTCACAAAAGCGATATAGTTCAGGTGTATTTTTGAACCTTTACTCAAAAATAAAATGGAGAAAATATTGAATATATTGAAGCTGAAACAACTACTTTTGAGGGATTGGCAATGTATTTCGATAAGAGTGGACTAATATTGAATGTTAAGTTCAAGATAAATTGTATTTTATGTTATGAATATATTATATTATGTGGATATTCATTAGATAAGCATGCAACTGCATAAATTTACGATTGAATTAACTTGCAATCAGATAAGCTCTTAATGTGTTTTTGTACTACAATGAATGTCTAAGTTAGGATTAATCTTCCCTTATAAATAGAGGAGTTCTTTTCATTGTAAATCATCCCTCAAGATAAATAAAAATTATTCTCCATTTTATCTTTCTTTACAATATTCTTATTGTTCCTTTACTATTTCATAACACGTTATCAACTATCTAACTTTTTATTGCAGTTTATTCCACATTAATACCATCTTCAAAAGCTTGACAGTGTCAACCGTGATTTACTGCAAATCAAAGTGGGAAGCAATGGTAAGACCTCTTTGTGGAGGAGAATAATTAAAGTGTATGAAATTAAGATATATGTACAATTTTTTTTTAATAAGGTCTGGTTTTGGTAAATTTTGGCAAACCATTTTATGCCAGTGGTTTTAGTAAATTTTGGCAAACTTATAGTTTAATATTTTTGTTTCACTGGTAAGGTTACGTGCTATGTTTATGTATTAGTATGTAGTGGTTACGTGGTACTTGTCTTCAGAATGACCACCGGAAGTGATTTAAATATTTCTCTAAATTCAAATTATCACTAAATGTATTTATATTAAAGATTACTAGATTAGATAATATTTTTATAAATTTATTATAATTACAACTGAAAATATGATAGAGAAGTTCTCTATATTTTATGCATACTTCAATTTTCTCTCAAAGTAGCAATATCTTCAAAGAAGTATTAAGTTATAATAATTCAATATGTGATTATGTTCCATTCTCGAAGAATGAGAACTTTTAATATATGTTATAAATACAAATTCATTTCCTAAAGTGAATGTGACAATATTTAGTAAAACTTATAAATACAGGTGTGCACTTGATTATGAAGATATCACGACTCATCTCTTGAAGAGATAGAATAATTGAGAAGAGATATTTTGAAATTTACTTCCGAAGTAGTAAATCTGAAATTTACTCCCGAAATAGTAAAACTTGCAATCTACTCCCGACATAGCAGAAGCTTGAAATAATAAAGTTTAGAACTCAATATTTACTGTTTATTTCATGACACCAGCAATGTCTAAATTTTCTTTCATGATATCAGAAGATTTAAGCAATATTTGGTAATGTAAAATTAGTGACCAAGGTCTCTAAAAGAGCCTAATTATTTGTCTATAAGAATCACGACCTAGTAGTGTCCAGACAATATCCGATCGTAAAAAATAAATTGAAGTCTCTCGGAGAGTTTGTATATGATAATATAATTCATGCTAGATTGAAATAGATGAAGTTGTTATGATCGAAACACAAATTATAATAAACCTGAAGTTTACCAACAAATGATTGGAAGATTAAATATCTCCAAATTACTATGGTTAAGAAATATATACATGAAAGATTACCCGATTTGTACTACGAATATAAGCATGATGAAATACATGCTACAATAAACTAGAAGTTTATTGATGTGAAATTCATAAAATAAGTAAATCTGAAGTTTACGAAAATAAATAACACATATAGTGGTAATCTAAAGTTTACTAGTACAGATAATTTTATCAATTGACATAACTATTTTGGTTATCCTGATATGATGTGTTAATTGAGTATTGAAAATATATTAAAAAAACTAAAAGATTCTTCAAGAAATCTTTTGTATTGGTTGTTCTCATGATAAGTTGATTATACCAGCTAATATTGGGATTGAATCCCCCACAAAAATTTAAAAAGTATAAAAGGTGAATATCTGTCCATTCACCTGCCATGTGATATCTCAAGTAGATGCATCCATAAAATAGTCTCACATGTGCTTTTATTGTCAACCTGCAATTTGACATTCACAAAGTTGCTTACTAGATATTGATTACCTTAAGAGCATAATTCTCAGATTGTGTAATCAAGAAAATTTATCTTGATAATGCCGGTTTACATTTAAGTTGGTTTGACATTGAATGCCTCCGATAAATAGTGCACATTGCTTATAAGAACAAAGCTTAGTGAGTTGGTCTATGATATGATATATTACATACAATGTAAATCATATATTGACCAATAAATTATGATTAATTCCCCTCTCTGCTCAATTGGTTCAGGGTCAGGAACCAAATATTTTTTATCTAATAACTTTTGATGTGTAGTATATGATTAATGAATCTATCACAATGCACACAGATGAATTCTTCAAAGAAGATCGGGGATGCATGGTAGTTCTTCTAACACGAGGGGAGAGAATAAACAGCTAAGAAATATATTGTGAATTATCATTAGTATGATCCTCATTCAAAATAATTCAAGTCAAATGCCTGAAGCATTTGCTAACCTAAAATCAATTTTACATTTCAGCTGCAAAAGCTCCTATTAAATTTATGTTCGTGAAGGACAGAGCCTACAATATGCATGAAGCATTGTAAATCAGTCGGTTTCTATTACAATAATCTTTTGAAAAAAAAAAGTTTGAGCAAACAATCATGATAAGGAAGCAATGTGTTCTTGAAGAGCCTACGATATAACACTTCATGAAACCTCATGAGAGGTTTAGGTACCTAAGAAAAACATTGAAAGTAATGAGATCTCAAGCAAATCGATGTCAATGATATATCATTGACGATATCTTTAATACAATATAGCGTGCAATATTGTAAAAGATTGCGAGGATCTGAATTCTACGTCTATTAAAGCGTGCTAATGTAAAAATAATTATCAAGTGAAACGATGCACCTTGATAAGCATAAAGCTTATTGGACCTGTAGTACAGACACAAGAATGTTATCACTTGACAAAATTTATATGAAAATCCTGAAGGATTCAAAATGACTGAAGCATTTACAAGTTTCTGTAAACTTGTTCATAATCCTTATATGAGGAAAATCAAATAAGAAAACAACATCGGAGTTTATTGTACTTGCTATTTATGTTAATAACATCAACCTTATTGGAACTCCAATAGAGTTTCAAAGGGCAATTGATTATTCAAAGAAGGAATTTGAGATGAAAGATCTTAGAAAGATAAAATTATGTCTTGGCTTGCACATTGAGCATTTGACAAATGGTATCTTTATTCATCAATCTGGCTATGCAGAAAAAATGTTGAAATTTTTTTATATTAATGGACCACATCCATTAAGTATTTCGATGGTTGTTCGATCACTTGATTTGAATAAGGATCCATTTCGAACTAAAAAAAGAACGAGAAAACTCTTGGTCCCGAAGTACCATATCTTAGTACAACTGGTGCACTAATGTATCTTGCTAACACTACAAGACCTGATATAACTTTTTCGGTTAATTTGTTAGCAAAGTATAGTTCAGCTCCTATTAAAACGGATTGAAATGGGTCAAATACATAATACGGTATCTAAAAGGGACTATTAATATGAGTTTATGTTATTCTAACAATTACAGCCCCGATCTTGTTGGTTATGCTGATGTAGGGTATTTATCTGACCCACACAAAGCTCGATCTTAAATTGGCTATATGTTCATATGCGGAAGTACTGTCATATTTTGGAGATCTATAAAGTAGTCTCTCGTGGCCACTTCATCAAATCATGCTGAGATAATAACTATTCATGAAGCAAGCCGAGAATGTGTGTGGTTGAGATCCATGATACATCTCATTCGAGAAAAATGTGGTTTGAAATGTGATAAAGTACCCACAATTTTATATGAAGATAATGCAGCATGCATAACACAACTACAGGGAGGATTCACAAAAGGAGATAGAATGAATCATATTTAGCCAAAACTTTTCTACACACATGAGCTCCAGAAGAATGGTGATATCAACGTGCAACATATTCGTTCAAGTGACAATGTGGCTGACTTATTCACCAAAACTCTACCAACTACAACTTTCAAGAAGATGGTGCACAAGATTAGGATGCAAAAATTCAAGGATGTTCTCATTAGGGGGAGTTAATACTCGTCGTACTCTTTTTTCCTTTTAAGGTTTTGTCCCACTGAGTTTTCCTTGTAAGGTTTTTAATAAGGCAGCCCCAAAATGCATATTACTAGATATGTTTACTCTTTTTTCTTCACTAGCATTTTTTTCCACTGGATTTTTTCTAGTAAGATTTTAACGAGGCACATTATCTATTAATGAACATACAAGAGGGAATGTTATGAATATATTATATTATTGGGATATTCATTGGATAAACCTGCAACTGGATAAACCTGCAACTAGATAAACTTACGATTGGATGAGCTTGCGATCAGATAAGCTCTTAATGTGTATTTATACTCTAGTATGTCTAAGTTAGGGTTAATCTTTCCCTATAAATAGGGGGGTTGTTTTTATTATAAATTATCCCTCAACAAAAATAAGAATTATTCTCCCTTCTTTCTTCCGTTACAATATTCTTGTTCTTTCTTTATTATTTTATAACATTTGCTGATATATTATTTTTCTTAAATCAGCAAGAAAAAGAGTTCTCTTTTGTTTCTTGGTTATTTTGTTGATTGTAAGATAATTATTTTTTTCATACTGAATTTGTTGAATTATTTTATTTTGGGTGTGTAAATTTTGGTATTTTATACAAAGATAGAAGAAGAATATACAGAAAAATTAAAGAAGCAGCAAGGAGAAATAATATAGGTTCTGCCAAGGTGATTTACTGCTCTACGTTCGACTTTTTCATCTGAAAAATATTTTCACATAATCTTTATTCCACTGGTGATGAGCTCTGGTAATGCTTATATATGTGTGTATATATATATAGCCTTCTTATCTATATTTAGAAGCTTGGACTCGAATTTATCCCTTTACGCTCTCTCTTCTATTCAAAATAACCTCCTATTTTTAGAATATTCCTGAGGCAAGAACATTTCTAACATATAAATCACTAGCTACGCATTCATTACTTCCTACCAGCACTATTACTATGTAATACATGCTTCATGATCAATTTTGATTGTAGTGCAATTGCTTTGTTAACAGAGGGACATCCTGAAGGTGCAGTAAAGAAATTGAAGATATAGCTTATTTATAGTTTGAGAAACTAATATGGTCCTATTCTTTTGGAGATGTGACACAAAGCAAAATTTAGTAAATTATTAGACCTTCGATGATATTGCTTAGTTTGTAATTTTCTTAGTACACTTGATAGGAATGGACCGACAAAATCATGATATATTCTTGCATTATAGCCAATCAGAATGTTACAATATTCAATGCTATAAAGAATTCTTGACAAATTCATCCAATATTCTATTCCTATCTTTTTTGATATATCATATATTGTTTACCCCACATTCAAGGAGTATTTTAATATTAATAGGAAGAAAGTTATAAACAAAGGTTAAGATAGAATTTTTATCAAAATAAATAAATAGATTTAAAATAAATTATGACATTATTTGGGCTATAGATATAATAAATGAAAAAATTATTTAAAATATCATAATACTGAAAATAATATATAAGAAGGATAATCGATATAATGTGAGGATATTTATAAATTAAATTAATTAAACTAATAATATATGTTGAATAAATAATACTAAAAGTATATTAAATAATAGATAGTATAATAACGAGATACAAAGAACAAAAATAAAAATAATATTTAGAATATAGAAGGATAATTTATTTGAATTTAAGATGAAAAGTTAAGTTAATTTAAAATAAAATAAATAATAATTAAATATTATTTGAAATTTGAATTACTAATTGCGCCTAAGATTTTTGCATTGATAAAGAAAAATCATATTTTCTTCTTTAAAAAAATATTAAAGGCAAGAAAATAATATGCAAATATAAAAATAATGATAGAAGAAATTATTTGGAGAGATTATCGAATATTATCTAAATTATTATTATTTTTTTTATAATATTAATCATGTTACTTAAAAAAAAGTTAAAAGCGCCTTAAAATTTAAGACAAACACCCAGACAGTTCTGAAGCAGGCATCTCAATCTTGATAGCTAACTGACAAACTAACTTTAACTTTGAGAATATAAGGATTTTCCTATGGATTAGCTGGAGAAAGAGCAATGACTTCCTACCTTCATTTTTCTATTCAAGGTGTCAAGCTTATACCAGAAATGAAAGTTTTGAAATTGATATAAAAGTAGAGGAGTTTTTAGTTATTTGTAATAAATTATGATATTTGAAATTAAATAAAATATTATTATAACACCTCAGACTTTCAGGCTAAGTTTGAATCATTCTAGGCATGTGAATAGACCCGAACTTGATGAATTTTATAGAAACTAAGTGTTAAGATTAATTCTTAAGTGTGAAAAGTGCATTGGATGCAAATTAAGATTATAAGGAACCTCTAGCACAGAGTTGAGTTAAGAGCCTTCTTACCAATTGAGTTTTCATATAAGTTCTTACAAGGGTCAACTTCAAACAATTATACCTCTTAATTTATAGAGTATTTTTGAGTGATTCAACCCATCAAATTAAAGCTCTTTGAGTCTTCTTTCTAGCTCATTTTACCTTGTGTCAATCGGAGTTCGATATAAAAAGTTATGAGTATTTTAATAAAACTTTGTCAAGTGACACGTCGTCATTGGACAGGTCAAATTCGCAGACGTGATTCCAGGGTTATTTTAGTAATTTTCTATGTTTTAAGAACCTAATTCAAAATATTTTGGAATTTCTAGAGAGTATATTTAAGGGTTTAATTAGTATAAACTCTTAGTTCCATTCATCATAACATAAGATTCAAGATCATTATCAAGTCATCAAGCAAGCTAAGAAGTCATCTTCTTCAACATAGGGTCTCTTCAAGCTTGAGTTTAATTTCAACTTTCAAGCTATGTAAGGCTAACCTAAGTAAGGATTCCTATGCATCCTTCTGCCCTACATCTATGCAAGAGTTCATCGAGATTAAAGTTAGGACCTTTACCCAATTCTTAAGTTATCTTCTTTTCTATCTATATATGTTGAATTGTCATTATTGAATTCTTCATATTGAGTTGCTTATTGATGTCTCTTCATTGAAATCCTATTCTAGTGATGGTTGATCATATTCTCCTGATTCTTGATTCTTGATTCTTGATTCTTGAGGTTAGTTCATGTCTCTTATCTCATGACCCTAGTTGCATGAAAGCATGATATTAATAAGTATGATTTTGAAAGCATTGTGATCTGAGTTTAATTGTATTATTTTCATCAAGCAAGCAAATCTTTAATAGAGTTTTTATGAAGAGATTTTGAGAAAGAACGTGTGATTTTTGAGCGTGATTTTCAAAACTAAAGTAAAATCTTATTTTTGAAATTCATCAGATGATTTTGAGCATAGAACTCACAAGTTAAAGAGATATTTGGAGCATGAGGTCTCCCAAGTTTTAAGAATGTTTTGAGAGAAAGGCTCCAAAAAGATTTTTATACATCTATTATATTTATAGCTAAAGTACTTTATAAAAGATATTTTCAAGATGCCTCAGTATACATAAGTATATAAGTATATGTTTTGGGAGAATTATCTAGCACCAAGTTGGGTGAACGGGTATAGAAAACCCCTAAGCCCCAGAACTACGTAGCCACTGTAGGACAGGATTGTATCATTGGTTTGAGAGACTTCTCATAAGGACTTCAGTTATGGATCCACAGTTTAGTTTTGTCCTCAGCCCTGGCATAGCTTTGGATAGCCCTCCTCCAGGTAGACTAACGTGGGATCATCATACGCTTATTCATGATGGTTGTCGATTACGAAAAACTCCTAAATTTAAAGATATATATTTGCATATGTATTTATAGATATCATTATAGTGCATGGGTTTAATTGCATAAACTGTTTTACACATTGGTCATATTATCACATTGTGTCCTATGCATCATTGAAAGTTTCAGAGTACAGTTTCTGTTTATTGATTCCAATTATATCCTTCGATTGAGACATTCTTGCTAACGTTGTCAGCTATTTTACATACTGTACATTTCATGTATTAATGCCCTTTGGCTCTGCATCGTATTATGATGCAGATTCAGGTAGACAAGATCAACAACAGACGTTTTATTAGGATCTCACTTCATTCAGCATTTGGTGAGATCTCCTACTTTCAAAGAGTTTCAGTCTTGTGGAGTTATTTTATTTTAGTAGAGCTTAATGTAGCCGTGGAAGCTTTTTCTCGGCACCTGTCTTTAGTTATAGAGGCTTTATAGATAGAGTTAGAGTTGAGTCTATAATGTTACTTTATAACATTCTTTTCAGTTGCAGTTAATAAATCTCATTTTTATTATATTGAGCCCCTTACAGCTTTAGCTTCCATATTACTTTACTGTATTCTCAGCTAAGCAGTAAACCAGGACAAGGATTCGCTTAGATCATTCATGGTCTGAGTGTCGGCCACGTCCAGGGTATAGGCTCGAGGTATGACAAACTTTGTATCAGAGATTTAGTTTCAAAGAGTCCTAGGAAATCTATGAAGTCATGTCAGTAGGAATTCATTTATGATTTTGAGATCCCCACTTCTATAAATGAGGGACTACAGACATTTAAGAAGAGTTTTTCATTCTTTCATACTCTAGATGGTGCAGTAGAGCTATTCCATAGGAAATTTTATACAGATTCATGCGTTGTTCTAATTTCGCTGACTACACCTCATCTTCGAGGTGGTAGAAGCAGAAAACTTAGATTCCTATCATTGAGGTGCTCACAAATAGAGCCAGTAAAAACTTAAACAACTGCACAAGGGCTTAAGAGGAGCCTATTATTCCAGTTAAGTCTAATGCATACAAGAATGCACTCTTGTTATCATAAATCATGCATTGAGCCTACAGTAAGATGTACTCTCAGATTCCCCTTCTGAAACTTTGATGTGAATGAAATCCATAGTAGGAGAGTGTGTCTCTAAGTGCTTGGGTAGTATTGACATCCTAGAGATATTGTGATTTGGGTTGTGTGAACCATGAGTAGTAGAATGAACCTAGAGCCAGAAATATGAAGATAGAAGTGTGGAAGCCAAAAGTGGAGATAGTGATTGAGGGAAGTATGTAACCATAGTCATGTATCTATAAGGTAAGTAAAGGGATGGTAAGTCCCTTGATGTTGACCGAAGAGTAATAACTTTTGTGTAGATTCCATGGTAGTATTTAGAGAAAGAGTTGTTGGTCAAGATGACTTAGAGTATATTTGAACTAGATAGAAGATCATGATAGCATGTGAATGTGTTAGAAAAAGATTGTGTATAGGTGATTGGAGGCTAAGTCAATAGTTGAAGTAATGCCTTGAATGTTAAAAATAAAGATGTGCTCCAAGGTGGAATGTAGTTACACTAGATTCTAAGCTCCTAAAGTGCTACGTGTGCATAGTTCAGTACTCTTGAGTTGAGAAGTGTGAATAATAATAGGTATGCACTATTGGTGTCCTAAAGAGCTGAGGTTAGAGGATTAAGTAAGGTAGATGATTTTAAGCCTCTTAGTATAAGCCCTTACTTTTTATTGGGTGGATTGAGGATTGGATGTATGAAGTTGATACGACAGAAAGAGTATGAATCTTACAAAGATAGCCTTAAAGGCAAAAGAAAAGTTAAGAGCTACCTAATAAAGAAATCCTAGCATAAATTTTAGTACCTACAGATGTAGTCGTTAAGAGAGAGTTTAGCTTCCATATGCATAGTGATACACCAACACACAAGAGTTGTTTGATTATAGCTTAGTTTAGAGAAGAGGTTCGAAGACTTAGAATGTTGACTTTTAAGAAAAAGGGGAGATGATAAGCTGAAGAACCAAGTCAAGTCTTAAGATTCCAATTGTGAAGAAGTCCTGGAGAAGTAACTATGGGATGTTGATCCATTCTTAATCAACTGTATTCCTTGCATAACAATCAACATGACACTCTACTCATGTCGTATGTATTCATTCCATGAACACATCTAAGGTCCAAGTACTCTATGCATACCCATGTCCATACTCAGATTCCTAGAACAAGAAGCAACCACTTCAAACCGCAATCCTAGTCTTACTCCATGATTCCATAAAACCCAACTTTATGTTATGAGACTCGTTATATATATAAAATCATGTCTCACAATATACTTAGTTCTATGAACTTAGCCCTCAAGATACGATTTAATGGCTAATAAAATCATGTTACATCATGTATATACTTATATTAGATTTCTTAAACGATTCATGCTTCTGATTTCCTTACTATAAGTCGTATGTACGTTCACCTATAATGTTGATGGTGGTTATAACGTGTATGCTCAGAATAACCCTTCTATTCATGCCTTAAATGCCCAGTAGTATCCATGCCCATTGCACTTGATCCTTAGACCTCACCTCAAGAGACAAAGTCATATTAAGTATAAGACATGATTGAGTTGTATCTCTCGTATTCCTAATGTTCATACTCTATTCTTCTTTGATCCTCCTCTTGACTTGATAAATAGTAGTAAAAGAATCTAGGTAAAGGAAGGATGGGAGAAAGTAGATACTTCTTTGATGACAATTGCGGTGTACTAGTTCTATCTTAGATTATAAGTGTGGATGAAGTGCAACGTAAGGATTGGTCATGTGTAGTATTTAGAAGAAATTTTTGGTGTCTCTCTTTGTAGAAGTTCATGAAGTTGCAATTATTATATATGCTTGGGAAGATGGGATAATTCTTAGATGATGGAAGCTACAGAGAAGCCATAAGATGATTATAGTGATAGGCTTGAATGTTGTGATGATATACATGTGGACCGTTGCATTATGTGACTAGTGACTCCTTAATTAGAGCTCGAGGTTAGGTGATCTACATGATAAGAAGAAGAATAAGTAATATTCTTGGGGGATAACTTGGGATGCAAGAGCTTTAGTCGAGTTAGGCTTGAACGTGGTGGAAGCCTATTGTTAGACTCAGACTTTAGTATCAATATGAGCACAGGCGGGAATTATAAGTTCTAAATGATAAGTGTGGCATTTAGAGAAGTTGATGTAGTTAAAAAGCAACTTTTAAGCTTAGGGTTGTCAGTCGTGTCTTTCAAGGAAAAAAGAAGTCCTATTCTTTCTCCATGCCTTAAGAGTCCAATAGGGACCAAAATCATGTTCCCATGCAATTCTTCAGGTCTATGCACCTGTTAATGTCCGATGAGACTCGTGAAAGTGTTCCTAGTTTGCTGATAGCCATTTAGAAATTGAATTAGTCATTGCAATAAAGGAACTCTACCAAAACATTTATAAATTTTTAGGGTTAGATCCTATCTATGTCCATGACCTTCATTCGAGGATGAATGATCCCAAGGGGGAGATATTGTAACACCTTGGACTTTCAGACTAAGTTTGAAACTATTTTAGGTATGTGGATTGACCCGAACCCGATGAATTTTATGGAAACTAAGTTTTAATATCAAAATTCTTAAGATAAAAAGTACATTAGATGCAAATTAACGTTATAAAGAACCTTTAGCATGAAGTTGAGTTGAGAGCCTTCTTACTAATTGAGTTTTCACATAAGTTCTTACAGAGGTCAATTTCAAACAATTATAACTCCTAATTTATGAAGTATTTTGAGTAATTGAACCCATAAAATTGAATCCCTTCGAGTCTTCTTTCCAACGCATCTGACCTTGTGTCAATCAAAGTTCGGTGTAAAAAGTTATGAGCATTTTAGTGAAACACTGTCAAGTGACACATCGTCACTGGATGAGTCAAAATCGTAGACAGGATTTCAAGGTTATTTTAGTAATTTTTAATTTTTAATGTAACACCTCGAGTCTCAAAATGTCTCCTTGAAGGAAAAAAACTGAATTTACTGGTCTGGTGTAGAGGGTGACGGAGGAACTGACAACCCGTTAGCCTCTTGATAACCCATCGCACTGGCGTCGCGACGATAGGAATGTCATCTATCAAGAAAGTAATGGACTGTCATGGACAACATCGAGGCTTGATAGTGAGGGTGACAACCCAGCTAAGTGACGGACCATTGCATGTTTCGTCGAGTGGAAACCACGTATCCTGGGTGTGACGATTGGTTTGACGGACTGTCGTTGGAGTGACGGCCCGTCACTTCCACAGTTTCTTAGGCCAGTCAGGACCCCCTTTTCTAGATAAGGGTGAAGGAGAGATTTACGGACCTTCGGGCATATGACGGTCCGTCATGTGTTCTATCGAGACGTCCAGTTGTTGAATTTCAGCCCGATATCCAGGGGAAATTTTATAATCTCCCAAGTTTCTAATCCCAAAAGTGACGTCATTTGGGCTCTTTAATGAGTGTTTTAGGAGGTTTTACCTAGCCTAAGTCATTGTATTCCCATTCATACTTTGAATTCAAATTCTCTTCCAAGATCAAGTTAGAGTTCTTCCTCAATTTATTCCCCAATTCTCTTGGGCTTTTAAGACCAGCTTAGAAATCAGATTTTTTTAGGTATGTAGGTCCATGACTGGGGGATTTATTCCACCCTAATGCCCAAATTTGTTCCCTAATCCATGAATTCAAGTTTCTAATTAAGAGTATTAATTTCTAGTGTTTTAACCCAAACTCATGCAATTATCTATGGTATGTCTATGGGTCCAATTCCTTCAAATTTCTATCAATGATTTAAGACTGATGGAAAGATTTTATACTCATTTTGATTATCAATTTATGTTTTCAAGTTTTATGAAAATTATGCCTACCATGCATGGATTATGAAATTTAGCTTATGAGCCTAAGATTCAAACATAATGAAGTAAATTACATTTTATGATTACAATGCGTGATATTCACAAGAACCTTTCATGAATTTATGAATTTTTGAGTATTATGACTTTCTCAAGTATGCATGGCTTTTATGAATATCAGTTTATGATCATGACCGACTCACGAGCCTATTTTATGGTTAGTTCATGTATCTCAAGCACGATATGGATTTCATGAATTAAACTAGATTATGTATTTCAAGTATGTTTCATGATTATGATATGAGTACTATATATATTTTGGGAGTAGTATTTAACATCGAGTAGTTCAGGGTTCGAGTGCACCCAGGTCTCAGAAGTATGTGCCAATGTAGCCATGATGAGGTCCTCCAAGAGAATGTTTCAATGCCCATATGGGCCACCCATGAGTGATATCACGTCCTTTTTAATGGTTCTATCCTTGGTAAGGTACGAAAACCCTCCCGACTAGGATTTACAGGTCGAGCTCCATGTATGTTCATGTGGGGTATGTCCGTTATTAGAATCTCCTGTTGTTTCTCATATTTTCAATTACTCATGTTCATGACTTATGATATTAAGTTGTATAGTATATTTGACCCATTGATCAGTAATATGAGTTTTCACTTACGATCTCAAATATGAAAAGTCATATGATTTCTATTTTTAAACCTTGGGTCATTATGTTTGGATTATGATGAATACCTTATGATTATATATACTTCGGATGTATGGCTTTTGGCATGATGTCCCTACTCTTGTGACCCATTTTGATTTATATTCATGATTTCAACTAACGTTTTACTAGCATGTTTTAATTACCTTACATACTCAGTACATTCAAAGTATTGACTGTATACTCTTCGCTATATCATTTCATGATATAGGTTCGGGTGATTCCGCTCAGCCTCGCCGATAGCTTGCTCCCTATCAGTCCAGTTCAGCCCCTGTTTGGGTGAGTCCTCATCTTTCGAGGGCATTCATTTAGTTATGTTGAGTATTTCATTTCAGTTTCAGACTCGGAGTTAACTGGGGGTTTGTCCCAGCATCTCATCATATAGTAGAGACTTTTCAGACATGACTTAACATGTTTGGCTTTGTGATTCAGCGTTGCGACATATCAATTTTATATATGCTTTATGATATTTAAATCTTTTTCTTATTCATGTTTATGTTAATTTTTCACTTGATTATGCTCTTAAGTTATGATATATATGTATCATTGGTTAGCTTGGAGTCATTCATGGTTCTAGGTCCCGTGTTTCGGTCCAAGGTCTCAGCTCAGGTTGTGACATTTAAGAACCTAATCCAAAATATTTTGGGATTTCTAAAGATTATATTTAATTTTTTAATTAGCATAAACTGTTATTCCCATTCATCACAACATAAGATTCAAGATCATTAAGCTCTCAAGTCATCAAGCAAGCCAGGAAGTCATCTTCTTCAACCTAGGGTCTCTTCAAGCTTAAGTCTAAGTTCAACTTTCTAGGTATGTAAGGCTAACCTAAGTAAGGATTCCTATGCATCCTTATGTCCTACATCTATGCAAGAATTCATTGAGATTAAAGCTAGGTTTTTTACCCAATTCTTGAATTGTCTTCTTCTCTATCTATATATGTTTAATTGCCATTATTAAATTCTTTATATCGAGTTGCTTATTGATGTCTCTTGATTGAAATCCTATTCTAGTTATTGTTGATCATATTCTCTTGATTCTTGATTCTTGATTCTTGATTCTTGAGGTTGGTTCATGTCTCTTATTCCATGAACGCTAGTTGCATGAAAACATGATTTTAAGAAGTATAATTTTGAAAGTGTTGTAATTTGAGTTTAATTGTATTGTTTTCATAAAGCAAGCAGATTTTTAAAAGAGTTTTCATGAAACAATTTTGATAAAGATAGTGTAATTTTTTAGCATGATTTTCAAAGCTAAAGTGAAATCTTATTTTTGAAATTCATAGAGATGATTTAGAACAACTAACTCACAAGTTTTCAAAGAGATGTTTGGAGCATGAGGTCTTCTAAGTTTTAAGAACGTTTTGAGCGAAAGGCTCCAAAGAGATTTTTAAACATCTATTATATTTATAGCTAAAGTGCTTTATAAAAGATGTTTTCAAGATGCATCAGATAGGAATAAGTATATGAGCATATATTTTGAGAGAATTATCTAGCACCGAGTTGCATGACGGGTTCACACAACCCCTAAGCCCTAGAATTATGTAGCCAGCATAGGATCCATTGGTTCAGGCGACTCCTCAGATAAGTCCCTGGTAAGGACTTGAGTTCAAATGAGTGGCATGCTCCTCCTTGCTCCGGGAATATATAAGAATGTCGTCGATGAACACGATCACGGACATATCCAAATATTGCTTGAACACCCTGTTCATCAGGTCCATAAAAGTTGTGAATGCATTGGTTATCCCAATAGACATAACAACAAATTTGTAGTGACTATATCGATTCCTGAAAGCGGTCTTCGAGATGTCACTCTCCCAAACTCTAAGCTGGTGATACCCGGACCTGAGATCGATCTTGGAGAAGCACTTGGCACCCTAAAGCTGGTCAAACAAATCATCGATCCTGGGTAAGGGGTACCTGTTCTTAACGGTAACCTTGTTTAACTATTGATAGTCAATACACATGCGAAGGGAACCGTCCTCCTTTCGAACAAATAGAACTGACCCCGGGAGACTTGCTCGGTCTAATGAAGCCCTTACCCAACAAATCCCTTAGCTGGTCCTTCAATTCCTTTAGCTCGGCTGGAGCCATCCTGTAAGGAGGGATAGAAATAGGTTGCGTATCTGGAAATAGATCAATATAGAAATCAATTTCCCTTTCTGGAGGAACACCTGGAAAATCCTTGGGAAACACCTCTGGATATTCGCACACCACCAGAACTAACTGAATAGTTGGGGTCTCGGACTCCACATTCTTAACCCTAACTAGGTGGTACATACACCCCTTCGAGATCATCTTCCTAGCCTTAAGATAGGAAATAAATCGACCTGCTGGCACCGCTGAACAACCCTTCCACTCCAAAACTGAGTCACCCGAAAAATAAAACTCTACGGTACGGGTCCTACAATTAATCGAAGCATAACATGCAGACAACCAATCCATACCAAGAATAACGTCAAAGTCAGTCATAGTTAACTCTACCAAATCTGCGGAGGTAACCTTATGCAACATCGTGACAGGGCACCCTCTATATACTCGTCTAGCTACAACTGAATCACCGACTAGGGTAGATACGGAGAATGGTTCTGACAGAATTTGAGGACTAACTCTGAAACTACTAGCAATGTAAGGAGTCATGAAATACAATGTAGCTCCTGATGAAGCATAGCAGTCCTGCAATCCTTGTCTAAATAACCGGCCATGCCATGAACAAACCGGCTCACCCGTGCCCTCTGATCCATCACCAAATCTGGGGTGTATTTTGACAACCGGGTGAACTCAAGCGAATACTCTAGCACTGTCATCTTTCCTTGCTTGAGGTTAACAAACTCAGCTGCTTTCAATTCCCTCATCTCCCGAGGGAAGAACCTGTCAAGAAAGGCCAGGTGGAACTCATCCCAGCTGATAGGCCCCCAACCGCTGCCCTGCTGTCTTTCCATTGCTTGTACCAAATATGAGCGACCTCTTTTAGCTGATATGAGGCCAAGTCTACACACTCCCCATTTGTCACCACCATAACCTGAATGACCTTCAAGATCCCTTTAATGAACTCGTGTGGATCCTCATCCACCTTTGATCCCGTGAACTCGGGAGGGTTCATCCTCAAGAAGTCTCTAATCCGAGACGCTGCTTCATTGCCATTATGTGAAACCTGTGCAGCAGCCTGCTGATTGACTTGAGCGGTCAAGGCCTGCGCCAACATCTGAATTGCCGCTCGAAACTCTCCGTGGGCAGCTGGGTCTAGTGCTTGGGGCCCGTAACAGGTGGGGCTTGCTGATACCCATGGTCATTGTCATCTCTGTGGCCTTCATCATTTCCATTCCTCCTTCCATTCATTCTTCTAGAAGCCATAATTCTGCAATCTCGAATGGCACGAATTGGAAGGATGGAAAGGCTTTTCATCGCACGACATAAAATATGAAAGAAAAGAATATTTTCTAAAACGTTCAGTAGCCTCTTCATCATAGGTGTGGCACGCTGCACACCCATGAAAAAGGCTCTACATAATACGGCTTTCGGACACCCTAGGACTCTTCAAACCTATTGTTTTGATACCAAGTTTGTCACGATCCAAATGTACACTTGGATCGTAGACATTGGACAAGGGACCCCGAGGGACCCCAAGTCAACCCATGACACATTCATTCAACTAATCTCATTTAAATAAACATAATTTTAGTAATAAAACATTGCGGAAACGTAACCATGACATAACATTAGGAAATACCAACATTTACATAAGTTAAATACTACTCATTTGTTCGAAAGCCTCTAATACGTAATATGGGTTGATGGGACAACATCCCCAACTAACCCGAGCAATACTGAAACATAATCAATAGGAAAGTTTATCAAACGGCCCTCGAAACATGAGGACTCACCAACAAGCTGATATCGTAGGCTGGGATGGACTAAGGATGATGATGAGCCTGAGATCCGGATCCTATATCATGAAATAATACAACATAGAAAATATGCGGCCAGTACGTGAAATTTATTGAGTATGCAAGGTAAGTAAAACAAACATTTTAAAAGTAAAGTAAACTCATAAATAGACATAGGAGAAGGACGCCATGCTTACATCAAAATCTTCGTGATAAAACATAAGGCTCAAGACTTTCTAATCTTTCATAATCATTCATTATCATAAGCGTAAATAACTTTATCATAATGTAAATTGATCCAATAACATAAACATAACAATGCATAAAAACATGCGGAACAATGGGAGGACTCGTCATAACAGGCACCATCATGGTAGAGCCTTTCATGATGCCCCACTGTCTTGCTCAAGTGGGCAGAGCCGACCCTGGCTTGCCAGGCGAGGGTTGTGCATAAGGCATGATATCACATTTGAGGGGATCATTATCAATACATCATAACATTTACAACCCACGGTGACACGTTATTATGAGACACCGATGCAGTCCTTTGAACGGCGGGCTGCTCGGTGCTAGACACAACTCCCAAAAATATGCATATGTGCTCATATAGAAATCATTAACATCATGCATAAAAATTCATTGGCTAAGATATAAAATTTATCATCATTGATCCCCTTTAAAACATGCTTAGTCAAGAATCAAGGCCCTTTTTATCGGCCAACCTCATAAATCGACAAATCATGAAATTCATTTCTTAAATCATAAATCATTCTTCATCATGTAGGCATTTCCTAATACTTCATCATACTCATTTCTTTCAAAATACGCTCATAAACATGGGTAACTTCGATTCATGCATTTTCATGATCAATAAACTTAAAATAATGAATATTTATCATAAATCATAGTTTTCATGAACTTCCATAAATGGGAAATTTAGATTAAAAATCTTGAAACATGAATTAAAGAAAATAATAATAAAACCTGTCCATCATAATTTAATAATTAAAACTCAATTAAATCATACCTATAAAGAGAAATCACATTGTCATGCTTTGGGTAAAATCCCGTGGAATTTGAGTAGGAGAATTCATGAATTAACTTGAAATTGGGCATGGGTGAGGAAGAATTCCACCCATTTAAAACTCTACATACCTGGGAATAGATGGACTTAAGGTTCCTTGAACACCCACAAAGAATTTGATGAAAATTTGGGGAAGAAGGCCTTGAATCTTCCAAAAACCTCTCTAAAATCCTTGCATGAGAATGGGCATGCAATAGGGACTTAACTCCTCTTATCACACTCAGAAAATATCCAAAACGACGTAGTTTAGGCCTTACAGACTTAGGAAATTATGGGAACACCCTCATTAAACAAGAAATATCTGGTCGCCAGTCCTCATGAGGGACCTAACGGGTCATTGCCACAGGGCACGACTCGTGGCTTTAATCCGTTGAGTCCACTGCCGAAAACTCCAAGGGAACCCCACGAGTGACTTCACGAGTCATGAGGTCAGACCACGACTCGTGGTCACCTTTCGTGGCCTACACTGCCCATCCCAATATTGTCGTCCTCCAGGGTTGACCACGGGTGACCTCACGAGTCGTGAGGTCTGACCACGGCTCGTGGTCAGGCCCGTGGCCTCCTCACTCAGACTTTGCCAAACTAAGCTGACCACGAGTCACTTCACGACTCGTGGTCACTCCTCACGACTCAACTCACGAGTCGTTCTGTGACTTGGTGCGAATTTTCAGTTTTTCTCCATTTTCACTTCTGGGTCTGATCCTTCGGTTCCCGGGGTATAACAATGCATTGGAGGATTGATTCCAAATGATATCATAAACTAATCTTGTTAGCCTTAACTAAAATCATAATAAGCACACTTAACTTGCATGGACTTGCCCAAATCATAAAATTATGCATACTTGAAATGGACTTCATAAGTCAAAATCATGGAATCATAAGTTGAGAGTTCATAAACATTCATGCATACTAGATAACTCATCATACTTGAAATCATGGATCATAAGCTTGAATTTTTATAAAACTTGCATAATAGGGTATAATTTCTAATAACTTGAAATCATGAATTTATAATAAAATTGAGTGTAAAATCTGCCCATTAGACTTAAATCATACATTATAACATGAGGGGATTGGACCCATAAACATAGCATAGGTAGTTTCATGGAATTAGGTTAAAACCCTAGGAATCAATATACTTGATTAGAAATTTGAATTCATGAATTAGAGAAGAAGTTTGGGCATAAGGGTGGAAGAATCCTCCATTCATAGCCCTACATACTTGAGAAATCTGATTTCTAAGCTGGTCTTAAAAGCCCATGAGAATTGAGAAAGAAATTGATGAGAATTCTAGTTTGATCTTGGAAGGAAATTTCAATTCAATGCATGCATGGGAGCCTAATGATTTAGACTAGGCTAAACTCTCTTAAAACACTCATTTCAGAGCTTAAAACGACGGCATTAAAGAGTTAGGAGCTTGGAAATTATGAAAACACCCTTAAAGAACCTACTGAGAAAAGGCAATGCCAGAGCTAACGAGTAACGTAACGACTCGTCCTGACCTTCCGCCGTCACTGAAAAAAATTTCCAACTTTCTGATCTTAACTTGCCGCCTCCACCTGACGACTTGTCATCACACTTAATGTGTTACTTCACCACTCGTCCTGACCCTCTGAAATCTCAAGGTTCCAAGAATTTCTCCCAACCAACGGGACACCTAACGAGTCATTAGGAAACAACATGACTCGTTCCTCCAGTTGTTGAATCTCCCGGATTTTAACATTTTTACAAATCTCACAGTCTATAACGGGTCACTTAACGACCTGTTCGGTCACACAACGACTCGTTCTGTTACCTTTGCAAATTTTGCTGATTTCTCCAATTCACCCCTTAGGTCTGATCTTAAGGACTTTTGGGGTGTTACACCTATCATTCAAAGTTTCAAAGTACAATTTTAGTTTATTGATTCTAGTTATGTCCTTCGATTGAGACATTCTTGCTAATGTTGTTTCATTCAGCTATTTTACATATTGCATATTCCATGTATTGACGTCCTTTGGCGCTGCATCATATTATGATGCAGATTCAGATAGACAAGATCAGCAGCAAACGTTTCATTAGGATCTCACTTCATTCAACATTTGGTGAAACCTCCTATTTTCGGAGAGTCCCGATCTTGTGGAGTTATTTTATTTTAGTAGAACTTAAGATAGTCGTCACCACCTGTCTTCAGTTATAGAGGCTTCATTGATAGAGTTTAGAGATGAGTCCATAATGTTACTTTATAGAGGAAAATTTCATAAATGGGCAACAATTTGAAAGAAAATAGGTTTAAGTAGCAACATTTACTTATTTACATAAAATGACAATATTTTATGTGTCATGTGTTGTATTTAATATAGGTAAAACGTAACAAAATACAAATACAAAATTTAGAATTTGAGTAATTTTAGGGATTATGTCTCAAATAAAAATTCAATTATCATAAATCACTCAAGTGATAATTATTTCGTTCCATTAATAATAGGATTCTAATAAATGACAGAATTTTTATTTACAACAACTTGTGAAATAAAAAAAAGAAAAAATTTAACAAAATAGTTTATTTCCTGTTACAAACTAGCAGAATAAGAAAAAGTAAATAATAAATGAATAATTTGTATCATAAATACAAACAAAATACATACAAGATTATGTATTTGAATGTATGAAAATAGAACTAATATATATTCCTGCTAAAATAAATATTTTGTAAGGATAAATACATAACCATTCCAACAAATACATATCTGAAATATTTAAATGTATATGTATTTGAATGTATGAAAATAGAACTAATATATATTCCTGCTAAAATAAATATTTTGTAAATATAAATACATAACCATTCCAACAAATACATATCTGAAATATTTAAATATATATGTATAATATAATAAGCATTATCATGTTGTAATGTATGATTTCGTTTTATTTCATAAATACAATTAAATATATTTATATGTTTTTTGAATATATACATCTTGTTAATCGTCTGAGTGTTTTATTTTCCGCCATTGATGAAACTTTAAATACTCAAAATGCAAAACCTTAAAATTTTAAAATATACACGGTTACAAAATTAAATATCTAAATACATATAATACATAAATTATAAAATGTACATATATGATTTTCAAAATCAAAAAATAAATCAACTTGAGATTTCAAAATATCATAAAGATTTGAATTAAAAAAAAATATTTTAGCGAATTAAAGAAGAAAAAAATATTTAAAATTAAAAAAAAATAGAAATCAAGAATGGAACTTACTTGATTTAACAAGATTTATGTAACAATTGCGGCAGGTTTTTCGAGATTTATTGGGCAGTTAAAGGAGTAAAATATGGATTGAAGATGAAAAAAGATGGAGAGAGAAGATAAGAAATGGGTTGGGTGAGGAGTTACTGCAGTAAATTAAGGAACATGGTAAAAAAAATAAAAATACAAAGTAAAAGAATAAAAAATGGCACATTAAATGAAATAAAGTCATTATGTGTAATTTTTTAAAATTATGGCCATTATATGTAAATAGTTTTTTAAATGTGCTATGATGTGTAATTTTTTCTACTTTATAACATTCTTTTCAGTTGCATTTAATAAATCTCATTTTTATTATATTGAGCCCATTACAACTTTAGCTTCCATATTACTTTACTGTAATCTCAACAAAGTAGTAAGTCAAACCAAGAGTTCGCTTAAATCATTCGTGGTCTGAGTGTCGGCCACGTCCAGAGTATAGGCTCGGGGCGTGACAGTTATCTGATGATTTTATTATATAATTTGTCTCCATTAATTCTATAAAATTTGTGTTATTAGATATATTGCATCATAAAATAATATGATATTTAAATATTTATTATTTTAATATGATCTATTGCATTAAATGAAAGAAATAAAATCACAATTATAGTGTAATTTAATATCCGCACGTGGCGCGAGTACTATACTAGTTAGACTTTAAAATGGAAAAAATAACCGAAGACAGAACTTTTAAAAAATTTAAATCCAATTCCAAGGTGTGCCCTTGAGAATTTCAGATTGAAGTGCAGAGGGAGCAACTCCAGTTTCTCCTCTTAGGAGGATGAGATGCTATGCGTTTCCTTTGGTTCAAATCCCGTAAATTCTCCACTTTGAATCCAATCAATGCTCTTGTTTTGGTTAATTCCAAAATTAAAGCCTTTATTCAACAAGGAAACCATCCTGAAGCTCTGTTAGCCTACTCTAAAGAACCTCGTTTTCCTCTCCACACCTCCAAATTCACTTTTCCTGCTCTCCTAAAAGCTTGCGCTTTTCTTCCAAATCTACAAACTGGGAAAATAATCCATGGAACAATCATCAAAATGGGTCTTCAATGTGATCCTTTCATCACCACTTCACTCATCAACATGTACGTAAAGTGTGGGTCACTTTGTAGTGCAGTCCAAGTGTTTGATTTTGTTTCCCAATGTGAAGATTTGGATCAAGATGTAACTATATGGAATGCTATGCTAGATGGGTATATCAGAAATGAGCTTACTGAGGAGTGTATGGGTTTGTTTAGAAGAATGCAAGAGCTTGGTGTCAAGTCTGATGAGTACTCTCTTAGTATTCTTCTGGGGTTGTTTAATGGTCGTATGGGGTTTTCCAAAGCAAAGGAAGTTCATGGTTATGTTATTAGAAACTCATTTGGTCATGATCCTTTTGTGGTTACGGCATTGATTGATATGTACTCAAATTGTGGTAGGCCAAAAGATGCTTGGTGCATTTTTGAGAGTGTAGAAGACAAGGACAATATTGTCATGTGGAATGCATTGATTGGGGGCTTATCTGAGAATGGATTATGGAGAAATAGCATGAGACTCTATTCTTTAGCTAAGAGTAGGGGCTGCAAACTTATGTCTACAACTTATTCTAGTACTTTGAAGGCTTGTTCTGAGGGTGAAGATCTAGATTTCGGTAGGCAGGTCCATGCGGATGTTGTCAAGATGGATTTTGAGAATGATCCTTATGTCTGTACTTCCGTGTTGTCCATGTACGCAAGGATTGGACTGTTGGAAGATGCAGACAGGGCTTTTGATTCTGTATTAGATAAAGAAGTTGAAGTGTGGAATTCTATGATTTCAGCTTATGTTGGCAAAGGCAGAGGCGATGATGCTTTATGTGTGTATAAAGAGATGCAATCAGGAGGGATTCCCTCTGATTCTTTCGCCTTGTCAAATATTCTTATATTATGCAGCATGACCAAATCTTATGATTTAGGTAGGGCAGTTCATGGTGAACTGATAAAGAAACCAATACAGAATAACATCGCATTGCAAAGTGCTCTAGTGACTATGTACTCAAAATGTGGAATTTTAGAGGATGCTCTTGAAGTTTTCAGTAGAATGGAGGAGAAGGATGTGGTCGCATGGGGCTCAATGATCTCAGGTCTCTGCCAAAATAAGAAATTCAATTTGGCACTGGAAATATATAAGGAAATGGAGATTCGTAATGTCAATCGAGATGCTGATATAATGGCAATGGTGATAAATGCTAGTGCAGGACTAGAAAGATTAGAATTGGGTTGCAGTATCCATGGAACCACTGTTAAGAGCGGGGAAGAATTCGATAGTGCAGTGAGAAGTTCTCTTGTAGATTTGTATTCTAATTTTGGCCAGCTAGAAATGGCTGAAAAGGTTTTTTCGGGTGTTCCCTATAAGAATTTGGTGGTTTGGAATTGTTTAATCTCTTGTTATTCGAAAAATGACTTACCAGAGCTCTCTTTAAGTCTTCTTCCTCAACTTGTGCAACAAGGATTGTATCCAGACGCTGTAACACTTACTAGTGCCCTTGCTGCTGTTTCATCCTTAGTGATACTGATTAAAGGAAAGGCAATTCATTGTTACCAAATAAGGCATCAAATTCTTGAAGACAGCCAAGTGGAAAATGCTCTTATTGATATGTACAAAAAAAGTGGATGCTTAAAGTATGCAGAGCGTATATTCCAGTACATGTCCAAAAGGAATTTAGTAACGTGGAATACGATGATTGCAGGGTATGGATCTCACAGTGAGTGTATTAAAGCTATCAACTTTTTCAATGAAATGAGGAAATCTGGAGTGACGCCTGATGCTGTAACTTTCCTTTCCTTGATTTCCTCTTGCAACCATGCTGGATTAGTGGATGAAGGCCTTAAACTATTTCACTTAATGGAAGAGTATGGAATCAAACCAGAAATGGACCACTACACAAATGTGGTGGACCTTCTTGGCCGTGCTGGACGCTTGGATGATGCTTATGATTTCATACAAAACTTGGTGGTGGAACCTGACAGGGGTGTATGGCTCTGTCTTTTGTCTGCCTGTCGGGTCCATCAAAACGTGGAGCTTGGAGAAATAGCTGCCAATAACCTTCTGAAGATGGAACCAAACAGAGGCAGCAATTACGTTCAACTTTTAAATCTCTATGTGGATGCTGGGATGAGGGAAGAAGCAGCATGTTTGAGGGCTCTGATGAGGCAGAAAGGTTTGAAGAAGAACCCCGGATGTAGTTGGATTGTGGTGAAAAATAAACTTGAGGTTTTCTTCTCAAGTGATTCATCCTCCACCAAGACAACTGAGATTTATGCGACACTCCAATGTCTCAGAAGTAATATGAAAAAGGGAGGATATTATGAGACTCAGGCAATATGAGATGACAACAGGAACTGTCTTCCTTTTCCTAGTTAACGAACATGGCTGTAGGAGGGGAACCTGCATTTTCGAAATACCCTCTTGACTTACCATGTTGAATGGTTAAGACTGCTAATCAATCCTACATTTCACCATATTTTTGTTTATCAATGAAATCAGTACAATTAAAACTTTAGTGAGATCAAGATTGCAATATGAATTAACTCACAAATTCAAAATTAATAAGGTGAAAATAACGATTAAGATGTGCTGATAGACGAAATATAAATATCTATAGATAATGTACTCGATATAACAAAAAGCTTTTAATCAGAAACTAGATGATTAAGTCCTGATTATATAACAGTAGTCTCTAGGATCTTGACTATCTGGAGCCTACGTTAGTAGCGAGATTCTGTTGAGCAAAGAGAGGATAAGAAAGCACAAGAGAGCAAAAAATGGTAGAGTGTATATTTCATCAATCGCCTTTTACAAGTGAAAAGTGCGTCTATTTATAGTTTGTTGCAATAGTACTACAACCAATCAAATGGCTTCAACTAGACCCCATAATACATAATGAAAATCATGACGTTTGTATTAGATCGTTACAAATGCCAGCAATCAATTTATCATTATTGGCAGATTTATTGTACGATCTTACCTATGTTGTTCTTTTCATCATGCCTTTGAGTTTGAGCTACTGATACCGAACCCTGAATCGCTCATCCTCTACTTACAATTCCTCCACAATTATTCTCATTGACCCTTTTAGGGCGCTCAGAGGGTGATTTCAGATTTATTCGTCGAGACCTTGATTATTTTTCCCTTAGCTGACTCACCATGTTCTCATCATCGATATCTCGATAATACGTGGTACTATTTGTCTCCCTCCGTTAACACCCAAATTTGGCTTACCATGTTTAAAGTTTAACTTCTTCATGCTTCTTAAGAAAAATTGCACAAAATATAATTTTTGACATTTTCTATATTTTTTAACTATTTATTGATAAATTATCTTATGATAGGATTTTTATTATTTTATTTTTCATCATTTCAATTTTTAATTATTTTTTAATAATTATTCTTATTTTAGAATTTTATTTTATTTATTATCATCTGTTTACTTTAGCTATTTATTGGTAATCATCCTTAATTTTTAGAATTTTTTTATTAATTTATAGTCATTGTATATTTTTTATAATTATTAATCTTTTATTGTCATTCACACACACATACACATATATATTGAGCGGCAACTGCAATTTTATTTAAATATCTTTAAATTAAATATTCATACATATATTAATTATAATTTTTTATGCAGTCCGTCAGTTTAAAAAATCGGATCAGTTAATTACAAGCACGAGATATAAATTCAATCAAGTCAAGATCTTGTCATCCTTCAAAAGGTGACATTTGACTTAACTAGCAGTCCACACTTATTCCTTCCTTTATTGACTTTTATCCCTAAAATAAATACCTCTCCTATTTTCTTGATTTATCATTTCAACTTTTAAATAATTTATAATTAATTGTTCTTATTTTAGAAAATTTATTAATTTTTTGTTATATTTTTAATTTTTATAATTTATTGATAACTATTATGAATTTCATAAATCTTTAAGATTTTTGTCAATTTATTGTCATTTTACATTTTTAGAATCATTAATTTTTATAGTTATTTTCACATATACAACACAAACACTATAATTTTAATTTTTTTCAACATTATTTTTTTAATTTCTTTTCTTAGTGTCAACTACAATTTTATTTATATTTTTTAATTATATATTTATACGTATATTTATTATCTTTTTACATGATTCAAAAGTCAAAATAATTAATTTTCCATAACGAGCAAGAAAATCATATCCTATCACATCCTAAAAATAGGAAACATGACCCTTTATTTGCTCCACTTTTGACTCTTTTCAACAAATACTTTTACCAAAATATTTTTCTTTCTTTACCTACACATCTCCATCTAATCACACGTAAGACTTTTGGAGGGAGTGTGTGTGTATCAGTGTATGTGTGTATGTATTAGCACTAATTACAACTTTACTTATATTTTTTATTACATATTAATGCTTATATTTTATAACGACATCAATTATATTTTTTACACAATCTATCAATTTAAAAAGTTGGAACAATTAATTATAAACATAAAATAAAAAATTAGTCAAGTCAATATCTTATCATTTTTCTAAAGAATAGCTGATGTGATTTATGGACCCCACCCATTTTATTTTTTGACTTTTCTTACTTTCATACTCTCTCTTTCTTCTACTCTCTTCCTTTCAAAATAAGTGGTATTTTCACCTTTCTTCTTCTTTATATATATATATATATATTTTTTTTTCTTTGATGAACATTATTGCTCACAAGGAGCATTCCTACGCCGAAAGCCGTTGAAATGACACTCACACAACTCATTTTTGTTCCATTTGGCCTTCCCTAGAGTCATTAATTTGACGGGAGAACTTTTGAAGACGATTTTTTCTTCTTTTCTTTTTTCCTTTCTTTTTGTCTTTCTTCCCACTTGGCTTTCTGTTTACGTTGGTTGTTAGTTGTGATTCACATTTTTTCGGCAATTTTGTGTCCGCTGCTATTGCTTTGGATTGTCCGAAACAGATTTTGGACGATTTCGTTTCTTACCTCTTTTTGTTATTCTAATAATAAATACATAATAAAGTAATTTGGCCAATGAAAGAATTTTTCTGTCGGATTTTTGAGGCCTCTCCATGATAAAAGATGGAGTTTTATTTAAATTTGTGAAAATTATTAAAATCATGTATACATGCTGTCACGATCCGAACATAGGCCCGAGTCGAGACACGGAACAAGGAGCCCCGAGAGACCCCAAGTCGATCCATGGCATGAACATACATCTAACTCAATCAAACAAAGCGGAAGACTTAACATAATAAGCAAGCAGAAGTCTAAGCATAACATATATTTCAAAATATATAACACGAGTCTAAAGCTGAATACAATCTATTGTCTGAAAAGCCTCTAAGTCTAATGAGTTGATGGGACAAGACCCCAACTAACTCTCTAGGTCAGAAACTGAAAATATGCA
The DNA here is from genome assembly GCA_035772735.1 of Datura wrightii. Classification (NCBI taxonomy): domain Eukaryota; kingdom Viridiplantae; phylum Streptophyta; class Magnoliopsida; order Solanales; family Solanaceae; genus Datura; species Datura wrightii. The sequence continues at coordinate 111,096,921 of JASDFA010000018.1, forward strand.
AACATAACTGAATAAAAGAGGGGCCTTCAACAGATGAGGACTCACCAACAGGGACTGATGCTAACTCCGAAAGCTGGCTAGTAGCGGGGCTGAGTCTGAAGATCGGAGTCTGTATCATAAAATGATACAACATAGAGTATACGGTCAGTATGTGGAATGTACTGAATTTGCAAGGTAAGTAAAACCGCTTAAATAAGTAAAATAATTTAAAACATGCATAATATAAAACCGCTTAAATAAGCAAAATCATTTAAAACATGCATAATATAAAACATGATCAAAACAAAAATATGAGAATAGGGCTTGCATGCTACTTTCTGAAATCATGATCTGAACATAACATAACATCATAACTAAATCGAATGACCTAAAGCTGAAATTCGATAATCATAAGTACAACTAAACATTAGGTCAAACCTGCGTTAGAACATATTGCTGAATTTAGCATATAATTGGCGATCCTTGAGAGTCTGTAGTACAACCCTCAAATGAGCGGCATGCTCCTCCTCGCTCCGAGAGTATATCAGGATGTCATTAACAAATATGATCATGAACATACTAGAGTATGGATTGAATACCCCGTTCATCAAATCCATAAAAGCTGCAGGAGCATTAGTTAGTCCAAAAGACATAACTACAAACTCATAATGACCATACCGCGTCCTGAAGGCTGTCTTCGGGCTGTCACTCTCCCGAACCCTAAGCTGATGGTATCCGAACTTGAGGTCTATTTTCGAAAATCACTTGACACCCTGAAGCTGGTCAAACAAATCATCAATCCTAGGTAGAGGATACCTGTTCTTGATGGTGACCTTGTTCAATTGTCGATAATCGATACACATACGAAGAGGGCCATCTTTCTTTCGGACAAAGAGAACTGGTGCACCCCATGGGGATTTGCTCGGTCTAATGAAATCCTCATCTAAAAGGTCCTTCAAGTGCTCCTTCAAACTCCTTTAACTTAGTTGGGGCCATTATATAAGGAGGAATAGATATAAGCTGCGTATTGGGAAGAAGGTCGATACTAAAATTAATCTCCCACTCGGGTGGGATTCCCGGTAAATCATCTGAGAAGACTTCTGGATATTCACATACTACTGGGACTGACTGGATAGTCGGGGTCTTAGATGTCGCATCCTTAACCCTAACTAGATGGTATACACAACCTTTGGAGATCATCTTTCTGGCGTTAAGGTAGGAAACGAAATGACCTACAAGCATAACTGAACTACCCTTCCACTCTATAATAGGCTCACCCGGAAATATGAACTCTACTGCCTAGGTTCTACAATTAACTGAGGCATAACATGCAAATAGTCAATCCATGCCGAGGATCACATCAAAATTGGTCATGGCTAACTCTACTAGATCTGCTGAGGTGACTTTCTGAAGGACTATGACCGAGCAACTTCTATATACCCGTCTAGCTACAACTGAATCACCCAGTGGAGTGAGACTGAGAAGGGTTCTGACAAGATTTCGGGACTGACTCCAAAACTACTAGCCATGAAAGGTGTCACAAAAGACAAGGTAGCCCCTGGATCTAATAAAGCATATACATCAAGATGAAAAATTCATAACATACCAGTGACCACATCAGGGGAGACCTCCTGCTCCTGGCGTGATGCTAAGGCATAGAATCGGTTTTGGCGCTGACTGCCACCTGTGCTAGTAGATGCCCCCTATTGGGCTGGGTGTGCGGGTGGAGCTGTTGAACTAGAAGCTGGGCCTCGGCCCCTACCATGACCCTGTCTAGCTGCTGGGCAATCTCTAAGAATATGTTCGGGCTTCCCACACCAGAAGCAAGCGCCTGTACCCGCCAAGCACTAACCCTTGTGCCCCCGACCACACCTGCCGCAAACTAGAACACTAGAATTTGCGGGCCTGTTGCTCTGACCCCAAGAGCCCGATGCTCGCCCTCTCTAATCGTGCCTAGGTATGGAAGGCACACTCATCGCTGAAGATGCTAGGGCTGAAGATCTTTGGTGGGTCTGCTATCGGTGCCCACCACCTGACCTCAGTTGAGAGAATCTATAGTTGTCTATCCTGACCCTCTTGGCCTCTCTCTCCTCATGTGCGCCGCCTCCAGCTGTTGGGCATATAAGACTATCCGAGGGAAATCCATATCATGATGGAGCATAGCGGTCCTGCAATACTTTTTTAGATAGTCCCCTCCTCATGAATAAACCTGCTCACTCACGCCCTCTGATCAACCACCAATTATGGGGCATACTTTGATAGACGAGTGAACTTCAGGGCATATTCCTGCACCGTCATCTTTCCCTGCTTTAGGTTCACGAAATCGGCTGCCTTCAACTCCCTCATCTCATGAGGGAAAAACCAATCTAGAAAGGCAACGTGAAACTCCTCCCAACTGATAGGACCTCCACCGGCTGCCCTACTATTTTCCACTGCCTGAACTAAATATGTGCGACCCCCTTTAACTGATACGAGGCCAGATCAGCACACTCTACTCCATTCACCCCCATGACCTAGGTGATCTTCATAATCTCGTGATAAACTCACGTGGATTCTCGTCTACCTTTGACCCAAGAAACTTTGGTGGGTTCATCCTTAAGAAATCTCTAACTCGTGCTGCCGCCACATTCTCGTTCTGCGGAACATGCGCCACTGCTTGTTGGTTGACTCGGGCGGTCAAGGCCTTCGCTAGCATCTGAATGGCTGCTCTAAATTTAGGTTGGTCGACCGACTCTAGTGCATGGTACTCCTGGACTGGTGGGGCTTGTTGGTGCCCGTCCCCATTTCCATCCTCGTGGCTATTTCCATTTCCATTTCTTACGTTGTTAACTCTATGGGGAGACATGATTCTGTAATCACGAATAGCACGAGCTAGAAGATGGAGAGATATTTCACCGCATAACATATATCATGAAAGAAGGGAACATTTCCTAAACGTCTTGTAGCCTCTTCATCATAAGTGTGGTGCGCTTCACACCCATGAAAAAAGATCTACTTAATGCGGTTTTCAGACACCCTAGGACACTTCAAACCTATTTCTCTGATACCAAGTTTGTTAGGACCCGAACATAGGCCCGGGTCGAGACACGGGACAAGGAGCCCCGAGAAACCCCAAGTCGACCCATGGCATGAACATACATCTAACTCAATAAAAAAAAGCGGAAGACTTAACATAATAAGCAAGCAGAAGTCTAACCATAACATATATTCCAATATATACAACACGAGTCTGAAGCTGAATACAATCTATTGTCTGAAAAGCCTCTAAGTCTGATGAGTTGATGGGACAAGATACCAACTAACTCTCTAGGTCATAAATCGAAAATACGCAAACATAACTAAATAAAAGAGGGACCCTCGACAGATGAGGACTCACCAACAGGGACTGATGCTAACTCCAGAAGCTGGCTAGTGGCGGGGCTGAGTCTGAAAATCGTAGCCTGTATCATAAAATCATACAACATAGAGAATGCAATCAGTACGTGGAATGTACCGAGTATCTAAGGTAAGTAAAATTGCTTAAATAAGTAAAATCATTTAAAACATGCATAATATAAAACATGATCAAAACAAAAATCTGAGAGTAGGGCTTGCATGCTACTTTCTGAAATCATGATCTGAACATAACATAACATCATAATTAAATCGAATGACCCAAAGCTGAAATTTGATAATCATAAGTAAAACTAAACATTAGGTCAAACCTTCTTTATATATATATATATATATATATATATCGTGAATGATAAACATGCATAACTGAAATTATGAGGAACAATGGGAGACTCTTCATATAACCGACATACCATGATAGAGCTTACGTGGTCCCAACTATCACACTCAAGTGGGTAGGGCCATTCAAAGCTTGACAGGGCTAAGGATGATACCATGATATCGATATCAAGCTCAAGGCCCATTCGGGACAGGGGATAGCTCAGAAGGGAGGTCCCAAAGTATATATGATATGTATAAACCCACGTTAGCGCGTAGTTCTGAGGCATAGGGTTAATTGACCCTTAGCCTACTTGGTGCTAGACACTACTCCCAAAAACATGCATATGCTCTCCATCGTTTTTTAGCGAAGCTTACCATCGTCTATTGATGAAGCTTAATAATCAAATACATATCAAATTTGAAATCATATATGAGGAGTTTTTGCTCAAACCATACCACAAGATGAACATAATTGGGAGTCTTAACTCCAAAACCATGTGGTAAGCTTAATTCGTGAAATCAGAGATCATACTTGAATATATGGGCACTGCCCAATACTTTAACATGCTTGAAAATACTTAATTCACTTGAAAACATGATTATAAACATAGGTAACTTGAAGACACGCTTTTCATCAATAATATCTCATCATACTTGAACATTCATCATAAATCTCAATTTTCATGAACTTCTCATAATTGGGTATTTTAATTTATAAATCTTGAAACATGATTATAATTGAAAATAATGTAAAACATGTCCATGAATCATAATTAAATAGTAGAAACACATTTAGACCATATGCATGAAGAAAATTAGGAATTTCATGCATTGGGTTAAAACCCCATAGAATCAACATATGAATTTTCATGATTTAGAGAGGGATTGGGCATGGGTGTGAAGGAATTCACCCATTCATAATCCTACATACCTGATAGGATCTGATTCTACCACTCTTCTGATTGCCCAATGAAGAATTCAAGAAAACTTGAAGAAAACGTAAACTTGATCACCTTCTAAACCCTTCAATTTGTATGCATGGATGTGAATGAGTCTAGAATAGATTTACCCTTCATAAAACACTTCATTTTGAGCCTTAAACAATGTAGTTTAGGACCATAGGATTTGGAAATTATGAAACTACCCTTTAATAAAAAACCTGAGAATTCTGCACTGCCAGTGACCATGACTGATTCCAGGGGTCGTACCTTGATACCACGACTCGTGGTATCCGTCTGTTACATCCTCTATTATATCTTAGCCTCTCAAATTCTAATACTATGACTTGAGGACAATTCGTTACATCAAACAATGATCCGTTGCATTCTCTCGTTACTTTCCCCAATGACCTACATCTGGCTTCCCACGAGTCACACCATGAATTGTGCCTACTTCCAATGAGTCGTGGATTCCATCCGTCGCCTCAACTGGAAATTTTCCTGCTTCTTGCCACAAACACTTACCACGACTCGTTGTTACTCACAACGAGTCATTTTATGACTTGTACCTTTCATCCCTGGTACCCTAGTGACAACCAACGACCACGACCTATGACGCATTGCATCTTCCTATGAGTTGTACCATGGATCCGTTATCTCTGAGCCTATTTCTGCAGAACCTGACCACGAGTGTCCCAATGAGTCGTTGGAACCTCCAACGACTCGTACCATAAGTCGTTTTGAGACACATTTTCCAGCCTTCTGCTACTTTTCATTTTTTAAATCCCAGATCTAGTCTTGGAAACTTTCTGGGTATTACACATGCATAATAAAAATTAAATTTTGACCGATGAAATTTTTTCTATCTAGTTTTGAGGCCTTCCTTGTACATAAGACAGGTTTATTTTATTTTATTTTAAAAGTCACAATATATATTTCTTACTATTATTTTAGTTTATTTCAATAATATTTATTCGTCATTAACATTTTTACTAAGTGTTTGTACAGGTACACATAGTTGTTTTTCGAAGACAACGCTCTAAAGAAATTTGAAGATCTCCACGGGTTCACTATTTTCTTTATTTATTTTTACATCCTAAAAATTGTAAAAAATATAAAGTATACTGAAACTTTTCTTTTGGAGTGTCGGGTGGGGGTTTCTCTTTATTTATCCTCTATTTAAATTCAAGTTTGATGTACGCTTAGGAAAAATTTAGGCCGTAATATGTTTACAAATGAATTTATTTCAATTTAAGTACTTAATTAATTAAATTATATTTTTTATGCTAGGCAAACATTAGAATAGTCTTTTCTGTTAAAAGTAAATTTTATTTCCTCTCCTCTAATGTCTTGCTTAGCCTTTACTAATATTTTTCATTAGTTTTTTTATGTACTTTCTTACATTAAAATATTTTATAAAGTGATATACTCTTTCCTCATTTTTTGAACTCGTTTTTCTAAAAATCATTCTTTACATAATGAAAATTTTACTCAATCAATTTTTCATTTTCAAATTTTTTTTTGTTACTGTACTTTTTTTAGCACATTAATAGAATTTGTGAGTTGTACGTAGGTTAGAAACATTGTTCGAGAATACTTTCTTTACATATGGTAGGAAAAATAATTTTCTTTTCATGTTAACAAAAAATAATTTTCTTTCCATATAGTAGTAAAAAATATTAATTTTTTCATATTAAATAATGTTTCTTTTAATGCTGTAGAAATAATATGTTTTATTACATGTATACCAATAAAATTTGTTTTCATTCTGTAGACACTAAAATCTCGCGTCTATAAAATAATAATCAGGACGGAAAAATATCGCAACAATCTTAGTATTTATTATGAATATGAGCATTACAATCTCTATTAATACTCTGATTCTTCCTTTCAAATATAAATTCAAGGGCTTTTGAGCTTAATCTTGAACTTGTACTTGAATTCAAGGGCCTTTGCTCTTGAATCTGGTGGTCTCGATCTTGATCGTGTTTAAATTTAAGATCTTGAAGTTTGTTCTTGAATTTTCGTCTTGATCTCTGAAACTTGTAGAGAAATACTGGAGTGCTTGAATGCTTGTAGCTTGTAGAGAAATCTGCAGCGTTTGATCCACGAGCTCTCTCTAGCTTGTTGTTAGAATTCAGGTCCCTTTTTAAAATTATGAGACCTCTATTTATAGCTGTAGGATGGAAGAGTTGCGATAAGGACAAACTTCTTTCAACCAATCAGATTTAAGTTGACATGACGATATTTGATTGGTCGGAACATGTCCTTTATACACGTAGTGTATTTTCATTGGCCTTTGATTTGAGTAGGCATGTTGTGTCATTTTTACATGTGGATGATCCTATCGGCTCTTTCATTTGACTTAGCGTGACACGCCATTTGACACGTGGCGCCAATTTGGGCCTTTAAGAAGATGATATCTTGGGCTCAATAAAGTGGGCTCATCATTTGGAGCCCAACTTGATTGACTAGCCTAATGAAATTCGACCATTAATTAAATTCATATTTATTAGACATAAATAATTAATTCAGTTATATTAATCCATAATATTTATTTGGACTAATATATCTTAAATTTAATATAATCCAAATTTTTTATGAATTTAAATTTAATAAAATTTCGTTACCCACAAAATGCCCCCTACTTCAAGACTTGTTGATATATAGACTTTATGAAATTAAAGACTAGTCTTGAAGTATTAATGGATTAATAAATTGAATTTGAGTCATATTAAAAATTACCCACGCAATTTATTTATAAAAAATTGCGTAACACATAAATGACCATTTATTGATGTGCCAGAGAAAAAGAATATGAGTGGGAAAGGAATCAAATATGTGTAATGATTGCACATCATTGAATCCTAAAGACATTGGACTTCACTTGTGGCAAAACTTAAGTCCGCGGCTGCTACACTGCTATCCTATTTCATTTAGTATTGAACAGACGTGCAATAGTTATTTCACAGCAGACCAAATTCATATAGGACGTGAATTTGAAAGCCGCCTCTTTGTGATCTATAAATAGACGTTCACCCCCTTTTTTTAAGCACAAATTTGTGAACTTTCTCTAGAAGAAGCTTCCGGGTCTGATTTGCAAGCATCAAGATCAGGTATATTTCTGTTCATGCGTTCCTTTTTTTTTTCTTGAATTCCTTTTTTTTCTTTCTTTTCTTTGTTTACAAATTAGAAGGATTCAATTCTAGTTTGATGCGGACTAATATGGAGGGAATATTCATTATTAATTTTTTCAAAGAAAATCAGTTTTAAGGCGTAGTATAGAATGAGTTAAGACTTTGGTTATTCTTTTGAAGAAATCGGCCTAAGGCGTAGTACATGATGGATTTCATTCGTGCTTTAGGACTTTGGTTATACTTTTGAAGAAACTGGGCTAAGGCATAGTACAAGATGGATTTCATTCGCGCGTTAGAATTTTAGTTATCAACTTATCTGTGCGCCTTTGAGCTGGATGGTGATTTGATGTGGAACTTTAAAGACTATACCTGTCCTTCATCCAAACTCAAGTACCTTATTATCGAGAGTAATGAATGGCATGCGATGCAAACAAAATTGTTGGTTCAAACTCTTTTAACTGGATGGTATGCAGGTCCCTGACCACTTCTTAGGAACACACTCCATATGAAAAATTGGACTTCCGAATGCAAATATACTTCAACTCGATCTTCTCAGATGTGGTCTCTTCAGGCGCCGCTCCATCTTTATACAAATATAGCAAGTGCACTTCCTAGCCTAGCTCGTCGCATAGTCCGAGAAGAAATCCGCTGGGGCGAGACAGTAGTGTTCGGGGGTGAATATTGTCATATCCCAGGATATTGGGAGTGGGATGAGGATACACTCGCTAAAAGCCAAGAAGCTTTAATTGCTGCAGATATTTATGACGTTGTTTATGCCTCGCTTTTCACCTATGATGGAAATTTAGATGTACTATAAGCATTTTGTGAGGCGTGATGCCCGAAAACGAATACAGTTCTTACATCCTTCGGTGAACTATTTATTTTTTTGTGAGACTTATATATCCTTGGAGGCTTGCCAACCGGAGGCTCCTTATATGAGGAGGTTATCCCCCAAGCTACAAAGCTCACACGTACTGAAGCGAAAGATCAAAGATACACTCCTCGAGTTTGTGAGTACTTGTTTGCAGCTTTCTATCATTTACAATAGAGCCAGAGTGACGACTCAAGAGTCTCTTTGAGCAAGTGGATAGGATTTTGGTATAAGAAACCTCTAAAGTACGAGCTTGCTCTGCCGAGAAGGGAGAAGAAGACTGCACATTTAAAATCTACACATAACCCTTCCAGGATCATACTTGAGACATCTTAAGAGATGAGGAAGGTGTATTTCATAAGCTTGGGGTGAGGCCTGTAAAGAAAGATGAAACATACCTTGCAACATTTTTATCGTGTTGGTTATGCACCGTCGTGCTTCATTATGGAGAGGGTGACTTTATTCGACCAGGGACTTTTAAGATGGTGACTATGATGGATATTAAATGGAAGATCAGTCTTGCGGTGCCCTTTTTAGCAAGTATCTATAATGGTCTTAATGAGATTTCTAGTTTGCCACAACTTGATCTAATCAAGATCCGCTTTCCAATCCATTATGTTTATGGTTGACTTGCTCACTATTTCAAGACTCATTATGCACTTGCAAGTGTATCATCAAATCCACTTATGGTGGCATTTTTTGGAGAAGGTGTCGCATGATACTTTGACAAAAAAGAAGCAAGGAAACACATACATCAAGGAGATAATATAGCTTGTATTTCTACTATGTTAAATAATTGACAATGATGAGGCACAAGCATTAGAGCCAAATTATTTCATGAGCATCCGTTTTGGATATCTCTCCTTAAGAAATGGAAACTCAACTGTCATCAAAGCCATATAGTACCATCGATTTAGCCATCAATTTGGATTTTACCAAAGAATTCTGGGCACTTTAGCAAATGTAATCGTAGTGCTTCATTGGCTAAAGGACTTAGATATTGGCGGATTTACGTGTTAGATAAATCGATGTCATGTGTGACTTTCCCCCCTATTACTCCAAACATGAAGAAACTCTTCGCAGATGATTATAAGACTTGGTGGTCGAAAGCGCATGAGAATTTTCTTGATGGCTACTTACAAACTTTGGTGGATGCAGCTAGACCAATTACTACTAAGATTCCGGAGGTTGCACATCAAGAATGTAGCAATGCAGTCCCGCATATTGGAAATTCCTATACTCCATTGGTCATTCCATCGGAGCAATACAAAGGCAAAGGCAAAGGACCTCAGTTACTTAAAAAAACTCCAACTGGACAAGTGTATGATCAAGATTGTCGGGGTGGCAAAAGGATCCTTTCCTTTAAGTATAACTGCTCATGTTTCTAAAAAGAGATCTTCTCAAGGTGAAAGTAATAGCAGTCATGAGGATCGTTGTTGGAAGAAGGTAATACCACTTTCAGACAAATCAGGGGATGCAGATTTAGCAATGGTCGAGATTCATGATAGTGTTGATAGTCCTTCGAGGACTTTGACCATTCTTATTAAAGAGGTATGCTTACAACTTTTAGTTTACCCAATATGTCAACAATGACTTTTATTAATTGCTTGTTTTTCCTCTACAGTCAAATGGTAGTGGAGCATTACCACGAGAAAGGTTGCATAAAAGTGGTAAATCTATTTCTGGTCTGAACCCAATAAAGTCACCTTCGACAGGAAAAACCAAAAAAGAGGCAACTTATGCTCCTCATGATAGAGTGAAAGCCAGATTGAATTTTGATTCGCAAAAGCATCTTACAACTGCAGTGTCCGTCTTCGACGGAAAGAAGGTTGTCCTAAGCTACCGAAAGATATTTATTTATGAAATTTGGAATGTGATTCGGGGTAAGCTTTCTGGAAGCGATGTAGATTGTGCTTCTTCTCTTAAAGAAGAAGTCCAAGTGATTCTCTAAGAGATGGATGACAAGGATGTGGATGTTTCCCTTTTGATGAAATTATTGAAGTCCTTTTTTGAGTTTGCTTCTATATATGACCAAGCACGATTGGCCCTACATGATAAGGATATGGAAGCTGCAAGAAAAGCATTGTCCATAATAGCTGGGGAACGTGTTTCAAATGCCATGCTTGAAGAACACGAGAAGATTGAGAAAGTTTCCTCCAACCGTCAATCTCTAAGCCAGGTGAAAGAGAAGATAGAGAAGCTGCGCAGAAAAGATAAGGATCTAGAAATCCTCTTAGCAGCTACAGAGAAAGAAGTTGAAGAAGCCAAATTAGGGGTCTCAACTGCTGAAAAGGATTTTGATGCATGCAACGATGTAGTTTTGTTGAATTTTGACGACTTGACCAATTTAGAGCAGAAGAAGGAGCTCCTGGAAGCTATGCGCCAAGACTTAATCAATTACAAACTATCTTTAGATTAGTCTCAAGATTTTGCTAGCTTTTTTTTAAATCTATTTCCTTTTTTGCTTCCAATAATTGTTTTTTTTTACTTTCTGCAATAAACTTTGAATGTTGATCCGCTAACAGTTTCGAATCTGTGAGCGCACACCATAAATTTAAAATAAATAAATAAATAAATAAATTATATCTTGATGCATCAATGCCGGAACCACAAGAAACTCAACTTCTCAATCTAGGACATATTTGAAATTCAGATTTTTAAAACCATCGAGAAAGTCCCAGATTATATATATATATATATATATATATATAGCGAGAGATATGTTTGAAATCGTCTTTGAATGCTTGCAAGCTAACAACTTCATATTTACCTACATAGTGGTTTTAAATCTCCAACTCAAAGGCTTTGCAAACCTATAAACTACGACTTGCGAATTTGATAACTTGCTGAAAATGTAGTCATCTTGTTTGAGGAAGTTGATTTCTCACGGAGGCTTTCCCCCCTTTATATTGAACCATCAAGATTTGATGAAAGTTCGAAGTTGAAAAGAAAGAACCCCTCTCAATTTTATCTTCATGTGTTGGTTAGGTGAACTTTAACTCATCACCTTTCTCTTGAACATCACTTGAGTGATATATCTTTTTCTTTTACTCATGAGACTGAACTTAGAATAAAATTCTAAGCTGCCTATGTACTTCGGTGAAGAGGACCAAGTCATTTCGTAGTTAATAAAGAGTGAGTTTTTTTGGTGTCCTAACTTTTGCCTAGATCGCCTCTTGTGAGGATTTCAATTTAGGGACCTTGTGCGTCCTAACTTTTGCCTATGCCATCTCTTACGAGATTTTCAATCTAGCGGACTTTTTTTTTAAAATTTTTATAAAGCCATGCATAGTTTATACTCTTGCAAGCCTGGAGCGACATGCAGTTTATGCTCGTGCCTTAAGGAGCATTGTATTGCTTCAAGGATAGTATCTTTTCAAGAACTTTGCATTAATAGGACCGATCCTCACGCTATCTGCATCAACAAGGTTGTAAGCGCCACTTGAATATGCTTCTTGTATGACATACGGTCCATCCCACTTTGAGGTGAATTTTCCCTAGACTTATGAGAAGTGATGATAGGCCTTCTTACGGCCAATACTTGATCTCCTACTTGAAAGCATCTCAAGTGAACCTTTTTGTTGAAAGCACAAGATAGACGAGCTTGTTCCTTTGAAATCAAAGAATATTCAAATAGCGCCTTCCTCCTTTTCCAAAAGCTATCAATTTATTATAGGAACTTCCAATTATGTCAGGAAAGGATTATATATATAATAGAAGGGGTTCATAGCATTCCAAATTTTGTTGAGCCTCTAGTCTCTTCTCATCAAGTGCTTCTAACTCTGTAAGCCGTAATCGAGCATTTTCTTCTTCAGTGAGCCCTTCTTGAATAGCAAGCATTAAAGAAGGTATTTGGCACTCAAGTGTTGGGACTTCTTTAGCTTTATAAGCAAGCGAGTATGGCGTCGCTTGTGTTGGTGTGTGGTGAGTCATCCTATATGCCCACAAATCTTCTTCCATCCGTTCATGCCAATACCCTTTGGACTTGGAGACGACCATTTTCAATAAGTTGCACAAAGCCTTACTGAATGCTTCAGCTAGACCATTGGCGACGGGCATGATAAATATAAGATTTACGCTGCTTGATACCAAAAAGCTCACAAATTTTATTCATCAACTTGTTATCAAATAGCTTGCTATTGTCTTTTATTATATAACTAGGAATGCCAAAATAATAGATGATATTGACTTGGATGAAATTTACAACATTCTCTTTCTTTACCTCTTTAAGAGTGACAACTCCGACCCATTTAGAGAAGTAATCTATTGCATCCAAGATGTACAAGTATCCACAGAAGATTTTTGCAACGGACCAATGACATCTAATCCTCATGCATCAAATGGCCAAGATGAGACGGTCGGGTGTAATACTTCGGGCAGATGATGTATGAAATTTGCATGAAATGGCAAGCCTTGCACTTTCGATGTAGTCCAAGCAATCTTTTACCATTGTTGGCCAATAATATCCCATCCTTTTTATGTGGAAGTGAAGCTTCGGTCCAAATTGATGTGACCTACATACTCCTGAATGTGCTTCTTCTAAATCTTGGGACACTTCTTCCTCCCCCAAATATCACAAGAGTACTCCCTCAAATGATCTTCTTATAATGTATCCTTGTAGTAAAGTAAGCTGGGTGCACAACGACGAATTTCAGTCCTTCTTCTTGAATTTTCTGGCAAAATTCCGTAACACAAATAGTCAATAATGGATTGTTGCTAGTCCTCCTTCACCCCTTCAGAGATAGAGACGAGATTCTCAAACTTATTTTCTATATATTCATCCTCACTCAGTGGCGGTACTATCCATTTTTGGCATATAGTAACTTGTGCTTGATTCGGCAGAGTTAGTGTTGAAGCTAGAGTAGCCAATGCATCAACTTTCTTATTTTCCTTTCTTGGTACATGTTGGAGGGTAACATCCCCAATACATTCTATCAACTTTTGAGCATAATCATGAGAGTAGCACAGTTCAGGTTTCTTGACCTCATAGCTTCCCAAGAGTTGATTGATCACCAAATGAGAGTCACCAAAGACTTGCAATCGCAATTGCTTCATGTCGACTGCAATTTCCAGCCCAAGTATTAACGCTTGATATTCAGCGACATTATTGGAGAAACATTGCGTCAAAGTGAATGAGTATGGTAGAACCTGTGTAGCACCGTCAAAGTATATCTTCATGGAGGTTGAACTTCAATGACCATTGCATCTTCATTAGGCAGTTCATCAGTTAGCTTCCAATCATCAGGTATTGGGTGATCTTTCTGGAAATCTGCTAACGCTTGTCCCTTTACGGCCTTATAAGGGATGTACACAATCTCAAATTATTGAAACTGGAGGTACCACCTTGCTAATCGATCACTGAAGACTGATTTTGATATCACAAATTTGATGGGATTTTCTCTAGAGATGAGATGAACAATGTGAGCTTGAAAGTAGTGCTTCAATTTTTGAATTGAGAAGACTAACGCCAAACATAACTTTTCAATTGGAGAATAATTCAACTCATTTGGTGTCATCATTCAACTTAAGTAATAAAGGGAGTTTTCCTTCCCTTCATTATTCTCTTGGGCCAGTAGCACTCCAACAGACCTTTCTTGTGCTGAAATATATAATATCAACGGTCTTCCAGGTACAGGGGCTGCTAGAACTAGTGGTTTCATTAAATATGATTTAATTCTCCCAAAGGCGTTAGCACAAGCTTGATCCCACCTGAAAAGAGCACCCTTCTTCATGAGATGGCTAAATGGTTGGCATCTCCCAGCTAGGTTCGAGATGAATCTCCTAAGATACGCTAGCTTTCCTCGAAGGCTTTTTAATTCATGAATATTTCGAGGCTCGGGCATCTTCAAAATTGCTTCAACCTTGGCCTGATCGATTTTGATTCCCCTATGTCACACAATGAAGCCCAAAAACTTTCTAGAACTAAACCCAAAGGAACATTTCAATGGGTTCATTCTAAGTTGATATCTTCGAACCAACTCAAACACCATTCTCAAGTCTTGCAAGTGGTCGTTTTGCTTTCTTGACTTCACCACCAAGTCATCAACATAACGTTCAATCTTTTTGTGGAGTAAGTCGTCAAAGATTTCTACATAGCCCTTTGATATGTGGCACCAGCATTCTTCAAACCAAAATGCATTACTTTGTAGCAATAAATCCCCGTGGGTGTACGAAATGCAGTGAGTTCTTCATCCTTTGGAACCATGCGGATCTAGTTATATCCTGATGAACCATCCATGAAAGACATCACCTCTTAACTAGTGGTAGTATCAATAATCAACTCTGGTATGGGGATCGGAACCTCATCCTTAGGACATGCGTTATTGAGATCCCTAAAGTCAACGCCGGCTCAATTTGGCCATTCTTCTTTCTTACGGGAACAATACTTGAAATCCATGTGGGGTATTTAACTTCGCAAACAAAGCCAACTTCAATGAGTTTGTTAACTTCATTTTCAATTAACGGAACCAAGTCTTGTCTGAAACGTCTTTGAGCCTGCTTAACAGGATGAGCACCGTTCTTGACTCCAAGCTGATGGACTGCTACTTTGGGATCCATTCCAGGCATCTCCCTATAACTCTAAGAGAACACATCCTTATATTCTCTAAGTATATCCATGTAAGGGATTTCTTCATCAATTATGAGGGAAGCACTTAGATAGGTCGGCCTTGGATCTTCATCGGTGTCAAGATTAACTTCCTTCAAAGAGTCCACTGTAGCCTTCACTCCTTCTTCAAGTTCTGGAGGAGCATCCCCAGCATCTTCATCCTCCGGAGGAGAGCTATCATTGAACACTATGTGATAACACCAGATGACATCCTCTAGCTTCTCGTTAACCTCTATTTGAGATGAGGTATCATGCTCACTTTGTGTACATGAAGAGCCTACACTTTCTTCATCTTCGTGGCATTCCTTATTATAAATGCCTTCAGCACCTCTCCAGAAGAAACAACAAGTTCTGTTTGTAGCCTCATTGTAGAAGGAATCAAACTTTGAAAATCTTTCTGGGTTTTGAACGAAGTGGGACATTCTTATGATCTGATAGTTTATCTGGGACTTTCTCTTCTTCTTCAATGAGCCTAACCTTTCAAATACAGAAGTTCTCAAAGTTGATTTCCCTAATCGGTCAAAGATAGAAGGTCTTTTGTCAGGCGCACCAGATTCATCTATGATAAAGATGTGATTGGCAGTCGCTCTTCTTATGGAGATGCGTATTGGCGGTGGTTGCTTATACCCTAAACCCTCACATGATTGCCTGATGGAAGCTTCTGATGGGAGTTTCCCTAACTTTGATGGTTCGTTGGGGTTGTACCTAGCCTTTGCAAATAACTTATAGGCATTTGGATCAAAACCTTTATTTGTGCTTTTTGTAGGGAGTGCCACATTTTGCGGAGTATTTTGAACGACGATCTCTCCAAGTAGCTTAGAGGATAAATTAATTGCATCAATCTGTGTGACATGGAAAGTTATCCCCTTTGGTACACTTGTTTGGGCATCGAATGATTGACCTTCCTCTTTATTCACCTTTGGTACATAGCGGAGCACTTGTGTTATCTTCTTTTTCAAAGGCACAATGTTCCTTTATTTGAAAGGGAGTGTGTCTCCTCATTTCCAACTTTAACCATTTTGGCAGTTGCATCAGCTCTTTTAGTTGGACATTATCGACTTTTACTTCTTTCACAATGTAGTTTTTTAAGTAGAACTTTGCATCGATGAAGTGTGATTCAGTTTCTGCAAATGGCTTATCATCAGCAACTATCTTCTTCTTGACTCCACCTTCTAGATACTTCAAACATTGATAGTATGAGGATGGAACTATTTTATTCTCGTGTATCCAAGGCCTTCCAAGCTACATATTATTATGAAGTCTTTGCATCGATTACATGCATCCATGCACTCGATCGAAAATCTTCGATGCTGATCTCTAGCTTGACAGCACCTATCGCCCTTTGCCCCCCTTGATTGAATCCTTGAATCATCAAGCGACTCGTAGAAAGTTCCTCAAGTGAGATGCCGAGTTCCTTCATGGTGCGAATAGGAAGAATGTTAACTCCAGATCTATCATCTATCAAGATTCTATTTATCCTCTTCTCAAGCGTGTGACCAACCATGTATAAAGGATGATTGTGCAGTATTTCACCAAGTAGAAGATCATCATCTGTAAATGTGATTTTTGTACCACATGCGTGAACTTCTTGAAGAAAAGGCTTAGAAAGCTTTTTTGGCAATGATGAAGACAATGTTGATAGACTTTCATTCTTCACCTCTTTGTCGGTATTAAAGCATGACGCCTTGATGTTGTTTAGAGAAATTTTCATGGAGAACCCACTTGGTAGGAATTCCTCCAAAGTCATAGGATGTTGTGGTTTCTGGTGGTACCGCACCTCCACCTTTGGTTTCTTTGACTACTCAACATGTTTTTGATTTCTTGGTCTTCTTACTATCTTCTTTCTTATTAGTTGTTTAGACGATTCCTTCTGTGGGCGTGCTCTGGAGCGTCTCCATCTAGTCACCAGAATCCAACCCTCATCATCATCTTTATCAACTTGGATTTTACCTCGCTTTAATTGTCCTTCTTTATGCTCTTCATAATTGCATATTTGGACCGGATCAAGAGAGCTAAAGGTAATAGATATTTGATTAGAACTTGCCTTATCATCCTCACGCATAATCTTCTTCTCATTAGCTAGCTACATAATTTTGTCCTTGAAAATAAAACACTTCTCAAGAGGGTGACCCACAAGACGATGATACTTGCAATAATTTGGATCATTTGTCCTTCCAGCTTCATTGGGTCACTTCATCTCTGACAATTCAATGAGTTTTAACTCAAGTAGTTCATCAAAAATTTTAGGGACATCAAAATCGAGGAAGGGGTATTCCCTTTATTGAATTTCCTTCAAGGTTAATTTTTGATTTTGGTTACCTCGAGAAGAATTTATTTTCATATTCTGCTTCTTTCTCACCTTTGTAGTAAACTTCACAGGTGATACATTAGTGTTCATGGATTCTTTGTTGTCACCCTTAGGTACAAACTTGCTCCATCTCTTGGGTTCTTGCTTTTCCTTCCCCTTACAAGGGTTAAAAGCAGACATCACTCCATTTCTAGCAGAAGACATGCTCAATTCCATGTCATGAGCACGAGTAGCTAACTCTTCAAAAGACCTTGGTTTAATTTCCTGCAAGATGTAGAGAAGTCCCTAGTGCATTCCTTGGATACATATCTCTATTGTAGAAGCTTCACTAAGTCTATCTTTGTAGTTTAGGCTTGCATTTCTCCTACGATTAATGAAATCAATGACCGGTTCATCTTTCCTTTGGTGAGTATTTGTGAGTTCCACCATGCTCACAGTACGCCTTGTGCTGTAGAAGCGATTAAGGAACTTCTGCTCCAGTTGTCCCCAACTATCGATAGAATTAGGCTCAAGATCTTTGTACCAATTGAAAACATTCCCTTTGAGGGAGCGGAAAAACTGCTTAACAAGGTAATCCCTATAGGTTCCTGCATTCTTACATGTTCGATAAAGTGTGCAATATGTTGCTTGGGGTCCCTTTGCCTTCAAATTACGAAAATTTGGGAGGCTGATATCCGACGGACATCTTGAGGCTGTCAATTCTCATGGTGTACAGTTTCACATACATGAGAGAGGACTTGGAAGTAACTTCATACTTTTTCTTGATAGTCCCTTCAATGAACTCTTTCAGCTGGACCAATGGAATCATCCCTTCAGAAGAAATAGGAATTTCCTTGATAGGTGATGCATGTTTCGCGAGAGCTTCAGTCTCTTGAACTTTTGGAGCCTTTCCAAGTGCATGACTAGACTCTCCTTCTAATAGGTTGTCCACTTTGTTCTTCAACTTCTCAATTCGAGCATCTTGATTTTGCAACATACTTGGTCAGACCCTTAATTATCTTGTTCAAGTTCGCTAGTTGCTCCTCCATAGATGAAGCATTGGTTACCATCGCTTGCATGATTGTTGGGGATGCTGGAGAATAACATGGATTATCACATAGATTGATCTTTGGCAGGATCACCTTATGTGGTATGAGTGGATAAGACCCACCGCTCGAAGTATTATCATCTCCCTTCGTAGCAGAGTTCTTGGATCCAGAGAGGTCAAGTAGAGCCAGAGTCTTCTTAATTCTCTCGGCAACATTGCCTTCTTCTTTTGATGTGTTGGTAGAGGATCTTGCTCCTTTTGGAGATGAAGATCCAAAGACTGGAGTTGATGCAGACGACACTGGGAGTGTTGTCCTAGTATGATTGCTTTGCTTCTCGTGATGGGTCCAAAACTTTCAAAAGATGAATTGGAGTTGATCTTCTTGGAATACATTTTGATGTTTCGACGTTCTTGATCTTTGAAGATTGAAAAGATGAGATGAGAGGTAGAAATCGTCCCACCGGGCGTGCCAATTTTGTAGACAATAAAATCTCGCTTCGAGAAAATAATAATCAGGACAGAAAAATATCGCTACAATACTACTATTTATTAAGCGTTACAATCTCTATTAATCCTCTGATTCTTCCTTTCAAATATAAATTCAAGGGCTTTTGAGATTAATCTTGAACTTGATGAATTTGATCTTGACTTGTACTTGAATCCAAGGGTTTTTGATCTTGAATCTGATGGTCTCGATCTTGATTCGTGTTTAAATTCAAGTGCTTGAAGTTTGTTCTTGAATCTTCGTCTTGATCTATGAAACTTGTAGAGAAATACTGGAGTGTTTGAATGCTTGTAGCTTGTAGAGAAATCTGCAGCATTTGATCCACGAGCTCTCTCTGGCTTGTTATCGGAATTCAGGTCCCTTTTTAATATTATGAGACCCCTATTTATAGTTGTAGGATAGAAGAGTTGTGATAAGGATGAACTTCTTTCAACCAATCAGATTTAAGTTGACATGACGATATTTGATTGGTTGGAACATGTCATTTATATACGTGGCGCATTTTCATTGGCCTCTGATTTGAGTAGGCATGCTGTGTCATTTTGACATGTGGCATGATCCTATTGGCTCTTTCATTTGACTTGGTGTGACACGTCATTTGATATGTGGCGCCAATTTGGGCCTTTAGGAAGATGATATCTTGGGCTCAGTAAAGTGGGTTCATCATTTGCAGCCCAACTTGATAGACTAGCCTAATGAAATTGGACCATTAATTAAATCCATATTTATTGGACTTAAATAATTAATCCAGTTATATTAATCCATAATATTTATTTGTACTAATATATCTTAGATGTAATAT
This sequence comes from Datura wrightii, assembly GCA_035772735.1. Classification (NCBI taxonomy): domain Eukaryota; kingdom Viridiplantae; phylum Streptophyta; class Magnoliopsida; order Solanales; family Solanaceae; genus Datura; species Datura wrightii. The sequence goes on from JASDFA010000018.1 coordinate 111,116,809, forward strand.
CATCCAAATTTTTTATGGATTTAAGTTTAACCAAATTTCGTTACTCACACATACTACTAAAAATATTTTTTACTTTTTCATGCCAATAAAAGAGTACTTTCTTGCATAAAGAATACTTTTTCTTACTAATATATATATATATACATATATATATATATATATATATATATATATATATATATATATATATATATGTATGTATGTATATATTAGTGCACACACTCTATTTATATACTTAATACACATTCTTTTATACACATGTTATATTATTTTTTATTTTATTTTTATTGTACATATTTTATATATACAAATATGATTTTACCTCCTCCTCTTTTGATAAATTAAGTCTAGCCGGGAATCACATTTCGTGGATTCTGAAGAATTCCTAACACCTTTCCTTTAGAAAAATTTGAATCTTTACCTAGAATATAAACTGGTTTTTCGCAGATTAAAACTTGAGTTATACATATCAATAATTAAAAAGTTTCTTGATTTTCCTAAAAAATTAGGTGGCGACTCTGTATAATAATTAAATCTTTTAGAGTTCATAAGTTGTACTTTATCTAACCTCGATATAAATAGGATGCAACAACATGACAACTCTGCTGGGGATTATTCAGGTTCGAAACATGATAGACTCAAATTTTCATTTGAAGGAGGTATTTCTATTTATATCTTTGCACATATCAATTCTTTAGTTATTCGATTCTTTATTTCACACACTGCAAATTATCTAAGCTATTTGTATTTTGCACATAGATAAGTTATATTGCTTACACATATAAATTTTGTACATATTTATAATTGTCATCACTATTCTATCGAGTCTTGGTCGTACACAACCACACATTGTACACGCGAGTTGTGCTTTGCACTTCTTCGAATTTTATAGGAATTTCCTTAGTTTCAGAGACTTGGTGCTTGCGTGGAGTGAGCAGATAGTTTTACTGCTGTATGACCACGTTGCCATCTCACAATTCTTCAGTCCAATCTCAAATCTAGGCAAATCTACTCTTAAAATTTCTAGGTCATTATATATATAATTTTACTGTTATTTTAATCAAGTTGCCTTTCTATTTATTATATGTTTTTTTTATTTTATATACATTCTTTATTTGTTACATATTATTTATTTTCACCTGTTCAATTGGTTATATATACTCTTTATTTATTATAAATTATCATGATCATTTTATCTTATAATTTTTGATTGGTGCTGAATCTTAATTTTTTAAAATATCATAACTCATTTTTCGATTCTCATGACCATTAGTCATAATGATATCATTATTTAAACTCTATCTATAACAGACATTAATTAAAGTAATTTTTTTTTGTGCTTCGCTATTTATATTTGTTATTCATGCTTTCTTTTTATTTTAAGAAAAAGTTATTTATGTGTTATCGCTTAATATAAATTGCCATTGCATTTTACTTCTCATTCTCTTGAAAAATTTCTCACTAACGCGCACACGAGGTCTGTTTGGGGTACTGCAATATTACTATCTTTTTTTAAAGATTTTTTTTAACTTTAGAAAAATTGGTGCATGTGCGGGGTTTTCATATTTTTTTTGAGTGAACGAGTGACCTTCTCATTCAAGTAGTCCGCTTGAGAATCTTGTGTCTAGGTAAAAATTCCTAGGTCACACTGTATATAGAATTTTGCAGTTGTTTTAGCTAAATTAAATATTATCCTATTTATAATTTTTTGAATCATTGTACATTACAATTTGAATTAGACATTCTATATCCAATTCTAAGTTTTTTCACATATTTTTATTTTTGCACATTTTTTATTTTTCACATATTCTTTATTGCGTACATATGTCTTTTTATTTGTTATTCATTGTCTCAATCACTTTATCTGGCAACTTTAGTTGACTTCTGTTGAACCTTGACTTTTATAAAATACTCAAACTCATTTTTGGGTTTTAAGTCCACCAATCATTTTTGGGTTTTAAGTCCATCCATCATAATCATGTCATCGCTAGAACTTTACCATCCTCCCATCTTCTCATAGGACAACTAAATTCATTGGTGCACATTTTTTCAAACTCACTGACATATTTTACTTTCACATGCTTCTGTGTTTTAAAATGCATTCATGCGCTCCATCATCATTTATCTTTTGATAAAAAACTATCAGTCTCCACTCATCCATTCAGAATGCTCATTTTATTAGATAATTATTTGTTTGAACTATGTTTTGACCTGATTCTTGTCCTGAAAAGATACATAGCAACCCTACATAAGGGTTCGGTCTTTCACTGTTCCAAAATAATTTTTTTTTGGATTAAAAATTAGGGCAATTATTTTGGAATAATTCAATGACGCTCTCAACCTTTTAAAATCTTTCAAAAACGTCCATCAACTCTCTCCCGTCCAAAATTCGAGAATATCAATGTCATTCATATCACAATTTTTACCTAACTTTATTCTTGAAATATGAGACATAAGTCTTTTTTCACACCTCCTAAATGTTGTAGGCCACAGAACTGTGACATATAATTTTTATTTTTTAAAATTTAATGGTTTAATAAAAGTCATCATTTTATTTTGCAGGAACATTTTTGAGACGTATCAAGCTTTCGCACACAACTCAAAAAAAATAAAATAAAGGATAACAAGTCGAATCCCTAATCTGCTCAAATCATTACCCGATTTCAAAAATAAATAATTTTCTCTAAATGCAAGAGGCACTATAATAAGTCTCCTAAAGACATCCTTTGACTATACAACTTCAATTTTCTTCAACTATCAATTGCTTTAAATTTTAACATGATTGTCATAATGATTTGCAGGAATACCCTCTTGGAGATGTCGGTAGACCATGAATTCATAAGATGTCCACTCTGAATTTATTTATATCATTACATTAATTTTTTTTGTACATATCTTCAATTCAGTAAACACATTTTGGGTTTGTCTATATTGTTACATTTTATTTTTTGTGCATATATTTAATTAGTAAACGTCTTTCGAGTTTGTCTATATTATTACACTTAATTTTTTTTTTTTGCATATATTCAATGTAGTAAACATCTTTCAAGTTTTTCTATATTATTGCATTTATTTTTTTGTGTGTATACTCAATTCAGTAAACGTCCTCTGAGTTTATCTATATTACTGCATTTAGTTTTTCATCCATATATTCAATTCAGCAAACATCTTTCGAGTTTGTCTATATAATTGCATTAATTTTTAACATATATTTCATTCAGTAATTTTTAATTTTAAATTTAATTTTTATTTTCTTTCTCTTCAAGAGATGAATTTTTTTCAATCATATATTTTATATCCTATCTTCATGAACTATGCATACTTGATTCTCATCTCAATGAGATACGTAGGCAGCCCTCTTCTGATTTGGTGAACCTTATTCAAAAATTCAAAAGAAAAGAAGAGTTCTTTTCCTTTCTTATTTCAATGATTAAAAAAAAAACAATTTTTTTTCATTACTTATACAAAAAAAAAGTTTGTTTGCTCCATATTTTAAGTTGCATAAACTATGCATATCTAATTCTCATCTCAATGAGATACGTAGGCATCCCTCTTAGGTTCGATGATTCTCATTTAAAAATTCAGAAAAAAAAGAAATTTTTCTTTCTTATTTTAATGATCCAAAAAAGGATTTTTCATTCTTTATTCAAAAGTTCAAAAAAAAAAAAGAAAGGTTTGTTTGCTCCATATTTCAAGCTGCACGAACTACGCGCACCTAATTCTCATCTGGATGAGATACGTAGGCAGCCCTTCTTGAGTTCGGTATTCTTTATTTGAAAAGAAAAGAGTATTTTATTCATGTTAAAAAAATCAGATTCTTTTTAGTTTTCCTTTTTGATATGAAAAAGATTTTGTTCGCTTATTTCACATTTTAAGTCTATCCGAACTGTGAAGACCTGATTCTTGTTTCAACAAGATACGTAGGCAACCCTTCTTGGATTCGTTCCCATTTTGTCAAAAGAAAGTCAAAAAAAGTTAATTAAAAAAATTCAAAGCTTCGACTTGATTAGTACCAATACAATTAGGAGTGTGCACGAGAAAGAAATAATTGGTATGATGGAGAGGATCAACTTCGTGGTAAATGATAGATTCTTTTGGTAACTCGTAATCACACCTAAGTGCCACTTGAAAATTCTCTTGCATGCATCTAAGATAAGAACAAAACCAACCTCATCATTTCATGTGCATTGTATGGTGAACTTTGAATTAATTCATTGTATTGCATTGTTGATCTAGAACTTGGCCTGAATATTTTTTGAGGCGAAATTCTAAGTGACACTTGGTTTGAAAAATGATAGTAGGCCTTTTTTGACCTGATTGTGCCTTTATAAGCCTACCAAATGACATGAATCCTTAGAATTCCTATTTGAGCCTAAAAGCTTTTTCTTTGAATAATTACACCTTCAACTATACCTTTCTGAGTGCTTGTATGCACTATCCCTCTCTTGACCCGACCTCCTTGAGCGCATTGAAAATGTGCAACTATAAGTAAAGATCCAAACTGCAGCTGTAAAAGTAAAAGGCAGAAGATGCGGAAAAAAACGACTTCAAACAAAGGAGAAAAACTCCCCAAAATCAAGATAAGGAGCAATCTTGATCAAAAAAAAAAAAGAAAGAAAGAAAGAAAAACACTCCAATAAAGGTGGAGAAATTTTCAAAAAAAAAAATGACTTTCAAAAAAAGGGGGAAAAAGCTCAAATGATGAAAAATTTAAAAGAAGTCGATACAAATATAAAATAAGAGACAACAAAGCAGAGAAGATCAAGCGTTAGAAGACAACAAATTTTAAAACACGGATATAGTGCAATTCTCAAGGAGGAATTAGTCACTTTCACTCGCATAATATCCAACCTATCCTCGAACCTACAGTACAAGTCGACAACAAGCCCTACATTATCTTACTCCAAATGTTCTCACATTAGTGGATACTTAAATGACAGCCAAGCACATGACATCTCAATCGCATGCATTGAACATCCTTCTGAGTGTGAGTGTGCTTCTCAAAATGTCCTAAAATTAAAATACTTCAAATTTGCGCAAATTAGGACTTTCCTTATTGTAAGGGCTCTTGGGACAATGAGGATAGGTATAGTTCAATCCATTGCTTGAAGCAAGATGAACAAATCTTGTTGATACTTATGTATATCTGATGTACCACTTGAAACTATGGGAATTACCTCGAAGTCAATCTAGTTTAGTTGAAAAACAAATGATGGTGATTTTTATGCGCTATACTAATTGTTGGTACCAACTGAATTTAAGACATATTTTTTCCAATTAAAAAGAAAAATCCAAAATAGTCTTCATCTTGCTGCAATTTGCCTTCATAAAATTTTTTTAATTTTCTTTTATTAACTCTTTATGTTGTATAGGAGATACAGTTCAAAACTTGTTACTCACTCTACTAGAAATCACCTTTGGATCCCCTCATAAAAAATTTCTCCTATTTTTTCGTGAAGCATGAAACTGGGGCAAAATTTTTGAGTAAACCTCAAAATTATCGCATGAAGGGACATCACATTTGTGAAAAATATGAAAAGATTTTCTTTCTTTTAAACTGGGGCAAAATTTTTGAGGGAGCCCTAAAAAATTTCATCAATATTGCAACTCAAGATAGATTGCATGGGCTTGTCCGGCCCACACTAGGACATTGCATGGGCTCGTCCCACTCCATAGTGGAATATTGCATTGGGTTTGTATGATCCCTTAATAGAATATTGAGTTGGGCTTGTCTAGCCATGCAGTAGGATACTGAGGGCGTCATAATCTAAAGGCATCATCTTCATGGCCTAAGGGCATCATTTCATTGCCCAAGGACTTTACTTTTGAATATCATAATCCAAAGGCGTCATAGTCTGAAGGCATCATCTTCATGGCCTAAAGACACCATTTTATGGCTTAAGGATATTGCTTTGCATATCATGACTGTAACACCCCGAAACTTTCCTAGACCATACTCAGACCTTGCAAGAAAAATTCAGAAGAAAACCAAAAAATTTTCCTCAGAACAACTGAGAAAACGAGTCGTGGTTAGCTCCAACAACTCGTTTTGTCAGTCGTGGTCAGCCTAGTGTAGTCCTTCGGGAACCAATGGGATAATAAATGACCCGTTTTGAGAAATAACGACTCGTCCTATCACTCGTTGGTCCCTAGCTCAGAAGTCCCTCTTCTAGGACCCCATGACTCAACCAATGAGTCATCGTCAGAAATAATGGCTTGTGGTGTAAGTCATTGGTTGAGGACCCCAGAAACCCATTCAACGATGAAGAGTGGAAACCACGACCCGTTGTATCCCACAACGAGTGTCTGTGACCACCCGTGGGTTTAGGTTCATTAATCATTAAATCTTTTCAGTGAAAGTAATGAATGGACACAACGACCCATTGGGTCCACAAATGAGTCATTGTGTTGCCCGTTGCCAGACCTTTCAAGTTTTCTTGTCTAGTGACCACGGGAGGAGCCAACGACCCGTTGATTCATCCAATGATTCGTGGTATCCCCTGTTGCCAGATTCAATGAACCTAGAACCCAGACAGTAGGACCTACGACTGGTTCCAACGAGTTGTGGTCTCAACCAACAACTCGTTGAGTGACCCGCTGGTCTCCTATCGGGTTGTTTTTTAGATTTTATTTCAGGGATATTTTTATAATTTTTCACCTATTTAGTCACTAGAATACATTATTTTAAGTATATTTTCAGAGAATTTAGAGGGTTTGAACGGTTTCTCTCCCTCATTCCCCACTTAAACTCTCAGAAAAATGATCGTAGAAACCCATGTCATTCCTCTCAAGCAAGAACTAGGGCTCCTTGTCAGTTGTAGAAGTTCATGCTTTCTTCTCCAAGGATTTCTTACCTAGGTATGTGGGAATTCAAAAAGATAATTGTTCTTCCCTTGTGTCCCCAAAACCCTTTTCTATTTCTAATATCAGTTACAGCCCTGTGGATTCTAAATGTAGAATATATTCAGACAATTTTCTTTAAGTGGAATATTTCTCATGATTTTAACTGCTTTATTTCTCCCTATTTTTAGAAATTTTGTGAAATAGTATCTAGTGGAATGATTTAGCCCTAGTTCTCAGTTTAGTAGCAGTAAAATCTTGCATGTTGGACTAGTTTCCCTGTAGCTTGGTTCTATCAGTTTTGGGATCCCCATATTATTAGCATATGTTGAAATCTCAGTCAGATGCATGTAATTCTAGTTTCAGTCAGATTATTAGCATATGCAGTATTGCCCAGAAATGTCAGCTGATCAGTTTAACTATAATCATTTCTTGAGGTGTCGGTGGTTCCTCCCAATTATCAATATTAGACCAGATATCAGATTTTAGTGATTTTTTAGGCGGTCATGACACTTCTAGATGAGCAGCTCTGGCTAGTCTTAGAACATCAGTTACAGAATCCGGTTTGATAAGACTCTCAGGGTACTTACAGATAGGTATTTCTAACTTACTCTTGGGCCCCAACTTTGAGCTATCAGCTTAGTAGTTAGTCTAGGACAATCCGGTGGGAATAGGACTTAGTACTGAGTGGATCAAAATTCCAGCTCACCTAGGTTCTCAGAATTACGTTGCCACCATAGGTTATTTTTATTGGCCTTATGGCCCCAGACTTGTGATCACCCGGTTCATGCCTTTATACGCTGGGAAGGTATATTGGATCCTACCGATGGGGTATATAGATCAGACTCCACGTCTAGCTCACGTGGTTATATGTCGGTTATAGACTCTCCCATTAGTTAGTTCAGTCTCAGATTAGCTCAGTTCAGAACATGTTCAATTTACTCAGTTCAATACAGTTAGTTCAAATTCAGTATCCTAGATTTACTACATGTCTTTGACCATCAAATAGGGTTATTTTGACCATTTCAGTATAATTCGGTTTATTCAGTTTCAATATTTAAGTTGGTCATTGCATGTTATTACAGTTCAATTATTTATTTTCCGTGTTATGTTTTCTCCTGCTTACTTAGTATATTCAAAGTACTGAAGCATACCTTCTATGTTATATTGTTTTATGATACAACTGTAGGTTCTCAGTCTCAGCACCATTAGCAGATCTTCTCCAGGAGTTATCAGCTGCGCCAGTGGTGAGTCCTTATCTTTCGAGGACGATGTTTGTTTTCCTTCAGTTATTTTTCTTTCAGTTAGACTTAGAGTTAGCTGGGGGCTTGTCCCAGTAACTCATCAGATATAGATGACTTTCAGACACAGATTCAAATTTTCAGTTGTATGAAGCTTTATGATTTAGTTCTTCTTCATAAATGATTTTTATTATTTTTAAAGCTTTCGGTATGATTTTACTCAGATTATTAGTGTTATGATAGACCATGGGTCGACTTGGGGTTACTTGTGACTTCATATACCGTGTCTTGTCCAGGGTATAGACTCGGGTCATGACAATGGCCCTATGACATCATAGCCTAAAGATATCATCTTCATCGTCTAAAGACATCATTCATGATCTAAAGAAAATTGCATCATGTTTAAGTTCAGTAATTTGTATTTGTTATATTAATATTAAAAAAGCATCATTTTCCACATCAACACAACATTCCCGCTGAAGCAAATGCGTTATCTTCTACATCAGCATTGCATTTTCACCGAAGCAAAGGCGTTATCATCTGCATCAACACAACATTTTCGTCGAAGCAAAAGAGTTACTTTCTGTATCTATACAACATTACCACAGAAGCAAATGCGTTATCTTCTTTATTAGCATCGTATTTTACTGAAGCAAAGGTTTCATGTTCTACATCATCACAATATTCCTACCGAAGCAAAGACATTATCTCCTACATCAGCATCGTATTTTTGCCGAAGCAAAAACGTTACTTTCTATATCAACATTGTGTTTCACCAAAGCAAAGGCATTACTTTCTGCATCAACACAACATTCTTACCGACATAAAGGCATTATCTTCTACATCAATACTAGCATTATATTTTCGCTGAAGTAAAGACATTATCTCCTATATCAGCATTGCATTTTCACCGAAGCTAAGGTGTTATCCTCTGCATCAACACAATATTCTCGCTGAAGCAAAAGCGCCACTTTCTGCATCAGCACAGTATTCCTGCCGAAGTAAAGACGTTACTTTCTGTATCAACATAGAATTTTCGATGAAGCAAAGACGTTATTTTCTACACCAGCACCATATTTTGCCGAAGCAAAGACGTTATCTTCTGCACCAACATTGCATTTACTCTGAAGCAAAAGTGTTATTTTCTACACCAGCACTGCATTCTTGTTGAAGCAAAGTCATTAGTTTTTAATCAACATTACATTTTCACTGAAGCAAAGGCGTTATCTTCTATACCCACATAACATTTCTGCTGGGCGAAGGTGTTATCCTCCAGAGCAACGCTACATTTTGCTGAAGCAAAGGAGTTACTTTCTACATCAGCACCAACATTGCATTTTAGCTAAAGCAAAGCCGTACTTTTTGCAGCAGCACTGCATTCTTGTCAAAAAAAAAGACGTCACCTCCTGTAATAATATTGCACTCTCACCAAAGCAAATAATCTTCTTCAGTGATCAATGGCTACATTTCATCAATACTACGCTAATATCAAAATCTGCATCAAAATCATTGCATCAAATAGCGACATTCCTAAGTCATGCAGTCCATTTCTTTGCCTTTATTTTTAACCCTTATTTTTTTTATAGTTTTGCAGGTCAAGTTTGATAGCTCAATTGGCCTATCACGACTTTCATTCCCAAGAACCTCACACTAAGGGTCGTCCATCGAGAAAATAGGACATGAGGTAATTGACTTTTGGACTATACATGGTCTGATTCTCGCGCAACCTGAGGTATGCAAAAACCTCACAAATTAGAGTTCGGCACAATTTGTAAAAAATAATTCTTTATCGAACCAAAATTGGCTACATCAATGTTTTCGTTCGTAGACTTCTACATCATCTACGATCGAAAAGGGACAAACTGTTGACACCCAATTTTGACTCACCATGTCTAAAATTTAACTTCTTCATGCTTCTTAAGAAGAATTGCACAAAGTATAATTTTTGATATTTTCTTCATTTTTTAACGATTTATTGATAAATTATCTTATCATAGGATTTTATTATTTTATTTTTCATCATTTCAGTTTTTAATTATTTTTAATAATTATTCTTATTTTAGAATTTTATTTTATTTATTATCATCTTTTTACTTTTTGCTATTTATTGGTAATCATCCTTAATTTTTAAATTTTTTTATTAATTTATAGTCATTGTATATTTTTGATAATTATTAATTTTTCATAGTTACACACACACATATTAAGAGAAAACTATAATTTTATTTAAATATTTTTAAATTAAATATTCATACATATATTTCTATACATACATTAATTATATTTTTTACGCAATCCGTCAATTTTAAAAATCATATCAATTAATTACAAGCACAAGATAAAAATTTAATGAAGTCAAGGTTTTGTCATCCTTCAAAAGGTGACATTTGATTTGGCTACAGTCCCCACTTGTTTCTTCCTTTATTGACTTTTATCCCTTAAATAAATACCTCTCCTATTTTCTTGATTTATCATTTTAATTTTTAAATAATTTATTATTAATTATTCTTATTTTAGAAAATTTATTATTTTTGTATATTTTTACTTTTTATAATTTATTGATAACTATTATTAATTTCATAAATCTTTAGGATTTTTGTCAATTTATTGTCATTTTACATTTTTATAATCATTAATTCTTATAGTTATTTTCACATATACAACCTAAACACTATAATTTTATTTTTTCCAACATTATTTTTTTATTTCTTTTTTTTCTTAGTGTCAACTACAACTTTATTTATATTTTTTGATTATATATTTATACGTATATTCATTATCTATTACACGATTCAAAAGTCGAAATCATTAATTTTCAATAACGAGTGAGCAAATCATATCCTAGGCTTGTGAAGAAGCAAGCTTATCCCCGCCCCGACCGACAGCTACTAAGTTTTCCCATCTCTTCTAAACTTCCCCCCAAAATAGGAAACATGACCCTTTATTTGCTCCATTTTTGACTCTTTTCAACAAATACTTTTACCAAAATATTTTTCTTCCTTTACCTACACATCTCCACCTAATCACACGTAAGACTTTTGGAGGGTGCATGTGTGTATATATATATATATATGTATGTATGTATGTATTATGTATTAGCATTTATTACAATTTTATTTATATTTTGTAGTTGCATATTTATGCTTATATTTTATATGTACATCAATTATATTTTTATAATTGAATATTTTGTTCTTCTTCCTCAACTAGGTCAGCCCACTTCTTTGGACTAGAAATAAAAGTTGGAGCTACATTTTTCAGTAAATATGATGGCGGAATTTCTTTCATGGAATAATCCATCGGATTTGGTATTTGGGCTGGCTTGGGCCAACTGCTTCTTTTGAAGGTTGCTTAGAAGCAACTAATTTTGTTTGCTGCTTGGTAGTATCTTGTTGTTTTTTTTTTTCTGAATTTGCTTGTTTTTGTACCAGCGCTAATTTGTTTTCACTCGATAGAGTAAAGGTTGGAAGTTATAAAGAATCCGGGACCTCTGTTACTTTTTTTTTCTACTCATTTTACCTTCCCTTCAAATATTCTCTGGTAAGGAAATCTGGAATAGAGTTGGAGCTCCCTTTGATATATTCTATATCAAAATCAAAAATAGATAAAATAGCTTGTCATCTAGTAAATATATTTAGAGGCAAGATTTTGAACATCTTTTTGTAAAACAGGTTTTGTAGCTTTACAGCCAATTTGTAACACAAATTTTTAGTTTAACAAATCTGCTTGAAATTTTGAAATGCACAAAATAATTGCTAAAATTTATTTTTTAATTGTTGGATAATTTTGTTGGACCTTGATTTTTGATTGAAGGAGAGGCAAACCTGGTCATATTGCCAAATACTGCAAATTCGCTAAAAGAGTTAGAAATCTCAATCTGGATAAATCAGTCCTCAACCAGATTCAACATTTCTTACTACAAGAGGACTCTGATAATGTTGATGATGAATTCGAACAGGATCTTAACCAAATCAAAGATGATGACTTAGAATCCTCCCAGTCCGACCAAGAAGACCAAAATAGCCAACCTGAAGTCAATGTTCTCTCAAAAGAATAAAATCTTCTCCTAGAGCTTATAAGCGGCTTATAGGATCCAGACCAAAAAAGACATTATCTAGATCAATTAAAAAAGGCTTAATTTGGATTAATGGATAAACATTGTTATTTTTAAAATAAGTAGGTTCATCAAGGGAGGAAACTCTCTAAGGAGAAGGTGTCTTGCTTGGTACAGAATGTACTGTGCCAGTGCTTTGTGAAAAATTGAAAGAAAATTCTATGGGGCTTTCTGCCTCCACAACCTTAATCTATTGGAGGATTTTTCCATTTGCTGGATGAAATCTCCTTTGTTAATTGAGCTGGCCAGTTGCAATGAATTTTTATTGTAAAAATATTATTTGGGCGGCATCTGTCGGGGTCAGATACTTCGGATTTTGCAGGAACTATTTTTCCGCTTCCGCTAGGTAAGCTTCTGAGGGGTTTCAATTTTGGTACCATTTAGAATGGACTTGGAGGGATAACCATGAGAGCCCTTTGTATCCTTCTGGTTTTTGAAAGGAAAACTTCTGTGAGTAAATCCATGGGACATGGAAGTTGTTGGAAAATTTCTAGAGAAAAGGGACCTACTGCTCGCTAAAAAACCTTTGGAAAAATTATTCATATCCTTCGCGAACCAGAGGAGGAAGGATTTCATCTTTGTGGCCATAAGCCGGCAACTATTGATGCAAAAACCACTGAGGGAAGTCAGAGGTTAGTTATTTTCCCCATAGGAGAAACCAGGAATGTTTTGTTGAGGTTATTTTGGAAGGTGAATGTGTTCATCCACGCTGTTATGTAGTCAAAATAGTTGTTATTTTGGTATTCAAATGGTTGGAAAAGTTTTTTATACTTGGCTGGGTGCGTTCCCCATTCTTTAGGTGAAATTATATGGGTAACAAATATTTGGGTTTGTTTGTCTTTGCGCGGTTTGAATAAATAGGGTCTCGTATCTGTGAGAATGAACTCATAGAACATTGGGTGTAGGAGAGAGTTTTTTGAACAAAATTGGAAGAAGGGCTAAGCATTTTTTTGGCCACCTCTTGGGGGTTTGAGTGCAAAAAATCAGGCTCAATTTGGATTAGTGGATAAATATTGTTATTTTTGAAATACATAGGTTTAAAAATATTTCTCGGAGAGTAGAACTCCTTCAAAACCAGCAGAAGCCTCCACATCTTCAGTTCCTCTGTTTAAACCTTATGAAATCCCCACAATATTTGCTAAGTAACTCTAAACCCACCACTCAAGGGATTCCCCTCAACTTTCTGACTTCCAATGAAGGATCTTAGAAATTGAGAAGGCTGTGGTCCCTGATACCCCAGTGAGAGAAACATCATCTAAGGCCCCTATAGCTATCACTGTTCTCCAGGAAGATATCCCATCTGATAGTCAACCAGAAGAAGAGGAAGTTCCTTTAGAAGTTGCCCCTGTCAAAGCTGAATTTTTCAACTGGCGTAAGACACAAAAGCTTTATTACCTTAGAGCTACCCATACTGATGTAGCCTTAGAAGAAAAACCCAGTATCATGCAAACCAAACCAACTACAATGCCAATAACATCTATGAATGGAACATAGATGTTGTTCTGAACACAATATCCTATCCAAATTACAATAGATGACAATGGTTGCCACTTCTTATAGGACCTCCCATAACTGCTTAGACCATCTTACTAACCATGTCCTAGCAGCAGGGTTTACAAGTCAGCTAAAAGGTTGGTGGGACACCCATCTTAGTGAGGAAGACAAGCAAAAAATTTTTCATAGTGTCCGCATCGACTCTGCAGGAGAAACAATTTTTAAGGATGGACAAACCATTCCTGACTCTACTAATACTCTGAATTACACCATTATCAAAACTTTCATTGGAAGTCTGGGTATCATTAGGAAAAGATCTCTGAAGTACTCAACAACCTCAAGTGTAAAACACTTTCCAAATTTAGATGGTATAAGGATTTCTTTCTTACCAGGATCTATGAAAGACCTGATGGTAACCTTCCCTATTGGAAATAAAAATTCTTAACGGCCTGCCTAAGTCTCTCAGAGATTTAGTCAAAGAAGAGCTCCAAAACCAGCATTCTGGTGATATTATTCCTTATGAGCAGATCACTTACGCTCAGCTTGCAAGCCTCATTCAGCAAGTTTCCCTTATGATCTGTCGCCAAGATAAGATATTAAGACAGTTAGCAAAAGATAGGGCTCAGACACGACGAGACCTAAGGACTTTTTGCGAATAATTTGGTCTACCCTCATGTAGAAAGAAATTCCATAGAAATCTGACTCCTAAAAAGGAAGTCTGTCATCTGGGGCCCATATCCCTATGTTTTGGAAATCTAAATCTTCTCCTCAAAAACATCAACGTGTAGCTAAGAAACTAGCTCATCCTACCCCTAATGATGGAAAATATTACAAGTGCGACAAACTTGGTCATATTTCCAAATACTGCAAATTTGCCAATAGAGTTAGAAATCTCAATCTAGATGAATCAGTCCCCAACCAGATACAACATCTCTAGATAGATCCTCCACTTCTTCCTCCAATATTTTTTCTCATCCTTATATAGCAAATACTTACAATATCACTGATATTTTGAACAGATTTCCTTCTAGCAAACCAAATGTAGTAACTATTCAAGAATAGTACTCCTTAAGGAAAAAATCGGGCAAATCAAGGCTAGGTAGGAATTAGACTGGATTGCCCTTCAACAACTCTCTACCATGGCTGATCCTCCTAGATAAACAGAAGTTGAGAAACTAAATTATGAGACCGAACAAGGAGACTTTATCAATTGTCTCTCGAGAATCTCCATTAGGAAATTACATACTAGGGTAATCTTAGTAGTCAACAGATCATTCCTTCTAGACACTATTGCCCTTTTTGATATTGGTGCTGACCTCAATTGTGTCCAAGAAAGACTTATCCCGACCAAATACTTTGGAAAACTAAAGAGGCCCTTAGAACTGCTAATGGCAATAAATTAGGAATCAACTACAAGCTTTCTGATGTCGAAGTAAGAGCTTCCATAGGAAATTCTACCCTATCAGCTTCTACCTCATTCGTAATGGTGAAAGACATAACTAATCCGGTAATCTTAGGCACTCCTTTCATTGAAAAGTTCATCCCATTTCGGGTCACTCATCAAGGAATCGAAATTGAATACAATAACATTTCCCTTCCTTTTGACAAACCCTAGTAAGAAGAATCTTGTCTACCTTGAAGCATAAGGAAGCCTAGATTAACTTCCTCAAGGAAGAAGTAGCTTTCCATAGGTTACAACAACTTTAGAAACTCTCCTTCACTTTCACTGTAGCAAATTTTTGGTTATGAATAGCCCCCCTATTTCATTTGTAGAGCATCCTTTTCTTGCACAAGCTTTCTGTCTCAAGGAAGACTTGGTTAGAGCTTGCTCTCTTTCTTGTAATATTTTAAAGTTGTTTGATACTTATATCAAAGTCCAATTTTTCTAACCTTTTACTTTCCTAACTTGTCTCTTTCATTTTATTGCATAGGGTTGGCCTAGCCACCTACCTTTAATTATTGCACTTATTATTTAATTGTTGCATTGTGATTGGCTTTGCCACCTAATTGGTTTATTTCATTTTCATTTATAATCCTGTACTTATAATTATTTCTTACTTTCTTCCTATCGCTATCCTTCTTCCCTGTATTCTTGCCCTATTATTTTAGGGGGTTCTCTTTTGGGTACTTGGTATTAGAGCCATGGGGGGGTTGGGGGGAGTAAAGATTGTTATTCATGAGTTTAGCTTGCTTTTATACGACGCTGTCAGATTTGTAATTTAAACTATGTAAGCTTGAATCAATTTATACAAATTGGTAAGATCTATCTTGTAGTAAGAGGTTCTAAGTGAAGATGGTACTGTGATCTATTTAGATCTACACTGTAGGTAGTATCCCTAAGCAATGATGGCTGGATTGCCGAAAAGGACTTAGTGGACTTACAAATAATTATTCATAACCTTTGGATCATCTAAGTGAAGAATTTCTTGGAACAAGACTGATCTAACCTTTAAGTATAAATGAAGCAAGAATTCATTAATTTAACTAACAGATCTGATTCTTCCATATATTATTGAGTTAAACACTTAAATATTTTTCTTTATGTAACCTAATGGTTTCTTGATCCAAGGATAGAAAACATTAGAGTTATTATTATTTTCTTCTAATTATTTTTCTTACAGATCTCACTATGACATTCTTCCATCCCTTCTCCTCTAAAAACTCTTCTTCTTCTCTATCTACCTCATCTTCTTCCATCTCCTCCAATTCCAAGCTCAAAGAAGAGATTAGCTTCTCTGATTTGGAGCAATCAATTGATGACTGAAAAATCCCTAAAGCCCCAGATTCTTCACAACTTCCAACCCTCACTCTACCCAGTGAAAACAAATTAGCGTTGGTACAACAACAAGAAAATTTTAAAAAACAACAAGCTGCTACCAAGCAACAAAGAAAACCAGTTGCTTCTAAGCAACCTTTAAAAGAAGCAGTTGGCTCAAGCAACCCCACATACCAAACTCCGGTGGATTATGCCATGAAAGGAATTCCGCCATCATATTTACTGAAAAATGCAGCTCCAATTTCCATTTCTATTCCAAAGAAGTGGGCCGACCTAGTTGAGGAAAAAGAGCAAATACTCAACTAGTCCAAACCATGTCCACCCCATAGACAGAGGAAGATTTTTAAAACTGGTGCCTGCTCATGGGCTTCAAAGATACTGCAGCCCTGACAAGTCCCAACAGAAGAGAGTTGATAAACCGATATCTCTTCGGAAAGAGTTCTACTCTCCAAGAAATATTTTTAAAAGAACTTGGTTTTTTAGGTGCTTTCAAAATGATGAAAGAAAAAGCCTTCAGGAAATTTATTATGAATTTTTAAACTCTACCCAAAAACAAATTAATTTCTTTGAATGGTTTGAAGCCTATGCTGATTATCATCAGTTAGGTTTTCCTTTTTTAAAATCAGTTAATGTTTCAAAAGTCTGGATAACTTGCAATGGCGAGGAGATCACTTTCGAGCTCCCTCCAGCACACGGATTTTCAACAACATATGCTGATAACTCTATTGTAACCGTCCCTTTAAAAAACCCAATAATGAAGCAGTTAACAACAAAGATATCAAAAACATTTTTGAACAAAACAATTATACAAACAAATATTTACAAGCACTTGGTGAGTATCTAGTTTCAAGACCGTCCTAAAGCACCACCCACTCCTTCAAAGCTAGTAGAAGCCTCCACATCTTCAGTTCCTCTGTTTAAACCTTATGAAATCCCCCACAATATTTTCTAAGGAACTCCAAAACCACCACTCAAGGGATTCCCCTCAACTTTCTGACTTCCAATGAAGGATCTTATAAATTGAGAAGACTCTGGTCCCCGATACCCCAATAAGAGAAGCATTTTCTAAGGCCTCTGCAACTATCACTATTCTCTAGGAAGATATCCCATTTGATAGTCAGCCATAAGAAGAGGAATTTCCTTTAGAAGTTTCCCCCATCAAAGCCGAATTTTCCAACTGGCGTAAGCCATAAAAACTTTATTACCCTAGAGCTACCCATACTGATGTAGCCTTAGAAGAAAAATCCAGTATCATGCAAAACAACTACAACGCCAGTAACATCTATGAACGGAACATAGATGGTTGTTCTGAATACGATATCCTATCCAAATTACAATAGAAGACAATGGTTGCCACTGCTTATAGGACCTCCCATAAGTGCTCAGACCAGCTTACTACCCATGTCCTAGTAGCAGGGTTTACGGGTCAGCTAAAAGGTTGGTGGGACACCCACCTTAGTGAGGAAGACAAGCAGAAAATGTTTCATGT
The DNA here is from genome assembly GCA_035772735.1 of Datura wrightii. Taxonomy (NCBI): domain Eukaryota; kingdom Viridiplantae; phylum Streptophyta; class Magnoliopsida; order Solanales; family Solanaceae; genus Datura; species Datura wrightii. Next base: position 111,134,763 of record JASDFA010000018.1, read on the forward strand.
CAGCATCAACTTTGTAGGAGAACCATATTTTAAGGATGGACAAATCATTCCTGACTCAACTAATATTCTGATTTACACCATTATCAAAAATTTCATTGGAAGTCTGGGTATATTTAGGTGTAGATCTTCTGAAGTACTCAACAACCTCAAGTGTAAAACACTTTACGACTTTAGATGGTATAAGGATTCCTTTCTTGCTAGGATCTATGAAAGACCTGATGGTAACCTTCCCTATTGGAAAGAAAAATTCTTGGACAGCCTGGCTAAGTCCCTTAGAGATTTAGTCAAAGAAGAGCTCTAAAACCAGCACTCTGGTGATATTAATCCTTATGAGCAGATCACTTATGGACAGCTTACAAGCCTTATTCAGCAAGTTGCCCTTAGGATCTGTGTCACGATCCGAGAGTACACCCGGATCGTAAACACTGGATAAGAAGCCCCGAAAGACCCCAAGTCGACCCATGAAATGAGAATACATCTAAACTATTCACATGAAGCTGAAGATTTAACATAAGAGCATGAAATAAATGAAATCATGACATGAAATAGAAAAGGCAACGATACAAGATTCATATATAAACGCTGACTACTACATACAGTCTGAAAAGCCTCTAGTCATAATAGATGGGTTGGAGGGACAAGACTCTAACTAAACCTAGCATACTGAAATTGAAAGAAAATAAAGTTTGAACATAAGGCCCTCGAAACATGAGGACTCACCAACTGGAACGGAGGGATGATACCGGAAGCAAGCTAAGAGCGAGGCTGAGCCTGAGAATTGAATCCTGTATCATAAAATGATACAACATAGAAAGTATGCGGTCATTACGTGAAATGTATCGAGTATGCAAGGTAAGTAACACAGACATTTAAAACATGTATAAAAATCCATAAGTAATCATAAGAGTAGGACAACATGCTCGCATTTGTCAATTATCGTAACACATCATACGGCTGAAGGTTTTCAAAACATTCGTAGCATAACATAGTGATAGTTGTAATAGAAGAGCTTTAATTTACATAACTTGAGCCAATATACATAATCATAACATGCATAAATCATGAGAAACAGTGGGAGATTCTCTTAACCGACATACCTTACATGAGCACACATGAAGCCCGACTTGTGACCCTAGTCGGGAGGGTGTTCGTACCTTGCCAAAGGTAGGAACCGTGAAGGGCGTGATCACACATGAGAAAGGGACATTTGGGCCAGGGACAAACATGGGAGGGGTCCCAACATACCTATGGTGGCATGTAGTTCAGGGGATCTGGGGCTTAAACGTGAGCCCCGAACCTACTCATTGTTCAATACTACTCCCCAAACATATATATAGTGCTCATAGTATATCATGCATGAGTCATGGCTAGTTAAATCAAGATAACTAGAAGTATGCGTGTAGATAAGTAAATTAGCCACGAGGTAAGGCCCGCGGGTCGACCAAAATATAATTCATGATTAATAACATGCATACATACTTGTAGATCGTGCATATAGTTTAAATTTCCATAAGATCATAATAAATAACATAATAAATACATGATTTAATTCATAATACATGCTGGGCTTATCAAAACATCAATGGATCAATGGATCGTAAATCAGTTTCTCATGGGGTATGCATAATCGTGCTTAATTGCTTAAAATTCGAAATCAACAATATTATAATCAAATTAAATCTCAAAAGATGTTCAAAATCAGTAGATTATGATAACATTTAAAAGTCACCAAAATCCATAATTTAATTTCATAGATTTTATATAAACCGATTTCAAAATTTCCATGAGTTTTGATAATTTATAATTAGAGTCATAAAATTAGGGCATGGGTGTGGAAGAATCCACCCATTGAATACCTTACATACCTGGAAAAGGACTAATTTCAATGTTCCTTGAATATCCACAAAGGAATTGATGGAAACTTGGAGAAGAAGACCTTGAATCTCCCTAAAACCTCTCTAAAAGCTCTTGCATGGTAATGGGCATGCATTAGGGACTTAACCCATCTTATCACACTTAGAAAATACACAAAACGACGTAGTTTAGGCCTTATATCGTGGAAAAGTCAAATATACCCTTAATGAACCTGCCCTGAAAACTAGCCAGATTGATCCCACAGATGGGACTAACGGGTCGTTGGAACCAGCAACGACCTGTCATGTCCCTCATTGAAACCACTGCTGATAGCCCATTTTCAGAACCAAACAACGAATTGTTAGGAAAACCCGTACCTTCAACTAATGACTCTTCACACCGCTCATGGTTAGCCCCCTGAACCTTGGCATCTCATCTCCTAACGGGTCACACTATGACCCGTCACCATAAACAATGGACCATTGTTTCCCCCCGTAGAGTCCATTGAAAAAACTAAAACTCAAACAATGACCACAACCATTGACTTGTGGTCTCTTCTAACGGTCGTTGGGGTGCCCTTTAAAAGTCATCTGAAAAATCTAACTCCTTCCGACGACTGCTAACAATGACTCGTTGTTTCTCACAATGAGTCATCCTATCTCCCGTGGTTTACACTGCCAGCCAGCCTGATCCTAACCACGACTGCTAAGGATGGCCCGTTGTATCTCATAACGGGTCGTTATACCACTCGTTGTCTCCACTGCCACCAACATTCCCCTAACCAACGACAATATACAACGACTCGTGGTTTGATACTACGAGTCGTTCCATGGTCCGTCCTGTGATATTTTTCCAATTTTCTGCACTTTTCAAATTCAACTCCTGGGTCTATTCTTACGCCTTTTCTGGGTATTACAATATCTCCCCCTTGGAAACATTTATCCTCGAATGTAGGAAACAGGCAGAAAACATAAACATATAATTTATCATAGCCATATACTAATCATTTTAACTGAAATTTTCACGGAATGACTACCTCCAAATAAAACCACATAGCTAAACTGACCTCGTACCTCACATACACATTTATACACATAAAAGAAACTTGTACACATGAACTAAACATGAAAACTAGATAGGGTTATAGGGCAAAAACTGGTATCTCAAGTCGGAACTACGCCGGTAGAGAATAAATGTGGGTATCTAGTCATCATATCTGCTTCGGCTTCCCACGTAGCTCCCTCAACATGTTGATTTCTCCATAAAACATTAACTAAAGCTACTTCTTTGTTTCTCAACTTCCAAACCTAACGATCCAAGATTTTAACGGGAATTTCTTCATAACTGAGGCTATCTTTTACCCCAATGTTGTCTACCGGGACTACCAAGGGTGGATAACCCAAACACTTTTTCAAAAGCGACACATGAAAGACGGGATGAACTAAATATAACTCTGATGGTAAGTCCAACTCATATGCCACCTTACCAACTCTTCTCACAACCCACTAGAGACTAACATAATGGGGACTGAGTTTCCCTTTATTTCTGAACCGCATGACTCCCTTCATGGGAGATACCTTTAGAAATACCCAGTCGTCTACATCAAACTTAAAATCCCTTCTCCTCACATCAGCATACGATTTCTGACGACTCTGAGCGGTTTCTAACCGGTCCCTTATCAACTGGACCTTTACCCATGGCCTCATAAACTGAATCAGGTCCTATCATAGCTGCCTCACCAACCTCAAACCATCTGATGGACGATCTGCACCTTCGTCCGTAAAGAGCCTCGAATGGTGCCATCTGGATACTGGAGTGATAACTGTTATTATAGGCAAATTCGACCAAGGGAAAATGATCATCCCAACTACCTTTGAAATCCATAACACATGCCCTCAGCATATCCTCGAGGGTCTGAATGGTTCGTTCTGCTTGGACGTCTATTTGCGGATGGAAGGTCGTACTGAGCTTAACTTGAGTCCCAAGTCCTTTTGAAAAGAATGCCGGAATTGAGAGGTAAACTGAGTATCTCGGTCTAAAATAATAGACAAGGGAACTCCATGAAGTCGAACCAACTCCCGGATGTACAATTTGGCATAATGGTTCATTAAATCCGTGGTTTTGACCGGTAAGAAGTGTGCAGCCTTGGTTAACCTATCGACCACCACCCAAATGGAGTTGTATTGCTGGCGAGTACAGGGTAGGCCTGTAATGAAATCCATGTTAATTTCTTCCCACTTCCAAGTGGGGATGCTGATATCCTGAAGTACACCTCCCGATCTTTGATGTTTGACCTTTACTTGCTGACAGTTTGGACACTTGGCTAGAAACTCTGCGATATCCTTTTTCATACCATCCCACCAATAGATTTCCCGCAAGTCCCGATACATTTTTTGTGGATCCCAGGTGGATGGAATATCTGGTACCATGTGCCTATATCCGAACCCTCAAATTATCAATATCCGGAACACATAGCCAACCCTAATATTGTAGTACACCATCTTCCCCTTAGGTGAAAACCTCCACCTTTGGACTCCGCACCGCTTCCTTCAGCTTCTTCAAAATCGGATCCTCATCTTGCTTGGATTTGACTTCAACCACTAAGGATGATTCTGACCCATTTTGCACAACAACGCCGCCATCGGTCGAGTCGATCAATCTAACCCCCAACTTTGTAAGTCGATGGACATCTATCACCAACTCCTTCTTTCCCTCGTCTACGTGGGACACACTCTCCATATAGAGCCTACTAAGCGTATCCTACTAAACCCAAGAAACTCCAACCACATTAGCCTTACCCGGATGGTAGAGGACACTCATGTCGTAGTCCTTCAGTAACTCCAACCACCTCCTTTGCCGAAGATTTAGATCTTTCTGTGTGAACACATATTGCAAGCTCTTGTGATCCGTAAATACATCCACGTGGACCCCATAGTAATGCTGCCATATCTTCAATGCAAACACCACCGCGGCCAACTCAAGATCATGGGTCCGGTAATTCTTTTCATGAACTTTCAATTGTCTTGAGGCATATGCTATTACCTTCCCACGCTGCATCAACACACATCTCAGTCCGACTCTGGAAGCATCACAATATACAACAAAGCAATCAATTCCCTCGGGTAAAGTCAACACTGGTGCTGAAGTAAGTCGAGTCTTCAACTTTTGAAAGCTTTTCTCACAAGCATCTGACCATTGGAACTTCACCTTTTTCTGAGTCAACTTGGTCAATGGGGATACAATTGATGAAAATACCTTAACAAATCTTCGGTAGTAGCCTACTAAACCCAAGAAACTCCGAATTTCTAAAGGATTTATCGATCTGGGCTAATTCTTCACTGCCTCAATCTTCTGGGAATCTACCCTTATGCCTTCGCTTGATACCACATGACCCAGAAATGCCACCGAGTCTAGCCAAAATTCACACTTGCTAAATTTTGCGTATAGCTGACGATCCTTGAGGGTTTGCAGCACTATTCTCAAATGAATGACATGCTCCTCCTTGCTTCGGGAGTATATAAAATATCATCGATGAACACAATCACAAACATATACAGATATTGCTTGAACACCCTGTTCATCAGATCCATAAAAGCTACAGGAGCATTGGTTAGTCCAAAATACATAACTACAAACTCATAGTTGCCATATTGGGTTCTGAAGGCTGTCTTTGGAATGTCACACTCTCGAAATCTGAGCTGGTGGTATCCGTACTAACATCTATCTTGAGAAACAGTTGGCACCCTGGAGGTGGTCAAATAAATCATCAATGCTGGGCAAGGGGTACCTGTTCTTGATGGTGGCCTTATTAAGCTGTCGATAATCAATACACACCCGAAGGGATCCATCCTTCTTTCAAACGAAAAGAACCGGTGCACCCCAAGGAGACTTACTTGGTCTAATGAAACCCTTTTCCAACAAGTCCTTCAACTGTTCTTTTAATTCTTTTAGCTCAGCTGGAGACATCCTGTAAGGGGGAATAGAGATAGGCTGCGTATCGAGTAATAGATCAATACTGAAATCAATTTCCCTCTCCGGAGGAACACCTAGAAAATCATTTGGGAACACTTTCAAATATTCACACACCACCAAAACTAACTGAATAGTCGGGGTCTTGGACTCCACATCCTTAACCCTAAATAGGTGGTACATGCAACCCTTAGAGATCATCTTCCTAACCTTCAGATATGAGATAAACCGCTCAACGGGTACAACTGAATTACCCTTCCACTCCAAGACTCACTCGGAAATCAGAATTCCACCGCACGGGTCCTACAATTAATCGAAGCGTAACATGCAAACAACCAATCCATACCCAAGATGATATCAAAGTCAGTCATGGCCAACTCCACTAAGTCTACGAAGGTAACCTTATGCAACACTATGATGGGGCAACCCCTATATACCCACCTGGCTACCACTGATTCACCGTTCGGAGTAAATATGGAGAACGGTTATGACATTATTTTAGGACTAAATCCAAAACTGCTAGCAATATAAGGGGTCAACAAAGATAAAGTAGCTCTTGGATCTAGCAAGGCATAAGCACCAATGTGAAAGGCTTGCAACATAGCCGTGTCCACATCTACGATGCCTCCTGCTCCTGCTGGGGTACTAGGGCATAAAATTTGTCTTGGCACTGACTGCCTGCTGTACTAGTGGAAGCACCTTGCTGTGGGGGTCGTGCTGCTGGAGTGGTAGAAATGGTTGTAGGTCAATCTCTGATCCTGTGTCCGGGTTTGCCACACCTAAAGCAAGCGTCCGCGCCAACTAGGCACCTCCCAGGATGGTTCTTGCCGCACCTTGCACAAACTGGGAAGGTGCTCTCCACCTGCATGCTACCATTATCCCTCTAGCCTGTAGCCCTGCTCCTCCGGTCACCCTTAAACCTGGATGGTGTGCTAGCTGATGATGGAGCTGGTACAATGGACCTGTGCTGGGACTGTTGACGTGATCCACTTCCTAACCTGGCCTGAGAAGCCCCATAGCTGTCGGTCTTATCCCTTGGCCTCTCTCTGCCTCCTATAGATTGACTCCATCTGCTGCGCATGCAATACAATACGGGGAAGTCAATGTCCCAGTGAAGCATAGCAATCCAACAATCCTTGTCCAAGTAATCTGCTACCCCATGCATGAAACAGCTCACTCGAGCCCGCTGATCCACTACTAACTCCAGAGCATATTTAGATAACCGGGTGAACTCCAAGGCATACTCCTGGACAGACATGCTACCCTGCTTTAGATTAACAAACTCGACCGCTTTAAGCTCCCGAGGGAAGAATCGATCGAACGCGGTGTGAAACTTATCCCAACCTATCGGGCCTGTGCCTGCTGCCATAGCATCCCTCCATTGCTTGTACCATATTTGTGCTACCCCCTTAAGCTGGTAGGAGGTCAGATCAACACATTCTCTATTGTTCACCCCATAACCTGGGTGATCTTCAATATCTCCTCAATAAAGTCATATGGGTCCTCGTCTACCTTCGACCCCGTGAACTCTAGAGGGTTCATCCTCAAGAAGTCCCTCACCCTAGCAGCTGTCGCATTCCTATTTTGCGGATAATATGCCACAGTCTGATTCTAAACCTGAGTTGTCATAGCCTGTGCAAGCATCTTAATCGCTGCCCTAAACTCAGCGTGGGCGGTCCGGCTTTGGTACATACTCCTCATGAACGGGTGGAGCTGGCTGATGCTAATCATCATGGGCACCCTCATGGTCATTGCCATTTCCGTTTCTCCTGGCATTAACTCGATGTGGAGGCATGATTTTGCAAACGCGAATAGCATGAATTAGAAGAGTAAAGGACGTTCATCGCACGACATAGATCATGAAAGAAGAAACATTTCCTAAAACATCTAGTAGCCTCTTCATCATAAGTGTGGCACGCTTCACACCTATGAAAAAGACTCTACTAAACGTGGCGTTCGGACTTCCTAGGACACTTCAAACCTATGGATCTAATACCAAGTTTTTCATGACCCGAGAGTACACTCGGATCGTAAACATGGGGACAAGGAGCCCCAAAAGACTCTAAGTTGGCCTATGGCATGAGCATACATCTAAACTATTCACATGAAGCGGAAGATTTAACATAATAGGATGAAATAAATGAAACCATGACATGAAATAGAAAAGGAGACAATACAAGATTCATATATAAATGCTAACTACTACATACAGTCTGAAAAGCCTCTAGTCATAATAGATGGGTTGGAGGGACAAGACCCCAACTAACCCTAGCATACTGAAACTGAAAGAAAATAAAGTCTGAACATAAGGCCCTCGAAACATGAGGATTCACCAACTGGAATGGAGGGATGATACCAGAAGCAAGCTAGGAGCGAGGTTGAGCCTGAGAATCGGATCCTGCATCATAAAATGATACAATATAGAAAGTATGCGGTCAATATGTGGAATGTACTGAGTATGCAAGGTAAGCAAAACGGACATTTAAAACATGTAGTAAAATCCATAAGTAATCATAAGAGTAGGACAACATGCTCGCATTTGTAAATTATCATAACACATCATACGACTTAAGGTTTTCAAAACATTTGTAGCATAACATAGTCATAATTGTAATAGAAGAGCTTTAATTTACATAATACATAATTATAACATGCATAAATCATGAGGAACAGTGGGAGATTCTCTTAACCGACATACCTCACATGAGCACACATGAAGCCCGACTTATGACCCTAGTCGGGAGGATGTTCGTATCTTGCCAACAGTAGGAAACGTGAAGGGCATGATCACACATGAGAAAGGGCCATTTGGGCCAAGGAAAAATATGGAAGGGGTCCCAACATATCTATGGTGGCACGTAGTTCATGAGATCCGGGGCTTAAATGTGAGCCCCAAACCTACTCGGTGTTCGATACTACTACCAAAAAATATATATAGTGATCATAGTATATCATGCATGAGTTCATGGATATTTAAATAATGATAATTATAAGCGTACATGTAGATAAGTAAATTAGCCATGAGGTAAGGCTCGTGGGTCGGCCAAAAACATAATTCATGCTTAATAACATACATACATACTTGTAGATCGTGCATATAGTTTAAATTTCCATAAGATCATAATAAATAACATAATAAATACATGATTTAATTCATAATACACGCTGGGCTTATCGAAACATCAACAGATCAATGGATCGTAAATCAATTTCTCATGGGGTATGCATAATCATGCTTAATTGCTTAAGATTCGAAATCAACAATATTATAATCAAATTAAATCTCAAAAGATGTTCAAAATCAGTAGATTATGATAACATTTAAAATTCACCAAAACCCATAATTTAATTTCATTGATTTTATATAAACTGATTTCAAAATTTCCATGAGTTTTGATAATTTATAATTAGAGTTATTAAATAGGGGAATGGGTGTGGAAGAATCCACCCATTGAAGACCTTACATACCTAGAAAAGGACTAATTTCAATGTTCCTTGAATACCCACAAAGGAATTGATGAAAACTTGGAGAAGAAGACCTTGAATCTCCCCAAAAACCTCTCTAAAAGCTCTTGCATGGTAATGGGCATGCATTAGGGACTTAACCCATATTATCACACTCAGAAAATACAAAAAACGACATAGTTTAGGGTCTTATATCGTGGAAAAATCGAAAGTACCCTTAATGAACCTGTCCTGAAAACTGGCCAGATTGATCCGACAGATGGGACTAACGGGTCATTGGAACCAATGACGACCCGTCATGTCCCTCATTGAAACCACTGCTGATAGAACATTCTCGAAACCAAACAATGGAATGTTAGGATGACTCGTACCTTCAACCAACGACTTGCCACATCGCTCGTGGTTAGTCCCCTGAACCTTAGCATCTCATCTCTTAACGGGTCACACCATGACCTGTCACCACAAACAACGGACCATTGTTTCCCCCCGTAGAGTCCAATGGAAAAACTAAAACTCAAACAATGAATACAACAACCGAGTCGTGGTCTCTTCTAACGGGTTGTTAGGACGCCCGTTGAAAGTCACCTGAAAAATGTAACTCCTTCCCACGACTGCTAACGACGAGTCATTTCCCATAATGAGTCATCCTATCTCCCGTGGTTTACACTGCCAGCCAGCCTGATCCTAACCACTACTGCAAAGGACGGCCCGTTGTATCTCACAATGGGTCGTCATACCACTCGTTATCTCCACCGCCACCAACATTCCCCTACCCAACACAATGACTCGTGGTTTGATACCATGAGTCATTCCATGGTCCGTACTGTGATATTTTTCCAGTTTTCTGCACTTTTCAAATTCAACTCCCGGGTCTATTCTTAGGGCTTCCCGGGGTATTACAAATTGTCGCCAAGATAAGATATTAAGACAATTAGCAAAAGATAGGGCTTTGACGGGGGCAACTTCTAAAGGAACTTCCTATTCTTCTGGCTGACTATCAGATGGGATATCTTCTTGGAGAACAGTGATAGTTGCAGAGGCCTTAGAAGATGTTTCTCTCATTGGGGTATCAGGGACCAGAGTCTTCTCAAGTTCTAAGATCCTTCGTTGGAGGTTAGAAAGTTGAGGGTAATCCCTTGAGTGGTGGGTTTGGAGTTCCTTAGCAAATATTGCAGGGATTTCATAAGGTTTAAATAGAGGAACTGAAGATATGGAGGCCTCTGCTGGTTTTGAAGGAGTAGGTGGTGTTGAGGACGGTCTTGAAACCAGATACTCACAAAGTGATTGTAAATATTTATTTGTATAATTATTTTGTTCAAAAATATTTTTGATATCTTTGCTGTTAACTTCTTTATTGTCAGGTTTTTTTAAAAGAACAACGACAATAGAGTTATCAACATATGTTGTTGAGAATCCTTGTGCTGGAGGGAGCTCGGAAGTGATCTCCCTGCCGTTGCAAGTTTTTCAGACTTTTAAAACATTAACTGATTTATAAAAAGGAAAATCTAACTGATGATAATCAGCATAGGCTTCAAACCATTCAAAGAAATTAATTTGTTTTTGGACAGAGTTTAAAAATTCATAATAAATTTCTTGAGGGCTTTTGCTTTCGTCATTTTGAAAGAGCCTAAAAAATCAAGTTCTTTTAAAAATAATTCTCGGAGAGTAGAACTCTTTTTGATGTTTTTCTTTACCAGTTATTATCCAGCCCCAGGAGAACTTATAAACAAATACAACTCTTTGGTATATATTAGTGCACACACGCTATTTGTATACTTAATACACATTCTTTTATACATTTTTTACACCATTTTTTATTTTGTTTTTACTGTACATATTTTATCATACAAATATGATTTTACCTCCTCTTTTGATAAATTAAGTCTAGCCAGGAATCACATATTGTAGATTCTGAAGAATGCCTAACACCTCCTTGGGAATAATTTGAACCCTTACCTAGAATAAATTGATTTTTCTCAGATTAAAACTTGAGTTATACATATCAATAGTTAAAAGGTTTTCTGATTTACCTAAACAATTAGGTGCCGACTCGGTATAATAATTAAATCTTTTAGAGTCCATATGTTGTACTTTATCTAACCTTGATAAAAATAGGTGCAACACCCACCACGTGCTTGAAAAAATATTTTTTCCATACAGTTAGAGCCCGTTTGGTTAAGTTAAAAAATTGGCTTTTAAACACAAGTGCTTAAAGCACTTTTTAAAGTGCTGAAATTTATTTTATAAATAAGAAGTTATATATTTGGATAAAAGTGCTGAAGCTGGAAAAAAGTTATTGATATGTTTGGTATATAAGTGCTGTTAAGCACTTATTTTTGATCAAATGACTGAAATGCCCTTAAAGCTATTAACATTATAAAATGTGAATTACTTTGATATTTTTATTTTTAAAATAATTTAAATTTAAATTTATTTATTTATTGATATTTAATTTTAATACAAACTAATTATTTACGTTATTTTTGATTTTTAAAATATATAATTTGAATAAAATTAGGCAAATCTCCCTTTTATTTTTTATTAGGAGTATAGTTCTATTTTTTATTTGTAAAATTGGAATTATGAAAATAATATGAGGATAAAAAAAGTAAATTTGTTGGTCAAACCAACTTGGCTTATAAGTCAAAAAATGAAAAGTTGGGTTTCACCAATTTTTGCTTTTTAGCTTATTAAAAGTAGTGTTTAACTTTTTTAAAGCACTTCTTGATTTAGCCAAACACTCCAAAAAGCTGAAAATTGCTTATAAGCTTAACCAAATAGGCTCTTGGTCTCCCTCATGCCCCCCCCCCCCCCCCCAATTTTCTGATGCTAATCCAGGAAGCATTTGGGAAGACGAATAGTCACTGATACCTCTTTTGGACGGAAAAATAAAAAATTTAATTAGGCAGGAAAAACATCTAAAACATCTCCTGACATCTTAAAGAACGTATTTCCAGTTGCATTAAATGTGAACTGCATGTGTTGTTAATTTTGCCGTTATGAACAGTTACACTAATCGAGGTCATGATTACTTACTCTAATAAATACCTTGTTATCTTCACTCATTTCCTTCTTCCCTTCTTTATGTTGATCAAACTTCAATAAAGCATCTTCAAATCTTCATATCCTCTAATCTTAAAATCTTCATCTCTTCTTTATAACATCTTCAAATCTTCATTCTTTTTCATACCTTCATATTATCCAACCCATGCCATTTGCAGGAAACGTTAATTAGTTCAGTTTACCTTCTTAAGCAAGCACAAATGTCAACCAAATTCCTAGTATTATTTCTTCAATTAATTCCTGACATTAGTGGCTTTTGATATGCAGAAAACTTAAATAGAATGTGACCAGCAGGTTAATATTAACAGATTTTTTTTTTATGGGGGTGGGGGGGGGGGGAAGGGAGGGAAGAAACACAAGATATCTAAAATTCCTCCTCCAGAATCCACCGTAGATATGATAGTTCCCAAGTCTTGAAACTTTTAGAATGACTTTAAATCTCGAGTTGCCTCTTACAGCCAAATTGATGACCGAGACAGAATGGCTAGTGATTACATTTCTTCTATCGCCAAGGCTTACCTCCCGGTAGGGTGTTAAGACCCCAAATGGGAGGTTTCGTGCGGGCACCTACATCGACTCTATTTGAAAGAAGAGCCCTTTTTTAATATCACATACAATCCAAAATTTCTCATTAATTTGAAAAAATCAACAATACTATAAAATATCCACAAAATGTTCCCAAAATCTTGACTCATCAGGTAAAAGAGCTCTAACAGGATACTTGACGAGATAGATGACACAACTTCTTCTGAGAAGAAAAACACGAAAGCTGATGCTGAGTACTCTACATTAATAAAGAAACTTCAAACCCGCCACAACCTACACCAAAGAGGTGTAGCAAGATTGTATTAGTACACCACACGTATTGGTAGGCATCATTGGCCTACTAAGATTAGTTCATATAACAACATAATAATTAACATGAAATCGACCAATTCAATGTACAACTATTTTAACTAATACATAAATCATCAAAATTACTAGCTACACTATCAACGCTATTAAACCGCCAATTTCTCATACAAGCTCCTATCACTTAGCCTTGGTACTAATTACTAATCTGTCTCCCTCATACCGCTGCAGTGGGTAATTCTAATTGCTACAGTGGTCATGCTGCAACGGCAACTGGCCCGCTGCAGCGCCACTTTACTTAAGCAGTAGCCCTGTTTTAGCTGATTTAGTTTTATTTTATTCCACCATGTAAACTCCACAACATGTCTATCTCATTTGCGCTCCTGTTACCACTGTACAAGTCTGTCCTCTCATGTGATGACCTATTTATTCACCTTATAGAACTAACTAGCTTACTCGATTTTGTACATGAGTAACAAAATCAAACCTGCGGTCTCCTTGGTAATTTACTACCTTTTGTTAAATCCATCATGTTACCTTCTACAACCCACAAAACACACTTTAATCAAACATTCAATCACAAATACGGATAAAATAGCTCAAGAACACATATAGGAAAAACATCAAATCATGCCGATGGAGTCAAATCCTTCATAATCAAATACACGTACATACCTGTTTCTCCACATCATAATTATGTCATATAGGACCATACCTATATCTTGTTCACATGTATTGCGTTCTAACCATGTCTCTCAACTCAAACCCAAATCATGTTAGCATATCTTGTGTTACACTTGTAAACCTATACCTCCTTGTCATTGCTGCCGTATGTCTATTATACCATACTCGCACAATCTCTGGTCTCGCAATTATACCATCGATGATATACCGGGCACACAGTTCCGTTACATAATTGTAGACACTTGCCAGAGGGTCTTATGCTTGCCCTTCCAGTCATGACCTGCAGGGGACTCTAGAAATTCATATACTGTACACTCAGCCATATGCATCCTTTATCCTACTTGTCTATGTACTCATGTCTATACACCCATCCGTATGATCATTTAGTCATACCTATCTGTGTACCTACTCATATCTTTTGCCCAGATGCTCACTTTGGGTACGAGCCACTCATATCCAAGCCCTTACTCACGGCTTGATCGTACCATTTAATCATCCAAGTTTTATCTCAGCCCTAAGACTCTTTCCTCAGCATGTAAATAATTTACCTTTCAATTATGGCGTACCTCTTCAATCACTTGCTCGGTTATCACAGATTCCATTGATCATTCAGACACAACATATCACAGGTAAAATATCAATAAATCACACACAAACAAGAATTACACCTCATCAAGTATAAAACAACCCTAGTTCGAGGCTATATTATAATTAATTAATTAATACATTATTTATAGTCAAAATTCTATGAGGAGGTACAAAATAGCTCGCTCGTGATATTGGGCTTCACTGAAGTGACATTGTTGCCACTCCAACGGTCTTGCCACAGCGGCTTCAAGATAGTTGCAGCGGTATTGCTCAGGCAGTACTCCAACCGGCTCTCCTCCAAGATTTCCCATGGATCATTTCTTCACAATCTCTCACCCTCCCCTTTATACATAAACTATATTGATTACTCAGTACAATCACGCTATCCTCTTCCTCAAGCACTAAAAAATGAATTGATAGAACCAACAAGCATGGGACACAATGTAACAAGGAAAACTTATAGGCCCCATAGCCCGGTTCTCCCATAATTCAGGGATTACGATAAAACCTATGCAACACTTATAACCTACCCCTTAATGTTTAATCTCCTTATTATATAGGCAAGGATTTATGATGACCGCTCCAAATTATAATTTGTAACAGATGGACTATATGTGTGTGTGTGTGCGTGTGTGTATATATACATACATACACATACATACATATACATATATCAACAACAATGCCCGAAAATCATTATGCATAAAATCAATTCACTCTCAGAAAAACATCATTCATAGACTATTTTTATTGGAACCATAACCTACGGGTTTTCACGTTATGGGAATATCACCAGACCTTCCCTATTTCCTTCGTCCCCAGACACTTACTGGTTATAAATATTTAATGACAATTTACTTGAATTTCGTCCCTACCCATCAATTGCAAATCAATTATACGCACTTGTATGTTTTGCTAATCAAAGTCTAACGCGTGAATAAGCCAACCATAGCCTACCTGGGTGCCAAGATATTGTTGAGGAGTTCCCTTGTGCATGTTTGTATCGAGTTACACGTCCTTGCAGGAAATCACGGCTACGGAGGTGGAGTCTTGCCTTCTCTAGACTTCTTGTTTCTCTCCTTGTCCCTCAAAATCTTACTTTCTATTCTTTTGGTCATTTTTATTCCGCCCCTTTATAAGAATTGGTATTTAAATCCTAATCGGGATAGAATTTGTGGAATTTTGGTCTGCATCATCTGCTGCAGTGAGGGCACTTCCGTTGCTGCGGTTCCATTATAGCAGGAGATAGTCCGCCACAACAACCATACACTTGGGCCCACCTGAATTTGACTTAACCCCTTCAAACTTGTTCGTCTGATACTCTTTTATTTTTTAGAGACTTCGTTCCACCTTGAAAAATTTTAAATTCACCTGTGCTTAGGTCGCCAATATGCTATATCGGTCGAGTGGGTCATTACATCAGATACCAATTAAAAATTCATTCATCCTCGAGTGGCCCTACGATATAGGCGGGAATTTGTGCCTTGATCCTGGGACTGATCCTCATGGGACCCCTTTTATTATCCATTATCCTTAACTTTATTTAGCATATACTAACTAAAACGTCAATGAATTAAGGGTCCTTACTTTCTCCAACTGGATCCCAACATAAAATTATCAATTCGTCGTTTCAATTGCTCTCGAACAATCCACATCTGTAAAAGTAGGTGATCTTTGTAAAATTTCAAATCCAATGACACCCATATTATTATATCCATTTTCGGCTCAAAATGTCAGGTAGGGATAATTTCCCTCGGGCTTCGAGGCTGAATTCAACAATTCTCCCGGATTATGTCTACTCATATTAAGACAACCCAACTGCATGTCGCACTTCTCTAAATCCTACTTCCTTAATATTATTGCTAAGAACTCTCATTTGCTTCATCGTCCTTGTAAGGTCTTGACAGAGTGACCACGAGTCTTACTACCTTCTTTTTTAGGTCTACAAGGGCTTAAAATGTGGGGAATCCATGACAGGAATTTGAATCATCACTAGTTTAGACATCTGCTGCAGCGGATTCCTTCCCTGCTACAGCGGTTCCGCCACAGTGGAAATAGATCCGCTGTAGCGGAGAATAGGATCAGTTAAAGGGCATAAGGAACAGTTTTGAGTTCATTCTCAAAATTTTCTCTTCCTTTTCTTAGCAAATCCTCCGAACTTCTTCGATGATTCTCTTAATTTCTCATGTAATCCTTAGCCCTATGACTTCCTTGCTTCTTTTTTTAACTTAATCACGTTATCATGCCTCTATGCACTGTTTTCGGGTGGTTATTGAAGTAGGGAGGGTATATCTCTTTTTTGCATTTTTAGACTATATTTCGAAGCATGCTCTTAGCCTTATGTGCTTAAGTGTTTCCTATCATTTTTGCGTGTTTTTGGCTGGTTTATGTAGTTGTCAGTTGAAAATAGGGGTTTTATGTAAGGTAGTAGTTTGACTTCCTTGAGGCTTTTGGGCTTGAATCAAAGTTCTATTAGGGTGAACAATGGTTGGAGGTATGGGTTTGTATGCCCTTTCCCTGATTTGTAGTTTATTTGGGGAGAAACGGAGGTTGAAATTTCAACCTCCATTATTGGGGTCGAGGTTTTTATGGGGATGGAGATGTTTGTTGCAACGAAACTTTTACCACTGTAGCGGTACCGTCATAGTGGTCCGCTTCCTCTATTACGGAGCTACTACAGCGAACATGCGATAGCTGCAACGGTCCGCCTGGGCAATGACCTCTTTCAATTCTGTTTTTCTTTTCATCAACTTTTTTCTTTATCCTAGTCATTCAGTCCCTTCCCTAGTGCTTCTTATTAATGCAGGTTCATCACTATGCCTTCTTCCAGTAGCAGCCACCACATCGGGGATTATATCCGATTTGTGGACAACTAGTGCCAATTTCAGCACAATGAGCAGGCTGTGAAGGATGATTCATGAGAGGGGGTTCATTATGCATGATGTAGAGGAGAAGGCACTAGAGTTTTATGCCCTTCTATAGGAGATTTGGTGGGGTCAGTTGGTGAAGGAGCCATGTAAGGTCAACAAGGCCTGGGTCGGGGAGTTCTATGCTAACCTCCCAACAATGGTATGGAACCATAGGGAGCTAATGGCCCATGTTAGGGGCACACAGATCCTTCTGACCCCCGCTGCCATCAATGAGGCGTTGGGTCTACCAAACCCCCCAGAGGAGGAGCTGAAGGCCCCCGATGTTGAGGGGAACAGGCAGTAGTTGGTGGACACCTTAGTGGTGGAGGAGTAGAGGGCCTCGACTAACAGAGGCATTACTACGACGGGCATCCGGAGCACTCATTTTTCTATAGTGGACAGGAGGTGGCTTAATCTAGTGTCTCAGAGGATTTGCTCGTCCTCCAACGTCACCGATGTGACCTATCCCCATGCCTCGGTGGTGGCCTAGGTTTTGAGTGGGGTGAGGATAAATGTGGGGGCACAAATTCTGGAGGAATGGAGGTACTTCTCAGCTAAGCCCATCATTGGCCTGCTGTTTCCCTCTCTCATCACCATGCTCTGTAGGCGGGCTGAGGTTTACCAGGAGTTTGGGGACATCATTGTGGGTTGTGACAGGCCCTTTGATCCTTTGAGGGTAAAGGGAGCTCCGGGGAGAGGCTGAAAGAAGAGAAAACTATTTTTTCTAAGGGAGCTGACGAGGCTAGTACCTCCAAACCCGTGGGGCCTTTTGAGCGGATAGAGTCTGAGATGAATGCCATGCGTGAGTTATTAGGAGGGTTACCTAGACCTCCTTCTAGCAGCCGACCCTTCGGTGCAGCAGCTGCTAACTCAGGGGAGATGCAAGGGGCAATTGTCGCCCTGGCTTAGGCCCACGTGGAGCTTCGGGAGGACTTGAAGCGAGAGAGGAGGCGACATTCATGGGACAAGCTGATCGTCCGAATGTAAAAAGGGATCAAGAAGATCTTAAAGACCTTCTCTCCCAATTTCAGGACAAACCAGGTGACCAGGAAAGACCTCCTAGAGTTTTCCTTCCTCATAGGGTTCAAAGAGGCAGCCGACGGGGACGCCGACAGTAGCAGTGATGAGACTTCCAACTAGATGGGTCATGAAGTTCCCCTTTCCCCTTCTCCTTTGCTTGTTTAATGATCTGGGTAGCCACCAGTTGGGGCTTGTAAAACAATACTATTTCTTTCTTATTTTTTCTTGTTTGGATGTTGATACCTCTTAATATTTGTTTTTACGGATGCCCGTTTGGCATTCACAGACATTGGCCGTGTTTTGGCCCTCTTTTATGACATTTCCGTAGTTCCCTATAAGTTGCCTTGCTTGCCTATTTCAATCTATTTATCTATCATTTCTATTCAAAATAATGGATTTTGGAATGTCGGATCCTGGCATTCTGCCTGATAGTGTTCGGTGCAGCAATCACTCTATCGTGACAGTAGTTCTGCTGTGACGGTTCTTTGGTTGTTGTAGTGAGTTCACTATAGCGAAGACTTGCTAAGCCGAATACCATGGGGGTTCTCATTCCCCCAAGTCACTTAAGTCAACCCTATCCACTAGCTTATCGTATATTCTCAATAATTCTCGTGTACTCAGATACCAATTGAGCCTATCGAGATACCAATTAGAATCCTCTAGATACAAATTAGACTCAACCTAGGCGTCCAACACACTCAGACAGCGCGATGGGAAAGAAATAAAGTGAAAACTTTATAGATGTCTTATAGCTTCCCAAATATTAAGTGTGGATGTCTACACATGTAATACCTCGTAAGTGCCTAAGAGTAGACCTGGGAGTTAAAAGTTGAAACCTACTGAAACTAGGAAAAATATTGTAGAACAGGTAACCCTACGGATCATTGGTCCAACCAATGACCCATTGGGATGAGTCATGGAAAGTATCTATTCTGGGGACAGTGGAAGCATCGATCGATGTCTCATTGTGGGAAACAACGAGTCGTCATTTATAGCCGTGGTGGGAGATGGACTTTAGCATCTGAGAAGTAACGGGATATCCCATGACCCGTCATGAGTTACCACGAATTGAGGTTAGCAGTTGTCATTTGAATGGGAGATTTCTAGTGGGTTCAACGGAAGGAAGCCATGACTCATTGGTGGATGTAAGGAGTCGTGGTGAGGCTCGTTGTATGATGAGGTGCCAAGTTTGCAGGAGGAAACAACGGTCGGTAGAACGACTCGTTGTGTTGTAGCACGACCCATTGGAGTGCTTGTTCGTTCATCCAGTAAAGAATTTTCTGCGTAATCATTAATGACATTTTCATCATTCCTACATCCTAAGGCCCTATACTACACCGTTTAAGGCTCGTAATGGTGGGTTTTAGGAGGGGAAAACCTATTCTAAGTACTTCCTTTCGTGTATGCAAACTTAGAGAGTTAAGGGAGGTGATCTAGAGCAAGCTTTCAAGGTTTCCATTCAAAATCTTCTTGGATAATCAGAGAAGTGATGGAATTAATCCCTTTCAGGTATGTAGGGTTACGAATGGGTGCTTCCGTCCGCACCCTATTAATTTATGAAAATCCATCAAAAATCTCATGGGGTTTTGAATTCAATTTTGTGGAAATCTAATGTTTTGCTAATGGGCTATGATGATTTACATCATATTTTATGGATTTTGATAAGATTTTATAATTATTTTACTTATAAAATTATTGATTTTGATATCTACCAAATTAAGCCTAATTATGCATGATCTATGATGAATCGATTTATGATTTATGTCTCAATTGTCGATATTTACAAATCCAACATGATTTATGATTTGAAATATAGATTTATTCAACTATATATGTATGACCTATGAGTATGCATGAAATCTATGATTCATGAATTATGTTTTTGACTGGCCCACGGGCTTTATGTCATGGCTAGTTCATGTATGTACAAATATATTTTTGATTATCATGATTTAACTAGCCCATGAATTCATGCATGTTATACCATGAGCACTCTATATATGTTTGGGGAGTAGTATCGAACACCGAGTAGGTTCGGGGCCTAGGTTCTGCCCCTGAACTCATGAACTACGTGCCACCGTAGGTATGTTGGGACCTCCTTTGTCATTGTCCCCAGCCCAATTGGCAATTTTCATGGTGATATCACACTTTCATGGTTCTATCCTTGGCAAGGTACGAACGGCCTCCCGACTAGGTTTACAAGTCGGGCTCCATGTGTGCTCATATGGGATATGTTTGTTGAGAGAATCTCCCACTGTTCCTCACGATTTATGCATGATTATGATTATGTATGTTGGCTCAAGTTATGTTTAATATAACTTTTCTCTCATTCTTATGCTTATGATTATGAATGTTTTATGAATGATTTGAAAATCTTGAGCCTTACATCATATTAAGATGTTTACGACATGAGCATGATATCCTATTCTTATGATGTTTTATGAGTTTTGACATCTTTTAATGTCCATTTTACTTACCTTCCATACTCGATACATTCCATGTACTGACCACATACTTTCTATGCTGTATCGTTTCATGATACAAGACCCGACTCTCAGGCTTATCGTCATCTTTAGACCACCATAGAGTCCACCTTCAGCGTGTTGGTGAGTCCTCATGCTCTGAGGGCCGTTTGACTTGATCTTGTGATATTTTATGTTTCAGTACTTGGCCGGGATAGTTGGGGGTGTTCTCCCATCAACCCATATTATGCAGTAGAGGCTTTCAGATCGTATGTAGTACTCAGCTTGCGCGTATGTCTAGTGATTCCATATGTTATGATATGTTATGTTACGTTTACATTTCCTCTATGCCTTATGTTCAACCTTCCTCTTAAAGTGAATGAAGTTAAATGTATGCTTATGCTATGGGTCGACTTGGGGCCTCTCGGTGTTTCTTGTCCCATGTTACGGTCCGGGTCTACGTTCGGGTAGTGACAAACTTGGTATCATAACCATAGGTTTTGAAGTGTCCTAGGGTGTCTAAAAGCCACGTTAAGTAGAGTCTTTTTCATGTGTGTGAAGCGTGCCACACTTATGAAGAAAAGGCTACAAGATGTTTAGAAAATGTTCCCTTCTTTCATGATCTATGCCGTGCGATAAAAAGTCTTTTAATCCTTCTAATTCGTGCTATTCGTGATTGCAGAATCATGGCTCCTAGAAGAATGAATGGAAACGGTGAGGACCACGAAGATGGCAATGATCATGGTGCATTAGGAAGCCCCACCAGTTTAGGAGCCCGAAGCACTAGAGCCAGTTGCCCATGCAGAGTTTTGGCGGCTATTCAGATGTTGGCGCAGGCCTTGATCGCTCAGGTCAAGTAGAAGGTTGTTGTGCATATTCCACATAAGGGAAATGCGGCAGCGAGCTGGGTTAGAGATTTCTTGAGGATGAACCCTCCGGAGTTCCTTGGGTCCAAGGTGGATAAGGATCCGCATGATTTCATTGAGGAGATTTTAAAGATCACCCAGGTTATAGGGGTGACCAATGGAGATTGTGTTGATTTGGCATCCTATCAGCTAAGGGGGTGGCTCACATATGGTTCAAGCAGTGGAGGTATGCTAGGGCAGGGGGTGCAGGCCCGATAGGTTGGGAAGAGTTCAACGTGGAATTCTTGGATCGGTTTTTCACTTGAGAGATGAGAGAGCTTAAGGCGGTTGAGTTTGATAACTTGAAGTAGGGTGACATGTCCATTCAGGAGTATGCCTTGGAGTTCACCCATCTATCCAAATATGCGCCAGAGTTGGTGGCGGACCAGAGGGCTCGGGTGAGCCGTTTTGTACATGGAGTGGCGGACTATCTAGATAGGGACTTCAGGATCACCATGTTGCATCGAGACATAGACGTTACCCGCATTGTGTTGCATGCTTAGAAGATGGAGACGGTGTATTGGAGGCAGAGAGAGGCAAAGAGGGCCAGGACCGACAACTATGGGGCATCTCAAGCCATATTAGGGGGTGGGCAGCGTCAGTAGTCTCAACATAGGTCTATTACCCCAGCACCATCATCGACCAGTACGCCATCTAGATTCTGAGGGCATCAGAGGAGCAGAGCTTCAGATTCGAGAGGCCAGAGTAGCATGCAGATGGAGCGCATTTTTCCAGTTTGTGCGGGATGCGACAAGAATCATTTCGGAAGGTGCCTAGTCAGCTCGGATGCCTGTTTCGAGTGTGGCAAACCCTGACACAGACTCAGGGATTGCTTTTCAGTCAAATCAAGGGTCAGTGGAGCTCGTATGCCAATAGCCAATTGTACCGCTCTAGCAGCACATCCCCTTCAATAGGGTGCCTCGACTAATTTAGCTGACGATCAACATCAAAACAGGTTTTATGCTTTAGCACCCCGTAGCAGGAGGTCTCCTCGGATGTGGTCACTGGTATGTTGCATGTTTTTCATATTGATGTTTATGCTTTGCTAGATCCGGGAGCTGCCTTGTCTTTTGTGACCCCTTACATTGTTAGTAGCTTAGGAGTTAGTCCTGAGACTCTGTCAGAACCATTTTTTGTTTCAACTTCTGTTGGTGATTCAGTGGTAGCTAGGCGGGTGTATAGAGGATGCCCGATCACCATATTGCATAAAGTTACCTCGGTAGACCTTGTAGAGTTAGCCATGACTGACTTTGACATTATTCTTGGCATGGATTGGTTGTATGCATGTTATGCTTTTGTAAATTGTAGGACCCTGCGGTGGAATTTCGCTTTTCGGGTGAATCAGTTTTGGAGTGGAAGGGTAGTTCGGCTGTACCAGTAGGTCGATTTATTTCATACCTTAAGGCCAGGAAGATGA
This sequence comes from Datura wrightii, assembly GCA_035772735.1. Classification (NCBI taxonomy): domain Eukaryota; kingdom Viridiplantae; phylum Streptophyta; class Magnoliopsida; order Solanales; family Solanaceae; genus Datura; species Datura wrightii. The sequence goes on from JASDFA010000018.1 coordinate 111,157,951, forward strand.
TTTCGAAGGGTTGCATGTATCATTTATTTAGTGTTAAGGATGTTGAGTCCAAGAACCTGACTATCTAGTCAGTTTCGATGGTGTGTGAGTACCCAAAAGTATTTCCGAATTATTTATCAGGTGTTCTTCCTGAGAGGGAAATTGATTTTGGTATTGATCTTCTACTCGATACGTAGCCTATCTCTATCCCTCCTTACAGGATGGCTCTAGCCAAGCTAAAGGAGTCGAAGAATTAGTTGAAGGACCTGTTAGATAAGAGTTTCATTAGACCGAGCAAGTCTCCATGGGGTGCACCAGTCTTATTTGATTGAAAGAAGGATGGGTCGCTTCGAATGTGCATTGATTATCAGAAATTGAACAAAGTCACAGTTAAGAACAGGTATCCTCTACCCAGGATCGATGGTTTGTTTGACCAGCTTCAGGATGCAAGGTATTTCTCAAAGATAGATGTCAGGTTCGGGTATCATCAACTCAGGGTTCGGGAGAGAGATATCCCGAAGACTGCCTTCAGGACGCGGTATGCTCATTATGAGTTTGTAGTTATGTCTTTTGGACTAACAAATGCTCCTGCAACTTTTATGGACCTGATGAACAGGGTGTTCAAGCCGTACCTGGACATGTTCGTGATCGTGTTCATTGATGACATCCTTATATACTCTCGAAGCGAGGAGGAGCATGCCGCTCATTTGAGAGTAATGCTTCAGACTCTCAAGGATCACCAATTGTATGCAAAGTTCAACAAGTGAAAGTTTTGGTTGAATTCGGTAGCATTTTTGGGCCATGTAGTAACAAGAGAAGGCATAAAAATAGATTCTCAGAAAATTGAGGCAGTGAAGAATTGGCCTAGACCGGTGAATCCTTCAGATATTCGGAGCTTCTTGGGCCTAGCTGGCTACTACCAAAGATTTGTTGAAGGTTTTTCATCAATCGCAGCACCTTTGACCAAGTTGACTCAGAAGAACGTGAAGTTTCAATAGTCGGAGGCTTGTGAGAAGAGCTTCTAAGAGTTGAAGACTCAACTTACTACCGCACCGGTGTTGACCCTACCCCAGGGTACGGACGACTTTGTGGTGTATTGTGATTCTTTGAGAATCGGACTTGGGTGAAAGATGTGCATCATCTGGTAAGGTTAGGAGTTAGGTTGGTTGACTCTACCGATGGCGGTGTTGTTGTTCAAAGAGGATCCGAATCATCCTTGGTGACTGATGTGAAGTCTCGACGAGATGAGGACTCGATTTTGATAAAGTTGAAAGAAGCCATTCGAAGCCAGAAGTAGAGGTTTTCTCCCAAGGGGGAGATGGTGTGCTTCGGTACAAGGGTCGCCTATGTGTTCTAGATATTGATGATTTGAGGAGCTAGATATTGCATGAAGCCCATGAATCCAAGTATTCCATCCATCCATGTGCCACTAAGATATATCATGATTTACGAGAAATCTATTAGTGGGATGGCATGAAGAAGGATATTGCAAAATTCGTAGCCAAGTGCTAGAACTGTCAGCAAGTAAAGGTTGAACATCAAAGGCTTGGAGGAGTACTTCAGGATATCAACATTCCTACTTGGAAGTGGGAAGAGATTAATATGGACTTCATCACAGGGCTACCTCGTACTCGCCGATAATATGATTCCATTTGGGTGGTGGTGGACAGGTTGACCAAGGTTGCATATTTTCTACTAGTGAAAACCACGAACTCAGCGGAGGATTACACCAAGCTATGTATCTGGGAGTTGGTTCGATCGCATGGAGTGCCCTTGTCCATTATTTCAGACCGAGGTACTCAATTTGCCTCTCAGTTTTGGCGGTCTTTCCAGAAAGGGCTTGGGATTCAGGTTAAGCTCAGCACAACCTTTCATCGCAAATGGATGGCCAAGAGGAATGAACAATCCAGACTCTCAATGACATGTTGAGAGCATGTGTGATGGACTTCAAAGGTAGTTGGGATGATCATTTTCCCCTGATCGAGTTTATGTACAATAATAGCTATCACTCTAGCATTCAGATGGCACCGTTCGAGGCTCTTTATGGGCGAAGATGTAGATCGCCCATTGGATGGTTTGAGGTTGGTGAGGCAGCTATGATAGGGCCAGATTCTGTTCATGAGGCTATGGTGAAGGTTCAGTTGATAAGGGATAGGCTAAAATCCGCTCAGAGTCATCAAAAGTCCTATGCTGATGTGAGGAGGAGAGAGTTGGAGTTCGAGGTGGACGATTGGGTATTTCTAAAGGTATCTCCCATGAAGGGAGTAATGCGGTTTGGGAAAAAGTAAAACTCAGTCCCCGCTATGTTGGTCCCTACCGGATTAGGAGAAGAGTTGGTAAGGTAGCGTATGAGTTGGAATTTCCCTCAGAGTTGTCTTCTGTGCATCTTGTCTTTCATGTATCACTTTTGAAGAAATGTTTAGGAGATCCAGCTCTAATAGTCCTGGTGGACAACATTGGTGTAAAAGATAGCCTTAGCTATGAGGAGGTCCCGATGGAAATATTAGATCGTCAGGTTCGGAAGCTAAGTGATCTTGGGCAAATTTATATGCCCAAGTGATACTCAAATGTGTCATTTTAGCCTTGTTTATCTTTCAATGTTTATACATTCTCATGTGATTGATAATAAAATGTGAATTTATACTAACCAACATGATTAGTGTTGTTTTGCAGGTGAAATATAATTTTGGGAAGCTAAAATGCGTGTTGGGAGAGATCGGGGCTGGACTCGTATGTTAGCAAGGGAAAAAGAATTTGAAGGCACAAACTAAAGGGGCTCTGCGATGGAGTCGTGTCACGCTGCCATCGCGGATGCCTTCTGCCTGGATAGGGAATTTTTGCCAAATTCCAGTGAAGGTGCGCGTTGGGGCCATGGCACGTTGGCCTAGCCCCGCGTTGCACGCCGTGCCACGTTGGGCCTTAATACCTGGACAATCAATTTCCAGTAAGGGTCCGCGTCAGTGGCGTGTCACGGAGGCAGTGCTCCGCGATGCACTCCGTGACACGTTGCTTGTTATTCCGGGAAAAATTTCCACTAGTATAAATAGAACACTTAGGTTCATTTTTAAGGGAGCCTGACTTGGTGGAGCAAGAACTTGGGTTACAGGCAGTTGAGGGGACGAAAATCTCCGGGTTTTTCTCTATCTCCTTCTTCTTTAATTCAATTGCTTGTATATTTAACACTCATTTAACAATGTTTAATCCACAAATGAGTGGCTAATTCCTCTTCTTGCTGAGGTTAAGAACAATTGTATTGAAATGTGATTGTTGATCAATTTGGTTTTTCATCTTTTCTTCCATGGTTGTTCTATTAATTCTTGTTCTTACTGCATTAATGTGTGGCCAATGTTAATGTATATCTAAAATGTCCGGTTTCACTCGAGAGAGAAAGAAATTGGAAAGTTGTGAATTAATAGGATATGATCTTTTCTTAGTTTGGGAAAATTGAGAATTGATTTACATTCAGGATAGAAATATACCTGAAAGTCGTACTAGTCAATTAAGAAATCGGTTTTGTATGGCTAGAACATGAATTTCGTTTAATCACAGAAATGTAGGTGGACGTTCATGATTCTTAAGTTGGGTTAAATACGAGAGTTTTAATCCATTGGCAATAATTCTTGTCTAGCAACCAGAGGAAAGATTAACCAAAATTGTATCGATAATTTATTTCTTTACATGTTCATTTAACCTCAGCATGCTCACATTCATAGTTCAGACTCAAATTATATACTCATTTTAGACTTAGCATAAAATTAGAAACCAAAATATCAAAATCTTCTTTACACTGTTGTCTGCATTTGTAGAGTTAAAGTATAGTGACACTTGAGTAGATTGTTACCCTCGCCCAGTCCCTGTGGGATCGATACTTGGCTTCCTTAAGCCACTTTACTACTTGTTCGACCACGTGCACTTGCATGTAATCTTCCATTCGACCCCGAAAACTAAGGAACAAGGAAGTAGCTTCAGTTAAAGTATCATGGATAAATCAGCATGTTGAAGGAGCTACGTGGGAAGTCAAAGCGGATATGATGGCTAAATACCCATATTTATTCTCTACTGGCTCAGTTCCAACTTGAGGTATCAGTTTTTGCACTCAGACTCTATTTAGTTTTCATGTTCAGTTCATGTGTTCAAGTTTCCTTTATGTATATGGATGTGTATGTGAATCATGAAATCAGATCTGCTATGTGGTTTGAATCGGAGGTAGTCATTCCGTTAGTTTTCAGTTTAAATGATCAGTATTTGAATATGATAATTGCATGTTTCTGTTTTCTTCTTGTTTCCTATATTCGAGGACGAATATTCCCAAGGGGGAGATATTGTAATACCCCGGAAGTGCCTAAGAGTAGATCTGGGAGTTAAAAGTTGAAAATTGCTGAAACTGGGAAAAATATTGCAGAACGGGTGACCCTACGGATCGTTGGTCCAACCAACGATCCGTTGGGATGAGTCGTGGAAAATATATGGTCTGGGGACAGTGGAAACAATGAGTCTTTGTTTGTAGCCGTGGTGGGAGATGGACTTTAGCATTTGAGAAGTAACGGGCGATCCCACAACCCGTCATGAGTTACCACGAATCATGGTTAGCAGTCGTTGTTTGAATGGGAGGTTTCCAGTTGGTTCAATGGAAGGAAGCCACGACTCGTTGGTGGATGTAATGAGTCGCGGTGAGGCTCATTGTATGATGAGGTGCCAAGTTTATAGGAGGAAACAACAGTTGGTAGAACGACTCGTTGTATTGTAGCACGACCCATTGGAGCGCCCGTTGGTTCGTCCAGTGAAGAATTTTTTGCATAATCATTAAGGGCATTTTCATCATTCCTACGTCCTAAGGCCCTATGTTACGTCATTTAAGGCTCGTAATGGTGGGTTTTAGGAGGGAAAAACCTATTCTAAGTACTTCCTTTCATGCATGCAAACTTAGAGAGTTAAGGGAGGTGATCTAGAGCAAGCTTTCAAGGTTTCCATTCAAAATTTTCCTGGGAAATCAGAGAAGTGGTGGATACCAATTTGGGGGTAGGGGTGCGGAAGTGAGAGTTGAGAGAGAATATGCGGGATTGCGGATGCCTTTGGCTTCCGTCTGAGTTTCTATTTATAGACAAAATTTACAATCGACTTTTTACAATTGGCTCTTCCTGTTCATGAATGACCCCTACTATTCATGAATAGTTGGCCGACACCTTTACTATTTACTTTGCGACTTTTCTGCTAAAGTAGCCGCCCTCTACTGTACACTTTAAGACTTTCTATACAAAAACAAAAAACTTTGTCTGTCCATTATTTTGGACGACTCTTTACATAACAAAACAAAAAACTTTAAAAACATATCTGCTGCTTTCTTTATCTGATCTTCTGGTATGTCATTTTCTTCTATCTAAGCCGCTGCTTTTTCTTTTTTCGTCCTTATTTCATTCCAGCTGTACATCGGGTATTTTATCGTCATTTTCACCATGACACTTGGAACAATGGTGATCTGGGTATTTTTGTCCTACCGTTTTGCAGTATCTTGTTAGTAGAGCTGGAGAAATATAGTTTCTTCGTATAGCTCTTGTTGTAGGTATTTCTTCTGGTTTAAGCAGACTGAGTATCCACTGGCGTAATTCTTCCATATCTGCTTCTTTATGTTCTCTGGAGTTTGCATATATCATTGTTTGATCTCTTGAATAGTAGCTCCAGATAGAATTTCCATTTAAGAAATTATTGGCTAGTTCGCTTAGTATCGTAGCTAGACCAATAATTCTTTTGTTGGCGTAGAATTCCGGTATGTCTGTACTTTTTATCTCTTCCTGTTGGTCTATCTTTTCCGGTATAATCATTTCTCTCGTTAGTCCTATTTTCACCACTTGGATAATTGGTTTTATTTCGTCAAATAATATCTCAGCAGGTGCTGCATATATTTTAATGTAGAAAAATGTTCCTTTCGTTATTCTTTTATATGTCATAAATGCCTTGTGTAGCTCTGGTACGGTTGCTATCTCGTCTCCTGTTTTGGTATATACTGTTCCGAGTAGTCCATAGTTGTAACATGTTTTTACTAGGTTGGCGTTGGTATTTGGTTGTGCTATTAGCTTGTTGTACCCTTGTAGATATTGGGTGACATAATCTTCTTCTGGATTCTGGGTATTTATAGATCGTGGGTTTCTGTTTAGGAAGGTTTGTATTTTGTGGATGTTTTGCATGTAGGTATTGGCTATATAGTTATAGGTTTGTTTAGTTTGGTTCAGACTTTCCTTGTATGTGCTGGTTTGTGGAATAGATGGTATATTTTTCATTGTGAATTGTTTATCGAATAGCTGTTTCCTTATAATATCTCTTCTTTCCTTAGGTCCTGAAGTACCTGCAACTGCACTAGGTGAAATGTTAGCTTGGGTTTTATGGAGTTTCCCAATGTCTCCTTTTAGCTCTGGAAGTTTTTCGTCTTCCGATCGACGTAGCTCCGCGTTTTTTGAGTCACGCTGCTGACTATTAGCTTTGCTTTTCAGCTGCTGTATATCTTCCTCCATACTTTCCACTTTTTTGCAAAGTGTAGTTAGGAGTCCGAGTATTTGCTCCATTTTACCTTCGTCAGGTTTTGTATCTTGAGATGTAATCTGCAATTGTATTCTTTTCAGTTTTGATAATCTCAATTGTAAATGAAAAATTCAGTATATTCAGAACTAATCTCCTTATCTCTTTCGTTGTGACTGAATCTTGTACTTTTCTAGTTATCCACCATTTTACTTGTGTATTATCTGTTCTAACAATAAATTTGTTATAAACAATATATGGTTCGAATGCAAGCAAACATTTATATAATGCAAATAATTCTTTTCTGTTTATCTCCCATTTAATTTGTGGTTCTGTATATGATCCTGAATGGTATCTACAATGGTGTTCTATTTTTTCATTTTCATATTTATATTTTAATACTCCTCCATAGCTATGATTGCTAGAATCTGATTCTACTATGTAAGTGAATTTTTTGTTTTCATCTGGAAAATATAATTTTGGTAGTTCTTTACACATTTCTTTTATCTTTTTTATATATTTTTTGTCTTTTTCATCAAAGTAATATTCTATATCCTTTTTTAGTTTCCTTTGTAATGGTGTTAGATTTTCTGCTAATTTTGGTACATATTCCCTTACTTGGTTAACTAGTCCTAAAAAGGATTGTAATTTTTTCTTAGTATCTAATAATTCTTCAGAATCTATTATCTTCTGTACTATGTGCGTTTGCATTTTTACTCCATTTTTGTCTATTTGTATACCTAAAAATTCTATTTGGTTTTTTAGTATTTCGGCTTTTTCTTTGCTTAAACTTATTCCTGATATTTCTACTATATGTATGAATTTTTCTAGTAATCTTATATGTTCTTCTTTTGTTTTTGAATAAAGTAATATGTCGTCTATGTATACTATACAGTTTTCTAGTTGGTTAAAATAATTATCCATGAAGTGTTGATATCTACCTGGTGCATTTTTATATCCAAAGGGTAATACATTCCATTCGTAAAATCCTTGGGGTACGGTAAATGTTGTTAGTTGTTTTGATTCTTCTTCTAGTTTTAAGTGGTAAAATCCTGATTTACAGTCAAATTTACTAAAATAGTTATATCCTTGTATTTGTCTTATTTTTAATATTTTGTTTGGTATTGGGTAATTATATGTTTTAGTTTTTGCATTTAGATTTCTGTAATCTATTACCATTCTGCTTTTCTTTCTTTTTTGTTCATTATGTTTGTTTACTATAAATGCCGGGCTGTTATGTTTACTGTTACTTTCTCGTATATAATTATTTTCTAGTAATTCTCTTATATGCATTTGGAATTCTTTTTGATCTTCGAAATTATATCTTAGTGGTTTCTGCGTTATTATACTATTTTCATCTATTAATTCGATTTTTACTTTTGTTTTATGTTTTTCCCATCCTTGTAATGGATTTTCATTATATAATGATTTCAATTTATCTTGTAATATTTGTTCTTTATCAATTGTAAATATTATCATTTCGATTTTTTGATCGTTAGTTGTTATATTTTCTAATTTTTGAGTAATTTTTTCACTTCCTTTAATCCATGGTGTGTTTTTTCTTATTTTGTTATTTACTCTTTTTGCTCCTATTTTCTTATTACACGGGGTAGTGAACCACCAATGTGTTTTTGTTATAGTATGTGGGTATAGTTTTTCTAAAAATGGCATTCCTAATAGTATATCTCTATTTGTGAATTCATAACTATACATTTCTTCTATTATTAGTATTTTATCCCATATCTGTGCTTTTATATTTTTAGCTTTGTGTGTTATCATACTTTCTTCATTGTTAAATCCAGTAACTATAAGTGGTGATTTTAATTTTTCCCATTTATCTTCTGGTAAGCAGTTGTGTTTACACATATTTGCTCCTGCTCCTGTATCTACCATAGGTGTATAATATCTGTTGTAATATCCTTCCACTATTATTTTCATTAGTATATAGATTTTTGTCATTCTTTCATATTAAAGTCCTTTTAATGATTATCTTTTTATTTTCGTAATGTATTATTAGCTGTTTTTCGTCTATATTATAAGGTTTTACTGTTTCCAGCCATTTTATTCCTAAAGTTATATTGTCTTTTCCTTGATATATTTTGAATTTTATTTTTATTGGTATTTGTTAATATTCCAGGTAATTCTGTATTTATATTTTCGTTTTTTGTAATTTCTTCTTCTTTTATTAGTTCTCTTGTGACATAACTTTCGTTTTGTCCTGTATCTATTTTTATTAAATATTTTCGTTGATTTAATATTCCTGTTATATAGTATTGGTAAGGTTGTATTTCATCCATTCTTTGTTCTAGTAATTTAGGTTGTATTTCATATTCTATTCTTCTTGAAGTACTATTTCTAGATGACGATGGTGTATCATAGTTTATTCTTTTTGATGTGCTTAGTCTTTCTTTTACTATTTCTAGATCCTCCTCAATATCCATATCTTTGTAGCTATAATCATTATTATCAATAACATTAATTATTTTATCAAAAGGGTTTTCTATTTTAATTCTTTGAATTTTAATTTTAGCTGTTATCTTATGCTTTGTAGTTAATACATATAAGTTTTTACATCTTGCGGAAACCAGATAAAGGAAAAACGACAAAAGAAGAAGATGAAAAGAAGAAGATAGGAGAAAAAGGTGTCGGCCAACAACCAAACAGTGTCGGCCAACAAAATATGCGAAGCCAGATATGTAAAGTTTAGTTTTTTTGTTTTAGTCTTAAAGTAAATAGTAGAAGGCGGCTACTTTTGCAGAAAAGTCGCAAAGTAAATAGTAGATGTGTCGGCCACTGTTCATGAATAGTAAAGGTCGTTCATGAATAGTAAAGGTCATTTTGTAAAGATTTTTTCATTATAAATAGAAGGCAGATGGAAGCCAAAGGCATCCGCAATCCCGCATATTCTCTCTCAACTCTCACTTCCGCACCCCTACCCCCAAATTGGTATCAGAGCTATAAGATCAAAAATAAAAACAATCTACTTTAAAAATATAATCCAATGGAAAAATCTAGCAATGATGCAAAGTTACAAACTGAGGTATGTTTATTCATCATTATGAATAACTAAACTGCTGTATTCCTGATAATCTGCTAAGTATTATTTATTAATATCTTCTTGTTATATCGTTTTTATGAATGCCTGATTAAGTTTGCTATGTACGTGTTTAGTAAGTTATGAATAAGTATGCCCAGACTAAGACATCCTAATGTGGAAACCGGTTAGGCCAGCAGAGCCGTTTTAGGGGAGTACACGAAGTTGAAGTCATTGTTAGGGTAACTAATCATAACTGAAAACGCATAGTAATGACCCAAAAGGATAACTTCAGAATAACGATATAAGAATTAGATAATTTTAAATAATGTCTAAGGAGATTAAAAGGAATACCATGTTTAGAAAAATTCATAAAATGAATTCAGACCTATCAGGAATGAATCACAGATATGAACTACTTATCTTTTGCATAATAAAAATATTGTTTCAGATATTAGAAGAAGTAATAGAATTAGAAGAAACTATGAAGTTAATTAACCAAGATTAGACGGAGATGACTATAGAAGAAATTAAAAAATTAGATAAAAATTTAGATTAAAAATGATAAACTATGAATATATGGAATATTGGTTATCTACTATGGAAAGTATAAGATTAACAAAGCTCCTATTGGAAGATAATATAAGGGAATATATGAAAAATAGTAACCTGGAATACTTAGAATATGCATTCGAATGTATAAAGGAGTTACAGAAATTAGAACCATTAAAAATTGAATATTATAATAAAATGTTTACACAGGATTAATGAATAAAGAATTACAGAAGACAAGAAAAGGACATATTCAGAAAAAAGCTAAAAAATTAAAAAATCAGCTAAAAGTACTATATCCCGAATATAAACAGCTAAGCTTAAATAAAACAAATAAAAATAGACTTGAACACCTAATAGATCTAATCTCAGAAACAGAATATAAATATATAAAATGTCTGAAGAAGAAAAAATTAACATAAATAACAACGAAAAATACAAACAACAATTATTAAAAGAATTAGAAGAAATAACAAATGAAATAAAATTTAGGAAAGAAAGATTAAATTACTGTATAATCGCAGAAATAGAATCTAAAAAAGAAAAAGGAAACTATTATATAATTACAAGAGCATGCCGAACACCTATAAAGACACAGGAAAAATTAATATCCCATCTAAGATTACAATTACAACTATTAAAATATAAATTACAACACGATTTACAATGAACAAGGAAGAATATGTTATAGAAGAAGAAAAATATATAAGCCAAAATGGATTAGAAATAAAAATTGTACACTCAAATTTAGGAAGAAGATTTAAAAAGATAGGAGACCAATTATATTTAATGTTAGAAAAAGAATCAGCAAAACTAGAAGATAGCTTAACAGCTATGGTAAGGATTAATAAAGAAAACGAGGAAATAGACAGGAAAAAAGAAATAGAAAAAATTAAAAAACAAGCACAAATAGAAGTTCAGCAAATTAAAGAAGAAAAAGACACGAGAATCCAAGAGCTAGAAAAAGAACTAGAGAAACTTAAACAATTATATGAAGAAAAATTAAAAGCAAAAGAAAAACAACGTGAAGAATTAAGACTTACAGAAGAAATAGAAAAGTTTAAAATATTATTAGAAGAATCAGGTACAGTAGAAAATCAGCCTAAAATAGGAATAGACGACATAAGTGAGCAAAATGATGAAGAAAACCTAGATCAATATTCAGAAACATCAGAAACTTATACTAATCTAATAGAAAAGGAAAATAACATAGAAATTAATGTAGAAGACATAGACGAAAAACCTAGTACATCAGGAACTAGAAGTCCAAGAAGACCAAATACTAGTCCAACCTATTATACTTACGAAAGGGAAAATAGAAGCAAAACATTATGGAATAAAAGATTAAATAAAAACTGGACACCTAGACAAAATATAGAACAATATAATTTCCTAGACTTAGATTGTGTTGCAGATACAAATAAAATAATTCAGCTATGGATAGGATATATTTCAAAACAGTTAATAGATAACAAAATATTAATAGCAGATGCCCCTGGATACATAGAACGAACATTAATAGGAACAACAAAAATATGGCTACAAAATTTATCACCAGAAAATTTAGAAACATTAAGAAATAATAAGAAAATTAATAATGAACCAGCAACAACATCTATAGATATATTAACCAAATACGAAATGGCAATAAGAAATGAATTTAGTAGTATGACTACCGAAATAGAAGAACGGCAAAAAGATAAAGAACTAAACAGAAATCTAATGAATAAATTAAGCATATGTAAAATGAGTTATATGGATGAATATACATGCGCATTTAAAGAATATTATTATAAAGGATTATATACAAATGAAGAAAGCAGAGAAATAAGGAAATTATACTATACAAAATTACCAGAACCGTTTAGTTCAAAAATAACTAAAGACTGGCAAGAATCAGGACTAATAGATACACTAGGATCTAGAATAAAATTTCTACAAAAATGGTTTACAGAATTATGTGAAAAACATAAGGAAGACATGAAAATGGAAAAAATACTAGTAAAAAACTTAGCATGTTGTACAACTAAAACAGCACCACAATTTGGATGCACAAATAAATACAAGAAAAGAATTAAAAAATACAGACCATTTAGAACCAAATACAAGTATAAAAAACCAAGAAAAAGATACTATATAAAAAATTACAAACAAAAGAGACCTCACAGAGCTAAGAAAAATATATTAGAATGCAAATGCTACAATTGTGGCAAATTAGGACATTTAGCTAGAGACTGTAGAGTACCTAAAAATGTAAATAAAAAACAAATTTCAGAAGTAGAAATAATAATCGAAGATGAAAAATATAAACAAATAGATTATATAGACTATAATCTAAGTGATGAAGATAGTATATACGAATTAACAGAATACGAAAAAACAGATAATGAAAATGAGACAAATGAATGCGAAACAGATAATGACTGAAACAGATATAAGGATTATAAGTAAAGAAGAATATCAAGATAAAGAAAGCTCAGAACAAAAAATAATATTTGACAACAACATGTTCGAACAAATAAAAGGAAAAGAATTAGATTTAAGTGTAGACAAAATTTTGGAAATACCTAAATTAAGAAATTTCTTTAAAATAAGACAAGAAGAATACTACGTAGTAAGCCAAAAAGAACATATAATAGACTGCAAATACACCCAAGGAAAAGTTAAAATACCTATTATAAATAAGAAGATAATAAACAAGGAAATCCAAGAAATAAAAGCTAGAAATCCAATAAAATACGTACACCTAGGAGCAACAGAAATACTTATAAAAGCATGTTTTAGAGAAGGAATAGATACACCAATTGAGCTATATTTAGCAGATGACAGAATAATCCACCCAATAGAAAAAAGTATAATAAGCGCAGTTAGAGGAAACTTAATATATCAAAAGTTTAAATTTATTATAAGTGCCAACTACTCAGTAGCATTAGATGACAGAAATATAGATAAATCTCTAGTACTATACTGGAAAATGTCAGGAATAGAACTGGCTCCAGGTAGTAAAATATTTACAGCAAGATGTAAAAACTTATATGTATTAACTACAAAGCATAAGATAACAGCTAAAAATAAAATTCGAAGAATTAAAATAGAAAACCCTTTTGATAAAATAATTAATGTTATTGATAATAATGATTATAGCTACAAAGATATGGATATTGAGGAGGATCTAGAAATAGTAAAAGAAAGACTAAGCACATCAAAAAGAATAAACTATGATACACCATCGTCATCTAGAAATAGTACTTCAAGAAGAATAGAATATGAAATACAACCTAAATTACTAGAACAAAGAATGGATGAAATACAACCTTACCAATACTATATAACAGGAATATTAAATCAACGAAAATATTTAATAAAAATAGATACAGGACAAAACGAAAGTTATGTCACAAGAGAACTAATAAAAGAAGAAGAAATTACAAAAAACGAAAATATAAATACAGAATTACCTGGAATATTAACAAATATGAAACAAAGTACAGAACAAGAATTAATTATTGGAGGAATACCAATAAAAATAAAATTCAAAATATATCAAGGAAAAGACAATATAACTTTAGGAATAAAATGGCTAGAAACAGTAAAACCTTATAATATAGACGAAAAACAGCTAATAATACATTACGAAAATAAAAAGATAATCATTAAAAGGACTTTAATATGAAAGAATGACAAAAATCTATATACTAATGAAAATAATAGTGGAAGGATATTACAACAGATATTATACACCTATGGTAGATACAGGAGCAGGAGCAAATATGTGTAAACACAACTGCTTACCAGAAGATAAATGGAAAAAATTAAAATCACCACTTATAGTTACTGGATTTAACAATGAAGGAAGTATGATAACACACAAAGCTAAAAATATAAAAGCACAGATATGGGATAAAATACTAATAATAGAAGAAATGTATAGTTATGAATTCACAAATAGAGATATACTATTAGGAATGCCATTTTTAGAAAAACTATACCCACATACTATAACAAAAACACATTGGTGGTTCACTACCCCGTGTAATAAGAAAATAGGAGCAAAAAGAGTAAATAACAAAATAAGAAAAAACACACCATGGATTAAAGGAAGTGAAAAAATTACTCAAAAATTAGAAAATATAACAACTAACGATCAAAAAATCGAAATGATAATATTTACAATTGATAAAGAACAAATATTACAAGATAAATTGAAATCATTATATAATGAAAATCCATTACAAGGATGGGAAAAACATAAAACAAAAGTAAAAATCGAATTAATAGATGAAAATAGTATAATAACGCAGAAACCACTAAGATATAATTTCGAAGATCAAAAAGAATTCCAAATGCATATAAGAGAATTACTAGAAAATAATTATATACGAGAAAGTAACAGTAAACATAACAGCCCGGCATTTATAGTAAACAAACATAATGAACAAAAAAGAAAGAAAAGCAGAATGGTAATAGATTACAGAAATGTAAATGCAAAAACTAAAACATATAATTACCCAATACCAAACAAAATATTAAAAATAAGACAAATACAAGGATATAACTATTTCAGTAAATTTGACTGTAAATCAGGATTTTACCACCTAAAACTGGAAGAAGAATCAAAACAACTAACAGCATTTATTGTACCACAAGGATTCTATGAATGGAATGTATTACCCTTTTGATATAAAAATGCACCAGGTAGATATCAACATTTTATGGATAACTACTTCAATCAGCTAAAAAATTGTATAGTATACATATATGATATACTACTTTATTCAAAAACGGAAGAAGAACATATAAAATTATTAGAAAAATTTATAAATATAGTAGAAATATCAGGAATAAGTTTAAGCAGAAAGAAGGTTGAAATATTAAAAAATCAAATAGAATTTCTAGGAATACAAATAGATAAAAATGGAATAAAAATGCAAACGCATATAGTACAAAAAATAATTAATTCTAAAGAGTTATTAGATACTAAGAAAAAATTGCAATCTTTCATAGGATTAGTTAACCAAGTACGAGAATATGTACCAAAATTAGCAAGAAAATCTAAAACCATTACAGAAAAAATTGAAAAAGGACATATAATACTATTTTGATGAAAAAGATAAAAACTATATAAAAAAGATAAAGGACATGTGCAGAAACCTACCAAAACTATACTTTCTAGATGAAAATAGACAATTTAGTTATATAGTAGAATCAGACTCCAGTAATCATAGTTATGGAGGAGTATTAAAATATAAATATGAAAACGAGAAAATAGAACACCATTGTAGATACTATTCAGGATCATATACTGAACCATAAATAAAATGGGAGATAAACAGAAAAGAATTATTTGCATTATATAAATGTCTACTAGCATTCGAACCATATATTGTTTATAACAAATTTATTGTTAGAACAGATAATACACAAGTAAAATGGTGGATAACTAGAAAAGTACAAGATTCAGTCACAACGAAAGAGATAAGGAGATTAGTTCTGAATATACTGAATTTTTCATTTACAATTGAGATTATCAAAACTGAAAGAAATACAATTGCAGACTACCTCTCCAGATACAAACATTGAAGAAGGAAAAGACAAAATGGAACAGATACTCGGTCTCCTTACTACACTTTGTAAGAAAGTGGACAGTATGGAGGTAGAAATACAGCAGCTAAAAAGCAAAGCTAGCAGTCAGCAGCATGACTCTAAACATGCGGAGCTACGTCGATCGGAAGACGTTAAAATTCCAGAGCTAAAAGGTGACGTTGGGAAACACCAAAAAACCCAATCTAACAATTTACTGAATGCAGCTGCAGGAACATCAGGATCTGCAGGAGAGAAAAAAGATATTACCAAAAACAAGCTATTTGACAAGCCATTTACACCAAAGAAAAATATACTGATTACCCCTACTCCACAAACTACCACATATAGAGAAAGCCTGAACCAGGCCAAACAGACCTACAACCATATATCCAACAAATACATACAAAATATCCATAAGAATACAAACCTTTTTGAATAAAAACCCAAGATCTACCAGCACAAATAACCCAACAGAGGACTACATAACCCAACACTTGCAAGGATATAATAAACTTATAGCCCAACCTAAGACAAATGCTAACCTAGTCAGAACCTGTTATGACTACGGACTACTTAGCACCGTATATACATCAACAGGAGATGAAATAGCTACCATACCGGAGATATACAAAGCATTTACCGTATATAAAAGAATAACTAAAGGTACATTCTTTTATGTAAAAATATATTCAGCACCAGCAGAGATACTACATGACGAGATAAAACCCATTATACAAGTTGTAAAGATAGGACTAACAAAGGAAATGATAATACCGGAAAAAATAGAACAACAAGATGAGATACCATGCACAGAGATACCCGAGTTCTACTCAAACAAAAGAATTATAGGACTCGCTACTATACTCAACGAACTAGCAAATAACTATCTAAACGGAAACTCGATTTGGAGTTATTATTCAAGAGATCAAACAATAATATATGCAAACTCCAAGGAACACAAAGAGGCAGACATGGAAGAGTTACGACAATGGATACTTAGTCTGTTGAAACCAGAACAGATACCTACTACCAGAGCTATACGGAAAAATTACATTTCCCCAGGACTACTAACAAGATATTGTAAAACTATTGGACAAAAATATCCAGACCACCATTGCTCGAAATGCCATGGTGAAGACGACAAACAGCTACCAGAAGTCCAGCTGGAATGATATAAA
Organism: Datura wrightii; assembly: GCA_035772735.1. Taxonomy (NCBI): domain Eukaryota; kingdom Viridiplantae; phylum Streptophyta; class Magnoliopsida; order Solanales; family Solanaceae; genus Datura; species Datura wrightii. The sequence continues at coordinate 111,174,787 of JASDFA010000018.1, forward strand.
GAACAAAGCGACGTAAAGAAAAAGCAGATATGAAGAAAGAAGAAAGAAGCAAGCAGATAAAGAAAAAGGAGATATGTCTGTAAAAAGTTTTTTGTTTTTATGTAGAAAGTCCTAAAGTAAATAGTAAAGGACGATAAAGTTTTTTGTTTTAGTCTTAAAGTAAATAGTAGAAGGCGGGGGTAGGGGTGCGGAAGTGAGAGTTGAGAGAGAATATGCGGGATTGCGGATGCCTTTGGCTTCCGTCTGCCTTCTATTTATAATGAAAAAATCTTTACAAAATGACCTTTACTATTCATGAACGACCTTTACTATTCATGAACAGTGGCCGACACATCTACTATTTACTTTGCGACTTTTCTGCAAAAGTAGCCGCCCTCTACTATTTACTTTAAGACTAAAACAAAAAACTTTATCGTCCTTTACTATTTACTTTAGGACTTTCTACATAAAAACAAAAAACTTTTTACAGACATATCTCCTTTTTCTTGCAAATGCTACAATTGTGGCAAATTAGGACATTTAGCTAGAGACTGTAGAGTACCTAAAAATGTAAATAAAAAACAAATTTCAGAAGTATAACTAATAATCAAAGATGAAAAATATAAACAAATAGATTATATAGACTATAATCTAAGTGATGAAGATAGTATATACGAATTAACAGAATACGAAAAAACAGATAATGAAAATGAGACAAATGAATGCGAAACAGATAATGACTGAAACAGATATAAGGATTATAAGTAAAGAAGAATATCAAGATAAAGAAAGCTCAGAACAAAAAATAATATTTGACAAGAATCAGGATTAATAGATACATTAGGATCCAGAATAACATTTCTACAAAAATGGTTTACAGAATTATGTGAAAAACATAAGGAAGACATGAAAATGGAAAAAATATTAGTAAAAAACTTAGCATGTTGTACAACTAGAACAGCACCACATTTATATTTTAATAGTTGTAATTGTAATCTTAGATGGGATATTAATTTTTCCTGTGTCTTTATAGGTGTTCGGCATGCTCTTGTAATTATATAATAGTTTCCTTTTTCTTTTTTAGATTCTATTTCTGCGATTATACAGTAATTTAATCTTTCTTTCCTAAATTTTATTTCATTTGTTATTTCTTCTATTTCTTTTAATAATTGTTGTTTGTATTTTTCGTTGTTATTTATGTTAATTTTTTCTTCTTCAGACATTTTATATATTTATATTCTGTTTCTGAGATTAGATCTATTAGGTGTTCAAGTCTATTTTTATTTGTTTTATTTAAGCTTAACTGTTTATATTCGGGATATAGTACTTTTAGCTGATTTTTTAATTTTTTAGCTTTTTTCTGAATATGTCCTAATTATATGTTTTAGTTTTTGCATTTAGATTTCTGTAATCTATTACCATTCTGCTTTTCTTTCTTTTTTGTTCATTATGTTTGTTTACTATAAATGCCGGGCTGTTATGTTTACTGTTACTTTCTCGTATATAATTATTTTCTAGTAATTCTCTTATATGCATTTGGAATTCTTTTTGATCTTCGAAATTATATCTTAGTGGTTTCTGCGTTATTATACTATTTTCATCTATTAATTCGATTTTTACTTTTGTTTTATGTTTTTCCCATCCTTGTAATGGATTTTCATTATATAATGATTTCAATTTATCTTGTAATATTTGTTCTTTATCAATTGTAAATATTATCATTTCGATTTTTTGATCGTTAGTTGTTATATTTTCTAATTTTTGAGTAATTTTTTCACTTCCTTTAATCCATGGTGTGTTTTTTCTTATTTTGTTATTTACTCTTTTTGCTCCTATTTTCTTATTACACGGGGTAGTGAACCACCAATGTGTTTTTGTTATAGTATGTGGGTATAGTTTTTCTAAAAATGGCATTCCTAATAGTATATCTCTATTTGTGAATTCATAACTATACATTTCTTCTATTATTAGTATTTTATCCCATATCTGTGCTTTTATATTTTTAGCTTTGTGTGTTATCATACTTTCTTCATTGTTAAATCCAGTAACTATAAGTGGTGATTTTAATTTTTCCCATTTATCTTCTGGTAAGCAGTTGTGTTTACACATATTTGCTCCTGCTCCTGTATCTACCATAGGTGTATAATATCTGTTGTAATATCCTTCCACTATTATTTTCATTAGTATATAGATTTTTGTCATTCTGTCATATTAAAGTCCTTTTAATGATTATCTTTTTATTTTCGTAATGTATTATTAGCTGTTTTTCGTCTATATTATAAGGTTTTACTGTTTCCAGCCATTTTATTCCTAAAGTTATATTGTCTTTTCCTTGATATATTTTGAATTTTATTTTTATTGGTATTCCTCCGATAATTAATTCTTGTTCTGTACTTTGTTCCATATTTGTTAATATTCCAGGTAATTCTGTATTTATATTTTCGTTTTTTGTAATTTCTTCTTCTTTTATTAGTTCTCTTGTGACATAACTTTCGTTTTGTCCTGTATCTATTTTTATTAAATATTTTCGTTGATTTAATATTCCTGTTATATAGTATTGGTAAGGTTGTATTTCATCCATTCTTTGTTCTAGTAATTTAGGTTGTATTTCATATTCTATTCTTCTTGAAGTACTATTTCTAGATGACGATGGTGTATCATAGTTTATTCTTTTTGATATGCTTAGTCTTTCTTTTACTATTTCTAGATCCTCCTCAATATCCATATCTTTGTAGCTATAATCATTATTATCAATAACATTAATTATTTTATCAAAAGGGTTTTCTATTTTAATTCTTTGAATTTTATTTTTAGCTGTTATCTTATGCTTTGTAGTTAATACATATAAGTTTTTACATCTTGCTGTAAATATTTTACTACCTGGAGCCAGTTCTATTCCTGACATTTTCCAGTATAGTACTAGAGATTTATCTATATTTCTGTCATCTAATGCTACTGAGTAGTTGGCACTTATAATAAATTTAAACTTTTGATATATTAAGTTTCCTCTAACTGCGCTTATTATACTTTTTTCTATTGGGTGGATTATTCTGTCATCTGCTAAATATAGCTCAATTGGTGTATCTATTCCTTCTCTAAAACATGCTTTTATAAGTATTTCTGTTGCTCCTAGGTGTACGTATTTTATTGGATTTCTAGCTTTTATTTCTTGGATTTCCTTGTTTATTATCTTCTTATTTATAATAGGTATTTTAGCTTTTCCTTGGGTGTATTTGCAGTCTATTATATGTTCTTTTTGGCTTACTACGTAGTATTCTTCTTGTCTTATTTTAAAGAAATTTCTTAATTTAGGTATTTCCAAAATTTTGTCTACACTTAAATCTAATTCTTTTCCTTTTATTTGTTCGAACATGTTGTTGTCAAATATTATTTTTTGTTCTGAGCTTTCTTTATCTTGATATTCTTCTTTACTTATAATCCTTATATCTGTTTCAGTCATTATCTGTTTCGCATTCATTTGTCTCATTTTCATTATCTGTTTTTTCGTATTCTGTTAATTCGTATATACTATCTTCATCACTTAGATTATAGTCTATATAATCTATTTGTTTATATTTTTTATCTTCGATTATTATTTCTACTTCTGAAATTTGTTTTTTATTTACATTTTTAGGTACTCTACAGTCTCTAGCTAAATGTCCTAATTTGCCACAATTGTAGCATTTGCATTCTGATATATTTTTCTTAGCTCTGTGAGGTCTCTTTTGTTTGTAATTTTTTATATAGTATCTTTTTCTTGGTTTTTTATACTTGTATTTGGTTCTAAATGGTCTGTATTTTTTAATTCTTTTCTTGTATTTATTTGTGCATCCAAATTGTGGTGCGGTTCTAGTTGTACAACATGCTAAGTTTTTTACTAATATTTTTTCCATTTTCATGTCTTCCTTATGTTTTTCACATAATTCTGTAAACCATTTTTGTAGAAATTTTATTCTGGATCCTAATGTATCTATTAGTCCTGATTCTTGCCAGTCTTTAGTTATTTTTGAACTAAACGGTTCTGGTAATTTTGTATAGTATAATTTCCTTATTTCTCTGCTTTCTTCATTTGTATATAATCCTTTATAATAATATTCTTTAAATGCGCATGTATATTCATCCATATAACTCATTTTACATATGCTTAATTTATTCATTAGATTTCTGTTTAGTTCTTTATCTTTTTGCCGTTCTTCTATTTCGGTAGTCATACTACTAAATTCATTTCTTATTGCCATTTCGTATTTGGTTAATATATCTATAGATGTTGTTGCTGGTTCATTATTAATTTTCTTATTATTTCTTAATGTTTCTAAACTTTCTGGTGATAAATTTTGTAGCCATATTTTTGTTGTTCCTATTAATGTTCTTTCTATATATCCAGGGGCGTCTGTTATTAATATTTTATTATCTATTAATTGTTTTGAAATATATCCTATCCATAATTGGATTGTTTTATTTGTGTCTGCTACACAATCTAAGTCTAAGAAATTATATTGTTCTATATTTTGTCTAGGTGTCCAGTTTTTATTTAATCTTTTATTCCATAATGTTTTACTTCTATTTTCCCTTTCGTAAGTATAATAGGTTAGACTAATATTTGGTCTTCTTGGACTTCTAGTTCCTGATGTACTAGGTTTTTCGTCTATGTCTTCTACATTAATTTCTATGTTATCTTCCTTTTCTATTAGATTAGTATAAGTTTCTCATGTTTCTGAATATTGATCTAGGTTTTCTTCATCATTTTGCTCACTTATGTCATCTATTCCTATTTTAGGCTGATTTTCTACTGTACCTGATTCTTCTAATAGTATTTTAAATTTTTCTATTTCTTCTGTAAGTCTTAATTCTTCACGTTGTTTTTCTTTTGCTTTTAATTTTTCTTCATATAATTATTTAAGTTTCTCTAGTTCTTTTTCTAGCTCTTGGATTCTCGTGTCTTTTTCTTCTTTAATTTGCTGAACTTCTATTTGTGCTTGTTTTTAAATTTTTTCTATTTCTTTTTTCCTGTCTATTTCCTCGTTTTCTTTATTAATCCTTACCATAGCTGTTAAGCTATCTTCTAGTTTTGCTGATTCTTTTTCTAACATTAAATATAATTGGTCTCCTATCTTTTTAAATCTTCTTCCTAAATTTGAGTGTACAATTTTTATTTCTAATCCATTTTGGCTTATATATTTTTCTTCTTCTATAACATATTCTTCCTTGTTCATTGTAAATCGTGTTGTAATTTATATTTTAATAGTTGTAATTGTAATCTTAGATGGGATATTAATTTTTCCTGTGTCTTTATAGGTGTTCGGCATGCTCTTGTAATTATATAATAGTTTCCTTTTTCTTTTTTAGATTCTATTTTTGCGATTATACAGTAATTTAATCTTTCTTTCCTAAATTTTATTTCATTTGTTATTTCTTCTATTTCTTTTAGTAATTGTTGTTTGTATTTTTCGTTGTTATTTATGTTAATTTTTTCTTCTTCAGACATTTTATATATTTATATTCTGTTCCTGAGATTAGATCTATTAGGTGTTCAAGTCTATTTTTATTTGTTTTATTTAAGCTTAGCTGTTTATATTCGGGATATAGTACTTTTAGCTGATTTTTTAATTTTTTAGCTTTTTTCTGAATATGTCCTTTTCTTGGCTTCTGTAATTCTTTATTCATTAATCCTGTGTAAACATTTTATTATAATATTCAATTTTTAATGGTTCTAATTTCTGTAACTCCTTTATACATTCGAATGCATATTCTAAGTATTCCAGATTACTATTTTTCATATATTCCCTTATATTATCTTCCAATAGGAGCTTTGTTAATCTTATACTTTCCATAGTAGATAACCAATATTCCATATATTCATAGTTTATCATTTTTAATCTAAATTTTTATCTAATTTTTTAATTTCTTTTATAGTCATCTCCGTCCAATCTTGGTTAATTAACTTCATAGTTTCTTCTAATTCTATTACTTCTTCTAATATCTGAAACAATATTTTTATTATGCAAAAGATAAGTAGTTCATATCGGTGATTCATTCCTGATAGGTCTGAATTCATTTTATGAATTTTTCTAAACATGGTATTCCTTTTAATCTCCTTAGGCATTATTTAAAATTATCTAATTCTTATATCGTTATTCTGAAGTTATCCTTTTGGGTCATTACTATGCGTTTTCAGTTATGATTAGTTACCCTAACAATGACTTCAACTTCGTGTACTCCCCTAAAACGGCTCTCCTGGCCTAACCGGTTTCCACATTAGGATGTCTTAGTCTGGGCATACTTATTCATAACTTACTAAACACGTACATAGCAAACTTAATCAGGCATTCATAAAAACGATATAACAAGAAGATATTAATAAATAATACATAGCAGACATATTATACTTACGAAAGGGAAAAATAGAAGCAAAACATTATGGAATAAAAGATTAAATAAAAACTGGACACCTAGAAAAAATATAGAACAATATAATTTCCTAGACTTAGATTGTGTTGCAGATACAAATAAAACAATTCAGCTATGGATAGGATATATTTCAAAACAGTTAATAGATAACAAAATATTAATAGCAGATGCCCCTGGATACATAGAACGAACATTAATAGGAACAACAAAATATGCGAAGCCAGATATGTAAAGTTTTTTGTTTTGTAGAAGACAGATGTATCTTTTTAGAAAGTCCTAAAGTAAATAATAGAGGACGATAGGATTTTTTGTTTTTGTACAAAAGTCATAAAGCATACAGTAGAGGGCGGCTACTTTTAGCAAGAAAGTCGCAAAATAAATAGTGAAAGTTGTCGGCCACTAGTCGCTATCCATGAACAGTAAAGGTCGTTCATGAACAGCAAAGGCCAGTTGTAAATGTTTGTAAATTTTTTTATAAATAGAACCTCAGACGGAAGCCAAAGGCATCCGCAATCCCGCATATTCTCTCTCAACTCTCACTTCCGCACCCCTACCCCCAAATTGGTATCACTTACTAAACACGTACATAGCAAACTTAATCAGGCATTCATAAAAACGATATAACAAGAAGATATTAATAAATAATACTTAGCAGATTATCAGGAATACAGCAGTTTAGTTATTCATAATGATGAATAAACATACCTCAGTTTGTAACTTTGCATTATTGCTAGATTTTTCCATTGGATTATATTTTTAGAGTAGATTGTTTTTATTTTTTTATTTTTTAGCTCTGATACCAATTTGGGGGTAGGGGTGCGGAAGTGAGAGTTGAGAGAGAATATGCGGGATTGCGGATGCCTTTGATTTGGGGGTAGGGGTGCGGAAGTGAGAGTTGAGAGAGAATATGCGGGATTGCGGATGCCTTTGGCTTCCGTCTGAGTTTCTATTTATAGACAAAATTTACAATCGATTTTTTACAATTGGCTCTTCCTGTTCATGAATGACCCCTACTATTCATGAATAGTTGGCCGACACCTTTACTATTTACTTTGCGACTTTTCTGCTAAAGTAGCCGCCCTCTACTGTACACTTTAAGACTTTCTATACAAAAACAAAAAACTTTGTCTGTCCATTATTTTGGACGACTCTTTACATAACAAAACAAAAAACTTTAAAAACATATCTGCTGCTTTCTTTATCTGATCTTCTGGTATGTCATTTTCTTCTATCTAAGCCGCTGCTTTTTCTTTTTTCGTCCTTATTTCATTCCAGCTGTACATCGGGTATTTTGTCGTCATTTTCACCATGACACTTGGAACAATGGTGATCTGGGTATTTTTGTCCTACCGTTTTGCAGTATCTTGTTAGTAGAGCTGGAGAAATATAGTTTCTTCGTATAGCTCTTGTTGTAGGTATTTCTTCTGGTTTAAGCAGACTGAGTATCCACTGGCGTAATTCTTCCATATCTGCTTCTTTATGTTCTCTGGAGTTTGCATATATCATTGTTTGATCTCTTGAATAGTAGCTCCAGATAGAATTTCCGTTTAAGAAATTATTGGCTAGTTCGCTTAGTATCGTAGCTAGACCAATAATTCTTTTGTTGGCGTAGAATTCCGGTATGTCTGTACTTTTTATCTCTTCCTGTTGGTCTATCTTTTCCGGTATAATCATTTCTCTCGTTAGTCCTATTTTCACCACTTGGATAATTGGTTTTATTTCGTCAAATAATATCTCAGCAGGTGCTGCATATATTTTAATGTAGAAAAATGTTCCTTTCGTTATTCTTTTATATGTCATAAATGCCTTGTGTAGCTCTGGTATGGTTGCTATCTCGTCTCCTGTTTTGGTATATACTGTTCCGAGTAGTCCATAGTTGTAACATGTTTTTACTAGGTTGGCGTTGGTATTTGGTTGTGCTACTAGCTTGTTGTACCCTTGTAGATATTGGGTGACATAATCTTCTTCTGGATTCTGGGTATTTATAGATTGTGGGTTTCTGTTTAGGAAGGTTTGTATTTTGTGGATGTTTTGTATGTAGGTATTGGCTATATGGTTATAGGTTTGTTTAGTTTGGTTCAGACTTTCCTTGTATGTGCTGGTTTGTGGAATAGATGGTATATTTTTCATTGTGAATTGTTTATCGAATAGCTGTTTCCTTATAATATCTCTTCTTTCCTTAGGTCCTGAAGTACCTGCAACTGCACTAGGTGAAATGTTAGCTTGGGTTTTATGGAGTTTCCCAACGTCTCCTTTTAGCTCTGGAAGTTTTTCGTCTTCCGATCGACGTAGCTCCGCGTTTTTTGAGTCACGCTGCTGACTATTAGCTTTGCTTTTCAGCTGCTGTATATCTTTCTCCATACTTTCCACTTTTTTGCAAAGTGTAGTTAGGAGTCCGAGTATTTGCTCCATTTTACCTTCGTCAGGTTTTGTATCTTGAGATGTAATCTGCAATTGTATTCTTTTCAGTTTTGATAACTTCAATTGTAAATGAGAAGTTTAATATATTTAATACCAATCTCCTTATTTCCTTTGTTGTTACAGAATCTTGTACTTTCTTAGTTATCCACCATTTTACTTGTGTATTATCTGTTCTAACAATAAATTTGTTATAAACAATATATGGTTCGAATGCAAGCAAACATTTATATAATGCAAATAATTCTTTTCTGTTTATCTCCCATTTAATTTGTGGTTCTGTATATGATCCTGAATGGTATCTACAATGGTGTTCTATTTTTTCATTTTCATATTTATATTTTAATACTCCTCCATAGCTATGATTGCTAGAATCTGATTCTACTATGTAAGTGAATTTTTTGTTTTCATCTGGAAAATATAATTTTGGTAGTTCTTTACACATTTCTTTTATCTTTTTTATATATTTTTTGTCTTTTTCATCAAAGTAATATTCTATATCCTTTTTTAGTTTCCTTTGTAATGGTTTTAGATTTTCTGCTAATTTTGGTACATATTCCCTTACTTGGTTAACTAGTCCTAAAAAGGATTGTAATTTTTTCTTAGTATCTAATAATTCTTCAGAATCTATTATCTTCTGTACTATGTGCGTTTGCATTTTTACTCCATTTTTGTCTATTTGTATACCTAAAAATTCTATTTGGTTTTTTAGTATTTCGGCTTTTTCTTTGCTTAAAGTTATTCCTGATATTTCTACTATATGTATGAATTTTTCTAGTAATCTTATATGTTCTTCTTTTGTTTTTGAATAAAGTAATATGTCGTCTATGTATACTATACAGTTTTCTAGTTGGTTAAAATAATTATCCATGAAGTGTTGATATCTACCTGGTGCATTTTTATATCCAAAGGGTAATACATTCCATTCGTAAAATCCTTGGGGTACGGTAAATGCTGTTAGTTGTTTTGATTCTTCTTCTAGTTTTAAGTGGTAAAATCCTGATTTACAGTCAAATTTACTAAAATAGTTATATCCTTGTATTTGTCTTATTTTTAATATTTTGTTTGGTATTGGGTAATTATATGTTTTAGTTTTTGCATTTAGATTTCTGTAATCTATTACCATTCTGCTTTTCTTTCTTTTTTGTTCATTATGTTTGTTTACTATAAATGCCGGGCTGTTATGTTTACTGTTACTTTCTCGTATATAATTATTTTCTAGTAATTCTCTTATATGCATTTGGAATTCTTTTTGATCTTCGAAAATATATCTTAGTGGTTTCTGCGTTATTATACTATTTTCATCTATTAATTCGATTTTTACTTTTGTTTTATGTTTTTTCCATCCTTGTAATGGATTTTCATTATATAATGATTTCAATTTATCTTGTAATATTTGTTCTTTATCAATTGTAAATATTATCATTTCGATTTTTTGATCGTTAGTTGTTATATTTTCTAATTTTTGAGTAATCTTTTCACTTCCTTTAATCCATGGTGTGTTTTTTCTTATTTTGTTATTTACTCTTTTTGCTCCTATTTTCTTATTACACGGGGTAGTGAACCACCAACGTGTTTTTGTTATAGTATGTGGGTATAGTTTTTCTAAAAATGGCATTCCTAATAGTATATCTCTATTTGTGAATTCATAACTATACATTTCTTCTATTATTAGTAGTTTATCCCATATCTGTGCTTTTATATTTTTAGCTTTGTGTGTTATCATACTTCCTTCATTGTTAAATCTAGTAACTATAAGTGGTGATTTTAATTTTTCCCATTTATCTTCTGGTAAGCAGTTGTGTTTACACATATTTGCTCCTGCTCCTGTATCTACCATAGGTGTATAATATCTGTTGTAATATCCTTCCACTATTATTTTCATTAGTATATAGATTTTTGTCATTCTTTCATATTAAAGTCCTTTTAATGATTATCTTTTTATTTTCGTAATGTATTATTAGCTGTTTTTCGTCTATATTATAAGGTTTTACTGTTTCCAGCCATTTTATTCCTAAAGTTATATTGTCTTTTCCTTGATATATTTTGAATTTTATTTTTATTGGTATTCCTCCAATAATTAATTCTTGTTCTGTACTTTGTTCCATATTTGTTAATATTCCAGGTAATTCTGTATTTATATTTTCGTTTTTTGTAATTTCTTCTTCTTTTATTAGTTCTCTTGTGACATAACTTTCATTTTGTCCTGTATCTATTTTTATTAAATATTTTCGTTGATTTAATATTCCTGTTATATAGTATTGGTAAGGTTGTATTTCATCCATTCTTTGTTCTAGTAATTTAGGTTGTATTTCATATTCTATTCTTCTTGAAGTACTATTTCTAGATGACGATGGTGTATCATAGTTTATTCTTTTTGATGTGCTTAGTCTTTCTTTTACTATTTCTAGATCCTCCTCAATATCCATATCTTTGTAGCTATAATCATTATTATCAATAACATTAATTATTTTATCAAAAGGGTTTTCTATTTTAATTCTTTGAATTTTATTTTTAGCTGTTATCTTATGCTTTGTAGTTAATACATATAAGTTTTTACATCTTGCTGTAAATATTTTACTACCTGGAGCCAGTTCTATTCCTGACATTTTCCAGTATAGTACTAGAGATTTATCTATATTTCTGTCATCTAATGCTACTGAGTAGTTGGCACTTATAATAAATTTAAACTTTTGATATATTAAGTTTCCTCTAACTGCGCTTATTATACTTTTTTCTATTGGGTGGATTATTCTGTCATCTGCTAAATATAGCTCAATTGGTGTATCTATTCCTTCTCTAAAACATGCTTTTATAAGTATTTCTGTTGCTCCTAGGTGTACGTATTTTATTGGATTTCTAGCTTTTATTTCTTGGATTTCCTTGTTTATTATCTTCTTATTTATAATAGGTATTTTAGCTTTTCCTTGGGTGTATTTGCAGTCTATTATATGTTCTTTTTGGCTTACTACGTAGTATTCTTCTTGTCTTATTTTAAAGAAATTTCTTAATTTAGGTATTTCCAAAATTTTGTCTACACTTAAATCTAATTCTTTTCCTTTTATTTGTTCGAACATGTTGTTGTCAAATATTATTTCTTGTTCTGAGCTTTCTTTATCTTGATATTCTTCTTTACTTATAATCCTTATATCTGTTTCAGTCATTATCTGTTTCGCATTCGTTTGTCTCATTTTCATTATCTGTTTTTTCATATTCTGTTAATTCGTATATACTATCTTCATCACTTAGATTATAGTCTATATAATCTATTTGTTTATATTTTTCATCTTCGATTATTATTTCTACTTCTGAAATTTGTTTTTTATTTACATTTTTAGGTACTCTACAGTCTCTAGCTAAATGTCCTAATTTGCCACAATTGTAGCATTTCCATTCTGATATATTTTTCTTAGCTCTGTGAGGTCTCTTTTGTTTGTAATTTTTTATATAGTATCTTTTTCTTGGTTTTTATACTTGTATTTGGTTCTAAATGGTCTGTATTTTTTAATTCTTTTCTTGTATTTATTTGTGCATCCAAATTGTGGTGCGGTTCTAGTTGTACAACATGCTAAGTTTTTTACTAATATTTTTTCCATTTTCATGTCTTCCTTATGTTTTTCACATAATTCTGTAAACCATTTTTGTAGAAATTTTATTCTGGATCCTAATGTATCTATTAGTCCTGATTCTTGCCAGTCTTTAGTTATTTTTGAACTAAACGGTTCTGGTAATTTTGTATAGTATAATTTCCTTATTTCTCTGCTTTCTTCATTTGTATATAATCCTTTATAATAATATTCTTTAAATGCGCATGTATATTCATCCATATAACTCATTTTACATATGCTTAATTTATTCATTAGATTTCTGTTTAGTTCTTTATCTTTTTGCCGTTCTTCTATTTCGGTAGTCATACTACTAAATTCATTTCTTATTGCCATTTCGTATTTGGTTAATATATCTATAGATGTTGTTGCTGGTTCATTATTAATTTTCTTATTATTTCTTAATGTTTCTAAACTTTCTGGTGATAAATTTTGTAGCCATATTTTTGTTGTTCCTATTAATGTTCTTTCTATATATCCAGGGGCGTCTGTTATTAATATTTTATTATCTATTAATTGTTTTGAAATATATCATATCCATAATTGGATTGTTTTATTTGTGTCTGCTACACAATCTAAGTCTAAGAAATTATATTGTTCTATATTTTGTCTAGGTGTCCAGTTTTTATTTAATCTTTTATTCCATAATGTTTTACTTCTATTTTTCCTTTCGTAAGTATAATAGGTTGGACTAATATTTGGTCTTCTTGGACTTCTAGTTCCTGATGTACTAGGTTTTTCGTCTATGTCTTCTACATTAATTTCTATGTTATCTTCCTTTTCTATTAGATTAGTATAAGTTTCTGATGTTTCTGAATATTGATCTAGGTTTTCTTCATCATTTTGCTCACTTATGTCGTCTATTCCTATTTTAGGCTGATTTTCTACTGTACCTGATTCTTCTAATAATATTTTAAATTTTTCTATTTCTTCTGTAAGTCTTAATTCTTCACGTTGTTTTTCTTTTGCTTTTAATTTTTCTTCATATAATTGTTTAAGTTTCTCTAGTTCTTTTTCTAGCTCTTGGATTCTCGTGTCTTTTTCTTCTTTAATTTGCTGAACTTCTATTTGTGCTTGTTTTTTAATTTTTTCTATTTCTTTTTTCCTGTCTATTTCCTCGTTTTCTTTATTAATCCTTACCATAGCTGTTAAGCTATCTTCTAGTTTTGCTGATTCTTTTTCTAACATTAAATATAATTGGTCTCCTATCTTTTTAAATCTTCTTCCTAAATTTGAGTGTACAATTTTTATTTCTAATCCATTTTGGCTTATATATTTTTCTTCTTCTATAACATATTCTTCCTTGTTCATTGTAAATCGTGTTGTAATTTATATTTTAATAGTTGTAATTGTAATCTTAGATGGGATATTAATTTTTCCTGTGTCTTTATAGGTGTTCGGCATGCTCTTGTAATTATATAATAGTTTCCTTTTTCTTTTTTAGATTCTATTTTTGCGATTATACAGTAATTTAATCTTTCTTTCCTAAATTTTATTTCATTTGTTATTTCTTCTATTTCTTTTAATAATTGTTGTTTGTATTTTTCGTTGTTATTTATGTTAATTTTTTCTTCTTCAGACATTTTATATATTTATATTCTGTTTCTGAGATTAGATCTATTAGGTGTTCAAGTCTATTTTTATTTGTTTTATTTAAGCTTAGCTGTTTATATTCGGGATATAGTACTTTTAGCTGATTTTTTAATTTTTTAGCTTTTTTCTGAATATGTCCTTTTCTTGGCTTCTGTAATTCTTTATTCATTAATCCTGTGTAAACATTTTATTATAATATTCAATTTTTAATGGTTCTAATTTCTGTAACTCCTTTATACATTCGAATGCATATTCTAAGTATTCCAGGTTACTATTTTTCATATATTCCCTTATATTATCTTCCAATAGGAGCTTTGTTAATCTTATACTTTCCATAGTAGATAACCAATATTCCATATATTCATAGTTTATCATTTTTAATCTAAATTTTTATCTAATTTTTTAATTTCTTCTATAGTCATCTCCGTCCAATCTTGGTTAATTAACTTCATAGTTTCTTCTAATTCTATTACTTCTTCTAATATCTGAAACAATATTTTTATTATGCAAAAGATAAGTAGTTCATATCTGTGATTCATTCCTGATAGGTCTGAATTCATTTTATGAATTTTTCTAAACATGGTATTCCTTTTAATCTCCTTAGGCATTATTTAAAATTATCTAATTCTTATATCGTTATTTTGAATTATCCTTTTGGGTCATTACTATGCGTTTTCAGTTATGATTAGTTACCCTAACAATGACTTCAACTTCGTGTACTCCCCTAAAACGGCTCTCCTGGCCTAACCGGTTTCCACATTAGGATGTCTTAGTCTGGGCATACTTATTCATAACTTACTAAACACGTACATAGCAAACTTAATCAGGCATTCATAAAAACGATATAACAAGAAGATATTAATAAATAATACTTAGCAGATTATCAGGAATACAGCAGTTTAGTTATTCATAATGATGAATAAACATACCTCAGTTTGTAACTTTGCATTATTGCTAGATTTTTCCATTGGATTATATTTTTAGAGTAGATTGTTTTTGTTTTTTTATTTTTTAGCTCCGATACCAATTTGGGGGTAGGGGTGCGGAAGTGAGAGTTGAGAGAGAATATGCGGGATTGCGGATGCCTTTGGCTTCCGTCTGAGTTTCTATTTATAGACAAAATTTACAATCGACTTTTTACAATTGGCTCTTCCTGTTCATGAATGACCCCTACTATTCATGAATAGTTGGCCTGATACCAATTTGGGGGTAGGGGTGTGGAAGTGAGAGTTGAGAGAGAATATGCGGGATTGCGGATGCCTTTGGCTTCCGTCTGAGGTTCTATTTATAACAAAATTTACAAACATTTACAACTGGCCTTTGTTGTTCATGAACGACCTTTACTGTTCATGGATAGCGACTAGTGGCTGACAACTTTCACTATTTATTTTGCGACTTTCTTGCTAAAAGTAGCCGCCCTCTACTGTATGCTTTATGACTTTTGTACAAAAACAAAAAATCCTACCGTCCTCTATTATTTACTTTAGGACTTTCTAAAAAGAAGCAAAAAACTTTACTTTACATCTGTCTTCTACAAAACAAAAAACTTTACATATCTGGCTTCGCATATTTTGTTGGCCGACACTTTTTGGTTGTTGGCCGACACCTTTTTCTGCTATCTTCTTCTTTTCATCTTCTTCTTTTGTCGTTTTTCCTTTATCTGGTTTCTGCATATGTTTTTCATTTCAGCCGTTGGATTTATTCCAACTGCACATCTGGTATCTGGTCATTGTCTTCACCATGGCACTTGGTGCAGTGGTGATCTGGGTACTTTTGACCAATAGTTTTACAATATCTTGTTAGTAATGCCGGGGAGATGAAGTTCTTCCTTATAGCTCTGGTTGTAGGTTGTTGTTCTGGTTTCAGTAGACTTATTATCCACTGCCTTAACTCTTCCATATCTGCTTCTTTGTACTCTTTGGAGTTGGCGTAGATAATTGTGTTATCTCTTGAATAATAGTTCCATACTGAATTTCCATTTAGATAGTTGTTTGCTAGTTCGCTTAGTATAGTTGCAAGTCCTATTATCCTCTTGTTAGAGTAGAACTCGGGTATCTCTTCTTGTGATATCTCGTTCTGTTGTTCTATCTTTTCGGGGATTATCATCTCCTTTGTAAGTCCTATTTTTACTACCTGTATTATTGGTTTTATTTCGTCATGTAGTATCTCTGCAGGTGCTGAATATATTTTTACATAGAAAAATGTTCCTTTAGTAATTCTTTTGTATGTTGTGAAGGCCTTATGTACTTCGGGTATCATTGCTATCTCGTCTCCTGTTGCTGTGTATACGGTGTTGAGTAACCCGTAATCATAGCAAGTTCTGACTAGATTAGCATTGGTCTTAGGTTGTGCAATTAGCTTATTATATCCTTGGAGGTGTTGGGTTATATAGTCTTCGGCGGGATTGTTTGTATTTGTAGATCTTGGATTTTTGTTTAGGTAGGTTTGGATTCTATGGATGTTTTGTATATATCTGTTGGCTATGTGGTTATATGTTTGTTTGGTTTGGTTCAAGCTTTCTTTGTAGGTGGTTGTTTGTGGTGGTGGAATGGATGGTATATTTTTCTTTGGTGTAAATGGTTTATCAAATAGCTGCTTTCTGATTATGTCCCTTCTTTCTTTAGGTCCTGAAGTACCTGCAATTGAAGTAGATGGATTGTTAGTTTGGGTTTTAAGGAGTTTCCCAACGTCTCCTTTTAGCTCTGGAAGTTTTTCGTCTTCCGATCGATGTAGCTCCGCGTTTTTTGAGTCACGCTGCTGACTATTAGCTTTGCTTTTCAGCTACTGTATATCTTCCTCCATACTTTCCACTTTTTTGCAAAGTGTAGTTAGGAGTCCGAGTATTTGCTCCATTTTACCTTCGTCAGGTTTTGTATCTTGAGATTTAATCTGCAATTGTATTCTTTTCAGTTTTGATAACTTTAATTGTAAATGAGAAGTTTAATATATTTAATACCAATCTCCTTATTTCCTTTGTTGTTACAGAATCTTGTACTTTCTTAGTTATCCACCATTTTACTTGTGTATTATCTGTTCTAACAATAAATTTGTTATAAACAATATATGGTTCGAATGCAAGCAAACATTTATATAATGCAAATAATTCTTTTCTGTTTATCTCCCATTTAATTTGTGGTTCTGTATATGATCCTGAATGGTATCTACAATGTTGTTCTATTTTTTCATTTTCATATTTATATTTTAATACTCCTCCATAGCTATGATTGCTAGAATCTGATTCTACTATGTAAGTGAATTTTTAGTTTTCATCTGGAAAATATAATTTTGGTAGTTCTTTACACATTTCTTTTATCTTTTTTATATATTTTTTGTCTTTTTCATCAAAGTAATATTCTATATCCTTTTTTAGTTTCCTTTGTAATGGTTTTAGATTTTCTGCTAATTTTGGTACATATTCCCTTACTTGGTTAACTAGTCCTAAAAAGGATTGTAATTTTTTCTTAGTATCTAATAATTCTTCAGAATCTATTATCTTCTGTACTATGTGCGTTTGCATTTTTACTCCATTTTTGTCTATTTGTATACCTAAAAATTCTATTTGGTTTTTTAGTATTTCGGCTTTTTCTTTGCTTAAACTTATTCCTGATATTTCTACTATATGTATGAATTTTTCTAGTAATCTTATATGTTCCTCTTTTGTTCTTGAATAAAGTAATATGTCGTCTATGTATACTATACAGTTTTCTAGTTGGTTAAAATAATTATCCATAAAGTGTTGATATCTACCTGGTGCATTTTTATATCCAAAGGGTAATACATTCCATTCGTAAAATCCTTGGGGTACGGTAAATGCTGTTAGTTGTTTTGATTCTTCTTCTAGTTTTAAGTGGTAAAATCCTGATTTACAGTCAAATTTACTAAAATAGTTATATCCTTGTATTTGTCTTATTTTTAATATTTTGTTTGGTATTGGGTAATTATATGTTTTAGTTTTTGCATTTAGATTTCTGTAATCTATTACTATTCTGCTTTTCTTTCTTTTTTGTTCATTATGTTTGTTTACTATAAATGCCGGGCTGTTATGTTTACTGTTACTTTCTCGTATATAATTATTTTCTAGTAATTCTCTTATATGCATTTGGAATTCTTTTTGATCTTCGAAATTATATCTTAGTGGTTTCTGCGTTATTATACTATTTTCATCTATTAATTCGATTTTTACTTTTGTTTTATGTTTTTCCCATCCTTGTAATGGATTTTCATTATATAATGATTTCAATTTATCTTGTAATATTTGTTCTTTATCAATTGTAAGTATTATCATTTCGATTTTTTGATCGTTAGTTGTTATATTTTCTAATTTTTGAGTAATTTTTTCACTTCCTTTAATCCATGGTGTGTTTTTTCTTATTTTGTTATTACTCTTTTTGCTCCTATTTTCTTATTACACGGGGTAGTGAACCACCAATGTGTTTTTGTTATAGTATGTGGGTATAGTTTTTCTAAAAATGGCATTCCTAATAGTATATCTCTATTTGGGAATTCATAACTATACATTTCTTCTATTATTAGTATTTTATCCCATATCTGTGCTTTTATATTTTTAGCTTTGTGTGTTATCATACTTCCTTCATTGTTAAATCCAGTAACTATAAGTGGTGACTTTAATTTTTCCCATTTATCTTCTGGTAAGCAGTTGTGTTTACACATATTTGCTCCTGCTCCTGTATCTACCATAGGTGTATAATATCTGTTGTAATATCCTTCCACTATTATTTTCATTAGTATATAGATTTTTGTCATTCTTTCATATTAAAGTCCTTTTAATGATTATCTTTTTATTTTCGTAATGTATTATTAGCTGTTTTTCGTCTATATTATAAGGTTTTACTGTTTCCAGCCATTTTATTCCTAAAGTTATATTGTCTTTTCCTTGATATATTTTGAATTTTATTTTTATTGGTATTCCTCCAATAATTAATTCTTGTTCTGTACTTTGTTTCATATTTGTTAATATTCCAGGTAATTCTGTATTTATATTTTCGTTTTTTGTAATTTCTTCTTCTTTTATTAGTTCTCTTGTGACATAACTTTCGTTTTGTCCTGTATCTATATTTATTAAATATTTTCGTTGATTTAATATTCCTGTTATATAGTATTGGTAAGGTTGTATTTCATCCATTCTTTGTTCTAGTAATTTAGGTTGTATTTCATATTCTATTCTTCTTGAAGTACTATTTCTAGATGACGATGGTGTATCATAGTTTATTCTTTTTGATGTGCTTAGTCTTTCTTTTACTATTTCTAGATCCTCCTCAATATCCATATCTTTGTAGCTATAATCATTATTATCAATAACATTAATTATTTTATCAAAAGGGTTTTCTATTTTAATTCTTTGAATTTTATTTTTAGCTGTTATCTTATGCTTTGTAGTTAATACATATAAGTTTTTACATCTTGCTGTAAATATTTTACTACCTGGAGCCAGTTCTATTCCTGACATTTTCCAGTATAGTACTAGAGATTTATCTATATTTCTTTCATCTAATGCTACTGAGTAGTTGGCACTTATAATAAATTTAAACTTTTGATATATTAAGTTTCCTCTAACTGCGCTTATTATACTTTTTTCTATTGGGTGGATTATTCTGTCATCTGCTAAATATAGCTCAATTGGTGTATCTATTCCTTCTCTAAAACATGCTTTTATAAGTATTTCTGTTGCTCCTAGGTGTACGTATTTTATTGGATTTCTAGCTTTTATTTCTTGGATTTCCTTGTTTATTATCTTCTTATTTATAATAGGTATTTTAGCTTTTCCTTGGGTGTATTTGCAGTCTATTATATGTTCTTTTTGGCTTACTACGTAGTATTCTTCTTGTCTTATTTTAAAGAAATTTCTTAATTTAGGTATTTCCAAAATTTTGTCTACACTTAAATCTAATTCTTTTCCTTTTATTTGTTCGAACATGTTGTTGTCAAATATTATTTTTTATTCACTTACATAGTAGAATCAGATTCTAGCAATCATAGCTATGGAGGAGTATTAAAATATAAATATGAAAATGAAAAAATAGAACACCATTGTAGATACCATTCAGGATCATATACAGAACCACAAATTAAATGGGAGATAAACAGAAAAGCTGTTCATGAACGACCTTTACTGTTCATGGATAGCGACTAGTGGCCGACAACTTTCACTATTTATTTTGCGACTTTCTTGCTAAAAGTAGCCGCCCTCTACTGTATGCTTTATGACTTTTGTACAAAAACAAAAAATTCCTATCGTCCTCTATTATTTACTTTAGGACTTTCTAAAAAGAAGCAAAAAACTCTACCCCGTGTAATAAGAAAATAGGAGCAAAAAGAGTAAATAACAAAATAAGAAAAAACACACCATGGATTAAAGGAAGTGAAAAAATTACTCAAAAATTAGAAAATATAACAACTAACGATCAAAAAATTGAAATGATAATATTTACAATTGATAAAGAACAAATATTACAAGATAAATTGAAATCATTATATAATGAAAATCCATTACAAGGATGGGAAAAACATAAAACAAAAGTAAAAATCGAATTAATAGATGAAAATAGTATAATAACGCAGAAACCACTAAGATATAATTTCGAAGATCAAAAAGAATTCCAAATGCATATAAGAGAATTACTAATTATTGGAGGAATACCAATAAAAATAAAATTCAAAATATATCAAGGAAAAGACAATATAACTTTAAGAATAAAATGGCTGGAAACAGTAAAACCTTATAATATAGACGAAAAACAACTAATAATACATTACAAAAATAAAAAGATAATCATTAAAAGGACTTTAATATGAAAGAATGACAAAAATCTATATACTAATGAAAATAATAGTGGAAGGATATTACAACAGATATTATACACCTATGGTAGATACAGGAGCAGGAGCAAATATGTGTAAACATAACTGCTTACCAGAAGATAAATGGGAAAAATTAAAATCACCACTTATAGTTACTGGATTTAACAATGAAGGAAGTATGATAACACACAAAGCTAAAAATATAAAAGCACAGATATGGGATAAGATATTAATAATAGAAGAAATGTATAGTTATGAATTCACTAATAGAGATATACTATTAGGAATGCCATTTTTAGAAAAACTATATCTAGTTGTACAACATGCTAAGTTTTTTACTAATATTTTTTCCATTTTCATGTCTTCCTTATGTTTTTCACATAATTCTATAAACCATTTTTGTAGAAATTTTATTCTGGATCCTAATGTATCTACTTCTGAAATTTGTTTTTTATTTACATTTTTAGGTACTCTACAGTCTCTAGCTAAATGTCCCCCCGGCATTACTAACAAGATATTGTAAAACTATTGGTCAAAAGTACCCAGATCACCACTGCACCAAGTGCCATGGTGAAGACAATGACCAGATACCAGATGTGCAGTTGGAATAAATCCAACGGCTGAAATGAAAAACATATGCAGAAACCAGATAAAGGAAAAACGACAAAAGAAGAAGATGAAAAGAAGAAGATAGGAGAAAAAGGTGTCGGCCAACAACCAAAAAGTGTCGGCCAACAAAATATGCGAAGCCAGATATGTAAAGTTTTTTGTTTTGTAGAAGACAGATGTAAAGTAAAGTTTTTTGCTTCTTTTTAGAAAGTCCTAAAGTAAATAATAGAGGACGATAGGATTTTTTGTTTTTATACAAAAGTCATAAAGCATACAGTAGAGGGCGACTACTTTTAGCAAGAAAGTCGCAAAATAAATAGTGAAAGTTGTCGGCCACTAGTCGCCATCCATGAACAATAAAGGTCGTTCATGAACAGCAAAGGCCAATTGTAAATGTTTGTAAATTTTGTTATGAATAGAACCTCAGACGGAAGTCAAAGGCATCCGCAATCCCGCATATTCTCTCTCAACTCTCACTTCCGCACCCCTACCCCCAAATTGGTATCAGAGCTATAAGATTAAAAATAAAAACAATCTACTTTAAAAATATAATCCAATGGAAAAATCTAGCAATAATGCAAAGTTACAAACTGAGGTATGTTTATTCATCATTATGAATAACTAAACTGCTGTATTCCTGATAATCTGCTAAGTATTATTTATTAATATCTTCTTGTTATATCGTTTTTATGAATGCCTGATTAAGTTTGCTATGTACGTGTTTAGTAAGTTATGAATAAGTATGCCCAGACTAAGACATCCTAATGTGGAAACCGGTTAGGCCAGGAGAGCCGTTTTAGAGATTACACGAAGTTGAAGTCATTGTTAGGGTAACTAATCATAACTGAAAACGCATAGTAATGACCCAAAAGGATAACTTCAGAATAACGATATAAGAATTATATAATTTTAAATAATGCCTAAGGAGATTAAAAGGAATACCATGTTTAGAAAAATTCATAAAATGAATTCAGACCTATCAGGAATGAATCACAGATATGAACTACTTATCTTTTGCATAATAAAAATATTGTTTCAGATATTAGAAGAAGTAATAGAATTAGAAGAAACTATGAAGTTAATTAACCAAGATTGGACGGAGATGACTATAGAAGAAATTAAAAAATTAGATAAAAATTTAGATTAAAAATGATAAACTATGAATATATGGAATATTGGTTATCTACTATGGAAAGTATAAGATTAACAAAGCTCCTATTGGAAGATAATATAAGGGAATATATGAAAAATAGTACTCTGGAATACTTAGAATATGCATTCGAATGTATAAAGGAGTTACAGAAATTAGAACCATTAAAAATTGAATATTATAATAAAATGTTTTCACAGGATTAATGAATAAAGAATTACAGAAGCCAAGAAAAGGACATATTCAGAAAAAAGCTAAAAAATTAAAAAATCAGCTAAAAGTACTATATCCCGAATATAAACAGCTAAGCTTAAATAAAACAAATTAAAATAGACTTGAACACCTAATAGATCTAATCTCAGAAACAGAATATAAATATATAAAATGTCTGAAGAAGAAAAAATTAACATAAATAACAACGAAAAATACAAACAACAATTATTAAAAGAAATAGAAGAAATAACAAATGAAATAAAATTTAGGAAAGAAAGATTAAATTACTGTATAATCGCAGAAATAGAATCTAAAAAAGAAAAAGGAAACTATTATATAATTACAAGAGCATGCCGAACACCTATAAAGACACAGGAAAAATTAATATCCCATCTAAGATTACAATTACAACTATTAAAATATAAATTACAACACGATTTACAATGAACAAGGAAGAATATGTTATAGAAGAAGAAAAATATATAAGCCAAAATGGATTAGAAATAAAAATTGTACACTCAAATTTAGGAAGAAGATTTAAAAAGATAGGAGACCAATTATATTTAATGTTAGAAAAAGAATCAGCAAAACTAGAAGATAGCTTAACAGCTATGGTAAGGATTAATAAAGAAAACGAGGAAATAGACAGGAAAAAAGAAATAGAAAAAATTAAAAAACAAGCACAAATAGAAGTTCAGCAAATTAAAGAAGAAAAAGACACGAGAATCCAAGAGCTAGAAAAAGAACTAGAGAAACTTAAACAATTATATGAAGAAAAATTAAAAGCAAAAGAAAAACAACGTGAAGAATTAAGACTTACAGAAGAAATAGAAAAATTTAAAATATTATTAGAAGAATCAGGTACAGTAGAAAATCAGCCTAAAATAGGAATAGACGACATAAGTGAGCAAAATGATGAAGAAAACCTAGATCAATATTCAGAAACATCAGAAACTTATACTAATCTAATAGAAAAGGAAGATAACATAGAAATTAATGTAGAAGACATAGACGAAAAACCTAGTACATCAGGAACTAGAAGTCCAAGAAGACCAAATATTAGTCCAACCTATTATACTTACGAAAGGAAAAATAGAAGTAAAACATTATGGAATAAAAGATTAAATAAAAACTGGACACCTAGACAAAATATAGAACAATATAATTTCTTAGACTTAGATTGTGTAGCAGACACAAATAAAACAATCCAATTATGGATATGATATATTTCAAAACAATTAATAGATAATAAAATATTAATAACAGACGCCCCTGGATATATAGAAAGAACATTAATAGGAACAACAAAAATATGGCTACAAAATTTATCACCAGAAAGTTTAGAAACATTAAGAAATAATAAGAAAATTAATAATGAACCAGCAACAACATCTATAGATATATTAACCAAATACGAAATGGCAATAAGAAATGAATTTAGTAGTATGACTACCGAAATAGAAGAACGGCAAAAAGATAAAGAACTAAACAGAAATCTAATGAATAAATTAAGCATATGTAAAATGAGTTATATGGATGAATATACATGCGCATTTAAAGAATATTATTATAAAGGATTATATACAAATGAAGAAAGCAGAGAAATAAGGAAATTATACTATACAAAATTACCAGAACCGTTTAGTTCAAAAATAACTAAAGACTGGCAAGAATCAGGACTAATAGATACACTAGGATCTAGAATAAAATTTATACAAAAATGGTTTACAGAATTATGTGAAAAACATAAGGAAGACATGAAAATGGAAAAAATACTAGTAAAAAACTTAGCATGTTGTACAACTAGAACAGCACCACAATTTGGATGCACAAATAAATACAAAAAAAGAATTAAAAAATACAGACCATTTAGGACAAAATACAAGTATAAGAAACCAAGAAAAAGATATTATATAAAAAACTACAAACAAAAAAGACCTCACAGAGCTAAGAAAAATATATCAGAATGCAAATGCTACAACTGTGGCAAATTAGGACATTTAGCTAGAGACTGTAGAGTACCTAAAATGTAAATAAAAAACAAATTTCAGAAGTAGAAATAATAATCGAAGATGAAAAATATAAACAAATAGATTATATAGACTATAATCTAAGTGATGAAGATAGTATATACGAATTAACAGAATACGAAAAAACAGATAATGAAAATGAGACAAATGAATGCGAAACAGATAATGACTGAAACAGATATAAGGATTATAAGTAAAGAAGAATATCAAGATAAAGAAAGCTCAGAACAAAAAATAATATTTGACAACAACATGTTCGAACAAATAAAAGGAAAATAATTAGATTTAAGTGTAGACAAAATTTTGGAAATACCTAAATTAAGAAATTTCTTTAAAATAAGACAAGAAGAATACTACGTAGTAAGCCAAAAAGAACATATAATAGACTGCAAATACACCCAAGGAAAAGCTAAAATACCTATTATAAATAAGAAGATAATAAACAAGGAAATCCAAGAAATAAAAGCTAGAAATCCAATAAAATACGTACACCTAGGAGCAACAGAAATACTTATAAAAGCATGTTTTAGAGAAGGAATAGATACACCAATTGAGCTATATTTAGCAGATGACAGAATAATCCACCCAATAGAAAAAAGTATAATAAGCGCAGTTAGAGGAAACTTAATATATCAAAAGTTTAAATTTATTATAAGTGCCAACTACTCAGTAGCATTAGATGACAGAAATATAGATAAATCTCTAGTACTATACTGGAAAATGTCAGGAATAGAACTGGCTCCAGGTAGTAAAATATTTACAGCAAGATGTAAAAACTTATATGTATTAACTACAAAGCATAAGATAACAGCTAAAAATAAAATTCAAAGAATTAAAATAGAAAACCCTTTTGATAAAATAATTAATGTTATTGATAATAATGATTATAGCTACAAAGATATGGATATTGAGGAGGATCTAGAAATAGTAAAAGAAAGACGAATTACCTGGAATATTAACAAATATGGAACAAAGTACAGAACAACAATTAATTATTGGAGGAATACCAATAAAAATAAAATTCAAAATATATCAAGGAAAAGACAATATAACTTTAGGAATAAAATGGCTGGAAACAGTAAAACCTTATAATATAGACGAAAAACAGCTAATAATACATTACGAAAATAAAAAGATAATCATTAAAAGGACTTTAATATGAAAGAATGACAAAAATCTATATACTAATGAAAATAATAGTGGAAGGATATTACAACAGATATTATACACCTATGGTAGATACAGGAGCAGGAGCAAATATGTGTAAGCACAACTGTTTACCAGAAGATAAATGGGAAAAATTAAAATCACCACTTATAGTTACTGGATTTAACAATGAAGGAAGTATGATAACACACAAAGCTAAAAATATAAAAGCACAGATATGGGATAAAATACTAATAATAGAAGAAATGTATAGTTATGAATTCACAAATAGAGATATACTATTAGGAATGCCATTTTTAGAAAAACTATACCCACATACTATAACAAAAACACATTGGTGGTTCACTACCCCGTGTAATAAGAAAATAGGAGCAAAAAGAGTAAATAACAAAATAAGAAAAAACACACCATGGATTAAAGGAAGTGAAAAAATTACTCAAAAATTAGAAAATATAACAACTAACGATCAAAAAATCGAAATGATAATATTTACAATTGATAAAGAACAAATATTACAAGATAAATTGAAATCATTATATAATGAAAATCCATTACAAGGATGGGAAAAACATAAAACAAAAGTAAAAATCGAATTAATAGATGAAAATAGTATAATAACGCAGAAACCACTAAGATATAATTTCGAAGATCAAAAAGAATTCCAAATGCATATAAGAGAATTACTAGAAAATAATTATATACGAGAAAGTAACAGTAAACATAACAGACCGGCATTTATAGTAAACAAACATAATGAACAAAAAAGAAAGAAAAGCAGAATGGTAATAGATTACAGAAATCTAAATGCAAAAACTAAAACATATAATTACCCAATACCAAACAAAATATTAAAAATAAGACAAATACAAGGATATAACTATTTTAGTAAATTTGACTGTAAATCAGGATTTTACCACTTAAAACTAGAAGAAGAATCAAAACAACTAACAGCATTTACTGTACCCCAAGGATTTTACGAATGGAATGTATTACCCTTTGGATATAAAAATGCACCAGGTAGATATCAACACTTTATGAATAATTATTTTAACCAACTAGAAAACTGTATAGTATACATAGACGACATATTACTTTATTCAAGAACAAAAGAGGAACATATAAGATTACTAGAAAAATTCATACATATAGTAGAAATATCAGGAATAAGTTTAAGCAAAGAAAAAACAGAAATACTAAAAAACCAAATAGAATTTTTAGGTATACAAATAGACAAAAATGGAGTAAAAATGCAAACGCACATAGTACAGAAGATAATAGATTCTGAAGAATTATTAGATACTAAGAAAAAATTACAATCCTTTTTAGGACTAGTTAACCAAGTAAGGGAATATGTACCAAAATTAGCAGAAAATCTAAAACCATTACAAAGGAAACTAAAAAAGGATATAGAATATTACTTTGATGAAAAAGACAAAAAATATATAAAAAAGATAAAAGAAATGTGTAAAGAACTACCAAAATTATATTTTCCAGATGAAAACAAAAAATTCACTTACATAGTAGAATCAGATTCTAGCAATCATAGCTATGGAGGAGTATTAAAATATAAATATGAAAATGAAAAAATAGAACACCATTGTAGATACCATTCAGGATCATATACTGGAAAATGTCAGGAATAGAACTGGCTCCAGGTAGTAAAATATTTACAGCAAGATGTAAAAACTTATATGTATTAACTACAAAGCATAAGATAACAGCTAAAAATAAAATTCAAAGAATTAAAATAGAAAACCCTTTTGATAAAATAATTAATGTTATTGATAATAATGATTATAGCTACAAAGATATGGATATTGAGGAGGATCTAGAAATAGTAAAAGAAAGACGAATTACCTGGAATATTAACAAATATGGAACAAAGTACAGAACAACAATTAATTATTGGAGGAATACCAATAAAAATAAAATTCAAAATATATCAAGGAAAAGACAATATAACTTTAGGAATAAAATGGCTGGAAACAGTAAAACCTTATAATATAGACGAAAAACAGCTAATAATACATTACGAAAATAAAAAGATAATCATTAAAAGGACTTTAATATGAAAGAATGACAAAAATCTATATACTAATGAAAATAATAGTGGAAGGATATTACAACAGATATTATACACCTATGGTAGATACAGGAGCAGGAGCAAATATGTGTAAGCACAACTGTTTACCAGAAGATAAATGGGAAAAATTAAAATCACCACTTATAGTTACTGGATTTAACAATGAAGGAAGTATGATAACACACAAAGCTAAAAATATAAAAGCACAGATATGGGATAAAATACTAATAATAGAAGAAATGTATAGTTATGAATTCACAAATAGAGATATACTATTAGGAATGCCATTTTTAGAAAAACTATACCCACATACTATAACAAAAACACATTGGTGGTTCACTACCCCGTGTAATAAGAAAATAGGAGCAAAAAGAGTAAATAACAAAATAAGAAAAAACACACCATGGATTAAAGGAAGTGAAAAAATTACTCAAAAATTAGAAAATATAACAACTAACGATCAAAAAATCGAAATGATAATATTTACAATTGATAAAGAACAAATATTACAAGATAAATTGAAATCATTATATAATGAAAATCCATTACAAGGATGGGAAAAACATAAAACAAAAGTAAAAATCGAATTAATAGATGAAAATAGTATAATAACGCAGAAACCACTAAGATATAATTTCGAAGATCAAAAAGAATTCCAAATGCATATAAGAGAATTACTAGAAAATAATTATATACGAGAAAGTAACAGTAAACATAACAGACCGGCATTTATAGTAAACAAACATAATGAACAAAAAAGAAAGAAAAGCAGAATGGTAATAGATTACAGAAATCTAAATGCAAAAACTAAAACATATAATTACCCAATACCAAACAAAATATTAAAAATAAGACAAATACAAGGATATAACTATTTTAGTAAATTTGACTGTAAATCAGGATTTTACCACTTAAAACTAGAAGAAGAATCAAAACAACTAACAGCATTTACTGTACCCCAAGGATTTTACGAATGGAATGTATTACCCTTTGGATATAAAAATGCACCAGGTAGATATCAACACTTTATGAATAATTATTTTAACCAACTAGAAAACTGTATAGTATACATAGACGACATATTACTTTATTCAAGAACAAAAGAGGAACATATAAGATTACTAGAAAAATTCATACATATAGTAGAAATATCAGGAATAAGTTTAAGCAAAGAAAAAACAGAAATACTAAAAAACCAAATAGAATTTTTAGGTATACAAATAGACAAAAATGGAGTAAAAATGCAAACGCACATAGTACAGAAGATAATAGATTCTGAAGAATTATTAGATACTAAGAAAAAATTACAATCCTTTTTAGGACTAGTTAACCAAGTAAGGGAATATGTACCAAAATTAGCAGAAAATCTAAAACCATTACAAAGGAAACTAAAAAAGGATATAGAATATTACTTTGATGAAAAAGACAAAAAATATATAAAAAAGATAAAAGAAATGTGTAAAGAACTACCAAAATTATATTTTCCAGATGAAAACAAAAAATTCACTTACATAGTAGAATCAGATTCTAGCAATCATAGCTATGGAGGAGTATTAAAATATAAATATGAAAATGAAAAAATAGAACACCATTGTAGATACCATTCAGGATCATATACAGAACCACAAATTAAATGGGAGATAAACAGAAAAGAATTATTTGCATTATATAAATGTTTGCTTGCATTCGAACCATATATTGTTTATAACAAATTTATTGTTAGAACAGATAATACACAAGTAAAATGGTGGATAACTAAGAAAGTACAAGATTCTGTAACAACAAAGGAAATAAGGAGATTGGTATTAAATATATTAAACTTCTCATTTACAATTGAAGTTATCAAAACTGAAAAGAATACAATTGCAGATTACATCTCAAGATACAAAACCTGACGAAGGTAAAAAGGAGCAAATACTCGGACTCCTAACTACACTTTGCAAAAAAGTGGAAAGTATGGAGGAAGATATACAGCAGCTGAAAAGCAAAGCTAATAGTCAGCAGCGTGACTCAAAAAACGCGGAGCTACGTCGATCGGAAGACGAAAAACTTCCAGAGCTAAAAGGAGACGTTGGGAAACTCCATAAAACCCAAGCTAACATT
Source organism: Datura wrightii (assembly GCA_035772735.1). NCBI lineage: Eukaryota > Viridiplantae > Streptophyta > Magnoliopsida > Solanales > Solanaceae > Datura > Datura wrightii. The sequence continues at coordinate 111,204,964 of JASDFA010000018.1, forward strand.
TCACCTAGTGCAGTTGCAGGTACTTCAGGACCTAAGGAAAGAAGAGATATTATAAGGAAACAACTATTCGATAAACAATTCACAATGAAAAATATACCATCTATTCCACAAACCAGCACATACAAAGAAAGCTTGAACCAAACCAAACAGACATATAACCACATAGCCAACAGATATATACAAAACATCCATAGAATCCAAACCTACCTAAACAAAAATCCAAGATCTACAAATACAAACAATCCCGCCGAAGACTATATAACCCAACACCTCCAAGGATATAATAAGCTAATTGCACAACCTAAGACCAATGCTAATCTAGTCAGAACTTGCTATGATTACGGGTTACTCAACACCGTATACACAGCAACAGGAGACGAGATAGCAATGATACCCGAAGTACATAAGGCCTTCACCACATACAAAAGAATTACTAAAGGAACATTTTTCTATGTAAAAATATATTCAGCACCTGCAGAGATACTACATGACGAAATAAAACCAATAATACAGGTAGTAAAAATAGGACTTACAAAGGAGATGATAATCCCCGAAAAGATAGAACAACAGAACGAGATATCACAAGAAGAGATACCCGAGTTCTACTCTAACAAGAGGATAATAGGACTTGCAACTATACTAAGCGAACTAGCAAACAACTATCTAAATGGAAATTCAGTATGGAACTATTATTCAAGAGATAACACAATTATCTACGCCAACTCCAAAGAGTACAAAGAAGCAGATATGGAAGAGTTAAGGCAGTGGATAATAAGTCTACTGAAACCAGAACAACAACCTACAACCAGAGCTATAAGGAAGAACTTCATCTCCCCGGCATTACTCACAAGATATTGTAAAACTATTGGTCAAAAGTACCCAGATCACCACTGCACCAAGTGCCATGGTGAAGACAATGACCAGATACCAGATGTGCAGTTGGAATAAATCCAACGGCTGAAATGAAAAACATATGCAGAAACCAGATAAAGGAAAAACGACAAAAGAAGAAAATGAAAAGAAGAAGATAGGAGAAAAAGGTGTCGGCCAACAACCAAAAAGTGTCGGCCAACAAAATATGCGAAGCCAGATATGTAAAGTTTTTTGTTTTGTAGAAGACAGATGTAAAGTAAAGTTTTTTGCTTCTTTTTAGAAAGTCCTAAAGTAAATAATAGAGGACGATAGGATTTTTTGTTTTTGTACAAAAGTCATAAAGCATACAGTAGAGGGCGGCTACTTTTAGCAAGAAAGTCGCAAAATAAATAGTGAAAGTTGTCGGCCACTAGTCGCTATCCATGAACAGTAAAGGTCGTTCATGAACAGCAAAGGCCAGTTGTAAATGTTTGTAAATTTTGTTATAAATAGAACCTCAGACGGAAGCCAAAGGCATCCGCAATCCCGCATATTCTCTCTCAACTCTCACTTCCGCACCCCTACCCCCAAAGTAGCTATAATTGCTAGAATCTGATTCTACTATGTAGGTGAATTTTTTGTTTTCATCTGGAAAATATAATTTTGGTAGTTCTTTACACATTTCTTTTATCTTTTTTATATATTTTTTGTCTTTTTCATCAAAGTAATATTCTATATCCTTTTTTAGTTTCCTTTGTAATGGTTTTAGATTTTCTGCTAATTTTGGTATATATTCCCTTACTTGGTTAACTAATCCTAAAAAGGATTATAATTTTTTCTTAGTATCTAATAATTCTTCAGAATCTATTATCTTCTGTACTATGTGCGTTTGCATTTTTACTCCATTTTTGTCTATTTGTATACCTAAAAATTCTATTTGGTTTTTTAGTATTTCAGCTTTTTCTTTGCTTAAACTTATTCCTGATATTTCTACTATATGTATGAATTTCTCTAGTAATCTTATATGTTCTTCTTTTGTTTTTGAATAAAGTAATATGTTGTCTATGTATACTATACAGTTTTCTAGTTGGTTAAAATAATTATCCATGAAGTGTTGATATCTACCTGGTGCATTTTTATATCCAAAGGGTAATACATTCCATTCGTAAAATCCTTGGGGTACAGTAAATGTTGTTAGTTGTTTTGATTCTTCTTCTAGTTTTAAGTGGTAAAATCCTGATTTACAGTCAAATTTACTGAAATAGTTATATCCTTGTATTTGTCTTATTTTTAATATTTTGTTTGGTATTGGGTAATTATATGTTTTAGTTTTTGCATTTAGATTTCTGTAATCTATTACCATTCTGCTTTTCTTTCTTTTTTGTTCATTATGTTTGTTTACTATAAATGCCGGGCTGTTATGTTTACTGTTACTTTCTCGTATATAATTATTTTCTAGTAATTCTCTTATATGCATTTGGAATTCTTTTTGATCTTCGAAATTATATCTTAGTGGTTTCTGCGTTATTATACTATTTTCATCTATTAATTCGATTTTTACTTTTGTTTTATGTTTTTCCCATCCTTGTAATGGATTTTCATTATATAATGATTTCAATTTATCTTGTAATATTTGTTCTTTATCAATTGTAAATATTATCATTTCGATTTTTTGATCGTTAGTTGTTATATTTTCTAATTTTTGAGTAATTTTTTCACTTCCTTTAATCCATGGTGTGTTTTTTCTTATTTTGTTATTTACTCTTTTTGCTCCTATTTTCTTATTACACGGGGTAGTGAACCACCAATGTGTTTTTGTTATAGTATGTGGGTATAGTTTTTCTAAAAATGGCATTCCTAATAGTATATCTCTATTTGTGAATTCATAACTATACATTTCTTCTATTATTAGTATTTTATCCCATATCTGTGCTTTTATATTTTTAGCTTTGTGTGTTATCATACTTCCTTCATTGTTAAATCCAGTAACTATAAGTGGTGATTTTAATTTTTCCCATTTATCTTCTGGTAAGCAGTTGTGTTTACACATATTTGCTCCTGCTCCTGTATCTACCATAGGTGTATAATATCTGTTGTAATATCCTTCCACTATTATTTTCATTAGTATATAGATTTTTGTCATTCTTTCATATTAAAGTCCTTTTAATGATTATCTTTTTATTTTCGTAATGTATTATTAGCTGTTTTTCGTCTATATTATAAGGTTTTACTGTTTCCAGCCATTTTATTCCTAAAGTTATATTGTCTTTTCCTTGATATATTTTGAATTTTATTTTTATTGGTATTCCTCCAATAATTAATTCTTGTTCTGTACTTTGTTTCATATTTGTTAATATTCCAGGTAATTCTGTATTTATATTTTCGTTTTTTGTAATTTCTTCTTCTTTTATTAGTTCTCTTGTGACATAACTTTCATTTTGTCCTGTATCTATTTTTATTAAATATTTTCGTTGATTTAATATTCCTGTTATATAGTATTGGTAAGGTTGTATTTCATCCATTCTTTGTTCTAGTAATTTAGGTTGTATTTCATATTCTATTCTTCTTGAAGTACTATTTCTAGATGACGATGATGTATCATAGTTTATTCTTTTTGATGTGCTTAGTCTTTCTTTTACTATTTCTAGATCCTCCTCAATATCCATATCTTTGTAGCTATAATCATTATTATCAATAACATTAATTATTTTATCAAAAGGGTTTTCTATTTTGATTCTTTGAATTTTATTTTTAGCTGTTATCTTATGCTTTGTAGTTAATACATATAAGTTTTTACATCTTGCTGTAAATATTTTACTACCTGGAGCCAGTTCTATTCCTGACATTTTCCAGTATAGTACTAGAGATTTATCTATATTTCTGTCATCTAATGCTACTGAGTAGTTAGCACTTATAATAAACTTAAATTTTTGGTATATTAAGTTTCCTCTAACTGCGCTTATTATACTTTTTTCTATTGGGTGGATTATTCTATCATCTGCTAAATATAGCTCAATTGGTGTATCTATTCCTTCTCTAAAACATGCTTTTATAAGTATTTCTGTTGCTCCTAGGTGTACGTATTTTATTGGATTTCTAGCTTTTATTTCTTGGATTTCCTTGTTTATTATCTTTTTATTTATAATAGGTATTTTAGCTTTTCCTTGGGTGTATTTGCAGTCTATTATATGTTCTTTTTGACTTACTACGTAGTATTCTTCTTGTCTTATTCTAAAGAAATTTCTTAATTTAGGTATTTCCAAAATTTTGTCTACACTTAAATCTAATTCTTTTCCTTTTATTTGTTCGAACATGTTGTTGTCAAATATTATTTTGTGTTCTGAGCTTTCTTTATCTTGATATTCTTCTTTACTTATAATCCTTATATCTGTTTCAGTCATTATCTGTTTCGCATTCATTTGTCTCATTTTCATTATCTGTTTTTTCGTATTCTGTTAATTCGTATATACTATCTTCATCACTTAGATTATAGTCTATATAATCTATTTGTTTATATTTTTCATCTTCGATTATTATTTCTACTTCTGAAATTTGTTTTTTATTTACATTTTTAGGTACTCTACAGTCTCTAGCTAAATGTCCTAATTTGCCACAATTGTAGCATTTGCATTCTGATATATTTTTCTTAGCTCTGTGAGGTCTCTTTTGTTTGTAATTTTTTATATAGTATCTTTTTCTTGGTTTCTTATACTTGTATTTTGTCCTAAATGGTCTGTATTTTTTAATTCTTTTCTTGTATTTATTTGTGCATCCAAATTGTGGTGCTGTTTTAGTTGTACAACATGCTAAGTTTTTTACTAGTATTTTTTCCATTTTCATGTCTTCCTTATGTTTTTCACATAATTCTGTAAACCATTTTTGTAGAAATTTTATTCTAGATCCTAGTGTATCTATTAGTCCTGATTCTTGCCAGTCTTTAGTTATTTTTGAACTAAACGGTTCTGGTAATTTTGTATAGTATAATTTCCTTATTTCTCTGCTTTCTTCATTTGTATATAATCCTTTATAATAATATTCTTTAAATGCGCATGTATATTCATCCATATAACTCATTTTACATATGCTTAATTTATTCATTAGATTTCTGTTTAGTTCTTTATCTTTTTGCCGTTCTTCTATTTCGGTAGTCATACTACTAAATTCATTTTTTATTGCCATTTCGTATTTGGTTAATATATCTATAGATGTTGTTGCTGGTTCATTATTAATTTTCTTATTATTTCTTAATGTTTCTAAACTTTCTGGTGATAAATTTTGTAGCCATATTTTTGTTGTTCCTATTAATGTTCTTTCTATATATCCAGGGGCGTCTGTTATTAATATTTTATTATCTATTAATTATTTTGAAATATATCCTATCCATAATTGGATTATTTTATTTGTGTCTGCTACACAATCTAAGTCTAAGAAATTATATTGTTCTATATTTTGTCTAGGTGTCCAGTTTTTATTTAATCTTTTATTCCATAATGTTTTACTTCTATTTTCCCTTTCGTAAGTATAATAGGTTGGACTAGTATTTGGTCTTCTTGGACTTCTAGTTCCTGATGTACTAGGTTTTTCGTCTATGTCTTCTACATTAATTTCTATGTTATTTTCCTTTTCTATTAGATTAGTATAAGTTTCTGATGTTTCTGAATATTGATCTAGGTTTTCTTCATCATTTTGCTCACTTATGTCGTCTATTCCTATTTTAGGCTGATTTTCTACTGTACCTGATTCTTCTAATAGTATTTTAAATTTTTCTATTTCTTCTGTAAGTCTTAATTCTTCACGTTGTTTTTCTTTTGCTTTTAATTTTTCTTCATATAATTGTTTAAGTTTCTCTAGTTCTTTTTCTAGCTCTTGGATTCTCGTGTCTTTTTCTTCTTTAATTTGCTGAACTTCTATTTGTGCTTGTTTTTTAATTTTTTCTATTTCTTTTTTCCTGTCTATTTCCTCGTTTTCTTTATTAATCCTTACCATAGCTGTTAAGCTATCTTCTAGTTTTGCTGATTCTTTTTCTAACATTAAATATAATTGGTGTCCTATCTTTTTAAATCTTGTTTTTTGCTTCTTTTTAGAAAGTCCTAAAGTAAATAATAGAGGACGATAGGATTTTTTGTTTTTGTACAAAAGTCATAAAGCATACAGTAGATGGCGGCTACTTTTAGCAAGAAAGTCGCAAAATAAATAGTGAAAGTTGTCGGCCACTAGTCGCTATCCATGAACAGTAAAGGTCGTTCATGAACAGCAAAGGCCAGTTGTAAATGTTTGTAAATTTTGTTATAAATAGAACCTCAGACGGAAGCCAAAGGCATCCGCAATCCCGCATATTCTCTCTCAACTCTCACTTCCGCACCCCTACCCCCAAATTGGTATCAGAGCTATAAGATCAAAAATAAAAACAATCTACTTTAAAAATATAATCCAATGGAAAAATCTAGCAATAATGCAAAGTTACAATCTGAGGTATGTTTATTCATCATTATGAATAACTAAACTGCTGTATTCCTGATAATCTGCTAAGTATTATTTATTAATATCTTCTTGTTATATCGTTTTTATGAATGCCTGATTAAGTTTGCTATGTACGTGTTTAGTAAGTTATGAATAAGTATGCCCAGACTAAGACATCCTAATGTGGAAACCGGTTAGGCCAGGAGAGCCGTTTTAGGGGAGTACACGAAGTTGAAGTCATTGTTAGGGTAACTAATCATAACTGAAAACGCATAGTAATGACCCAAAAGGATAACTTCAGAATAACGATATAAGAATTAGATAATTTTAAATAATGCCTAAGGAGATTAAAAGGAATACCATGTTTAGAAAAATTCATAAAATGAATTCAGACCTATCAGGAATGAATCACAGATATGAACTACTTATCTTTTGCATAATAAAAATATTGTTTCAGATATTAGAAGAAGTAATAGAATTAGAAGAAACTATGAAGTTAATTAACCAAGATTGGACGGAGATGACTATAGAAGAAATTAAAAAATTAGATAAAAATTTAGATTAAAAATGATAAACTATGAATATATGGAATATTGGTTATCTACTATGGAAAGTATAAGATTAACAAAGCTCCTATTGGAAGATAATATAAGGGAATATATGAAAAATAGTAACCTGGAATACTTAGAATATGCATTCAAATGTATAAAGGAGTTACAGAAATTAGAACCATTAAAAATTGAATATTATAATAAAATATTTACACAGGATTAATGAATAAAGAATTACAGAAGCCAAGAAAAAGACATATTCAAAAAAAAGCTAAAAAATTAAAAAATCAGCTAAAAGTACTATATCCCGAATATAAACAGCTAAGCTTAAATAAAACAAATAAAAATAGACTCGAACACCTAATAGATCTAATCTCAGAAACAGAAAATAAATATATAAAATGTCTGAAGAAGAAAAAATTAACATAAATAACAACGAAAAATACAAACAACAATTATTAAAAGAAATAGAAGAAATAACAAATGAAATAAAATTTAGGAAAGAAAGATTAAATTACTGTATAATCGCAGAAATAGAATCTAAAAAAGAAAAAGGAAACTATTATATAATTACAAGAGCATGCCGAACACCTATAAAGACACAGGAAAAATTAATATCCCATCTAAGATTACAATTACAACTATTAAAATATAAATTACAACACGATTTACAATGAACAAGGAAGAATATGTTATAGAAGAAGAAAAATATATAAGCCAAAATGGATTAGAAATAAAAATTATACACTCAAGCTTAGGAAGAAGATTTAAAAAAATAGGAGATCAATTATATTTAATGTTAGAAAAGGAATCGGCAAAACTAGAAGATAGCCTAACAGCGATGGTAAGAATTAATAAAGAAAATGAAGAGATAGATAGGAAAAAAGAAATAGAAAAAATTAAAAAACAAGCCCAAATAGAAGTACAACAAATTAAAGAAGAAAAAGATACAAGAATCCAAGAACTAGAAAAAGAATTGGAAAAACTTAAACAATTGTATGAAGCAAAATTAAAAGCCAGAGAAAAACAACATGAAGAATTAAAACTCACAGAAGAAATAGAAAAATTTAAAACATTATTAGAAGAAACAAGTACATTAGAGAACCAACCTAGAATAGGAATAGATGAAATAAATGAACAAAATAATGATAATTCAGAAGCAGATCTGGATCGATATTCAGAAACTTCAGAAACATATACTAACCTAATAGAAAAAGAAAATAATATAGAAATTAATGTGGAAGATGTAGATGAAAAACCTAGTACGTCAGCAACTAAAAGCTCAAAAAGATTAGATACTAGCCCAATTTATTACACTTACGAAAGGGAAAATAGAAGTAAAACATTATGGGATAAAAGATTGAATAGGAACTGGACACCTAGACAAAGCATAGAACAATATAACTTCTTAGATCTAGATTGTGTAGCAGATACAAATAAAACAATCCAATTATGGATAGGATATATTTCAAAACAACTAGTAGATAATAAAATATTAATAGCAGATACCCCTGGATATATAGAAAGAACACTAATAGGAGCAACAAAAATATGGCTACAAAACTTATCAGCAGAAAGTTTAGAAACATTAAGAAATAATAAGAAAGCTAATAATGAACCAGCAACAACATCTATAGATATATTAAACAAATATGAAATGACAATAAGGAATGAATTTAGTAGTATGACTACTGAAATAGATGAACGACAAAAGGATAATGTATTAAATAGGAACCTATTAAATAAATTAAGTATATGCAAAATGAGTTATATAGATGAATATACATGCGCATTTAAAGAATATTACTATAAAGGATTATATACGAATGAAGAAAGCAGAGAAATAAGAAAATTATATTACGCAAAATTACCAGAACCATTTAGCTCAAAAATAACCAAAGAATGGCAAGAATCAGGACTAATAGATACATTAGGATCCAGAATAAAATTTCTACAAAAATGGTTTACAGAACTATGTGAAAAACATAAGGAAGACATGAAAATGGAAAAAATCTTAATAAAAAATTTAGCATGTTGTACAACTAGAACAACACCACAATTTGGATGTACAAACAAATATAAATACAAGAAAAGAATCAAAAAATACAGACCGTTTAGAACAAAATACAAGTATAAAAAACCAAGAAAAAGATATTATATAAAAAATTACAAGCAAAAAAGACCCCATAGAACTAGGAAAAATATAATAGAATGTAAATGCTACAACTGTGACAAATTAGGACATTTAGCTAGAGATTGTAAAATACCTAGAAGTATAAATAAAAAACAAATATCAGAAGTAATAATAGAAAATGAAAAATATAAACAACTAGAATATATAGACTATGATTTAAACGATGACGATAGCATATATGAGCTAACAGAATATGAGAAAACAGATAGTGAAAATGAGATAAAAGAATACGAGACAGATAATGACTGAGGGAGATATAAGAATAATAAGAAAAGAAGAATATCAAGATAATGAAAGTACAGAACAAAAAATAATATTTGACAATAATATGTTTGAACATATAAAAGGAAAAGAATTAGACTTAAGCATAAATAAAATACTAGAAGTACCTAAATTAAGAAATTTCTTTAAGATAAAACAAGAAGAATATTATGTAGTAAGCCAAAAAGAACATATAATAGATTGTAAATATACTCAAGGAAAAGCTAAAATACCCATAATAAATAAAAAGATAATAAATAAAGAAATCCAAGAAATAAAGGCTAAGAATCCAATAAAATACGTACACCTAGGAGGAACAGAAATACTAATAAAAACATGTTTCAGAGAAGGAATAGATACGCCAATAGAAATATATTTAGCAGATGATAGAATAATTCACCCTATAGAGAAAAGCATAATAAGTGCAGTTAAAGGAAATCTAATATACCAAAAATTTAAATTTATAATAAGTGCAAATTATTCAGTAGCATTGGACGATAGAAATATAGACAAATCATTAGTATTATACTGGAAAATGTCAGGAATAGAGTTAGCACCAGGCAGTAAAATATTTACAGCTAGATGTAAAAATTTATATGTACTAACAACAAAACATAAAATAATGGCTAGAAATAAGATTCAAAGAATTAAAATAGAAAACCCCTTTGACAAAATAGTTACTATCATTGATAATAATGATTATAGTTACAAAGAAATAGATATTGAAGAAGATTTAGAAATAGTAAAAGAAAGATTAAGTACATCAAAAAGAATAAATTATGATACACCATCATCATCAAGAAGTAGTACCTCAAGAAGGATAGATTACGAAATACAACCGAAATTATTAGAACAAAAAATAGACGAAATACAACCTTACCAATATTATATAACAGGAATACTAGACCAACGAAAGTATTTAATAAAAATAGACACAGGACAAATAGAAAGCTACATTACAAGAGAATTAGTAAAAGAAGAAGAAATTGACAAAAATGAAAACATAAATACAGAATTACCAGGAATATTGACAAATATGGAACAAAGTACAAAACAAGAGCTAATTATTGGCGGAATACCAATAAAAATAAAATTTAAGATATACCAAGGAAAAGATAATATTACTTTAGGAATAAAATGGCTAGAAACAGTAAAACCTTACAATCTAGATGAAAAACAACTAATAATACATTACGAAAATAAAAAGATAATCATTAAAAGAACTTTAATATGAAATAATGACAAAAATTTATATATTAGCAAAAATTATAATAGAAGGATACTATAATAGATACTATACACCTATGATAGATACAGGAGCAGGAGCAAATCTGCGTAAAAATAACTGTTTACTAGAAAATAAATGGGAAAAATTAAAAACACCATTAATAGTTACTGGATTTAATAATGAAGGAAGTATGATAACGCATAAAGCTAAAAATACAAAAATACAAATATGGGATAAAATATTAATAATAGAAGAAATGTATAGTTATAAATTTACTAATAAAGATATATTATTAGGAATGCCCTTTTTGGAAAAATTATACCCACATACCATAACAAAAACACATTGGTGGTTTACTACCCCATGTAATAAGAAAATAGGAGCAAAAAGAGTTAATAACAAACTAAGAAAAAATACACCATGGATAAAGGGAAGTGAAAAGATTACCCAAAAATTGGAAAATATAACGTCAAGTGATAATAAAATAGAAATTATAATATTTACGATAGACAGAATACAAGCATTACAACATAAGATAAATTCATTAGGTAATGAAAATCCGTTACAAGGATGGAAAAAACATAAAACAAAAATAAAGATTGAACTAATAAATGAAAATAGCATAATAACACAAAAGCCACTAAGATATAATTTTGATGACCAAAAAGAATTTCAAATGCATATAAAAGAATTACTTGAAAACAAATACATACAGGAAAGTAACAGCAAACATAATAGTCCAGCATTTATAGTAAATAAACATAATGAGCAAAAAAGAGGAAAAAGTAGAATGGTTATCGATTATCGAAATTTAAATGCAAAAACTAAAACATATAACTACCCAATACAAAACAAAATACTAAAAGTCAGACAAATACAAGGATATAGCTATTTCAGTAAATTTGATTGTAAATCAGGATTTTACCACCTAAAACTGGAAGAAGAATCAAAACAACTAACAGCATTTACTGTACCACAAGGATTCTATGAATGGAATGTATTACCCTTTTGATATAAAAATGCACCAGGTAGATATCAACATTTTATGGATAACTACTTCAATCAGCTAGAAAATTGTATAGTATACATAGATGATATACTACTTTATTCAAAAACGGAAGAAGAACATATAAAATTATTAGAAAAATTTATAAATATAGTAGAAATATCAGGAATAAGTTTAAGCAGAAAGAAGGTTGAAATATTAAAAAATCAAATAGAATTTCTAGGAATACAAATAGATAAAAATGGAATAAAAATGCAAACGCATATAGTACAAAAAATAATTAATTCTAAAGAGTTATTAGATACTAAGAAAAAATTGCAATCTTTCTTAGGATTAGTTAACCAAGTACGAGAATATGTACCAAAATTAGCAGAAAATCTAAAACCATTACAGAAAAAATTGAAAAAGGACATAGAATACTATTTTGATGAAAAAGATAAAAACTATATAAAAAAGATAAAGGACATGTGCAGAAACCTACCAAAACTATACTTTCCAGATGAAAATAGACAATTTAGTTATATAGTAGAATCGGACTCCAGTAATCATAGTTATGGAGGAGTATTAAAATATAAATATGAAAACGAGAAAATAGAACACCATTGTAGATACTATTCAGGATCATATACTGAACCACAAATAAAATGGGAGATAAACAGAAAAGAATTATTTGCATTATATAAATGTCTACTAGCATTCGAATCATATATTGTTTATAACAAATTTATTGTTAGAACAGATAATACACAAGTAAAATGGTGGATAACTAGAAAAGTACAAGATTCAGTCACAACGAAAGAGATAAGGAGATTAGTTCTGAATATACTGAATTTTTCATTTACAATTGAGATTATCAAAACTGAAAGAAATACAATTGCAGACTACCTCTCCAGATACAAACATTGAAGAAGGAAAAGACAAAATGGAACAGATACTCGGTCTCCTTACTACACTTTGTAAGAAAGTGGACAGTATGGAGGTAGAAATACAGCAGCTAAAAAGCAAAGCTAGCAGTCAGCAGCATGACTCTAAACATGCGGAGCTACGTCGATCGGAAGACGTTAAAATTCCAGAGCTAAAAGGTGACGTTGGGAAACACCAAAAAACCCAATCTAACAATTTACTGAATGCAGCTGCAGGAACATCAGGATCTGCAGGAGAGAAAAAAGATATTACCAAAAACAAGCTATTTGACAAGCCATTTACACCAAAGAAAAATATACCGATTACCCCTACTCCACAAACTACCACATATAGAGAAAGCCTGAACCAGGCCAAACAGACCTACAACCATATATCCAACAAATACATACAAAATATCCATAAGAATACAAACCTTTTTGAATAAAAACCCAAGATCTACCAGCACAAATAACCCAACAGAGGACTACATAACCCAACACTTGCAAGGATATAATAAACTTATAGCCCAACCTAAGACAAATGCTAACCTAGTCAGAACCTGTTATGACTACGGACTACTTAGCACCGTATATACATCAATAGGAGATGAAATAGCTACCATACCGGAGATATACAAAGCATTTACCGTATATAAAAGAATAACTAAAGGTACATTCTTTTATGTAAAAATATATTCAGCACCAGCAGAGATACTACATGACGAGATAAAACCCATTATACAAGTTGTAAAGATAGGACTAACAAAGGAAATGATAATACCGGAAAAAATAGAACAACAAGATGAGATACCATGCACAGAGATACCCGAGTTCTACTCAAACAAAAGAATTATAGGACTCGCTACTATACTCAACGAACTAGCAAATAACTATCTAAACGGAAACTCGATTTGGAGTTATTATTCAAGAGATCAAACAATAATATATGCAAACTCCAAGGAACACAAAGAGGCAGACATGGAAGAGTTACGACAATGGATACTTAGTCTGCTGAAACCAGAATAGATACCTACTACCAGAGCTATACGGAAAAATTACATTTCCCCAGGACTACTAACAAGATATTGTAAAACTATTGGACAAAAATATCCAGACCACCATTGCTCGAAATGCCATGGTGAAGACGACAAACAGCTACCAGAAGTCCAGCTGGAATGATATAAAGAAGAAAGCGACGTAAAGAAAAAGCAGATATGAAGAAAGAAGAAAGAAGCAAGCAGATAAAGAAAAAGGAGATATGTCTGTAAAAAGTTTTTTGTTTTTATGTAGAAAGTCCTAAAGTAAATAGTAAAGGACGATAAAGTTTTTTGTTTTAGTCTTAAAGTAAATAGTAGAAGGCGGCTACTTTTGCAGAAAAGTCGCAAAGTAAATAGTAGATGTGTCGGCCACTGTTCATGAATAGTAAAGGTCGTTCATGAATAGTAAAGGTCATTTTGTAAAGATTTTTTCATTATAAATAGAAGGCAGACGGAAGCCAAAGGCATCCGCAATCATCCGCAATCCCGCATATTCTCTCTCAACTCTCACTTCCGCACCCCTACCCCCAAATTGGTTTTTTAGTATTTCAGCTTTTTCTTTGCTTAAACTTATTCCTGATATTTCTACTATATGTATGAATTTCTCTAGTAATCTTATATGTTCTTCTTTTGTTTTTGAATAAAGTAACATGTCGTCTATGTATACTATACAGTTTTCTAGTTGGTTAAAATAATTATCCATGAAGTGTTGATATCTACCTGGTGCATTTTTATATCCAAAGGGTAATACATTCCATTCGTAAAATCCTTGGGGTACAGTAAATGCTGTTAGTTGTTTTGATTCTTCTTCTAGTTTTAAGTGGTAAAATCCTGATTTACAGTCAAATTTACTGAAATAGTTATATCCTTGTATTTGTCTTATTTTTAATATTTTGTTTGGTATTGGGTAATTATATGTTTTAGTTTTTGCATTTAGATTTCTGTAATCTATTACCATTCTGCTTTTCTTTCTTTTTTGTTCATTATGTTTGTTTACTATAAATGCCGGGCTGTTATGTTTACTGTTACTTTCTCGTATATAATTATTTTCTAGTAATTCTCTTATATGCATTTGGAATTCTTTTTGATCTTCGAAATTATATCTTAGTGGTTTCTGCGTTATTATACTATTTTCATCTATTAATTCGATTTTTACTTTTGTTTTATGTTTTTTCCCATCCTTGTAATGGATTTTCATTATATAATGATTTCAATTTATCTTGTAATATTTGTTCTTTATCAATTGTAAATATTATCATTTCGATTTTTTGATCGTTAGTTGTTATATTTTCTAATTTTTGAGTAATTTTTTCACTTCCTTTAATCCATGGTGTGTGTTTTCTTATTTTGTTATTTACTCTTTTTGCTCCTATTTTCTTATTACACGGGGTAGTGAACCACCAATGTGTTTTTGTTATAGTATGTGGGTATAGTTTTTCTAAAAATGGCATTCCTAATAGTATATCTCTATTTGTGAATTCATAACTATACATTTCTTCTATTATTAGTATTTTATCCCAACACCTCCAAGGATACAACAAGCTAATAGCACAACCAAATGCCAACGCCAACCTAGTAAAAACATGTTACAACTATGGACTACTCAGAACAGTATATACCAAAACAGGAGACGAGATAGCAACCATACCAGAGCTACACAAGGCATTTATGACATACAAAAGAATTACTAAAGGAACATTTTTCTATGTAAAAATATATTCAGCACCTGTAGAGATACTACATGACGAAATAAAACCAATAATACAGGTAGTAAAAATAGGACTTACAAAGGAGATGATAATCCCCAAAAAGATAGAACAACAGAACGAGATATCACAAGAAGAGATACCCGAGTTCTACTCTAACAAGAGGATAATAGGACTTGCAACTATACTAAGCGAACTAGCAAACAACTATCTAAATGGAAATTCAGTATGGAACTATTATTCAAGAGATAACACAATTATCTACGCCAACTCCAAAGAGTACAAAGAAGCAGATATGGAAGAGTTAAGGCAGTGGATAATAAGTCTACTGAAACCAGAACAACAACCTACAACCAGAGCTATGAGGAAGAACTTCATCTCCCCGGCATTACTAACAAGATATTGTAAAACTATTAGTCAAAAGTACCCAGATCACCACTGCACCAAGTGCCATGGTGAAGACAATGACCAGATACCAGATGTGCAGTTGGAATAAATCCAACGGCTGAAATGAAAAACATATGCAGAAACCAGATAAAGGAAAAACGACAAAAGAAGAAGATGAAAAGAAGAAGATAGGAGAAAAAGGTGTCGGCCAACAACCAAAAAGTGTCGGCCAACAAAATATGCGAAGCCAGATATGTAAAGTTTTTTGTTTTGTAGAAGACAGATGTAAAGTAAAGTTTTTTGCTTCTTTTTAGAAAGTCCTAAAGTAAATAATAGAGGACGATAGGATTTTTTTGTTTTTGTACAAAAGTCATAAAGCATACAGTAGAGGGCGGCTACTTTTAGCAAGAAAGTCGCAAAATAAATAGTGAAAGTTGTCGGCCACTAGTCGCTATCCATGAACAGTAAAGGTCGTTCATGAACAGCAAAGGCCAGTTGTAAATGATTGTAAATTTTGTTATAAATAGAACCTCAGACGGAAGCCAAAGGCATCCGCAATCCCGCATATTCTCTCTCAACTCTCACTTTTGCACCCCTACCCCCAAATTGGTATGTCGGCCACTGTTCATGAATAGTAAAGGTCGTTCATGAATAGTAAAGGTCATTTTGTAAAGATTTTTTCATTATAAATAGAAGGCAGACGGAAGCCAAAGGCATCCGCAATCCCGCATATTCTCTCTCAACTCTCACTTCCGCACCCCTACCCCCAAATTGGTATCAGAGCTATAAGATCAAAAATAAAAACAATCTACTTTAAAAATATAATCCAATGGAAAAATCTAGCAATGATGCAAAGTTACAAACTGAGGTATGTTTATTCATCATTATGAATAACTAAACTGCTGTATTCCTGATAATCTGCTAAGTATTATTTATTAATATCTTCTTGTTATATCGTTTTTATGAATGCCTGATTAAGTTTGCTATGTACGTGTTTAGTAAGTTATGAATAAGTATGCCCAGACTAAGACATCCTAATGTGGAAACCGGTTAGGCCAGGAGAGCCGTTTTAGGGGAGTACACGAAGTTGAAGTCATTGTTAGGGTAACTAATCATAACTGAAAACACATAGTAATGACCCAAAAGGATAACTTCAGAATAATGATATAAGAATTAGATAATTTTAAATAATGCCTAAGGAGATTAAAAGGAATACCATGTTTAGAAAAATTCATAAAATGAATTCAGACCTATCAGGAATGAATCACAGATATGAACTACTTATCCTTTGCATAATAAAAATATTGTTTCAGATATTAGAAGAAGTAATAGAATTAGAAGAAACTATGAAGTTAATTAACCAAGATTGGACGGAGATGACTATAGAAGAAATTAAAAAATTAGATAAAAATTTAGATTAAAAATGATAAACTATGAATATATGGAATATTGGTTATCTACTATGGAAAGTATAAGATTAACAAAGCTCCTATTGGAAGATAATATAAGGGAATATATGAAAAATAGTAACCTGGAATACTTAGAATATGCATTCGAATGTATAAAGGAGTTACAGAAATTAGAACCATTAAAAATTGAATATTATAATAAAATGTCCGAAGAAGAAAAAATTAACATAAATAACAACGAAAAATACAAACAACAATTATTAAAAGAAATAGAAGAAATAACAAATGAAATAAAATTTAGGAAAGAAAGATTAAATTACTGTATAATCGCAGAAATAGAATCTAAAAAAGAAAAAGGAAACTATTATATAATTACAAGAGCATGCCGAACACCTATAAAGACACAGGAAAAATTAATATCCCATCTAAGATTACAATTACAACTATTAAAATATAAATTACAACACGATTTACAATGAACAAGGAAGAATATGTTATAGAAGAAGAAAAATATATAAGCCAAAATGGATTAGAAATAAAAATTGTACACTCAAATTTAGGAAGAAGATTTAAAAAGATAGGAGACCAATTATATTTAATGTTAGAAAAAGAATCAGCAAAACTAGAAGATAGCTTAACAGCTATGGTAAGGATTAATAAAGAAAACGAGGAAATAGACAGGAAAAAAGAAATAGAAAAAATTAAAAAACAAGCACAAATAGAAGTTCAGCAAATTAAAGAAGAAAAAGACACGAGAATCCAAGAGCTAGAAAAAGAACTAGAGAAACTTAAACAATTATATGAAGAAAAATTAAAAGCAAAAGAAAAACAACGTGAAGAATTAAGACTTACAGAAGAAATAGAAAAATTTAAAATATTATTAGAAGAATCAGGTACAGTAGAAAATCAGCCTAAAATAGGAATAGACGACATAAGTGAGCAAAATGATGAAGAAAACCTAGATCAATATTCAGAAACATCAGAAACTTATACTAATCTAATAGAAAAGGAAAATAACATAGAAATTAATGTAGAAGACATAGACGAAAAACCTAGTACATCAGGAACTAGAAGTCCAAGAAGACCAAATACTAGTCCAACCTATTATACTTACGAAAGGGAAAATAGAAGCAAAACATTATGGAATAAAAGATTAAATAAAAACTGGACACCTAGACAAAATATAGAACAATATAATTTCCTAGACTTAGATTGTGTTGCAGATACAAATAAAACAATTCAGCTATGGATAGGATATATTTCAAAACAGTTAATAGATAACAAAATATTAATAGCAGATGCCCCTGGATACATAGAACGAACATTAATAGGAACAACAAAAATATGGCTACAAAATTTATCACCAGAAAATTTAGAAACATTAAGAAATAATAAGAAAATTAATAATGAACCAGCAACAACATCTATAGATATATTAACCAAATACGAAATGGCAATAAGAAATGAATTTAGTAGTATGACTACCGAAATAGAAGAACGGCAAAAAGATAAAGAACTAAACAGAAATCTAATGAATAAATTAAGCATATGTAAAATGAGTTATATGGATGAATATACATGCGCATTTAAAGAATATTATTATAAAGGATTATATACAAATGAAGAAAGCAGAGAAATAAGGAAATTATACTATACAAAATTACCAGAACCATTTAGTTCAAAAATAACTAAAGACTGGCAAGAATCAGGACTAATAGATACACTAGGATCTAGAATAAAATTTCTACAAAAATGGTTTACAGAATTATGTGAAAAACATAAGGAAGACATGAAAATGGAAAAAATACTAGTAAAAAACTTAGCATGTTGTACAACTAAAACAGCACCACAATTTGGATGCACAAATAAATACAAGAAAAGAATTAAAAAATACAGACCATTTAGAACCAAATACAAGTATAAAAAACCAAGAAAAAGATACTATATAAAAAATTACAAACAAAAGAGACCTCACAGAGCTAAGAAAAATATATCAGAATGCAAATGCTACAATTGTGGCAAATTAGGACATTTAGCTAGAGACTGTAGAGTACCTAAAAATGTAAATAAAAAACAAATTTCAGAAGTAGAAATAATAATCGAAGATGAAAAATATAAACAAATAGATTATATAGACTATAATCTAAGTGATGAAGATAGTATATACGAATTAACAGAATACGAAAAAACAGATAATGAAAATGAGACAAATGAATGCAAAACAGATAATGACTGAAACAGATATAAGGATTATAAGTAAAGAAGAATATCAAGATAAAGAAAGCTCAGAACAAAAAATAATATTTGACAACAACATGTTCGAACAAATAAAAGGAAAAGAATTAGATTTAAGTGTAGACAAAATTTTGGAAATACCTAAATTAAGAAATTTCTTTAAAATAAGACAAGAAGAATACTACGTAGTAAGCCAAAAAGAACATATAATAGACTGCAAATACACCCAAGGAAAAGCTAAAATACCTATTATAAATAAGAAGATAATAAACAAGGAAATCCAAGAAATAAAAGCTAGAAATCCAATAAAATACGTACACCTAGGAGCAACAGAAATACTTATAAAAGCATGTTTTAGAGAAGGAATAGATACACCAATTGAGCTACTTTAGCAGATGACAGAATAATCCACCCAATAGAAAAAAGTATAATAAGCGCAGTTAGAGGAAACTTAATATATCAAAAGTTTAAATTTATTATAAGTGCCAACTACTCAGTAGCATTAGATGACAGAAATATAGATAAATCTCTAGTACTATACTGGAAAATGTCAGGAATAGAACTAGCTCCAGGTAGTAAAATATTTACAGCAAGATGTAAAAACTTATATGTATTAACTACAAAGCATAAGATAACAGCTAAAAATAAAATTCAAAGAATTAAAATAGAAAACCCTTTTGATAAAATAATTAATGTTATTGATAATAATGATTATAGCTACAAAGATATGGATATTGAGGAGGATCTAGAAATAGTAAAAGAAAGACTAAGCACATCAAAAAGAATAAACTATGATACACCATCGTCATCTAGAAATAGTACTTCAAGAAGAATAGAATATGAAATACAACCTAAATTACTAGAACAAAGAATGGATTGTATTTTTGTAGGTATTTCTTCTGGTTTAAGCAGACTGAGTATCCACTGGCGTAATTCTTCCATATCTGCTTCTTTATGTTCTCTGGAGTTTGCATATATCATTGTTTGATCTCTTGAATAGTAGCTCCAGATAGAATTTCCGTTTAAGAAATTATTGGCTAGTTCGCTTAGTATCGTAGCTAGACCAATAATTCTTTTGTTGGCGTAGAATTCCGGTATGTCTGTACTTTTTATCTCTTCCTGTTGGTCTATCTTTTCCGGTATAATCATTTCTCTCGTTAGTCCTATTTTCACCACTTGGATAATTGGTTTTATTTCGTCAAATAATATCTCAGCAGGTGCTGCATATATTTTAATGTAGAAAAATGTTCCTTTCGTTATTCTTTTATATGTCATAAATGCCTTGTGTAGCTCTGGTATGGTTGCTATCTCGTCTCCTGTTTTGGTATATACTGTTCCGAGTAGTCCATAGTTGTAACATGTTTTTACTAGGTTGGCGTTGGTATTTGGTTGTGCTATTATCTTGTTGTACCCTTGTAGATATTGGGTGACATAATCTTCTTCTGGATTCTGGGTATTTATAGATCGTGGGTTTCTGTTTAGGAAGGTTTGTATTTTGTGGATGTTTTGTATGTAGGTATTGGCTATATGGTTATAGGTTTGTTTAGTTTGGTTCAGACTTTCCTTGTATGTGCTGGTTTGTGGAATAGATGGTATATTTTTCATTGTGAATTGTTTATCGAATAGCTATTTCCTTATAATATCTCTTCTTTCCTTAGGTCCTGAAGTACCTGCAACTGCACTAGGTGAAATGTTAGCTTGGGTTTTATGGAGTTTCCCAACGTCTCCTTTTAGCTCTGGAAGTTTTTCGTCTTCCGATCGACGTAGCTCCGCGTTTTTTGAGTCACGCTGCTGACTATTAGCTTTGCTTTTCAGCTGCTGTATATCTTCCTCCATACTTTCCACTTTTTTGCAAAGTGTAGTTAGGAGTCCGAGTATTTGCTCCATTTTACCTTCGTCAGGTTTTGTATCTTGAGATGTAATCTGCAATTGTATTCTTTTCAGTTTTGATAACTTCAATTGTAAATGAGAAGTTTAATATATTTAATACCAATCTCCTTATTTCCTTTGTTGTTACAGAATCTTGTACTTTCTTAGTTATCCACCATTTTACTTGTGTATTATCTGTTCTAACAATAAATTTGTTATAAACAATATATGGTTCGAATGCAAACAAACATTTATATAATGCAAATAATTCTTTTCTGTTTATCTCCCATTTAATTTGTGGTTCTGTATATGATCCTGAATGGTATCTACAATGGTGTTCTATTTTTTCATTTTCATATTTATATTTTAATATTCCTCCATAGCTATAATTGCTAGAATCTGATTCTACTATGTAGGTGAATTTTTTGTTTTCATCTGGAAAATATAATTTTGGTAGTTCTTTACACATTTCTTTTATCTTTTTTATATATTTTTTGTCTTTTTCATCAAAGTAATATTCTATATCCTTTTTTAGTTTCCTTTGTAATGGTTTTAGATTTTCTGCTAATTTTGGTATATATTCCCTTACTTGGTTAACTAATCCTAAAAAGGATTGTAATTTTTTCTTAGTATCTAATAATTCTTCAGAATCTATTACCTTCTGTACTATGTGAGTTTGCATTTTTACTCCATTTTTGTCTATTTGTATACCTAAAAATTCTATTTGGTTTTTTAGTATTTCAGCTTTTTCTTTGCTTAAACTTATTCCTGATATTTCTACTATATGTATGAATTTCTCTAGTAATCTTATATGTTCTTCTTTTGTTTTTGAATAAAGTAATATGTCGTCTATGTATACTATACAGTTTTCTAGTTGGTTAAAATAATTATCCATGAAGTGTTGATATCTACCTGGTGCATTTTT
Source organism: Datura wrightii (assembly GCA_035772735.1). Taxonomy (NCBI): domain Eukaryota; kingdom Viridiplantae; phylum Streptophyta; class Magnoliopsida; order Solanales; family Solanaceae; genus Datura; species Datura wrightii. The sequence continues at coordinate 111,226,986 of JASDFA010000018.1, forward strand.
ATATCCAAAGGGTAATACATTCCATTCGTAAAATCCTTGGGGTACAGTAAATGCTATTAGTTGTTTTGATTCTTCTTCTAGTTTTAAGTGGTAAAATCCTGATTTACAGTCAAATTTACTGAAATAGTTATATCCTTGTATTTGTCTTATTTTTAATATTTTGTTTGGTATTGGGTAATTATATGTTTTAGTTTTTGCATTTAGATTTCTGTAATCTATTACCATTCTGCTTTTCTTTCTTTTTTGTTCATTATGTTTGTTTACTATAAATGTCGGGCTGTTATGTTTACTGTTACTTTCTCGTATATAATTATGTTCTAGTAATTCTCTTATATGCATTTGGAATTCTTTTTGATCTTCGAAATTATATCTTAGTGGTTTCTGCGTTATTATACTATTTTCATCTATTAATTCGATTTTTACTTTTGTTTTATGTTTTTCCCATCCTTGTAATGGATTTTCATTATATAATGATTTCAATTTATCTTGTAATATTTGTTCTTTATCAATTGTAAATATTATCATTTCGATTTTTTGATCGTTAGTTGTTATATTTTCTAATTTTTGAGTAATTTTTTCACTTCCTTTAATCCATGGTGTGTTTTTTCTTATTTTGTTATTTACTCTTTTTGCTCCTATTTTCTTATTACACGGGGTAGTGAACCACCAATGTGTTTTTGTTATAGTATGTGGGTATAGTTTTTCTAAAAATGGCATTCCTAATAGTATATCTCTATTTGTGAATTCATAACTATACATTTCTTCTATTATTAGTATTTTATCCCATATCTGTGCTTTTATATTTTTAGCTTTGTGTGTTATCATACTTCCTTCATTGTTAAATCCAGTAACTATAAGTGGTGATTTTAATTTTTCCCATTTATCTTCTGATAAGCAGTTGTGTTTACACATATTTGCTCCTGCTCCTGTATCTACCATAGGTGTATAATATCTGTTGTAATATCCTTCCACTATTATTTTCATTAGTATATAGATTTTTGTCATTCTTTCATATTAAAGTCCTTTTAATGATTATCTTTTTATTTTCGTAATGTATTATTAGCTTTTTTTCGTCTATATTATAAGGTTTTACTGTTTCCAGCCATTTTATTCCTAAAGTTATATTGTCTTTTCCTTGATATATTTTGAATTTTATTTTTATAGGTATTCCTCCAATAATTAATTCTTGTTCTGTACTTTGTTCCATATTTGTTAATATTCCAGGTAATTCTGTATTTATATTTTCATTTTTTGTAATTTCTTCTTCTTTTATTAGTTCTCTTGTGACATAACTTTCGTTTTGTCCTGTATCTATTTTTATTAAATATTTTCGTTGATTTTATATTCCTGTTATATAGTATTGGTAAGGTTGTATTTCATCCATTCTTTGTTCTAGTAATTTAGGTTGTATTTCATATTCTATTCTTCTTGAAGTACTAATTCTAGATGACGATGGTGTATCATAGTTTATTCTTTTTGATGTGCTTAGTCTTTCTTTTACTATTTCTAGATCCTCCTCAATATCCATATCTTTGTAGCTATAATCATTATTATCAATAACATTAATTATTTTATCAAAAGGGTTTTCTATTTTAATTCTTTGAATTTTATTTTTAGCTGTTATCTTATGCTTTGTAGTTAATACATATAAGTTTTTACATCTTGCTGTAAATATTTTACTACCTGGAGCCAGTTCTATTCCTGACATTTTCCAGTATAGTATTAGAGATTTATCTATATTTCTGTCATCTAATGCTACTGAGTAGTTGGCACTTATAATAAATTTAAACTTTTGATATATTAAGTTTCCTCTAACTGCGCTTATTATACTTTTTTCTATTGGGTGGATTATTCTGTCATCTGCTAAATATAGCTCAATTGGTGTATCTATTCCTTCTCTAAAACATGCTTTTATAAGTATTTCTGTTGCTCCTAGGTGTACGTATTTTATTGGATTTCTAGCTTTTATTTCTTGGATTTCCTTGTTTATTATCTTCTTATTTATAATAGGTATTTTAGCTTTTCCTTGGGTGTATTTGCAGTCTATTATATGTTCTTTTTGGCTTACTACGTAGTATTCTTCTAGTCTTATTTTAAAGAAATTTCTTAATTTAGGTATTTCCAAAATTTTGTCTACACTTAAATCTAATTCTTTTCCTTTTATTTGTTCGAACATGTTGTTGTCAAATATTATTTTTTGTTCTGAGCTTTCTTTATCTTGATATTCTTCTTTACTTATAATCCTTATATCTGTTTCAGTCATTATCTGTTTCGCATTCATTTATCTCATTTTCATTATCTGTTTTTTCGTATTCTGTTAATTCGTATATACTATCTTCATCACTTAGATTATAGTCTATATAATCTATTTGTTTATATTTTTCATCTTCGATTATTATTTCTACAGTTAATAGATAACAAAATATTAATAGCAGATAACAAAATATTAATAGCAGATGCCCCTGGATACATAGAACGAACATTAATAGGAACAACAAAAATATGGCTACAAAATTTATCACCAGAAAGTTTAGAAACATTAAGAAATAATAAGAAAATTAATAATGAACCAGCAACAACATCTATAGATATATTAACCAAATACGAAATGGCAATAAGAAATGAATTTAGTAGTATGACTACCGAAATAGAAGAACGGCAAAAAGATAAAGAACTAAACAGAAATCTAATGAATAAATTAAGCATATGTAAAATGAGTTATATGGATGAATATACATGCGCATTTAAAGAATATTATTATAAAGGATTATATACAAATGAAGAAAGCAGAGAAATAAGGAAATTATACTATACAAAATTACCAGAACCGTTTAGTTCAAAAATAACTAAAGACTGGCAAGAATCAGGACTAATAGATACATTAGGATCCAGAATAAAATTTCTACAAAAATGGTTTACAGAATTATGTGAAAAACATAAGGAAGACATGAAAATGGAAAAAATATTAGTAAAAAACTTAGCATGTTGTACAACTAGAACAACACCACAATTTGGATGCACAAATAAATACAAGAAAAGAATTAAAAAATACAGACCATTTAGAACCAAATACAAGTATAAAAAACCAAGAAAAAGATACTATATAAAAAATTACAAACAAAAGAGACCTCACAGAGCTAAGAAAAATATATCAGAATGCAAATGCTACAATTGTGGCAAATTAGGACATTTAGCTAGAGACTGTAGAGTACCTAAAAATGTAAATAAAAAACAAATTTCAGAAGTAGAAATAATAATCGAAGATGAAAAATATAAACAAATAGATTATATAGACTATAATCTAAGTGATGAAGATAGTATATACGAATTAACAGAATACGAAAAAACAGATAATGAAAATGAGACAAATGAATGCGAAACAGATAATGACTGAAACAGATATAAGGATTATAAGTAAAGAAGAATATCAAGATAAAGAAAGCTCAGAACAAAAAATAATATTTGACAACAACATGTTCGAACAAATAAAAGGAAAAGAATTAGATTTAAGTGTAGACAAAATTTTGGAAATACCTAAACTAAGAAATTTCTTTAAAATAAGACAAGAAGAATACTACGTAGTAAGCCAAAAAGAACATATAATAGACTGCAAATACACCCAAGGAAAAGCTAAAATACCTATTATAAATAAGAAGATAATAAACAAGGAAATCCAAGAAATAAAAGCTAGAAATCCAATAAAATACGTACACCTAGGAGCAACAGAAATACTTATAAAAGCATATTTTAGAGAAGGAATAGATACACCAATTGAGCTATATTTAGCAGATGACAGAATAATCCACCCAATAGAAAAAAGTATAATAAGCGCAGTTAGAGGAAACTTAATATATCGAAAGTTTAAATTTATTATAAGTGCCAACTACTCAGTAGCATTAGATGACAGAAATATAGATAAATCTCTAGTACTATACTGGAAAATGTCAGGAATAGAACTGGCTCCAGGTAGTAAAATATTTACAGCAAGATGTAAAAACTTATATGTATTAACTACAAAGCATAAGATAACAGCTAAAAATAAAATTCAAAGAATTAGAATAGAAAACCCTTTTGATAAAATAATTAATGTTATTGATAATAATGATTATAGCTACAAAGATATGGATATTGAGGAGGATCTAGAAATAGTAAAAGAAAGACTAAGCACATCAAAAAGAATAAACTATGATACACCATCGTCATCTAGAAATAGTACTTCAAGAAGAATAGAATATGAAATACAACCTAAATTACTAGAACAAAGAATGGATGAAATACAACCTTACCAATACTATATAACAGGAATATTAAATCAACGAAAATATTTAATAAAAATAGATACAGGACAAAACGAAAGCTATGTCACAAGAGAACTAATAAAAGAAGAAGAAATTACAAAAAATGAAAATATAAATACAGAATTACTTGGAATATTAACAAATATGGAACAAAGTACAGAACAAGAATTAATTATTGGAGGAATACCAATAAAAATAAAATTCAAACTATATCAAGGAAAAGACAATATAACTTTAGGAATAAAATGGCTGGAAACAGTAAAACCTTATAATATAGACGAAAAACAACTAATAATACATTACGAAAATAAAAAGATAATCATTAAAAGGACTTTAATATGAAAGAATGACAAAAATCTATATACTAATGAAAATAATAGTGGAAGGATATTACAACAGATATTATACACCTATGGTAGATACAAGAGCAGGAGCAAATATGTGTAAACACAACTGCTTACCAGAAAATAAATGGAAAAAATTAAAATCACCACTTATAGTTACTGGATTTAACAATGAAGAAAGTATGATAACACACAAAGCTAAAAATATAAAAGCACAGATATGGGATAAAATACTAATAATAGAAGAAATGTATAGTTATGAATTCACAAATAGAGATATACTATTAGGAATGCCATTTTTAGAAAAACTATACCCACATACTATAACAAAAACACATTGGTGGTTCACTACCCCGTGTAATAAGAAAATAGGAGCAAAAAGAGTAAATAACAAAATAAGAAAAAACACACCATGGATTAAAGGAAGTGAAAAAATTACTCAAAAATTAGAAAATATAACAACTAACGATCAAAAAATCGAAATGATAATATTTACAATTGATAAAGAACAAATATTACAAGATAAATTGAAATCATTATATAATGAAAATCCATTACAAGGATGGGAAAAACATAAAACAAAAGTAAAAATCGAATTAATAGATGAAAATAGTATAATAACGCAGAAACCACTAAGATATAATTTCGAAGATCAAAAAGAATTCCAAATGCATATAAGAGAATTACTAGAAAATAATTATATACGAGAAAGTAACAGTAAACATAACAGCCCGACATTTATAGTAAACAAACATAATGAACAAAAAAGAAAGAAAAGCAGAATGGTAATAGATTACAGAAATCTAAATGCAAAAAACTAAAACATATAATTACCCAATACCAAACAAAATATTAAAAATAAGACAAGTACAAGGATATAACTATTTCAGTAAATTTGACTGTAAATCAGGATTTTACCACTTAAAACTAGAAGAAGAATCAAAACAACTAACAGCATTTACTGTACCCCAAGGATTTTACGAATGGAATGTATTACCCTTTGGATATAAAAATGCACCAGGTAGATATCAACACTTCATGGATAATTATTTTAACCAACTAGAAAACTGTATAGTATACATAGACGACATATTACTTTATTCAAAAACAAAAGAAGAACATATAAGATTACTAGAGAAATTCATACATATAGTAGAAATATCAGGAATAAGTTTAAGCAAAGAAAAAGCTGAAATACTAAAAAACCAAATAGAATTTTTAGGTATACAAATAGACAAAAATGGAGTAAAAATGCAAACGCACATAGTACAGAAGATAATAGATTCTGAAGAATTATTAGATACTAAGAAAAAATTACAATCCTTTTTAGGATTAGTTAACCAAGTAAGGGAATATATACCAAAATTAGCAGAAAATCTAAAACCATTACAAAGGAAACTAAAAAAGGATATAGAATATTACTTTGATGAAAAAGACAAAAAATATATAAAAAAGATAAAAGAAATGTGTAAAGAACTACCAAAATTATATTTTCCAGATGAAAACAAAAAATTCACCTACATAGTAGAATCAGATTCTAGCAATTATAGCTATGGAGGAGTATTAAAATATAAATATGAAAATGAAAAAATAGAACACCATTGTAGATACCATTCAGGATCATATACAGAACCACAAATTAAATGGGAGATAAACAGAAAAGAATTATTCGCATTATATAAATGTTTGCTTGCATTCGAACCATATATTGTTTATAACAAATTTATTGTTAGAACAGATAATACACAAGTAAAATGGTGGATAACTAAGAAAGTACAAGATTCTGTAACAACAAAGGAAATAAGGAGATTGGTATTAAATATATTAAACTTCTCATTTACAATTGAAGTTATCAAAACTGAAAAGAATACAATTGCAGATTACATCTCAAGATACAAAACCTGACGAAGGTAAAATGGAGCAAATACTCGGACTCCTAACTACACTTTGCAAAAAAGTGGAAAGTATGGAGGAAGATATACAGCAGCTGAAAAGCAAAGCTAATAGTCAGCAGCGTGACTCAAAAAACGCGGAGCTACGTCGATCGGAAGACGAAAAACTTCCAGAGCTAAAAGGAGACGTTGGGAAACTCCTTAAAACCCAAACTAACAATCCATCTACTTCAATTGCAGGTACTTCAGGACCTAAAGAAAGAAGGGACATAATCAGAAAGCAGCTATTTGATAAACCATTTACACCAAAGAAAAATATACCATCCATTCCACCACCACAAACAACCACCTACAAAGAAAGCTTGAACCAAACCAAACAGACATATAACCACATAGCCAACAGATATATACAAAACATCCATATAATCCAAACCTACCTAAACAAAAATCCAAGATCTACAAATACAAACAATCCCGCCGAAGACTATATAACCCAACACCTCCAAGGATATAATAAGCTAATTGCACAACCTAAGACCAATGCTAATCTAGTCAGAACTTGCTATGATTACGGGTTACTCAACATCGTATACACAGCAATAGGAGACGAGATAGCAATGATACCCGAAGTACATAAGGCCTTCACCACATACAAAAGAATTACTAAAGGAACATTTTTCTATGTAAAAATATATTCAGCACCTGCAGAGATACTACATGACGAAATAAAACCAATAATACAGGTAGTAAAAATAGGACTTACAAAGGAGATGATAATCCCCGAAAAGATAGAACAACAGAACGAGATATCACAAGAAGAGATACCTGAGTTCTACTCTAACAAGAGGATAATAGGACTTGCAACTATACTAAGCGAACTAGCAAACAACTATCTAAATGGAAATTCAGTATGGAACTATTATTCAAGAGATAACACAATTATCTACGCCAACTCCAAAGAGTACAAAGAAGCAGATATGGAAGAGTTAAGGCAGTGGATAATAAGTCTACTGAAACCAGAACAACAACCTACAACCAGAGCTATAAGGAAGAACTTCATCTCCCCGGCATTACTAACAAGATATTGTAAAACTATTGGTCAAAAGTACCCAGATCACCACTGCACCAAGTGCCATGGTGAAGACAATGACCAGATACCAGATGTGCAGTTGGAATAAATCCAACGGCTGAAATGAAAAACATATGCAGAAACCAGATAAAGGAAAAACGACAAAAGAAGAAGATGAAAAGAAGAAGATAGGAGAAAAAGGTGTCGGCCAACAACCAAAAAGTGTCGGCCAACAAAATATGCGAAGCCAGATATGTAAAGTTTTTTGTTTTGTAGAAGACAGATGTAAAGTAAAGTTTTTTGCTTCTTTTTAGAAAGTCCTAAAGTAAATAATAGAGGACGATAGGATTTTTTGTTTTTGTACAAAAGTCATAAAGCATACAGTAGAGGGCGGCTACTTTTAGCAAGAAAGTCGCAAAATAAATAGTGAAAGTTGTCGGCCCTACCCCCAAATTGGTATCAGAGCTAAAAAATAAAAAAAAACAAAAACAATCTACTCTAAAAATATAATCCAATGGAAAAATCTAGCAATGATGCAAAGTTACAAACTGAGGTATGTTTATTCATCATTATGAATAACTAAACTACTGTATTCCTGATAATCTGCTAAGTATTATTTATTAATATCTTCTTGTTATATCGTTTTTATGAATGCCTGATTAAGTTTGCTATGTACGTGTTTAGTAAGTTATGAATAAGTATGCCCAGACTAAGACATCCTAATGTGGAAACCGGTTAGGCCAGGAGAGCCGTTTTAGGGGAGTACACGAAGTTGAAGTCATTGTTAGGGTAACTAATCATAACTGAAAACGCATAGTAATGACCCAAAAGGATAACTTCAGAATAACGATATAAGAATTAGATAATTTTAAATAATGCCTAAGGAGATTAAAAGGAATACCATGTTTAGAAAAATTCATAAAATGAATTCAGACCTATCAGGAATGAATCACAGATATGAACTACTTATCTTTTGCATAATAAAAATATTGTTTCAGATATTAGAAGAAGTAATAGAATTAGAAGAAACTATGAAGTTAATTAACCAAGATTGGACGGAGATGACTATAGAAGAAATTAAAAAATTAGATAAAAATTTAGATTAAAAATGATAAACTATGAATATATGGAATATTGGTTATCTACTATGGAAAGTATAAGATTAACAAAGCTCCTATTGGAAGATAATATAAGGGAATATATGAAAAATAGTAACCTGGAATACTTAGAATATGCATTCAAATGTATAAAGGAGTTACAGAAATTAGAACCATTAAAAATTGAATATTATAATAAAATATTTACACAGGATTAATGAATAAAGAATTATAGAAGCCAAGAAAAAGACATATTCAGAAAAAAGCTAAAAAATTAAAAAATCAGCTAAAAGTACTATATCCCGAATATAAACAGCTAAGCTTAAATAAAACAAATAAAAATAGACTCGAACACCAAATAGATCTAATCTCAGAAATAGAAAATAAATATATAAAATGTCTGAAGAAGAAAAAATTAACATAAATAACAACGAAAAATACAAACAACAATTATTAAAAGAAATAGAAGAAATAACAAATGAAATAAAATTTAGGAAAGAAAGATTAAATTACTGTATAATCGCAGAAATAGAATCTAAAAAAGAAAAAGGAAACTATTATATAATTACAAGAGCATGCCGAACACCTATAAAGACACAGGAAAAATTAATATCCCATCTAAGATTACAATTACAACTATTAAAATATAAATTACAACACGATTTACAATGAACAAGGAAGAATATGTTATAGAAGAAGAAAAATATATAAGCCAAAATGGATTAGAAATAAAAATTATACACTCAAGCTTAGGAAGAAGATTTAAAAAAATAGGAGATCAATTATATTTAATGTTAGAAAAGGAATCGGCAAAACTAGAAGATAGCCTAACAGCGATGGTAAGAATTAATAAAGAAAATGAAGAGATAGATAGGAAAAAAGAAATAGAAAAAATTAAAAAACAAGCCCAAATAGAAGTACAACAAATTAAAGAAGAAAAAGATACAAGAATCCAAGAACTAGAAAAAGAATTGGAAAAACTTAAACAATTGTATGAAGCAAAATTAAAAGCCAGAGAAAAACAACGTGAAGAATTAAAACTCACAGAAGAAATAGAAAAATTTAAAACATTATTAGAAGAAACAAGTACATTAGAGAACCAACCTAGAATAGGAATAGATGAAATAAATGAACAAAATAATGATAATTCAGAAGCAGATCTGGATCGATATTCAGAAACTTCAGAAACATATACTAACCTAATAGAAAAAGAAAATAATATAGAAATTAATGTGGAAGATGTAGATGAAAAACCTAGCACGTCAGGAACTAAAAGCTCAAAAAGATTAGATACTAGCCCAATTTATTACACTTACGAAAGGGAAAATAGAAGTAAAACATTATGGGATAAAAGATTGAATAGGAACTGGACACCTAGACAAAGCATAGAACAATATAACTTCTTAGATCTAGATTGTGTAGCAGATACAAATAAAACAATCCAATTATGGATAGGATATATTTCAAAACAACTAGTAGATAATAAAATATTAATAGCAGATACCCCTGGATATATAGAAAGAACACTAATAGGAGCAACAAAAATATGGCTACAAAACTTATCAGCAGAAAGTTTAGAAACATTAAGAAATAATAAGAAAGCTAATAATGAACCAGCAACAACATCTATAGATATATTAAACAAATATGAAATGGCAATAAGGAATGAATTTAGTAGTATGACTACTGAAATAGATGAACGACAAAAGGATAATGTATTAAATAGGAACCTATTAAATAAATTAAGTATATGCAAAATGAGTTATATAGATGAATATACATGCGCATTTAAAGAATATTACTATAAAGGATTATATACGAATGAAGAAAGCAGAGAAATAAGAAAATTATATTACGCAAAATTACCAGAACCATTTAGCTCAAAAATAACCAAAGAATGGCAAGAATCAGGACTAATAGATACATTAGGATCCAGAATAAAATTTCTACAAAAATGGTTTACAGAACTATGTGAAAAACATAAGGAAGACATGAAAATGGAAAAAATCTTAATAAAAAACTTAGCATGTTGTACAACTAGAACAACACCACAATTTGGATGTACAAACAAATATAAATACAAGAAAAGAATAAAAAAATACAGACCGTTTAGAACAAAATACAAGTATAAAAAACCAAGAAAAAGATATTATATAAAAAATTACAAGCAAAAAAGACCCCATAGAACTAGGAAAAATATAACAGAATGTAAATGCTACAACTGTGACAAATTAGGACATTTAGCTAGAGATTGTAAAATACCTAGAAGTATAAATAAAAAACAAATATCAGAAGTAATAATAGAAAATGAAAAATATAAACAACTAGAATATATAGACTATGATTTAAACGATGACGATAGCATATATGAGCTAACAGAATATGAGAAAACAGATAGTGAAAATGAGATAAAAGAATACGAGACAGATAATGACTGAGGGAGATATAAGAATAATAAGAAAAGAAGAATATCAAGATAATGAAAGTACAGAACAAAAAATAATATTTGACAATAATATGTTTGAACATATAAAAGGAAAAGAATTAGACTTAAGCATAAATAAAATACTAGAAGTACCTAAATTAAGAAATTTCTTTAAGATAAAACAAGAAGAATATTATGTAGTAAGCCAAAAAGAACATATAATAGATTGTAAATATACTCAAGGAAAAGCTAAAATACCCATAATAAATAAAAAGATAATAAATAAAGAAATCCAAGAAATAAAGGCTAAGAATCCAATAAAATATGTACACCTAGGAGGAACAGAAATACTAATAAAAACATGTTTCAGAGAAGGAATAGATACGCCAATAGAAATATATTTAGCAGATGATAGAATAATTCACCCTATAGAGAAAAGCATAATAAGTGCAGTTAAAGGAAATCTAATATACCAAAAATTTAAATTTATAATAAGTGCAAATTATTCAGTAGCATTGGACGATAGAAATATAGACAAATCATTAGTATTATACTGGAAAATGTCAGGAATAGAGTTAGCACCAGGCAGTAAAATATTTACAGCTAGATGTAAAAATTTATATGTACTAACAACAAAACATAAAATAATGGCTAGAAATAAGATTCAAAGAATTAAAATAGAAAACCCCTTTGACAAAATAGTTACTATCATTGATAATAATGATTATAGTTACAAAGAAATAGATATTGAAGAAGATTTAGAAATAGTAAAAGAAAGATTAAGTACATCAAAAATAATAAATTATGATACACCATCATCATCAAGAAGTAGTACCTCAAGAAGGATAGATTACGAAATACAACCGAAATTATTAGAACAAAAAATAGACGAAATACAACCTTACCAATATTATATAACAGGAATACTAGACCAACGAAAGTATTTAATAAAAATAGACACAGGACAAATAGAAAGCTACATTACAAGAGAATTAGTAAAAGAAGAAGAAATTGACAAAAATGAAAATATAAATACAGAATTACCAGGAATATTGACAAATATGGAACAAAGTACAAAACAAGAGCTAATTATTGGCGGAATACCAATAAAAATAAAATTTAAGATATACCAAGGAAAAGATAATATTACTTTAGGAATAAAATGGCTAGAAACAGTAAAACCTTACAATCTAGATGAAAAACAACTAATAATACATTACGAAAATAAAAAGATAATCATTAAAAGAACTTTAATATGAAATAATGACAAAAATTTATATATTAGCAAAAATTATAATAGAAGGATACTATAATAGATACTATACACCTATGATAGATACAGGAGCAGGAGCAAATCTGCGTAAAAATAACTGTTTACTAGAAAATAAATGGGAAAAATTAAAAACACCATTAATAGTTACTGGATTTAATAATGAAGGAAGTATGATAACGCATAAAGCTAAAAATACAAAAATACAAATATGGGATAAAATATTAATAATAGAAGAAATGTATAGTTATAAATTTACTAATAAAGATATATTATTAGGAATGCCCTTTTTGGAAAAATTATACCCACATACCATAACAAAAACACATTGGTGGTTTACTACCCCATGTAATAAGAAAATAGGAGCAAAAAGAGTTAATAACAAACTAAGAAAAAATACACCATGGATAAAGGGAAGTGAAAAGATTACCCAAAAATTGGAAAATATAACGTCAAGTGATAATAAAATAGAAATTATAATATTTACGATAGACAGAATACAAGCATTACAACATAAGATAAATTCATTAGGTAATGAAAATCCGTTACAAGGATGGAAAAAACATAAAACAAAAATAAAGATTGAACTAATAAATGAAAATAGCATAATAACACAAAAGCCACTAAGATATAATTTTGATGACCAAAAAGAATTTCAAATGCATATAAAAGAATTACTTGAAAACAAATACATACAGGAAAGTAACAGCAAACATAATAGTCCAGCATTTATAGTAAATAAACATAATGAGCAAAAAAGAGGAAAAAGTAGAATGGTTATCGATTATCGAAATTTAAATGCAAAAACTAAAACATATAACTACCCAATACAAAACAAAATACTAAAAGTCAGACAAATACAAGGATATAGCTATTTCAGTAAATTTGATTGTAAATCAGGATTTTACCACCTAAAACTGGAAGAAGAATCAAAACAACTAACAACATTTACTGTACCACAAGGATTCTATGAATGGAATGTATTACCCTTTTGATATAAAAATGCACCAGGTAGATATCAACATTTTATGGATAACTACTTCAATCAGCTAGAAAATTGTATAGTATACATAGATGATATACTACTTTATTCAAAAACGGAAGAAGAACATATAAAATTATTAGAAAAATTTATAAATATAGTAGAAATATCAGGAATAAGTTTAAGCAGAAAGAAGGTTGAAATATTAAAAAATCAAATAGAATTTCTAGGAATACAAATAGATAAAAATGGAATAAAAATGCAAACGCATATAGTACAAAAAATAATTAATTCTAAAGAGTTATTAGATACTAAGAAAAAATTGCAATCTTTCTTAGGATTAGTTAACCAAGTACGAGAATATGTACCAAAATTAGCAGAAAATCTAAAACCATTACAGAAAAAATTGAAAAAGGACATAGAATACTATTTTGATGAAAAAGATAAAAACTATATAAAAAAGATAAAGGACATGTGCAGAAACCTACCAAAACTATACTTTCCAGATGAAAATAGACAATTTAGTTATATAGTAGAATCGGACTCCAGTAATCATAGTTATGGAGGAGTATTAAAATATAAATATGAAAACGAGAAAATAGAACACCATTGTAGATACTATTCAGGATCATATACTGAACCACAAATAAAATGGGAGATAAACAGAAAAGAATTATTTGCATTATATAAATGTCTACTAGCATTCGAACCATATATTGTTTATAACAAATTTATTGTTAGAACAGATAATACACAAGTAAAATGGTGGATAACTAGAAAAGTACAAGATTCAGTCACAACGAAAGAGATAAGGAGATTAGTTCTGAATATACTGAATTTTTCATTTACAATTGAGATTATCAAAACTGAAAGAAATACAATTGCAGACTACCTCTCCAGATACAAACATTGAAGAAGGAAAAGACAAAATGGAACAGATACTCGGTCTCCTTACTACACTTTGTAAGAAAGTGGACAGTATGGAGGTAGAAATACAGCAGCTAAAAAGCAAAGCTAGCAGTCAGCAGCATGACTCTAAACATGCGGAGCTACGTCGATCGGAAGACGTTAAAATTCCAGAGCTAAAAGGTGACGTTGGGAAACACCAAAAAACCCAATCTAACAATTTACTGAATGCAGCTGCAGGAACATCAGGATCTGCAGGAGAGAAAAAAGATATTACCAAAAACAAGCTATTTGACAAGCCATTTACACCAAAGAAAAATATACCGATTACCCCTACTCCACAAACTACCACATATAGAGAAAGCCTGAACCAGGCCAAACAGACCTACAACCATATATCCAACAAATACATACAAAATATCCATAAGAATACAAACCTTTTTGAATAAAAACCCAAGATCTACCAGCACAAATAACCCAACAGAGGACTACATAACCCAACACTTGCAAGGATATAATAAACTTATAGCCCAACCTAAGACAAATGCTAACCTAGTCAGAACCTGTTATGACTACGGACTACTTAGCACCGTATATACATCAATAGGAGATGAAATAGCTACCATACCGGAGATATACAAAGCATTTACCGTATATAAAAGAATAACTAAAGGTACATTCTTTTATGTAAAAATATATTCAGCACCAGCAGAGATACTACATGACGAGATAAAACCCATTATACAAGTTGTAAAGATAGGACTAACAAAGGAAATGATAATACCGGAAAAAATAGAACAACAAGATGAGATACCATGCACAGAGATACCCGAGTTCTACTCAAACAAAAGAATTATAGGACTCGCTACTATACTCAACGAACTAGCAAATAACTATCTAAACGGAAACTCGATTTGGAGTTATTATTCAAGAGATCAAACAATAATATATGCAAACTCCAAGGAACACAAAGAGGCAGACATGGAAGAGTTACGACAATGGATACTTAGTCTGCTGAAACCAGAATAGATACCTACTACCAGAGCTATACGGAAAAATTACATTTCCCCAGGACTACTAACAAGATATTGTAAAACTATTGGACAAAAATATCCAGACCACCATTGCTCGAAATGCCATGGTGAAGACGACAAACAGCTACCAGAAGTCCAGCTGGAATGATATAAAGAAGAAAGCGACGTAAAGAAAAAGCAGATATGAAGAAAGAAGAAAGAAGCAAGCAGATAAAGAAAAAGGAGATATGTCTGTAAAAAGTTTTTTGTTTTTATGTAGAAAGTCCTAAAGTAAATAGTAAAGGACGATAAAGTTTTTTGTTTTAGTCTTAAAGTAAATAGTAGAAGGCGGCTACTTTTGCAGAATAGTCGCAAAGTAAATAGTAGATGTGTCGGCCACTGTTCATGAATAGTAAAGGTCGTTCATGAATAGTAAAGGTCATTTTGTAAAGATTTTTTCATTATAAATAGAAGGCAGACGGAAGCCAAAGGCATCCGCAATCATCCGCAATCCCGCATATTCTCTCTCAACTCTCACTTCCGCACCCCTACCCCCAAATTGGTTTTTTAGTATTTCAGCTTTTTCTTTGCTTAAACTTATTCCTGATATTTCTACTATATGTATGAATTTCTCTAGTAATCTTATATGTTCTTCTTTTGTTTTTGAATAAAGTAACATGTCGTCTATGTATACTATACAGTTTTCTAGTTGGTTAAAATAATTATCCATGAAGTGTTGATATCTACCTGGTGCATTTTTATATCCAAAGGGTAATACATTCCATTCGTAAAATCCTTGGGGTACAGTAAATGCTGTTAGTTGTTTTGATTCTTCTTCTAGTTTTAAGTGGTAAAATCCTGATTTACAGTCAAATTTACTGAAATAGTTATATCCTTGTATTTGTCTTATTTTTAATATTTTGTTTGGTATTGGGTAATTATATGTTTTAGTTTTTGCATTTAGATTTCTGTAATCTATTACCATTCTGCTTTTCTTTCTTTTTTGTTCATTATGTTTGTTTACTATAAATGCCGGGCTGTTATGTTTACTGTTACTTTCTCGTATATAATTATTTTCTAGTAATTCTCTTATATGCATTTGGAATTCTTTTTGATCTTCGAAATTATATCTTAGTGGTTTCTGCGTTATTATACTATTTTCATCTATTAATTCGATTTTTACTTTTGTTTTATGTTTTTCCCATCCTTGTAATGGATTTTCATTATATAATGATTTCAATTTATCTTGTAATATTTGTTCTTTATCAATTGTAAATATTATCATTTCGATTTTTTGATCGTTAGTTGTTATATTTTCTAATTTTTGAGTAATTTTTTCACTTCCTTTAATCCATGGTGTGTTTTTTCTTATTTTGTTATTTACTCTTTTTGCTCCTATTTTCTTATTACACGGGGTAGTGAACCACCAATGTGTTTTTGTTACAGTATGTGGGTATAGTTTTTCTAAAAATGGCATTCCTAATAGTATATCTCTATTTGTGAATTCATAACTATACATTTCTTCTATTATTAGTATTTTATCCCAACACCTCCAAGGATACAACAAGCTAATAGCACAACCAAATGCCAACGCCAACCTAGTAAAAACATGTTACAACTATGGACTACTCGGAACAGTATATACTAAAACAGGAGACGAGATAGCAACCATACCAGAGCTACACAAGGCATTTATGACATACAAAAGAATTACTAAAGGAACATTTTTCTATGTAAAAATATATTCAGCACCTGTAGAGATACTACATGACGAAATAAAACCAATAATACAGGTAGTAAAAATAGGACTTACAAAGGAGATGATAATCCCCGAAAAGATAGAACAACAAAACGAGATATCACAAGAAGAGATACCCGAGTTCTACTCTAACAAGAGGATAATAGGACTTGCAACTATACTAAGCGAACTAGCAAACAACTATCTAAATGGAAATTCAGTATGGAACTATTATTCAAGAGATAACACAATTATCTACGCCAACTCCAAAGAGTACAAAGAAGCAGATATGGAAGAGTTAAGGCAGTGGATAATAAGTCTACTGAAACCAGAACAACAACCTACAACCAGAGCTATGAGGAAGAACTTCATCTCCCCGGCATTACTAACAAGATATTGTAAAACTATTAGTCAAAAGTACCCAGATCACCACTGCACCAAGTGCCATGGTGAAGACAATGACCAGATACCAGATGTGCAGTTGGAATAAATCCAACGGCTGAAATGAAAAACATATGCAGAAACCAGATAAAGGAAAAACGACAAAAGAAGAAGATGAAAAGAAGAAGATAGGAGAAAAAGGTGTCGGCCAACAACCAAAAAGTGTCGGCCAACAAAATATGCGAAGCCAGATATGTAAAGTTTTTTGTTTTGTAGAAGACAGATGTAAAGTAAAGTTTTTTGCTTCTTTTTAGAAAGTCCTAAAGTAAATAATAGAGGACGATAGGATTTTTTTATTTTTGTACAAAAGTCATAAAGCATACAGTAGAGGGCGGCTACTTTTAGCAAGAAAGTCGCAAAATAAATAGTGAAAGTTGTCGGCCACTAGTCGCTATCCATGAACAGTAAAGGTCGTTCATGAACAGCAAAGGCCAGTTGTAAATGATTGTAAATTTTGTTATAAATAGAACCTCAGACGGAAGCCAAAGGCATCCGCAATCCCGCATATTCTCTCTCAACTCTCACTTTTGCACCCCTACCCCCAAATTGGTATGTCGGCCACTGTTCATGAATAGTAAAGGTCGTTCATGAATAGTAAAGGTCATTTTGTAAAGATTTTTTCATTATAAATAGAAGGCAGACGGAAGCCAAAGGCATCCGCAATCCCGCATATTCTCTCTCAACTCTCACTTCCGCACCCCTACCCCCAAATTGGTATCAGAGCTATAAGATCAAAAATAAAAACAATCTACTTTAAAAATATAATCCAATGGAAAAATCTAGCAATGATGCAAAGTTACAAACTGAGGTATGTTTATTCATCATTATGAATAACTAAACTGCTGTATTCCTGATAATCTGCTAAGTATTATTTATTAATATCTTCTTGTTATATCGTTTTTATGAATGCCTGATTAAGTTTGCTATGTACGTGTTTAGTAAGTTATGAATAAGTATGCCCAGACTAAGACATCCTAATGTGGAAACCGGTTAGGCCAGGAGAGCCGTTTTAGGGGAGTACACGAAGGTGAAGTCATTGTTAGGGTAACTAATCATAACTGAAAACGCATAGTAATGACCCAAAAGGATAACTTCAGAATAACGATATAAGAATTAGATAATTTTAAATAATGCCTAAGGAGATTAAAAGGAATACCATGTTTAGAAAAATTCATAAAATGAATTCAGACCTATCAGGAATGAATCACAGATATGAACTACTTATCCTTTGCATAATAAAAATATTGTTTCAGATATTAGAAGAAGTAATAGAATTAGAAGAAACTATGAAGTTAATTAACCAAGATTGGACGGAGATGACTATAGAAGAAATTAAAAAATTAGATAAAAATTTAGATTAAAAATGATAAACTATGAATATATGGAATATTGGTTATCTACTATGGAAAGTATAAGATTAACAAAGCTCCTATTGGAAGATAATATAAGGGAATATATGAAAAATAGTAACCTGGAATACTTAGAATATGCATTCGAATGTATAAAGGAGTTACAGAAATTAGAACCATTAAAAATTGAATATTATAATAAAATGTCTGAAGAAGAAAAAATTAACATAAATAACAACGAAAAATACAAACAACAATTATTAAAAGAAATAGAAGAAATAACAAATGAAATAAAATTTAGGAAAGAAAGATTAAATTACTGTATAATCGCAGAAATAGAATCTAAAAAAGAAAAAGGAAACTATTATATAATTACAAGAGCATGCCGAACACCTATAAAGACACAGGAAAAATTAATATCCCATCTAAGATTACAATTACAACTATTAAAATATAAATTACAACACGATTTACAATGAACAAGGAAGAATATGTTATAGAAGAAGAAAAATATATAAGCCAAAATGGATTAGAAATAAAAATTGTACACTCAAATTTAGGAAGAAGATTTAAAAAGATAGGAGACCAATTATATTTAATGTTAGAAAAAGAATCAGCAAAACTAGAAGATAGCTTAACAGCTATGGTAAGGATTAATAAAGAAAACGAGGAAATAGACAGGAAAAAAGAAATAGAAAAAATTAAAAAACAAGCACAAATAGAAGTTCAGCAAATTAAAGAAGAAAAAGACACGAGAATCCAAGAGCTAGAAAAAGAACTAGAGAAACTTAAACAATTATATGAAGAAAAATTAAAAGCAAAAGAAAAACAACGTGAAGAATTAAGACTTACAGAAGAAATAGAAAAATTTAAAATATTATTAGAAGAATCAGGTACAGTAGAAAATCAGCCTAAAATAGGAATAGACGACATAAGTGAGCAAAATGATGAAGAAAACCTAGATCAATATTCAGAAACATCAGAAACTTATACTAATCTAATAGAAAAGGAAAATAACGTAGAAATTAATGTAGAAGACATAGACGAAAAACCTAGTACATCAGGAACTAGAAGTCCAAGAAGACCAAATACTAGTCCAACCTATTATACTTACGAAAGGGAAAATAGAAGCAAAACATTATGGAATAAAAGATTAAATAAAAACTGGACACCTAGACAAAATATAGAACAATATAATTTCCTAGACTTAGATTGTGTTGCAGATACAAATAAAACAATTCAGCTATGGATAGGATATATTTCAAAACAGTTAATAGATAACAAAATATTAATAGCAGATGCCCCTGGATACATAGAACGAACATTAATAGGAACAACAAAAATATGGCTACAAAATTTATCACCAGAAAATTTAGAAACATTAAGAAATAATAAGAAAATTAATAATGAACCAGCAACAACATCTATAGATATATTAACCAAATACGAAATGGCAATAAGAAATGAATTTAGTAGTATGACTACCGAAATAGAAGAACGGCAAAAAGATAAAGAACTAAACAGAAATCTAATGAATAAATTAAGCATATGTAAAATGAGTTATATGGATGAATATACATGTGCATTTAAAGAATATTATTATAAAGGATTATATACAAATGAAGAAAGCAGAGAAATAAGGAAATTATACTATACAAAATTACCAGAACCGTTTAGTTCAAAAATAACTAAAGACTGGCAAGAATCAGGACTAATAGATACACTAGGATCTAGAATAAAATTTCTACAAAAATGGTTTACAGAATTATGTGAAAAACATAAGGAAGACATGAAAATGGAAAAAATACTAGTAAAAAACTTAGCATGTTGTACAACTAAAACAACACCACAATTTGGATGCACAAATAAATACAAGAAAAGAATTAAAAAATACAGACCATTTAGAACCAAATACAAGGATAAAAAACCAAGAAAAAGATACTATATAAAAAATTACAAACAAAAGAGACCTCACAGAGCTAAGAAAAATATATCAGAATGCAAATGCTACAATTGTGGCAAATTAGGACATTTAGCTAGAGACTGTAGAGTACCTAAAAATGTAAATAAAAAACAAATTTCAGAAGTAGAAATAATAATCGAAGATGAAAAATATAAACAAATAGATTATATAGACTATAATCTAAGTGATGAAGATAGTATATACGAATTAACAGAATACGAAAAAACAGATAATGAAAATGAGACAAATGAATGCAAAACAGATAATGACTGAAACAGATATAAGGATTATAAGTAAAGAAGAATATCAAGATAAAGAAAGCTCAGAACAAAAAATAATATTTGACAACAACATGTTCGAACAAATAAAAGGAAAAGAATTAGATTTAAGTGTAGACAAAATTTTGGAAATACCTAAATTAAGAAATTTCTTTAAAATAAGACAAGAAGAATACTACGTAGTAAGCCAAAAAGAACATATAATAGACTGCAAATACACCCAAGGAAAAGCTAAAATACCTATTATAAATAAGAAGATAATAAACAAGGAAATCCAAGAAATAAAAGCTAGAAATCCAATAAAATACGTACACCTAGGAGCAACAGAAATACTTATAAAAGCATGTTTTAGAGAAGGAATAGATACACCAATTGAGCTATATTTAGCAGATGACAGAATAATCCATCCAATAGAAAAAAGTATAATAAGCGCAGTTAGAGGAAACTTAATATATCAAAAGTTTAAATTTATTATAAGTGCCAACTACTCAGTAGCATTAGATGACAGAAATATAGATAAATCTCTAGTACTATACTGGAAAATGTCAGGAATAGAACTAGCTCCAGGTAGTAAAATATTTACAGCAAGATGTAAAAACTTATATGTATTAACTACAAAGCATAAGATAACAGCTAAAAATAAAATTCAAAGAATTAAAATAGAAAACCCTTTTGATAAAATAATTAATGTTATTGATAATAATGATTATAGCTACAAAGATATGGATATTGAGGAGGATCTAGAAATAGTAAAAGAAAGACTAAGCACATCAAAAAGAATAAACTATGATACACCATCGTCATCTAGAAATAGTACTTCAAGAAGAATAGAATATGAAATACAACCTAAATTACTAGAACAAAGAATGGATTGTATTTTTGTAGGTATTTCTTCTGGTTTAAGCAGACTGAGTATCCACTGGCGTAATTCTTCCATATCTGCTTCTTTATGTTCTCTGGAGTTTGCATATATCATTGTTTGATCTCTTGAATAGTAGCTCCAGATAGAATTTCCGTTTAAGAAATTATTGGCTAGTTCGCTTAGTATCGTAGCTAGACCAATAATTCTTTTGTTGGCGTAGAATTCCGGTATGTCTGTACTTTTTATCTCTTCCTGTTGGTCTATCTTTTCCGGTATAATCATTTCTCTCGTTAGTCCTATTTTCACCACTTGGATAATTGGTTTTATTTCGTCAAATAATATCTCAGCAGGTGCTGCATATATTTTAATGTAGAAAAATGTTCCTTTCGTTATTCTTTTATATGTCATAAATGCCTTGTGTAGCTCTGGTATGGTTGCTATCTCGTCTCCTGTTTTGGTATATACTGTTCCGAGTAGTCCATAGTTGTAACATGTTTTTACTAGGTTGGCGTTGGTATTTGGTTGTGCTATTAGCTTGTTGTACCCTTGTAGATATTGGGTGACATAATCTTCTTCTGGATTCTGGGTATTTATAGATCGTGGGTTTCTGTTTAGGAAGGTTTGTATTTTGTGGATGTTTTGTATGTAGGTATTGGCTATATGGTTATAGGTTTGTTTAGTTTGGTTCAGACTTTCCTTGTATGTGCTGGTTTGTGGAATAGATGGTATATTTTTCATTGTGAATTGTTTATCGAATAGCTATTTCCTTATAATATCTCTTCTTTCCTTAGGTCCTGAAGTACCTGCAACTGCACTAGGTGAAATGTTAGCTTGGGTTTTATGGAGTTTCCCAACGTCTCCTTTTAGCTCTGGAAGTTTTTCGTCTTCCGATCGACGTAGCTCCGCATTTTTTGAGTCACGCTGCTGACTATTAGCTTTGCTTTTCAGCTGCTGTATATCTTCCTCCATACTTTCCACTTTTTTGCAAAGTGTAGTTAGGAGTCCGAGTATTTGCTCCATTTTACCTTCGTCAGGTTTTGTATCTTGAGATGTAATCTGCAATTGTATTCTTTTCAGTTTTGATAACTTCAATTGTAAATGAGAAGTTTAATATATTTAATACCAATCTCCTTATTTCCTTTGTTGTTACAGAATCTTGTACTTTCTTAGTTATCCACCATTTTACTTGTGTATTATCTGTTCTAACAATAAATTTGTTATAAACAATATATGGTTCGAATGCAAGCAAACATTTATATAATGCAAATAATTCTTTTCTGTTTATCTCCCATTTAATTTGTGGTTCTGTATATGATCCTGAATGGTATCTACAATGGTGTTCTATTTTTTCATTTTCATATTTATATTTTAATACTCCTCCATAGCTATAATTGCTAGAATCTGATTCTACTATGTAGGTGAATTTTTTGTTTTCATCTGGAAAATATAATTTTGGTAGTTCTTTACACATTTCTTTTATCTTTTTTATATATTTTTTGTCTTTTTCATCAAAGTAATATTCTATATCCTTTTTTAGTTTCCTTTGTAATGGTTTTAGATTTTCTGCTAATTTTGGTATATATTCCCTTACTTGGTTAACTAATCCTAAAAAGGATTGTAATTTTTTCTTAGTATCTAATAATTCTTCAGAATCTATTATCTTCTGTACTATGTGCGTTTGCATTTTTACTCCATTTTTGTCTATTTGTATACCTAAAAATTCTATTTGGTTTTTTAGTATTTCAGCTTTTTCTTTGCTTAAACTTATTCCTGATATTTCTACTATATGTATGAATTTCTCTAGTAATCTTATATGTTCTTCTTTTGTTTTTGAATAAAGTAATATGTCGTCTATGTATACTATACAGTTTTCTAGTTGGTTAAAATAATTATCCATGAAGTGTTGATATCTACCTGGTGCATTTTTATATCCAAAGGGTAATACATTCCATTCGTAAAATCCTTGGGGTACAGTAAATGCTGTTAGTTGTTTTGATTCTTCTTCTAGTTTTAAGTGGTAAAATCCTGATTTACAGTCAAATTTACTGAAATAGTTATATCCTTGTATTTGTCTTATTTTTAATATTTTGTTTGGTATTGGGTAATTATATGTTTTAGTTTTTGCATTTAGATTTCTGTAATCTATTACCATTCTGCTTTTCTTTCTTTTTTGTTCATTATGTTTGTTTACTATAAATGTCGGGCTGTTATGTTTACTGTTACTTTCTCGTATATAATTATTTTCTAGTAATTCTCTTATATGCATTTGGAATTCTTTTTGATCTTCGAAATTATATCTTAGTGGTTTCTGCGTTATTATACTATTTTCATCTATTAATTCGATTTTTACTTTTGTTTTATGTTTTTCCCATCCTTGTAATGGATTTTCATTATATAATGATTTCAATTTATCTTGTAATATTTGTTCTTTATCAATTGTAAATATTATCATTTCGATTTTTTGATCGTTAGTTGTTATATTTTCTAATTTTTGAGTAATTTTTTCACTTCCTTTAATCCATGGTGTGTTTTTTCTTATTTTGTTATTTACTCTTTTTGCTCCTATTTTCTTATTACACGGGGTAGTGAACCACCAATGTGTTTTTGTTATAGTATGTGGGTATAGTTTTTCTAAAAATGGCATTCCTAATAGTATATCTCTATTTGTGAATTCATAACTATACATTTCTTCTATTATTAGTATTTTATCTCATATCTGTGCTTTTATATTTTTAGCTTTGTGTGTTATCATACTTCCTTCATTGTTAAATCCAGTAACTATAAGTGGTGATTTTAATTTTTCACATTTATCTTCTGGTAAGCAGTTGTGTTTACACATATTTGCTCCTGCTCCTGTATCTATCATAGGTGTATAATATCTGTTGTAATATCCTTCCACTATTATTTTCATTAGTATATAGATTTTTGTCATTCTTTCATATTAAAGTCCTTTTAATGATTATCTTTTTATTTTCGTAATGTATTATTAGCTTTTTTTCGTCTATATTATAAGGTTTTACTGTTTCCAGCCATTTTATTCCTAAAGTTATATTGTCTTTTCCTTGATATATTTTTAATTTTATTTTTATTGGTATTCCTCCAATAATTAATTCTTGTTCTGTACTTTGTTCCATATTTGTTAATATTCCAGGTAATTCTGTATTTATATTTTCGTTTTTTGTAATTTCTTCTTCTTTTATTAGTTCTCTTGTGACATAACTTTCGTTTTGTCCTGTATCTATTTTTATTAAATATTTTCGTTGATTTAATATTTCTGTTATATAGTATTGGTAAGGTTGTATTTCATCCATTCTTTGTTCTAGTAATTTAGGTTGTATTTCATATTCTATTCTTCTTGAAGTACTAATTCTAGATGACGATGGTGTATCATAGTTTATTCTTTTTGATGTGCTTAGTCTTTCTTTTACTATTTCTAGATCCTCCTCAATATCCACATCTTTGTAGCTATAATCATTATTATCAATAACATTAATTATTTTATCAAAAGGGTTTTCTATTTTAATTCTTTGAATTTTATTTTTAGCTGTTATCTTATGCTTTGTAGTTAATACATATAAGTTTTTACATCTTGCTGTAAATATTTTACTACCTGGAGCCAGTTCTATTCCTGACATTTTCCAGTATAGTATTAGAGATTTATCTATATTTCTGTCATCTAATGCTACTGAGTAGTTGACACTTATAATAAATTTAAACTTTTGATATATTAAGTTTCCTCTAACTGCGCTTATTATACTTTTTTCTATTGGATGGATTATTCTGTCATCTGCTAAATATAGCTCAATTGGTGTATCTATTCCTTCTCTAAAACATGCTTTTATAAGTATTTCTGTTGCTCCTAGGTGTACGTATTTTATTGGATTTCTAGCTTTTATTTCTTGGATTTCCTTGTTTATTATCTTCTTATTTATAATAGGTATTTTAGCTTTTCCTTGGGTGTATTTGCAGTCTATTATATGTTCTTTTTGGCTTACTACGTAGTATTCTTCTTGTCTTATTTTAAAGAAATTTCTTAATTTAGGTATTTCCAAAATTTTGTCTACACTTAAATCTAATTCTTTTCCTTTTATTTGTTCGAACATGTTGTTGTCAAATATTATTTTTTGTTCTGAGCTTTCTTTATCTTGATATTCTTCTTTACTTATAATCCTTATATCTGTTTCAGTCATTATCTGTTTCGCATTCATTTGTCTCATTTTCATTATCTGTTTTTTCGTATTCTGTTAATTCGTATATACTATCTTCATCACTTAGATTATAGTCTATATAATCTATTTGTTTATATTTTTCATCTTCGATTATTATTTCTACAGTTAATAGATAATAAAATATTAATAGCAGATAACAAAATATTAATAGCAGATGCCCCTGGATACATAGAACGAACATTAATAGGAACAACAAAAATATGGCTACAAAATTTATCACCAGAAAGTTTAGAAACATTAAGAAATAATAAGAAAATTAATAATGAACCAGCAACAACATCTATAGATATATTAACCAAATACGAAATGGCAATAAGAAATGAATTTAGTAGTATGACTACCGAAATAGAAGAACGGCAAAAAGATAAAGAACTAAACAGAAATCTAATGAATAAATTAAGCATATGTAAAATGAGTTATATGGATGAATATACATGCGCATTTAAAGAATATTATTATAAAGGATTATATACAAATGAAGAAAGCAGAGAAATAAGGAAATTATACTATACAAAATTACCAGAACCGTTTAGTTCAAAAATAACTAAAGACTGGCAAGAATCAGGACTAATAGATACATTAGGATCCAGAATAAAATTTCTACAAAAATGGTTTACAGAATTATGTGAAAAACATAAGGAAGACATGAAAATGGAAAAAATATTAGTAAAAAACTTAGCATGTTGTACAACTAGAACAACACCACAATTTGGATGCACAAATAAATACAAGAAAAGAATTAAAAAATACAGACCATTTAGAACCAAATACAAGTATAAAAAACCAAGAAAAAGATACTATATAAAAAATTACAAACAAAAGAGACCTCACAGAGCTAAGAAAAATATATCAGAATGCAAATGCTACAATTGTGGCAAATTAGGACATTTAGCTAGAGACTGTAGAGTACCTAAAAATGTAAATAAAAAACAAATTTCAGAAGTAGAAATAATAATCGAAGATGAAAAATATAAACAAATAGATTATATAGACTATAATCTAAGTGATGAAGATAGTATATACGAATTAACAGAATACGAAAAAACAGATAATGAAAATGAGACAAATGAATGCGAAACAGATAATGACTGAAACAGATATAAGGATTATAAGTAAAGAAGAATATCAAGATAAAGAAAGCTCAGAACAAAAAATAATATTTGACAACAACATGTTCGAACAAATAAAAGGAAAAGAATTAGATTTAAGTGTAGACAAAATTTTGGAAATACCTAAACTAAGAAATTTCTTTAAAATAAGACAAGAAGAATACTACGTAGTAAGCCAAAAAGAACATATAATAGACTGCAAATACACCCAAGGAAAAGCTAAAATACCTATTATAAATAAGAAGATAATAAACAAGGAAATCCAAGAAATAAAAGCTAGAAATCCAATAAAATACGTACACCTAGGAGCAACAGAAATACTTATAAAAGCATATTTTAGAGAAGGAATAGATACACCAATTGAGCTATATTTAGCAGATGACAGAATAATCCACCCAATAGAAAAAAGTATAATAAGCGCAGTTAGAGGAAACTTAATATATCGAAAGTTTAAATTTATTATAAGTGCCAACTACTCAGTAGCATTAGATGACAGAAATATAGATAAATCTCTAGTACTATACTGGAAAATGTCAGGAATAAAACTGGCTCCAGGTAGTAAAATATTTACAGCAAGATGTAAAAACTTATATGTATTAACTACAAAGCATAAGATAACAGCTAAAAATAAAATTCAAAGAATTAGAATAGAAAACCCTTTTGATAAAATAATTAATGTTATTGATAATAATGATTATAGCTACAAAGATATGGATATTGAGGAGGATCTAGAAATAGTAAAAGAAAGACTAAGCACATCAAAAAGAATAAACTATGATACACCATCGTCATCTAGAAATAGTACTTCAAGAAGAATAGAATATGAAATACAACCTAAATTACTAGAACAAAGAATGGATGAAATACAACCTTACCAATACTATATAACAGGAATATTAAATCAACGAAAATATTTAATAAAAATAGATACAGGACAAAACGAAAGCTATGTCACAAGAGAACTAATAAAAGAAGAAGAAATTACAAAAAATGAAAATATAAATACAGAATTACTTGGAATATTAACAAATATGGAACAAAGTACAGAACAAGAATTAATTATTGGAGGAATACCAATAAAAATAAAATTCAAACTATATCAAGGAAAAGACAATATAACTTTAGGAATAAAATGGCTGGAAACAGTAAAACCTTATAATATAGACGAAAAACAACTAATAATACATTACGAAAATAAAAAGATAATCATTAAAAGGACTTTAATATGAAAGAATGACAAAAATCTATATACTAATGAAAATAATAGTGGAAGGATATTACAACAGATATTATACACCTATGGTAGATACAGGAGCAGGAGCAAATATGTGTAAACACAACTGCTTACCAGAAAATAAATGGAAAAAAATTAAAATCACCACTTATAGTTACTGGATTTAACAATGAAGAAAGTATGATAACACACAAAGCTAAAAATATAAAAGCACAGATATGGGATAAAATACTAATAATAGAAGAAATGTATAGTTATGAATTCACAAATAGAGATATACTATTAGGAATGCCATTTTTAGAAAAACTATACCCACATACTATAACAAAAACACATTGGTGGTTCACTACCCCGTGTAATAAGAAAATAGGAGCAAAAAGAGTAAATAACAAAATAAGAAAAAACACACCATGGATTAAAGGAAGTGAAAAAATTACTCAAAAATTAGAAAATATAACAACTAACGATCAAAAAATCGAAATGATAATATTTACAATTGATAAAGAACAAATATTACAAGATAAATTGAAATCATTATATAATGAAAATCCATTACAAGGATGGGAAAAACATAAAACAAAAGTAAAAATCGAATTAATAGATGAAAATAGTATAATAACGCAGAAACCACTAAGATATAATTTCAAAGATAAAAAAGAATTCCAAATGCATATAAGAGAATTACTAGAAAATAATTATATACGAGAAAGTAACAGTAAACATAACAGCCCGGCATTTATAGTAAACAAACATAATGAACAAAAAAGAAAGAAAAGCAGAATGGTAATAGATTACAGAAATCTAAATGCAAAAACTAAAACATATAATTACCCAATACCAAACAAAATATTAAAAATAAGACAAATACAAGGATATAACTATTTCAGTAAATTTGACTGTAAATCAGGATTTTACCACTTAAAACTAGAAGAAGAATCAAAACAACTAACAGCATTTACTGTACCCCAAGGATTTTACGAATGGAATGTATTACCCTTTGGATATAAAAATGCACCAGGTAGATATCAACACTTCATGGATAATTATTTTAACCAACTAGAAAACTGTATAGTATACATAGACGACATATTACTTTATTCAAAAACAAAAGAAGAACATATAAGATTACTAGAGAAATTCATACATATAGTAGAAATATCAGGAATAAGTTTAAGCAAAGAAAAAGCTGAAATACTAAAAAACCAAATAGAATTTTTAGGTATACAAATAGACAAAAATGGAGTAAAAATGCAAACGCACATAGTACAGAAGATAATAGATTCTGAAGAATTATTAGATACTAAGAAAAAATTACAATCCTTTTTAGGATTAGTTAACCAAGTAAGGGAATATATACCAAAATTAGCAGAAAATCTAAAACCATTACAAAGGAAACTAAAAAAGGATATAGAATATTACTTTGATGAAAAAGACAAAAAATATATAAAAAAGATAAAAGAAATGTGTAAAGAACTACCAAAATTATATTTTCCAGATGAAAACAAAAAATTCACCTACATAGTAGAATCAGATTCTAGCAATTATAGCTATGGAGGAGTATTAAAATATAAATATGAAAATGAAAAAATAGAACACCATTGTAGATACCATTCAGGATCATA
Organism: Datura wrightii; assembly: GCA_035772735.1. Classification (NCBI taxonomy): domain Eukaryota; kingdom Viridiplantae; phylum Streptophyta; class Magnoliopsida; order Solanales; family Solanaceae; genus Datura; species Datura wrightii. The sequence goes on from JASDFA010000018.1 coordinate 111,257,107, forward strand.
TACAGAACCACAAATTAAATGGGAGATAAACAGAAAAGAATTATTTGCATTATATAAATGTTTGCTTGCATTCGAACCATATATTGTTTATAACAAATTTATTGTTAGAACAGATAATACACAAGTAAAATGGTGGATAACTAAGAAAGTACAAGATTCTGTAACAACAAAGGAAATAAGGAGATTGGTATTAAATATATTAAACTTCTCATTTACAATTGAAGTTATCAAAACTGAAAAGAATACAATTGCAGATTACATCTCAAGATACAAAACCTGACGAAGGTAAAATGGAGCAAATACTCGGACTCCTAACTACACTTTGCAAAAAAGTGGAAAGTATGGAGGAAGATATACAGCAGCTGAAAAGCAAAGCTAATAGTCAGCAGCGTGACTCAAAAAACGCGGAGCTACGTCGATCGGAAGACGAAAAACTTCCAGAGCTAAAAGGAGACGTTGGGAAACTCCTTAAAACCCAAACTAACAATCCATCTACTTCAATTGCAGGTACTTCAGGACCTAAAGAAAGAAGGGACATAATCAGAAAGCAGCTATTTGATAAACCATTTACACCAAAGAAAAATATACCATCCATTCCACCACCACAAACAACCACCTACAAAGAAAGCTTGAACCAAACCAAACAGACATATAACCACATAGCCAACAGATATATACAAAACATCCATAGAATCCAAACCTACCTAAACAAAAATCCAAGATCTACAAATACAAACAATCCCGCCGAAGACTATATAACCCAACACCTCCAAGGATATAATAAGCTAATTGCACAACCTAAGACCAATGCTAATCTAGTCAGAACTTGCTATGATTACGGGTTACTCAACATCGTATACACAGCAACAGGAGACGAGATATCAATGATACCCGAAGTACATAAGGCCTTCACCACATACAAAAGAATTACTAAAGGAACATTTTTCTATGTAAAAATATATTCAGCACCTGCAGAGATACTACATGACGAAATAAAACCAATAATACAGGTAGTAAAAATAGGACTTACAAAGGAGATGATAATCCCCGAAAAGATAGAACAACAGAACGAGATATCACAAGAAGAGATACCTGAGTTCTACTCTAACAAGAGGATAATAGGACTTGCAACTATACTAAGCGAACTAGCAAACAACTATCTAAATGGAAATTCAGTATGGAACTATTATTCAAGAGATAACACAATTATCTACGCCAACTCCAAAGAGTACAAAGAAGCAGATATGGAAGAGTTAAGGCAGTGGATAATAAGTCTACTGAAACCAGAACAACAACCTACAACCAGAGCTATAAGGAAGAACTTCATCTCCCCGGCATTACTAACAAGATATTGTAAAACTATTGGTCAAAAGTACCCAGATCACCACTGCACCAAGTGCCATGGTGAAGACAATGACCAGATACCAGATGTGCAGTTGGAATAAATCCAACGGCTGAAATGAAAAACATATGCAGAAACCAGATAAAGGAAAAACGACAAAAGAAGAAGATGAAAAGAAGAAGATAGGAGAAAAAGGTGTCGGCCAACAACCAAAAAGTGTCGGCCAACAAAATATGCGAAGCCAGATATGTAAAGTTTTTTGTTTTGTAGAAGACAGATGTAAAGTAAAGTTTTTTGCTTCTTTTTAGAAAGTCCTAAAGTAAATAATAGAGGACGATAGGATTTTTTGTTTTTGTACAAAAGTCATAAAGCATACAGTAGAGGGCGGCTACTTTTAGCAAGAAAGTCGCAAAATAAATAGTGAAAGTTGTCGGCCCTACCCCCAAATTGGTATCAGAGCTAAAAAATTAAAAAAAAACAAAAACAATCTACTCTAAAAATATAATCCAATGGAAAAATCTAGCAATGATGCAAAGTTACAAACTGAGGTATGTTTATTCATCATTATGAATAACTAAACTGCTGTATTCCTGATAATCTGCTAAGTATTATTTATTAATATCTTCTTGTTATATCGTTTTTATGAATGCCTGATTAAGTTTGCTATGTACGTGTTTAGTAAGTTATGAATAAGTATGCCCAGACTAAGACATCCTAATGTGGAAACCGGTTAGGCCAGGAGAGCCGTTTTAGGGGAGTACACGAAGTTGAAGTCATTGTTAGGGTAACTAATCATAACTGAAAACGCATAGTAATGACCCAAAAGGATAACTTCAGAATAACGATATAAGAATTAGATAATTTTAAATAATGCCTAAGGAGATTAAAAGGAATACCATGTTTAGAAAAATTCATAAAATGAATTCAGACCTATCAGGAATGAATCACAGATATGAACTACTTATCTTTTGCATAATAAAAATATTGTTTCAGATATTAGAAGAAGTAATAGAATTAGAAGAAACTATGAAGTTAATTAACCAAGATTGGACGGAGATGACTATAGAAGAAATTAAAAAATTAGATAAAAATTTAGATTAAAAATGATAAACTATGAATATATGGAATATTGGTTATCTACTATGGAAAGTATAAGATTAACAAAGCTCCTATTGGAAGATAATATAAGGGAATATATGAAAAATAGTAACCTGGAATACTTAGAATATGCATTCGAATGTATAAAGGAGTTACAGAAATTAGAACCATTAAAAATTGAATATTATAATAAAATGTCTGAAGAAGAAAAAATTAACATAAATAACAACGAAAAATACAAACAACAATTATTAAAAGAAATAGAAGAAATAACAAATGAAATAAAATTTAGGAAAGAAAGATTAAATTACTGTATAATCGCAGAAATAGAATCTAAAAAAGAAAAAGGAAACTATTATATAATTACAAGAGCATGCCGAACACCTATAAAGACACAGGAAAAATTAATATCCCATCTAAGATTACAATTACAACTATTAAAATATAAATTATAACACGATTTACAATGAACAAGGAAGAATATGTTATAGAAGAAGAAAAATATATAAGCCAAAATGGATTAGAAATAAAAATTATACACTCAAGCTTAGGAAGAAGATTTAAAAAAATAGGAGATCAATTATATTTAATGTTAGAAAAGGAATCGGCAAAACTAGAAGATAGCCTAACAGCGATGGTAAGAATTAATAAAGAAAATGAAGAGATAGATAGGAAAAAAGAAATAGAAAAAATTAAAAAACAAGCCCAAATAGAAGTACAACAAATTAAAGAAGAAAAAGATACAAGAATCCAAGAACTAGAAAAAGAATTGGAAAAACTTAAACAATTGTATGAAGCAAAATTAAAAGCCAGAGAAAAACAACGTGAAGAATTAAAACTCACAGAAGAAATAGAAAAATTTAAAACATTATTAGAAGAAACAAGTACATTAGAGAACCAACCTAGAATAGGAATAGATGAAATAAATGAACAAAATAATGATAATTCAGAAGCAGATCTGGATCGATATTCAGAAACTTCAGAAACATATACTAACCTAATAGAAAAAGAAAATAATATAGAAATTAATGTGGAAGATGTAGATGAAAAACCTAGTACGTCAGGAACTAAAAGCTCAAAAAGATTAGATACTAGCCCAATCTATTACACTTACGAAAGGGAAAATAGAAGTAAAACATTATGGGATAAAAGATTGAATAGGAACTGGACACCTAGACAAAGCATAGAACAATATAACTTCTTAGATCTAGATTGTGTAGCAGATACAAATAAAACAATCCAATTATGGATAGGATATATTTCAAAACAACTAGTAGATAATAAAATATTAATAGCAGATACCCCTGGATATATAGAAAGAACACTAATAGGAGCAACAAAAATATGGCTACAAAACTTATCAGCAGAAAGTTTAGAAACATTAAGAAATAATAAGAAAGCTAATAATGAACCAGCAACAACATCTATAGATATATTAAACAAATATGAAATGGCAATAAGGAATGAATTTAGTAGTATGACTACTGAAATAGATGAATGACAAAAGGATAATGTATTAAATAGGAACCTATTAAATAAATTAAGTATATGCAAAATGAGTTATATAGATGAATATACATGCGCATTTAAAGAATATTACTATAAAGGATTATATACGAATGAAGAAAGCAGAGAAATAAGAAAATTATATTACGCAAAATTACCAGAACCATTTAGCTCAAAAATAACCAAAGAATGGCAAGAATCAGGACTAATAGATACATTAGGATCCAGAATAAAATTTCTACAAAAATGGTTTACAGAACTATGTGAAAAACATAAGGAAGACATGAAAATGGAAAAAATCTTAATAAAAAACTTAGCATGTTGTACAACTAGAACAACACCACAATTTGGATGTACAAACAAATATAAATACAAGAAAAGAATAAAAAAATACAGACCGTTTAGAACAAAATACAAGTATAAAAAACCAAGAAAAAGATATTATATAAAAAATTACAAGCAAAAAAGACCCCATAGAACTAGGAAAAATATAACAGAATGTAAATGCTACAACTGTGACAAATTAGGACATTTAGCTAGAGATTGTAAAATACCTAGAAGTATAAATAAAAAACAAATATCAGAAGTAATAATAGAAAATGAAAAATATAAACAACTAGAATATATAGACTATGATTTAAACGATGACGATAGCATATATGAGCTAACAGAATATGAGAAAACAGATAGTGAAAATGAGATAAAAGAATACGAGACAGATAATGACTGAGGGAGATATAAGAATAATAAGAAAAGAAGAATATCAAGATAATGAAAGTACAGAACAAAAAATAATATTTGACAATAATATGTTTGAACATATAAAAGGAAAAGAATTAGACTTAAGCATAAATAAAATACTAGAAGTACCTAAATTAAGAAATTTCTTTAAGATAAAACAAGAAGAATATTATGTAGTAAGCCAAAAAGAACATATAATAGATTGTAAATATATTCAAGGAAAAGCTAAAATACCCATAATAAATAAAAAGATAATAAATAAAGAAATCCAAGAAATAAAGGCTAAGAATCCAATAAAATACGTACACCTAGGAGGAACAGAAATACTAATAAAAACATGTTTCAGAGAAGGAATAGATACGCCAATAGAAATATATTTAGCAGATGATAGAATAATTCACCCTATAGAGAAAAGCATAATAAGTGCAGTTAAAGGAAATCTAATATACCAAAAATTTAAATTTATAATAAGTGCAAATTATTCAGTAGCATTGGACGATAGAAATATAGACAAATCATTAGTATTATACTGGAAAATGTCAGGAATAGAGTTAGGACCAGGCAGTAAAATATTTACAGCTAGATGTAAAAATTTATATGTACTAACAACAAAACATAAAATAATGGCTAGAAATAAGATTCAAAGAATTAAAATAGAAAACCCCATTGACAAAATAGTTACTATCATTGATAATAATGATTATAGTTACAAAGAAATAGATATTGAAGAAGATTTAGAAATAGTAAAAGAAAGATTGAGTACATCAAAAAGAATAAATTATGATACACCATCATCATCAAGAAGTAGTACCTCAAGAAGGATAGATTACGAAATACAACCGAAATTATTAGAACAAAAAATAGACGAAATACAACCTTACCAATATTATATAACAGGAATACTAGACCAACGAAAGTATTTAATAAAAATAGACACAGGACAAATAGAAAGCTACATTACAAGAAAATTAGTAAAAGAAGAAGAAATTGACAAAAATGAAAATATAAATACAGAATTACCAGGAATATTGACAAATATGGAACAAAGTACAAAACAAGAGCTAATTATTGGCGGAATACCAATAAAAATAAAATTTAAGATATACCAAGGAAAAGATAATATTACTTTAGGAATAAAATGGCTAGAAACAGTAAAACCTTACAATCTAGATGAAAAACAACTAATAATACATTACGAAAATAAAAAGATAATCATTAAAAGAACTTTAATATGAAATAATGACAAAAATTTATATATTAGCAAAAATTATAATAGAAGGATACTATAATAGATACTATACACCTATGATAGATACAGGAGCAGGAGCAAATCTGTGTAAAAATAACTGTTTACCAGAAAATAAATGGGAAAAATTAAAAACACCATTAATAGTTACTGGATTTAATAATGAAGGAAGTATGATAACGCATAAAGCTAAAAATACAAAAATACAAATATGGGATAAAATATTAATAATAGAAGAAATGTATAGTTATGAATTTACTAATAAAGATATATTATTAGGAATGCCCTTTTTGGAAAAATTATACCCACATACCATAACAAAAACACATTGGTGGTTTACTACCCCATGTAATAAGAAAATAGGAGCAAAAAGAGTTAATAACAAACTAAGAAAAAATACACCATGGATAAAGGGAAGTGAAAAGATTACCCAAAAATTGGAAAATATAACGTCAAGTGATAATAAAATAGAAATTATAATATTTACAATAGACAGAATACAAGCATTACAACATAAGATAAATTCATTAGGTAATGAAAATCCGTTACAAGGATGGGAAAAACATAAAACAAAAATAAAGATTGAACTAATAAATGAAAATAGCATAATAACACAAAAGCCTCTAAGATATAATTTTGATGACCAAAAAGAATTTCAAATGCATATAAAAGAATTACTTGAAAACAAATACATACAGGAAAGTAACAGCAAACATAATAGTCCAGCATTTATAGTAAATAAACATAATGAGCAAAAAAGAGGAAAAAGTAGAATGGTTATCAATTATCGAAATTTAAATGCAAAAACTAAAACATATAACTACCCAATACCAAACAAAATACTAAAAGTCAGACAAATACAAGGATATAGCTATTTCAGTAAATTTGATTGTGAATCAGGATTTTACCACCTAAAACTGGAAGAAGAATCAAAACAACTAACAGCATTTACTGTACCACAAGGATTCTATGAATGGAATGTATTACCCTTTTGATATAAAAATGCACCAGGTAGATATCAACATTTTATGGATAACTACTTCAATCAGCTAGAAAATTGTATAGTATACATAGATGATATACTACTTTATTCAAAAACGGAAGAAGAACATATAAAATTATTAGAAAAATTTATAAATATAGTAGAAATATCAGGAATAAGTTTAAGCAGAAAGAAGGTTGAAATATTAAAAAATCAAATAGAATTTCTAGGAATACAAATAGATAAAAATGGAATAAAAATGCAAACGCATATAGTACAAAAAATAATTAATTCTAAAGAGTTATTAGATACTAAGAAAAACTTGCAATCTTTCTTAGGATTAGTTAACCAAGTACGAGAATATGTACCAAAATTAGCAGAAAATCTAAAACCATTACAGAAAAAATTGAAAAAGGACATAGAATACTATTTTGATGAAAAAGATAAAAACTATATAAAAAAGATAAAGGACATGTGCAGAAACCTACCAAAACTATACTTTCCAGATGAAAATAGACAATTTAGTTATATAGTAGAATCGGACTCCAGTAATCATAGTTATGGAGGAGTATTAAAATATAAATATGAAAACGAGAAAATAGAACACCATTGTAGATACTATTCAGGATCATATACTGAACCACAAATAAAATGGGAGATAAACAGAAAAGAATTATTTGCATTATATAAATGTCTACTAGCATTCGAACCATATATTGTTTATAACAAATTTATTGTTAGAACAGATAATACACAAGTAAAATGGTGGATAACTAGAAAAGTACAAGATTCAGTCACAACGAAAGAGATAAGGAGATTAGTTCTGAATATACTGAATTTTTCATTTACAATTGAGATTATCAAAACTGAAAGAAATACAATTGCAGACTACCTCTCCAGATACAAACATTGAAGGAGGAAAAGACAAAATGGAACAGATACTCGGTCTCCTTACTACACTTTGTAAGAAAGTGGACAGTATGGAGGTAGAAATACAGCAGCTAAAAAGCAAAGCTAGCAGTCAGCAGCATGACTCTAAACATGCGGAGCTACGTCGATCGGAAGACGTTAAAATTCCAGAGCTAAAAGGTGACGTTGGGAAACACCAAAAACCCCAATCTAACAATTTACTGAATGCAGCTGCAGGAACATCAGGATCTGCAGGAGAGAAAAAAGATATTACCAAAAACAAGCTATTTGACAAGCCATTTACACCAAAGAAAAATATACCGATTACCCCTACTCCACAAACTACCACATATAGAGAAAGCCTGAACCAGGCCAAACAGACCTACAACCATATATCCAACAAATACATACAAAATATCCATAAGAATACAAACCTTTTTGAATAAAAACCCAAGATCTACCAGCACAAATAACCCAATAGAGGACTACATAACCCAACACTTGCAAGGATATAATAAACTTATAGCCCAACCTAAGACAAATGCTAACCTAGTCAGAACCTGTTATGACTACGGACTACTTAGCACCGTATATACATCAACAGGAGATGAAATAGCTACCATACCGGAGATATACAAAGCATTTACCGTATATAAAAGAATAACTAAAGGTACATTCTTTTATGTAAAAATATATTCAGCACCAGCAGAGATACTACATGACGAGATAAAACCCATTATACAAGTTGTAAAGATAGGACTAACAAAGGAAATGATAATACCGGAAAAAATAGAACAACAAGATGAGATACCATGCACAGAGATACCCGAGTTCTACTCAAACAAAAGAATTATAGGACTCGCTACTATACTCAACGAACTAGCAAATAACTATCTAAACGGAAACTCGATTTGGAATTATTATTCAAGAGATCAAACAATAATATATGCAAACTCCAAGGAACACAAAGAGGCAGACATGGAAGAGTTACGACAATGGATACTTAGTCTGCTGAAACCAGAACAGATACCTACTACCAGAGCTATACAGAAAAATTACATTTCCCCAGGACTACTAACAAGATATTGTAAAACTATTGGACAAAAATATCCAGACCACCATTGCTCGAAATGCCATGGTGAAGACGACAAACAGCTACCAGAAGTCCAGCTGGAATGATATAAAGAAGAAAGCGACGTAAAGAAAAAGCAGATATGAAGAAAGAAGAAAGAAGCAAGCAGATAAAGAAAAAGGAGATATGTCTGTAAAAAGTTTTTTGTTTTTATGTAGAAAGTCCTAAAGTAAATAGTAAAGGATGATAAAGTTTTTTGTTTTAGTCTTAAAGTAAATAGTAGAGGGCGGCTACTTTTGCAGAAAAGTCGCAAAGTAAATAGTAGATGTGTCGGCCACTGTTCATGAATAGTAAAGGTCGTTCATGAATAGTAAAGGTCATTTTGTAAAGATTTTTTCATTATAAATAGAAGGCAGACGGAAGCCAAAGGCATCCGCAATCATCCGCAATCCCGCATATTCTCTCTCAACTCTCACTTCCACACCCCTACCCCCAAATTGATACCAATTTGGGGGTAGGGGTACGGAAGTGAGAGTTGAGAGAGAATATGCGGGATTGCGGATGCCTTTGGCTTCCGTCTGAGGTTCTATTTATAACAAAATTTACAAACATTTACAACTGGCCTTTGCTGTTCATGAACGACCTTTACTGTTCATGGATAGCGACTAGTGGCCGACAACTTTCACTATTTATTTTGCGACTTTCTTGCTAAAAGTAGCCGCCCTCTACTGTATGCTTTATGACTTTTGTACAAAAACAAAAAATCCTATCGTCCTCTTTTATTTACTTTAGGACTTTCTAAAAAGAAGCAAAAAACTTTACTTTACATCTGTCTTCTACAAAACAAAAAACTTTACATATCTGGCTTCGCATATTTTGTTGGCCGACACTTTTTGGTTGTTGGCCGACACCTTTTTCTCCTATCTTCTTCTTTTCATCTTCTTCTTTTGTCGTTTTTCCTTTATCTAGTTTCTGCATATATTTTTCATTTCAGCCGTTGGATTTATTCCAACTGCACATCTGGTATCTGGTCATTGTCTTCACCATGGCACTTGGTGCAGTGGTGATCTGGGTACTTTTGACCAATAGTTTTACAATATCTTGTTAGTAATGCCGGGGAGATGAAGTTCTTCCTTATAGCTCTGGTTGTAGGTTGTTGTTCTGGTTTCAGTAGACTTATTATCCACTGCCTTAACTCTTCATATCTGCTTCTTTGTACTCTTTGGAGTTGGCGTAGATAATTGTGTTATCTCTTGAATAATAGTTCCATTCTGAATTTCCATTTAGATAGTTGTTTGCTAGTTCGCTTAGTATAGTTGCAAGTCCTATTATCCTCTTGTTAGAGTAGAACTCGGGTATCTCTTCTTGTGATATCTCGTTCTGTTGTTCTATCTTTTCGGGGATTATCATCTCCTTTGTAAGTCCTATTTTTACTACTTGTATTATTGGTTTTATTTCGTCATGTAGTATCTCTGCAGGTGCTGAATATATTTTTACATAGAAAAATGTTCCTTTAGTAATTCTTTTGTATGTGGTGAACGCCTTATGTACTTCGGGTATCATTGCTATCTCGTCTCCTGTTGCTGTGTATACGGTGTTGAGTAACCCGTAATCATAGCAAGTTCTGACTAGAGTAGCATTGGTCTTAGGTTGTGCAATTAGCTTATTATATCCTTGGAGGTGTTGGGTTATATAGTCTTCGGCGGGATTGTTTGTATTTGTAGATCTTGGATTTTTGTTTAGGTAGGTTTGGATTCTATGGATGTTTTGTATATATCTGTTGGCTATGTGGTTATATGTCTGTTTGGTTTGGTTCAAGCTTTCTTTGTAGGTGGTTGTTTGTGGTGGTGGAATGGATGGTATATTTTTCTTTGGTGTAAATGGTTTATCAAATAGCTGCTTTCTGATTATGTCCCTTCTTTCTTTAGGTCCTGAAGTACCTGCAATTGAAGTCGATGGATTGTTAGTTTGGGTTTTAAGGAGTTTCCCAACGTCTCCTTTTAGCTCTGGAAGTTTTTCGTCTTCCGATCGACGTAGCTCCGCGTTTTTTGAGTCACGCTGCTGACTATTAGCTTTGCTTTTCAGCTGCTGTATATCTTCCTCCATACTTTCCACTTTTTTGCAAAGTGTAGTTAGGAGTTCGAGTATTTGCTCCATTTTAGGACATTTAGCTAGAGACTGTAGAGTACCTAAAAATGTAAATAAAACCTGACGAAGGTAAAATGGAGCAAATACTCGGACTCCTAACTACACTTTGCAAAAAAGTGGAAAGTATGGAGGAAGATATACAGCAGCTGAAAAGCAAAGCTAATAGTCAGCAGCGTGACTCAAAAAACGCGGAGCTACGTCGATCGGAAGACGAAAAACTTCCAGAGCTAAAAGGAGACGTTGGGAAACTCCATAAAACCCAAGCTAACATTTCACCTAGTGCAGTTGCAGGTACTTCAGGACCTAAGGAAAGAAGAGATATTATAAGGAAACAGCTATTCGATAAACAATTCACAATGAAAAATATACCATCTATTCCACAAACCAGCACATACAAGGAAAGTCTGAACCAAACAAAACAAACCTATAACCATATAGCCAATACCTACATACAAAACATCCACAAAATACAAACCTTCCTAAACAGAAACCCACGATCTATAAATACCCAGAATCCAGAAGAAGATTATGTCACCCAATATCTACAAGGGTACAACAAGCTAATAGCACAACCAAATACCAACGCCAACCTAGTAAAAACATGTTACAACTATGGACTACTCGGAACAGTATATACCAAAACAGGAGACGAGATAGCAACCATACCAGAGCTACACAAGGCATTTATGACATATAAAAGAATAACGAAAGGAACATTTTTCTACATTAAAATATATGCAGCACCTGCTGAGATATTATTTGACGAAATAAAACCAATTATCCAAGTGGTGAAAATAGGACTAACGAGAGAAATGATTATACCGGAAAAGATAGACCAACAGGAAGAGATAAAAAGTACAGACATACCGGAATTCTACGCCAACAAAAGAATTATTGGTCTAGCTACGATACTAAGCGAACTAGCCAATAATTTCTTAAATGGAAATTCTATCTGGAGCTACTATTCAAGAGATCAAACAATGATATATGCAAACTCCAGAGAACATAAAGAAGCAGATATGGAAGAATTACGCCAGTGGATACTCAGTCTGCTTAAACCAGAAGAAATACGTACAACAAGAGCTATACGAAGAAACTATATTTCTCCAGCTCTACTAACAAGATACTGCAAAACGGTAGGACAAAAATACCCAGATCACCATTGTTCCAAGTGTCATGGTGAAAATGACGACAAAATACCCAATGTACAGCTGGAATGAAATAAGGACGAAAAAAGAAAAAGCAGCGGCTTAGATAGAAGAAAATGACATACCAGAAGATCAGATAAAGAAAGCAGCAGATATGTTTTTAAAGTTTTTTGTTTTGTTATGTAAAGAGTCGTCCAAAATAATGGACAGACAAAGTTTTTTGTTTTTGTATAGAAAGTCTTAAAGTGTACAGTAGAGGGCGGCTACTTTAGCAGAAAAGTCGCAAAGTAAATAGTAAAGGTGTCGGCCAACTATTCATGAATAGTAGGGGTCATTCATGCACAGGAAGAGCCAATTGTAAAAAGTCGATTGTAAATTTTGTCTATAAATAGAAACTCAGACGGAAGCCAAAGGCATCCGCAATCCCGCATATTCTCTCTCAACTCTCACTTCCGCACCCCTACCCCCAAATTAGTGTCGGCCAACAAAATATGCGAAGCCAGATATGTAAAGTTTTTTGTTTTGTAGAAGACAGATGTAAAGTAAAGTTTTTTGCTTCTTTTTAGAAAGTCCTAAAGTAAATAATAGAGGACGATAGGATTTTTTATTTTTGTACAAAAGTCATAAAGCATACAGTAGAGGGTGGCTACTTTTAGCAAGAAAGTCGCAAAATAAATAGTGAAAGTTGTCGGCCACTAGTCGCTATCCATGAACAGTAAAGGTCGTTCATGAACAGCAAAGGCCAGTTGTAAATGTTTGTAAATTTTGTTATAAATAGAACCTCAGACGGAAGCCCATCCGCAATCCCGCATATTCTCTCTCAACTCTCACTTCCGCACCCCTACCCCCAAATTGGTATCAAAGCTAAAAAATAAAAAAACAAAAACAATCTACTCTAAAAATATAATCCAATGGAAAAATCTAGCAATAATGCAAAGTTACAAACTGAGGTATGTTTATTCATCATTATGAATAACTAAACTGCTGTATTCCTGATAATCTGCTAAGTATTATTTATTAATATCTTCTTGTTATATCGTTTTTATGAATGCCTGATTAAGTTTGCTATGTACGTGTTTAGTAAGTTATGAATAAGTATGCCCAGACTAAGACATCCTAATATGGAAACCGGTTAGGCCTGGAGAGCCGTTTTAGGGGAGTACACGAAGTTGAAGTCATTGTTAGGGTAACTAATCATAACTGAAAACGCATAGTAATGACCCAAAAGGATAACTTCAGAATAACGATATAAGAATTAGATAATTTTAAATAATGCCTAAGGAGATTAAAAGGAATACCATGTTTAGAAAAATTCATAAAATGAATTCAGACCTATCAGGAATGAATCACAGATATGAACTACTTATCTTTTGCATAATAAAAATATTGTTTCAGATATTAGAAGAAGTAATAGAATTAGAAGAAACTATGAAGTTAATTAACCAAGATTGGACGGAGATGACTATAGAAGAAATTAAAAAATTAGATAAAAATTTAGATTAAAAATGATAAACTATGAATATATGGAATATTGGTTATCTACTATGGAAAGTATAAGATTAACAAAGCTCCTATTGGAAGATAATATAAGGGAATATATGAAAAATAGTAACCTGGAATACTTAGAATATGCATTCGAATGTATAAAGGAGTTACAGAAATTAGAACCATTAAAAATTAAATATTATAATAAAATGTTTACACAGGATTAATGAATAAAGAATTACAGAAGCCAAGAAAAGGACATATTCAGAAAAAAGCTAAAAAATTAAAAAATCAGCTAAAAGTACTATATCCCGAATATAAACAGCTAAGCTTAAATAAAACAAATAAAAATAGACTTGAACACCTAATAGATCTAATCTCAGAAACAGAATATAAATATGAAAATGTCTGAAGAAGAAAAAATTAACATAAATAACAACGAAAAATACAAACAACAATTATTAAAAGAAATAGAAGAAATAACAAATGAAATAAAATTTAGGAAAGAAAGATTAAATTACTGTATAATCGCAGAAATAGAATCTAAAAAAGAAAAAGGAAACTATTATATAATTACAAGAGCATGCCGAACACCTATAAAGACACAGGAAAAATTAATATCCCATCTAAGATTACAATTACAACTATTAAAATATAAATTACAACACGATTTACAATGAACAAGGAAGAATATGTTATAGAAGAAGAAAAATATATAAGCCAAAATGGATTAAAATAAAAATTGTACACTCAAATTTAGGAAGAAGATTTAAAAAGATAGGAGACCAATTATATTTAATGTTAGAAAAAGAATCAGCAAAACTAGAAGATAGCTTAACAGCTATGGTAAGGATTAATAAAGAAAACGAGGAAATAGACAGGAAAAAAGAAATAGAAAAAATTAAAAAACAAGCACAAATAGAAGTTCAGCAAATTAAAGAAGAAAAAGACACGAGAATCCAAGAGCTAGAAAAAGAAATTTGGGGGTAGGGGTGCGGAAGTGAGAGTTGAGAGAGAATATGCGGGATTGCGGATGCCTTTGGCTTCCGTCTGCCTTCTATTTATAATGAAAAAATCTTTACAAAATGACCTTTACTATTCATGAACGACCTTTACTATTCATGAACAGTGGCCGACACATCTACTATTTACTTTGCGACTTTTCTGCAAAAGTAGCCGCCCTCTACTATTTACTTTAAGACTAAAACAAAAAACTTTATCGTCCTTTACTATTTACTTTAGGACTTTCTACATAAAAACAAAAAACTTTTTACAGACATATCTCCTTTTTCTTTATCTGCTTGCTTCTTTCTTCTTTCTTCATATCTGCTTTTTCTTTACGTCGCTTTCTTCTTTATATCATTCCAGCTGGACTTCTGGTAGCTGTTTGTCGTCTTCACCATGGCATTTCGAGCAATGGTGGTCTGGATATTTTTGTCCAATAGTTTTACAATATCTTGTTAGTAGTCCTGGGGAAATATAATTTTTCCGTATAGCTCTGGTAGTAGGTATCTGTTCTGGTTTTAGCAGACTAAGTATCCATTGTCGTAACTCTTCCATGTCTGCCTCTTTGTGTTCCTTGGAGTTTGCATATATTATTGTTTGATCTCTTGAATAATAACTCCAAATCGAGTTTCCGTTTAGATAGTTATTTGCTAGTTCGTTGAGTATAGTAGCGAGTCCTATAATTCTTTTGTTTGAGTAGAACTCGGGTATCTCTGTGCATGGTATCTCATCTTGTTGTTCTATTTTTTCCGGTATTATCATTTCCTTTGTTAGTCCTATCTTTACAACTTGTATAATGGGTTTTATCTCGTCATGTAGTATCTCTGCTGGTGCTGAATATATTTTTACATAAAAGAATGTACCTTTAGTTATTCTTTTATATACGGTAAATGCTTTGTATATCTCCGGTATGGTAGCTATTTCATCTCCTGTTGATGTATATACGGTGCTAAGTAGTCCGTAGTCATAACAGGTTCTGACTAGGTTAGCATTTGTCTTAGGTTGGGCTATAAGTTTATTATATCCTTGCAAGTGTTGGGTTATGTAGTCCTCTGTTGGGTTATTTGTGCTGGTAGATCTTGGGTTTTTATTCAAAAAGGTTTGTATTCTTATGGATATTTTGTATGTATTTGTTGGATATATGGTTGTAGGTCTGTTTGGCCTGGTTCAGGCTTTCTCTATATGTGGTAGTTTGTGGAGTAGGGGTAATCGGTATATTTTTCTTTGGTGTAAATGGCTTGTCAAATAGCTTGTTTTTGGTAATATCTTTTTTCTCTCCTGCAGATCCTGATGTTCCTGCAGCTGCATTCAGTAAATTGTTAGATTGGGTTTTTTGGTGTTTCCCAACGTCACCTTTTAGCTCTGGAATTTTAACGTCTTCCGATCGACGTAGCTCCGCATGTTTAGAGTCATGCTGCTGACTGCTAGCTTTGCTTTTTAGCTGCTGTATTTCTACCTCCATACTGTCCACTTTCTTACAAAGTGTAGTAAGGAGACCGAGTATCTGTTCCATTTTGTCTTTTCCTTCTTCAATGTTTGTATCTGGAGAGGTAGTCTGCAATTGTATTTCTTTCAGTTTTGATAATCTCAATTGTAAATGAAAAATTCAGTATATTCAGAACTAATCTCCTTATCTCTTTCGTTGTGACTGAATCTTGTACTTTTCTAGTTATCCACCATTTTACTTGTGTATTATCTGTATTAACAATAAATTTGTTATAAACAATATATGGTTCGAATGCTAGTAGACATTTATATAATGCAAATAATTCTTTTCTGTTTATCTCCCATTTTATTTGTGGTTCAGTATATGATCCTGAATAGTATCCACAATGGTGTTCTATTTTCTCGTTTTCATATTTATATTTTAATACTCCTCCATAACTATGATTACTGGAGTCCGATTCTACTATATAACTAAATTGTCTATTTTCATCTGGAAAGTATAGTTTTGGTAGGTTTCTGCACATGTCCTTTATCTTTTTTATATAGTTTTTATCTTTTTCATCAAAATAGTATTCTATGTCCTTTTTCAATTTTTTCTGTAATGGTTTTAGATTTTCTGCTAATTTTGGTACATATTCTCGTACTTGGTTAACAAATCCTAAGAAAGATTGCAATTTTTTCTTAGTATCTAATAACTCTTTAGAATTAATTATTTTTTGTACTATATGCGTTTGCATTTTTATTCCATTTTTATCTATTTGTATTCCTAGAAATTCTATTTGATTTTTTAATATTTCAACCTTCTTTCTGCTTAAACTTATTCCTGATATTTCTACTATATTTATAAATTTTTCTAATAATTTTATATGTTCTTCTTCCGTTTTTGAATAAAGTAGTATATCATCTATGTATACTATACAATTTTCTAGCTGATTGAAGTAGTTATCCATAAAATGTTGATATCTACCTGGTGCATTTTTATATCAAAAGGGTAATACATTCCATTCATAGAATCCTTGTGGTACAGTAAATGCTATTAGTTGTTTTGATTCTTCTTCCAGTTTTAGGTGGTAAAATCCTGATTTACAATCAAATTTACTGAAATAGCTATATCCTTGTATTTGTCTGACTTTTAGTATTTTGTTTGGTATTGGGTAGTTATATGTTTTAGTTTTTGCATTTAAATTTCGATAATCGATAACCATTCTACTTTTTCCTCTTTTTTGCTCATTATGTTTATTTACTATAAATGCTGGACTATTATGTTTGCTGTTACTTTCCTGTATGTATTTGTTTTCAAGTAATTCTTTTATATGCATTTGAAATTCTTTTTGGTCATCAAAATTATATCTTAGTGGCTTTTGTGTTATTATGCTATTTTCATTTATTAGTTCAATCTTTATTTTTGTTTTATGTTTTTCCCATCCTTGTAACGGATTTTCATTACCTAATGAATTTATCTTATGTTGTAATGCTTGTATTCTGTCTATCGTAAATATTATAATTTCTATTTTATTATCACTTGACGTTATATTTTCCAATTTTTGGGTAATCTTTTCACTTCCCTTTATCCATGGTGTATTTTTTCTTAGTTTGTTATTAACTCTTTTTGCTCCTATTTTCTTATTACATGGGGTAGTAAACCACCAATGTGTTTTTGTTATGGTATGTGGGTATAATTTTTCCAAAAAGGGCATTCCTAATAATATATCTTTATTAGTAAATTCATAACTATACATTTCTTCTATTATTAATATTTTATCCCATATTTGTATTTTTGTATTTTTAGCTTTATGCGTTATCATACTTCCTTCATTATTAAATCCAGTAACTATTAATGGTGTTTTTAATTTTTCCCATTTATTTTCTGGTAAACAGTTATTTTTACACAGATTTGCTCCTGCTCCTGTATCTATCATAGGTGTATAGTATCTATTATAGTATCCTTCTATTATAATTTTTGCTAATATATAAATTTTTGTCATTATTTCATATTAAAGTTCTTTTAATGATTATCTTTTTATTTTCGTAATGTATTATTAGTTGTTTTTCATCTAGATTGTAAGGTTTTACTGTTTCTAGCCATTTTATTCCTAAAGTAATATTATCTTTTCCTTGGTATATCTTAAATTTTATTTTTATTGGTATTCCGCCAATAATTAGCTCTTGTTTTGTACTTTGTTCCATATTTGTCAATATTCCTGGTAATTCTGTATTTATATTTTCATTTTTGTCAATTTCTTCTTCTTTTACTAATTCTCTTGTAATGTAGCTTTCTATTTGTCCTGTGTCTATTTTTATTAAATACTTTCGTTGGTCTAGTATTCCTGTTATATAATATTGGTAAGGTTGTATTTCGTCTATTTTTTGTTCTAATAATTTCGGTTGTATTTCGTAATCTATCCTTCTTGAGGTACTACTTCTTGATGATGATGGTGTATCATAATTTATTCTTTTTGATGTACTTAATCTTTCTTTTACTATTTCTAAATCTTCTTCAATATCTATTTCTTTGTAACTATAATCATTATTATCAATGATAGTAACTATTTTGTCAAAGGGGTTTTCTATTTTAATTCTTTGAATCTTATTTCTAGCCATTATTTTATGTTTTGTTGTTAGTACATATAAATTTTTACATCTAGCTGTAAATATTTTACTGCCTGGTGCTAACTCTATTCCTGACATTTTCCAGTATAATACTAATGATTTGTCTATATTTCTATCGTCAAATGCTACTGAATAATTTGCACTTATTATAAATTTAAATTTTTGGTATATTAGATTTCCTTTAACTGCACTTATTATGCTTTTCTCTATAGGGTGAATTATTCTATCATCTGCTAAATATATTTCTATTGGCGTATCTATTCCTTCTCTGAAACATGTTTTTATTAGTATTTCTGTTCCTCCTAGGTGTACGTATTTTATTGGATTCTTAGCCTTTATTTCTTGGATTTCTTTATTTATTATCTTTTTATTTATTATGGGTATTTTAGCTTTTCCTTGAGTATATTTACAATCTATTATATGTTCTTTTTGGCTTACTACATAATATTCTTCTTGTTTTATCTTAAAGAAATTTCTTAATTTAGGTACTTCTAGTATTTTATTTATGCTTAAGTCTAATTCTTTTCCTTTTATATGTTCAAACATATTATTGTCAAATATTATTTTTTGTTCTGTACTTTCATTATCTTGATATTCTTCTTTTCTTATTATTCTTATATCTCCCTCAGTCATTATCTGTCTCGTATTCTTTTATCTCATTTTCACTATCTGTTTTCTCATATTCTGTTAGCTCATATATGCTATCGTCATCGTTTAAATCATAGTCTATATATTCTAGTTGTTTATATTTTTCATTTTCTATTATTACTTCTGATATTTGTTTTTTATTTATACTTCTAGGTATTTTACAATCTCTAGCTAAATGTCCTAATTTGTCACAGTTGTAGCATTTACATTCTGTTATATTTTTCCTAGTTCTATGGGGTCTTTTTTGCTTGTAATTTTTTATATAATATCTTTTTCTTGGTTTTTTATACTTGTATTTTGTTCTAAACGGTCTGTATTTTTTGATTCTTTTCTTGTATTTATATTTGTTTGTACATCCAAATTGTGGTGTTGTTCTAGTTGTACAACATGCTAAGTTTTTTATTAAGATGTTTTCCATTTTCATGTCTTCCTTATGTTTTTCACATAGTTCTGTAAACCATTTTTGTAGAAATTTTATTCTGGATCCTAATGTATCTATTAGTCCTGATTTTTGCCATTCTTTGGTTATTTTTGAGCTAAATGGTTCTGGTAATTTTGCGTAATATAATTTTCTTATTTCTCTGCTTTCTTCATTCGTATATAATCCTTTATAGTAATATTCTTTAAATGCGCATGTATATTCATCTATATAACTCATTTTGCATATACTTAATTTATTTAATAGGTTCCTATTTAATACATTATCCTTTTGTCGTTCATCTATTTCAGTAGTCATACTACTAAATTCATTCCTTATTGCCATTTCATATTTGTTTAATATATCTATAGATGTTGTTGTTGGTTCATTATTAGCTTTCTTATTATTTCTTAATGTTTCTAAACTTTCTGCTGATAAGTTTTGTAGCCATATTTTTGTTGCTCCTATTAGTGTTCTTTCTATATATCCAGAGGTATCTGCTATTAATATTTTATTATCTACTAGTTGTTTTGAAATATATCCTATCCATAATTGGATTGTTTTATTTGTATCTGCTACACAATCTAGATCTAAGAAGTTATATTGTTCTATGTTTTGAAATATATCCTATCCAAAAATTACAATCGACTTTTTACAATTGGCTCTTCCTGTTCATGAATGACCCCTACTATTCATGAATAGTTGGCCGACACCTTTACTATTTACTTTGCGACTTTTCTGCTAAAGTAGCCGCCCTCTACTGTACACTTTAAGACTTTCTATACAAAAACAAAAAACTTTGTCTGTCCATTATTTTGGACGACTCTTTACATAACAAAACAAAAAACTTTAAAAACATATCTGCTGCTTTCTTTATCTGATCTTCTGGTATGTCATTTTCTTCTATCTAAGCCGCTGCTTTTTCTTTTTTCGTCCTTATTTCATTCCAGCTGTACATTGGGTATTTTGTCGTCATTTTCACCATGACACTTGGAACAATGGTGATCTGGGTATTTTTGTCCTACCGTTTTGCAGTATCTTGTTAGTAGAGCTGGAGAAATATAGTTTCTTCGTATAGCTCTTGTTGTACGTATTTCTTCTGGTTTAAGCAGACTGAGTATCCACTGGCGTAATTCTTCCATATCTGCTTCTTTATGTTCTCTGGAGTTTGCATATATCATTGTTTGATCTCTTGAATAGTAGCTCCAGATAGAATTTCCGTTTAAGAAATTATTGGCTAGTTCGCTTAGTATCGTAGCTAGACCAATAATTCTTTTGTTGGCGTAGAATTCCGGTATGTCTGTACTTTTTATCTCTTCCTGTTGGTCTATCTTTTCCGGTATAATCATTTCTCTCTTTAGTCCTATTTTCACCACTTGGATAATTGGTTTTATTTCGTCAAATAATATCTCAGCAGGTGCTGCATATATTTTAATGTAGAAAAATGTTCCTTTCGTTATTCTTTTATATGTCATAAATGCCTTGTGTAGCTCTGGTATGATTGCTATCTCGTCTCCTGTTTTGGTATATACTGTTCCGAGTAGTCCATAGTTGTAACATGTTTTTACTAGGTTGGCGTTGGTATTTGGTTGTGCTATTAGCTTGTTGTACCCTTGTAGATATTGGGTGACATAATCTTCTTCTGGATTCTGGGTATTTATAGATCGTGGGTTTCTGTTTAGGAAGGTTTGTATTTTGTGGATGTTTTGTATGTAGGTATTGGCTATATGGTTATAGGTTTGTTTAGTTTGGTTCAGACTTTCCTTGTATGTGCTGGTTTGTGGAATAGATGGTATATTTTTCATTGAGAATTGTTTATCGAATAGCTGTTTCCTTATAATATCTCTTCTTTCCTTAGGTCCTGAAGTACCTACAACTGCACTAGGTGAAATGTTAGCTTGGGTTTTATGGAGTTTCCCAACGTCTCCTTTTAGCTCTGGAAGTTTTTCGTCTTCCGATCGACGTAGCTCCGCGTTTTTTGAGTCACGCTGCTGACTATTAGCTTTGCTTTTCAGCTGCTGTATATCTTCCTCCATACTTTCCACTTTTTTGCAAAGTGTAGTTAGGAGTCCGAGTATTTGCTCCATTTTACCTTCGTCAGGTTTTGTATCTTGAGATGTAATCTGCAATTGTATTCTTTTCAGTTTTGATAACTTCAATTGTAAATGAGAAGTTTAATAAATTTAATACCAATCTCCTTATTTCCTTTGTTGTTACAGAATCTTGTACTTTCTTAGTTATCCACCATTTTACTTGTGTATTATCTGTTCTAACAATAAATTTGTTATAAACAATATATGGTTCGAATGCAAGCAAACATTTATATAATGCAAATAATTCTTTTCTGTTTATCTCCCATTTAATTTGTGGTTCTGTATATGATCCTGAATGGTATCTACAATGGTGTTCTATTTTTTCATTTTCATATTTATATTTTAATACTCCTCCATAGCTATAATTGCTAGAATCTGATTCTACTATGTAGGTGAATTTTTTGTTTTCATCTGGAAAATATAATTTTGGTAGTTCTTTACACATTTCTTTTATCTTTTTTATATATTTTTTGTCTTTTTCATCAAAGTAATATTCTATATCCTTTTTTAGTTTCCTTTGTAATGGTTTTAGATTTTCTGCTAATTTTGGTATATATTCCCTTACTTGGTTAACTAATCCTAAAAAGGATTGTAATTTTTTCTTAGTATCTAATAATTCTTCAGAATCTATTATCTTCTGTACTATGTGCGTTTGCATTTTTACTCCATTTTTGTCTATTTGTATACCTAAAAATTCTATTTGGTTTTTTAGTATTTCAGCTTTTTCTTTGCTTAAACTTATTCCTGATATTTCTACTATATGTATGAATTTCTCTAGTAATCTTATATGTTCTTCTTTTGTTTTTGAATAAAGTAATATGTCGTCTATGTATACTATACAGTATTCTAGTTGGTTAAAATAATTATCCATGAAGTGTTGATATCTACCTGGTGCATTTTTATATCCAAAGGGTAATACATTCCATTCGTAAAATCCTTGGGGTACAGTAAATGCTGTTAGTTGTTTTGATTCTTCTTCTAGTTTTAAGTGGTAAAATCCTGATTTACAGTCAAATTTACTGAAATAGTTATATCCTTGTATTTGTCTTATTTTTAATATTTTGTTTGGTATTGGGTAATTATATGTTTTAGTTTTTGCATTTAGATTTCTGTAATCTATTACCATTCTGCTTTTCTTTCTTTTTTGTTCATTATGTTTGTTTACTATAAATGTCGGGCTGTTATGTTTACTGTTACTTTCTCGTATATAATTATTTTCTAGTAATTCTCTTATATGCATTTGGAATTCTTTTTGATCTTCGAAATTATATCTTAGTGGTTTCTGCGTTATTATACTATTTTCATCTATTAATTCGATTTTTACTTTTGTTTTATGTTTTTCCCATCCTTGTAATGGATTTTCATTATATAATGATTTCAATTTATCTTGTAATATTTGTTCTTTATCAATTGTAAATATTATCATTTCGATTTTTTGATCGTTAGTTGTTATATTTTCTAATTTTTGAGTAATTTTTTCACTTCCTTTAATCCATGGTGTGTTTTTTCTTATTTTGTTATTTACTCTTTTTGCTCCTATTTTCTTATTACACGGGGTAGTGAACCACCAATGTGTTTTTGTTATAGTATGTGGGTATAGTTTTTCTAAAAATGGCATTCCTAATAGTATATCTCTATTTGTGAATTCATAACTATACATTTCTTCTATTGTGTGGAACATGCACCACTTCTTGCTGGTTGACCTGAGCAGTTAAGGCCTCCGCTAGCATCTGAATGGATGCCCGAAATTCAGCACGAGCTACCGGCTCCGATGCATGGTGCTCCTGGACTAATGGGGGTTATTGGTGTCCGTCTCCATTTCAATCCTCGTGGTCGTTTCCATACCCATTCCTGCTACTATTAACTCTGTGGGGAGCCATGATTCTGTAATCACGAATAGCATGAGTTAGAAGGATAGGGAGATATTTCATTGCATGACATAGATTATGAAGGAAGGGAACATTTCCTAAATGTCTCGTAGCCTCTTCGTCATAAGTGTGACGCGCTTCACACCCTTGAAAAATACTCTACTTAACATAGCTTTCAGACACCCTAGGACACTTCAAACCTATTTCTCTGATACCATATTTGTCACCACCCAAACATAGGCCTGGATGGAGACACGGGACAAGGAGCCCCGAGAGACTCCAAGTCGACTCATGGCATGAACATACATCTACCTCAATCAATTAAAGCGGAAGTATTAACATGATAATCTTAGCGAAAGTTTGAAATAAGCATAACATCATAAGTACACACGAATCTGAAGCTGATTACACCTTTTTGTCCGAAAAGCCTCTCAGTCTTATGACTTTATGGTACAAGACCCCAACTAACTCGCTAAAACTGAAAAATGAAAATACATAAGGAAAATTGATAAAACATGGTCCTCGAGAGATGAGGACTCATGAATAGATGTGGGACACTAACTCTAAAACGCTGGCTAGTGGCGGGGCTGGGCCTACATCATAAAATGATACAATATAGAGTATGCGATCAGTACGTGGAATGTACCAAGTATGCAAGGTAAGTAAAGAAACTTAAATAAGTAAAATCATTTAAAACATGCATAATACAAAACATGATGAAGATAACAACCTGAGTAGGGCTTGCATGCTCTTTTATGAAATTATGATCTCAACATAACATAACATCATAACCAAATCGATTGATCCAAAGCTGAAATATGACAATCATAAGTAAAACTCAACATTTGGGTTAAACCTGCTTTAGAACACACACACACACACACACACACACACACACACACACACATATATATATATCATGAGTAATAAACATGCATAACTGAAATCATGCGGAACAATGGGAGACTCTTCATATAACTGACATACCACGGTAGAGCTTGCGTGGTCCCAACAGTCACAGTCAAGTGGGTAGAGCAGTGCAAAGCCTTGCCATGGCTAAGAACGATACCATGATATCAATATCAAGCTCGTGGCCCAATCGGGGCAGGGGATAACTCACATAGGAGGTCCCAATATAATGTGATCATACCTATGATGGAGCATAGTTCTGAGGCATATGATTGACTGACCCATGGACTAATCGGTGCTAGATACTATTCTTAAAAACATGCATATGCTCTCCATCATTTTTCAATGAAGCTGACCATCATTTATTGACGAAGCTAAATGATCATGAATACATAAATCTAAATCGTACATGAGGATCCCTGGTTCAAACTATGCCACAAGCTGAACATAAATGGGAGTCTTTGCTCCAAATCTATATGGTAAGCTAAATTCATAAAATCATAATCATACTTGAACATATGGGCATTGCCTGACACTTTAACATGCTTGAAAATACATAAGTCACTTGAAAACCAGATCATATATATGGGTACTTTGAAAACATGCTTTTCATCATAAACATCTCATCATACTAGAACATTAATCCTAAATCTCAACTTTCATGAACTTCTCATAAATGAGCATTTTATTTTATAAAGCTTGAAACATGATTTTTAATTGAAACAACTTACAACTTTCCCATGAATCACAATTCAATAATCGAAACATCTTTAAATCCTACCAATGTAGTAAATTAGAAATTTGATGCATTGGGTTAAAATCCCATAGAATCAACATTGGAATTTCATGATTTAGAGAGAGATTGGGCATGAGTTTGAACAGATTCACCCATTCATAACCCTACATACCTGAAATGGTTTGATTTTACCACTTCTCTATTTCCCAGGGAAGGTTTGAAGAAGAACCATGAAGGATTAGCCTTGATCACCTCTCTAGACTCTTACTCTTGCATGCATGAATAGGAATGACTTAGAATAGATTTTCTCCTCTTAAAACCCACTATTCATAGCTTAAAACGATGTAGTTTAGGCCTAAGGATCGTAGGAATTATGGAAAAGGCCTTATTAAATTTGCAGAAAATAACTGACAGCAAGTCCCCATGAGGGACTGGAAAACTCGTTACTCCAGGCCACGACTCGTGTGTCACGCCCCACCTTTTGAGGCATGACTGACACCTAGTGCCACAATGGGATTTGTACTAGCCTGGTTGGCTTGGTGCACTTCTGGGGCCTATAACTTAATTCAAGAAACCGACGAGCTATATCTCAGCTGTAAGTATAGCCTCTAGCTGACAAGGCCACCTATAACAGAGGACAACTAACCAGAAACAACATAATAATAGGGATCCTATGCGGACCGAAAACACCACCATGCTGTCTAGTTATAACTGAAATGAAATCAGGAAACTAAAACTATGATACAGCCGACAAGGATGCTAACTAACAGCTAAACAAGGCCCCACATGAGCATCACATGAATTAAAACATACATAGGCCTCACACGACCAACAACACTAGCTAGCACTGGAAATCTATAGCTTGCAAGCCTCTAAGAATAGAAAAATGGTCAAGACAGGGCCTTGGCCTACCTATGTACTGTATAATAAAAGAAGAAACCTTCTCTATCTATCAACTTTGGAAGAAAGGAGCTGAATGCACTGCTAACTCCAGCTGATGTCTAAGATGGTCACGAACCGTGTCAATTCGCACCTGCAGGCAAGTAATGCAGCACCCCAAGGATGAGCTTCAGTATAATATGTACTGAATATGTAAGGCAGTAAAATAATGATCAATTGAAAACTAATAAAACCGAGGTAATCAAGAAGGAGGGTAAGAATTTAACCTAAGTAACCTTACCATCTAAAATATCTAACTAATAAGTATATAAATACAGATAAGAACCTAACCGAGGTATCATAAGCCTAGAAGGTACAAACAACACAGAATAACCTACCTGGGCCCCTATAAACCCTGACAAGTACAAATAAGGCACACTTCTGTTATCTGGCTATTGTAGGTTCGTAAACATACTATAACTCAAGAATGCTTGCTCTCTAAAGCTATATTTGAGCCTGATAGGCTCCTGTAGCTGTTTTTGTTTCTGAGCTGTCTGGCTGTGTAACTAGACCCCGAGCATTGGCTCGACTATGGGTCATAATGTAATCTCAAATAATTCAATACCGAGCCATATTTCGACTATGGGTCATAATGTAATCTCTGATAACTGGACCTTGAGCCTTGACCCGACTATGGGTCATAATGTGACTGCTGTAACTGGATCCCGAGTCTAGGCCAATTTTTCACCGCTTCTATTTTTTGAGAGTCCACCTATATGCCCGCACTTGATACCACATGGCCCTAAAATGCCACTGAGTTCAACCAAAACTCACACTTGCTGAATTTAGCATATAGTTGGCGATCCTTGAGAGTCTGTAGTACCACCCTCAAATGAGCGACATGCTCCTCCTTGCTCCGAGAGTATATCAGGATATCATCAATGAACACAATCACAAACATATCCAAGTATGGCTTGAACACCCTGTTCATCAAATTCATTAAAGCTTCAGGAGCATTAGTTAGCCCAAAAGACATAACTAAAATCTCGTAATGACCATACTGTGTCCTGTAGGCTATCATCAGGCTGTCGCTCTCCCGAACTCTGAGCTGATAGTACCCCAATTTGAGATATATCTTCAAAAAACACTTGGAACCCTAGAGCTGGTCAAACAAATCATCAATCTTGGGTAGAGGATACCTATTATTGACGGTAACCTTATTAAATTGCCGATAATCAATGCACATACGAAGAGAACCATCTTTCTTTCATACAAAGAGAAGTGGTGTACCCCATGGGGACTTGCTCCGTCTAATGAAACCCTTGTCCAAAAGATCTTTCAACTGTTCCTTCATCTCTTTTAGCTCGTCTGGAGCCATTCTATAGGGAGGAATAGATATAGGTTGCGTATCAAGAAGGAGGTCAATACCAAAATCAATCTCTCGCTCGGGAGGAACTCTTGGAAATCATCGGGGAAGACTTTTGGATATTCACATACTACTGGACTGATTGGATAGTCGAAATCTCAGACGTAGCATCCTTAACCCTAACTAGATGGTATACATCACCTTTAGAAATCATCTTTCTAGCTTTATGGTAGGAAATGAAATGACCTACAGGCACAACTGAACTACCCTTCCACTCTAAGACTGACTCACCTAGAAATCTAAACTCTACCTCCCAGGTTCTACAATTATTTGAGGCATAACATGCAAATAGCCAATCCATGACGAGGACAATGTCGAAATCGGTCATGGCTAACTTAACTAAATTTGTTGAGGTGACTTTCTGAGGGACTGTGACCGGGAAACTTCTATACACCCTTCTAGCTATGACTGAATCACCCACTGGAGTAGAGACTGAGAAGGGTTCTGATAAGATTTCGGGACTGACTCCGAAACTACTAGCCACATAAGGTGTCACAAAGACAAAATAGCCCCCAGATCTAACAAAGCATATACATTAAGATGGAAAACTTGTAACCTACCAGTGACTACATCCGGAGAGACCTCCAGCTCCTGGTAAGATGCTAAGGCATAGAATCTGTTTTGGCGCTGACCGCCACTTGTGCTAGTAGATGCCCCTGTTGTGCTGACGTGCAGGTGGAGCTACTGAATTGGAAGCTGGGCCTCTTCCCCTATCACGACCCTGTCTCGCTGCTGGGAAATATCTTAGCATATGTCCGGGCTTCCTACTCCTGAAGCAAGCGCCTGTGCCTGCTAAGCACTGACCCGTGTGCCCCCGGCCACACCTGACGCAAACTAGGATGCTAGAATCTGCGGGTCTGCTACTCTAACCCTTAGAGCCTGATTCTCATCCCCTATGATCGTGCCTATGCCTGGATGGCACACTCAATGCTGAAGATGCAGGGACTAAAGATTTCTGGTGGGTTTGCTGTCAGGTGGTGGTTGCTGAAGATGCAGGGACTAAAGATTTCTGGTGGGTTTGCTGTCGGTGCCCACCACCTGACCTCGGTTAAGAGAATCTATAGCTATCAGTTATGGCCCTCTTGGCCTCTCTCTCCCTCATATGCGCCAAGTCCATTTTCTGGGTGTATAAGACTATCCGATGGAAATCCATATCCTGATGGAGCATAGCGTTCCTGCAATCTTTTTCAAATAGCCCGCCACCCCATGAACAAACCTGCTCACTCGCGCCCTCTGATCACCACTAACTCTAGGGAGTACTTTGATAGACGAGTGAAATCAAGGGCATACTCCTGCACTGTCATCTTCCCCTACTTAAGATTTACAAACTAAGCTGCCTTTAACTCCCTCATCTCATAAGGGAAGAATCGATCCAAAAAGGTCGCATGGAACTCCTCCCAACTGATAGGGCCTGCTCTAGCTGCCCTATATCCTTCCACTATCGAAACCAGATGTGTGCGACCCCATTCAACTGATATAAGGCCAACTCAACACACTCAACTCCATTAACCCCCATGACCTGGTTGATCTTTACAATCTTGTTGATAAACTCATATGGATCCTTGTCCACCTTAGAACCAAGAAACTCTGGCGGGTTCATTCTTAGGAAATTTCTGACTCGAGCTGCTACAACACTTCTATTTTGTGGAACATGCACCACTTCTTGCTGGTTGACCTGAGCGGTCAAGGCCTCCGCTAGTATCAGAATGGCTGCCCGTAATTCAACACAGGCTACCATCTCCAATGCATGGTGCTCCTGGACTACTAGGGGTTGTTGGTGCCTGTCTCTATTTCCATCCTCATGGTCGTTTCCATACCTACTCCTCCTACTGTTTACTCTGCGGGGAGCCATGATTCTGTATTCGTGAATAGCATGAGTTAGAAAGATAGGGGGTATTTCATTGAATGACATAGATATGAAGGAAGGGAACATTTCCTAAACGTCTCATAGCCTCTTCTTCATAAGTGTGGTGCGCTTTACACCCATGAAAAATACTCTACTTAACATGACTTTCAGATACCCTAAGGCACTTCAAACTTATTGCTCTGATACCAAGTTTGTCATGACCTGAACATAGGTCTGGATCGAGACACGGGACAAGGAGCCCCGAGAGACTCCAAGTCGACCCATGGCATGAACATACATCTACCTCAATCAATTAAAGCATAAGGATTAACATGATAATCTTAGCGGAAGTCTGAAATAAGCATAACATTATAAGTACACACGAATCTGAAGCTGATTACACCCTTTTGTCCGAAAAGACTCTAAGTCTAATGAATTGATGGTACAAGACCCCAACTAACTCGCTAAAACTAAAAAAACTGAAAATACATGAGGAAAACTGATAAAACATGGTCCTCGAGAGATGAGGACTGAAGAATAGATGTGGGACACTAACTCTGAAACGCTGTCTAGTGGCGGGGCTGGGTCTGAGTACCGGGGCCTGTATCATAAAATGATACAACATAGAGTGTGCGATCAGTACATGGAATGTACCGAGTATGCAAGATAAGTAAAACCACTTAAATTAGTAAAATCATTTAAAACATGCATAATAAAAAACATGATAAAGATAAGAATCTGAGAGTAGGGCTTGCATGCTCTTTTCTAAAATCATGATCTCAACATAACATAACATCATAACCGAATCGATTGACCCAAAGATGAAATATGACAATCATAAGTAAAACTCAACATTTGGGTCAAACCTGCTTTAGAACACACACACACACACACACACATATATATATATATATGTATATCATGAGTAATAAACATGCATAACTGGAATCATTCGAAACAACGACAGACTCGTCATATAACTGACATACCACAGTAGAGCTTACGTGGTCCCAACAATCACACTTAAGTGGGTAGAGTAGTCCAAAAGCCTTGCCAGGGGCAGGGGATAACTGACATAGGAGGTCCTAATATAATGTGATGATACCTACGTTGGCGCATAGTTATGAGGCATAGGATTAACTGACCAATGGACTAACCGGTGCTAGATACTACTCCTAAAAACACACATATGCTCTCCATCATTTTTCAATGAAGCTGACCATCATTTATTGACGAAGCTAACTGATCATGAATACATAAATCTGAACCGTACATGAGGATCCCTGGCTCAAACTGTACGACAAGCTGAACATAAATGGGAGTCTTTGCTCCAAATCGATATGGTAAGCTAAATTCATAAAATCATAATCATACTTGAACATATGGACATTGCCTGACACTTTAACATGCTTGAAAATACATAAGTCACTTGAAAACCAGATCATATACATGGGTAACTTGAAAACATGCTTTTCATCATAAATATCTCATCATACTAGAATATTCATCCTAAATGTCAACTTTCATGAACTTCTTATAAATGAGCATTTTATTTTATAAAGCTTGAAACATCATTTTTAATTGAAACAACTTAAAACTTTCCCATGAATCACAATTCAATAATCGAAACTTCTTTAAATCATACCCATGTAGTAAATTAGAAATTTCATGCATTGCGTTAAAACCCCATAGAATCAATATAGGAATTTCATGATTTAGAGAGATATTGGGTATGGGTGTGAACGAATTCACCCATTCATAACCATACATACCAAAAAGGGTTTGATTCTACCACTTCTCTGATTTCCCAAGGAAGGTTTGAAGAAGAACCTTGAAGGATTAGCCTTGATCACCTCTCTAGACTCTTACTCTTGCATGCATGAATAGGAATGAATTAAACTAGATTGTGCCCTCCTAAAACCCACTATTCATAGCTTAAAACGACGTAGTTTAGGCCTTAGAATTGTAGAAATTATGAAAAAGCCCTTACTAGATTTACAAAAAATAATTAACTGCCAGTTCCTATGTGGGACTGGATGACTCGTTACTCTAGGCCACGACTCGTGTGTCACACCCCATCATATAAGGCATGATGGCACCTAGTGCCACAATGGGATCTGTACTAGCCTTGTTGGCTTGGTGCACTTCTAGTCCACGCCTATAACTTAATTCAAGAAACCGACGAGCTATATCTCGACTGTAAGTACAGCCTATGGCTGACAAGGTCACCTATAATGAAAGACAGCTCACCAGCAATAACACAATAACAGGGATCCTATGGGGGCCAAAAAGACCACCATGCTGTCTAGTTATAACTGAAATGAAATTAGGAAACTAAAACTATGCTATAGCCGAC
This sequence comes from Datura wrightii, assembly GCA_035772735.1. Lineage (NCBI taxonomy): Eukaryota > Viridiplantae > Streptophyta > Magnoliopsida > Solanales > Solanaceae > Datura > Datura wrightii. Next base: position 111,289,024 of record JASDFA010000018.1, read on the forward strand.
AAGGCTGCTAACTAACAACTAAACAAGGCCCCACACGATCATCACATGAATTAAAACATTCATAGGCCTCACACGGACAACAACACTAGCTAACCACTGGAAATCTATAGCCTGTAAGCCTATAAAAATAGAATAATGGTCAAGACAGGGCCCCGGCCTACCTGTGTACTGTATAATAAAAGAACAAACCTTCTCTAACTATCAACTCCAGATGAAACGAGCTGAATGCACTGCTAACTCCAGTTGATGTCTAAGATGGTCCTAAACCGTGTCTATCCGCACCTACAAGAAAGTAATGCAGCGCCCCAAGGATGGGCGTCAGTATAATATGTACCGGATATGTAAGGCAGTAAAATAATGATTGATCGAAAACTGATAAAACCGAAGTAATCAAGAAGGAGGGTAAGAATTTAACCAGAGTAATCTTACCATCTAAAATATCTAACTAATAAGTATATAAATACAGATAAGAACCTAACCGGGGCCCCATAAGCCTGGAAGGTACAAACAACACAAAATAACCTACCTGGGCCCCCATAAGCCCCGACAAGTACAAATAAGGCACACTTCTTCTATCTGGCTATTGTAGGTTCACAAACATACTGTAACTCAAGAATGCTTTCTCTCTCAAGCTGTATCTGAGCCTGATAGGCTCCTGTAGTTGTGTCTGTTTCTGAGCTATATGGCTATGTAACTAGACCCCAAGCATTGGCTTGACTATGGGTCATAATGTAATCTCTGATAACTGAATCCCGAGCCATAGCTCAACTATGGGTCATAATGTAATCTCTAATAACTGTACCTTGAGCCTTGGCCCGACTATGGGTCATAATGTGACTAATATAACTAGATCTCGAGCCTTGGCTCGACTATGGATCATACTGTAGCTGTTGTAACTGGGCCTCAAGCCTTGGCTCGACTATGGGCTATAGTATAACTATTGTAGTTGGACCCCAAGCCTTGGCTCGACTATGGGTCATAACATAAGCTCTTAAAATTGGATACGGCCCTCACGGCCCCCCTCTGGTCTCTCCGGACATCATACTTATCCTGCAAGCATAACCCTATAGGTAATAACATCCAAACCCCGAATATGCTTATCCGGCCCTCAAACCTTGCTTTTAGGACATACATGCTTAAAGTAATAATCAAGAATAGTGAATATGAAAATATGAATCATGTAGACAATAGGAGACTCGTCAGTTAAAAGACATACCACAATAGAGCTTACGTGGTCCCGACTATCACACTCAAATGGGCAGAACCGTCCAAAATCTTGCCAGGGCTAAGGAAGATTTCGGGGTGAACCAGTATTAGAGTGGAAGGGTAGTTCAGTAGTGCCTGTAGGTTGCTTCATTTCCTACCTTAAGGCTAGAAAGATGATTTCTAAAGGTTGCATGTACCATCTAGTTAGGTTAAGGATACTACATCTGAAACCCCGACTATCCAGTCAGTTCTTGTTGTGTGTGAGTACCCGAAAGTGTTTCCAGATGATTTACTAGGAATCCCTCCCGAGCGGGAGATCAATTTTGGTATTAACTTTCTTCTCGATATGCAGCCTATACCTATTCCTCCTTAAAAAATGGCTCCAGCCGAGCTAAAAAAGTTGAAAAGAAGTTGAAGGACCTTCTAGACAAGGGTTTCATCAGACCAAGCAAATCCCCATAGGGTATGCCAGTTCTCTTTGTCCGCAAGTAGGATGGTTCCCTTCGGATGTGCATTGAGTATCGGCAATTGAACAAAGTTACCATCAAGAACAGGTATCCTCTCCCTAGGACTTGTGATTTGTTTGACCAGCTTCAGGGTGCCAAATGCTTTTCAAAGATAGACCTCAGATTCGGATACCATGAGCTTAGCATTTGGGAGAGTGACATCCTGAAGACAGCCTTTCGGACTTTGTATGGTCACTATAAGTTTGTCATTATGTCTTTTGGACTAATGAATGCTCTGTCGTCTTTTATGGATTTGATGAACAGGGTGTTCAGGTCGTACTTGGATATGTTTGTGATCGTGTTCATAGATGACATCCTTATATACTCTCAGAGCAAGGAGGAGAATGCCGCTCATTTGACAGTGGTTGTTAAGGACCTTGAAGGATCGTTAGTTGTATGTTATGTTCAGCAAGTGCGAGTTTTGGCTAGAATCAGTGGTATTCTTGGGTCATTTGGTATCAAGTGAGGGTGTACAGGTGGACTCTCAAAAGATAGAAGCGGTGAAGAACTGACCTAGACCGGTGAGTCCTACGAATGTCAGGAGTTTCTTGAGTTTAGCTGGTTATTATCGGAGGTTTGTTCAGGGGTTTTACTCCATTGCCCACTGCTGACTATGTTGACCCAGAAGAAGGTGAAGTTTCAATGATCAGAGGCTTATGAGAAGATCTTCCAAGAGTTGATATTTAATAGAATTAAAAAATATTATTCTTAACCAACAACATGACAAAGAAACAATTGAGCCTTTTAATATGAAAAACTTACTAAATAAATTTAAAGAACAAAAGTCTAATACAACAGTACAAGATTCTCAAGCTAAATTATTACATATTAAAAATCAAGTTAAAGAAGTTAAGCAAAGACTGAACAAGCTAGAAATAGAAGCCCTTGCTAATAAATTATTAAATGAACTAAAACTTATGCAAGGATCTGAATTATATTAATCCGAACCAGGAGAAACGTCAAAATTAGTAAAGGATGAAGAAGAAATTGAGTCTCTAGAAAGCCCTTTAGAAACTAAATCAGGAGTAAAAACTACTGCAATAGTTAAAGCCATAGCTAGCATATATCTGTCACATTAGTTATAAATAAAAAAAAATGCTATTCAAAAAAATTGCATTATTAGATACCGGTGCAGACTTAGACATTCTTTTACTTGAAGAAGCATTACTAAAGGATTGGGATCTTAGAAATTTTAAATCTATAGATTCATCTGGAAATTGTATTACCTGCTCAATGTTTGAATTTTCTTCCTCAATTTCTGGCTCCGTTGTGGAGTCAAAATGTCAATTATCCTTTACTAACACATCATCCCATTTTATCATTTTTGGGATAAAAATATTATTATGATTGTGATTGGCTTCCATAAGAACGGTGACCCCTTTGTTACTTACTATTTTTGCTTTTGGTGTTGGAATAGTTTTCATTAGCCTATTATATACTCTATATATTATGGCTATTTCTCTTGTTTTTCTTTTCTATTCGTGTTTTTCATTTTAATATTTAATGTTAGGGTATCCATATAATTTTGATCATTAATATTTATAAAAAAATTGGAATAACAATTAACATATACCGGACCATTAGCTAGATTACTGCAATGAATCATCAATGTTTAGTAGCCTATTGTCTCTTGATAGAAGACATGTAGGTATTTCTAAGCCTAATCGGTACTACGATTGAACCACGGCTTGGACAAGTCCTATGTGAAGAAACTTGTAATTTTTTTCTATATCTGTTGATATCTTCAGCTGCTAATAATTTAATGGTCTCAATAGACTTATTAATAGCCACTATAGATTCAGAAGTTTTAATATTAAAATTTTTTATAATATTAAAGTGTCCAGTTTTATAAACCTTTTCAAAACGTTCTTTTGGCATATTCCAATTTTGTAAATCATTTTCTATTTTAGCTGTTTTAGTAGTTGTAGCAGAAATATTCAAACTATTTATTATGTTTTGATTTTTAGAGGTATCCAATTAAACTGTGCAGATAGTTTTAAATGAGTAATTAATTCATTAATTAACTGTCTACTTTGTATAGATAAATTATGAATAACATAAGATAATTTATTATACAATCTGACCTGATTGTCAAAAATTAATTTTGTAATTATCTCTTTAGAATAATGTTCTAAAGTTTCTGAAGGTATTCATTTTTTTAGTAGTTTAAGTCCTTTAATATTTTTGTTCTTTTCATTTTATACTTTGATATTTCAAACAAACCCATTTTCTACTATTGTATTATTTTATTTGTCCCGTGAATGGATGTGTAAGCATAAATTATTCATTATTTTTGAATATAATACGAGGTATTCAGGGAAATGGTAGTATTATCCTAGGGCCAATATCTACTTTAGATGTTACTCCTTAATAATTATTTCCTTGTGTAGTATTTACTGGTTATCTTCTCTAATTTTCTTTTATCTTATTCTTTCAGGTCTTGGGACGGGAACACGATCCGGGTCCATCTCTAGTAATTCAAGTTTCGAGCTAATCCAATGAAAAATACAGGCTTTCCAACATCTAGACCGTGATTAAACGGTTATCCAACTTAAGAAATAAAACTATGAAACTAGTAGAAGAGTATCAGCAATACTCAACACAGAAATAACTTTTCCAAAGTAACATAATTTTGACTGGCTCTAGGATAGTATAAAGATTTAGCTGCTCAATATCAAACTCCTCCTGGCCAAAATGGCTCCCATACCAATTAACAGATCGTAGTAACAACTTAAAAATAAAAATTTGAAAATAACAACTTTAAAATACTACAGGGCAGGAGTAAAATGAAAGTAAATACTAAGTAAATAATAAAGCCTAAGTGAAATAAATTACATACAAAGAATTGTTTATTGATAAGAAGGAAAGACAAAGAACATAGAGGGAGAGATACAGGGATTTGGGCAATATGGAAGTAAATAGAGTGCTTTTCGAATGTCCCTATTGATACAAGGTGAAGATCTTAAATAGACTTCAAATCTAATGACTTAATTAATTTTTAACTGCTATATATTTTACATGTGTCCATATGTGGTAAATTTAATTGTACACGAATCTATTTAAAAACGGTCTTCATATTCTTTAGAATTGTGTTTCTTGAAAGTTATCATCATTGTCCTGATATAGCATGAGTATTTGATGAAGATTTATCTCCATTTGGCATGAGAGTCTGTAGAGAACTATTGTCCTTTTCTTGTTTGTATGTGGCATGGGAGTCTGCATAGATTCTTTATTGTCTTTTTGTGGCTGTCTTTTGCTAATCGATTTTTTGGGTGGATTCCTATGGGGTCCAATCTTTTGGTTTTTTGATTTCATAGTAACTTTTCATTTTTCTAAAAAGGTAGTCCGACTATCTTCTTGACTTGAGAAGATAAGCTTGAGTTATCTCTTGTCGCTCTAGCATGTCTATGTTACTCGGTTCATTTGTATGGGAGGATATAGTGTCTAATAATTTCATTTTCTATTTTTTTCTGTATCTTTTTCCAAGTTTGACAAGGCTTGCTGGAGCCTTCTTTTTAATTCTTCCTTGGACAGTTGGGATTCCTGTCATAACAAAGAACTTGAAGTTTCCTTATCTTCCCGGAGTGTTGGTGCCCAGCCTTTGATTTTGATGGTCTTACTCAGATATTTAATCCTTTTAAATTTATGAATATCAAAGGACCAACTGATAATGTATGAAGTTCTTTTTGCAAGAAAAAAACTTACACAATTTAATATTTTCTTGTAGGGTTGAAATATTCTTCTCTACCTAAAATTTTTCAAATTGTGTTTGAAAATGTTTTGATAATACCTGTATATTTCCTCTGAATTGATTCCACCATTTGTAAAACTATCTGGGGATGATCGCGCTTTTCATATCTTCTGAATACTTGAAAAACCAAGAAAAAATGTTGGGTCTTAGATACATAATGTTATACCATGCTGCCTTATAATCATACTAGTTATATGTCTGGGGTCTATAGGTTCTTGATAGGGGAATGGGTGTATGTAGATGATCTATAAACCATTCAAATGGACCTAAAATTCTTTTAATTATGAACTTTGAGTATTGAATACTGTCGGAATTATCCAGACATTTTAATTTATGCTCAATTTTTACTGAATCAGTATCTGTTAAAATGAACTCATAATACCTTTGGGTTTTAAGGGGATCATCTGTCTCCATATAATTCCAATTTGTGTAGTAGGGTTTTAGCAACTCTGGTACTCCAAAACCTTCATATTTTTTATTGAGGGCCATGATCGACAGTACTTGTAAAATGTTAGCTCAAACTGTTGTTTATTTGAAATATTTTTCTCCATTTTCTTTTTAGGAGTCTGTCACACCCCGAGCCTACACCCTAGGCATAACACGGTACTTGAAGCCATAAGTGACCCCAAATCAACGCTTGGTCTATTAGTTACTAGCATTCTGAGTAAACAAGCATAGCCGGACTTTGATAATATCATAAAATATTTATGAAAGATAAATCTAAAAATATAAAGTTTAAACAATTAAATAATACTAATAAATTTTCAAATCCTATCTTTCTGAAGCCATCTAATAGACGAGTTGCTGGGACAAGCCCCCAGCTAATTCTAAGTCTAACTGAAACTAGTACATGACTAAAAGAAGGAAAATAGTACCCTCGGATGATGAGGACTCACACTTCAACTGCTAAAAGGTAAGCTGAACTGAACTACTAATATAATCTGAAATGGTCAAGATGACCATGTCTGATGGTCAAGGACATGCCCTAAGTCTGAAACAATGAATCTAAGATACTGTACTAAACTGAGCTGCATATTCTTATACTGGACTGGACTTACTAGTGGGAAATTCTATAATCGATATATAACCACGTGAGCTAGACGTGGAGTTCGATGTATACACCCCACCGGTAGGACCCAATATACCTTGCCAGGGTATAAAGGCATGAACTGAGTTATCACAAAATCTGGGGCCAATCAGTCTAAGTAATACTATAACCTACGCTGGAAACATAGTTCTGGGTACATGGGTGCGTTGGAACTCCAGCCCGCTCGATGCTAAGTTCTACTCCCATTGGAAAACCTAAATTGAACTACTAAGCTAATAGCTCGAAACTGCGGTCCAAGACTAGTTAGGGACGCATAGCTGCATGTACCCTGAGAGTCTTATCGGACGAGATTCTGAAACTGGGCTCTAGACTGGTCAGAGCTGCTTATCTGGAAGCGTCCTGACCATCTAAGAACAAGCTGTAACTGAATTGGGGTCCTGGGGATGGTCCGAGTTATATACTAGAATGTCATGACCGCCTAATGGACTAAAAACTATAAATCTAAGTCTCATTTTGATAACTGAGAGGCACCACTTACATCTCAAAATTAGACTGAAGTCAAACTGATCAATTGACAATTTTCTGAATTTTAGTGAGGATTCTAACACTCTAACTGAAACTAGACTGATATGATTCTGAAGAGATTCTAAGTTCTAACTGGTCTGAACTACTAGCAGCTAAGAGAGAACTCAACTTACTCCAACAACGCAGAAATTTAATAATGTAGAGCCATTTCAAGAATTTTAGGAATTTCATCCAATAGATCTAAAGTCATTCTCATTAATGGGATATTTACTCAACATATGCATATATAAGAAATTCTAGAAAGGTCATCCCAAACCATTCTTCATTCATTAGGGCAAATTTATTAAGGAAAATCATAACTCGAAAGTTAGGGCTTAGATTCACTTTTGTATAATACTGACATTTTGATAAGAAATTTATAGGGATCATATCAACAATATGCATGAACATCGTTCTAAGTGGAATCAACAAAAATAAACATGAAACCTTTTCATACTCAAAAACTCAAGGCTTAAAACTGATAGAGGAGATTGAGGAGGATTTTGGGGACACAAGGGAAGAACAATCCCCTTGCTAAAACCCCACATACCTGACTAAAATTTACTCAAAGAAGGGGACTTGAACTATTGCGATAGATGAGAACCCTAAGCTTGCTTATGAGTTTTCATGAGGAACCCTTCGATAGACTTTTTAGAATAAATGTGAGAATGAGGGGAGGAACCGTCCCAACCCTATAATAAGTCTAATTTTACATTCAAAATGACGTAGTTTAAAGCTTAGGAGAATAGGAAATTACTAAATAGCCCTTAGAGATTCACTGGGAAAGAACTGTCAGGTGCCCCTAATGGGTGACCTAACGACTCATGGTGACTGACTACGACTCGTGGTCACTCCCGTCAGGTACACTGCCTGGGATCCTCAGTAGGTCACCACGAGGGACCTAACGAGTCATTATCTATGACCACAAATCGTGGACCACACTGTCTCGCTCTGGAGATTTAATGCTAAGTCCCATAACAAGTCACTTAACGAGTTGTTGCCATAGATGACGACTCGTTTCACCCACTCGTCGAGTACACTGGTCAACTAAAATATTCCCAACTCTGACCTGACTAAGAGTGACTTAACGGGTCGTGGTTAGTGACCTTGACTCGTGACGTTCCTCATTTGGTACACTGCCTCCCTCCTTTACATTAACCAGCCTTCTCCGCACGGCTCACCTAACGAGTCGTGAGGTTACTTGATGACTCGTCAGGTGGGCCATCCCGCAACAGTTCTGCAGTTTTCTAGATTTCCTGTTTTATGCCCCGAAATTGGATTTTGAGTTTCCAAGGTGTTACAATATCTCCCCCTTGTAAACATTCTTCCTCGAATGTTAGAAAACACATAGGAAGCAGAAAATAACAACCAAAATCTTCAAATACTGCTCATTTAACTCTAAAACTGCCAGAATGACTATCTCCGTTTCAAAATACATATCTGAACTGAGTTTACTTATCATACATACATTCAAAAACATAAAAGAGACTTTAACATATGAACTGAGTCATGAAAAATAAACTGAGTTCTAGGGTCATAGCTAATATCTCAAGCTGTGCTGGAGTCGGTAGAGAACAAATGCAGGTATTTGGTCATCATATCTGCCTCAGCCTCCCATGTAGCCCTCTCAACATGCTGATTTCTCCATAAGACTTTGACTGAAGCTATTTCCTTATTCCTCAGCTTACTCACCTGAAGGTTAAGGATCTGGACTAGTACTTCCTCATAAGAGATACTATCTTTTATTCCTACGTTGTCCAATGGAACAACCGAGGTTGTATCTCTGATGCACTTCATCAAAAGTGACACACGGAAAACTGGGTGTATAGCCACTAGTTCTGAGGGTCACTCTAGTTCATAAGCCACATTGCCGATACGCCTCAAAATTCTATAAGGTCTCAAGTACCTCGAACTGAGCTTCCCCTTCTTTCCAAACCTCATCACCCCTTTCATGGGAGAAACTTTTAGGTATACCCAGTCATCAACTGCAAACTCTCCGCACATCGGCATAAGATTTCTGACAGCTCTGAGCTATTTTCAACCTTTCTCGGATGAGCTAAGCTTTCTGCATTGCCTCATGAACCGAGTCTGGCGTTATCAAGGTGGATTCACCCACTTCAAACCACCTAATAGGATATCTACACCTTCTACCAAATAATGCCTCAAATAGGGCCATCTGGATGCTAGAATGGTAGCTGTTGTTGTACGCAAACTCGATAAGAGGCAGATGGTCATCCCAATTACCCTTAAAATCAATCACGCATGCTCTTAGCATATTTTCTAGAGTCTGAATAGTCCACTCAGTTTGCCCATCTGTCTACAGGTGAAAAGCTGTACTGAGCTTGACCTGAGTGCCAAGTCCCTTCTAAAAAGACTTCCAGAAATGGGAGGTGAACTGGGTACCCCTGTCTGAAATAATGGCCAATGGCACCCCATGAAGTCTAAACAACTCCCAAATATAAAGTTTACCATAGGCCTCAGTTGAATCTTTGGTTTTGACTGGGAGGAAATATGCCGACTTAGTCATTCGGTCTACTATTACCCAGATTGAGTCATGCTGTCGACGAGTCCTAGGTAGACCCGTAATGAAGTCCATATTTACTTCTTCCCATTTCCAGGTGGGTATGCTGATTTCCTGGGTCATGCCTCCTGGTCTCTGGTGTTCTACCTTGACTTGCTGGATGTTCGGGCACTTAGCTACAAATTTAGCAATGTCTCATTCATGTCGTTCCACCAGTAAATATCCCTCAAATCACGGTACATTTTGGTAGCACCGGGGTGAATGGTGTATTTACGAGCTGTGTGCCTCAACCAGTATTTGCTGTCTCAACTCACCAACATCTGGTACGCACAATCTGCCCTGGTATCGAAGCACCCCATCTCCCCCTTGGGAGAAAGCCTCAACCTTCTTTCTGAGGACTGCTTCTTTAAGCTTAAGTAGAACTAGATCTTCATCTTTTCTGGAATTAACTTCAACTATGAAGGATGAATCCGACCCGCTTTGCATTACCACGCCACCTTCAGCTGAATCCAACAACTGTACCCCTAACTGGGCTAGCCTGTGAACTTCTTTCGCTTGGTCTCTCTTGCCTTCCTCAATGTGAGCTACACTTCTCATAGACCGCCTGCTTAGGGCATCAACCACCACATTGGCCATCTGGAGGTGATACAATGCTCATTTCATAATCCTTTAGTAGTTCCAACCACCGTCTTTGATGCAGGTTTAGGTCCTTCTGGTTGAACACATACTGAAGGCTCTTGTGATCTGTGAACACATCCACGTGAGCCCGTACAAGTAGTGTCTCCATATTTTCAACACGAATACCACTGCTGCCAATTCCAAGTCATGAGTTGGATAATTCTTCTCATGAACTTTTTGCTATCGGGAGGCGTGGGCTATCACCTTGCACCGCTGCATCAGCACGCAACCGTTTCCAACTCTGGAGGTGTCGCAATATACAACAAACCCATATGTTCCTCCTAGCAGGGTTAAAACTAGAGCAGTAGTGACTCGAGTCTTTAACTCTTGAAAACTCTTCTCACACTCGTCCGACCACTGAAATTTCACCTTTTTCTAGGTTAACTTGGTCAAAAGGGATGCTATAGAAGAGAAACCTTCCACAAACCGTTGGTAATAACCCGCTAAGCCCAGGAAACTCCTAATTTTAGTAGGCGAGGTAGGTCTGGGCCAATCTCTTACAGTTGTTATTTTATGAGGGTCTACTCATATTCCCTCACCCGATACCACATGACCCAAGAATGTCACGTACTTTAACTAGAATCCACACTTGCTAAACTTGGTGAATAACTGGTGATCTCTGAGGGTCTGTAATGCTATCCTTAGGTGATTGGCATACTCTTCCTCATTTTTGGAGTACACCAGAATATCGTCAATAAATACAATGACGAACATATCCAAGTACTGCTTGAAAACCCTATTCAACAAATCCATGAAGGTTGTTGGGTTGTTCGTTAACCCAAAGGACATCACCACAAACACGTTGTGATCATACCGAGTTTTGAATATTGTTTTCGGTATGTCACACTCTATGACCCTTAACTGATGGTATCCTGACCTGAGATCGATCTTGGAGAAATAACTGGCTCCCTGAAGTTGGTCGAACAGGTCATCAATTCTAGGTAGGGGGTATCTGTTCATAACTGTGTCCTTGTTCAGCTGACAGCAATCTATGCACATTCTGAGGGTACCGTCTTTCTTACGCACGAATTGCACTGGAGCACCCCAAGGAGAGATGTTGGGTCTGATAAAACCCTTTTCAAGAAGATCTTTTAGCTGCTCCTTCAACTCCTTAGGCTCAGCTGGAGCCATTTTGTAAGGAGGGATGGAGATAGGAAGAGTATCTGGGAGAAGATCTATTTCGAAGTGTATTTCCTGTTCAGGGGAACTCCGAGAAGATCCTCAAGAAAAACATCTGGGAACTCATTGACTACTGGAACTGACTGGATGGTTGGGGTCTCAGAGTTGGAATCCTTGACCCGAACCAGATGATATATACATCCTTTGAAAATGAGTTTTTGGGCCTTAAGGTAGGAAATAAACCTACCCTTAGGCGTTGAACTGCTGCCCGACCATTCTAAAACTGGCTCATTAGGAAACTGAAATTTGAAAACTCTAGTTCTGCAATCAACTGAGGCATAGTAGGAGCGTAACCAATCCATGCCGAGAATAAGGTTGAAGTCAACCATGTCTATCTCTACGAGATCAGCTGGAATTACTTTGTTCAGGACTGTGACCGAGTAATTTCTATACACCCGGCTGGCTCTAACTGACTTACCAACTGGGGTAGAGACTGAGAATGGTTCTGAGAGGACCTATAGACTTATACTGAACTGAACTGCTATATATGGAGTCATGAACTAAAGAGTAGCTCCTGGATCTAAGAGGGAATATATGTCGAGATGGAAGAGATGTAACATATTGGTAACTACGTCAGGTGAGCTTTCCTAATCCTGATGAGCAGATAGAGCATAGAAACGATTTTGGCGCTGACCGCCACTTGTACTTGATGTGTTAGCCTGCTGGGCTAGTCGAACTGCTGGAGTTGATGATGTGGTAGACTGTGATCTCCCTCGCCCGGTAGATGGGCACTCCCTAAGCCTGTGTCCAAGCTGTCCACACCCAAAGCAGCCCTCTCGTCCCTGAAGGCACTCTCCTAGGTGATTCCTACCACACTTGGGACAAGATGGATACTTGTTCCCGGTATTGTGAGCCTGATATTGAGTCCAGATGACCCACCCCTCTGATCCTGGCCGGACCGAAAGGCTGGGGCACTAGCCGAACTAGGTGTTGGGGCTCTCTACTGTTGTTGCTGCTGTGGGCAGCTACTTCCGCTAAAACTCTTATGGCTGAAATCTGATTGGCCAGTCCTTGCCTGCTTGTTCTCACGTTCCATTTCTTTCAGCTTCTCGGCCTCAATCTGCTGGGCATACACAATTAAGCTAGAGAGGTCCATATCTTTAATTAGCATTGCCGTCCTGCACTCCTTGAGGACCAGATTAGATACTCGTTTACGAATTTCAACATGCGAGCCCTTGGCTCGGCTACCATCTCTGGAGTATACTTTGATAGAATTCAAATCTGATGACTCAATTAATTTTTAACTACTATATATTTTACATGTGTCCATACATGGTAAATTTAATTGTACACGAATCTATTTAAAAATGGTCTTCTTCTTCTTTAGAATTGTGTTTCTTGAAAGTTATCATCATTACCCTGATATAGCATGAGTATTTGATGAAGATTTGTCTCCATGTGGCATGGGAGTCTGTAGAGATTTCCTATTGTCCTTTTCTGGTTTGTTTGTATGTGGCATGGGAGTCTGCAGAGATTCTCTGTTGTCTTTTCTTGGCTGTCTTTTGTTGATTGATTTTTTGGATGGATACCTACAGGGTCCAATCTTTTGGTTGTTTGATTTTGTAATAACTTTTCATTTTTCTGAAAGGGTAGTCCGACTATCTTCTTGACTTGAGAAGATAAGCTTGAGTTATCCATTGTGGCTCTAGCATGTCTATGTTACTCGGTTCATTTGCATGGGAGGATGTAGTGTCTAATAATTCCATTATATATTTTTTTCTGTATCTTTTTCCAAGTTTGACAAGGCTTGCTGGAGCCTTCTTTTTAATTCTTCCTTGGATAGTTGGGATTCCTATCGTAAAAAAGAACTTGAAGTTTCCTTATCTTCCTGGAGTGTTGGTGCTCATCCTTTGATTTTGATGGTCTTACACAGATATTTAATCCTTTCAAATTTATGAATATTAAAGGACCAGTTGATTATGTATGAAATTCTTTTTGCAATAAAAAAACTTATACAATTTAATATTTTCTGGTAGGGTAGAAATATTCTGCTCTGCCTAGAAATTTTCAAATTGTGTTTGAAAATATTTTGATAATACTTGTTTATTTCCTCTGAATTGGTTCCACCATTCATAAAACTATCTGGGGATGATCACGCTTTTCATATCTTTTGAATACTTGACAAACCAAGAATGAATGTTGGGTCTTAGATACATAATGTTATACCATGCTACCTTATAATCATACTAGTTATATGTCTGGGGTCTACAGGCTCTTGATAGGGGAATGGGTGTATGTAGATGATCTATAAACCATTCAAACGGACTTAAAATTATTTTAATTATGAACTTTGAGTATTAAATACTGTCGGAATTATCCAGACATTTTAATTTATGCTCAAGTTTTACTGAATCGGTATCTGTTAAAATGAACTCATAATACTTTTGGGTTTTAAGGGAATCATCTGTCTCCATATAATACAAATTTCTGTTGTGGGGTTTTAGCAACTCTGGTACTCCTAAACCTTCATATTTTTTATCAAGGGCCATGATCGGCAGTGCCTGTAAAATATTAGCTCAAACTGCTGTTTATTTGAAATATTTTTCTCCATTTTCTTTTCAGGAGTCTATCACGCCCTGAGCCTACACCCTGGGCGTAACAGGGTACTTGAAGCCACAAGCGACCTCTAGTCAACCCTTGGCCTATCAGTTACTAGAATTCTAAGTAAACAAGCACTGCGGAACTTTGAAATAATATCTTAAAATATTTATGAGAGATAAATCTGAAAACATAAAGTTCAAACAATTGAATAATACTGATAAATCTGCAAATCCTGTCTGCCTGAAAGCCATCTAATAGAGGAGTTGTTGGGACAAGCCCCCAGCTAACTCTAAGTTTAACTGAAACTAATACTTGACTAGAAAAAAGGAAAATAGTTCCCTTGGATGATGAGGACTCATACTTCAACTGCTGTGACAGAGTATCTGAACTGCGGCAACTAACGGTGCTGAGTCTGAGAACCTGCAGCTGTATCACGAAACGATACAACATAAAAAGTATGCATCAACACTTTGAATGTACTGAGTAAGTGGGAGGAATATAACTGAACATAACATCTGAACTGAAATGACACGCAATGACCAACAGGTAAGATAAACTGAACTACTAATATAATCTGAAATGGTCAAGATGACCCTGTCTGATGATCAAGGACATGCCCTAAGTCTAAAAGACTGAATCTGAGATACAGTACTAAACTGAGCTGCATATTCTTATACTCAACTGGACTGACTAGTGGGAGAGTCTATAACCGACGTATAACCACGTGAGTTAGATATGGAGTCTGATGTATACACCCCACCTGTAGGACCCATTATACCTTGCCAGGGTATAAAGGCATGAACTGAGTGATCACAAAGTCTGGGGCCAATCAGTCTAAGTAATACTATAACCTATGCTGGCAACGTAGTTCTGGGTACCTGGGTGCGCTGGAACTCCAGCCCGCTCGGTGCTAAGTTCTACTCCCACTATAAAACCTAAACCGAACTACTAAGCTGATAACTCAAAAATGGGGTCCAAGACTTGTCAGGGACGTATAGTTGCATGTACCCTGAGAGTCTTATCGGACCAGATTCTGAAACTGGGTTCTAGGCTGGTGAGAGATGCTTATCTGGAAGCGTCGTGACCGTCTAAGAACAAGTTGTAACTGAACTGGGGTCCTGGGGCTGGTTAGAGCTATATACTAGAATGTCATGACCGCCTACTGGACCAAAAACTATAAATCTGAGTCTGATTCTAATAACTGAGAGGCACCATTGACACCTCGAAATAAGACTGAAGTCAAACTGATTAGTTGACAATTTTTGGAATTTCAGTGAGGATTCTAACACTCTAACTGAGACTAGACTAATATGATTCTGAAGAGATTCTAAGTTCTAACTAGTCTGGACTACTAGTAGCTAATAGAGAACTCAACTTACTCCAACAATGCGGAAATTTCATAGTGTAGAGCCATTTCAAGAATTTTAGGAATTTCATTCAACAGAGCTAAAGTCATTCTAATTAATGGGATATTTACTCAACATATGCATATATAGGAAATTCTAGAAAGTTCAGCCCAAAGCATTCTTCATTTATTAGAGGAAATTTAATAAGCAAAATCATAGCTCGAAAGTTAGAGCTTAGATTCACTTTTGTATAAACACTGACATTTTGATAAGAAATTTATGGGGATCATATCAACAATATACATGAACATCATTCTAAGTGGAATCAATGAAAATAAACATGAAACCTTTTCATACTCGAAAACTCAGGGCTTAAAACTAATAGAGGAGATTGAGGAGATTTTGGTGACACAAGGGAAGAATAATACCCTTGCTAAAACCCCACATACCTGACTAAAATTTACTCAAAGAAGGGGACTTGAACTGCTGTGATAGATGAGAACCCTAAGCTTGCTTGAGAGTTTTCTTAAGGAACCCTTCGATAGATTTTTGAGAATAAATATGAGAATGAGGAGAGGAACCGTCCCAACCCTCTAATAAGTCTGATTTTACATTCAAAATAATGTGGTTTAGAGCTTAGGAGAATAGAAAATTACTAAATAGCCCTTAGAAATTCGTTGGGAAAAAACTGTCACGTGCCCCTAACGAGTCATGGTGGCTGACCACGACCAGTGGTCACTCCCGTCAGGTACACTGCTTGGGATCCTCAGTAGGTCACCATGAGGGACCTAACGAGTCATTATCTATGACCAAAACTCATGGTCCCCAGTCGTGGACCACATTGTCTCATTCTGGAGATTTAATGCTTAGTCCCATAACGAGTCACTTAATGAGTTGTTGCCACAGGTGACGACTCATTTCACCCACTCGTCGAATACACTTGTCAACTAAAATATTGCCAACTCTGGCCTAACTACGAGTTACTTAACGGGTCATGGTCAGTGACCACGACTCGTGACATCCCTCGTTTGGTACACTACCTCCCTTCTTTACATTAACCAGCTTTTTCCTCATAGCTCACCTAACGAGTCGTGAGGTTACCTGACGACTCGTCAAGTGGACCGTCCTGCAATATTTCTGCAGTTTTTTTAGATTTCCTATTTTATGCCTCGAAATTGGATTTTGAGTTTCTGAGGTGTTATAGAGTCACTGGCAGAATCGCCAGATAGTATGTATCTGGTGGCTTCAGTTAGCTATCCTTTGTTTGGATAGAAATACTTTTGTCGCATGATGAAGAGTATCCTTTAAGAATTGATTTTAATGGTTGAAATCTGGTCTGACTGGTTATGGGTTCTTTTAAGTGGGGACAGAATAGTAGCTTTTAGCAGAGATGGGAATTCTGCCAGAACTGAATATCTATTTTCTGGTTTTAGTTTTTCCTCTTCGTTGAAGGGCCTTATTCTTGGTGTTTCGTTTCTCATTTAGTTCCCTGTAGAAATTACCTAGTCAAAAATCTAGGAGAAAATTATTTCTCCTTGTATAAATTCGATTTGAAAATCAAAGATGGATAAAAGAGCTTGCCATCTAGAAAATATTAGTTTAAAAACCAAGTTGTATACATCTTTTTGTAAAATATCTTTGGCTGCTTTACAGTCTACTCATTAAATTGTCTTAAAAATTGGTGATGCACAAATCCAGAATTTCCTTTTTAATGGTTGTGTAATTTTTTTAAGCATTATTCCAGATTCCTAAAGTGAATCTTACTAATTGTTCGGGCTTTTCTAGGGAGATTTTTGTTTAAGGATGTCTCCATATCCTATGTCTGAGGCGTCAGTTTCTACTATCATGAATTCCTATGGATGTGGTATTCCTAGACATGGAAAGTTTTTGAACTATTGATTTTATTTTTGGACTGTCTCTGTTTACTCCAATCCCCATGGGACTGGATCCTTCTTAAGACACTGATAAAGAGACTTACAAACATGTCGAATATCTAAAATAAAATCTTCAACTTAATTGAGACTTCCTAAAAATCTCTGGAGCCGAGTTTTATCAATTAATTCATCTGAAAGTTTGAATGAAAACTCTATGGCTCGACAAATGGGTTTATAGGTTCCTTGATATAAGTCATGACCAAGGAATCTAATAGCAGTCTATAATAACTTAATCTTTTTAGCGCTTGCTACTAGTCAATTTTGTTTAACAACCTTTAAAAAGGTTTGGATATGTTTGAAGTGTTGGTCCATATCTTTTAAATATATTAAAACATCATCTATATAAACTATAGAAATATGACTATATGGATTATATGTTGTTCAGTATATTCTGAAATTCAAACGGTAAATTTTTTAGTCCGAATGACATTACATTCCATTCGTTTTGTCCAAAAGGTACTTTAAAAGGTGCTTTATATTTATCTGTTTTTACTATTTATATTTGACAATCCTAATTTCATATCGAACTTACTATAAATGTTCTCTTTATAAATCCTTTTAAGAAGGTCTCTTTTATTGGGTATTGGGTATCTAATCCATTTTAAATTTTTTTAAGGGGCTTATAATTAGTGACTAGCCTTGGGGCCCCTCTTTCTTTTTCTGCACTATAGTTGACATAGAATGCCGAACAACTCCATGGTGACTTAGAAGGTCTAATAATTTTTTTTGTCCAGTAAATCGTTAATTTCTTTTTGATAATATTCCATTAACTCTTGATTCATTTGAATGAGTCCTACCCTAGTAGGAATAATTTTTTCGTTGAATCCCTCAATATATGGTAATTCAATATATGGTGTATCCTATCCCAAACGATATGAGGAAATTTTGAACAAACTTCTTGTTCTATGACTTCTTGCAGGCTTTTAATTTATGCTACTACCTCTGGATGTTTTAAATCGGATTCAATCCGTTTAAATTTTATCTCGTTCTTCAAATAGTTTATTTGTTGGCAAAGCAGATTCATTCTAAAGATAATTTTTTTCTTTTATAAATTCACTTTCTTCTTTTGACATATTATTTAGGTAGGGAAAAATGATCTCTTTTGCTAGAGCAGTGGTGTGGATGCCGTCTAAATTAGCGACATATGATTTTATTTGTGCAATAAATAGGGTGCTTAATATTATTTCTTCATTTATATCTTTAGTTATTACAAAATCATTAATAAAGCATATTCTATTATTGCATATGTGTGCTTTATGAAATTTATAATTTATTTTGAGCCTTTCACCTGTCGTGGAGAATAATCGCGTTGTACACTTTTCAAGGTACTTAGTAGGGATTATTCCTTCAATAATGCAGTTTTGGTCTGTACCTGTATATAATAATGCAATCCTGTGAATAATATAATTATTATTTATAACTAATGTGATAGGTATTTGTCAGCTCTTGGCTTTAACTATTGCAATAGGTTTTACTTCTAATTTAGTTTCTAAAGGGCTTTCTAGAGACTCAATTTCTTCTTCATCCTTTTTTAAATTTGATATTTCTCCTGGTTCGAAAAAGATTGATATATTTCAGATCCTTGCATAGTTTTTAGTTCGTTTAATAGTTTATTAGCAAGGGCTTCTGTTTCTAGCTTGTTAAGTATTTGTTTAACTTCTTTAACTTCAGTTTTAATGTGTAATAATTCAGTTTGAAGATCTTGTACTGTTGTATTGGACTTTTGTTCTTTAAGTTTATTTAGTACGTTTTTCATATTAAAAGGCTCAATTGTTTCTTTGTCATGTTTTTGGTTATGAACTATATTTTTAATTCTATTATTAAATATTTTCTTTTAAGATCTTTATCTTCAATATGATTAATCATATCAAAGAAGATTTTCTTGCTATTATTGGTAATGATATTTATTGAGTGCCTATTACAGGTGCAGATTTCTCCTGTGCATCCACAATGATCAGTTGAGTCACTACTGTCAGAACTATATGCAATATTAAGTTGATCTTCGTCATTGAAACATTCTTCATGGGAAGAACTATTCTCATTTTTATCAAGAATATGATATAATCTATTTTTTATTTCTATCTCAAGTTCTAACATATTGATCTTATCTTTCTTTTATTAGGGACACGATAATTCTTAGACCTGTGGCCAAATTTTCCATAGTTCAAACACTTATTAGTATTTCCTTTAAAGCCACTTTTGTTGGCTTCGGCCTTTTAAATATTTTTCTGTAATGATAGGGTTTTTCATATTTATTCTTATAGTGTTTGTATCTTCTTTTAATATTCAGGGATGCTTCTTTAATGAGACAGACAACTTGATGTATCCAAAGTCTTGACAAAAGCTTCCTATTTTATTTTTGGATATTTTATTATCCTTTTTAAGTTGACTTTTAAGCTTCATATCTGTACATAATTCAAGTCCTATGACAATTATAAAACTTATAAGGTCACAATAGGTTAACTGGCTATAATAAATTTTTTCATCAAATCTGTCTTTTAATGTTATCCTAACCTTTTCAGCAAATGATGTTGGTAAACCACTTATGTATTTTTCTTTTCAATAATCATGATTGCAGTCTTCTCTGACCATAACTTTGGTGAGAAAAAACATCCTTATACCATCTAAGATCACCTAACTTTGGGCAATATAGGTTAGATAATATTTTTAAACTCCTATCTTGAAAAAGTTGAGGTTCTCCTATAAATGTTTCGCTATAATATAAATTATGGTAGCGGTGGCATCTTCTACGCATAGATTTTCAAAAGTTTGTCATGTGAATTCAGTATTAATAACTTGAGTGATGGCTGTAGCATTTATTATGCTATTTATATTATCTTCATGAGATAGTTATTCCACCAATATTTTAATGTCCATGTGAATCAAGATGTAATTAAAGTGTCGGTCTGTTTATCTGTGCAGTTTTTCATTTTATAGGCCGTAAAGGCCATTCCAATTCCATGAAACTTCTTGTATATATGATGTTATGCAATTCCATCAATATTCCATTCAGCAGTTTCATTTTTAGAGTGTGAAGTATGAGATAAAAATTTATTTTTCTCATACTGCATATCCGGAAACGAGGGTTTATTATAATAATTTTTTTTGATGAAATATTTAGAGCTTAACTTATTAATGTCGTTATCAGATTTTTTGGATATTGTTCTTATGACCTTATCATCTTTTAATTTAATTCATCCTTTAATTTTAATTCATTCTTTAATATTAATATAGATTTTATTTTTTTATTAATATTTTCTATAAGATCATTTGCGATTCAAACTTTTGTTGAAATCTGGGGAATTTATCTTTGAAAAATTCTAAAAATTTAACTATTGGATGGGTTTCTAATTTCTTATTATTCTAGGAAGGGCTTCGTTTATCATTAAAAATTGATTTATTATCAGTATTAAGGATTTGATCAGAGACTACGTATAGTAGTTGATAAGTATAATCATTCTATTGAATTAATCTATTTATATCTTTAGTCTCAGGATCACCTTGGGTATCTACTATATCTATTTTAAAAGGTGTAGTTGTAACAATTCTACCATCTATTGGTAAACTAATTTCTTCTAATGGGGGAATTATAGATTCAACCACCTTAGTTTTGGTATGCCATTTATCATCGATCATGCATAATGATTCCCTTTGACCATCTAATTTTCCTGTATACTCAAATTATTTAAATAACTCTATATTGCATCTCATTGTTTTTATATCGGCGCACCAATTTTTCCTAAAGGATAACCTTTCAATTAATTAATATTTTTCTACATAGTATTTCCTTTTTATGTTATTTTCTGGATCTAACCAGAGTTTATCTAAATATTCAAAGTCTGATACGAATCCTCATCAGATCTAATCATGCTTAAAGAGTCTTTTACTCCTACCATCTCACTAGCAGTGGGATTTGTTCTTTTGGTAATTCTAGGTTCATATTCAACCTTAGGAATTGTTTTATAGAAATCTACTCCTTTTAATTTTTTCTCTATGTCTTCAAGAGTTACCTTTTTTTCTTCTTGGATTTTTGAAAATGAAGGTATTGAAAAAGACATTGTTTTACTTGAAGAAGCATGACTAAAGGATTGGAGATCTTAAAAATTTTAAATCTATAGATCCATCCGAAAATTATATTACTTGCTCAATGTTTGAATTTTCTTCCTCAATTCTGGCTCTGTTATGGAGTCAAAATGCCAATTATCATTTACTAACACATCAACCCATTTTATCATTTTTGGGAGAAATTTTTTTTTTGTGATTGTGATTGGCTTCCATAAGCATGGTAACCCCTTTGTTACTTACTATTTTTTACTTTTGGAGCTAGAATAGTTTTCATTAGCCTATAATATACTCTATATATTATGGTTATTTCTCTTGTCTTTTCATTGCTATTCATGCTTTTGTTTTAACATTTAATATTAGGGTATCCATAACATTTTAATCACTAATATCTATAGAAAAATTGGGATAAAGAGCAGATTGAGGCGGATCAGATGAAGGATAAGGAGAGAGAGGCCAAGAGGGCCAGGATGAGTCGTGTTGGGTTTTCCCAGTAGAGGCCCAGTGGCAGGCATCGTCAGCAGTCTCATCAGGGACCATCAACTATAGCGCCATCATCAGCTAGTGTACAATCTAGATCTCAGCGCGAACAGAGGGGAAGGACATCAGACTCTAGATGTTAGAGGACCAGGCCAAGAGAGCCTAGCATTCCAGCTTGCAACAAGTGTGGCAGGAAGCATCCCGGAGAGTGCTTAGTAGGTTCAGGGGCATGTTTTTGGTGCGGGAAGCCAGACCACATGCTTAGAGACTGTCCAACAGCTAGGCGAGGCCATGGTATAGGCTGTGACCTAGCTTCTAGTTCAGCAGCTCCACCAGTATGCTCAGATCAATAGGGTGCATCCATTAGTGTAGGTGGTGGTTAGCGTTAGAATAGGTTTTATGCCCTCTCATCTCGTCAGGAGCAGGAGGTCTCTCAAAATGTGGTCACTAACATGTTACGAGTATTCCATCTAGATGCATATGCATTTTTAGATCCAGGAGCAATTTTATCTTTTCTGATGCCCTATGTTGCTATTAGTTTCTAGGTCAGTCCCGAAACCATATCCGAACCCTTGTTAGTCTCTAATCCCGTCAGTGACTCAATTATAGCTCGATGAGTATACAAAAATTACCCTGTCACAGTTCTTCAGAAAGTCACCTCAACCAATATAATAGAGTTAGACATGAATGATTTTCATGCTATCTTTGTTATGGATTGGTTGCATCCATGTTATGCCTCAGTAAATTGTAGAACCCGTGTAGTAGAGTTTCGATTTTTGGGTGAGCTAGTCTTAGAGTGGAAGTAGTTCAGTTGTGCCTGTAGGTTGTTTTGTTTCATACCTTAAGGCTAGAAAGATGATTTCTAAAGGTTTCATGTACCATCTTGTTTGGGTTAAGGATGCTACATCCGAAAACCTAACTCTCCAGTCAGATCCTTGTGAGTATCCAGAGGTTTTCCTAGATGATCTACCAGGAGTCCCACCCATGTGAGAGATTGACTTTGGTATCGACCTTCTTCTTGATACACAGCCTAATCTAGTCCTCCTTATAAAATGGATTCAGCTGAGCTATAGGAGTTGAAAGAATAATTGAAGGATCTCCTAGACAAGGGTTTCATCAGACCTAGAAAATCCCCATGGGGTGCACTAGTTCTCTTTGTTTCGAAAGAAGGATGGTTCTCTTCGTATGTGCATTGACTATCGGTAGTTGAACATGGTTACAATCAAGAACATGTATCCACTCCCTAGAATTGATGACTTGTTTGACCAACTTCAGGGTGCCAAATGCTTCTTGAAGATAGACCTCAAATTCGGATATCATCAGCTCTGAGTTAGAGAGAATGAAATTTTGAAGATAGCTTTTAGGACTCGGTATGATCACTATGAGTTTGTAGTTATGTCTTTTGGACTAACGAATGCTCCTACATCTTTTAAGGATTTGATGAACAGGGAGTTTAAGCCATATTTGGACATGTTCATGATTGTGTTCATAGATGACATTCTCATATTCTCTCGGAGCGAGGAGGAACATGTTTCTTATTTAAGGATTGTGCTACAGACTGTTAAGGATAGCCAACTATTTGCCAAATTCAACAAGTGGGAGTTTTGGCTGAACTCAGTAGCATTTTTGGGCCATGTACTATCAAATGAGGGTGTACAAGTGGATTCTAAAAGATTGAAGCTGTAAAGAATTGGCCTAGACTAGTTAGTCCTTCGGATTTCAGGAGTTTCTTGGGTTTAGCTGGCTACTACAGAAGCTTTGTTGAAGAATTTTCATCCATTGCAGCACAGTTGAATAAGTTGACCTAGAAGAAAGTCAAATTTCAATGGTTTGATACCTGTGAGAAGAATTTTCAAGAGCTAAAGACTCGACTCGCTTTAGGCCAGTATTGACCCTACCTGAAGGAATAGATGGATTTTTTGTATATTGTGATGCCTCTAGGGTTGGTCATGGTTGTGTGTTGATGTAGTGTGGTAAGGTCATTACTTATGCCTCTAGGCAGCTTAAGACTCATGAGAAGAATTACCCAACGCATGACCTAGAATTGGTAGTGATAGTTTTCGTATTGAAGATTTGGGGACACTATTTGTATGGGGACCATATGGATGTGTTTGCGGACTGCAAGAGCCTAAAATATGTGTTCACCCAGAAGGACTTGAATTTTTGGCAAAGGAGATGGTTCGAGCTGCTCAAGGATTATGACATGAGTGTCCTTTATCATCCGAGCATGGCAATGTGGTGGTAGATACCCTTAGCAGACTTTCTATTGAGAGCGTCTCTCATATAGAGGAGGAAAGAAAAGAGTTGGTGAAGGATGTGCACCAGCTTGTACGATTGGAAGTTCATCTTGTTGACTCGATGGATGGCAGTGTCATTTTTCAAAATGGTTCAGAATCCTCTTTCTTGACTGATGTCAAGGCTAGGCAAAACGAGGATCCTATTTTAGTGAAGTTGAAAGAAGCAGTTTAGAATTAGAAGGTAGAGGTCTTCTCCCAAGGGGGAGATGGTGTACTTTGATATCAGGGTCGTTTGTGTGTTTCGGATGTTGATGACTTGAGGGAGAAGATGTTGCATGAGGCTCATAGTTCCTGATATTCTATACATCCAGGTGCCATTAAGATGTACCACGACTTACGGGAAGTCTATTGGTGGAATGGCATGAAGAAGGACATAAAAGAACTTTGTGCCAAGTGTCCGAACTGTCAACAAGTGAAAGTTGAGCATCAAAGATCTGGAGGCGTGCTACAAGACTTTAATATCCCCACTTTGAATTGGGAAGAGATCTATCACGACTCGAACATAGGTCCAGATTGAGACATGGGACAAGGAACCCTGAGAGGCTCCAAGTCAACCCATGGCATGAACATACATCTAACTCAATCAAAATTTAAACGGAATATCATCATAATTAACATAGCAGAAGTCTAGACAAACATCACATCTGAGTACATACATAAGTCTCCAGCTGAAATACAACTATGTCTGAAAAGCTTCTAACATTGACGAATTGATGGGACAAGACCCCTAACTAACTCACTAAATCTGATAACTGAAAGGACAAAACATGAATGAAAAAAAGGCCCTCGCAAGATAAGGACTCACCAACTCTAATGCGGAAAGTACTAAAGTTGAGAATCTGGCGATTCAGCAAGACTGAACTTGGGTGTCGAATCCTGTATCATGAAACGGTACAACATAGAGTATGTGGTCAGTAGGTGGAATGTACCGAGTATAAAAGGTAAGTAAAATGGACTGTTTATATACATAAAAGTTCATAAGAGTAGGGAAGCATGATCATAACGTAAATATCATAATGTGAACATAGGGCTCAAGGTTTTACAAAACATTTGTAAATCAATCATATTCATAATCATAAGATAAAAGCTTTATTAAACATGACTAGAGCAAAAGTACATAATCATAACCATGCATAAATCATGAGGAACAGTGGGAGGACTCGTCATATAACCAACATTACCACGATAGAGCTTACGTGGTCCCAACTATTATACTCAAGAGAACAGAGCCATCCAAAGCTTTGTCAGGGCTAAGGACGAAACCATGATATAGATATCAAGTTGAAGGTCCCTTGGGGGCAGGGGAAGCTCACAATGGATGTCCCAAAAATATATGTAAAACCTACGTTGGCGTGCAGTTCCGAAGCACAGGATTGACTGACCCTTAGCTTACTTGGTGCTAGAAACTACTCCCAAAGACATGCATTCGCTCTCCATCATTTTTCAACAATGCTGAACCATCGTCTAGTGACGAAGTTGAATGCAATAATACAAGCAAAAATCTTTAAAAAATAATATGAGGAGCCTTGACTCAAATGATACCACAAGCTGAAAATAATAGGAGTCTTGACTCCAAACCATGTGGTAAGCTAATTCATAAAATCATAAAACATACATGATCATATGGGCTTGCCCAATACTTTAACATACTTGAAATCAACTTGATTCACTTTGAAAACATGAATAAAACATGGGTATATCGAAATCATATGTTACTCATAAACATCTCATCATACTTGAACTCATAACCCATAGATCTCAACTTTCATGAACATTCATAGATGGGCATCATAATTTAGCAAAGCTTGAAACATAATTTATAATTTAAAATATTTTAAAATCTGCCCATTTATCATAACTCAACATTCAAAACATATTTAGATCGTACCCATGGTAAAACAAAAGTATTCAAGCATTAGGTAGGAACCCCATGGAATCATCAATTGGGACATCATGAATTGAGTGAGAATTGGGAATGGGTGTGGACAATTGCACCCATTCATGGCCTTATATACCTGAGAGAATATGATTCTACAACTTCTCTGATTGCCCAAGGAATAATTGTGGAAGAACCTTGAGAGATTGAGCTTGATCACCCCTTCTAGACTTCTAAACTTGCATGCATGAGTTAGGCTAGGCTTAGAATGAACTTATCCTTCTTAAAACTCACTATTCAGAGCTTAAAACGACGTAGTATAGGCCTTAGGATCATAGGAATTATGGAAAAGCCCTTACTAAACTCGCAGGGAAAAACAAACTACCAGTCCTATGACGAGTCGTTGTCAGTGACCTCGACTCATGGTCAAAATCTGTTGCCTTCACTGCCCAAAACATATAACCCTTAACCAACTGCTGACCACGACCTACCTAACGAATCGTGGCATTAACCACAACTCGTGGTGTCTAGTTGTTAGGTACACTGTCTGTTCTTCCTTCATCCTTCACTGCCTTTGACCATGGCAGACTCAACGAATTGTGGTGCTGACCACGAATCATGGTCATGTCCGTGGTTACCCAAAAACTTGAAATTCCAACTTAAGTCAAACACCTCACCACGAGTCACTTAACGACTTATGGTCATCCTAACGAGTCACAGGATGACTCGTTCTGTAACCTGGAGCAGAAAATCCTATTTTCTCCGTTTCAACTCCCGGGTTTAATCTTAGGGTTTCTGAGGCATTACAATATCTCCCTCTTGGGAACATTCATCCTCGAATGTCGGAAAACATATAGAAAAGCTGAGGAA
Source organism: Datura wrightii (assembly GCA_035772735.1). Classification (NCBI taxonomy): domain Eukaryota; kingdom Viridiplantae; phylum Streptophyta; class Magnoliopsida; order Solanales; family Solanaceae; genus Datura; species Datura wrightii. The sequence goes on from JASDFA010000018.1 coordinate 111,315,883, forward strand.
TGCAATCATCAAATTCAAATACTGATCATATATGTTGAAAACTGATAGAATGACTGCCTCCGAACTGAACTACATGACTTAACTGAATTCATGAATCATACATACATGCTTTGACATAAAAGAAACTGGGACACATGAACTAAACATGAAAATGAATCATGTTTTAGGGAAAAAACTATTACCTCATGCTGGAACTGAGTCGGAAGGGAGTAGATTTGGGTATCTAGCCATCATATCTTCTTTGGCTTCGTATATAGATCCCTCAACATGATGGTTCCTCCATGAGACCTTGAATGAAGCTAATTCTTTATTTCTTAGCTTACGAACCTGACGATCCAGTATCTCCACCAGAACCTCTTCATAACTAAGGCTGTTTTTCACGCTGACACGGTCCACTGGAACAACTAGAGCTGGATCACCCAAACACTTTTTTAAGAGTGATACATTGAGAACTGGATGGACTGAAGCTAATTCTAAGGGAAACACCAACTCCTATTCTACCTTGCCATCCCGTTTCACAATCCAGTATGTTCCAGCATAATGGGGACTAAGTTTTCCTTTCTTCTCGAACCTCATCACTCCCTTCATGGGAGATACCTTCAGAAACACCCAATCATCGACTTCAAACTCAAGTTCTCTCCTCCTCACATTCGCATAGGACTTTTGGATACTCTAAGTTGTGTTTAACCTGTCCTTTACAAGCTAAAATTTCTCCATGGCCTCATGGAGTGACTCCGTTCCTATCATTGCAGCTTCACTAAATCAAACCAACCTATAGGCGGTCTACATCTCCGTCCACAGAGAGCCTCAAACGAAGCCATCTAAATGCTAGAATGGTAGTTGTTGTTATACTTAAACTCAATGAGAGGCAAATGATCGTTCGAACTACCCCTTGAATTCAATCACACATGCTATCAACACACCTCGAGAGTCTAAATAGCCCGCTCCGCTTGACCATTCTTTTGCGGGTGAAATGCTGCACTGAGCTTGACCTGAATACCAAGTCCCTTTTGAAATGATCTCCAACACTGGGGTGTAAACTGAGTACCTCAATCTGATATGATGGACAAGGGCACTTCATGTAACCGAACTAGCTCCTAAATGTATAGTTTAGCATAATCCTCCACCGAGTCAGTAGTTTTGATCGGTAGGAAGTGAGTTGCTTTGGTCAACCTGTCCATAACCACCCAAATGGAGCCATACTGTTGAAGAGCATGAGGCAACCCTGTGATGAAGTCTATATCAATCTCCTTCCACTTCCAGGTAGGAACACTGATGTCCTGAAGTATACCTCCCAGTCTTTGATGCTCCACTTTCACTTAGTGATAGTTCGAACACTTAGCCACACAAATTCTGCAATGTCCTTCTTCATGCCATTCCACCAATAGACTTCTGGTAGGTCGCGATATATCTTGATGGAACCTGGATGTATAGAGTATCTAGAACCATGAGCCTCGTGCAACATCTAATCTCTCAAATCAACAACATCTGGAACACACAAGTGACCCTGATATCGAAGCACACCATCTCCCCCTTTGGAGAAGACCTCTACCTTTTGATTCTGAATGACTTCCTTCAACATTACCAAAAAAGGGTCCTCGTCTTGTTTGGCTTTCACATCAGTCATCAAGGATGATTCTGATCCATTCTTAACAATAGCATCACCATCGGTCAAGTCAACAAGACAAACTCCTATAATTCATGCTAGGAATTCCGAAATTCTCGGATAATGAACCCCTAAATTGCCACATTCGATACTTAAAAATCATGCTAAACACACAAAATGTTCAATTCCACTCGAAGCTCATCCAGAATCCTCCAGACACAAACCAACTATGAGATTCAATCGCAAAACCCATTCTGGTCCCGTTGGAATCATCAAATTACCGATATAAGGCCATTTTGATCGAAAATTGATCGTGGTCAAATTTAGCTTCTTTAAATCTTATAAATTCCACTAAAGGTTCTAATCACTCCCGAATCACCTTGAAATCTATGCCAACTACCCAACTAAGTCATAAATCACCATCCGGAATGAACAGAGCTCTCAGAATCCAAATTCGAGCTCATTAACCTAAAATGTTGACTTTGGTCAAACCCCTTAAACTTCAAACTTTCCTAAACCGTAAATCTCACCAAATCTTCATTAGATCGTGTAGGGAACAGTGTCATCCATCTTTGCAATTCATGAATAACAAAATAAAAATATGAAAAGGTTCAACCCAGGGATGTAGACCAACACTCATGAAAGGACCATGCGGGTTGTTGCACTTCCCGGCTTAGCTAATAACTGCACTTCCTCAGCTCATACACACCCGAAACCTATGGCATAGATAGGGATTTACCTTGAGAGTACCCAATTTAACCATCATTTCCATCATGGGGAACATTCATAAGGTTCAGGGTAAGGAAATCATGAGCACGAATCATTTGAGAAATCTAAGCTGGGCGTATACCTGCTATAGCACGATCTTATGAGACGATAAAGAAAATATTAAGGACCGAGTTCATAGAGCTGAGCATGCTGGGATACATGATTTCACATTCATAACTAGCGTCATGACACAAAGTTGAATCTTTATGGAGTCGTGGGGTAATATTGGGGTCGCTGAATGACAGTGTTACCTATCATCTTAGGGTTCTAAACATAAGCATGAGTTGAGCGTAGCATCGAGTGAAACATCGGGGAAACGTCTAAAGGATAATGGATTGACTTCCCCTAGATAATATTTATAGAACTTCCTTACTAGAAAACTTAAGACTTGACTTGGCCCTTCACTTACCATCTCCAAAGCTATCGTTGAAGATCTCATACCTACAACCATTCTATACCCTCCACATAATAAATCTCGTACTAAAATGTAACAGGGACCTTGTACCTTATACAGTAGTTCTCAGAACTAGCAATCATGGTAGGTTTGATAGGAAGGCTTATAACATAACTGGGACTACATTTGAGGTTGACTGCCACTTGCTCTTGGTAACCTATCCTTTTGGGATGGATGATTTATTGGAGCTGCTGATCCGGTGATTGGTGTAATGGCTCTACCCTTGCCTTGCTTGGCTGATAGGCAATTCTTGCGCATGTGTCCGGCCGCCCCACATCCGAAACAAGCGCCTGAACCTTCCAAACACTATCACGCATGTGTTCTACCGCATTTTAGACATGTTGGCTGGCTTCGTAGGGCTGCTGGAGGGGTGGCTGAGGCACGGCCTCGTTGGCCATCTCGCTTGGCTGAAGTGCAATCTCTGGTTTATGACCGGGCCGACCATAATAGAAGCAAACATATGAATCCACCATACTTCCTTAGGTTATTCTTCCTGTACGCTTCAAACTGGATAGGAAATATCCCTCACTCGAGGCCTGCTTCCCCTAACCTGAGCTAAAGACCTCTGTCGGGGTTGAGCACGGCTTCCACTATTTGACCCTTGTTGTGGACTCTTCAAGTCTTCTGTCCTAGGCCTTTTTTTCCTACCTTTCCCCCTCTTAAATTCCATCCATACTTGCACCACCGAACTTAGACAGACTTTTCCTCATAAGTCTCGAACCCTAGTAGCTATCGTATCTCCAGTAGGGTTCACCGGATGGGATAGTCTGCTTGTTAGACTGGGTGATCGTGGCCTGTATCAACACTCTGAAAGCGGCCCTGAGTTATGCATCCGTAACTTGCCCGAACATAGGATCCATTGGGGTTGGTGGGGCTGATTGACTCTTGTAGTCACTCTAAGAAGACATTTTTATACACACAAGTATAGCACGAGTTAAAGGAATGGAGAGAGTTGAACACATAACACGAGGTAGAAGGGTAGAGAGACCTTTCCTCGCACGACTTAGATCATGAAAGAAGGGAACATTTCCTAAACGTCCCGTAGCCTCTTTGTCATAAGTGGGCATATTTTACACCCATGAAAAAGACTCTACTTAATGCGGATTTTGGACACCCTAGGACACTTCAAACCCTAACGCTCTGATACTAAGTTTGTCACAACCCGAACGTAGTCCAGAATTGAGACACGGAACAAGGAACCCCGAGAAGCTCCAAGTCGACCCATGGCATGAACATACATCTAACTCAATCAAATTTAAACGGAAGATCATCATAATTAACATAGCGGAAGTCTTGACAAAACATCACATCTGAGTACATACATAAGTCTCCAGCTGAAATACAACTATGTCCGAAAAGCCTCTAACATTGATGAGTTGATGGAACAAGACCCAGCTAACTCACTAAATCTGATAACTCAAAGGACAAAACATAAATGGAAAAAAAAGGCCCTCGCAAGATGAGGACTCACCAACTCTTATGCGGAAAGTACTAAAGTTGAGAATTTGGCGATTCGGCGACACTGAACCTAGGTGTCAGATCCTGTATCATGAAACGATACAACATAGAGTATGCGGTAAGTATGTGGAATGTACCGAGTGTGCAAGGTAAGTAAAACGGACAATTTAATTACAATAAGAGTTCATAAGAGTAGGACAACATGATCATAATGTAAATATCATAATGTCAACATAGGGCTCAAGGTTTTCCAAAACATTTGTAAATCAATCATATTCATAATCATAGAAGAAAAGCTTTATTAAACATGAATTGAGCTAAAGTACATAATTGGAACCATGCATAAATCATAAGGAACAGTGAGAGGACTCGTCATATAACCGACATTACCACGATAGAGCATACATGGTCCCAACTATTATACTCAAGAGGGCAGAGCCGTCCAAAGCTTTGCCAAGACTAAGGATGAAACCATGATATCGATATCAAGTTGAAGGCCCCTTAGGGGTAGGGGAAGATCACAAGGGAGGTCCTAAAAATATATGTATAACCTATGTTGGCGCATAGTTCGAAAGCACAGGGTTGACTAACCCTTAGCCTACTCAGTGCTAGACAATACTCCCAAAGACATGCAATTGCTCTCCATCGTTTTTCAATGAAGCTGAACCATCATCTAATGACAAAGCCGAATGCAATAATACATGCAAAAATCTAAAAAAATAATATGAGGAGCCTTGGCTCAAATGATACCACAAGCTGAAAATAAGGGGGTCTTGAATCCAAAACCATGTGGTAAGCTAATTTATGAAATCATAAAACATACTTGATCATAAGGGTTTGCCCAATACTTTAACATACTTGCAATCAACTTGATTCACTTTGAAAACATGAACATAAACATGGGTATATCGAAATCATATGTTGCTCATAAGCATCTCATAATACTTGAACTCATAACTCGTATATTAAGACTTTCACGAACATTCATAGATGGGCATAATAATTTAACAAATCTTGAAAACATAATTTATAATGTAAAATGTTGTAAAATCTTCCCATTTATCATAATTCAATATTCAAAAAATATTTAGATCATACCCATGGTTAAAACATAAGAATTCACGCATTGAGTAGGAACCCCATGGAATCATCAATTAGGACATCATGAATTGAGAGGGAATTGGGCATAGATGTGGATAAATTGCACCCGTTCATAGCCATACATACCCGAGAGAATCTGATTCTATAACATTTCTGATTGCCCAAGGGACAATTGAGGAAGAACCTTGATAGATTGACCTTGATCACCCCCTCTAGACTTCTAAACTTGCATGTATGAATTAGGCTAGGCTTAGAATGAACTTACCCTTCTTAAACCTCACTATTTAGAGTTTAAAAAGACTTAGTCTAGCCCTTAGGATCATAGGATTTACAGAAAAACCTTACTAAACTCGCAGTGAAAAACAGACTGCTAGTCCCAATGAGGGACTGGACGAGTCATTGTCAGTGACCACGACTCATGGTCACAATCCGTCGCCTTCACTGCCCAAAACATATAACCCTTAACCAACTGTTGACCACGACCCACCTAACGAATTGTGGCATTGACCACGACTCATGGTGGCTAGTCGTTAGGTACACTGCCTGTCCTTCCTTCTCCTTCATTTCCTTTGACCATGGCAGACTCAACAAGCCATGGTGCTGACCATGACTAGTGGTCATGTCCGTGGTTACTCAAAAACTTGAAATTCCAACTTAAGTAAAACACCTCACCACTAGTCACTTAATGACTCGTAGTCATCATGTCGAGTCACAGGACGACTCGTTCTGTGACTTGGTGCAGAAAATTCTATTTTCTCTATTTCAACTCCCGAGTCTGATCTTAGGGTTTTTGGGGCATTATAAGATTAATATGGATTTCATCACAAAGTTGCCTTGTATACATTAACAGTATGACTCTATTTGGGTGGATGTGGACAAGTTGACAAATGAAACCTATTTTCTACTGGTCAAAACTACCAATTCAATTGAGGATTATGCTAGATTATATATTCCGAAGTTATTTCGGTTTCATAGAGTTCACTTGTACATCATATCAGATAGAGGTACTCAATGCACCTCGTAGTTTTGGAAGTCGTTTCAAACTGGACTTGGTACTTAGGTCAACCTTACTACAACTTTTCACCCGTAGAAAAATGGTCAAGCCGAGCGTACCATTCAGACCCTCGAGGATATGTTCAAAGCATGTGTCATTGACTTCAAAGGTAGTTGGGGTGATCATTTTCCTCTTACCAAGTTTGCATATAACAACAGCTATCACTCCAACATTCAGATGGCCCCGTTTGAGGCTCTTTATAGGCGGAGGTATAGGATGCCTATTGGTTGTTCGAAGTAGGTGAAGCTACACTAATAGGGCCAGATTCAATTCATAAGGCTATGGAGAAAGTTCAACTTATAAGGGAAAGCCTGAAAACAGCTCAAAGTCGTCAAAAGTCCTATACGGATGTGAGGAGGAGAGAACTTAAATTTGAAGTTGGTGATTGCATGTTTCTGAAAGTGTCTCCCATGAAGGGAGCACTGAGATTTGGAAAGAAAGGGAAGCTTAGTCCTCGAGTTGGCCCGTACAGGAATGTAAGACGTATCGGCAAGGTGTCCTATGAGTTGAAGTTTCCCGCAGAGTTAGCATCACTGCATCCAGTTTTCCATGTATCGTTACTGAAGAAGTGCACTGGTGACCTGGCTTTGGTTATTTTGGTGGACAACATTGGTGTGAAGGATAGCCTTAGCTACGAAGAGGTTCCAATTGAAATCCTTGATTGTCATGTTCGAAAGTTGAGGAATAAAGAAGTAGCTTCAGTAAAGGTTCTATAGAGAAATCACCTTGTTGAGGGAGCTGTGATGGAAGCTGAAGCAGATATAATACCCGCATCTTTTTCCTTCCAACTTGAGGTACCAGTTTCCTCCTTATTACCCTATTTAGTTTCAAGTCTAGTTCATGTATCCCAATTTCTGTCATGTCAGTGCATGTATGTGTGATTCATGAATTCAGTTAGTCATATATTTCAGTCCGGAGGTAATCACTCCGTTAGTTTTCAGCTTCACATATTTAGTATTTGGGATGGTATCCCCTTTCCCCAGTTATTCAATATGTTTACCCACATTCGAGGATAAATGTTCCCAAAGGGGAGATATTATAATACCCCAAAAGTTCATAAGATCAGACTCGAGGGTTGAAGCAGAGAAAATAGGAAACATTTTCACAAGTCATAAAATGACTCGTCAGGTGACTCGTGGGGTCACCCAACGAGTCGTGGAGTGACTCATGAAGGGGAGCCAGACCTCTGAGGAGTCGTGGTCAGGGGGTGACCATGGATGAAGCCACGAGTTGTGGCATAACTTCACAACTCGTGAAGTGAGTTGTGGTCAGGATGGTTGAGTTGGAGGTTGGTTTCCAATAAAGTTCATGAGTGAGGGCCACGATTCATGACTCTCCTAACGACTTGTGATGTCCCTCATGAGGATTGGCAGGGTCATTTTTCCTGCAAAATTAGTAAGGGTTTTTTCATAATTCCTAAGCTCCTAAGCCCTAAAACTATGTGATTTTAAGCTCTGTTAGGAAGGTTTTAAGAAGGTTTATCCTATTCTAGATCATTCTCTCCCATGCATGCAAGTTTAGAGGGTTCCATTGAAGATCAAGTCTAAGAATTCTTCAAGTTCTTTCCCAAATCTCTTGGGCTTTCAAGGAAGGGTGTAGAATTAGCTTACCCAAGAATTTAGGGTCATGAATGAGAGTTTTGATTCACTCTCATATCCAAATCCCTTCTCAAGTTCATGAATTCAAGTGCATGATTATATGGGGTTTTAATCCATGTTTAGGAAATACTCTATGTTTAATTCATGGGTCAATTCCCTTCATGTTTCAAATGATGTTTTAAGATTCATGGGTAGGTTCTATACCTAGTTTGATTAGAACTCATGATTTCAAGTTTTAACAACATGATGCTCAATTATGCAAGTTTCATGAAAAGTTGAGTTTATGATCAATGCTTCCAAGTATGGTAAGATGTTTAGGATGAAAGAATATTTTTATGTACCCATGAATGTAATTATGATTTTACTCATGATGTCTATCTCATGCAAGCACGATATTAAGATTTGGGAAAGTCCACTTAAGTTAAGGATGATTTCATGATTTAGCCAAGGCTAATAAGTCCAGTTATCTCATGTTTTGGAGTCAAGACTCCCCATATGTAAAGATTTAAGTTATGTTTTGATATATGATTATAAGAGAATTATATATGTCTAGGGATTAGTGTCTAGCACCGAGTAGGCTATGGGTTCCAAGGTTCCCCAGTCTCATAAACTACGCGCCAACGTAGGTATATTTTGGGGTCTCTTAAGAGAGTGTTTCCCCGGCCCAAGGGCACACTGTGATAACATACCTTACTTTTAATCCTTCGCCTGGAAAGGCTTAGGATGGCCCTCCTCAACATGGGAAAGACGTGGGATTATCATGCGCTCATACATGGTGGTCTTCGATTAAGACGAGTCTCCCATGGTTCCTCATGATATCAGTAATACATATACTATAAAATATTATATCATGTTTTCAGCAGGTTTGATCCAAGGATCAGTTTATGAGCTTTTACCTATGACTTAAGATATGGCAAGCCATATGCACTTATTTCAATTTATGTATAATCATGTTTTCAGATATCAGCATACAACCTTTACTTTTAGAATTTTATGATGTTATGATTTAATATATGCATGATTTTAGTTTTACTTACTCAACCTGTTTTACTTACCTTGTATACTTAGTACATTTCAGGTACTGACCACATGCTCTATCCTGTATCATTTCACGATACAGGCTCAAATGCTCAGACTCAGTCCTGCCGCTAGCCAGTCTCCATAGTTTATCCAGACGATTTTGTTGGTGAGTCCTCATCCTTCAAGGACCTTCAATATGACACCCTACAAGTTTCTAATATTAGACCCAAGAGTTTAAACAGAGAAAAAAGGAAAATGTTGCGCTAGGTCACAGGACGACTCGTCCAGTGACCCATGAAGTACTCCACGAGCCGTGAAATAACTCGTGATGTGGGTGGTAGGCCAGTGCCGAGCCGTGTTCAGGGGGTGACCACGGATGGAGCCACGAGTCGTGGTGTTACGTCATGACTCATGAAGTGAGTAGTGGTTAGAGTTGTCGATTTAAGGTGGAAAATTCCAGTAGATTTCACAATTGGACACCACGAGTTGTCCCCTACCTCACGACTCATGAAGTCCCTCGCAAGTACTGATAGAGTAAATTTTCCAGTGATTTTAGTAATGTTTTTTTCATAATTCCTAAGATCCTAAGTCCTAAGCTACACCATTTTGCGGTTATTTTTAGGGGGATTAAGGGAATTAGTCAATATTTCCCCCTCACTTCTCTCACGATCAGCCAGAAACAATACAGAGAACTCAGATAGTTCATTTTAGAGATAAAGCTAGGGCTTGCAGATTTCAAGGTTCTTCCAAGAATTTCTACTCCAGGTATTTGGGATTTCAACATGGAATTTCTATTTCCTTGTGCCCAAAACCTTCCTAAGATCTTTATCAGTTCTACCCCTTTCTGTATCAATCTTAGTGTTGTATATCAGTTAGAGTACGAATTTCCTTCTTGTTATAATTTTCATGATTCTTGAAGGTTGTAGTTAGTCATATGTTATGTTGATATCTCTTTCCATGAAATATGAGTTTAGCCCTAGTCTATAAATGTAATTTGAAGAGTCTTGCATAATTATCCAGATACAAACCTTGCTTGATTCTAAATGTTCTTGTAATCAACAAAATAGAAAAGTTAGATTATCTGAAAAGTTGAATTATTGATTGTTTAGTCCCAGTCAGTACTTAGCCTTTTAGTATCTTAGAAATGTTAGCCGATCAGTTTGACTATACTCAGTCTCTTGAGGAGTTTAGTAAAACTCCATAGTCTCGGTTATCATTTGTTTGGTTGTTCTTTAGATGGTTATGACGGTTTTAGCTAAAGAAGCTCTGACCAGTCTTAGAACCCTTTGTTTTAGTTATCAGGTCCTTCAGACTCTCAGGTTACTTCCAGATAAGTATTCCTGATTTAAATCCTGGGACATCAGGTTCGAGCTATCATCCTAGTAGTCACAGTTAGAATTTCCAGTGGGAGTAGGACTTAGCACCGAGCAGGCTAGGGTTCAACGCACCTAGGTTTCCAGAAAAAATGTTTCCATCATAGGTTATTAGCCTGAACAGGCCTCAGGCAGTGATGACACTAGCCATTCCTTTATACCCTAGCAAGGTATATTGGATCCTATCGATGGGGCATATATATAGAACTGCACGTTTAGCTCACCTCGTTAAATATCAGTTATAGACTCTCCCATTTATCAGTTCGGATCAGTTCAGTATAGTCTCAGTTTCAATTTAGCCTAGTTATTCAAATTTCAGTATATAGTTATGATCCTCAGTTAGTAATTGTGTTACATTGTTACAATTATATTCAATGTTCATCAGTTCAGTTGTGTATTTCCGCTGTTCTCACTTACATCTTGCATACTAGTACATTCAAAGTACTGATGCATATTTTCTATGTTGTATCATATTATGATATAGGTGCTGGTTCTCAGTCGCAACATCATCAGTACTTCCCTTCATACCATTTCAACAACATTATCTTAGGTGAGTCCTCATCTTTTGATGATGGGGATTTAGTTCTTTTTCAGTTTCTTGCCTTTAGATTTTAGAGTTAGCTGAGGGCTTTTCCTAGCAACTTGTAAGTTCTTAGATAGTTTTCAGACAAAGTATTGTTTCAGTATGTTTTGTAGTTTTTTCATAGATTTTTTCAGTACCTTATTAGGAATTTCTTATTTTTGAGAAAGATATTTAGTTATGTTTTTTATTCTCAGTTTCCACTTCTATTTAATTCAGTATACCAGTATCATGTAAAGTTATGGGTTAACTTGGGGTCACTTGTGGCACCGAATACCGTGTCACATTTAGGGTGTAGACTCAAGTCATGACAAGTATGGTGTCAGAGCCCTAGGTTGAGAGTATCCTAGAATTTCTGAAAGTCATATCGAGTAGAGTATTTTTCATGGGCATGAAGTGCACCACACTTATGACGGGGAGGCTACAAGGCGTTATTAGTAAATTTCCCTTTTGTTCATGATTTTTACCGTACGTTGAGCTAATCTCAAAAACGTCCTTCTAATTCATACTCTACTCTTTTCAGATAACAATGCCTCCAAAATGAGGAAAGGGAAGAAGGATCGAGAACACTAACCAGCGAGCCCCACTAGCTTCAGCAGCCCCTCAGGATGATCAGGTGTCCTCCGCTGAATTTAGGGAACCGTTTCAGATGCTGGCTCAGGCCGTGACCAACCAAGTGAACTAGCAAGTGATGCCCGTCAACCCTAATGGGTTTGTAGCTGTGGACAGAGTTTGGGATTTCACATGAATGAATCCCCCAACTTTCACGGATCTAAGGTAGAAGAAGACTCGCAAGAATTCGTGGATGAGATCCAGAAAATCACCCAAATCTTGGGTGTCACTGCTATGGAAAGTACTGGATTGGCTGCCTACCAGTTGAAAGGGGCAGCCTAGATTTGGTACAAGTGGTGGAAGGAAGGGAGACCGAATGGAGCAGGCCCGGTAGAATGGGATGAGTTTGTTACGACATTCCTGGACAAGTACTTTCCTCGGGAGTTGAGGGAAGCTAAGGCTGTCGAATTCATGAACTTGAGGTAGAACATCATGACAGTGGAGTAGTATGCATTAGAGTTCACTCTGCTTTCTAGGTATGCTACGAAAATGGTCATTGAGCCGAGGGATCATATGCTCAAATTTGTTAATGAAGTTTTAGATTTGGTGCTTAAGGAAGGCAGAACTGCGACGCTTATCATGGACATCGACCTCTCTATCCTCATCATTCATGCAGAATAGATAAAGGTGGAGAAGTTAAAGGAAATTGAGAGGGAGAACAAATAGGCAAGAATAGGCCAGCTTGAGTATGGCCAGCAGAGATCAGGTGGGGGTAGTTGGCCATAGCAGCAGCAGTGGTAGAAACCTCCAGTACCCTCATCAGCCAGTGCCCCTTCTTTCTAATCCCGCAAGGACCTAAAGGGTAGAGCATTAGGCTCCTAGTCCTAGAGTAACGTATCCAGCAGTCGCACATTTTCAGTCTGCCCTAAATATGGCAAGAATCACCTTGGGAAGTATTGTTTCGGCAAAGAGGGTTGTTTCAATTGTAGCTAGCTGGGCCACAGATTGAGAGATTGTCCTCAACAGGACGGGGGAAAACCTAGTCTACTACCTCAGTATCCCCAATAGCTAATCCAGCTCAGAAGGGCACTACTTCAGGTACGGCTAGCGGGCAGTGATGAAAAATCTTTTTTATGCTTTGTCTTCTCATCAGGATCAGGAGAACTCACCTGATGTGCTTACGGGTATGTTGCGCCTTTTGCACATTGATGTGTATTCCTTGTTAGATCTAGGAGCCACACTTTCCTTACTAGCTTCATATATTGTTGTTCAGTTAGATATAAGTCCCGAAGTCCTCTTAGAACCATTTTAAGATTCTACTCCGGTTGGTGAGCCAATTAGAGCCAGCCAGGGATATAGAAGTTGCCTAGTCTCAGTGTTGAGTAAAGCTATCCTAGTTGATCTAGTAGAGCTAGACATGGTCGACTTTGACCTCATTCTTGGTATGGATTGGTTACATTCGTATTATGCCTTAGTAAACTGCAGAACTAGAGTTGTCAGGTTTCAATTTCCTAACGAGCCAGTCTTCGAATGGAGAGAAAGTGTTTCAGCACCTAAGGGTCGGTTTATTTCCTATCTTAAGGCCAGGAAATGATTTCAAAAGGCTGCATCTACCACCTAGTTAGGGTCAGGGATTTTAGCTCCGAGATCCCTACTATTCATTCAGTTCCAATTTTTAGTGAATTCCCTGATGTCTTTCCCGAAGATCTTCCAGAGTCCTCCCAAGCGGGAAATAAACTTTGGCATAGACCTTCTTCCATACATCCATCCCATCTCAATTTATCCTTACATAATAGCTCTATTTGAGCTTAACGAGTTAAAGGAACAACTAAAAGACCTTTTAGATAAGGGCTTCATCAGACCCAGCATCTCTCCATGGGGTGCTCCACTCCTATTCGTGCGAAATAAAGATGATACGCTCAGAATGTGCATCAACTACCATCAACCGAACAAAGTTACAATCAAGAATAGTTATCCTCTACCTAGGATTGATGACTTGTTCGATCAGCTTTAGGGAGCTTGTTTTGTATCTAAGATAGACCTCATATCGGGATACAACCAGCTTAGGGTCAAGGAATGTGACATTTCGAAAATAGCTTTCAGAACTCGATATGGTCACCACTAATCCGTGATTATGTCTTTTGGACTAACCAATGCTTCTGCAGCATTTATGGATCTGATGAACAGGGTATTAAAGCCGTACCCAGACATGTTCATCATTTTATTCATAGATGACAACTTGGTATACTCCAGGGATGAGGAGGATCATGTCAACCACCTGAGGATAGTGTTGCGGACTCTCACAAACCCTCCGTTGTTCGCTAAATTTAATAAATGTGAATTGTGGTTGAAGTCAGTGGGTTTCTAGGTCATGTGGTCTCAGGTGGGGTCCTGGGGATGGTCCGAGTTATATACTAGAATGTCATGACCGCCTAATGGACCAAAAACTATAAATCTAAGTCTCATTTTGATAACTGAGAGGCACCACTTACATCTCAAAATTAGACTGAAGTCAAACTGATCAATTGACAATTTTCTGAATTTTAGTGAGGATTCTAACACTCTAACTGAAACTAGACTGATATGATTCTGAAGAAATTCTAAGTTCTAACTGGTCTGAACTACTAGCAGCTAAGAGAGAACTCAACTTACTCCAACAACGCAGAAATTTAATAATGTAGAGCCATTTCAAGAATTTTAGGAATTTCATCCAATAGATCTAAAGTCATTCTCATTAATGGGATATTTACTCAACATATGCATATATAAGAAATTCTAGAAAGGTCATCCCAAACCATTCTTCATTCATTAGGGCAAATTTATTAAGGAAAATCATAACTCGAAAGTTAGGGCTTAGATTCACTTTTGTATAATACTGACATTTTGATAAGAAATTTATAGGGATCATATCAACAATATGCATGAACATCGTTCTAAGTGGAATCAACAAAAATAAACATGAAACCTTTTCATACTCAAAAACTCAAGGCTTAAAACTGATAGAGGAGATTGAGGAGGATTTTGGGGACACAAGGGAAGAACAATCCCCTTGCTAAAACCCCACATACCTGACTAAAATTTACTCAAAGAAGGGGACTTGAACTATTGCGATAGATGAGAACCCTAAGCTTGCTTATGAGTTTTCATGAGGAACCCTTCGATAGACTTTTTAGAATAAATGTGAGAATGAGGGGAGGAACCGTCCCAACCCTATAATAAGTCTAATTTTACATTCAAAATGACGTAGTTTAAAGCTTAGGAGAATAGGAAATTACTAAATAGCCCTTAGAGATTCACTGGGAAAGAACTGTCAGGTGCCCCTAATGGGTGACCTAACGACTCATGGTGACTGACTACGACTCGTGGTCACTCCCGTCAGGTACACTGCCTGGGATCCTCAGTAGGTCACCACGAGGGACCTAACGAGTCATTATCTATGACCACAAATCGTGGACCACACTGTCTCGCTCTGGAGATTTAATGCTAAGTCCCATAACAAGTCACTTAACGAGTTGTTGCCATAGATGACGACTCGTTTCACCCACTCGTCGAGTACACTGGTCAACTAAAATATTCCCAACTCTGACCTGACTAAGAGTGACTTAACGGGTCGTGGTTAGTGACCTTGACTCGTGACGTTCCTCATTTGGTACACTGCCTCCCTCCTTTACATTAACCAGCCTTCTCCGCACGGCTCACCTAACGAGTCGTGAGGTTACTTGATGACTCGTCAGGTGGGCCATCCCGCAACAGTTCTGCAGTTTTCTAGATTTCCTGTTTTATGCCCCGAAATTGGATTTTGAGTTTCCAAGGTGTTACAATATCTCCCCCTTGTAAACATTCTTCCTCGAATGTTAGCAAACACATAGGAAGCAGAAAATAACAACCAAAATCTTCAAATACTGCTCATTTAACTCTAAAACTGCCAGAATGACTATCTCCGTTTCAAAATACATATCTGAACTGAGTTTACTTATCATACATACATTCAAAAACATAAAAGAGACTTTAACATATGAACTGAGTCATGAAAAATAAACTGAGTTCTAGGGTCATAGCTAATATCTCAAGCTGTGCTGGAGTCGGTAGAGAACAAATGCAGGTATTTGGTCATCATATCTGCCTCAGCCTCCCATGTAGCCCTCTCAACATGCTGATTTCTCCATAAGACTTTGACTGAAGCTATTTCCTTATTCCTCAGCTTACTCACCTGAAGGTTAAGGATCTGGACTAGTACTTCCTCATAAGAGATACTATCTTTTATTCCTACGTTGTCCAATGGAACAACCGAGGTTGTATCTCTGATGCACTTCATCAAAAGTGACACACGGAAAACTGGGTGTATAGCCACTAGTTCTGAGGGTCACTCTAGTTCATAAGCCACATTGCCGATACGCCTCAAAATTCTATAAGGTCTCAAGTACCTCGAACTGAGCTTCCCCTTCTTTCCAAACCTCATCACCCCTTTCATGGGAGAAACTTTTAGGTATACCCAGTCATCAACTGCAAACTCTCCGCACATCGGCATAAGATTTCTGACAGCTCTGAGCTATTTTCAACCTTTCTCGGATGAGCTAAGCTTTCTGCATTGCCTCATGAACCGAGTCTGGCGTTATCAAGGTGGATTCACCCACTTCAAACCACCTAATAGGATATCTACACCTTCTACCAAATAATGCCTCAAATAGGGCCATCTGGATGCTAGAATGGTTGTTGTTGTTGTACGCAAACTCGATAAGAGGCAGATGGTCATCCCAATTACCCTTAAAATCAATCACGCATGCTCTTAGCATATTTTCTAGAGTCTGAATAGTCCACTCAGTTTGCCCATCTGTCTACAGGTGAAAAGCTGTACTGAGCTTGACCTGAGTGCCAAGTCCCTTCTAAAAAGACTTCCAGAAATGGGAGGTGAACTGGGTACCCCTGTCTGAAATAATGGCCAATGGCACCCCATGAAGTCTAAACAACTCACAAATATAAAGTTTACCATAGGCCTCAGTTGAATCTTTGGTTTTGACTGGGAGAAAATGTGCCGACTTAGTCATTCGGTCTACTATTACCCAGATTGAGTCATGCTGTCGACGAGTCCTAGGTAGACCCGTAATGAAGTCCATATTTACTTCTTCCCATTTCCAGGTGGGTATGCTGATTTCCTGGGTCATGCCTCCTGGTCTCTGGTGTTCTACCTTGACTTGCTGGATGTTCGGGCACTTAGCTACAAATTTAGCAATGTCTCTTTCATGTCGTTCCACCAGTAAATATCCCTCAAATCACGGTACATTTTGGTAGCACCGGGGTGAATGGTGTATTTACGAGCTGTGTGCCTCAACCAGTATTTGCTGTCTCAACTCACCAACATCTGGTACGCACAATCTGCCCTGGTATCGAAGCACCCCATCTCCCCCTTGGGAGAAAGCCTCAACCTTCTTTCTGAGGACTGCTTCTTTAAGCTTAAGTAGAACTAGATCTTCATCTTTTCTGGAATTAACTTCAACTATGAAGGATGAATCCGACCCGCTTTGCATTACCACGCCACCTTCAGCTGAATCCAACAACTGTACCCCTAACTGGGCTAGCCTGTGAACTTCTTTTGCTTGGTCTCTCTTGCCTTCCTTAATGTGAGCTACACTTCTCATAGACCGCCTGCTTAGGGCATCAACCACCACATTGGCCATGCGGAGGTGATACAATGCTCATTTCATAATCCTTTAGTAGTTCCAACCACCGTCTTTGATGCAGGTTTAGGTCCTTCTGGTTGAACACATACTGAAGGCTCTTGTGATCTGTGAACACATCCACGTGAGCCCGTACAAGTAGTGTCTCCATATTTTCAACACGAATACCACTGCTGCCAATTCCAAGTCATGAGTTGGATAATTCTTCTCATGAACTTTTTGCTATCGGGAGGCGTGGGCTATCACCTTGCACCGCTGCATCAGCATGCAACCGTTTCCAACTCTGGAGGTGTCGCAATATACAACAAACCCATATGTTCCTCCTAGCAGGGTTAAAACTAGAGCAGTAGTGACTCGAGTCTTTAACTCTTGAAAACTCTTCTCACACTCGTCCGACCACTGAAATTTCACCTTTTTCTAGGTTAACTTGGTCAAAAGGGATGCTATAGAAGAGAAACCTTCCACAAACCGTTGGTAATAACCCGCTAAGCCCAGGAAACTCCTAATTTTAGTAGGCGAGGTAGGTTTGGGCCAATCTCTTACAGTTGTTATTTTATGAGGGTCTACTCATATTCCCTCACCCGATACCACATGACCCAAGAATGTCACGTACTTTAACTAGAATCCACACTTGCTAAACTTGGCGAATAACTGGTGATCTCTGAGGGTCTGTAATGCTATCCTTAGGTGATTGGCATACTCTTCCTCATTTTTGGAGTACACCAGAATATCGTCAATAAATACAATGACGAACATATCCAAGTACTGCTTGAAAACCCTATTCATCAAATCCATGAAGGTTGTTGGGTTGTTCGTTAACCCAAAGGACATCACCACAAACACGTTGTGATCATACCGAGTTTTGAATATTATTTTAGGTATGTCACACTCTATGACCCTTAACTGATGGTATCCTGACCTGAGATCGATCTTGGAGAAATAACTGGCTCCCTGAAGTTGGTCGAACAGGTCATCAATTCTAGGTAGGGGGTATCTGTTCATAACTGTGTCCTTGTTCAGCTGACGGCAATCTATGCACATTCTGAGGGTACCGTCTTTCTTACGCACGAATTGCACTGGAGCACCCCAAGGAGAGATGTTGGGTCTGATAAAACCCTTTTCAAGAAGATCTTTTAGCTGCTCCTTCAACTCCTTAGGCTCAGCTGGAGCCATTTTGTAAGGAGGGATGGAGATAGGAAGAGTATCTGGGAGAAGATCTATTTCGAAGTGTATTTCCTGTTCAGGGGAACTCCGGGAAGATCCTCAAGAAAAACATCTGGGAACTCATTGACTACTGGAACTGACTGGATGGTTGGGGTCTCAGAGTTGGAATCCTTGACCCGAACCAGATGATATATACATCCTTTGAAAATGAGTTTTTGGGCCTTAAGGTAGGAAATAAACCTACCCTTAGGCGTTGAACTGCTGCCCGACCATTCTAAAACTGGCTCATTAGGAAACTGAAATTTGAAAACTCTAGTTCTGCAATCAACTGAGGCATAGTAGGAGCGTAACCAATCCATGCCGAGAATAAGGTTGAAGTCAACCATGTCTATCTCTACGAGATCAGCTGGAATTACTTTGTTCAGGACTGTGACCGAGTAATTTCTATACACCCGGCTGGCTCTAACTGACTTACCAACTGGGGTAGAGACTGAGAATGGTTCTGAGAGGACCTATAGACTTATACTGAACTGAACTGCTATATATGGAGTCATGAACTAAAGAGTAGCTCCTGGATCTAAGAGGGAATATATGTCGAGATGGAAGAGACGTAACATATTGGTAACTACGTCAGGTGAGCTTTCCTAATCCTGATGAGCAGATAGAGCATAGAAACGATTTTGGCGCTGACCGCCACTTGTACTTGATGTGTTAGCCTGCTGGGCTAGTCGACCTGCTGGAGTTGATGATGTGGTAGACTGTGATCTCCCTCGCCCGGTAGATGGGCACTCCCTAAGCCTGTGTCCAAGCTGTCCACACCCAAAGCAGCCCTCTCGTCCCTGAAGGCACTCTCCTAGGTGATTCCTACCACACTTGGGACAAGATGGATACTTGTTCCCGGTATTGTGAGCCTGATATTGAGTCCAGATGACCCACCCCTCTGATCCTGGCCGGACCGAAAGGCTGGGGCACTAGCTGAACTAGGTGTTGGGGCTCTCTACTGTTGTTGCTGCTGTGGGCAGCTACTTCCGCTAAAACTCTTATGGCTGAAATCTGATTGGCCAGTCCTTGCCCGCTTGTTCTCACGTTCCATTTCTTTCAGCTTCTCGGCCTCAATCTGCTGGGCATACACAATTAAGCTAGAGAGGTCCATATCTTTAATTAGCATTGCCGTCCTGCACTCCTTGAGGACCAGATTAGATACTCGTTTACGAATTTCAACATGCGAGCCCTTGGCTCGGCTACCATCTCTGGAGTATACTTTGATAGAATTCAAATCTGATGACTCAATTAATTTTTAACTACTATATATTTTACATGTGTCCATACATGGTAAATTTAATTGTACACGAATCTATTTAAAAATGGTCTTCTTCTTCTTTAGAATTGTGTTTCTTGAAAGTTATCATCATTACCCTGATATAGCATGAGTATTTGATAAAGATTTGTCTCCATGTGGCATGGGAGTCTGTAGAGATTTCCTATTGTCCTTTTCTGGTTTGTTTGTATGTGGCATGGGAGTCTGCAGAGATTCTCTGTTGTCTTTTCTTGGCTGTCTTTTGTTGATTGATTTTTTGGATGGATACCTACAGGGTCCAATCTTTTGGTTGTTTGATTTTGTAATAACTTTTCATTTTTCTGAAAGGGTAGTCCGACTATCTTCTTGACTTGAGAAGATAAGCTTGAGTTATCCATTGTGGCTCTAGCATGTCTATGTTACTCGGTTCATTTGCATGGGAGGATGTAGTGTCTAATAATTCCATTATATATTTTTTTCTGTATCTTTTTCCAAGTTTGACAAGGCTTGCTGGAGCCTTCTTTTTAATTCTTCCTTGGACAGTTGGGATTCCTATCGTAAAAAAGAACTTGAAGTTTCCTTATCTTCCTGGAGTGTTGGTGCTCATCCTTTGATTTTGATGGTCTTACGCAGATATTTAATCCTTTCAAATTTATGAATATTAAAGGACCAGTTGATTATGTATGAAATTCTTTTTGCAATAAAAAAACTTATACAATTTAATATTTTCTGGTAGGGTAGAAATATTCTGCTCTGCCTAGAAATTTTCAAATTGTGTTTGAAAATATTTTGATAATACTTGTTTATTTCCTCTGAATTGGTTCCACCATTCATAAAACTATCTGGGGATGATCACGCTTTTCATATCTTTTGAATACTTGACAAACCAAGAATGAATGTTGGGTCTTAGATACATAATGTTATACCATGCTACCTTATAATCATACTAGTTATATGTCTGGGGTCTACAGGCTCTTGATAGGGGAATGGGTGTATGTAGATGATCTATAAACCATTCAAACGGACTTAAAATTATTTTAATTATGAACTTTGAGTATTAAATACTGTCGGAATTATCCAGACATTTTAATTTATGCTCAAGTTTTACTGAATCGGTATCTGTTAAAATGAACTCATAATACTTTTGGGTTTTAAGGGAATCATCTGTCTCCATATAATACAAATTTCTGTTGTAGGGTTTTAGCAACTCTGGTACTCCTAAACCTTCATATTTTTTATCAAGGGCCATGATCGGCAGTGCCTGTAAAATATTAGCTCAAACTGCTGTTTATTTGAAATATTTTTCTCCATTTTCTTTTCAGGAGTCTATCACGCCCTGAGCCTACACCCTGGGCGTAACAGGGTACTTGAAGCCACAAGCGACCTCTAGTAAACCCTTGGCCTATCAGTTACTAGAATTCTAAGTAAACAAGCACTGCGGAACTTTGAAATAATATCTTAAAATATTTATGAGAGATAAATCTGAAAACATAAAGTTCAAACAATTGAATAATACTGATAAATCTGCAAATCCTGTCTGCCTGAAAGCCATATAATAGAGGAGTTGTTGGGACAAGCCCCCAGCTAACTCTAAGTTTAACTGAAACTAATACATGACTAGAAAAAAGGAAAATAGTTCCCTTGGATGATGAGGACTCATACTTCAACTGCTGTGACAGAGTATCTGAACTGCGGCAACTAACGGTGCTGAGTCTGAGAACCTGCAGCTGTATCACGAAACGATACAACATAAAAAGTATGCATCAACACTTTGAATGTACTGAGTAAGTGGGAGGAATATAACTGAACATAACATCTGAACTGAAATGACACGCAATGAACAACAGGTAAGATAAACTGAACTACTAATATAATCTGAAATGGTCAAGATGACCCTGTCTGATGATCAAGGACATGCCCTAAGTCTAAAAGACTGAATCTGAGATACAGTACTAAACTGAGCTGCATATTCTTATACTCAACTGGACTGACTAGTGGGAGAGTCTATAACCGACGTATAACCACGTGAGTTAGATATGGAGTCTGATGTATACACCCCACCTGTAGGACCCATTATACCTTGCCAGGGTATAAAGGCATGAACTGAGTGATCACAAAGTCTGGGGCCAATCAGTCTAAGTAATACTATAACCTATGCTGGCAACGTAGTTCTGGGTACCTGGGTGCGCTGGAACTCCAGCCCGCTCGGTGCTAAGTTCTACTCCCACTATAAAACCTAAACCGAACTACTAAGCTGATAACTCAAAAATGGGGTCCAAGACTTGTCAGGGACGTATAGTTGCATGTACCCTAAGAGTCTTATCGGACCAGATTCTGAAACTGGGTTCTAGGCTGGTGAGAGATGCTTATCTGGAAGCGTCGTGACCGTCTAAGAACAAGTTGTAACTGAACTGGGGTCCTGGGGCTGGTTAGAGCTATATACTAGAATGTCATGACCGCCTACTGGACCAAAAACTATAAATCTGAGTCTGATTCTAATAACTGAGAGGCACCATTGACACCTCGAAATAAGACTGAAGTCAAACTGATCAGTTGACAATTTTTGGAATTTCAGTGAGGATTCTAACACTCTAACTGAGACTAGACTAATATGATTCTGAAGAGATTCTAAGTTCTAACTAGTCTGGACTACTAGTAGCTAATAGAGAACTCAACTTACTCCAACAATGCGGAAATTTCATAGTGTAGAGCCATTTCAAGAATTTTAGGAATTTCATTCAACAGAGCTAAAGTCATTCTAATTAATGGGATATTTACTCAACATATGCATATATAGGAAATTCTAGAAAGTTCAGCCCAAAGCATTCTTCATTTATTAGAGGAAATTTAATAAGCAAAATCATAGCTCGAAAGTTAGAGCTTAGATTCACTTTTGTATAAACACTGACATTTTGATAGGAAATTTATGGGGATCATATCAACAATATACATGAACATCATTCTAAGTGGAATCAATGAAAATAAACATGAAACCTTTTCATACTCGAAAACTCAGGGCTTAAAACTAATAGAGGAGATTGAGGAGATTTTGGTGACACAAGGGAAGAATAATACCCTTGCTAAAACCCCACATACCTGACTAAAATTTACTCAAAGAAGGGGACTTGAACTGCTGTGATAGATGAGAACCCTAAGCTTGCTTGAGAGTTTTCTTAAGGAACCCTTCGATAGATTTTTGAGAATAAATATGAGAATGAGGAGAGGAACCGTCCCAACCCTCTAATAAGTCTGATTTTACATTCAAAATAATGTGGTTTAGAGCTTAGGAGAATAGAAAATTACTAAATAGCCCTTAGAAATTCGTTGGGAAAAAACTGTCACGTGCCCCTAACGAGTCATGGTGGCTGACCACGACCAGTGGTCACTCCCGTCAGGTACACTGCTTGGGATCCTCAGTAGGTCACCATGAGGGACCTAACGAGTCGTTATCTATGACCAAAACTCATGGTCCCCAGTCGTGGACCACATTGTCTCATTCTGGAGATTTAATGCTTAGTCCCATAACGAGTCACTTAATGAGTTGTTGCCACAGGTGACGACTCATTTCACCCACTCGTCGAATACACTTGTCAACTAAAATATTGCCAACTCTGGCCTAACTACGAGTTACTTAACGGGTCATGGTCAGTGACCACGACTCGTGACATCCCTCGTTTGGTACACTACCTCCCTTCTTTACATTAACCAGCTTTTTCCTCATAGCTCACCTAACGAGTCGTGAGGTTACCTGACGACTCGTCAAGTGGACCGTCCTGCAATATTTCTGCAGTTTTTTTAGATTTCCTATTTTATGCCTCGAAATTGGATTTTGAGTTTCTGAGGTGTTATAGAGTCACTGGCAGAATCGCCAGATAGTATGTATCTGGTGGCTTCAGTTAGCTATCCTTTGTTTGGATAGAAATACTTTTGTCGCATGATGAAGAGTATCCTTTAAGAATTGATTTTAATGGTTGAAATCTGGTCTGACTGGTTATGGGTTCTTTTAAGTGGGGACAGAATAGTAGCTTTTAGCAGAGATGGGAATTCTGCCAGAACTGAATATCTATTTTCTGGTTTTAGTTTTTCCTCTTCGTTGAAGGGCCTTATTCTTGGTGTTTCGTTTCTCATTTAGTTCCCTGTAGAAATTACCTAGTCAAAAATCTAGGAGAAAATTATTTCTCCTTGTATAAATTCGATTTGAAAATCAAAGATGGATAAAAGAGCTTGCCATCTAGAAAATATTAGTTTAAAAACCAAGTTGTATACATCTTTTTGTAAAATATCTTTGGCTGCTTTACAGTCTACTCATTAAATTGTCTTAAAAATTGGTGATGCACAAATCCAGAATTTCCTTTTTAATGGTTGTGTAATTTTTTTAAGCATTATTCCAGATTCCTAAAGTGAATCTTACTAATTGTTCGGGCTTTTCTAGGGAGATTTTTGTTTAAGGATGTCTCCATATCCTATGTCTGAGGCGTCAGTTTCTACTATCATGAATTCCTATGGATGTGGTATTCCTAGACATGGAAAGTTTTTGAACTATTGATTTTATTTTTGGACTGTCTCTGTTTACTCCAATCCCCATGGGACTGGATCCTTCTTAAGACACTGATAAAGAGACTTACAAACATGTCGAATATCTAAAATAAAATCTTCAACTTAATTGAGACTTCCTAAAAATCTCTGGAGCCGAGTTTTATCAATTAATTCATCTGAAAGTTTGAATGAAAACTCTATGGCTCGACAAATGGGTTTATAGGTTCCTTGATATAAGTCATGACCAAGGAATCTAATAGCAGTCTATAATAACTTAATCTTTTTAGCGCTTGCTACTAGTCAATTTTGTTTAACAACCTTTAAAAAGGTTTGGATATGTTTGAAGTGTTGGTCCATATCTTTTAAATATATTAAAACATCATCTATATAAACTATAGAAATATGACTATATGGATTATATGTTGTTCAGTATATTCTGAAATTCAAACGGTAAATTTTTTAGTCCGAATGACATTACATTCCATTCGTTTTGTCCAAAAGGTACTTTAAAAGGTGCTTTATATTTATCTGTTTTTACTATTTATATTTGACAATCCTAATTTCATATCGAACTTACTATAAATGTTCTCTTTATAAATCCTTTTAAGAAGGTCTCTTTTATTGGGTATTGGGTATCTAATCCATTTTAAATTTTTTTAAGGGGCTTATAATTAGTGACTAGCCTTGGGGCCCCTCTTTCTTTTTCTGCACTATAGTTGACATAGAATGCCGAACAACTCCATGGTGACTTAGAAGGTCTAATAATTTTTTTTGTCCAGTAAATCGTTAATTTCTTTTTGATAATATTCCATTAACTCTTGATTCATTTGAATGAGTCCTACCCTAGTAGGAATAATTTTTTCGTTGAATCCCTCAATATATGGTAATTCAATATATGGTGTATCCTATCCCAAACGATATGAGGAAATTTTGAACAAACTTCTTGTTCTATGACTTCTTGCAGGCTTTTAATTTATGCTACTACCTCTGGATGTTTTAAATCGGATTCAATCCGTTTAAATTTTATCTCGTTCTTCAAATAGTTTATTTGTTGGCAAAGCAGATTCATTCTAAAGATAATTTTTTTCTTTTATAAATTCACTTTCTTCTTTTGACATATTATTTAGGTAGGGAAAAATGATCTCTTTTGCTAGAGCAGTGGTGTGGATGCCGTCTAAATTAGCGACATATGATTTTATTTGTGCAATAAATAGGGTGCTTAATATTATTTCTTCATTTATATCTTTAGTTATTACAAAATCATTAATAAAGCATATTCTATTATTGCATATGTGTGCTTTATGAAATTTATAATTTATTTTGAGCCTTTCACCTGTCGTGGAGAATAATCGCGTTGTACACTTTTCAAGGTACTTAGTAGGGATTATTCCTTCAATAATGCAGTTTTGGTCTGTACCTGTATATAATAATGCAATCCTGTGAATAATATAATTATTATTTATAACTAATGTGATAGGTATTTGTCAGCTCTTGGCTTTAACTATTGCAATAGGTTTTACTTCTAATTTAGTTTCTAAAGGGCTTTCTAGAGACTCAATTTCTTCTTCATCCTTTTTTAAATTTGATATTTCTCCTGGTTCGAAAAAGATTGATATATTTCAGATCCTTGCATAGTTTTTAGTTCGTTTAATAGTTTATTAGCAAGGGCTTCTGTTTCTAGCTTGTTAAGTATTTGTTTAACTTCTTTAACTTCAGTTTTAATGTGTAATAATTCAGTTTGAAGATCTTGTACTGTTGTATTGGACTTTTGTTCTTTAAGTTTATTTAGTACGTTTTTCATATTAAAAGGCTCAATTGTTTCTTTGTCATGTTTTTGGTTATGAACTATATTTTTAATTCTATTATTAAATATTTTCTTTTAAGATCTTTATCTTCAATATGATTAATCATATCAAAGAAGATTTTCTTGCTATTATTGGTAATGATATTTATTGAGTGCCTATTACAGGTGCAGATTTCTCCTGTGCATCCACAATGATCAGTTGAGTCACTACTGTCAGAACTATATGCAATATTAAGTTGATCTTCGTCATTGAAACATTCTTCATGGGAAGAACTATTCTCATTTTTATCAAGAATATGATATAATCTATTTTTTATTTCTATCTCAAGTTCTAACATATTGATCTTATCTTTCTTTTATTAGGGACACGATAATTCTTAGACCTGTGGCCAAATTTTGCATAGTTCAAACACTTATTAGTATTTCCTTTAAAGCCACTTTTGTTGGCTTCGGCCTTTTAAATATTTTTCTGTAATGATAGGGTTTTTCATATTTATTCTTATAGTGTTTGTATCTTCTTTTAATATTCAGGGATGCTTCTTTAATGAGACAGACAACTTGATGTATCCAAAGTCTTGACAAAAGCTTCCTATTTTATTTTTGGATATTTTATTATCCTTTTTAAGTTGACTTTTAAGCTTCATATCTGTACATAATTCAAGTCCTATGACAATTATAAAACTTATAAGGTCACAATAGGTTAACTGGCTATAATAAATTTTTTCATCAAATCTGTCTTTTAATGTTATCCTAACCTTTTCAGCAAATGATGTTGGTAAACCACTTATGTATTTTTCTTTTCAATAATCATGATTGCAGTCTTCTCTGACCATAACTTTGGTGAGAAAAAACATCCTTATACCATCTAAGATCACCTAACTTTGGGCAATATAGGTTAGATAATATTTTTAAACTCCTATCTTGAAAAAGTTGAGGTTCTCCTATAAATGTTTCGCTATAATATAAATTATGGTAGCGGTGGCATCTTCTACGCATAGATTTTCAAAAGTTTGTCATGTGAATTCAGTATTAATAACTTGAGTGATGGCTGTAGCATTTATTATGCTATTTATATTATCTTCATGAGATAGTTATTCCACCAATATTTTAATGTCCATGTGAATCAAGATGTAATTAAAGTGTCGGTCTGTTTATCTGTGCAGTTTTTCATTTTATAGGCCGTAAAGGCCATTCCAATTCCATGAAACTTCTTGTATATATGATGTTATGCAATTCCATCAATATTCCATTCAGCAGTTTCATTTTTAGAGTGTGAAGTATGAGATAAAAATTTATTTTTCTCATACTGCATATCCGGAAACGAGGGTTTATTATAATAATTTTTTTTGATGAAATATTTAGAGCTTAACTTATTAATGTCGTTATCAGATTTTTTGGATATTGTTCTTATGACCTTATCATCTTTTAATTTAATTCATCCTTTAATTTTAATTCATTCTTTAATATTAATATAGATTTTATTTTTTTATTAATATTTTCTATAAGATCATTTGCGATTCAAACTTTTGTTGAAATCTGGGGAATTTATCTTTGAAAAATTCTAAAAATTTAACTATTGGATGGGTTTCTAATTTCTTATTATTCTAGGAAGGGCTTCGTTTATCATTAAAAATTGATTTATTATCAGTATTAAGGATTTGATCAGAGACTACGTATAGTAGTTGATAAGTATAATCATTCTATTGAATTAATCTATTTATATCTTTAGTCTCAGGATCACCTTGGGTATCTACTATATCTATTTTAAAAGGTGTAGTTGTAACAATTCTACCATCTATTGGTAAACTAATTTCTTCTAATGGGGGAATTATAGATTCAACCACCTTAGTTTTGGTATGCCATTTATCATCGATCATGCATAATGATTCCCTTTGACCATCTAATTTTCCTGTATACTCAAATTATTTAAATAACTCTATATTGCATCTCATTGTTTTTATATCGGCGCACCAATTTTTCCTAAAGGATAACCTTTCAATTAATTAATATTTTTCTACATAGTATTTCCTTTTTATGTTATTTTCTGGATCTAACCAGAGTTTATCTAAATATTCAAAGTCAGATTCGAATCCTCATCAGATCTAATCATGCTTAAAGAGTCTTTTACTCCTACCATCTCACTAGCAGTGGGATTTGTTCTTTTGGTAATTCTAGGTTCATATTCAACCTTAGGAATTGTTTTATAGAAATCTACTCCTTTTAATTTTTTCTCTATGTCTTCAAGAGTTACCTTTTTTTCTTCTTGGATTTTTGAAAATGAAGGTATTGAAAAAGACATTGTTTTACTTGAAGAAGCATGACTAAAGGATTGGAGATCTTAAAAATTTTAAATCTATAGATCCATCTGAAAATTATATTACTTGCTCAATGTTTGAATTTTCTTCCTCAATTCTGGCTCTGTTATGGAGTCAAAATGCCAATTATCATTTACTAACACATCAACCCATTTTATCATTTTTGGGAGAAATTTTTTTTTGTGATTGTGATTGGCTTCCATAAGCATGGTAACCCCTTTGTTACTTACTATTTTTTACTTTTGGAGCTAGAATAGTTTTCATTAGCCTATAATATACTCTATATATTATGGTTATTTCTCTTGTCTTTTCATTGCTATTCATGCTTTTGTTTTAACATTTAATATTAGGGTATCCATAACATTTTAATCACTAATATCTATAGAAAAATTGGGATAAAGAGCAGATTGAGGCGGATCAGATGAAGGATAAGGAGAGAGAGGCCAAGAGGGCCAGGATGAGTCGTGTTGGGTTTTCCCAGTAGAGGCCCAGTGGCAGGCATCGTCAGCAGTCTCATCAGGGACCATCAACTATAGCGCCATCATCAGCTAGTGTACAATCTAGATCTCAGCGCGAACAGAGGGGAAGGACATCAGACTCTAGATGTTAGAGGACCAGGCCAAGAGAGCCTAGCATTCCAGCTTGCAACAAGTGTGGCAGGAAGCATCCTGGAGAGTGCTTAGTAGGTTCAGGGGCATGTTTTTGGTGCGGGAAGCCAGACCACATGCTTAGAGACTGTCCAACAGCTAGGCGAGGCCATGGTAGAGGCTGTGACCTAGCTTCTAGTTCAGCAGCTCCACCAGTATGCTCAAATCAATAGGGTGCATCCATTAGTGTAGGTGGTGGTTAGCGTTAGAACAGGTTTTATGCCCTCTCATCTCGTCAGGAGCAGGAGGTCTCTCAAAATGTGGTCACTAACATGTTACGAGTATTCCATCTAGATGCATATGCATTTTTAGATCCAGGAGCAATTTTATCTTTTGTGATGCCCTATGTTGCTATTAGTTTCTAGGTCAGTCCCGAAACCATATCCGAACCCTTGTTAGTCTCTAATCCCGTCAGTGACTCAATTATAGCTCGATGAGTATACAAAAATTACCCTGTCACAGTTCTTCAGAAAGTCACCTCAACCAATATAATAGAGTTAGACATGAATGATTTTCATGCTATCTTTGTTATGGATTGGTTGCATCCATGTTATGCCTCAGTAAATTGTAGAACCTGTGTAGTAGAGTTTCGATTTTTGGGTGAGCTAGTCTTAGAGTGGAAGTAGTTCAGTTGTGCCTGTAGGTTGTTTTGTTTCCTACCTTAAGGCTAGAAAGATGATTTCTAAAGGTTTCATGTACCATCTTGTTTGGGTTAAGGATGCTACATCCGAAAACCTAACTCTCCAGTCAGATCCTTGTGAGTATCCAGAGGTTTTCCTAGATGATCTACCAGGAGTCCCACCCATGTGAGAGATTGACTTTGGTATCGACCTTCTTCTTGATACACAGCCTAATCTAGTCCTCCTTATAAAATGGATTCAGCTGAGCTATAGGAGTTGAAAGAATAATTGAAGGATCTCCTAGACAAGGGTTTCATCAGACCTAGAAAATCCCCATGGGGTGCACTAGTTCTCTTTGTTTCGAAAGAAGGATGGTTCTCTTCGTATGTGCATTGACTATCGGTAGTTGAACATGGTTACAATCAAGAACATGTATCCACTCCCTAGAATTGATGACTTGTTTGACCAACTTCAGGGTGCCAAATGCTTCTTGAAGATAGACCTCAAATTCGGATATCATCAGCTCTGAGTTAGAGAGAATGAAATTTTGAAGATAGCTTTTAGGACTCGGTATGATCACTATGAGTTTGTAGTTATGTCTTTTGGACTAACGAATGCTCCTACATCTTTTAAGGATTTGATGAACAGGGAGTTTAAGCCATATTTGGACATGTTCATGATTGTGTTCATAGATGACATTCTCATATTCTCTCGGAGCGAGGAGGAACATGTTTCTCATTTAAGGATTGTGCTACAGACTGTTAAGGATAGCCAACTATTTGCCAAATTCAACAAGTGGGAGTTTTGGCTGAACTCAGTAGCATTTTTGGGCCATGTACTATCAAATGAGGGTGTACAAGTGGATTCTAAAAGATTGAAGCTGTAAAGAATTGGCCTAGACTAGTTAGTCCTTCGGATTTCAGGAGTTTCTTGGGTTTAGCTGGCTACTACAGAAGCTTTGTTGAAGAATTTTCATCCATTGCAGCACAGTTGACTAAGTTGACCTAGAAGAAAGTCAAATTTCAATGGTTTGATACCTGTGAGAAGAATTTTCAAGAGCTAAAGACTCGACTCGCTTTAGGCCAGTATTGACCCTACCTGAAGGAATAGATGGATTTTTTGTATATTGTGATGCCTCTAGGGTTGGTCATGGTTGTGTGTTGATGTAGTGTGGTAAGGTCATTACTTATGCCTCTAGGCAGCTTAAGACTCATGAGAAGAATTACCCAACGCATGACCTAGAATTGGTAGTGATAGTTTTCGCATTGAAGATTTGGGGACACTATTTGTATGGGGACCATATGGATGTGTTTGCGGACTGCAAGAGCCTAAAATATGTGTTCACCCAGAAGGACTTGAATTTTTGGCAAAGGAGATGGTTTGAGCTGCTCAAGGATTATGACATGAGTGTCCTTTATCATCCGAGCATGGCAATGTGGTGGTAGATACCCTTAGCAGACTTTCTATTGAGAGCGTCTCTCATATAGAGGAGGAAAGAAAAGAGTTGGTGAAGGATGTGCACCAGCTTGTACGATTGGAAGTTCATCTTGTTAACTCGATGGATGGTAGTGTCATTTTTCAAAATGGTTCAGAATCCTCTTTCTTGACTGATGTCAAGGCTAGGCAAAACGAGGATCCTATTTTAGTGAAGTTGAAAGAAGCAGTTTAGAATTAGAAGGTAGAGGTCTTCTCCCAAGGGGGAGATGGTGTACTTTGATATCAGGGTCGTTTTTGTGTTTCGGATGTTGATGACTTGAGGGAGAAGATGTTGCATGAGGCTCATAGTTCCTGATATTCTATACATCCAGGTGCCATTAAGATGTACCACGACTTACGGGAAGTCTATTGGTGGAATGGCATGAAGAAGGACATAAAAGAACTTTGTGCCAAGTGTCCGAACTGTCAACAAGTGAAAGTTGAGCATCAAAGATCTGGAGGCGTGCTACAAGACTTTAATATCCCCTCTTTGAATTGGGAAGAGATCTATCACGACTCGAACATAGGTCCGGATTGAGACATGGGACAAGGAACCCTGAGAGGCTCCAAGTCAACCCATGGCATGAACATACATCTAACTCAATCAAAATTTAAACGGAATATCATCATAATTAACATAGCAGAAGTCTAGACAAACATCACATCTGAGTACATACATAAGTCTCCAGCTGAAATACAACTATGTCTGAAAAGCTTCTAACATTGACGAATTGATGGGACAAGACCCCTAACTAACTCACTAAATCTGATAACTGAAAGGACAAAACATGAATGAAAAAAAGGCCCTCGCAAGATAAGGACTCACCAACTCTAATGCGGAAAGTACTAAAGCTGAGAATCTGGCGATTCAGCAAGACTGAACTTGGGTGTCGAATCCTGTATCATGAAACGGTACAACATAGAGTATGTGGTCAGTAGGTGGAATGTACCGAGTATAAAAGGTAAGTAAAATGGACTGTTTATATACATAAAAGTTCATAAGAGTAGGGAAGCATGATCATAACGTAAATATCATAATGTGAACATAGGGCTCAAGGTTTTACAAAACATTTGTAAATCAATCATATTCATAATCATAAGATAAAAGTTTTATTAAACATGACTAGAGCAAAAGTACATAATCATAACCATGCATAAATCATGAGGAACAGTGGGAGGACTCGTCATATAACCAACATTACCACGATAGAGCTTACGTGGTCCCAACTATTATACTCAAGAGAACAGAGCCATCCAAAGCTTTGTCAGGGCTAAGGACGAAACCATGATATAGATATCAAGTTGAAGGTCCCTTGGGGGCAGGGGAAGCTCACAATGGATGTCCCAAAAATATATGTAAAACCTACGTTGGCGTGCAGTTCCGAAGCACAGGATTGACTGACCCTTAGCTTACTTGGTGCTAGAAACTACTCCCAAAGACATGCATTCGCTCTCCATCATTTTTCAACAATGCTGAACCATCGTCTAGTGACGAAGTTGAATGCAATAATACAAGCAAAAATCTTTAAAAAATAATATGAGGAGCCTTGACTCAAATGATACCACAAGCTGAAAATAATAGGAGTCTTGACTCCAAACCATGTGGTAAGCTAATTCATAAAATCATAAAACATACATGATCATATGGGCTTGCCCAATACTTTAACATACTTGAAATCAACTTGATTCACTTTGAAAACATGAATAAAACATGGGTATATCGAAATCATATGTTACTCATAAACATCTCATCATACTTGAACTCATAACCCATAGATCTCAACTTTCATGAACATTCATAGATGGGCATCATAATTTAGCAAAGCTTGAAACATAATTTATAATTTAAAATATTTTAAAATCTGCCCATTTATCATAACTCAACATTCAAAACATATTTAGATCGTACCCATGGTAAAACAAAAGTATTCAAGCATTAGGTAGAAACCCCATGGAATCATCAATTGGGACATCATGAATTGAGTGAGAATTGGGAATGGGTGTGGACAATTGCACCCATTCATGGCCTTATATACCTGAGAGAATATGATTCTACAACTTCTCTGATTGCCCAAGGAATAATTGGGGAAGAACCTTGAGAGATTGAGCTTGATCACCCCTTCTAGACTTCTAAACTTGGATGCATGAGTTAGGCTAGGCTTAGAATGAACTTATCCTTCTTAAAACTCACTATTCAGAGCTTAAAACGACGTAGTATAGGCCTTAGGATCATAGGAATTATGGAAAAGCCCTTACTAAACTCGCAGGGAAAAACAAACTACCAGTCCTATGACGAGTCGTTGTCAGTGACCTCGACTCATGGTCAAAATCTGTTGCCTTCACTGCCCAAAACATATAACCCTTAACCAACTGCTGACCACGACCTACCTAACGAATCGTGGCATTAACCACAACTCGTGGTGTCTAGTTGTTAGGTACACTGTCTGTCCTTCCTTCATCCTTCACTGCCTTTGACCATGGCAGACTCAACGAATTGTGGTGCTGACCACGAATCATGGTCATGTCCGTGGTTACCCAAAAACTTGAAATTCCAACTTAAGTCAAACACCTCACCACAAGTCACTTAACGACTTATGGTCATCCTAACGAGTCACAGGATGACTCGTTCTGTAACCTGGAGCAGAAAATCCTATTTTCTCCGTTTCAACTCCCGGGTTTAATCTTAGGGTTTCTGAGGCATTACAATATCTCCCTCTTGGGAACATTCATCCTCGAATGTCGGAAAACATATAGAAAAGCTGAGGAATGCAATCATCAAATTCAAATACTGATCATATATGTTGAAAACTGATAGAATGACTGCCTCCGAACTGAACTACATGACTTAACTGAATTCATGAATCATACATACATGCTTTGACATAAAAGAAACTGGGACACATGAACTAAACATGAAAATGAATCATGTTTTAGGGAAAAAACTATTACCTCATGCTGGAACTGAGTCGGAAGGGAGTAGATTTGGGTATCTAGCCATCATATCTTCTTCGGCTTCGCATATAGCTCCCTCAACATGATGGTTCCTCCATGAGACCTTGAATGAAGCTAATTCTTTATTTCTTAGCTTACGAACCTGACGATCCAGTATCTCCACCAGAACCTCTTCATAACTAAGGCTGTTTTTCACGCTGACACGGTCCACTGGAACAACTAGAGCTGGATCACCCAAACACTTTTTTAAGAGTGATACATTGAGAACTGGATGGACTGAAGCTAATTCTAAGGGAAACACCAACTCCTATTCTACCTTGCCATCCCGTTTCACAATCCAGTATGTTCCAGCATAATGGGGACTAAGTTTTCCTTTCTTCCCGAACCTCATCACTCCCTTCATGGGAGATACCTTCAGAAACACCCAATCATCGACTTCAAACTCAAGTTCTCTCCTCCTCACATTCGCATAGGACTTTTGGATACTCTAAGTTGTGTTTAACCTGTCCTTTACAAGCTAAAATTTCTCCATGGCCTCATGGAGTGACTCCGTTCCTATCATTGCAGCTTCACTGAATCAAACCAACCTATAGGCGGTCTACATCTCCGTCCACAGAGAGCCTCAAACGAAGCCATCTAAATGCTAGAATGGTAGTTGTTGTTATACTTAAACTCAATGAGAGGCAAATGATCGTTCAAACTACCCCTTGAATTCAATCACACATGCTATCAACACACCTCGAGAGTCTAAATAGCCCGCTCCGCTTGACCATTCTTTTGCGGGTGAAATGCTGCACTGAGCTTGACCTGAATACCAAGTCCCTTTTGAAATGATCTCCAACACTGGGGTGTAAACTGAGTACCTCAATCTGATATGATGGACAAGGGCACTTCATGTAACTGAACTAGCTCCTAAATGTATAGTTTAGCATAATCCTCCACCGAGTCAGTAGTTTTGATCGGTAGGAAGTGAGTTGCTTTGGTCAACCTGTCCATAACCACCCAAATGGAGCCATACTGTTGAAGAGCGCGAGGCAACCCTGTGATGAAGTCTATATCAATCTCCTTCCACTTCCAGGTAGGAACACTGATGTCCTGAAGTATACCTCCCAGTCTTTGATGCTCCACTTTCACTTAGTGACAGTTCGAACACTTAGCCACACAAATTCTGCAATGTCCTTCTTCATGCCATTCCACCAATAGACTTCTGGTAGGTCGCGATATATCTTGATGGAACCTGGATGTATAGAGTATCTAGAACCATGAGCCTCGTGCAACATCTAATCTCTCAAATCAACAACATCTGGAACACACAAGTGACCCTGATATCGAAGCACACCGTCTCCCCCTTTGGAGAAGACCTCTACCTTTTGATTCTGAATGACTTCCTTCAACATTACCAAAAAAGGGTCCTCGTCTTGTTTGGCTTTCACATCAGTCATCAAGGATGATTCTGATCCATTCTTAACAATAGCATCACCATCGGTCAAGTCAACAAGACAAACTCCTATAATTCATGCTAGGAATTCCGAAATTCTCGGATAATGAACCCCTAAATTGCCACATTCGATACTTAAAAATCATGCCAAACACACAAAATGTTCAATTCCACTCGAAGCTCATCCAGAATCCTCCAGACACAAACCAACTATGAGATTCAATCGCAAAACCCATTCTGGTCCCGTTGGAATCATCAAATTACCGATATAAGGCCATTTTGATCGAAAATTGATCGTGGTCAAATTTAGCTTCTTTAAATCTTATAAATTCCACTAAAGGTTCTAATCACTCCCGAATCACCTTGAAATCTATGCCAACTACCCAACTAAGTCATAAATCACCATCCGGAATGAACAGAGCTCTCAGAATCCAAATTCGAGCTCATTAACCTAAAATGTTGACTTTGGTCAAACCCCTTAAACTTCAAACTTTCCTAAACCGTAAATCTCACCAAATCTTCATTAGATCGTGTAGGGAACAGTGTCATCCATCTTTCCAATTCATGAATAACAAAATAAAAATATGAAAAGGTTCAACCCAGGGATGTAGACCAACACTCATGAAAGGACCATGCGGGTTGTTGCACTTCCCGGCTTAGCTAATAACTGCACTTCCTCAGCTCATACACACCCGAAACCTATGGCATAGATAGGGATTTACCTTGAGAGTACCCAATTTAACCATCATTTCCATCATGGGGAACATTCATAAGGTTCAGGGTAAGGAAATCATGAGCACGAATCATTTGAGAAATCTAAGCTGGGCGTATACCTGCTATAGCACGATCTTATGAGACGATAAAGAAAATATTAAGGACCGAGTTCATAGAGCTGAGCATGCTGGGATACATGATTTCACATTCATAACTAGCGTCATGACACAAAGTTGAATCTTTATGGAGTCGTGAGGTAATATTGGGGTCGCTGAATGACAGTGTTACCTATCATCTTAGGGTTCTAAACATAAGCATGAGTTGAGCGTAGCATCGAGTGAAACATCGGGGAAACGTCTAAAGGATAATGGATTGACTTCCCCTAGATAATATTTATAGAACTTCCTTACTAGAAAACTTAAGACTTGACTTGGCCCTTCACTTACCATCTCCAAAGCTATCGTTGAAGATCTCATACCTACAACCATTCTATACCCTCCACATAATAAATCTCGTACTAAAATGTAACAGGGACCTTGTACCTTATACAGTAGTTCTCAGAACTAGCAATCATGGTAGGTTTGATAGGAAGGCTTATAACATAACTGGGACTACATTTGAGGTTGACTGCCAGTTGCTCTTGGTAACCTATCCTTTTGGGATGGATGATTTATTGGAGCTGCTGATCCGGTGATTGGTGTAATGGCTCTACCCTTGCCTTGCTTGGCTGATAGGCAATTCTTGCGCATGTTTCCGGCCGCCCCACATCCGAAACAAGCACCTGAACCTTCCAAACACTATCACGCATGTGTTCTACCGCATTTTAGACATGTTGGCTGGCTTCGTAGGGCTGCTGGAGGGGTGGCTGAGGCACGGCCTCTTTGGCCATCTCGCTTGGCTGAAGTGCAATCTCTGGTTTATGACCGGGCCGACCATAATAGAAGCAAACATATGAATCCACCATACTTCCTTAGGTTATTCTTCCTGTACGCTTCAAACTGGATAGGAAATATCCCTCACTCGAGGCCTGCTTCCCCTAACCTGAGCTAAAGACCTCTGTCGGGGTTGAGCACGGCTTCCACTATTTGACCCTTGTTGTGGACTCTTCAAGTCTTCTGTCCTAGGCCTTTTTTTCCTACCTTTCCCCCTCTTAAATTCCATCCATACTTGCACCACCGAACTTAGACAGACTTTTCCTCATAAGTCTCGAACCCTAGTAGCTAT
Source organism: Datura wrightii (assembly GCA_035772735.1). Classification (NCBI taxonomy): domain Eukaryota; kingdom Viridiplantae; phylum Streptophyta; class Magnoliopsida; order Solanales; family Solanaceae; genus Datura; species Datura wrightii. The sequence continues at coordinate 111,353,309 of JASDFA010000018.1, forward strand.
CGTATCTCCAGTAGGGTTCACCGGATGGGATAGTCTGCTTGTTAGACTGGGTGATCGTGGCCTGTATCAACACTCTGAAAGCGGCCCTGAGTTATGCATCCGTAACTTGCCCGAACATAGGATCCATTGGGGTTGGTGGGGCTGATTGACTCTTGTAGTCACTCTAAGAAGACATTTTTATACACACAAGTATAGCACGAGTTAAAGGAATGGAGAGAGTTGAACACATAACACGAGGTAGAAGGGTAGAGAGACCTTTCCTCGCACGACTTAGATCATGAAAGAAGGGAACATTTCCTAAACGTCCCGTAGCCTCTTTGTCATAAGTGGGCGTATTTTACACCCATGAAAAAGACTCTACTTAATGCGGATTTTGGACACCCTAGGACACTTCAAACCCTAACGCTCTGATACTAAGTTTGTCACAACCCGAACGTAGTCCAGAATTGAGACACGGAACAAGGAACCCCGAGAAGCTCCAAGTCGACCCATGGCATGAACATACATCTAACTCAATCAAATTTAAACGGAAGATCATCATAATTAACATAGCGGAAGTCTTGACAAAACAACACATCTGAGTACATACATAAGTCTCCAGCTGAAATACAACTATGTCCGAAAAGCCTCTAACATTGATGAGTTGATGGAACAAGACCCCAGCTAACTCACTAAATCTGATAACTCAAAGGACAAAACATAAATGGAAAAAAAAGGCCCTCGCAAGATGAGGACTCACCAACTCTTATGCGGAAAGTACTAAAGTTGAGAATTTGGCGATTCGGTGACACTGAACCTAGGTGTCAGATCCTGTATCATGAAACGTTACAACATAGAGTATGCGGTAAGTATGTGGAATGTACCGAGTGTGCAAGGTAAGTAAAACGGACAATTTAATTACAATAAGAGTTCATAAGAGTAGGACAACATGATCATAATGTAAATATCATAATGTCAACATAGGGCTCAAGGTTTTCCAAAACATTTGTAAATCAATCATATTCATAATCATAGAAGAAAAGCTTTATTAAACATGAATTGAGCTAAAGTACATAATCGGAACCATGCATAAATCATAAGGAACAGTGAGAGGACTCGTCATATAACCGACATTACCACGATAGAGCATACATGGTCCCAACTATTATACTCAAGAGGGCAGAGCCGTCCAAAGCTTTGCCAAGACTAAGGATGAAACCATGATATCGATATCAAGTTGAAGGCCCCTTAGGGGTAGGGGAAGATCACAAGGGAGGTCCTAAAAATATATGTATAACCTATGTTGGCGCATAGTTCGAAAGCACAGGGTTGACTAACCCTTAGCCTACTCAGTGCTAGACAATACTCCCAAAGACATGCAATTGCTCTCCATCGTTTTTCAATGAAGCTGAACCATCATCTAATGACAAAGCCGAATGCAATAATACATGCAAAAATCTAAAAAAATAATATGAGGAGCCTTGGCTCAAATGATACCACAAGCTGAAAATAAGGGGGTCTTGAATCCAAAACCATGTGGTAAGCTAATTTATGAAATCATAAAACATACTTGATCATAAGGGCTTGCCCAATACTTTAACATACTTGCAATCAACTTGATTCACTTTGAAAACATGAACATAAACATGGGTATATCGAAATCATATGTTGCTCATAAGCATCTCATAATACTTGAACTCATAACTCGTATATTAAGACTTTCACGAACATTCATAGATGGGCATAATAATTTAACAAATCTTGAAAACATAATTTATAATGTAAAATGTTGTAAAATCTTCCCATTTATCATAATTCAATATTCAAAAAATATTTAGATCATACCCATGGTTAAAACATAAGAATTCACGCATTGAGCAGGAACCCCATGGAATCATCAATTAGGACATCATGAATTGAGAGGGAATTGGGCATAGATGTGGATAAATTGCACCCGTTCATAGCCATACATACCCGAGAGAATCTGATTCTATAACTTTTCTGATTGCCCAAGGGACAATTGAGGAAGAACCTTGATAGATTGACCTTGATCACCCCCTCTAGACTTCTAAACTTGCATGTATGAATTAGGCTAGGCTTAGAATGAACTTACCCTTCTTAAACCTCACTATTTAGAGTTTAAAAAGACTTAGTCTAGCCCTTAGGATCATAGGATTTATAGAAAAACCTTACTAAACTCGCAGTGAAAAACAGACTGCTAGTCCCAATGAGGGACTGGACGAGTCATTGTCAGTGACCACGACTCATGGTCACAATCCGTCGCCTTCACTGCCCAAAACATATAACCCTTAACCAACTGTTGACCACGACCCACCTAACGAATTGTGGCATTGACCACGACTCATGGTGGCTAGTCGTTAGGTACACTGCCTGTCCTTCCTTCTCCTTCATTTCCTTTGACCATGGCAGACTCAACAAGCCATGGTGCTGACCATGACTAGTGGTCATGTCCGTGGTTACTCAAAAACTTGAAATTCCAACTTAAGTAAAACACCTCACCACGAGTCACTTAATGACTCGTAGTCATCATGTCGAGTCACAGGATGACTCGTTCTGTGACTTGGTGCAGAAAATTCTATTTTCTCTATTTCAACTCCCGAGTCTGATCTTAGGGTTTTCGGGGCATTATAAGATTAATATGGATTTCATCACAAAGTTGCCTTGTATACATTAACAGTATGACTCTATTTGGGTGGATGTGGACAAGTTGACAAATGAAACCTATTTTCTACTGGTCAAAACTACCAATTCAATTGAGGATTATGCTAGATTATATATTCCGGAGTTATTTCGGTTTCATAGAGTTCACTTGTACATCATATCAGATAGATGTACTCAATTCACCTCGTAGTTTTGGAAGTCGTTTCAAAATGGACTTGGTACTTAGGTCAAGCTTACTACAACTTTTCACCCGTAGAAAAATGGTCAAGCCGAGCGTACCATTCAGACCCTCGAGGATATGTTCAAAGCATGTGTCATTGACTTCAAAGGTAGTTGGGGTGATCATTTTCCTCTTACCAAGTTTGCATATAACAACAGCTATCACTCCAACATTCAGATGGCCCCGTTTGAGGCTCTTTATAGGCGGAGGTATAGGATGCCTATTGGTTGTTCGAAGTAGGTGAAGCTACACTAATAGGGCCAGATTCAATTCATAAGGCTATGGAGAAAGTTCAACTTATAAGGGAAAGCCTGAAAACAGCTCAAAGTCGTCAAAAGTCCTATACGGATGTGAGGAGGAGAGAACTTAAATTTGAAGTTGATGATTGCATGTTTCTGAAAGTGTCTCCCATGAAGGGAGCACTGAGATTTGGAAAGAAAGGGAAGCTTAGTCCTCGAGTTGGCCCGTACAGGAATGTAAGACGTATCGGCAAGGTGTCCTATGAGTTGAAGTTTCCCGCAGAGTTAGCATCACTGCATCCAGTTTTCCATGTATCGTTACTGAAGAAGTGCACTGGTGACCTGGCTTTGGTTATTTTGGTGGACAACATTGGTGTGAAGGATAGCCTTAGCTACGAAGAGGTTCCAATTGAAATCCTTGATTGTCATGTTCGAAAGTTGAGGAATAAAGAAGTAGCTTCAGTAAAGGTTCTATAGAGAAATCACCTTGTTGAGGGAGCTGTGATGGAAGCTGAAGCAGATATAATACCCGCATCTTTTTCCTTCCAACTTGTGGTACCAGTTTCCTCCTTATTACCATATTTAGTTTCATGTCTAGTTCATGTATCCCAATTTCTGTCATGTCAGTGCATGTATGTGTGATTCATGAATTCAGTTAGTCATATATTTCAGTCCGGAGGTAATCACTCCGTTAGTTTTCAGCTTCACATATTTAGTATTTGGGATGGTATCCCCTTTCCCCAGTTATTCAATATGTTTACCCACATTCGAGGATAAATGTTCCCAAAGGGGAGATATTATATTACCCCAAAAGTTCATAAGATCAGACTCGAGGGTTGAAGCAGAGAAAATAGGAAACATTTTCACAAGTCATAAAATGACTCGTCAGGTGACTCGTGGGGTCACCCAATGAGTCGTGGAGTGACTCATGAAGGGGAGCCAGACCTCTGAGGAGTCGTGGTCAGGGGGTGACCATGGATGAAGCCACGAGTTGTGGCATAACTTCACAACTCGTGAAGTGAGTTGTGGTCAGGATGGTTGAGTTGGAGGTTGGTTTCCAATAAAGTTCATGAGTGAGGGCCACGATTCATGACTCTCCTAACGACTTGTGATGTCCCTCATGAGGATTGGCAGGGTCATTTTTCCTGCAAAATTAGTAAGGGTTTTTTCATAATTCCTAAGCTCCTAAGCCCTAAAACTATGTGATTTTAAGCTCTGTTAGGAAGGTTTTAAGAAGGTTTATCCTATTCTAGATCATTCTCTCCCATGCATGCAAGTTTAGAGGGTTCCATTGAAGATCAAGTCTAAGAATTCTTCAAGTTCTTTCCCAAATCTCTTGGGCTTTCAAGGAAGGGTGTAGAATTAGCTTACCCAAGAATTTAGGGTCATGAATGAGAGTTTTGATTCACTCTCATATCCAAATCCCTTCTCAAGTTCATGAATTCAAGTGCATGATTATATGGGGTTTTAATCCATGTTTAGGAAATACTCTATGTTTAATTCATGGGTCAATTCCCTTCATGTTTCAAATGATGTTTTAAGATTCATGGGTAGGTTCTATACCTAGTTTGATTAGAACTCATGATTTCAAGTTTTAACAACATGATGCTCAATTATGCAAGTTTCATGAAAAGTTGAGTTTATGATCAATGCTTCCAAGTATGGTAAGATGTTTAGGATGAAAGAATATTTTTATGTACCCATGAATGTAATTATGATCTTACTCATGATGTCTATCTCATGCAAGCACGATATTAAGATTTGGGCAAGTCCACTTAAGTTAAGGATGATTTCATGATTTAGCCAAGGCTAATAAGTCCAGTTATCTCATGTTTTGGAGTCAAGACTCCCCATATGTAAAGATTTAAGTTATGTTTTGATATATGATTATAAGAGAATTATATATGTCTAGGGATTAGTGTCTAGCACCGAGTAGGCTATGGGTTCCAAGGTTCCCCAGTCTCATAAACTACGCGCCAACGTAGGTATATTTTGGGGTCTCTTAAGAGAGTGTTTCCCCGGCCCAAGGGCACACTGTGATAACATACCTTACTTTTAATCCTTCGCCTGGCAAGGCTTAGGATGGCCCTCCTCAACATGGGAAAGACGTGGGATTATCATGCGCTCATACATGGTGGTCTTCGATTAAGACGAGTCTCCCATGGTTCCTCATGATATCAGTAATACATATACTATAAAATATTATATCATGTTTTCAGCAGGTTTGATCCAAGGATCAGTTTATGAGCTTTTACCTATGACTTAAGATATGGCAAGCCATATGCACTTATTTCAATTTATGTATAATCATGTTTTCAGATATCAGCATACAACCTTTACTTTTAGAATTTTATGATGTTATGATTTAATATATGCATGATTTTAGTTTTACTTACTCAACCTGTTTTACTTACCTTGTATACTTAGTACATTTCAGGTACTGACCACATGCTCTATCCTGTATCATTTCACGATACAGGCTCAAATGCTCAGACTCAGTCCTGCCGCTAGCCAGTCTCCATAGTTTATCCAGACGATTTTGTTGGTGAGTCCTCATCCTTCAAGGACCTTCAATATGACACCCTACAAGTTTCTAATATTAGACCCAAGAGTTTAAACAGAGAAAAAAGGAAAATGTTACGCTAGGTCACAGGACGACTCGTCCAGTGACCCATGAAGTACTCCACGAGCCGTGAAATAACTCGTGATGTGGGTGGTAGGCCAGTGCCGAGCCGTGTTCAGGGGGTGACCACGGATGGAGCCACGAGTCGTGGTGTTACCTCATGACTCATGAAGTGAGTCGTGGTTAGAGTTGTCGATTTAAGGTGGAAAATTCCAGTAGATTTCACAATTGGACACCACGAGTTGTCCCCTACCTCACGACTCATGAAGTCCCTCGCAAGTACTGATAGAGTAAATTTTCCAGCGATTTTAGTAATGTTTTTTTCATAATTCCTAAGATCCTAAGTCCTAAGCTACACCATTTTGCGGTTATTTTTAGGGGGATTAAGGGAATTAGTCAATATTTCCCCCTCACTTCTCTCACGATCAGCCAGAAACAATACAGAGAACTCAGATAGTTCATTTTAGAGATAAAGCTAGGGCTTGCAGATTTCAAGGTTCTTCCAAGAATTTCTACTCCAGGTATTTGGGATTTCAACATGGAATTTCTATTTCCTTGTGCCCAAAACCTTCCTAAGATCTTTATCAGTTCTACCCCTTTCTGTATCAATCTTAGTGTTGTATATCAGTTAGAGTACGAATTTCCTTCTTGTTATAATTTTCATGATTCTTGAAGGTTGTAGTTAGTCATATGTTATGTTGATATCTCTTTCCATGAAATATGAGTTTAGCCCTAGTCTATAAATGTAATTTGAAGAGTCTTGCATAATTATCCAGATACAAACCTTGCTTGATTCTGAATGTTCTTGTAATCAACAAAATAGAAAAGTTAGATTATCTGAAAAGTTGAATTATTGATTGTTTAGTCCCAGTCAGTACTTAGCCTTTTAGTATCTTAGAAATGTTAGCCGATCAGTTTGACTATACTCAGTCTCTTGAGGAGTTTAGTAAAACTCCATAGTCTCAGTTATCATTTGTTTGGTTGTTCTTTAGATGGTTATGACGGTTTTAGCTAAAGAAGCTCTGACCAGTCTTAGAACCCTTTGTTTTAGTTATCAGGTCCTTCAGACTCTCAGGTTACTTCCAGATAAGTATTCCTGATTTAAATCCTGGGACATCAGGTTCGAGCTATCATCCTAGTAGTCACAGTTAGAATTTCCAGTGGGAGTAGGACTTAGCACCGAGCAGGCTAGGGTTCAACGCACCTAGGTTTCCAGAAAAAATGTTTCCATCATAGGTTATTAGCCCGAACAGGCCTCAGGCAGTGATGACACTAGCCATTCCTTTATACCCTAGCAAGGTATATTGGATCCTATCGATGGGGCATATATATAGACCTGCACGTTTAGCTCACCTCGTTAAATATTAGTTATAGACTCTCCCATTTATCAGTTCGGATCAGTTCAGTATAGTCTCAGTTTCAATTTAGCCTAGTTATTCAAATTTCAGTATATAGTTATGATCCTCAGTTAGTAATTGTGTTACATTGTTACAATTATATTCAATGTTCATCAGTTCAGTTGTGTATTTCCACTGTTCTCACTTACATCTTGCATACTAGTACATTCAAAGTACTGATGCATATTTTCTATGTTGTATCATATTATGATATAGGTGCTGGTTCTCAGTCGCAACATCATCAGTACTTCCCTTCATACCATTTCAACAACATTATCTTAGGTGAGTCCTCATCTTTTGATGATGGGGATTTAGTTCTTTTTCAGTTTCTTGCTTTTAGATTTTAGAGTTAGCTGAGGGCTTTTCCTAGCAACTTGTAAGTTCTTAGATAGCTTTCAGACAAAGTATTGTTTCAGTATGTTTTGTAGTTTTTTCATAGATTTTTTCAGTACCTTACTAGGAATTTCTTATTTTTGAGAAAGATATTTAGTTATGTTTTTTATTCTCAGTTTCCACTTCTATTTAATTCAGTATACCAGTATCATGTAAAGTTATGGGTTAACTTGGGGTCACTTGTGGCACCGAATACCGTGTCACATTTAGGGTGTAGACTCAAGTCATGACAAGTATGGTGTCAGAGCCCTAGGTTGAGAGTATCCTAGAATTTCTGAAAGTCGTATCGAGTAGAGTATTTTTCATGGGCATGAAGTGCACCACACTTATGACGGGGAGGCTACAAGGCGTTATTAGTAAATTTCCCTTTTGTTCATGATTTTTACCGTACGTTGAGCTAATCTCAAAAACGTCCTTCTAATTCATACTCTACTCTTTTCAGATAACAATGCCTCCAAAATGAGGAAAGGGAAGAAGGATCGAGAACACTAACCAGCGAGCCCCACTAGCTTCAGCAGCCCCTCAGGATGATCAGGTGTCCTCCGCTGAATTTAGGGAACCGTTTCAGATGCTGGCTCAGGCCGTGACCAACCAAGTGAACTAGCAAGTGATGCCCGTCAACCCTAATGGGTTTGTAGCTGTGGACAGAGTTTGGGATTTCACATGAATGAATCCCCCAACTTTCACGGATCTAAGGTAGAAGAAGACTCGCAAGAATTCGTGGATGAGATCCAGAAAATCACCCAAATCTTGGGTGTCACTGCTATGGAAAGTACTGGATTGGCTGCCTACCAGTTGAAAGGGGCAGCCTAGATTTGGTACAAGTGGTGGAAGGAAGGGAGACCGAATGGAGCAGGCCCGGTAGAATGGGATGAGTTTGTTACGACATTCCTGGACAAGTACTTTCCTCGGGAGTTGAGGGAAGCTAAGGCTGTCGAATTCATGAACTTGAGGTAGAACATCATGACAGTGGAGTAGTATGCATTAGAGTTCACTCTGCTTTCTAGGTATGCTACGAAAATGGTCATTGAGCCGAGGGATCATATGCTCAAATTCGTTAATGAAGTTTTAGATTTGGTGCTTAAGGAAGGCAGAACTGCGACGCTTATCATGGACATCGACCTCTCTATCCTCATCATTCATGCAGAATAGATAAAGGTGGAGAAGTTAAAGGAAATTGAGAGGGAGAACAAATAGGCAAGAATAGGCCAGCTTGAGTATGGCCAGCAGAGATCAGGTGGGGGTAGTTGGCCATAGCAGCAGCAGTGGTAGAAACCTCCAGTACCCTCATCAGCCAGTGCCCCTTCTTTCTAATCCCGCAAGGACCTAAAGGGTAGAGCATTAGGCTCCTAGTCCTAGAGTAACGTATCCAGCAGTCGCACATTTTCAGTCTGCCCTAAATATGGCAAGAATCACCTTGGGAAGTATTGTTTCGGCAAAGAGGGTTGTTTCAATTGTAGCTAGCTGGGCCACAGATTGAGAGATTGTCCTCAACAGGACGGGGGAAAACCTAGTCTACTACCTCAGTATCCCCAATAGATAATCCAGCTCAGAAGGGCACTACTTCAGGTACGGCTAGCGGGCAGTGCTGAAAAATCTTTTTTATGCTTTGTCTTCTCATCAGGATCAGGAGAACTCACCTGATGTGCTTACGGGTATGTTGCGCCTTTTGCACATTGATGTGTATTCCTTGTTAGATCTAGGAGCCACACTTTCCTTACTAGCTTCATATATTGTTGTTCAGTTAGATATAAGTCCCGAAGTCCTCTTAGAACCATTTTAAGATTCTACTCCGGTTGGTGAGCCAATTAGAGCCAGCCAGGGATATAGAAGTTGCCTAGTCTCAGTGTTGAGTAAAGCTATCCTAGTTGATCTAGTAGAGCTAGACATGGTCGACTTTGACCTCATTCTTGGTATGGATTGGTTACATTCATATTATGCCTTAGTAAACTGCAGAACTAGAGTTGTCAGGTTTCAATTTCCTAACGAGCCAGTCTTCGAATGGAGAGAAAGTGTTTCAGCACCTAAGGGTAGGTTTATTTCCTATCTTAAGGCCAGGAAATGATTTCAAAAGGCTGCATCTACCACCTAGTTAGGGTCAGGGATTTTAGCTCCGAGATCCCTACTATTCATTCAGTTCCAATTTTTAGTGAATTCCCTGATGTCTTTCCCGAAGATCTTCCAGAGTCCTCCCAAGAGGGAAATAAACTTTGGCATAGACCTTCTTCCATACATCCATCCCATCTCAATTTATCCTTACATAATAGCTCTATTTGAGCTTAACGAGTTAAAGGAACAACTAAAAGACCTTTTAGATAAGGGCTTCATCAGACCCAACATCTCTCCATGGGGTGCTCCACTCCTATTCGTGCGAAATAAAGATGATACGCTCAGAATGTGCATCAACTACCATCAACCGAACAAAGTTACAATCAAGAATAGTTATCCTCTACCTAGGATTGATGACTTGTTCGATCAGCTTTAGGGAGCTTGTTTTGTATCTAAGATAGACCTCATATCGGGATACAACCAGCTTAGGGTCAAGGAATGTGACATTTCGAAAATAGCTTTCAGAACTCGATATGGTCACCACTAATCCGTGATTATGTCTTTTGGACTAACCAATGCTTCTGCAGCATTTATGGATCTGATGAACAGGGTATTAAAGCCGTACCCAGACATGTTCATCATTTTATTCATAGATGACAACTTGGTATACTCCAGGGATGAGGAGGATCATGTCAACCACCTGAGGATAGTGTTGCGGACTCTCACAAACCCTCCGTTGTTCGCTAAATTTAATAAATGTGAATTGTGGTTGAAGTCAGTGGGTTTCTAGGTCATGTGGTCTCAGGTGAGGGTATCCAGGTAGATCCTCAAAAGATAGCAGCGGTAAAAGATTGGCCAAGACCCACTTCTCTATAAGATATTAGGAGTTTCTTGGGCTTAGCCAGTTATTACTGATGGTTTGTTGAAAGGTTTTCTTCTATTGCATCCCCTTTGACCAAACTAACTTAGAAAAAAGTGAAGCTTCAGTTGTCAGAATCTTGTGAGAAGAGTTTTCAAGAGTTGAAAACTCGACTCACTACAACTCTGATTTTGACTTTACCAGAAGGAACAAATGGGTTCGTAGTTCATTGTGATGCTTCCCGAGTTGGCCTCAGTTGCATCCTGATGCAGTGGAGTAAGGTGATAGCTTATGCCTCCAGACAACTCAAGGTTCATGAGAAAAACTATCCAACTCATGATCTTGAACTGGCGGCAACGGTATTTTCTTTGAAGATATGGAGACATTGCCTCTATGAAGTTCACATGGATGTTTTCACTGACCACAAAAGCCTTCAATATATTTTCAGTTAGAAGGGCTTGAACCTTCATCAGAGAAGGTGGCAGGAATTATTGAAAGATTATGACATGAGTGTGCTATACCACCCGGTCAAGGAAGTCTATGGAAAGCATTGCTCATGTCAAAGAGGGCAGAAAAGAACTAGAAAAATATATCCACAGGTTAGCTCAATTGGGAGTGCAGTTAGTTGATTTAGTTGAGGGCGGAGTTGTAATCCAGGGTGGGTCAGAATCCTTACTAGTGGTAGAGGATAAGTGAAAGTAGGATGAAGGCCCCATACTACTCAAGCTGAAAGAAGCAGTTCTAAGGAAAGAGGTGGAGGCTTTCTCTAAAGGGGGAGATGGTGTGCTTTGTTACTAGGGTAGATTGTGTGTTTCAGATGTAGACGACTTGAAACAGTGAATACTGGCAGAAGCACACAACTCCAGTTATTCTATTCATCCAGGTACCACTATGATGTACCGTGACCTACGTTAAATCTATTGGTGGAATGGCCTGAAGAAGGACATTGCAGAATTTGTAGCTAAGTGTCCGAACTACCAACAGGTTAAGGTTGAACATTAGAGACCTGGGAGTATAACTCAAGATATCAGTATTCCTATGTGGAAGTGGGAAGAGGTGAATATGGATTTCATTACAACTCTACCTCTAGATTTCATTATAGGTCTCCCTAATACTCACCGACAACATGACTCAATTTGGGTGGTTATAGACCGGATGACTAAGTTAGCTTATTTCTTACTGGTTAAGACTACCAACTCAGCTAAGGATTATGCCATACTATACATCCGGGAGTTATTCAGACTTAACAAAGTTCCCTTGTCTATCATTTCAAGTAGAGGTACTCAGTTCACCTCACATTTCTCGAAGTCATTTGATAAGGGACTTGGCACCCAGGTCAAGCTCAACATAGCTTTTCACCCACAGACGGATAAAAAGCTGAACGGACTATTCTGACTTTGGGATATATGTTGAGGGCTTGTGTAATGGACTTCAAGGGCAGTTGGGATGATCACCTACCTCTCATTGAGTTTGTATAAAACAACAGATACCACTTAAGCATCCATATGACCCGTTTGAGGCATTGTATGGTGGGAGGTGTAGATCTCCTATAGGATGGTTTGAAGTTGGTAAAGTTATGATGATAGGACCAGACTCAGATCAAGAGTCTATGCAAAAGGTTCAGCTTATCAGAGAAAGGTTGAAAATAGTCCAGAGCCGACAGAAATCGTATGCAGTTGTGAGGAGAAGAGAGCTAAAGTTCGTTATAGATGATTGGGTTTATCTAAAGATTTCACCTATGAAAGGGGTGATGAGGTTTGGAAGAACGAGAAACTCAGTTTGAGAAATATGGGACCTTACAGAATCTCGAGACGTATTGTCAAGGTGGTGTATGAGTTAGAATTACCTGCAATTCTTGTGTCATTGCTGAAGAAGTGCATCAGTGATCCGACCTCAGTAGTGCCTTCAGAGAGTGTTGGTATAAAGGAAAACCTTTCTTATGAAGAAGTTACAATTGAGATCCTAGACTGTCAGATTCATAAGCTGAGGAATAAGGACACTTCAATAAATGTATTATGGAAGAACTAGTTAATGGAGGGAGCTACATGGGATGTAGAAGCATACATGATGGCTAAATCCCTCCAGCTAATCTTTAGCATCAGGTATTAAATTCCTCCCAGTATTCTATTCAGTTCTGTACTCACTAGCTTTACTGATGTTTTTAATATGCACCCTAGTTGCATCAACTCAATTAGCATGCTTATTTTAGTTCATAGTCGGTAACTCCTATACAAATCAGCTAATAGTTTTCTATTTGGGATTTTAGCTCATTTCCCAATTTTTAAAATTTATCTAGCCTACATTCGCGGACTAATGTTTCCAAGGGGGAGATATTGTAACACCCTAAAAGTTTTGAAGATCAGACCCGAGAGTTTAAATGGAGAAATATGGAAATGTTGCACCAGGTCACAGGACGACTCATCCAATGACCCGTGAAGTACTCCACGAGTTGGGAATTAACTCGTGAAGTTGGTGGCAGGCCAGTGCCGAGCCGTGTTCAGGGGGTGACCACAGATGGAGCCACGATTACCTCATGACTCGTGAAGTGAGTCGCGGTTAGAGTTGTCAATTTAAGGTGGAAAATTCCAGTAGATTTCACGAGTGGAAACCACGAGTCATCCCCCACCTCACGACTCATGAAGTCCCTCGCAAAGACTGATAGAGTAAATTTTCCAGAGATTTTTGTAATGGTGTTTTCATTATTCCTAAGCTCCTAAATCCTAAACTATGTCATTTTGGGATTATTTTTAGGGGGATTAAGGGAGTTAGTTGATCATTCCCCCTCACTTCTCTCACGATCATCCAGAAACAGTACGAAGAACTCAAACAGTTCATCTTAGAGATAAAGCTAAGGCTTGTAGATATCTTTGCAGATTCTCAAGGTTCTTCCAATAATTTCTCCAGGTTTGTGGGATTTCAACATAGGAATTGCTCTTCCCTTGAGCCCCAAAACATTCCTAAAATCTTTATCAGTTCTAAACCTTTTCTGTATCAATGTTAGGGTTATCTGTCAGTTAGAATACGAATTTCCTTCTTATAATAATTTTCATGATTCTTGAAGGTTGTAGTTAGCTATATGTTATTTTGATATCTCTTTCCATGAAATAGCATCTAGCCCTAGTCTGTAAATGTAATTCGAAGAGTCTTGCATAATTGTCCAGTTACACACCTTTCTTGATTCTGATAGTTCTTGTAATAAATAAAATAGTACTATTAGATTATCCGAAAAGATGAATTATTGATTGTTTAGTCCCAGTCAGTACTTAGCCTTTTCAGTTCCTACAGAAATGTCAGCTGATCAGTTTGACTATCCTCAGTTTCTTGAGGAGTTTAGTAAAACTCCATAGTTTCTATTATTAGTTGTCAGGTTGTTCTTTAGACGGTTACAATGCTTTTAGCTAAAGAAACTCTGACTAGTCTTAGAACTCTTAAATTTAGTTATCAGGTCCTTTAGACTCTCAGGTTACTTCCAGATAAGTATTCTTGACTTAAACTTGGGACATTAGGTTCGAGCTATCAGCTTAGTAGTCACAGTTAGAATTTTCAGTGGGAGTAGGACTTAGCATCGAGCGAGCCGGGGTTCAGCGCATCCAGGTTCCCAGAACTACATTGCCAACATAGGTTATTAGCCCAAACGGGTCTCAGAAAATGATGACACTAGCCAAGCCTTTATACCTTGACAAGGTATATTGGGTCCCATTGATGGGGTATATACATCGAACTCCATGTTTAGCTCACTTGGTTAAATGTCAATTATAGATCTCCCCCTTATCAGTTCGGATAAGTTCAGTAAAGTCTCAATTTTAGTTCAGCCTAGTTATTTAGATTTCAGTATATAGTTGTGATCCTCAGTTAGTACCCGTGTTACGCTGTTACAATTATATTCAATGTTTATCAGTTCAGTTGTGTATTTCCACTGTTCTCACTTACATCTTGCATACTCATTACATTTAAAGTACTGATGCATGTTTTTTATGTTGTATCGTATTATGATATAGGTGTAGGTTCTCAGTCGCAACATCGTCAGTAGTTTCCTTCAGACGATTTCAGCAGCATTATCTTTGGTGCGTCCTCATCTTTCAAGTATAGGTATTTAGTTCTATTTCAATTTCTTGCTTTCATATTTTGGAGTTAGCTGGGGTGTTATCCCAACATCTCATCACTTCTTAGATGGCTTTCAGATGGAGTATTGTTTCAGTATGTTTTGCAGTTTTTTCATAGATTCTCAGTACCTTATCAGGCATTTCTTATTTTTGAGAAAGTTATTTAGTTATGTTTTTTTCTCATCTTCCATTTCTAAATTCAGTATACCACTGTGATTCCAAGCCATGGGTTCACTTAGGGTCACTTGTGGCACCAAGTACTGTGTCGCGTCCAGGGTATAGACTCGGGTAGTGACATTCAGTTAGTCGAGTGTTGTTATTTTCAGTTTCACACTTCTAGTGAGCTAGTTGTGGTATTGTCCCATCAGATCGTCAGTATGTTAGAGGCATTTCAAACATAGAGTTGTATATTTAGCTTTGAATTTTATATCGTGATATTTCCGATGGTTAGATGTTTTATTATTCAAACTTCCTCTATTTTAGAATTCAGTTTTCCGCCTTGCTTATGTTGATCTTTAGTTATCATGTTCATGACATGGGTTGACTTGGAGCCATATATAGTTCTAGGTTCCGTGTTAAGATTCGAGCCTATGTTTGGGTCGTGACATCTCATCAGCCCTTTTATGGGTGACACCTTCAAAAACACCCAATCATCAATGGGGAATTCAAGCTCTCTTCTTCTCATATATGCATAGGATTTCTCATGACTCTGAGCTTTTCACCCTTTCTCCAATAAGCTGAACCTTCTCCATAGCCTCATGATTTGAATCTAGCCCTATCAATGTAGCCTCACCTAACTCAAACCATCCAATAGGAGATCTACATATCTGCCTATATAGAGCCTCAAATAGAGCCATATGAATGTTGTAGTGATAACTGCTATTGTAGGTAAACTCAATGAGAGGTAAGTGGGTGTCCCAATTTCCCTTGAAGTCAAATATGCAAGCTCTGAACATGTTCTCTAAAATCAGAATGGTCCACTCGGCTTGACCATTTGTTTGCGGGTGAAAGGTTTTACTAAGCTTAACCTAAGAACCAAGGCCCTTTTGAAATAACTCCCAAACTTTAAGATGAATGGAATACCCCTATCAGAGATGATGAACAAAGGCACTCTGTGCAACTTGACTAGCTCTCAAACGTAAAGTCTTGCATATCCTCAGCTGAATCCATAGTCTTAACTAGCAGGAAATGTGTTGACTTAGTCATCTAGTCTATAATCACCTATATTCAATCATGTTGTTGGCGCATAAGAGGTAAACCTGTAATGAAATCCATATTTATCTCTTCCCACTTCCAAGTAGGAATACTAATGTCCTGAGTCATGCCTTCCAGTCTCTTGTGCTCAACCTTAACTTGTTGGCAATTTGGGCATTTAGTCATAAATTCTGCAATATCCTTCTTCATGTCATTCCACCAGTAGACTTCCCATAGATCTTGGTACATCTTGGTGTCACCTGGGAGGATAGAGTGACAAGAGCTGTAAATCTCTCTCAACATCCTCTCTCTTAAGTCATCCACATCCTAACACATAGTCTAGTGTGACTAGATTGGGGTTGAATAAAGAGCCTTAAACTCAGTTATAGCATGGATAGAAATGGATATAGCTACACCCTCTTATTTTTCAACCACAAGGATATGTTTGCTTTGGGTTTTTCTAAACACCAAAGCCATAATCACAAATCAGCCACAAAGCTTGAGGAAGGGTTAAGCTATCTCTAGCCTCAACTCTTTAATGGGGTATTAATATGGGTCTTGACTATCTCTAGTTCAAGACCAAGCATCACACACCCAAACCCTCACTATTGAACCTCACCCAAATCTCACTTCTCTTTCTCAAGCTAAACCAATATCCGCAACCATTAATTTTTCAATCAAAACTTGGAGGAAAAAATAGATCCATGCATATTAATTGAATGTAAAAACAAATCATCAACACCGGGTCTAGTCTATACACCCATCCTGCACACATCCCTTGCAAGAGATTTAACTACTCATAAGTAAAGAGAGAGAAATTATATCCATGGGAAATTCCTCCAAACTCATCATATTCAATAACAAATTTATGCTTTTGGTTCTGCAACAATAGAGTTCTTTCCCAGAGGAAGAGAAGAAGAAGAAGAAGTTGTACTCTACATCTATCTCTATATCTTCTCTCTACAATATTCAATATGACCTCTTTTGTAAATGTACAATTGGGGAAAAAATTTGCAAATTCCTATTATACAGCTTTCCAAAATGTCTCTTGGAAGCTTCTCAGGTACATTTGTGCCAAAACTGGATGATTTTTCCTCGTCAATATCCGGCTCACTTGCACGGCAACTGCGTTTTGCAGGTGCCCTTTTGCGGCTTGCAAGTGCTTCAGCAGGTTGAGACAGTGTTCTGTGTAACCCATTGACAATGGCAGCTGCATTCTGCAGGTGCCAACCTACGGTTCATAGATTTAGTTTAGCAAACCCTCTAGTGCCATCCGCGTGGCACCTGCGATATGCGGGATGCATATCATTTTTTCCTCTACCAGGTGCTTTTAGTTTAATTTTGTTATTTTCTTTGTCTAAGTTAAATACTTGCACAACAAAGAGAAAACATATAAAACCTTCCTAATTTGAACAAAGCAATAGTTCATGCTTAAAAAGCTGAATTTGTTGGTAACTTACCAACTCATCAAACCCCCAAACTTGAACCATTGCTTATCCTCAAGCAAAGTATTCACTCACAACTTGAATTGGATTAAACATATCACATCATAAGAGAAGGATACAAGACTACTAAAACATAACACAAACCAAAAATCACACATCAACTCAAGAAAATAAAAAGGCTCAAACAGTTGCACAAATTCAATTAGTATCACCACAAGAGTTTGGCACCTATCACATTCATTCTGTCAATCCAAAATATGGGGCTTATTCAGCCAATCAAGATCAATAAGAACCTCAAGTCATTGACAATAAACATTTAAGAGTTTTCTAGAAGTTCACTAAACAACTTATCTCATTCATACCTCTCAAATGAAAGAACAACTTTAGCATTTACTCCTAGGAAGTGATGCCAGTCACCAAAAGAGAGAATTCCACTCACATACATGCAATTAACAAATAAGGATTTTAAGATAATGCAAATACACTCACTCTTTCAAAGATATTCAAGTGCATACACATTGAACCATAGGCTCGCCCTTCATGTAATTTGCCACTAATATAGGGTTGCTACACTCGGAATCACTAAGGACTTGTTGGTTGATATTAGGCATATTTTTATTCCCATTTTCCATGTTTTTACCGATATTTGATAATGTTTTTGAGTTTATAATCCTTAATTTATGATTAAATTCATGTATATGTGTGTTTTATGCATTAACAAATGATTTGAGTTGATTTGAGTAGGAATCTAGGCAAAATGGGCTCAAAATGATGCAAGAAATGAAGATTTGGAACAAAAACTTCAGTCTGGTGCTATGATTTTCGCGTCGTGTCATCCCTCAAACTTCAGAGAAATGGCACTTCAAAAAATTTGGCGAGATGAGTGGCGCCCAGCGCCAGAAGTGTCCAGACTTAGAGAAATTTAACAAACACCTTGGTGAAATAGAGGGGGCGGCGCGCTAGGGTCATTTTAGGGTGGAATTCTTATTTTAAAGCCAATTCTTGAAGGGAAGAAACGCCACTTAAAAGTCTCATCTAGGTCATTTGTTTAGCAGTTTTGGACTTCTTGGAGCAGTCTTTACTCATTTTTACATTCCATAGTTTGTTTATGAAAGCTTTTAAGCCGTTTGAAAGGAAGACAAAGTTCTACAACTAGGTTTTCTCTTCTTTACTTTGTGTTTTTGTATGATGACGAATAAGTATTTGTTTTTCCGCTTGCCTATAAGTGGCTAAATATTCTAGGGTTGTGGCCATGGTGAATAGTTGATTGTCTGAATGACTAGTTAAAGTTGTTTTTGATTCTTCATTTACGGTTGTTTGTATTTATTTGTGTTAATTTATTATTTATAAGATTGATAACCTTGTAGTAATCCGTTGGATTCGATTGAACTTGGAAAAGGGAATCAAAAGGTTAAAATAGATACAGGATGGGAATTCAAAGACCCTTGAACCCATTGGTGATATGATAAAAGTTGTTGTTGAGGATAGGGATATACTCTTCAACCCCATTTAGTTGAATACAAGTAAGCATAATTGTCGTTTCATTATTCTCCTATGATCATAGGGATAGGTGTTAGGGTTCATGAAATAGTTCATGGATGCTATGGGTAGTGGCAAGAAATGGGATAGTAACTTGCAACTTGCAACCATAGGAAGAATCATGCTAGTTTAAAGTGACAGCCAAGTGTCATTTCTCTAGTATTTCATATTTATCAAAATACAATCAAGCTTGCACTCATTTTAGTTTATTTTATATTTGAAGTTTTGGTAGTTTAATTTTCCACATGAAACTTCATTTTACATGATTTGTAGATTAGTGAAATTAAAGTGACAGCCTTATAATGGTTAAATTAACAAGTCCCTTAGGTATGATGTCTGGACTTCAAAATCCTATATTACTTGACGATCACATGCGCTTGGGAGACATTAAGTTTTTGGTGCAATTGTCGATGAATATTGTTTAATTGTTTGTAGGTTAGAAGTTTGTTTCGCTAGGCTATATTTTATGTTTGTTTCTAGTTTTTGTTGAAGTTCATATGGTTGTTTGCCTCAGTGTATGCCAAGCACGAGAAGTCAAGGACCACCTTTCGCTTCTCTTGATCCTAAAACAGAGAGAACCTTTTGAAGGTTAGCTATGCAAAACATCAATCAAGAAGCAGGTGAAAAGAATGAGAGAGTTCTAGTGATGCATTTTGCTAGGCCTAATTTGGAGAATGTTTCTAAAGAGATCATCAAACTGACCATCATTGGGAACTTTGAGCTCAAGGAAAGGACCGTACGGTTGGTCCAAACACTTACCAATTTCAGGACAAATAGTACGAGGATCCCCACAGGTATCTAATAGTGTTTGTAGAGCTGAATGAGAACTTCCACTACCAGAACGTGTCAGATGAATATGTCAAGTTAACTTTGTTTCCGTTCTCACTGATTGGAGAAGCCAAGGAGTGGCTTCAGAATAATCCTGTAGGATCCTTCACCACTTAAGTTCATCAACCAATTTTTCTCTTCAAGAAGAATTTGAGAACTGAGGGGAAAGATCTCCAGATTCCTGCAGAAAGATGGAGAGATGTTAGCTAAAGCATGGGAACGTTACAAAGGTTACTCGATGGATTGTCCACACCACATGCCACCTAAGGAGATGATTAGGCACAACTTCATTGATGGTATAAAGCCCGAGAATAAGATACTCCTTGACGCTACCACACAGGGACATATTCTGTCCTAAAGTTATGAAGAAATTGAAGCTCTCTTTTACCTCATGTCCATGGTGAGTCAGGATTATCAAGACTAAGGAAGAGGATTTGCAGCAGCAAAGGTGTTAGGAAAGCTTGAGGTGGATGGTGTAGCAGTAATCAGGGCAGACATTAGAAAGTTAATGAATGTGATCAGTAAGTTGGTGACCACACCAGCAGGAGGCCAAGTGCAACAAGTACAATAGGTACAAATCCCACCACCATCATATGAGGCGTGTGGAGAAAGCCACACCTATTTAGGTTGTCCTCTTAATCCCAAGTTTGTATGTTTTATAGGACATCAAAGTCATGGTGGAGGTTTTGCAGGTAATGGGTACAATAAGGGGTACTGAAACAGAGAAAATACCCCATGGGGAGGGAATCAAAACTTCCAATGGCCCCAAAACATTTATCAAAGGCAAACAGAGCAGTTCTATTGAGGAGACAATGAAGCAATGGAGGGTGCAGCAGATGCAAGTGGTCAATGAAATGCGAAAGTCATCCATGAGCTTGCAAGGCAAATGGGGCAATTGTCCTTACAACAGAATAACATATCATAGGGGGCACTCCCGAGTAACACCGAGAAGAACCGCAAGGAAAATGTAAATGCTATTTTCTTGTGCAGCGGTAAGGAGCTGAGTGAGGTTGTCCCCAGAAAAGTAAAAGTTGATAAGGAACAGGCCATGAGATCTAAGATTGAGGTGGGGGAGTCTAGCAACCCATAACCTAAAATTGTAGTAGTTAGACCACCTCACCCATTTCTTCAAAGGTTGAAGAAGAAGATAGAGGACACAGCCTGTAGTAAGTTTCTTGAGTTGTTAAAGCAGATTCATGTGAATATTCCATTTGTGGAGCCTTTGCAGGAAGTTCCAAAGTACGCCAGGTATCTTAGGGATATTGTGGCCAATAAGAGAAGGCATACAAAGTTTGAAACCGTGGCTCTTATGGAGGAGTGCAGTTCCCGAATCAAGAAAAAAATTCCTAAAAAGCTAAAGGACCACGGGAGCTTCACTATCCCTGTCAGTATTGGAAGCAAGGAAGTTGGTTCAGCTTTATATGAGCTGGGTGCAAGCATCAACTTGATGACTGCATCCCTATTCCAAAACCTAGGATTAGGTGAACCATGTCCTTCTACAGTGACGTTGTAGCTTGCGGATTAGTCTTTGGCCTCCTTCAGGGTGGGCCCAGGACTCGTTTATCAGGCTGGCAACCTAAGCCCCTGCTTCTGCAGTAGCAGGCAGCAGATCAGATCGTCATGGACAGTCAGGGCCTGACAAGAGTTCACAAGCGTTAGGATCACAACCGTAGAGGATGCCAGATCAGATGGGACCAGCGGTACCACGTTGCAGCACCTGTCATAAGTTGCATCCAAGAAGATGTAGGTATGGTTCCACTGCCTATTATTCCTGAAAAAATGGACACATAATGAGGGATTTTCCGACTAGATGCCAGGGAGGTCGGTACCAGCAGGATAGATCCTCAGTGGGTTCATATGTTCGATCCCCTTTTGTAGGGCGTAGGACCTCAGCACCAACCGACAGAGGCCGAGGTATATAAGGGTATGTAGTGCAAGCAGAGGTCAGGATCACACATTTGCACTATCGGGGAAATAGGAGTCAAAGTCATCACTAGATGTTGTGATAGCTATTAGATGTTTGCTCTCACTCAGTTTACACTTTGATATATCCGGGCTCCACTTTTGTCGTATGTTGTACTATTAGTGACTCAAAAGTTTGATATAGTGCCAGGATTGCTTTAGTGACCCTTCTTGGTGTCTACACCCGTCAGTAACTCTATTATTGCTAAAAGAATTTATCGGGGTTGTACAACAGAGATTACTGGTCTCCATACCTTAACAGATCTAGTAGAATTAGAAATGATTGATTTTGATGTAATTATAGGTATGGATTGACATCGGCACCAATGTTAGCTTTTCTGGAAGGTTCAGAGGTTTATGTTGCATATTGCGACCCTTCAGGCATTGGTTAGGGTGCGTTTTGATGCAACATGGAAAGGTAATTGCGTATGCTTCAAGGAAAATAAGGAAACATGAAAAGAATTATCCCACCCACAATCTAGAGTTAGCTATAGTGGTTAATGACTTAAAAATATGGAGGCATTACATGTATGATGTACATGTGGATATTTTCACTGGTCATAAAAGCTTGCAATATATTTTCATGCAGAAAGAGCTGAATTTGCAACAAAGCTGTTGGCTAGAATTATTGAAAGACTATGATGTGAACATCATGTATCACCCAGGGAAAGCTAATATCATAGCTGACGCCCTTAGCTGCAGATCCATGGGTAGTTTAGCACATCTGAGACCAGAACAGCAGGAAATGACTCGAGAGTTACACCCGCTAGCCAATTTAGTAGTTCGGTTAGTAGATTCAAAGGATAATGGGGTTATAATTTAGAATACAACAGTATCCTCCCTGGTTGTATAGGTAAAGAATGGAAGTATGAGGACCCAAGTCTTGTACAGTTTAGAGATAAGGTTTGGCGGGGCAAAATATCAGCTTTTGAGAAAACTGAAGACGGTGTTTTGAGATACAGCGGTTGCCTCTGTGTTCTAGGTGTAGCAGGGCTCCGCCAGCAGATTATGGCAGAGGCACATTACTCTCATTACTCTCTTCCTCTAGGTTCGACAAAGATGTACCATGACTTAGAGTAGATATACTGGTGGCCTAGAATGAAGAGGGGTATAGCCGAATTCGTAGCGCAGTGTCCTAACTGTTAGCAGGTAAAGGCTGAACATCAAAAACCTTTTGGATTAACTCAGGAGATGGCTACACCTATGTGGAAATGGGTTGCAGTTAATATGTATTTTATGACAGGATTACCTCACACTAGGTGCAAATTTGACTCTATTTGGTTTATTGTTGATAGGTTGATGAAATCAGCTGACTTTCTACCAGTCCTGACTACATTCTTAACCGAAGATTACACTGAGCTATATATTAAAGAGATAGTCCGATTGCATGGTGGCCCAGCATCTATCATCTCCAACAGAGGGGCACAGTTTACAGCTAGATTTTGGCAATTATTTCAGAAAGGGTTGGGGATACAAGTTAATTTGAGTACAACCTTCCACCCCCAAATAGACGATTAGGCAGAGCGCACCATTCAGACACTCAAGGATACATTACGGGTGTGTGTACTTGATTTTGGACATATATGGGATGAGCATTTACCCCCTATTGAATTTGCATATAATAATAACTATCATTCTGCAATTCAGATGGCGCTTTATGAGACATTATATGGGCAGAAAAATGTAGGTCCCCCATTGGATGGTTTGAGGTAGAAGAGGAAGAGTTAATCAGACCTGATATGATTCACCAGTTAGAGGAGAAAGTGAAACTCATAAAAGAGCGGTTACTGATAGCCCAGAGTCATTAGAAGTCCTACTCCGATGTGTGGCATAGAGACTTGGAATTTAATGTAGATGATTGGATATTCCTTAAAGTGTCGCCGATGAAGGGCGTGATGATATTTTCAAGAAGGACAAGATTAGCCCGAGGTTTATTAGGTCATATCAGATCCTCCGAAAGATAGGCCGAGTGGCATATTAGTTAGAGTTGCCTCCAGAATTAGAGTCTATTCACCCAGTCTTTCAAGTGTCTATGTTGTGAAAGTGTATAGGTGACCTGTCCCGAGTTTTGGCAGTTGAGGACGTTCAAGTTACTGAGGAGTTAGCCTATGAAGAAATTCCAGTTGCTATACTAGATAGAAAGGTTCACAGACTGAAAACTAAAGATGTAGCCTCTATTAAAGTACTATGGAGGAACATAAGTAAAGAAGAGATGACCTGGGAAGCTGAGGATGACATGAGATCTAGGTATTCTCACCTATTTAGTTGGTTATCTTTATATGGGGGAGTAGTTGGTTATAGCATCCTGTGAGGCACCTATGTTGGACTTTTCTGCGTTTTAGGTTTCCGGATAGTCCATATTGTAAAGGAGACTCTACCGAAATTTTTCTAAGTACTAGTTAAAAGAGTTGACTCCTTTAAGCAGGAAGATGACATTTGAGGACGAATGTTCCTAAGGTGGGGAGGATGTTACACCGCGTAAAATTTTAACGCTTAGTAGGCATACACGTGGTTTGTGATGAGTAAAGAGAGTATGATGTGTGTAGGAAAAGCCTCTAAAGAAGGGTCGAGGGAGGTCAGGCCGTGAGGGGCCAGCACGATGCGTCAGCCTGCCGATGCTTTGGGCAGTGCGGCGTGCCAGGAGGGCCAGCACCCTGGGAAGCATGGCACGGCACCCTTGATAGCATCCATGGAAGCTCAGTGTCATTAAAAGACATGCATAAGGATTTGAAGGTTTCTTCAAATAAGAAATTTCAAGACAAACTCAAGTGCGCTGCGATTAGCTATTAAAATGTCTTGTGATGGAAGAAGATCTGAATCCCAATGAAGATATTTTCTTCAACATTCACATCTATTTGGAGGCCCAAATTAAAGTTCAACAGGAGATGGAATGAGGCCCAAATCAGCCCCAATGGGAGAAAATATTGCAGTAATTTTTAATTAGCTTCTAGAAATTTAAGAGTGTTTTTATAAATGTTGACTTTCTAGGACTTTGTGTGTGGCAGCTTTCAATGCCATTTAGTGTTTTGTTTTAATCTATGTTGACTACATTGGTCTAAACGTGGGAAGCCTTCTATGTCCACAAAGAATATAATTTCTTTAATTGAGTCTTTGACCAGTCCCTTCTAGGATTCTATATAAAGGGAGTTCTTTCTCTTCATTGTAACTAAGTTAGATTTAATATATTAGTAGCAGCCTTGTGGGTTGTGAGACCTTTGTAGGTTCTCTTTAGGTGATTCCCTTTTTGTTCTAATTTGAACCATAACTTGAATTTCTCCAATTGTAAGATTCCTTGTTTGAGTTCCCTCTCCCTTTTCTTCTTCTACTTCTTCTTAATTGATTCACTATTTCTTGTTTCTTCTCTTTTCAAGAATCAATTTCTTCCCCCTTTTTAATCTTATAATTCTTAGAGTCTTTTGTTGTTCGTGCCATTATCAAGTGGTATCAGAGCTTTGGATGGTTGGGTATTCTTATACTCACCCGATCTACTTTTCTGAATCATAGAAAACTACAAAAGAAAAAGAAAAATTACTGTAGCGTGAACAGTAACCCAAAGAAAATGTAAAAAAAAATTATTTCCTCAAGTGAATAGTAACGTGAACAACAGCTTCTAATGTTCCTTACTTGTTCATGTTTTGTTCTAATCTTTATGTTGTGATTTGGTGACTTTGATTTATTAAATATCTTATCAATCTCTTGAAAATCTCATTTAATTTGAATGTTCTTTGAATTTTGGTCAACAAGAAACTCAAAAGTCACTTGAGAATTGTAAAGGTCATTGTAGCTCCTTGGATTCAAAAAGCTCATTTAATATGTTCTTGGTGTTCTTGAAAGTGTTTATACACTATATTTTATTTTCTATTATTCTCTTGCTAGATACTTTAAGTATTTGTTCACACTTAGTGTAGTTTAGTGATTTATGCGTATTTTTTTATTTTGTGTGAAATTTTTTTCATGTTGTTCTCTTTATTTTCAATGTGTACTCTTTTTTTTTTAGTCTGTGATAATTTTTCTATCCTTTTCTTTATTTGATATAAACTCCAATTCTTGAACCAAATATTGGAACTTGCTTTGAAGTGTTTGAGTTGTTGGTTTATTGAAGAACTTTGAGAAGCATCCTTTGAGTGGTAAAAGGCAAGAGTGGTGAGATTATTTGAGGGTAAAAGTCTAATTGTGTGATATAGAAGTGTTGACAACCATTAAAAGATACATGTGAGGGAGTGCATGTGAGAAAACTTTATTACTGACAATCTCTTGTTCACGTCTCCTACAGATTTTAAAAGCAATTAGAACGAAGGAATGGATGATTATACTGGGGATGATTCGGAATCAGATGTAAAGAATCCTAGAAGAGGCCATCAGAGGGTTAACAAGACTTTTCAAACTAGAATGGAAGTATTGTCTAATGTGTGCACTACTAACTTTGATACAAATGTTTGTCACAACTTATTCAGTGCTTACTTTGTTAAAAAGGTAGGTTTATCTTGTGTTAAGCATACTTCACCCTACACCTTCAAAGGAGTGAAGGTGGACAAGAGAGTGTTGGCGCGATTTAATCTTGAGAGGTATAAGGATGAGGTTTGGTGTGATTTGGTTCCCTTATTCACATGTCATGTCTTATTGGAAAGGCCATGGTATCTCTATGGAAAAGCTTCATATAATCAAGAAAAGAATAGGTACTCCTTGGTGAAAGATGATGGAAAAAAGACTGCCCTTGTTTCTTTGGAACCTATGGAGATTCAAGAAGATCAATTAAGGGTAAGAAGATCAATGGAGGTGTTTGAAAAGGAAAAGGAATGCAAGAGGGGAAACAACAACAGGTTTGAGAAGCCTAAGTTAGAGTTGACCTTAGAAGTCCTCCAAGGGATAAAAGAGGGATTCTTTGGAAGTACATGGGAGCTAGTGATAAAAGAGGGATTCTTGGAAAGTACATGGGAGCTAGTGTAGTGACAAACTCTTATACCCCGGGAACCCAAGGATCAGACTCGAGAGTCAAAATAGAGAAAAACATAAACTTCATACCAGGTCACAGGACGAATCGTGAGTAGTGACCACGAGTCGTGAGGTGACTCGTGGTCTATCAAGCTTGGTAGGGCTTGTTTAGAAGACCACGGGCATGGCTATGAGTCGTGGTCTGGACTCATTACTCGTGAGGTCTCTCCCGTGGCCTAGACTGGTTGTTGCAAGGAGACTTTGGGCAGTAGAAGCCACAGATGGTGACCACTAGTTGTGGTCACCCACCACAAATCGTGGTGTCTTCTATGAGGTCCACTAGTGGGTTTGAGAAGTGTACCAGATGAATCATGACCACGAGTCGTGGCCTGAGAGCACGAATCGTCCAGTCCCTCGTGGGGAGTGGCAGTCAGCCAAATTCTGTGATTTTAGTTAAGGGCTTTTCCATCATTCGTAAGTTCTAGTGGCCTATACTACGTTGTTTAAGGTTCGTTTCAGTGGGTTTAAGGAGGGGAAAAATCTATTCTAAGCTAGTTCATTCCATGCATGCAACTTGAGAGTTTGAAGAGAAGATTTAGAGCAAGTTTTGAAGGTTTCCATTGGAATTTCACCTTGGGCGATTAGAGAAGTGGTAAAATCATCCCTCCAAGGTATGTAAGTTTATGAGTGGGTGTCTTCTTCCGCACCCATGCTGAATTTCTATCAAATCATGTAAATTACTTATGATCAAGTATGGGGTTTTCATCCAGTTGCAAGATTCTTCAATCTCTATACATGGGTATGATTAGATTGTAATTATATTGATGAATTATGAAGCTTGGGCATATTTTAAATTGTTTTCAATCCAAATTAGGTTTTCTAAATTATGAAATTAAATGCCCATGGATGAGAATTTCATGAAAGAAGAGAATGATGATGAATGTACGATGATGATGAGATTTGATGATGAAAAGCATGTTTCTAAAGCTACCCATGATTATGATATTGATTTCAAATGAATTAATTAGATCTAAGTATGGAAAAGCTTTGGGCAATGAGCACATGTTGATTTAAAATGATGATTATCCCGAAATAAGCTTACCACATGGTTCTGAGCGAAGCCTCCCAAATTTCATATTATTATCTTGTGGCATGTTTCAAATTAAAGCTTCTCATATGCATAAGTTCATAATTAAGATGTATGCCATTATTGAGCTTTGTCAAAGGACAATGTTGAGCTTCATTTTCATATGATGTCGAGTCTATGCATGATTTCATTATTAAGCTTTGTCAAAGGACAATGTTGAGCTTCATTTCATACGATATTTAGTTATGCATGATTGCATCTTGAGCTTCGTCAATAGACAATGTTGAGCTTCGTTATATACGATGTAGAGCATTGCATGTTTTTGGGAGAAGAGTCTGGCATCGAGCGGGCTAAGGATCGATCACCTATGCCCCAGAACTACGCGCCAACCTAGGTTGATATTAACATATTATTGGGACCTCCCTTGTGTGCTATCCCTAGCCCAAATGGCCCTTGAGCTTGATATCAATATTAGTGTAGTGTCCTTAGCCCTCACAAGGTTTTGGATGGCTCTGCCCACTTGAGTGTGATAGTCGGGACCACGTAAGCTCTGTCGTGGTATGTAGGTTAAGTGATGAGTCTCCCATTGTCTACATGATTCAAATTTGCATATTCATTACTCATGATTATTACTTCAAGCATGCATGTTCTAAAAGTAAGGTTGGACTCATTGTTCAGCTTTTCTATAAATGTCATACTTCAACTTTGAGTCATTCGAGACAGTTATGATGTTATGAAACAATGCATGGTCATACTATGAAAAGATTATGATTTCAGAATCAGTGAAAATATTATTTTACTAGCATGTTTCATTTACTTGACATACTCAGTACATTCAAAGTACTAACTGCATACTCTATACTATATCGTCTCATGATATAGGTTCAGATGAATCATCTTAGTTTCACCGATAGCTCGCTCCTGATCAGTCCATCCTTATTCCCTCTTGGGTGCGTCCTCATTCTCCGAGGATTCTATCAGTTTTATGTTTTTGTCATGTCTTTCAGTTTCAGACGTAGTGAGCTAGTTGGGGGTGTTATCCCCTTAGCTCATCGTAGTAGTAGAGACTTCTCAGATTATCATGTATAGAAAGTTCGACATTATTGAGTTGTGTTTAAGCTTTTATCCGTATGATATGCAGAATTCCACTTATGTCATGTTCATGCTTAATTTCTTCTTAGTGATACTCTAATCTTGCTATGTATGTACCATGGTTAGCTTGGAGCCGTTCATGGTTCTAAGTTCCTTGTCTTAGACCGGGTCTCAGCTTGAGTCTTGACAAACTTTGTATTAGAGCCAAGGTTTAGGTGTGTCCTAACATGTCTAAAAGCCGTGTTAAGTAGAGTCTTTTCCATGGGTGTAAAGCGCGCCATACTTATGGGGAAGAGGAAATGAGATGTTTTAGGAACTTTCCCTTCTTTCATGATCTATATCATGCGATGAATTACCTCTCTATTACTCTAACTCATGCTATAAGCATTTGCAGAAATATGTCTCCACCCTGAGTCATTGGTAGAAGAAATGGTAATGGAAATTGCCATGACAATTGTAATGGAAATGGGCATCAGCCAGCCCCACTAGCTCCAACAGATCCCTTACTCGATCAGATTACTCATGCCAAGTCCAGGGCGGCATTTTAGATGTTAGCATCGACCATAACTGCTTAGGTCCTCCAGCAGGTCTGGACCACGTTCCTAGGAATGGGAATGCAGCAACGGCGAGAGTGCGAGACTTCCTTAGGATGAACCCACCATAGTTTCTTAAGTCAAAAGTGGATGAGGACCCACATGAGTTCGTAGAAGAGGTGTAGAAGGGGATTGCTCACATATGGTTCCATTAGTGGAAGGACAACAGAGCAGTTCGAGCAGTTTCCTTGGGTTGGGATATGTTTGTTGCTACTTTCTTGGACAGATCCTTTCCTAGAGAGTTGAGAGAGGCAAAGGCAACTGAGTTCGTTAATCTGAAGCAGAATAACAGGACTATCCAGGAGTATTCCTTGGAGTTTACCCAGTTGTCCAAGTAAGCACCAGATATGGTTGCTAATTCGAGGGCTCGTATGAGCAGGTTTGTGAATAGGATGGAAGATTCCTTGGTCAAGGAGTACAGGGCTAGCATGATGATCAATGACATAGATATCTCTAGACTGATCATAATATATGCCTAGCAGATAGAGGCAGAGCAGATGAAGGAGAAGGAGAGGGAGGCCAAGAGGGCCAGGATAGGAAGCTAAGGGAAGTTCCAGGAGAGATTCACTGGGGGACGTCACCCTCAGTCCCACCAGAGGTTGTCAATCCCAGCTCCATCATCAGCCATTATTCCGTCAAAACCCAGACGTGACCAGAAGGGTAGAGATCAGGCTATAGAGGCAAGGGGATCATGCAGGAGAACACACTTTTCTAGCTTATGCAAGGTGCGGCAAGATCCATCCTGGATGATGCTTAGTTGGCTCAGATGCATGTTTCGGTGTGGCAAACTTGGTCATAGACTCAGGGATTTCCCTTTTAGCCAGACAGGGCGATAGTGGCATATGCATCCCAATCACCAGTTCAATATCTCTAGAAGCTCGCCATCTCACCAAGGAACCTCTTCTGGTGCAGCAGGAAGACAGCGCCAGAATAGGTTCTAAGCACTATCTTCTCGACAGGAGCAGGAGGTCTCTCCAATGTGGTCACTGGTATGTTACGAGTATTCTATCTTGATGTGTATGTATTGTTAGATCCAGGGGCTACCTTATTTTTCATGACTATTTATGTTGCAATTAGTTTTGTAGTCAGTTCTAAAATCCAGTCAGAACTATTCTTAATCTCTAATCCCATCGATGAGTAAGTTTTAGCTTGTTGGGTGTACAAAAATTTTCGTATCACAATTCTTCATAAAGTAACCTCAGCCGACCTAGTGGAGTTAGATATGACTAACTTTGATGTTATATTCGGTACGGATTAGTTACATTCATGTTATGCCTTAGTCAACTATAGAACCCGTCTGGGTGAACCGGTTGTAGAGTGGAAGGGTAGTTCAGTTGCGCTTGTAGGTCGCTTTGTTTCCTATCACAAGGCTAGGAAGATGATCTCTAAGGGTTGTGTGAACCATCTAGTTTGGGTCAAGGATTCTACGTCCGAGTCCCCGACTCTTCCATCAGTTCCTGTTGAATGTGTGTATCCGGAGGTGTTTCCAGATGATCTACCAAGAGTCCCTCTAGAGCGGGAGATTGACTTTGGTATTGACCTTCACTCTCATATACAACCTATACCCATTCCTCCTTACATAATGGCTCTATCCGAGCTAAAGGAGTTGAAGGACCTCATAGATAAGGGTTTTATCAAGCCTAATAACTCCCCATTGGGTGCTTTAGTTCTCTTTGTTCGGAAGAAGGATGGTTCCTTTAGGATGTACATTGACTATCGACAGTCGAACAAGGTCACAATCAAGAATAAGTATCCCCTCCCCAAGATTAATGACCTGTTTGACTAGCTCCAGGGTGCCAAGTGCTTTTTAAAGATAAACCCAGATCTAACTATCATCATGTCAGAGTTAGGGAGAATGACATTTCGAAGACATCTTTAAGACTCGGTATGGTCACAATGAGTTCGTAGTTGTGTCTTTTAGACTAACAAATGCTCCTACAACTTTTATGGACTGGATGAATAGGGTGTTCAAGAAATATTTGGATATGTTCATATTGTCTTTATAAATGATATTCTCATATACTCTCAAAGCCAAAACGAGCATGCCGCTCATTTGAGGATTGTGTTGCAGACTATCAAGGATAGCTAGTTGTTTGCTAAATTCAGCAAGTGTGAGTTTGGCAGAATTCAGTAGCATTTTAGGGATATGTAGTGTCTAGCTAGGGTGTGCAGGTGGACTTTTAAAAGATAGAAGCAGTAAAGAATTGTCCTAGACCTATTTTTCAAGACCCGAACGGAGGCCTGGATCGAGACATGGGATAAGGAGCCCCCAGAGACTCCAAGTTGACCCATGGCATGAACATACATCTAACTCAGTATCAACAAAGTGAAATACTTGGCATAACGACATAGTGGAATCATAAACATGACATAAAATGGAATGCAGAACATACTACATTTATAACAACTGAATATTACATTTAGTTTGAAAGCCTCTAACAAGTTTGATGGGTTGATGGGACAAAACCCCCAACTAACCCGACAAGACTAGAAAATCGAACATGAAAATATAACTGATATCAACTGGTCCTCGGAGAATGAGGACACACCAAGAGCTGGATGCAAATATTCGGAATAAGCTAATGACTGTGCTAGGTTTGAAGATTGGAGCCTATATCATAAAATGATACAACATAGACTATACGATCAGTACTTGGAATGTACCGAGTATGCAAAGTGAGTAAAACCACTTAGAAAAGTAAAATCATTTAAAACATGCATAATATAAACATAAACAAAATAAGACTCGGTGAGTAGGGCTTGCATGCATTCTTTTTGAAAATATGATCTCAATATAACATAACATCATAACTGAGCTGAAATTTGATAATCATACATAAAACTGAACATTGGGTCAAACCTACTTTAAAACTTATATTGACATGTAAATCATGAATGATGAGTATGCAAGACTAAAATCATGAGGAACAATGGGAGACTCGTCTTTTAATCAACATACCACGATAGAGCTTACGTGGTCCCAACAATCACACTCAAGTGGGTAGAGCCATCCAAAGCTTTTCCAGGACTAAGGACGATACCATGATATCGATACCAAGTTCATGGCCCAATAAGGCAGGGGATAGCTCACAAGGGAAGTCCCGAAGTAATATATATATATATATATAAGTGTAAACCTACATTGGCGTTCTGAGGCATAGGGTGTTGGACCCTTAGCCTTCTCGGTGCTAGACACTACTCCTAAAAACATGCATATGCTCTCCATCGTTTTTCAATGAAGCTTACCATCATCAATTGATGAAGCTCAAAAATCAATACATCTCAAATCTTAAATCATGCATATGAGAAGCTTTATCTCAAACCCTACCACAAGCTGAAAGATAATTGAGAGTCTTCGCTCTAAAACCATGTGGTAAGCTTAATTTAGGAAAATCATGAATCATACTTGATCATGTGGGCATTGCCCAATACCTTAACATGCTTGAAAATACTCAATTCACATTGAAAACATGATTATAAATATGGGTATCTTGAAAACGTGTTTTTCATCATAATATCTCATTATAATCATACATTCATCACATATCTCATCTTTCATGAACTTTTCATAATTGGGCATTTTGATTTAATAACTTAGAACATGATTTTTCATTGAAATTAATATAAAACTTGCCGATGAAGCATAATTCAATAGTAGAAACATATTTAAATCATATCAATGTAGAGAATTAGGAAATTCATGCATCGGGTTAAAACCTCATAGATTAGACATAGGAAATTCATGATTTAAAGAGGGTTTGGGCATGTGTGTGAAAGGATTCACCCACTCATGACCCTACATACCTGGGGAAGATCAAATTTCACCACTCCTTGAAAGCCCAATGAAAAATTGAAGGAAAAGTTGAAGATAACAAGCTTGATCACCTCCCTAATTCTCTAACCCTTGGGAACATTCATCCTCGAATATGGGAAAACATACAGAAAAAAGAAAAATGCAATCAGTACACTAAGATACTAATTATTTAAGCCAAAAACTAATGGAATGACTATCTCCAGTTCAAACTACATAGCTGAACTGAATTCATGAATCATATATACATCCATATATATAAAAGAACTTGGACACATGAATTG
Source organism: Datura wrightii (assembly GCA_035772735.1). Taxonomy (NCBI): domain Eukaryota; kingdom Viridiplantae; phylum Streptophyta; class Magnoliopsida; order Solanales; family Solanaceae; genus Datura; species Datura wrightii. The sequence continues at coordinate 111,386,620 of JASDFA010000018.1, forward strand.
AACATGAAAACTAAATAGCGTTTTAGTGCTAAGACTGATACCTCAAGCTGGAACTAAGCCGGTAGAGAATAAATGTAGGTATCTAGCCATCATGTCCGCTTCAGCTTCCATGGTAGGTCCTTCAACGGGTTGATTCCTCCATAAAACTTTAACTGAAGCTACTAATCCATTATTTTCACTGGAACCTCCTTATAACTAAGGTTGTCTTTCACACCAACACTGTCCATCAGGACAACTAGAGCTAGATCAAAACACTTCTTTAAGAGTGACACATGGAAAACAGGATGCAGGAAAGCTAACTGTGAGGGCAACTCTAATTTATATGTCACCTTGCCAACCCGTTTCACAATTCGGTAGTGGCCAACATAATGAGGGCTGAGTTTTCCTTTCTTTCCAAACCGCATCACTCCCTTCATGGGAAACACCTTCAAAAATACCCAATCATCCACCTAGAAGTTTAATTCTCTCCTTCTCACATTGGCATAGGACTTTTGGCGACTTTGAGCTATTTTCAACCTATTGCATATGAGTTGAACCTTCTCCATAGCCTCATGGACCAAATCCGGTCCTATCATCGCTGCTTCACCAACTTTGAACCAGCCAATAGGTGACCTACTTGTCCACCCAAAGAGAGGCTCAAACGGAGCCATATGGATGCTGGAATGGTAGCTATTATTGTATGCAAACTCGATAAGAGGCAAATGATCATCCTAACTACCTTTGAAGTAAATCACGTATGCCCTCAGCATGTCCTTGAAAGTCTGAATTGTCCACATCTTTAATATTAATTTGTCTAACATATTAATTAATATATATATATATATATATATATATATATATAATAAATAATTTTTTATATAAATACTAAATAATAATAAATAAGACGAATAAGCGGGTGAAATGCTGTGCTGTGCTTAACCTGAATACCAAGTCCTTTTTGAAATGACCTCCAAAACTGAGAGGTAAATTGGCTACCTCTATTTGATATAATGGACTAGGGTACTCCATGCAATCGAAATAGCTCTCAAATATATAGTTTAGCATAGTCCTCAGCCAAATTTGTGGTTTTAACCAGTAGAAAATGAGCGGTCTTGGTCAACCTATCTACCACAACACAAATGGAGTCATATTGTCGACGAGTGCGAGGCAACCCTATGACCAAGTCCATGTTGATTTCGTACCATTTCCAAGTAGGAATAATGATATCCTGAAGCACACCACCCCGTCTCTAATAATCGACCTTCACTTACTGACAGTTTGAATGCTTAGCTACAAATTCTGCTATGTCCTTTTTCATGCCATTCCACCAATAGACTTCCTGTAAATCACGGTACATCTTGGTGGCACCTCGATGGATAGAGTACCTGGATCCATGAGCCTCGTGCAAAAATCGATTCCTCAAGTCATTAACATCCAGAACACATAAGTGACCCTGGTACTGAAGCACACCATCTCCCCCTTTGTAGAAGACCTCTACCTTCTGATTCTGAATGGCTTCCTTTAACTATACCAAAATCGGGTCCTCATCTTTCCTAGCTTTTACATCAGTCACCAAAGACGATTCTGATTCTTTCTGAACAATAACACCGCCATCGGTCGAGTCAACCAAGAATACTCCCAACCTTGCAAGTCGGTGCACATCCTTCACCAACTCCTTCAGTCCCTTGTCCACATGGTACCCACTCTCCATAGAGAGTCTACTAAGTGCGTCTGCCACTACATTGGCCTTACCCAGATGGTAAAGGATACTCATATCATACTACTTGAGTAGCTCCTACCATCTCCTTTGCTGAAGATTGAGATCCTTTTGGGTAAACACATATTCTAAACTCTTATGGTCCGTAAACACATACACGTGGACTCGGTACAAATAATATCGCCATATCTTCAAGGCAAATACCACCGCGGCCAACTCAAGAGCATGGGTCAGGTAATTCTTCTCATGAACATTTAATTGTCTGGAGGCATATGCTATAAGTTTTCCATGCTACATCAATACACACCGAAGTCCGATCCTTGAAGCATCACAATACACCATGAACCCATCAGTACCCTCGGGTAGGGTCAATACTGGTGCAGAGGTAAGTCGAGCCTTCAACTCCTGGAAGCTCTTCTCACAGCCTCTGACCATTGGAATTTCACCTTCTTTTTGGTCAATTTGGTCAAGGATGCTGCAATAGATGAGAATCCTTTAAAAAACCTCCGATAGTAGCTGGCTAAATCCAAAAAGCTCCTAATATCTGAAGGATTCACCAGTCTAGGCCAATTCTTCACTGCTTCTATTTTCTGAGAGTCCACCTTTATGCGTTTTCTTGATACCACATGGACCCAAAACGCCAACGACATCAACAAAAACTCACACTTTCTCAATTTGGAAAATAATTGGCTATCCTTGAGAGTTTGCAGCACTACTCTCAAATGAGTGGCATGCTCCTCCTTCCTCCGAGAGTATATCAGGATGTCATCAATAAACACAATCATGAACATATCTAAGAGTGGCTTGAACACCCTTTTCATAAAGTCCATAAAAGCTGCAGGAGCATTCGTTAGTCCAAAAGACATAACTACAAACTCATAATGACCATACCGCATCTTGAAGGCTGTCTTCGGGATATCGCTCTCCTTAACTCTGAGCAGATAGTACTCAAATCTGAGATCTATCTTTGAGAAGCACTTAGAACACTAAAGCTGGTCGAATAAATCATAAATCCTAGGTAGAGGATACTTGTTCTTGATGGTAACCTGTTCAATTACCGATAATCAATACACTTGTGAAGGGAACCATCTTTCTTTCGGAAAAAGAGACTGGTGCACCCCTTGGGGACTTGCTCGGTCTAATGAAAACCTTATCTAACAGGTCCTTCAACTCCTTTAGCTAGGCTGGAGCCATTTTTTAGGGAGGAATAGATACAGGTTGCATATCGGGAAGAAGGTTAATATCAAAATCAATCTCCCGCTCGGGAGGGATTCCTGGTAGATCATCAGGAAAGACCTCTGGATACTTACATACTACTGGGACAGATTGGAAAGTCGGGGTATTGGATGTTGCATCCTTAACCCTAACTAGATGGTACAAACAACCTTTGGAGATCATCTTTTAGGCCTCAAGTTAGGAAATGAAACGACCTACAGGCATAGTTGAACTACCCTTCCACTCTAAGACTGGCTCTCTCGGAAATCTGAACTCTACCATTGGGGTCCTACAATTAACTGAGGCATAACATGCAAATAGCCAATCCATGCCATTTATAAAATCAAAATCGGTCATGCCTAATTCTATCAAATCTAATGAGGTGATTTTTTGAAGGACTGAGACTGGGAAACTTCTATACACCCATCTAGCTACAACTGAATCACCTACTGGAGTAGAGACTGAGAAAAGTTCTGACAAGACTTCGGGACTGACTCCGAAGCTACTAGCCATATAAGGTGTCACAAAAGATAAGGTCTCCCCTAGATCTAACATAGCATAAAAATCAAGATGGAAGACTATCAACATACTAGTAACCACATCTAGGGAGACCTCCTGCTCTTGGAGGAATGCTAATGCATAGAATCTATTTTGGTGCTAACTGCCACCTGTGCTGGTAGATGCCCCTGATGTGCTGAGCATGCGGGTGGGGCTATTGAACTAGAAGTTGGGCCTCCGCCTCCATCATGGTCATGTCTCGCTACCAAGAAATCTCTGAGCATGTGTCTGGGCTTCCCACACCTAAAGAAAGCACCTAAAACTGCCAAGCACTGGACCGTGTGCCCCTGACCACATCTATGGCAAGCTGGGTTATTAGAATCTGCGGGTCTGCTACTTTGAACCCTCGAGCATGATGCTCGCCCCCTCTGATCATGCCTAGTATTGGATGACACACTCAACGCTAAAGATGCTGGGGTTGAAGATCTCTGGTGGGTCTGCTGTCAGTGCCCACCACCTAACCTCGGTTGTGAGAATCTGTGACTATTAGTGCTGGTCCTCTTGGCCTCCCTCTCTCTCATATGCGCTACCTCCATCTCTGGGCGTACAAAACTATATGAGGGAAATCCATACCCTGGTAAAGTAGAGCAGTCCTACAATCTTTGTCTAAATAGCCTGCCACGCCATGAACAAACCTACTCACCTGTGCCCTCTGATTAGCCACTAACTCCGAGGCATACTTCGACAGACGAGTGAACCCAAGGGAATACTCCTACATCATCATTCTCCATTGCTTAATATTCACGAAATCGGCTGCCTTCAGCTCGCGCAGCTCATGAGGGATGAATCGATCTAAGAACGCAACATGGAACTCCTCCCAAGTGATAGGACCTACTTCGGCAACCGTACTATCTTTCCATTATCGAAACCAAATGTGTGCGACCCCTTTGAGTTGGTATGAGGCAAACTCTGCACATTCAACCCTATTCACCCCCATGACCTAGGTGATCTTTGCAATCTCATCAATGAACTCATGCGGGTCCTCATCTACTTTTGACCCTAGGAACTCTGGTGGGTTCATTCTCAAGAAATCCCTAACTCGAGCCGCTGCAGCATTGCCATTTTGTGGGACATGAGTAACTGCCTACTGATTGACCTGAGCGGTCAAGGCCTGCACGAGCATCTGAATAGCTACCCTAAATTTAGCATGGGCAACCGGCTCCGGTGCATGGTGCTCCTAGACTGGTGGAGCCTGCTGGTGCCTGTTTCTGTTGCTATCCTCGTGGCCGTCTCCATTCCCATTCCTTCTACCATTTACTCTTCGGGGAGCCATGATTCTGCAATCGTGAATAAAATGAATTAGAAGGATAGGGAGACATTTCATCGCACGACATAGATCATGAAAGAAGGGAATATTTCCTAAATATTTCGTAGCCTCTTCGTAATAAGTGTGACATGGTTCACACCCATGAAAAAGACTCTACTTAATTCAGGTTTCAGACACCCTAGGACACTTCAAACCTATGGATCTGATACAAAGTTTGCCACGACCCCAACAGAGGCCCGGATTGATACATGGGACAAGGAGCCCCGAGAGACTCCAAGTCGACCCGTGACATGAATATACATCTAACTCAATAACAATAAAGCATAATATTTAGCATAAAGACATAGAGAAATCATATATGTGACATAACATGGAAAGCAGAACGTACTACATTTATAATAGCTGAGTACTACGACTAGTCTGAAAGCCTCTAACATATCTGATGGGTTGTAGGACAAATCACCGAACTAACCCAGCAAGTCTAGAAAATCGAACCTGAAAATATAACTGATATAACCTGGTTCTCGGATAATGAGGATTCACCAAAAGCTGTATACAAATCTCCAAAACAAGCTAATGACAGTGTTGGGCCTGAAGATCGGAGCCTGTATTAAAAAATAATACAATATAGAGTATACGGTCAGTACTTGGAAAGTACCAAGTATGCAAGGTAAGTAAAACCGCTTAGAAAAGTAAAATCATTTAAATCATGCATAATATAAACATAAACAGAATAAGAGTTAGTGAGTAGAGCTTGCATGCATTCTTTCTGAAAACATGATCTCAACATAACATAATATCATAACTAAATCGATTAACCCAAGACTGAAATCTGATAATCTTACATAAAAATGAACATTGGGTCAAACCTTCTTTAGAACATATATAGATATGTATATCATGAATGATGAATATGCATGACCGAAATCATATAGGAATAATGGGAGGCTCTTCTTTTAACCGACATACCACGATGAAGCTTACGTGGTCCCACTATTATACTCAAGTGGGTAGAGCCATCCAAAGCCTTTCCAGGACTAAGGATGATACCATGATATCGATATCAAGCTTGTTGCCTAATAGGGTAAGGGATAGCTCACAAGGGAGGTCCAAAAGTAATATATATATATATATAACTATAAAGCTATGTATGCGCGTAGTTCTGAGGCATAGGGTGATCGACCCTTAGCCTATTCGGTGCTAGACACTACTCCCAAAAACATGCATATACTCTCCATTGTTTTTCAATGAAGCTTACCATCATCAATTGACGAAGCTCAAAAATCAATACATCTCAAATCTTAAATCATGCATATGAGAAGCTTTATGTCAAACCCTACCACAACCTGAAAGATAATAGAGAGTCTTCGCTCTAAAACCATGTGGTAAGCTTAATTTAGAAAAATCATGAATCATACTTGAACATGTGGGCATTTCCCAATCACCTTAACATGCTTGAAAATACTCAATTCACATTTAAAACATGATTATAAACATGGGTAGCTTGAAAATATGTTTTTCATCATAATATCTCGTTATAATATATATTCATCACAAATCTCATCTTTCATGAACTTTTTATAATAGGGCATTTTGATTTAATAACTTAGAACATGATTTTTCATTGAAATTAACATAAAACTTGCCGATGAAGCATAATTCAATAGTAGAAACATATTTAAATCATACCCATGTAGAGAATTAGGAAACTCATGCACCGGGTTAAAACCCCATAGGTTAGACATAGGAAATTCATGATTTAGAGAGGGTTTGGGCATGGGTGTGAAAGGATTCACCCACTCATGACCCTACATACCTGGGGAAGATCAAATTTCACCACTCCTTGAAAGCGCAATGGAAAATTGAAGGAAAAGTTGAAGAAGAACAAGCTTGATCACCCCCCTAAATTCTTTAACTTTGCATGTATGGATATGGATAAACCTAAGATAGTTTTTACCTTCATAAAACACTGCATTTCAAGCCTTAAACGATGTTGTTTAGTACCCTAGGAATTAGGAATGACAAAAATGCCCTTAATGAAATTCCTGAAATTTTTGCACTGGTGGTGACAATGACCGTCCTAATGGGTCGTTCTTGGATACCACGAATCATGGTATCCATCCTTTGTCTCCACTGCCTGACTTCATATTCTCAGGTTTGATCCCATGACTCGACAGGATGAGTCATCCTTCAGAAAATAGTTCATTATATCGCTCGTTGTTTCTGCTTAGACAACCTGCACTAAGACTTCCCACGAGTCACACCACGACCCATTCTTCCTTCCAATGAGTCATGGTTTCCTTCTGTTACCTCGACTGGAGGTTTTGATACTCCTTTCCTTGGCTGATGACCACAACTCGTTGTTACCTGCAACGAGTCGTTCAACGACTCGTCACTTCATCCATTACCAAGGGTCAACCTTACCACTAGCACAAACAACGACTTGTTACACCTGGCAATGGGTCATTCTAGGACTCGTTACTCTCAAATGTTACCAGGCTAGACCCTCCCACGGATACTTCCCATGGGTCATTGGTTGGACCAACAATCCATTAGGTGATCTGTTCTATGGGATTTTTTTCTCCCAAATTCTGCCAATTTCCATTTTTAGATCTCGGGTCTAACCTTAGGCACTTTTGCAGTTTGACAATGTCGGTCCTATTGATATTAGGAGCTTCTTGGGTTTAGCTAGCTACTACAGGAGGTTCATACAGGGATTTTCATCCATTGTAGCACTATAGACTACGTTTACCAAGAAAAAGGTCAAATTTCAGTGGTTGGATGCTTGTGAGAAGAGTTTTTAGGAGTTAAAGTCTTGACTCACTTCCGCCCCAGTGTTGACCCTACCGGAGGGCATGGATGATTTTCTTGTGTATTGTGATGCCTCTACAGTTGGTCTTAGTTGTGTGCTGGTGCAGCATGACAAGGTCATTGCATATGCCTCTAGGTAGCTTAAGACTCATGAAAAGAATTATCCAATGCATGAACTAGAGTTGGCAGTTGTGGTTTTTGCTTTGAAGATTTAGAGGCACTACTTGTATGGGGTGCATTTGGATGTGTTCACTAACCACAAGAGCCTTCAGTATGTATTTACTCAAAAGGGCCTGAATTTACAGCAAAGGAGATGGCTAGAGCTTCTCAAGGACTATGACATGAGTGTCCTTTATCATTCGGGTATGGCCAATATAGTGGCGGAAGCTCTTAGTAGACTGCCCATGGAGAGTGTGTCTCATGTCGAGAATGGGAGAAAGGAGTTGGTGAAGGATGTCCATGGGCTTGCTCGTTTAGGGGTTCACCTTATAGATTCAACGGATGGTGGTGTTATTATTCAGATTGGGTTGGAATCTTCTTTGGTGAAGAAAATAAAAGCTAGGCAAGATAAGGATCCTATCCTAGTGAAGTTGAAGGAAGCTGTTTGGAATCAAAAGGTGGAGGTTTTCTCCCATGAGGGAGATGGTGTACTTCAATATCAGGGTCGATTGTGTGTTCTGGCTATGGATAGCTTGAGAGGCCAGATGTTGAGAGATGATCATGGATCTCGATACTCCATCCATCTAGATGCCACCAAGATGTACCGTGATCTACGAGAAGTCTATTGGTGGAATGGCATGAAGAAGAACATAGCAGAGTTTGTGGCTAAGTGTCCAAATTGCCAACAAGTGAAGGTTTGAGCATCATGGGAAGAGATCAATATGGAATTCATTACAGGCTTGCCTCGTACCCACCAATAGTATGACTCTATATGGGTGATTATGGACAGGTTGACAAAATCAGCCCATTTCTTATCGATCAAAACTACCGATTTAGTCGTGGATTATTCTAGGTTATAGATTCAAGAGTTAGTTTAGTTTCATGGAGTTCCTTAGTCCATCATCTCAAATAGGGGTACTCAGTTCACCTTTCAGTTTTTGAGATCGTTTCAAAAGGGATTGGTACTCAGGTCAAGCTTAGCATAGCTTTTCACCTACAACAAATTGCCAGGACGAGCAAACCATTTAGACTCTTGACGATATGTTGAGAGAATGCCTGATTGATTTCAAGGGTAGTTGGTATGATCACTTACCTCTCATCGAGTTTACCTACAATAACAAATACCACTCCAGCATTCAGATGACCTCGTTTGATCCTCTTTATGGGTGGATGTGTAGGTCACTATTGGATTGTTTGAGGTAGGTGAGGCTATATTGATAGGGCTGGATTCAGTTCATGAGGCTATGGAGAAGGTTCAGCTTATTAGAGGAAGGCTAAAAACAACTTAGAGTCGTCAAAAATCATATACGGATGTTAGAAGGAGAGAGCTTGAGTTTGAGGTTAATCATTGGGTATTTCTGAATGTGTCTCCCATGAAGGGGGTGATGGGGTTTGATAAGAAAGGGAATTAGTCCCCAATATGTCGATCCTTATAAGATTCTGAGGCGAGTTGGCACGGTGGCGTATGAGTTGGAGCTACTAGCAGAGTTAGCTTTTGTGCACCGATTTTTTCATGTATCTCTATTGAAGAAGTGCATCGGTGATACGATCTTAGTTGTTTCATAGAGAGCATCGGTATGAAGGGTAGTCACGAGGTTCCGACTGAGATCCTTGATTGTTAGGTTCCGAAGTTGAGGAAAAAGAAAGTTTCTTCAGTGAAGGTTTTGTGGAGAAATTAGTTTGTTGAAGGAGCTATAGGGGAAGTTGAAGCAGATATGATGGCTAGATATCCGTACTTTTCTATTCTGGCTCAGTTCCAGCATAAGGTACCAGTTTCCTCCTTAGTACTCTATTTATTTTCATATCAAGTTCATGTCTCTAAGTTTATTTTATGTCATGGCATGCATGTATGTTTCATGAATATAGTTCAGTCATGTATCTCAGTTCGGAGTTAGTCACTCTGTTAGTTTTCAGTCTATGGCTTTTAGTTCCAGGATTGCAACTCTTTTCCCTATCTTTTCAGCTTCATTAGCCCACATTCAAGGATGAATGTTTCCAAGGGGGAGATATTGTAACACCCCAAAAGTCTCTATGGCCAAACCCTAGACTTGTAGAAAATTTAGCAAGAAAATCTACATTTTTCTCTCCGAACGACTCATGGTTTGAGTCGTTGTTCCTTGGTATGGGTCATAGAAAGGTGTCATGGTAAGACAGAAGTTTCCCAATCATTGTTAATGATTTGTGGAATGAGTCGTAGGTTGATGTAATGAGTCATGGTTAGGAGTCGTGATAAGCTACTGGATGTCAGATATTCGACCTATGAGTCAAGGTACGACTACTTGTATGGTGTGATGGGTTATGGGCAAGGGTAGTGGCTTTGTTTGAGTAGCAGGCTTCAGGGAAGTAATGGGTCATGGTATGACTTGTTGTAGGAAACAATGAGTTGTTGTATGCAGTCGTGGAGTGACAATATGGGAGATGGGGACTCCTAACCACAAGTCATGGTACGACTCGTTGTGGAAAATAATGAGTCGTTGTGAGGCCTGTGGTTTGATAAACAGTGAGCCTAGAAAATTTAATGGGCTAGCAATGGAAGGAAATAATGAGTCGTTTTTTGTGGGTGTGACTTGTGGTACGACCTGTGGTGCATGACACTCAGTTTTTAATGACGTGTTCCCAGGGGTATTTTGTTAATCTCCTATACTTTTAACTCCCAAATGATGTTGTTTTGGGCTTCTTAATGAGTGTTTTAAACTCCCAAATGACATCATTTTAGGCTTCTTAATGAGTGTTTTAAGAGGGTTTAACCTAGCTTAAGTCATTATGCTCACATAACTTCATCCTCTTCCACGATCAAGCTAGGGTTCCTCACCAAATTCACTCTCAATCCTCTTGGGATTTTAAGACCATTTTAGAGATCAATTTTCCAAGGTATGTAGGGCTAGGAATGGGGTATTTCTTCAACCCTCATGCCCAAATTTCTTCTCTCAATCGTGAATTCAAGTCTACAATTAAGAGTATTGAAATTCTAGGGTTTAAATCCAATTCCATACAAATAACCATGCTATGTCTATGGGTCAAATTCCCTCATGTTTCAATTAATGATTTAAGACTAAGGGGGTAGATTTTACTTTCAATTTAATTACTATTTCATTATTTCAAGTTTTATGAAAATTATTCGGGCATAATGCATGATTGATGAAATTAAACTTATGAGTCTATGATTTCAAGTATGCTGAAAAAAATTATGTTTTATGATTATAATGTATGATTTCCAAAAGAACTTGTCATGAATTTATGGAATTTACAGTGTGATTTTTTCCTTAATATGCATGGCTTTTATGAATATAAAGTTCATGATCATGGCCGACTCACAGGCCTATTTTATGGCTAGTTCACGTATTTCAAGTATGTTAAGAATCTTATGATTCAACTAGTCGATGCACTTCAAGTATGTTTCATGATGTTGATATGAGCACTATATATGTTTGGGAGTAGTATCTCCCATGGCCGAATGGGCCACCCATGAGTGATATCATGCCTTTTTCATAGTTCTACCCTTGGCAAGGTACGAACACCCTCCCAACTAGGGATTTACAAGTCGGGCTCTATGTATACCCACGTGGGATACGTTGGTTAATGATTTCAATTACTCATGCTCATGACTCATGATATTACATTTTATAGAATTTTTGACCCAATGATTAGTATTATGAGCTTTCATATACGATTTCAAGAATGACAGGTTATACGATATCTATTTCTAAATCTTGGGTCATTATGTTTAGATTATGATGAATAACTTATGATTATGTACACTTCAAATTTATGACTTTCAACATTCTATCCTTACTCTCATGGACTTTCTTGATTTACATTCATGATTTTAGACTATCTTTTTACTAGCATGTTTTATTGACCTTACGTACTCAGTACATTCAAAGTAGTGACTGTATACTTTATGTTATATCATCTCATGATATAGGTTCGGGTGAACCATCTCAGTCTCACCAATAACTCGCTCCCGTTCAGTTCAACCCTATTCCCATTTGTGTGAGCCTTATTCTCTAGGGATGCTATCACTTTTATATTTTATCACATCTTTTATTTTTAGATATAGTGAACTAGTTGGGACTGTTGTTCCATCAGCTCGGCATAGTAGTAGAGGCTTTTCAGACTATCATGTATAGATAGTTCGGAGTTATTGAGTTGTGTTTACACTTTTGTCCTTATGATATGCAGACTTCCGCTTATGTCATGTTCATGCATTATTTCTACTTAGTGAGACTCTAATCATGCTATATATGTACCATGATTTAGCTTGGAGTCATTCATGGTTCTATGTCCCGTGTCTCGGTCTAGGTCTCAGCTCAAATCATGATACTTGATTACAACAATAGGAATTCCTCTTGTTTAGTTCTACCTTTGAATTCATATTTCTTTCCTTTTTCTCCTAATATTACTTTCCAAATGTTGAGCAATGATGTATTCTAGTTTGAGTTAGTTTATAACTTTTGGAGTATCTTTTTCAATTCCCTATGGATTTTATCCTGACTCATAGTAGGGTAAATTAGCATACGACCATGTACACTTTCTCACTTTGAGGGGTGGATTTGGACATTATCAATTTTGACTCTGTTGATGGGAATTGAGTTGTGATAGCCAAGAGTTGTTTACTGATTCAAACTTTTTTGTGTCTAGTTTTGTTCTTATTTTCTTTAGATTTTACATGTATAATGGCATTGTGGAATGAGAGGAGGTTTGGTGGTATCAATGCATATCTTGATGACCCATGTCCCTATTGTGAAGGACCCCATCTTTGGAAAGATTGCAATTATGCCCCTAAAAGAGAGATGAGTGCACCTTCTTTCTACTATGATGTGTATAGTTGAACTTTATGTGGTGGTCATGGTAGACAATGGGGTGATTTTCCGAATTAGTTCACTTCTCGATATAGTTTCCATGATAGAAATGCTAGTTGTGCTCATGAGCTTTATTGGAATGAAGGCATGGCATGTGAGGGAAGAAGCAATACATGTGACCGCATGGAATCCATGCTCCAAGTTTTTTTGGAGCAGGAGTCTAATTTGAAGAAGGATATCGACTGCTCAATGCCCATGGAATTATCCCCTCTTGAAGAAAGCTATAGTGCTCTTAAAGAAGAAGCTGATGAGATATTGAGAAGCATAACAAGGAGGAGGGAACAATGGGACCTAGCCCAACTTGACTCATCGAAGGAAACTCAACATGATGATGAGAAAGGATCAAGGTGGACTTTGAAGAGGTCCCGGTGATTTGCAACCTAACCAACCCAATTACAATGCGAGATTCCATAAGTGAAGAAAAGAAACTGGAGCTCCAAAGAGAATTCGATCAAGAATTTATGAGGACTCTAGTGCACTTGAGAGGGAGGATGTCAAGTAGAAAGCATGTTTGAGAATGGAGCGATTTGAACCGCACTCCAATCATTTCTCAACATTGAACTTAGTTGACGATATGGAAATTGAGTCGACCAAGTTTATGGAGGAATTTGAAAAGGAATATCATAGAAGCTTTATCTTAAAGTAAGTCAAGGCAACAAGACGAAAGCACATTCCTTCTTTAAGGTCCAAAAAATGCAAAATGCGACATCTATTCCTTGGCGCCTTTACTTTTACACCACCACCCCTCAAACGAAGTAGAAAAATGGAACATAAATTAGGGGTGTAATTCAAAATCTTAAAGTTGAGAGAAAAGTGGTGAAGATTGAATTTGTCGAACCATGACATTAAATAAGGTGCTTCTTGGGAGGCAACCCAAGTATTTTTAAATTTCTTTTTTACTTTACATCATTGTTGTCATTAGTTGTGTAGAGGTGAAACAAGTGTGGAATGTGAGAAAAAGTGGAAGGAGCAAAAGTAACCTTCTTTGGACCTGCGAAACACATATCCTAATGTGCAAAATACAGGTCCAGCGCATGTGCCAACCAGAATAGCTGGAAGAAAAAAATTGCTCAATATTGATAAATCTGCACTAGACCTGTGAGATGCAGGTCCAAAGGTGCGAAACACAAGTCTAGCGTAGGTCACTTCCAGAATTCCTGGTGGGAGAAGATTTAGAAGAAGTGACTCTACACCCCACCTACAAAATGCAGGTTAGGCTATGCGATCCGTAGTGCCAGTGCAAATCCTCAGGTGGACACTCATGTGTAGCTCGCAAATGCTTCCACTGATCCAGGGAGTTCTTTCACCCATTCTTCCCTTATTTTCTTCAACCTTGTGCATCAAGGACAATGCATTAATTTTATTGGGGGTGAAGTCTGAGTAACCCATTCATTAGTGATGCATGATTTGGCCTTATGATAGATTGGGTGATGTCATTCTTAAGGGAAAATTGTCATTGCTTGCTATTTATCTCGTCATTGCTTGCTATTTAGCATCGCATTTTTAGATAGTAGATAGTAATAAACTTCGAGGGTTTTCTCCCAAGGAGAAAATTTTTCTTATTTTATTTTTGTGTCAAATTGGGTGGTACTTCCCTGTGATAGATTGAGGGATGACTTTCTTAAGAAAAAATGTCAAGTTTAGTGTCTTCATCACTCTTTGTTGCACTTGTTTTAAGAGGTACCACCAAAATTTTTTATTGGTATTGCAAAAGGACACTTGTATTTGAAAATGAGCAATCTATTGTCATTAGTTGCACATTCTTGATTTGGCTTTTGATTTGCAAAATTAGCTTGTCTAAAGTCATACCGTTGATTTGATTTTGAAAAGTAATGAACTCCTTTGATTGTGATACCTTGTGACATGAGGTCTTTAACTTGTTTCTCATGTGTGCATCTTGTTTAGAACTTGCCCTAAGTGTGACTCAAGGCTAAATTTTAGATGTAGCTGCACTTAGAAGATGATCTTAGGCTTTCTTTGGATAGTCACTTCACCAAAATGACCTCCTTGAACATCAATCTTTGCTAAGCCAATGTTGAGCCTTTAACCTTTTTTTCTTGGAAATCGCATTACAAGCCTATTAACCTTTTTAATCCCCTTATTTGACACCCAACCCTCCCTAATTTCTAAGTGATGAAATAAAGAAAGTGGGGCTTGAAGCCTAAGACTTAGGGAGAGATAAGAAAATGAATTGAAATGAGGCAAGAGCCTAAGTTTGGGGGTTTGCAAAAAGGAAAAATATGTGAGCTTGAAGGTGAGGTAGCACCAAATTACTTCTGAAAAGAATGAAATAGATGGTTGAAAAACCTCTAATCAATAGAAGGAAAAGAAAAAGTTGAAAGGTTCTATCTTCTACTTAAATGAGGATGATTGTAGAATACAAGGTGTTACAAGGATGGTTCTTGAGGAAAAATAAGAATGATGAATAAGGAGAGATAAGGTGGAGTGATCTCACTAAAGTAGCGGGATGTTTAATTGTGTTCACAAAAGGAATTAGGGAGGTTCTAGTCACTAGAGCCGAAATATATCCTACCTTTACCCCTAGACATCATTATGACCCACAAGCCCTTAGTAATTTCGAGTGTAGTAACTTTACATTAGTGACGAGTTACACAAGGGGAAAGCTTATGTATCAAATTATATGCACTTGAATGACTTTGAGAAAGTAAGAGTTTTTGATTCTATAATCCCTATGTGTGAAATGCATGAAAATGAAAGGGATTCTCTCTTTGCGCGAGTGGCATCACTTCCTTGGGGACATGCCAAAATATGTTTTCATTTGAGAGGTGTGATTGAGAAAAGTTATACAGTGAACTTCGACGCAAGCCTTGAATATGAATTTTCAATAACTTGAGATGCTAATTGAGCTTGATTTGATTGATTATGACCCTTATTTTGAATGAAAGGAATGCGTGTGAGATATGCCAACTGTTTGTGGTTACCTAGAGAAGATTGTGCAACATATTTTGAGTCTTTTCTTTTTCTTGAGCCGGTGTGTTTAATTTGGGTAGTCTCGAGTCTTAGTGGTCTTGTGTTCCGCTTTCATGATGCTCTAAGCTTAAGCCAATTCTTCTTGTGAAGAAATTCCTTGCGTGAGGACAAGTAATAGTTCAAGTTTGCGTGTTTGTTGAGTGGGTAATGTACCAGCTCATTAGGATTTTAAGCATGAGTTATTGCTTGGGTTTCAAACAATTTAGAAAAGTTTTATGCCCCTTTACTTCTCTATGCAGGAATATGAAGGAAACAAGGATAATGGAAGATTTAAACATAAAGCAAGTTGCTTACGACATGCTTTTCACTTGCTAAACGTGGATCTGAATATGCTAAATGCAGGTGTAAAGCAGATGGGACGGCCTTGTACCTATTTACACTTGCTAATCGCAGATCTATAACTGCTAAACGTAGGTCTTGCACAATTGGCACCTTTGCACCTGCTCGAGCGGATTGGCACCTGCTAAACATATGATGATGTACAAGTGACCCATTTCGCTGATTGAAGAGCAAAAACGTCTAGAAAGGTTCGTAAAACACCTAGTAGCTTCTATGTTTTAATCGTAAAAATTGATGGTTGCAAACATTAGTTTTGTTGACTTTTCTTGTTTTTGCTTGAGAAAGAAGGGTGAGAATTAGGTGAGAAAACAATAAGGGGATCTGGAGTATTGATGTGTAGGGATAAGTTAGAGATAGTCGAAACCCACATTCCCACTCCACTAAAGGATTAAGGCTAGAGATAGATTGATTCTTCCTCAAGCTCTTGTGGTTCATAATTTGAATTTGGCCTTGGGTTTGAGAAAACTCAAGGCATAAGCATTGTTGTAATTGAGAAACTAAAAAATGTATTTTATTCACTGCTATCTATGCTAAAGTTGGATCCAAGGTAATGAAGTTAATCTCATTCTAGATGTTAGCTCACCAATATCACACTCCTAGTCATTTCACTATTGATTGCAATAATCAGAATTCCCCTCGTTTATTTCTAACTTTGAATTCAATATTGCTTTCCCTTTTTTCCCAATTTTATTTTCCAAATGTTGAATAATGATGCATTCTAATTTGAGTTAGTTTATAACATTTGGAGTATCTTTCTCAATTCCCTATGGATTCGACCCCAACTCATAGTTGGGTAAATTATATTGCATACGACCATGTACACTCTCTTACTTTGAGGAGCGAATTTGGATGTTAGCAATCCATTACCACGTTATTTCTTCAACATCGAAACATGAAATATCGGATGAACACTTGATAAGTCTGGTGGAATAGCCAATTCATAAGCCATCCCACCAATACGTCTAAGTATCTCAAATGGACTAATGAACCTAGGGTTGAGCATGCCTTTCTTTCCAAATCTCATAATACCCTTCATATGTGATAGTTTCAGCAGAACCTTCTCCCCAACAGAGAACTCTAGATCACGAACTTTCTGATCCGCATAACTCTTTTGTCTACTCTAGGCTATGAGAAGTCTATCTTGAATTAGCTTGACCTTGTCTAAGGAATCCCTCAACAAGTATATACCACAGGTCCTAACCTTGAATGCATTGAACCATCCCACATGAAAATGATATCTCCTACCATACAAGGCCTCAAACGGGGCCATCTGAATGTTGGAATGGTAACTATTGTTATAGGAAAACTCCGCTAATGGCAAGAATTGGTCCCAATGACCACCAAAATCAATCACACACACCTGTAGCATATCCTCCAACACTTGAATGGTCCACTCAGATTGGCCATCTGTCTGTGGATGAAAAGTTATACTAAGCTCAACCCGAGTACCCAATTCCTTCTGCATAAACTTCTAGAAGTGGGATGTGAACTAGGTACCCTAGTCTGAAGCTATACAAATGGGCACACCATGCAAATGTACTATCTCCTGGATGTAAATCTTAGCCAATCTCTTCGAATTATGGGTAGTCTGAACTGACACAAAATGAGCTAATTTGGTCAATCTATCTGTGACGCCTCAAATAGAATCCAATTTTCTCAAAGTGTGTGGCAAACCTACCATAAAATCCATGGAAATCTGCTCCCACTTCCACTCAGGCATGAACATCCTCTAAGTCATACCACCTAGTCTTTGGTGCGCATACTTCACTTTTTGGCAGTTCAAACATTGAGAGACATACTCTATAATGTCCCTCTTCATTCTACACCACCAGTAATGCTGCTTCAGATCCTGATACACTTTTGCTGCTCCTGGATGAATAGAGTATCTTGAGCTATAAGCTTCTTCCATATTCAACTTGGTCAAATCACCAAATCTAGGAAAACAAATATGACCCTTGATCCTCAAAACACCTTTCGGATCTAGAATTGATTCCTTGGCCTCACTTCTTAACATTCTATCTTGAATCACCTTCAACTTCTCATATTCGAACTATTTAGCCTTAATCTGATCCAACAAAAGAGACCATACCTCAACACGAGCAAGAACCCTACCAGGCTCCAAAATGTCAAGTCTCAAAAGGCTATTAGCTAAGGACTGGACATCCATGGACAAGGATGCTCCTTTACTCACAACATAGCTAAACTGCCCATACTAACTAACTTTCAACTTAATGTATCTACTACCATGTTCGCCTTGCCCGGGTGATATAAGATAGTAATTTCATAATCCTTAAGCAGCTCCAACTATTTTCTTTACCTCAAATATAGATATCTCTAACTGAAAATATATCGAAGACTACGGTGATCCATGAACACCTCACGATGCACTCCATATAGGTAATTCCTCCAAATTTTCAAAGCAAAACCACTACTACCAACTCTAGGTCATGAGTAGAGTAGTTCTGCTCATGAAGGTAATACCCTGAAAGTCCCTAAGATTAGACCTGAGGGTTGAAACAAAAGAATCAGGAAAACTGGCACCAGGTCACAAGATGAGCTGTCCAATGACCCATTAAGAGATCCAACGGGTCCATTATATGTATGCCTAATTTGATGGTTTGGTGATCCTCGGGGTGACAACGGATGGGCTGATGAATCATTGTGACCCCATGAGTTGTTAGGACGCACGCTAAGTGCCTAATGATGAAGAAGGTGTCATGTTGGTAATGTTGATGACAGATCGTGGGAACGAGTTGTGGTATCAATGACGACTAATTTGGTTGGCTGCTAGGTTGAAAGGATCCAAGAATAAGGAGTAGTTTCCAGTGGCAAATTGTCAAGGGATGACTCGTTACCTCCCCTAACGAATCATCCAATCCCTCATTGGGACTGACAGTGATCTTTTTCCAAATGAATCATTAAGGGTATTTTCATAAATCATATGCTCCTAAGACCTACTGTACGTTGTTTTAAGCCCTGAAAGGAGTGTTTAAGAGAGTTTAACCTATTCTAATTCATTCAAATTCCATGCATGCAAAGTTAGAAATTCCATTTGAAGATCAAGCTTGAATCCCTCAATACTTCCCTAATTCTCTTGGGTTTTCAAAGTCAAGTTGAGATTCAGTTTACCCAAGTATGTAGGGATATGAATGAGAGTTTCCTTTCACTCTCATACCCAAATTTCTCCTCAAGTTTATGAATTCAAGTTCTAATTCAAGTTTATGATCTTATAGGATTTTAATCAAATTTTATGAAATTCTCTATGATGTGTCTATGGGTCAATTCCCCTCATATTCCAAAGCATGTTTTCAGATGTATGAGCAGATTTTTATACCTATTTTGATAATATATTCATGATATCCGGTTTTAGAAAATTATGCCAATTTATGTATGTTTCATGAAAAGTCAAGTTTATGATTTATGATTTCAAGTATGATGAGATATCTAGCATGAATGAATGTTTACAAATTACCCACATATGAATTTATGATTTTGACTTATGAAGTCTATTTAAAGTATGCATGATTTTAAGAGCCCACACAAGTTAAGCATGTTTCATGATTTAGCTCAATTCTATAAAATCAGCTTACCATATGGTTTTTGAGTCTATACTCTCACTTTCAGCTTATGGTATGTTTGGAGCCAGGACTCCCAAATGTTCAGATTTCAGACTATGCATGTAATTATGATTTCAGCATTGTTGAAAAATGATGGGAGAACCTTGCATGTTTTTGGGAGTAGTGTCTAACACTTAGTAGGCCTAGAGTTCAGGTAAACCCCGAGTCTCGACACTATGAGCCAACGTAGGTGTGTGTGTGTGTGTGTGTGTGTGTGTGTGTGTGTATATATATATATATAGAGAGAGAGAGAGAGGTAACTCCATTGAGAGTTTTCTCTGCCCAAAAGGAGCCTTCAACTTGATATCGATATTATGGTAACATCCTTAACCCTGTCAAGGTTTTGCATGGCTCTGCCCACCTAAGTGTAATAGTTGGGGCATCACGTAAATTCTATCATGATGGTGTCAATTATGACGAGTCTCCCATTGTTCCTAGTGATTTTAGTTATTCATGTTCATGACTTATGATATTATGTTTTACAGCAAGTTTGACTGTCACGACACGAGTTTATACCCTAGTCGTAACAGGGGACAAGGAACCCCGAAAGGCTCCAAGTCTAACCATGGAATAATAATAGCATATCACTTACCAATAGAAACAAATGTAACCATAAATGAGCGGAATCTAACTGCAAGAGTGAAATACAGAACCACAAGAACAATCGAAACAACACTTTGATACAACGTTAAATCTATCTAGACAAGTCTAAAAGTCTTCTATTAAACTGATGAGTTGCTGGGACAAGCCCCCAGCTAACTCCTAAAATCTGAAAATTGAAACATAACGAAAATGTAAACATAAATCACGTCCTCGGGAGATGAGGACTCACCACTAGCAGCTGAGAGGGAATGAAGCTTATCTAAACCACAAGGCTGAGTCTGGAAACATGAACCTATATCATTAAATGATATATCACAAAAGGCGTGTGGTCAGTACTTGGAATGTACTGAGCATGAGGGATAACATAAATAACTAAATATACAAATATACGATAAGGAAATAACTAAGTACATCGACATAACTGATTTAACATGCAACAATCATCGTATGAGTCTATATATATATATATATATATGTATGTATATTAAACTTTCTTCTGGATCTTATGTTCTTAAAGATTATTGAACTCATGCATAAGGGTCAAGTTCTGAACATTTTAATAAGAGTTGAACCTGAATCTAGGATCACACATTGTACTGGATCACTGCTGGTAACTGAGTGTGATTCTCATTATATTAAATCCATTATAATCTGAAATCTGAATCATATGGAAATGAATCATACTGATAACATAACTATTGGAGTCATTCTCTACTATGGAGAGTCCCAGCTAAACTAAGGGGGGTCATTCTTTACTAGGAATAAACCCAACTGAGCTAGGGAGATCATTCTCTGCTATAGAGGATTCCTACTAAACTAGGGAGTTACTCTCTGCTATAGAGGATCCCGACTAAACTAGGGAGTCTCTCTCTGCTATGGAGGATCCTGACTAAACTAGGGAGTCACTCTCTGCTATGGAGGATCCCAATTGACCAAGGGAAAACATTCTAGGCTATGGAGAGTCCTTGGCTGACTAGAACATGAGGAGTACTGACCTGCCATTGTACATCTGGTCTATGCTAATATAGCTAGTCAGAAACATGAACATACACTGCTTTTATCATACAACATTTATTCAACATGTATCAAGAGTCATTCATGATCCATAGGCCCAACTCGTACATTAACATGCAAACATTGATTCATATATTTTATATTTTATGGGAAGTCATATACTTAACTTATAACTTATACATTTACAACGAGATCATGGAAGAATCTTGCATTTTTATTTCATAAGACCCATATCTAGATTTACTCCAACTCATGAGAAAGATGCATTAATTAAACCATTATCATAGATTTACCTCGTAGCTAATCAGTTCAATCGCAAGCCCAAGGAGAATACATATTTTACATTCAATTAATCAATCCCATGCGCTCTAATCTCATCTCGACATATTTAGCAAATAGCACACTCTAACTAATAGGGAATTCTTACAATCTTCACATATTTCATACATGGATGCGACTCATGGATTCAATTGATTGAATAATAATAAAACCCCAATCACCATTCAATCCCTTTCACGAAGAACATCCTAACATCATACATTTTCAGCATCTAGCACATAATTAAGACATTCAAATATTTTATAACCAAAATTAGATCATAATTCTAGTGGGTTTTAGAATTCAAGAAAAACATTGAAGAAATCACCCATCAATTTAGACCCTAGGTCATGCTTTTATAGAATAATTGAAATTTGAATTTTGATAAAACATTTTGGGGCACAAGAACGGAAGAATATCCTTGTCGAAAAACCCGCATACCTGCTTCGAAGAATCTCCCACTTGAACTTGACCTTGTAGTCTTTGAGTAATCCCTTGAAGAATCCTTGAACCTTGAGAGAGAGGAGGAAGAAGGTTTGAGAGGGTATCTCGAGAGAATGAGAGATTAGACTAGAAGAAACCCTTGAAAACGTCCCAAATAATACTCAAAACGACATAGTTTAGAAGTTATGAACATAGGAGTTTACGAAAACACCCCTAAAATTTCTCAGGAAAAAGGACCCTGCCAGTCCTCATGAGGGATATCACGATTCGTGAGGTACTGCACGAATCGTGAGTCCAATCTGTGAAGTCTACTGGGATTTCCACAAAATTTCGCTACTTCATGAGTCGCTTAACAATTCGTAAGGTGACATAACGGGTCACTTAACCAGTCATGAAGTTCCCTCTGAAACTAAAGTTTTCCAGAAATTTTGGCCACTTAACAGGTCACTTAATGAGTTGTTAGGTGACTCGTAAGTCACCTAACGTATCGTTTTGTTATGCTGATGCAGTTTCACCAAATTGCACATACCTTTTTACTCCAAACTCTGATTGACACAAGGTTAGATGTGTTGGAAAGAAGAATCAAAGGGATTCAATTTGATATATTGAATCACCCAAAAACACTTCAGAAATTAGGATATATAGTCATTAGAAGTTGACCTTGCTAGAACATATACTAAAACTCAATCGGTGAGAAGGCTCTTAACTCAACTTTGTGCTAGAAGTTCCTTATGAACTTAATTTGCATCCATTTCTCTTCTAACACTTGGGGATTGATATTAAAACCTAGCATCCATAGAATTCATTTGGTCTTGGACCTATCCATACATATAGAAGGGTTCCAAACTTAGGCCAAAAGTTCAGGGCGTTGAAATATCTCAACTCACTAGTTTTGGGTCTAGTCTTAGAGACTTTTGGGGTGTTACACTGACCCAATGATAAATTTATGAGCTTTTCTTATTGTCTCAACTATGGAAAGTCATAAAATTTCTACTTTAGCTTTAGGTCATTCTATTTAGCTATCATCTTCAACTTATGACTATAAATGTTTCAGATTCAGATTTTAGCATGTAGTCCTTACTCTTATAATTTTATGATTTATGTTTATATGCATGATTTCAGTTAACATTTACTCAGCATGTTTTATTTTCCTTGCATACTTAGTACATTCCAAGTATTGACTCCATACTTTATGCTGTATCATTTCATGATACATGTCTGGATGATCAGAGTCAGTTTCGTCGTTAGTCCAGCTCCCCGTAGTTTTCCCATCAGCTCATCAGATAGTTTAGAGGCTTATCAGACATTATGTAAATTTTCATCTTTGTTGAGTGTTGACTCTATTTTTGTTCGTTGTTATACGTAATGTTATTCAGACTTCTTCTTATTCGTGTTTCAGTTATCAAATTCCGCTTGATGTATGTTCTTCAGCCATCATGTTCATTCCATGGTGATGAGTTGGTAATTTACCAACTCATTAAGATCTTAAGCATGAGCTTTAGCTTCGTTTTCAAGTTATTTAGATGAATTTTATACCCTTTTGCCTTTTTATGTCCAGATATCTAATTTGAAGAAAAAGAGCAAGAAGTGGAATAAAAATAAGCAAATAAGGTGAAAACCAGTGCTTCACCAGAGAACACCGACAGAACACCGGCCAAACACAGATGATCACTGCCTTGTGGAACTAAAGCAATCGACGGTCGCGGACATCAACCGGCAACTCACTAGTTCACTTGCCTACTGGCACTTGAATTTACTGGATTAAAGATAAATAAATTAGTGTAGCATGGTTGGAAGCTACCGAATTTCCAAAGGTCTCGCTGAAGGATATTGGAAGTCACTGAAGGAGCAGTAGAGGACAGACAACGGTTCACGCAATGCAACCCGGGAACCTCCAGTACTTTTGCAAGTGCCAGAATGCCTGAGCAGGGGAAATTGCGTCCAACATTGAAAAAGAGGGGATTGTTTTCCCTATCTTTAGATATATATTATAAAAGGAAGTACTCTGTATATATCAGATCTTAACTTTAGCTTTTTAAACATTTCTTTTGCTGAGAAAGAAAGTAGAATTCTATTGGTGAAAACTGTTGAATAGTGCTTTTCTTTTCTTCATCTTCTTCCTTAGCAAGGTACCACCACTATTGAAGATATATTTTTGTTTGGATTTGATTTTTCTACTCTCATTAAATCAATGAGTTTGTTATTGAATATACTCTTTAGTTTCTCAACTATGAGTAGTTAAATCATCAACTAGAGGTGTGTGGTGATGAATGTTTAATTAGATTGGGTATTGCTAGATTCATCTCAATATTTCTTAATTAATATAAAGCTTTCAAGTTCTCTCCAATTTATTATTGATAATCCATATTTTCAAATGTGGGTCTACTTTTATTACTTGATTTCTACTTGAAAGAGAAGAATTTAGTATTGGGAGAGAATTTCATAGGAGAAATGGATGTGATGTTGCGGAGTTGGTCTAGACATAGCCAAACCCATATTCACACTCCTAATTAATAGATAATATCTAGAGATAGTGCAGTTATTAATCCAAAATTGATTGGGCTGAGTTAATTATGTCTGGTGGTTCGAAAGAACTCTAGAAAGAGGCATTCACGAGGTTGAAAAACATAGAGTGTCCACCTGTCCAAAGTTATTTACACAACTTGAAATGATGAGATGATGTAGCATAGCCTTGTTTAATCAGCACATCATATACACCATACCTCTAGTCCTCATTATTGTCTACAACTTTGGTTATTTTTCTATTCTAATTAGCTAAGTTAGAATCTCTAACATATTGTTAGCATCAGGTCTCCCCCAAAATATTTACTGTTTTGTTTTCTTTTGAGTGGTGCGAACTAATTTTAATTTTCCAAACAACACTTGCTCAGATCACTTGTTAGTCTCTATGGGATTCGACCCCGACATCCATCAGGATATTTTTTTAGTAAAACAACCGTTTACTCTCTTTCATAACAAAAAGTATATTTTGGACGTTATCAAAAATGACACCATTGTCGGGGAGATTGTGTTGATAAAATCTGAAGGAATGAAATAAATCAGTTTTTGGATGTCAGTGTGCTAGTGATTAAAATTGGGTCCTTGTTTTGAATTGTTAAATACTATTTTATGACCCAAGTCTTTTGTTCGCCTGTGTAAATAGTAGAATAGTAATCAAACTACAAGGGTTTTCTTCATAGCATGGTTCTTTTCCAAGGAGCATTTGTCTCTTTCTTTTCTCTTTGTTGTCAAACTGATTTGGCACTCTCCGATGATAGATTATGAGGCAGCTCTCTTAAGGGAAACTGCCATGTCGTTTTTGAGTCTTTTGTGGAGCTGCTTTGAGAGGTACCACAAAAAATTTGTTGAAATACAATTTTGAAATGTGGCATGAAAATGAGAAAGGAAGAATGGGCATTTGAAATGAGAATATATCACTCTTTGTCATACATTATAGATTCCTCGTTTATGAATTTGCATATTCTAATGTCTTGAATTAGGATCTTGTGTGGATAATGACTTTTCTGGATTATTTAGGTGTGATACTTTGTGTGGTAAGGATTTTTGTAAATCTCATGCATAGCTTCTTGCCTAGAACTTGCCCTATGTGTGACTCAAGGCGATATCCTAGATGTAGATGCACTTAGAACATGATCTTAGGCTCTTTTTTGTTAAGTCACTTCACCCAAAATGACCACCTTGAACATTAAACGTTAATAGCCAACATTTGAGCCTTGTACTCTTTCTTTGAAAGCACATTACAAGCCTAAATACCATGTTTAATCCTTCTCTTTGGCACCCATCCTCCCTGGTTGCTAGTGATGAAACAATGAAAAAATGGGGCTTAAAGCCTAAGGAATGGGGAGAAAGAACAGAATGAATGTGAAATGAGGCAAAAATATAAGTTTTGGGGGTCAGCAAGAGTAGGGGGAAAATGAGAAGCCTAAAATTGAGGTAGCACCAAAGTTGTGATGAGATGAGTGAATCAATGGGGTTGAAAAACCTCAAATCATCAAAAGAGGAAGAATAGTTAATAGGTGCTATCTCTTGCATAGTTAAGGCTAAAATGTGAAGTTCATAGATGTCATAAGGGGGGCTCGTGTTACAAAAAATATGAAGATGATGAACAAGGAGAAAAAAGGTGGAGTGATCTAAACAAGATGTTGGGAGACTACAAGCATTTGTAAAGGCATTAGGGAGGCATTAGTCACTAAAGAAAAATATGTATCCTACCCTTATCCCTAGACTTCATTATGACCCACAAGTCCTAAGTGATTTTGAGTGAAGTTGCTCTACATTAGTGGCTAATTACACGAAAGGCAAGCATACGGGTCGAGTTGTGTGCATGGAGATTTTTATTGAGAGAGTGGGCGTGACCATCTATTTCTACAATCCCTTGTGTGTATGCATTGATTTCATGATAAAGAATAGGGATTCTCTCTTCTGTGATTGGTATCAATCCTTTTGAGGACACAATTGAATTAAGGTAAATGTATGCATAAGTCATGAGAAGTGAAAGCTCTAAGGAATGCTTTGAATTTGTAATGATTATGAATTAAGATGCTATGTGTACTTTGTGGATAAGATATGCCCTCATTTTTCAAAATGAAAGCTCTTGTAAATCATGTTTTTGAATGATGGTGGCCTCTTGAAACTCTTCCATTTTATTTGGGGGGAGGGGGGGGGGGGGGAATTATCTTCACTTCTTCGGTGAGTTGGTGAGCATTTTTGGGTTATTATGAATTAAGCGGTCATCGATGTATCAACTCATGTGGAGTGACATGTTTCTCAATTGGTAAGAACTGCATTACTAGAGGACAAGCAATGGTTCAAGTTTGGGGGTTTGATGAGTTGGTAATTTACCAACTCATTAGGCTCTTAAGCATGAGCTTTAGCTTAGTTTTCAAGTTATTTAGATGAATTTAATGCCCTTTTTTCCTTTTTATGTGCAGATATCTAATTTGAAGAAAAAGAGCAAGAAATGGAGTAAAAAGAAGGAAATCAGGTGAAAACCGGTGCTTCACTGGAGAACACCGGCAAAACACCGGCCAAACGTAGATGATGACTGCCTTGAGGAAATAAAGCAACCGGCGGTCGCATAAATCAACTGGAAACTCGCCTTTAACATGCCTGCTGGCACCTGAACTTATTGGATCAAAGAGGAAACAATCGGCGTAGCGCGATTGGAGGACAGCGCATCGCCGAAGGTCCCTCCGAAGGATACTGAAAATCACTGAAGGAGCAGTAAAGGACAGATGGCGGTTCACGAAATGTAATCGGCAAACCGCCAATACTTTTGCAAGTGCCTAAACGCCCAAGCAAGGGCAATTGCGTCCACATTGAAAAAGAGGGGATTGATTTTCCTTCTTTAGATATATTCTATAAGGAAGTACTCTGTACTCATAAACTTGGAAATTATAAGATCATGCATAATTGGGTAAAATCATCATAAACATGAAATCATCAATTAATAAGGAGTTTGAGGGCCAAATATGCCATAATAACTATATATAATCAATTGAAACATAAGGGAATTAAACCCATAGAAAGATCATAGAAAATTTCATTGAATTGGGTCTAGTGCTAGGATTTTCATAAACTTAATTGGAGACTCGAATTCATGAGATAGAGAATAAATTGGGCATGATGGTGGAAGAAATCCCCCATTTATAACCCTACATATCTGGGTAAATGATTCACTAACTTGTCTTGAAGATCCAAGAGGAATTGAGAAGTTGGAGGTGATGAACTCTAGCTTCTTCTTGAGAGGAAAATCAAACCTACAGATGTTTGAAGAGAATGAGGATTTAGGTTAAGTTAAACCCTTTAAGCTGATAGTTAGGAAGCCTAAACGACATTATTTAGGAGGTAAAAGCATAGGAGTCTACCAAAATACCCCCAAGTTGCTGAAATAAAGCCTAAAACTAGAAAAACCAACGACCAAAGGTGTAACAACCAAAACGTCCCTAAAATCAAACTCGAGGGCTGAAATAAAGAAAGTAGGAAAATCTACCCCAGGTCACAAAATGAGTCATTGAGTGACTTATCAAGTGATCTGAAAAGTCCTCAAGTGACCCGTTGGTTGTACAGTGTTGGAAATAAATGTTGATTTCCAGAATACTTTACGGATTTGAGGAACGAGTCATTAAGTCCCCTAATGACCTGTTGAGTGACTTGTTAAGTGAAAAAGTAGGTGGAATGCTGGGACTTAGCGAGTCTTAACAATTGGTGAAGTGATCCCTTAATTGTCATGACTAATCGTTAAGTGGAGCCATCAAGAAACGATCAAAAAGTTGAAAATTTTCCAGTGGCAACGGATGGCATAATTGAGGGACCTAAAGAGTCGTTAGGCTAGTTGGGTCTGGTAGTGTTATTTTTCTAGTTGGGTTATTAAGGGTGTTTTTGTAGTTTTAAGTTCATAACTCCTAGACTAATTCATTTTAAGCCTCCTAAAGGGTTTTTTAAGGGTTTTAATTGTTATACCCCGTAGAATTTCCGGCACCTAAATGACCTATTCGCACGTTGGGTAAGCATATTTGAAGGCCATACGTGCTGGAGAAAGGCCCGGGAAAAGATCGGACGAGAAACCTGTCGAACCATCGCGGAAGCAGCCGAGGCAGAGCCTCTCCGCGATGGCAGCGTGTCACGGAGGAGGGGCCTCCGCGTTGGCTCCGTGACACGTTGGCCTTGTCCAGGCCCAAGTATATAAAGCCCCACTTCGGTTTTAAATGATAAAAACATATTTTAAACTTTCAGAGAACAGAGCAAACCAGCAGAGGGAGAAAAGGAACGAAGGAGATAATATAATTTTCGACCGTTTACGCTGCTAAACGTTGTCCAAATTCAAATTAACTCCAGATATTGAGGTATTTAGCAGCAGGGAGCATTCCTACGGATTCAGTTTCGTAAAATACGGCCGACGAATCGTCGAGCCACCGAGTTAAGGTAAGTGGAATTGCTCTAAATTAGTGTCTATGTGTTCCTAGCTGTGAAGTGAATATTTCTCCCTTCTGGACCTTTGGAAAAAAGCGAGTTTTCGACCGTCTTTCGATAAGCCTAAGTTTAGGCTATAAACTATATCGAAAGTGACGTTACTTTTTAAAGTAAAGCTGTATTTGGTATTAATTGACATATTTATGAATGCAGTTGGGAGGAAATAGTTGAAGTGCTGGCCGAGTCTCCTTCGACAGACGAATAGTTCAAGGAAAGGTATGTAAAGCTAGTTTCCTTGGCAAGTTAGTAATCTTGGTACAGTACAGTAATTTAAAGGCCAGTAGAATATTCATAAGCCATGTATGATGCATACTATGAATGATGGTACGATACTAGAAACATTATGTTATGATCAGCGCGAGACTTGCTAGCACGATATAGATTTCAATATAAGTGTTAGGAACTGCACAACATGCTCAGTATGTGATGTGACACAGAATGTTAGGATATCATTGTATTCAGTTGAAACCCAGTAAAGTAATATAATATCTATAAGATATCTCAGAAATAGAACGATAAGCTAAAGTGAAGCTAGAAAGCATATTAGAACTAGTAAATCATGTTACTATAGAAGCTCAGTATATAGCATGGTTTTCAGCAGAAATACTACATCCTGTTCAGTATTAGCCCAGAACAGTCTGGCAGGAGACTATATTCATATATATACATATTTACCAGCCTCAGCACGTATTAAATACGTACAGATTACTATCACTAGTTCAGCATGTAATATATATGATACTTTACCCCTATTAGCCTCAGCATGTGAGATATTGAGACAGTATTACTAGTTGAGACCGTTGTGTTGTTTGGGGTTGGATTACCTAGCATCCATGACCGCCTAGGGTTAATAGCTGTATCGACTCGTCCGCCAGAGGACGAGGATACGTCGCTCTACGGAGTGGCATGCCATCCCACAGGGGACGAAGATGGGATGCCAGTTTTCCCCATATTGTGCCTTGGTCGGCCCTTATACACCCCTGTCGAGCGGATACGCCCGGGGTGTTGATTCAGGAGTCCTCCGGACTCAGGTACAGTTATAGTCAGGGGCTCAGCGAGCCCAAGTGCATACCCAGGGGACCGGCAGGATGCTTACAGGGTTATAGGAGATGGGATGACCGGGGTAGGGGTATAGATTCTGTGCTGGTTGTACCTCCCGACTTATGGGGGCCGGGTAAGGTTTGTGTGTGCTATATATGTTATGATATGTTATACTGTGTTACAGTAGATACGAGTAGATCGACAGTAGAACGATAAATTCTCAGGTATGACTCCTACTCCTTCCAGTATGATTAAGAGAAGGTATGACTTACATTATCAGACAGTTAATCTATTCCTTCTACTTTAGTTTCATCAGTTATATTATTGCTTTCAGATATTTCTTTCAGTTGTTGCTTTACATACTCAGTACCAGTGGTACTGACGCCCGGAGGGGCGCTGCATTACTTGCCTGCAGGTACTCATAGACGAGCAGGTGATACTACGTGATTCCTGTCAGCGATCGAGTATTCAGCTCATGTCATCCGAAGACTGAATTCCAGAGGTGTATTTCAGTTTCTTTTGTTTTATAGTATGGGTAGGTCGGGGCCCTGTCCCGATCATTTCTATTGTTATTCCTAGAGGCTTGCAGTCTGTATATATCTCCTTGTGGTCAGATGAGCCGGTCGTGTGAGGCCGTGCAGTTGTATAGCTGTTAGTACTCTTTCTTTCTTTTATGTTGGCCGTGTGGGGCCATAGTTTGCCAGTAGTGGTGACCTTGCCGGTCACGTAGCCTTCTAGTACTTCATGATTGAGTTATAGATAACTAGACAGCATGGTGGCCTTGTCGGCCCGCATAGGTTTCCCTGAATTGATATGTTTCTGGTCAGCTGTTAGTACAGGTATAGGAGGCTTTAGGCCAATGGGCCGGGGGCTGTGTTTACAGCCGTTATATAGCCCTTTGTTTCCAGAAATATGAGTTAGAGCCAGCCAGGCACCAGATGTGCCCAGGCTTAGCAGTCCAGCAGTTCAGGTCCTAGTAGGGCACCAGGTGCCAGTCATACCCCCCAAGGCGGGGTGTGACAAACTTGGTATCAGAGCAGGTCGTATCCCAGGGAGTCTGCAAGCCGTGCTAAGTAGAGTCCTGTCCATGGATGTGTTGTGCACCACATACTATGAGTAGGAGGCTGCAAGGCATGATAGGATGGTTGTCTTTTATTCTTATTCAGTCGTGTTGTAGAGCGGTGCAGTATAGGGTTGAGTCTCTAAAAGCTTACCATATTCTTTGGTTACAGATAATGTCAGACCAGCGCCATCCTATCACAGGTCGGAGCTTAGATGTTGCAGCAGGGGAAGGCACCAGCAGGATGCCTCCCCCTCGTTTAGAAACAGCCCGATCAGAGGGCACTACAGAGGCATCGTCCCAGCCTCCTCAGCAGTCTCCACCACGTCAGGAGCCACTTGGGGCGACATTACCTTCAGCAGTCCCTATACCGACACCTTCTGACCAGGAGGTTAGGAGTGCTGTAGTTATGTTAGCACAGATGATGGCTGCTCAGCGTCAGCCAATGCCGTCTACAATTGCGGAGTTATCAGGAGGGCCCGGCAGTTCGAGGGTCCGAGAGTTCTTAGCCTTGAATCCCCCACAGTTTACAGGTACGGATCAGACAGAGGACCCTCAGGATTTTCTGGATCAAATGCAGAGAATCTTCAGGGTTATGCATGCCACGCCTACCGAATCAGTTGAGTTGGCAGCATTCCGGTTACGGGATATCGCTGTGTTATGGTATGAAAGCTGGGAAAGGTCCCGAGGGAGAGATGTGTCCCCTCCCACCTGGTCTAGCTTTTCAGCAGCTTTTCTGGATCACTATTTGCCGCGGGAGATTCGATAGGCCCAGGTAGACCAGTTCCTACATCTTGAGCAGGGGGCCATGAGTGTCCGGGAATATTCCTTGCGATTTGATTCTCTGGATCGATATGCACCGGCCTTTGTTGATACCATGGCATCCAGAGTGCACCGTTTTATTATGGGGTTGAATCCAGAATATGTTGAGACTTGTATTACGGCCACACTGCGAGAGGACATGGACATTGCTCGAATTCAGGCATTTGCCCAGAATATTGAGGGCATCAGACAGCGACATCGGGAGATCAGAAGGGTCAATTAGGAACAATGTTGGCGGGATAGGCCAGTTGAGTTACAGAAGGAGGCCCGGGGAGGACCCAGGCCATGATTGTCAGACAGGCCGCCCAGGCCCCCGCCTCCGCCACAGTCACAGGGGGGTAGATTCAGCCGCAGGGGGCAGTCAGAGACTGGTAGAGGCTCGCAGATGGCGGATTCACCATTATAGAGGAGGGCGGAGCAGAGTAGGTATACCCTACCACTTTGCCCTATATGCAGTCGACGCCATCCTGGAGCATGCAGGTATGGTTCCACCGCATGTTATATTTGTGGCCAAGAAGGCCATTTGATGAGAGATTGCCCAGCCAGAGGTCGAGAGGACCGGGATAGACAGGATAGGGCATCTGCAGGGGCACGAGCCACAGCATCCTCGGTAGGGCGCAGACCCTCAGTTTCAGCAGGCAGGGGTCCGGGCAGATCAGGGGCCTCCAGTACAGGTGCGGGTCCAAGCCGCACATATGCTTTACCAGGGAGGCAAGATTCGGAAGTGTCGCCTGATGTTGTGACAGGTATGCTAACTATCTGCTCACACCCTGCTTATGTGTTGATTGATCCAGGGTCTACTTTGTCCTACATTACTCCATTTGTGGCACGAAAATTTAGTATTACACCAGAATTATTGCAGTAGCTCTTTTTAGTATCCACGCCCATCGGTGACTCTATCAAAGCTAGCCGAATCTACCGCGGGTGTACAGTAGAGGTTGCTGACCGTCAGACCATAGTAGATCTGGTCGAGTTAGAAATGATAGACTTCGATGCCATAATGGGTATGGACTGGTTTAGTACCATGTTTTGCCGATGTTGAATGTTGGACCAAGACGGTCCGATTCCACTTCCCAGGAGAAACAGTGCGAGAGTGGAAGGGTAGCACCGCTACGCCAAAAGGTAGGTTTATTTCCTACCTTCAGGCGAGAAAGTTGATATCTAAGGGATGTATTTACCATCTGGTCAGAGTTCAGGATGTCCAAGCAGAATCTCCGACACTCCAGTCTATTCCAGTGGTAAATGAATTCCCTGACATGTTTCCAGACGAGTTACCTGGTATTCCCCCAGAAAGGGAAATAGACTTTGCTATTGATTTATTACCAGGCACCCAGCCGATATCGATTCCTCCATATCGAATGCTCCTGCAGAACTCAGAGAATTAAAGGAACAGTTGAAAGATTTGTTGGATAAAGGTTTCATCAGGCCGAGTACTTCACCGTGGGGTGCGCCAGTCTTGTTTGTAAGGAAGAAAGATGGCTCGCTCCGAATGTGCATAGATTATCGGCAACTAAACAAAGTTACAGTAAAGAACAAGTACCCGCTCCCCAGAATTGACGACTTATTTGATCAGTTGCAGGGAGCCAGATACTTTTCTAAGATTGACTTGCGGTCCGGATATCACCAGGTCCGAGTACGTGCGAGAGATATTCCTAAGACGGCGTTCAGGACCCCATATGGGCATTTTGAATTTCTAGTTATGTCCTTCGGGTTAACGAATGCCCCGGCAGTCTTTATGGACCTGATGAATAGTATTTTCAGACCTTTCCTGGACTTGTTCGTGATAATATTCATTGATGACATTTTGGTGTATTCTCGCTCTGAGGCAGATCACCGGACTCACTTGCGGACAGTGCTCCAGATTCTCAAGGACCGTCAGCTGTATGCTAAATTTTCTAAGTGTGAATTTTGGCTTAACTCAGTGGCCTTCTTAGGGCATATCGTCTCAGACACTAGTATACAGGTAGATAAACAGAAAATAGAAGCAGTTAAGTCATGGCCTAGGCCTACCACTCCGACTGAAGTTCGTAGCTTTCTGGGGTTGGCAGGATATTACAGAAGGTTCGTTGAAGGGTTCTCGACCATTGCGGCACCTCTAACCAAATTGACACAGAAAGCAGCAAAGTTTCAATGGACAGAGGCATGCGAGCAGAGCTTCCAGGAACTGAAAGACAGATTAACCTCTGCCCCAGTATTAGCACTGCCAGAAGGCACAGAAGGTTATTCAGTCTATTGCGACGCGTCAAGCGTCGGGTTAGGTTGTGTGTTGATGCAGCATGGTAGAGTGATTGCCTATGCTTCCAGACAGCTGAGGAAACATGAAAAGAATTATCCTACCCACGACCTAGAATTGGCCGCAGTAATTCACGCCTTAAAAATGTGGAGGCATTACTTGTACGGCATCCATGTTGATATTTACACAGATCATAAGATCTTACAGTACATTTTCACTCAGAGGGAGTTGAATCTACGGCAACGCCGCTGGTTGGAGCTGTTAAAAGATTATGATGTGAATATTCTATACCACCCCGGAAAAGCTAATGTCGTAGCAGATGCCCTGAGCCGTAAGTCAATGGGAAGTTTGGCGTATTTGCGACCTGAGAAGCGGGAGCTAGCCAAAGAAATTCATCAGTTAGCTGGTTTAGCCGTTCAAGTAATGGAAATAGAAAATAATAGAGCGGTAATTCAGAATTCTGCTGTGTCATCATTAGTTACAGAGGTGAAAGAACGACAGTACGAGGACCCTGATTTAGTCCAGCTCAGACATAGAACTCAGAGAGGTAAGGAGTCAGATTTTCAAATAACTGAGGATGATGTGCTACGCTGTAAGGGCCGCCTCTGTGTCCCGAATGTTTCAGGGCTTCGCGGACGAATCATGCATGAGGTACATTACGCTCGCTATTCCCTCCATCCAGGAGCGGCCAAAATGTACCACGACATCAGAGACATCTACTGGTGGCCAGGTATGAAAGCTGAGATAGCCGAATTTGTATCTAGATGTTCTAACTGTCAGCAGGTGAAAGCAGAGCACCAGAAACCGGGCGGTTTGATGCAAGACATAACGGTGCCTATGTGGAAATGGGAAGCGATAAACATGGACTTTGTAACAGGGTTACCCCGTACCAGACGCAGAAATGATTCCATTTGGGTAATAATTGACAGACTAACAAAATCAGCTCATTTCCTGTCAGTGAAGGCTACATTCTCGGCTGAGGATTATGCCGAATTATATATCAGAGAAATAGTTAGATTACACGGAGTGCCAGTATCCATTATTTCAGATAGGGGAGCACAATTCACAGCTAGATTCTGGCAGTCATTTCAGAAAGGTTTGGGAACGCAGATTAACTTGAGCACAACATTCCATCCTCAGACAGATGGGCAGGCTGAACGTACAATTCAGACGCTCGAAGATATGTTGCGAGCGTGTGTACTAGATTTTGGGGGTAGCTGGGATGAGCATCTTTCGTTGATTGAATTTGCTTATAATAACAGTTATCATTCAGCTATTCAGATGGCGCCTTTCGAGGTATTATACGGGCGAAAATGTAGGTCGCCAGTGGGCTGGTTTGAAATGGGGGAATCAGCATTGGTTGGCCCAGACATTGTTCGGCAGTCAGAGGAAAAGATAAAGCTTATTCGAGAACGTTTACTGACTGCTCAGAGCCGCCAGAAGTCTTACGCAGATATGCGGCGTAGAAATCTAGAATTTGCGGTAAATGACTGGGTATATCTGAAAGTATCTCCGATGAAAGGGGTGATGAGATTCGGCAAGAAAGGCAAGCTTAGCCTGAGGTTCATTGGGCCATATCAGATTCGGCGAAGAATAGGCCGAGTGGCATACGAATTGAACTTGCCTCCGGAGTTAGCATCTGTTCATCCAGTATTTCATGTCTCTATGTTAAGGAAGTTCGTAGGGGACCCCTCTACAGTAGTTCCAGTTCAGGATGTCCAGGTCACAGAAGAGTTAGCATATGAAGAGGTTCCCGTAGCTATCTTAGACAGACAGATTCGCAGGTTGAGGACTAAAGATGTTGCATCTGTCAAAGTATTGTGGCGTAACAGGAACCGTGAGGAAATGACGTGGGAAGCTGAAGAAGATATGAAAGCCAGATACCCTCACCTATTCCAGACCTAGTCAGGCGACAGGTATGTCCGTATTACCACTTATGCAGTATCTTATAGTTGTATGTGTGTGAACGGAAAAGATTGGTACTTGGTTATCCAGTGGATCCTAGATTATTATGTGCAGCACCTGTGTTGGACTTTTCTGCATTTCAGGTTTTTGGCTATAGTCCATATTACTGGGGAAACTCTGCCGAAATTTTTCTAGAAAGTAAAGTAAGTAGTCCTCTAGATCACAGAGTACATTCGAGGACGAATGTTCTTAAGGGGGGGAGAATGTTATACCCCGTAGAATTTCCGGCACCTAAATGACCTATTCGCACGTTGGGTAAGCATATTTGAAGGCCATACGTGCTGGAGAAAGGCCCAAGAAAAGATTGGACGAGAAACCTGTCGAACCATCGCGGAAGGAGCCGAGGCAGAGCCCCTCCGCGATGGCAGCGTGTCACGGAGGAGGGGCCTCCGCGTTGGCTCCGTGACACGTTGGCCTTGTCCAGGCCCAAGTATATAAAGCCCCACTTCGGTTTTAAATGATAAAAACATATTTTAAACTTCCAGAGAATAGAGCAAACCAGCAGAGGGAGAAAAGGAACGAAGGAGATAATATAATTTTCGACCGTTTACGTTGCTAAACGTTGTCCAAATTCAAATTAACTCCAGATATTGAGGTATTTAGCAGCAGAGAGCATTCCTACGGATTCAGTTTCGTAAAATATGGCCGACGAATCGTCGAGCCACCGAGTTAAGGTAAGTGGAATTGCTCTAAATTAGTGTCTATGTGTTCCTAGCTGTGAAGTGAATATTTCTCCCTTCTGGACCTCTGAAAAATAGCGAGTTTTCGACCGTCTTTCGATAAGCCTAAGTTTAGGCTATAAACTATATCGAAAGTGACGTTACTTTTTAAAGTAAAGCTGTATTTGGTATTAATTGACATATTTATGAGTGCAGTTGGGAGGAAATAGTTGAAGTGCTGGCCGAGTCTCCTTCGACAGACGAATAGTTCAAGGATAAGGTATGTAAAGCTAGTTTCCTTGGCAAGTTAGTAATCTTGGTACAGTACAGTAATTTAAAGGCCAGTAGAATATTCATAAGCCATGTATGACGCATACTATGAATGATGGTACGATACCAGAAACATTATGTTATGATCAGCGCGAGACTTGCTAGCACGATATAGATTTCAATATAAGTGTTAGGAACTGCACAGCATGCTCAGTATGTGATGTGACACAGAATGTTAGGATATCATTGTATTCAGTTGAAACCCTGTAAAGTAATATAATATCTATAAGATATCTCAGAAATAGAACGATAAGCTAAAGTGAAGCTAGAAAGCATATTAGAACTAGTAAATCATGTTACTATAGAAGCTCAGTATACAACATGGTTTTCAGCAGAAATACTATATC
Organism: Datura wrightii; assembly: GCA_035772735.1. Taxonomy (NCBI): domain Eukaryota; kingdom Viridiplantae; phylum Streptophyta; class Magnoliopsida; order Solanales; family Solanaceae; genus Datura; species Datura wrightii. The sequence continues at coordinate 111,423,964 of JASDFA010000018.1, forward strand.
CTATTCAGTATTAGCCCAGAACAGTCTGGCAGGAGACTATATTCATATATATACATATTTACCAGCCTCAGCACGTATTAAATACGTACAGATTACTATCACTAGTTCAGCATGTAATATATATGATACTTTACCCCTATTAGCCTCAGCATGTGAGATATGCAGACAGTATTACTAGTTGAGACCGTTGTGTTGTTTGGGGTTGGATTACCTAGCATCCATGACTGCCAGGGTTAATAGCTATATCGACTCATCCGCCAGAGGACGAGGATACGTCGCTCTACGGAGTGGCATGCCGTCCCACAGGGGACGAAGATGGGATGCCAGTTTTCCCCATATTGTGCCTTGGTCAACCCTTATACACCCCCGTCGAGCGGATACGCCCGGGGTGTTGATTCAGGAGTCCTCCGGACTCAGGTACAGTTATAGTTAGGGGCTCAGCGAGCCCACGTGCATACCCAGGGGACCGGCAGGATGCTTACAGGGTTATAGGAGATGGGATGACCGGGGTAGGGTTATAGATTCTGTGCTGGTTGTACCTCCTGGCTTATGGGGGCCGGGTAAGGTTTGTGTGTGCTATATATGTTATGATATGTTATACTGTGTTACAGTAGATACGATTAGATCGACAGTAGAACAATAAATCCTCAGGTATGACTCCTACTCCTTCCAGTATGATTAAGAGAAGGTATGACTTACATTATCAGACAGTTAATCTATTCCTTCTACTTCAGTTTCATCAGTTATATTATTGCTTTCAGATATTTCTTTCAGTTGTTGCTTTACATACTCAGTACCAGTGGTACTGACACCCGGAGGGGCATTGCATTACTTGCCTGCAGGTACTCATAGACGAGCAGGCGATACTACGTGATTCCTGTCAGCGATCGAGTATTCAGCTCCTGTCATCCGGAGACTGAATTCCAGAGGTGTATTTCAGTTTCTTTTGTTGTATAGTACGGGTAGGTCGGGGCCCTGTCCCGATCATTTCTATTGCTATTCCTAGAGGCTTGCAGGCTGTATATATCTCCCTGTGGTCAGATGAGCCGGTCGTGTGAGGCGGTGCAGTTGTATAGCTGTTAGTACTCTTTCTTTCTTTTATGTTGGCCATGTGGGGCCATAGTTTGCCAGTAGTGGTGACTTTGCCGGTCACATAGCCTTCTAGTACTTCACGATTGAGTTATAGATAACTAGACAGCATGGTGGCCTTGTCGGCCCGCATAGGTTTCCTTGAATTGATATGTTTCTGGTCAGCTGTTAGTACAGGTACAGGAGGCTATAGGCCAATGGGCCGGGGGCTGTGTTTACAGCCGTTATATAGCCCTTTGTTTCCAGAAATATGAGTTAGAGCCAGCCAGGCACCAGATGTGCCCAGGCTTAGCAGTCCAGCAGTTCAGGTCCTAGTAGGGCACCAGGTGCCAGTCATACCCCCCAAGGTGGGGTGTGACATTAATGATCCTAAACCCTCACTCTTAACAACCCTAAATGAAGATCAAGTCCCCTCAAGAGAAGCTAGGGTCTTCATCAATCTTTCTCAATTCCCTTTTGGGTCTCCGATCAAGTTGAGGATTCTTCAAGCCCAGGTATGTAGGGCTATGAATATGGGAAATACTTCCTCCTCATGCCTAATTTCTTCCCTATTCTATGATTTCAAGTATCCAAGCCTGTCATGGTGAAATTCTTGGGTTTACACCCAATTCCATAAAATCTTCCAAGCTATCTCTACGGGTTTAAGTATATCATGTTTAAATTAATGACTTATGGCTATTAGGGCATATTTGACTCTCAAAATTCATGATTTCAAGTTTATGAAGATTAAGCCCTATGATGCATGATTTTTAAACTTCAAGCTTATGAGCCCATGATTTCAAATATGATGATTTATCAAAGTATGCATGAATGTTTACGAATTCTTAAACTTATTATTCTATGATTTCAAATTGTGAAGGTTATTTCAAGTATTTATGATTTAGGAATTTGGGCCAGCCCATGTAAAATCAAGTATGTTTTATCATGATTTTAGCCAAGGCTTACAAGATCAGTTTTATAGAGATATTTGGAGTCAAGACTTCTGAGAAACAGATTTAAGCTATATTTTGAGAATATAATTATGAGCAATATGCATGTTTTGGGAGTTGTGTCTAGCATCGGGTAGGCACGGGATTCCAATGACCCAGGTCTCATAACTACGCGCTACTGTAGGTATATACTCTTATTTGGGACCTCTCAAGAGAGTGTTTCCCTCGACCGAGGCACACTATTGATATCACACCTGCATCGTTCTTTGTCCTAGCAAGACTTAGGATGGTTAAGCACACTTGAGAGAGATAGTTGGGGCATCACATAAGCTTTATTTTCATGGTGTCTGTTACAATGAAGCCTCCCATTGTTCCTCATATTTTCATTTACTTATTATGTTATGTTATATTATTATGTTATATTATATAGAATGTTTTACTCATTGATTAGTTTATGATTTTCACTTATGATTTAAATTATGGTACATTACATGATTTCTATTTCTAAATATTGAGTAATTATGTTCAACTTATCATGAATATCTAACAATTATGATTACTCTAAGAATATGATGTTTAGCATGTTCTCCTTATTCCCATGTTCTATCTTGATTTATGTTCAAATTGCTAGACTATCATTTTACTAGCATGTTTTACTTTTTCTACATACTCAGTACATTCAAAGTACTGAATGCATACTTTATGCTATATTGTCTTATAATAAAGGTTCAGGTGATCTATCTTAATCCCATCGTCAACTCACTGCCACTCAATCCAGCTCAATCCATGTTTTGGTGAGTCCTCACGATCTGGGGATGTTGGTTTTTTTATTATGTCTCTTTTGTTTATGTATTTTCATTTCAAACTTAGCGAGCTAGTTGGGGGTGTTGTCCCTCATAAGATGTTTAGAGGCTTTTCAAACAACTATGTATAGATGGTTCAACAATGTTGGCTTGTGTTTTTGTTCATGTTGTTGTGTTATGCCGATTTCTGCCTAAGTTATTCATACTTTAATCCACTTAGCTATTCTCTTATTCATGCTATGTATGTGTCATGGGTTAGCTTGGAGCCATTTGTGGTTCTAGGTCTCGTGTCTAAGTCCAAGGTCCCAGCTCGGGTTGTAACAAACTTGGTATAAGTGCAAAGGTTTAGGTATATCCTAGTATGTTTGAAAGCCACATTAAGTAGAGTCTTCTCCATAGGTGTGACATGTGCCACACTTATGAGGAAGAGGCTACAAAACGTTATAGGAAATTTCCCTTCTTCATGATCTATGTCATGCAATGTAGTACCTCTCTCTATTCCTCTAACTCGTGGTATACACGTTTGCAGAAATATAGCTCCTCGCTGAGTTAACGAAAGAAAAAATGGCAATGGTAATGGCCATGGCAATGGCAATGGGGATGGCCATCAGCCAGCCCCACCAGGTCCAGCTAATCCCTTGTCGGAGCAAGTTACTCATGTTGAGTTCAGGGTTGCATTTCAGATGTTAGCATAGGCCATGACCGCCTAGGTCAACCAACAGGCTATGGCTCATGTGAACCAAAATGGGAATGCGGCAGCAGCCAGGGTGTGAGACATCATCAGGATGAACCCACCTAAGTTTCATAGGTCAAAAGTGGACGAGGACCCACATGAGTTTATTAAGGAGGTTCAAAAGATTTCCCAGGTTCTAAAGGAGAGGATAGTATAGACTTGGCCTCCTATCAGCTCAAGGGGGTCGCTCATATATGGTTTTGGTAGTGGAAGAAGACAAGGGGAGTTGGTGCAGTCCCCAGTGGCTAGGATGAATTTGGTACAGCTTTCTTGGAAAGGTTGTTTCCCCGAGATTTGAGAGAAGCAATGTTAGTTGAGTTCGTTAATTTGAAGCAGAATCATATCACTTTCAAGAGTATGTCCTGATGTTTACGCAACTGTCCAAGTATGCTCTGGTTATGGTTGTTGATCCAAGAGATTGTTTTAGCAAGTTTGTGAATGGGGTGGCAGATTCGTGGTCAAGGAGCGCAGGACTACCATGCTGATTAATGATATAGATATCTCCCTATTGATAATATATGGCCGACAAATAAGGGTAAAGAGAGGCTAAGAGGCCAGGACAAGGAGCTATGGGCATTCCTAGCAGAGATCTGGTGGTGGACATCGCCCTCAGTCCCACCAATGATCGTTAGCCCTAGCACCATCGTTAGCCCTAGCACCATCATTAGCCAGTGTTTTATCTAGACCTCAAGGAGATCAGAGTGGTAGTGTGTTAGGCTTTAGGGGTCAGAGGAGTATGATAGGGGAGCACTCTTGTCTAGTTTGCGGAAAGTGTGGTAGGAAGCACCCTGAAGAGTGTTTGGTTGGCTCTGATATTTGCTTTAGGTGTGGGAAGCCTGGGCATATACGCAGGGATTGTCCTATAGCTACGCAGGGTGATAGTAGAGGCCGTGCACTAACCACCACTTTAGTAGTTCCAGCAGCTTGCCCATCTCAACAGGGCGCCTCTTCTAGTGCAGGAAGTGGACAGTGCCAGAATAGGTTCTATGCATTTTCATCTCCTTAGGAGCAGGAGTGCTCGCCCGATATGGTCACTGATTTTTTGCAAGTTTTTCATCTTGATGTTTATGAATTATTAGATCTAGGGGCTACAGTATCCTTCATGATTCCTTATGTTTCTATTATTTTTGGTGCCAGTCTTAAAATCCTATCGCAACCCTTCTTAGTCTATACTCCTACCGCTGTCAGAAATTGCCCTGTCATGATTCTTCAGAACGTCACCTCACCTAACCTAGTGGAGTTACATATGATAAATTTAAATGTTATCTCTTGTATGGATTGATTGGAAGTTGTGTGGAATCAGAAAGTAAAGGTTTTCTTCCAATGGGGATATGGTGTACTCAAATATTGAGGCCGATTATATGTTCCGGTTGTGGATGACTTGAGAGAGAGGATGTTGAGTGAGGCTCATGGATGTCAGTACTCTATCCATCTAGGTGCCACAAATATGTACCGTGATCTATGGAAAGTCTATTGGTGGAATGTCATGAAGAAGGACATAGCGGAATTTGTGTCTAAGTGTTCGAATTGCAAACAGGTGAAGGTCGAGCATTAGAGACCTGGAGGTATGCTCCAGGACATCAGCATTCATACTAGGAAGAGGGAGCAAATCAATATGAATTTAATTATAGGGTTGCCTTGTACACGCAGACAATGACTCTATATGGGTGATTGTGGACAGGTTGACCAAATCAGCCCCCGATCAAAACTACAGATTCAGACGAGGATTATGCTAAACTCTTCATTTTGGAGTTTGTTCAGTTGATAGGAGTTTCTTTTTCCATCATCTCATATAGAGGACTCAGCTTACCTCTCGATTTTTGAGGTCATTTTAGAGGGGCCTTGGTACACAGGTGAAGCTTAGAATAACTTTTCACCCCGAGAGAAATGGTCAGGTCCAATGGACTATTCAGACTCTTTAGGGCTTGTTGAGAGCGTATGTGATTGATTTTCAAAGGTAGTTGGGATGATCACTTGCCTCTACTCTAGGATACCTACTATAATAGTTATCACTCCAGCATTCAGATGGCTCTATTTGAGGCTCTTTATGGGCGGAGGTGTAGATCACCTATTGGATGGTTCGAGGTAGGTGAGGCTACATTGATAGGGTCAAAATCAGTTCATGAAGCCATAGAGAAAGCTCAACTTATTAGAGTAAGGCAAAAATAGCTTAGATTCATCAGAAATTTTATATGGATGTTAGGTGGAGAGAGCTTAAGTTTGAGGTTGAAGATTGGGTGTTTCTAAAGGTGTCTCCCATGAAGGGAACTATGAGGTTGTGGAAGAAAGGAAAGCTTAGTCCTCGATATGTTGGTCCTTATAGGATTCTGAGGCGAGTTGGCAAGGTAGCATATGATTTGGAGCTACCACATGATTAGCTTTGGTGCATCCAGTGTTTAATGTGTCCTTGCTAAAAAAGTTCATTGGTGATCCAGCTTTCGTTGTTCCAGTGGAAAGTATTGGGGTTAAGGATAGCCACACCTATGAGAAGGTTCTAGTTGAGATCCTTGATCATCAAGTTTGCAAGTTGAGAACAAATGGAGTAGCTTTAATGAAGGTTTTGTGGAGAAATCAGCTTGATGAGGGAGCTATGTAGGAAGCCAAAGTAGATATAATGGTTAAATACCCGCATATTTTCCCTTCTAGCTTAGTCCCAACATGAGGTACTAGTTTCAACCTTAGTAACCTATTCAGTTTCATTTTAACTTCATGTCTCTCAGTTCCATTCACGTCATAGCATGCATATATGTTTTATGAATTCAGCTCAGTCATGTATCTTAGTTTGGAGTCTATAATTCCATCAGTTTTCAGCTAGGGTTGTTCATTCTAGGATTGTAGTTATACCCTAGCCTTTTAGTATGCTTAATCTACATTGGAGGAAAAATGTTCCCAAGGGGGAGAAAATGTAACATGAAAAAAGTTCCTAAGATCAGACGCAACTTGAAACGAAGAAAGCAGGAAAATCTGCACCAGGTAACTGAATAGGTTTTTAAGTGACTCAATAAGTGACCTGACTGGCTGTCAAGTGACCCCTTGGTTGTGCTATGTTGGAAAAAATGTTGATTTCCAAAATACTTCACGGATTGAGGGATGAGTTGTTAAGTCCCCTAATGACCCGTTAAGTGACTCGTTGACTGAGAAAAGTGGGTGGAAAGTTGGGACTCAAAGAGTCTTAATGACAGGTGAAGTAATCCATTAAGTGTCATGATGAATAGTTAAGTGGAGGCATCGAGAAAAGATCAAAAAGTTGGAAATTTTCTAGTGGAAACGGACAGAATCCAATGACTCATTGAGGGACCCGAGTAGCTGAGTCGTTGGATCTGGCAGTGTTATTTTTTCAATCGGGGTATTAAGGATGTTTTCATAATTTTTAAGTTTCTAACTCCTAAACTAAGTCGTTTTAAGCCTTCTAAAGGGTGTTTAAGGGGTTTAATGATCCTAAACCCTCATTCTACTCCTAACACCCCTAAGTGATGATCAAGTCCCCTCAAGAGAAGCTAAGGTTCTTCATCAATCTTCCTCACTTCCCTTTTGGGTCTCCGATCAAGTAGATGATTCTTCAAGCCCAGGTATGTAGGGTTATGAATGGGGGAAATCCTTCCATCATGATGCCCAATTTCATCACTACTTGATGATTTCAAGTCCCCATGCATATCATGTTGAAATTCTAGGGTTTTCATCCAATTCTATGGGTTCAAGTCTATCATGTTTCAATTGATGATTTATGGCTATTAGGGTAGATTTAACTCTCAATTTACTTACTAATTTATGATTTCATGTTTATGAAGATTAAGCCCTATTATGCATAATTTATGAATTTCAAGCTTATGAGCCCATGATTTCTAGTATGATGAATTATCAAAGTATACATGAATGTTCATGAATTCTTAAACTTATGATTTCACGCTTTTGAATTATGAAGCTTATTTCAAGTGGGTATGATTTCACAATTTGTGCACGCCATTGTAAAGTCAAGTATGTTTTATCTTGATTTTAGCCAAGGCTTACAAGATTAGTTTTACAGAGACATTTGGAGTCAAGACTCCTAAGAAACAAATTTATGTTTTGAGAATATGATTATGAGCAATATGCATATTTTGGGAGTAGTGCCTAACACAGAGTAGGCTTGGAATTTTGAGGACCTAGGTTTCATACCTACACGCCACCATAAGTATAAAATCTTATTTGGGACCTCTCAAAAGAGTGTTTCCCCCGCTCAAGGGCACACCAGTGATATGACAGCTCCATCGTTCTTTATCCTGGCAAGGCTTAGGACAGCTCTGCCACTTGAGAGAGATAGTTGGGGCATCACGTAAGCTCTATCATGATGGTGTTGGTTATGAAGAAGCCTCCCATTGTTCCTCATGTTTTTGGTTACATATGTTCATGTTTTATGATATTATGTTTTATAGCATATTTGACCCATTGATAAGTTTATAAGTTTTCACTTATGATTTCAAGTATGGTACATGACAGGATTTCTATTTCTAATCCTTGGGTCATTATGTTCATCTTACGATAAATATCTCACAAATATGATTACTTCAAGAATATGATGTTTAGGATGTTGTCCTTACTCCCACGTTCTATCTTGATTTATATTCACTTTTTTAGACTGTCATTTTACAAGATGTTTTACCTTCTATACATACCCAGTACATTCAAATTACATACTGTATACTCTATGCTATATTGTCTCATGATATAGGTTCAAGTGATCCATCTTAGTCCCATTGTTAGCTCGCTCTCGCTCAATCCATCTCGATCCTAGTTTTGGTGAGTCCTCACGATCCAGGGACGTTAGTTTTTTATTATGTCTCTTTTGTTTATGTCTTTTAGTTTCAAACATAGCGAACTAGTTGGCGGTGCTGTCCCATCAGCTCATAAGATGTTTAGAGGCTTTTTAGACAGCTACGTATAGATGGTTCAGCGATGTTGGCTCGTGCTTACGTTCATGTTGTTATGTTATGCAGACTTTCCTAAGTTATACTCAATCTTTAATTCTTCTTAGCAATGTTCTTATTCATGCTATGTATGTGCCATGGGTTAGCTTGGAGCCATTAGTTGTTCTAGGTCCCGTTCTCAAACTGGGTCCTAGCTCAGATTGAGACAAAAAGGACAAGTCATTGGTTGATAGGACGACCGACTGAGGTTCGTCTAATGCCTTTCCCTATTCCACTAACACACTAATAACTTTTTACTTCGAATATCAATTGACGCATATCAGGTGCGTTGGAAAGATGAATCAAAGAACTTCAATTTGCGATGTTGAATCTCCCAAAAATACTTTGTAAAATGGGAGTTATGGTCATTTGAAGTTGACCCTTGCAAGAACTTATACGAAAACTCAACCTGCAAAAAGGCTGTTAACTCAACTTTATGGTAGAGGTTCATTATGATCTTAATTTGTATCCAATGCACTTCTCACACGTAAGAATTGATCTTAACACCTATGTTCTATAATGTTCGTCGATCTCAAGTCTTTCCACATACTTAGAACAATTTCATACTTAGCCCGAAAGTCCAAGGCATTACAATATCTCAAGTCAAAACTGAAATGATGATCCGCACAATCAAACAACGGTCTGTACAATCCCCACATGTGTTCTAGGCCAAATCTTGATAGATTTCTGGACCCACATACTACAACCAAGACAACAACCCATTGATCTATTGAACAACTCATTCTAAGAGTCATTGTTTGGTCCTTGTGTTATTTTTCTATTATTTTCTGTTGCAAGTCTCATGTCTGATCTAAGGGAATTTTTGGGGTATTACGATCTTCAACCGTCGTCTGTTGTTTCTCCTGCAACCATAGGGATATAAGTGTTAGAGTTAATGAGATAGTTCTGGCGATTTTGGAGAATAGTTGAGAAGTGAGTTCGTAACTTGCAACTAGTAGTCTTAGAAGGATTTAGTCTAACATATTTGAACACTAAAACTCAATCTGAAAGCACTAGTGCCAAAACCCTGGATTTTTATCATCATTTGAATTACAGCTCTTTTGCAAAAGAACTTGTTTTATTATATTTGATTTACATTTTATGTTTTAGTAGAAAATAATCTCAAAACTCTTTCAAAATTTTACGTATGTTTTCTTGAGTATTGAAAAAAAGATTTGGCTTAAATAATTAATCTGGCCAGTCTTGGTGGGTACGATATTCGGACTTCATCATTCAATATTACTTGATGACCACATACGCTTGCGTATGTTCTTGGTGACATCAAGTTTCGTGCCATTTTCGAGGACTTGAATATTGATTAATTGTTTGTGGTTGGAATTCTTATTCCACTATTTATTATTTTATGTTTGTTTGTGGTTGTTGAATATTTCAGGCATTGTTCATTCGGTGTATGTCAGCTACTCGACGTCAGGGACAACACTTGGCTCACTTTGATCCTGAAATCGAAAGAACTTTTCGTTGCTTAGCAATGATAAAGAACGAGAAAGCATAGGGAAACAACCAAGAATGGATTCCAGTGCTAAACTTTGCTAGGAAAAACATGGAGAATGCTTCCAAAGTGATCATAAAGCAGGCCATAACTGAAATTTTGAGTTGAAGGAGGGAACCATGCGGTTGGTTCAAAACACTTGTCAATATCAAGGCAAGCTGCATGAGATTCCCCATAGGCATTTGATAAGATTTGTGGAACTGAGTGAGAATTTTCACTACCAAAATGTTTCTGATGAGTATGCTATGCTCACTCTGTTCCCATTTTCATTGATTGGGGAGCCAAAAAAATGGATTTAGAATGAGCCAGTAGAGTCCATCATCACTTGGAAAGCTCTTTCCAACAAGTTCATAAATAGATTTTTCTCTTCGTGGAGAACAAAGAAGTTTAGAGGAAAGATATCAGGGTTCATTCAGAAGGATGGTGAGACGTTGGCTCAAGCTTGGGAGAGATACAAAATATATCTGTAAGATTTTCCTCATCACATGCAGCCGAAGGAGATCATTGGGATTGACTTTATAGAGGGGCTGAAGCTAGAATCTATGAATTATACTTTATAGAGGGGCTGAAGCTAGAATCTATGACTTTATAGAGGGGAAAATCTTGTCCAAAAGATATGATGATATAGAGGCTTTGTTGAATCACATGTCAACTAGGAGTTGTGACTATCAGGACTCAGGCAGAGGTTTTGATACAGCATAGGTCCTAGAGAAACTTGAGGTTGATAGTGTGGCAGCAATTTGGTCAGATGTTAGTCAGTTGGTGAGAGGTTGATAATGTGGCTGTAATTTGGTCAATTATTAGTCAGTCGGTGAATGTGGATGAACAAGATAGTTAGCACACCAATAGTATGTCAGGTTCATTAGGTCTATTAAGTTCATATTCCACCGCCATCATGTAAGGCATGTGGAGAGAGCCATGCTTATTCAGGTTGTCCGCTAAATCTCGAGTCTATCTATTTTGTAGGGAAGCAAGGTTGGAATGGAGGATTTTCAGGAAACAGTTATAATCAAGGGTACAAGTATGTAGCTAGTCCCCAATAGGGAGGAACTCAGAACTTTCAGAGACCCCCAAATAACATTCACATACCTCAGGGCCAGTAGCCTAGCAATTCTTTAGAGGAGACCATAAAGCAATGGATGGCTCAGCAGACTTAGGTTGTTAATGAGATGCAAAATTCAATTCATTAGTTGGAGAGACAAGTCGGCCAATTGTCCATTCAGCAGACAAACAAACCTCAAGGGGCACTTCCATGTAATACTGAGAAGAACCCCAAAGGAGAATGTTAGCGCCATCTCTTTGCCCAGTGGAAAAGAGTTGGATGAAGTGATATCCGGAGACAATAAGGCAGAGGCAGAATGAGTTGCAGAGTCAAAATAGGAGTTTAGTGAGTCATGTCATTCACAACCAAAAGCATCAAAGTTAGACCACCTTCTCCATATCCATTGAGATTTAGAAAGCAGAAAGAGGATGTAGCTTGTAGGAAATTTCTAGATGTCTTTGAAGAGGTGCATGTGAATCTACTATTAGTAGAGTTTTTACAGGAGGTTCCAAAGTATGCCAGATATGTAAAGGATATCGCAGACAATAAAAGAAGGCTTACAGAGTTTGAGAATGTGGCTCTCATAGAGGAGTGCAGTTCTCAGGTGCAAAACAAGGTCCCGCAAAAGTTGATGGTCCCCAAGAACTTCACTATTCCAGTCATCATTTGAAGCAGAGATGTTGGTTCAACATTATGTGATCTGGGTGCAAGAATCAATCTTATGCCTGCATCATTGTTCAGAATGTTGGGGTTAGGAGAACCATGTCCCGCTATAGTGATACTGTAGTTGGCTGATAGGTTCGTCACTTATTAATGTCGCCCAAGCGCACGCAAGCTCACATGACTGTCAAGTAATATAGGATTAGAAGTCGTGATTATCGATCCCTCAGAGATTTGTCTGGTCATTCATTATAAGGTTATTACTTTATTTTTCTATTCTAACAAAGCAGATATGTTGGAGAATTGTTAGAAGAATTCAACCACTAAAAACTTGAAATATAAAATTATTAAAATTAAGATTGTTGCAAACTTGTTTGTACTTCAAATGACGATGAAAATCTAGCGAATTGGCACTTTCGTATCAGGTTGAGTTTTCAAGACGTGATTATGCTAGATAGATTCCTTCTAAGGTTGCTAGCTGCAAGTTACTATCCCTTTTCTTGCCACTCTCCCGAGCATCCAAGAACTATCTCATGAACCCTAACACCTATATCCCTATAATCACAAGAGAAACATGAAACGATAGTTATGCCTAGATGTATTTCAACTAAACAGGGTTGAAGGGTATATCCCTATCCTCAACAAAACTTCTAACCTCCAACCTATGGGCCAAAGGATCTTCGAATTCCTGTTTTATATTTACTTTTAACTCATCTTCGAATTGCTATTTTATATTAACTTTTAACTCTTTTGATCCCCTTTCTCAAGTTCAACCAAAAGCCAATAGATTTACTCACAAGTTGATCAAGCTAGTGAATAAGAAATTTCAACAAGTAACTATAAACCACCTTATGAAAGTGTCATGACCCGATCCTGCATCCTTGATGTGACACGATACTTTGAGTCATGACTGACCCCAAACTAACCTATGGCATAGCATAATACTGATACTCTGAGTGCTATAAGAAATATATAAGCGGAAACTTCGTAATACATAGAAGAGAAAATACTTTAAAGTAAACAAGATATCTGATAAGATACTATAATTTATGCAACTATTACAAGAACAACTGAACTACAACTCTGTCTTGTCCCGACCCAAATATAGGCCCGAATCGAGACACGGGACAACGAACCCCAAGAGTATCCAAGTCGACCCATGGAATGAACATGATATCTAAAGCTCAACATAATATTGTAGAAGTCTAACCTACATAAGAGCGGAAGTTTGACAATATAATAACATCTGAACATCTGAATACATAACACAATTCTAAAGAATAATACATACTATGTCTGATAAGCCTCTATATACTGATGAGTTGATTGGAAAAGACCCAACTATGGCTGAAACTAACAATACTGAATACAACTAATAGAAGGATCCTCTAAGGATGAGGAGTCACCAACCTTGGCTGGGAGATGCTACTCTGAGGATCTGGCTAATGGTGGGACTAGACCTGAATATCGGAGCCTGTATCATGAAATGATAAAGCATAGAGTATGCAGTCAGTATGTGGAATGTACCAAATATGCAAGGTCAGTAAAAAATCACTAAGTAAAAAAGAAATCATGCATATCATAAAACATGTCATCATAAGATTTGAAGAGTAGGGCTTGCATGCTTTTATTTGAAAACATAATTTAAACATAACTAAATTTCATAACTGAATTGAATGACAATATTCATAGTTAAATTAAATATAGGTCAAACCTGCTGAAATCATAATATCATAACTGATGAACATGCATAACTAAAATCATGAGGAATAATGGGAGACTCATCATATAACCGACTTATGTGATCCCGACTATTACACGCAAGTAGGCAGAGCCGTCCAAAGCCCTTCCAAGGCTAGAGACACTACCATGATATCGATATCAAGTTGAAGGCCCCTTGGGGACAGGGAAAGCTCACAAAGGAGGTCCCAAATAATCTAATTAACCTACATTGGCGCGTAGTTGTGAGGTACTGAGTTGACTGAACCTTAGCATACTCGGTGCTAGAAACTACTCCCAAAAATATGCATATACTCTCCATCATTTTTCAACGAAGCTGAACCATTGTCTAGTGACGAAGTTGAATGATAAACATACATTAAAAAATATTAAATCATTACATGAGAAGCCTTGACTCAAACAATACCACAAGCTGAAAAGAGTGGATGTCTCGACTCCAAAATCCATGTGGTAAGCTAATAACATGAAATCGAATAAATCATGAAATATATTTGATCATATGGGCTTGCCCAATACTTAAACATGCTTGAAATAGACTTTGATTACTCAAAACATGAACATAGACTTGGGTAGTTCGAAATCATACTTTCATAATGAAATCTCATCATAACTAGAAGCATAAATCAAAATCTCATCTTTTCATGAACGGAATAGATGGGCATGTTATTTGTAAAACTTTGAAATCATAATTGTAATTGAAAACATTATAAAACATGCCCATGAATCATAATTCAATATTAGAAACTTGCAAAGAGAATACCCATGATAGATACTTATAGAATTCACAAGTTGGTTAAGAGCCTATAGATTCATCAACTTAGAAATCACATGAAATTGAAGAGAGATTGGGCATGGGAGTGGATGGATACACCCATTCATAACACTACATACCTGGGAAATTCTGATTATACAATCCTCTTGAATGTCCAAAGAAAATTTGGGGAAGAACTTGATGAATCTAAGCTTGATCACCCTTAGAAACTACTAGGACTGCATGCATGGAGAGTAATAGGTTTAGAATGAGTTAAAACCCTCTTAAAACACACTTATCTAAGCTTAAAACAACATAGATTAGGCCTTATGAACTTAGAAATTATGAAAAAGCCCTTAATAAATTCACAAGAAAATACACACTTCCAGTCACAATGAGGGACTGGACGATTCGTGGCATGAGGGGATGACTCGTGGCCTACCTATCGTTGCCAACACTGGAAGTCTTCACTCTGATGTTCACCACTAGGGACACCATGACTTGTGGTGACTGGTTGTGATGAGCATTGACCAAAAATTTTCATATTCATGCCAACTTTGAACCACCAGTGACCCAACGATTCATTGCTCTGGCCATGAGTCGTGGTTTGTCTCGTGGTCAGCCCCAGAAACCAAATTCTTGGATGACTCCTTCCTTCCTCACGAGTCACTTAGCGACTCGTGGGGTACTGCATGGGTCACCGGATGACTCGTCCTGTGACTTGGTGCAGAAAATCCTATTCGTCCTTTGACTTAGTACAGAAAATCCTATTTTCTCCATTTCAACCCTCGGGTTTGATCTTAGGTCTTTTGGAGTATTACAATATCTCTTCCTTGGGAACATTCATCGTCGAATGTGGGTAAGCAATTGAAAAGCTAAGAAATGCAATCATCATACCAAATACTGAATATTTAGAGCTAAAAACTGACGGAGTGACTGGCTCCTGACTGAACTAAATTCAGGAGTTATACATACATACGTTGACATGAAAGAAACTGAGGCACATGAATTGAACGTGAAACTAAATAGATTACTAGAAAGGAAAGTGATACCTCAAGCTGGAAGTGGGCAAGGAGGGAAAAGATGTGGGTATCTAGCCATCATATCTACTTCGGCTTCCCACGTAACTCCCTCAACATGGTGATTCCTCCACAGAACCTTTAATGAAGCTACTTCTTCATTTCTTAGCTATCGAACCTGATGATCAAGTATTTCCATTGGAACCTCCTCATAGCTAAGACTATCCATCACACCCACGCTCTCCACTGGGACAACCGAAGCTGCTTCACCCATGCATTTCTTCAAAAGCGACACATGAAACACTAGATGTACTGAAGCCAAGTCTGAGGGCAACTCCAACTCATACGCTACCTTGCCAACCCGTCTTACAATCCGGTATGGGCCAACATAACAGGGATTGAGCTTCCCTTTCTTTCTGAATCTTATCACTCCCTTCATGGGAGATACCTTCAGAAATACCCAATCATCCACTTCAAACTCAAGCTCTCTCCTCCTCACATCCGCATAGGACTTTTGACGACTATGAGCTGTTTTCAACCTTTCCCTTATAAGCTGAACATCTCTAAATACTCATGGACTAAATTTGGTCCTATCAACACAACTTTACCGACTTTGAACAAACCAATAGGCAATCTATATCTCCGCCCATAGAGAGCCTCAAACGGAGCCATCTGAATGTAGGAATGGCAGCTGTTGCTATATGCAAACTCAATGAGAGGTAAATGATCATCCTAACTACCCTTGAAATCGCACACACGCTCTCAACATATCCTCCAGAGTTTGAATGGTCTGCTTCACCTGCCCATCCGTCTGCGGATGAAAGGTTGTACTGAGCTTAACCTGAGTGCCAAGCCCCTTCTGAAATGATCTTCAAAATTGGGAGGTAAACTAAGTACCTCTATCTGATATGATGGACAAGGGCACTCAATGCAACCGAACTAACTCCCAAATGTACAATTTGGCATAATCCTCCGCTGAATTGGTAGTTTTGACTAGTAGGAAATGAGCTGCTTTAGTCAACCTGTCTGTAACCACCCAAATAGAGTCATACTGCCGACGAGTACGAGGCAACCGGTAATGAAGTCCATATTGATTTCCTCCCACTTCAAAGTAGGGAAACTAATATCTTGAAGCACACCTCTAGATCTTTGATTCTTAACATCAACTGTTGACAATTCGTACACTTAGCAACAAATTTTGCTATATCCCTCTTCATGCCATTACACCAATAGACTTCTCATAGGTCACGGTACATCTTGGTGGCACCTGGATGTATAGAATATTTGGAATCACGAGCCTCGTGCAATATTTGCTCCCTCAAGTCATCAACACCCAATACACACAAACGATCCTAATATCATAGTACCCCATATCCCCCTTGATAGAAGATCTCCACCTTCTGATTCTGAATGGCTTCCTTCAACTTTACTAAAATAGGATCCTCATCTTGTCTAGCTTTGACCTTGGTCACCAAGGAAGATTCTGACCCCATTTTGAATAATGACACCACTATCTATCGAGTCAACAAGATCAACTCCTAGTTGCGCAAGCCGATGCACATCCTTCACTAACTCTTTCCTCTCCTCATCTACATGGGTCACGCTCTCCATAGAAAGCCTACTAAGAGCATCTGCCACCACATTAGCCTTTCCCGGATGATAAAGGACACTCATATCATAATCTTTAAGAAGCTCCAACCACCTTCTTTTATGTAGATTCAGATCCTTTTGAGTAAACACGTATTATAGGCTTTTGTGGTCCATAAACACATCCACATGGACCCCATATAGATAGTGTCTCCAAATCGTCAAGGAAAATACTACCGCTGCCAACTCGGCGTCATGAGACGGATAGTTCTTTTCATGGACTTTCAGCTTCCTAGAAGCATAGGCTATAACCTTACCATGTTGCATTAATACACAACCAAGGCCAATCCTCAAGTTGTCACAATACACCACAAATCCATCGGTACTCTCAAGTAGGGTTAACACCGATGCTAAGGTGAATCGAGTCTTCCAACTCTTGGAAGCTCTTCTCCCAAGCCTCCGACCATTAAAACTTTACTTTCTTCTAGATCAACTTAGCCAACGGTGCTGCAATGGACGAAAACCCTTCAACAAACCTCCGGTAGTAACTAGCTAAGCCCTAGAAACTCCTAATATTCGAAGGGCTAATTGGTCTACGCCAATTCTTCACAGCTTCTATCTTTTGAGAGTCTACCTGTACACTCTCATTTGACACCACATGACCCAAAATGCTACTGAGTCTAGCAAAAACTCGCACTTGCTGAACTTGGCATATAATTGGCGATTGTTCAAAGTCTATAGCACCACCCTCAGATGTGCGGCATGCTCCTCCTTGCTCCGAGAGTATATGAGAATTTCATCAATGAACACAATCACGAACATGTCCAAATATGGGTTGAACACCCTGTTCATCAAATTCATAAAAGCTGTAGGAGCATTCGTTAGTCCAAAAGACATAACTATAAACTCATAGTGACGATACCAAGTCCTGAAGGCTGTCTTTGGAATGTCACTCTCCCGAACCCTGAGCTAATGATACTCGGATCTCAAGTCTATCTTTGAGAAATACTTGGCACCCTGAAGCTGGTCAAACAAGTACTCAATTCTAGGGAGAGGATACTTGTTATTGATTGTCACCTTGTTTAATTGCCGATAGTCAATGCACATCCAGACGAAACCATCCTTCTTTCAGACAAAGAGAACTAGTGCATCCCACGGGGGTTTGCTAAGACTGATGAAACCTTTGTCTAAGAATCTTTGAACTACTCCTTCAACTCCTTTAGCTCAGCTGAAGCCATTCTATAAGGAGGAATTGATATAGTCTGCGTATTGGGAAGAAGTTCAATACAAAAATCGATCTCCTGCTTAGGAGGAATTCCTGGTAAATCATTTGGAAATACCTTTGGATATTCGCATACTACAAGAACTGACTGGAGAGTCGGGGTTTCGGATGTAGAATCCTTAACCCTAACTAGATGGTACACGAAACCCTTAGAAATCATCTTTTTGGCCATAAGGTAGGAAATGAAGCGACCTACATGCATAGACGAACTACCTTTCCACTCTAGGATTGGCTCTCCCGGAAATCAAAACTCTACTGCACGGGTTCTACAATTTACTGAGGCATAACATGCATGTAGCTAATCCATGCCAAAGATAAGATCAAAATTTTTCATGGATAGTTCTACTAAATCTGTTGACGTGACTTTTTGAAGGACTATGGTAGGGCATTTTCTATATACCCATCGAGCTATAACTAAATCACCGACTAGAATAGAGACTGAGAAGGGTTTTGATAGTATTTTGAGACTGACTCTAAAACTACTAGAAACATAGGGTGTCACAAAGATAAGGTAGCCCCTGGATATAACAATGAATATACATCAAGGTGGAATACTCGTAACATACCAATGACTACATCTAGGGAGGCCTCATGCTCCTGACAAGACGTGAGGGCATAGAATCTGTTCTGACGCTGACCACCACCCGCACTAGTGGAGGTTCCCTGTTGAATTGAGCATACAGGTGGGGTTGCTGAGCTAGTGGCTAGGTCTCGACCTCTACCATGGCCCTGTCTAGCTATTGGACAATATCTGAGCATATTTCCTGGCTTCCCACACCCGAAACAAGCACCTGAACCTACTAAGAACTGACCCATGTGCCTCCGAGCACACCTGTCAAAGGTTGGAATATTGGGTTCCATAGAGTTTCTCCCCTAACCTCGAGAGCCTGATGCTTGTCCCCTCTAATCGCACCTAGATCTAGATGGCACACTCGGTGCTGATGATGCTAGGGTTGATGATCTCGGGTGGGACTACTGACGGTGTCCACCACCAGGTCTCTGCTGGGAGAATCCCAAGCTATCAGTCCTGGCCCTCTTGGCATCTCTCTCCCGCTCACCGATAACATCCAAAATATACACTTCATTACAAAAGGGCATACACGTTCATTGTATTAAAACAGATATCCCGACATATGTCAGGGTCGAATCCCACAAGGACTAGTGAATGATATGCACGAGTGTTGTTTGGGAAATTGAATTTAGCTCACACCATTTGAAAATAATAAGGAAATAAACATTTTTGGGGGAGAATGAGATTAATAATAGAGTATAAATTCTAATTCGGCTAATTAAATAGAAAAATGACCAAGGTTGTTAACAATAATGTGAAAGACTAGAGGTGTGGTGTAGAGAATATGCTAAGTAAATAGGGTCATGCTAGGTCATCTCATGAGTTCAAGTTGTGTAAATAACCTCGGGAAAGTGCATTTGATGTTTTTCAACCTCATAAATACCTCTTGCTAGAGTTCTTTCAAACCACTAAACGCAATTAAATCAACCCGATCAGATTTGGATTAATAGCTACACTAATTCTAGCTATTAGCCATTAATTAAGAGTGAGAATGTGATTTTGGCTATTTCCAGCTCAAATTCACAATTTCACATCCATATCCATCATTAAAGTCTCTCCCAATACTCAATTCTTCTTTTCCAAGAGAAAATCAAGTAAAAACAATTAGATTCATATAAGCAACCAAGGATCTTCAGTTACAGATTGGAGAGAATTTAATAGATTTACACTAATTAAACAATATTGAGATAACTCTAGCAATACCTAATCTAATTAAGCATTCATCGCTACACACCTGTAGTTAATGATTTTGCTACTCATAGTTACGAAATCAAAAGCACAATTAACAATAAACTCATTGAATTCAATAATAGGAGTAGCAAAATCAAATTCAGTAATAAGTCTTCAACAATGGTAGTATCTTGGTATGGAGGAAAAGAAGAAAGAGAAAACAATCCTCTAAAAATTTCCACCAATAGAATTCTTACTTTGTTCTTCTATAAGAGAATCTACTCAAAAGGCTAAAAGTAAAGATATGATAGGTACAGAGTACTTCTCTCTAGAATATATCCAAAAGTAGGGTATCCAATTCTCTCTTTTTTTGTATTGGATAGTTTTACCCGTGATCAGCGTTCAGGCACTTGCAAATGTATCGGCGGTTCCACCGGTTACATTCCGTGAACCGCCGACTACAATTAACTGCGCCCTCAGTGAGTTCCAGTGGCCTTAGTCGATTCCTTCTGCTTTTCGCCGGTCTCCACCCGTGCATCACTAATCATTTTCTATTTCATCCAAAAAATTCAGGTGTTATTCGGCGAATGGACCAGTGAGTCACTAGTTAAAGTTCGCGGACTCCGGTTGCTGTAATTCCCAGAGGCAGTGTTCATTAGCTTTTGACCGGCATTTCGCTGATATTCTTCGGCGGAGCGCCGAGTTTCATCCAACATCCTTCTTATTACCCCATTTTTTACTATTTTCTTCACATTAGACATCTGTACACAACAAAGACAAAAGGAGCATAAAATCCACATAAACAACTCAAAAACAAGGTAAGATATTAGGCTTACGATTCTAATGAGTTGGTAAATTACCAACTCATCAAACCCCCAAACATGAACCATTGTTTGTCCTCAAGTAATGCAGTTCTCTTCAGTTGTAAAACATGCCACTGCACAAAGTTTAAACATCAATAACCCCCTGGTTTGTGACAACCCAAAAATGCTCACCAACTCACTGAAAAAGAGAAACAAATTCCCCTAAAAACAAGAACAATGGAGAGATTTCAATAGGCCACCACCCTTCAAAAACATGATACGCAAGAACTTTCATTTTACAAAACAAGGGCATATCTTATCCATGAAGTACACATTACATCTCAATTCATAATCATTGCCATTCAAAGCTTGCCTTAGAGCTTGCATTTCTCATGTATTATACACATATTTACCTTTAATGCAATTGGGTCCTCAAAAGGGATGATGCTACTCACCAAGGAGAAAATCCCTTTTCTTTTAATCATGAAATCAATGCATTCACACAAGGGATTGTGCAAAGAGAAGATTGCACTCTCTCTCCCAAAAGAAATCTTAATGCACACAACTCGACCCATAGGCTTTCCCTACATATAATTTGCCACTAATGTAGAGAAACTGCACTTAAAATCACTTTGGACTTATGGGTGAAAATGTAGGCTAGGGCTAAGGGTAGGATAAATGTTTAGCTTTAGTGACTAAAGCCTCGCTAATTCCTTTACAGACGCTTGTGACATCCCATTATCTTATTGAGATCACTCTACCTTATTTCTCCTTGTTCATTATCTTCATCATTTCTATAGCACAAGCCACCCTTATAACACCTATGAATTTCATATTTAGCTTTATATATGCAAGATATATCACCTTTTTACTATGCTTCCTCTTTTGATGATTTGAGGTCTTTCAACCGATTGATTCATTCATTCATATCACCTAAGTTTAGGCTTTTGCCTCATCTCACATTCATTTCCTTATCGCTCCCCATTTCATGGGATTCAAGTCCAATTTTCACTATTTTATCACTAGCAATTAGGGAGGATGGGTGCCAAAGAGAAGGATTAAAAATGATCATTAGGCTTATAGTGTGGTTTCCAAAGAAAGGGTCCAAGGCTCAAACATTGGCTATCAAAGCTTAATGGTCAAGGAGGTCATTTTGGGTGAAGTGACTTAACCAAAGAGGGCCTAAGATCATGTTCTAAGTGCAGCTACATCTAGGATTTCATCTTGAGACACACTTGCGGCATGTTCTAGACAAGAAGTTGTGCATGAGATTCACAAAAATCCTTACCACACAAGGCATCACACCTAAAGAGTTCACAAAAGTCATTATCCACACAGAATCTTGATTTAAGACATCAAAACATGCATTATGGTTGATGGCCCATTGTGGTTGACCAATTGAAATGATGTTGGCTACCCATTAGAATAGATTTTCTTTATCCTCCACCTTCTTGCGTAATGTCGAATGTTACTAGATTGGCTCAGCCCAATAAGGAGAATTGATCGCCTCTGGAGTTATGGACACCTCGTGACCACCCACCCAAACAGACAATAGGCACGGTAATGTTTCTATGCAGCCCTTATGTTTTAGGATTCATTTCCATGCCCTGTATAATGCAAAAAATTCCCACACCAACTCCAAAAAATTATTGGTCAACCGGTATGGTGAATGGACCCCAATCGCGCATTCCAATCTGATCATAGATATCTACAAAGGCATTTTAGAAAGATTCCACCTCAAATTGAGTTTCTTCATGGATGGATCACTTCTTCTCGAAAGAGATATAATACTCCTCCATTCTATCAAATCCAAAATGAACATGTGCATTACTGGTGCTCATTGATGCGTGACCTTTGTGAGACTGTCTGGAAACAGACAAGATGCTGCAAACTAAGGTTTGAAATATGCACATACATTTTTTTAAAGCCAGAGAAAAGTCAAAAGGAACAAAATTAGGTGAGAAAATTAACATTTTATGTGACACCGGTGAACCATCAGTAAAAGGCGGATGCAATTCCGCGAAACGCTGATGAATCACCCCGTGTGAATTAGTGACCTGGGATGAACATCATACCCATCGGTTCCCCCACCGGTGAAAAGCCAATCCTGAACCGCAAAACACTCGTGACCTACAGATTTATGCTAAAATGTAGGATTGGGCAAGTCAACCTATGAAATGACTGGCGGTCCGCCAGTGTGCGACCTTTATGCAATTAACCTACATGCTACCCCCACATAGATTCATACCAATTTTCATTTTCACCCAATCCAAAAATGACAAGTCACCCTTAAGAAAGGTGTTAATCGATCTATCATTATGCAACTTAAGAGGGTGTCCTACTCAGGATTACCAGACTTCACCCAAACAAAGTGTGACACCCACATAAAAATAAAACAAAAATCCATCAAAACATACAAAAGAAAAGCATGAGATAAACACATAAAAGCAAAATATCACCAATAGTTCCCGTAACATTAGAGCATGAGTGAAAGAAACATTACCAAATAGGGGAGTAGTCACAAATGTTGTACCTGTGCACTTTTGCCTAATACTGGTGTTTTTAGATTATGGTTGAGTGAAGGTGATGAGTAAATGCTAAAGAGAGGTAATTAAGTGGGAAAGGAGAGGAAGTTGATGGGGTAGAAGGGCGGTGGTCGTTAATGTAGGATAGGTGGGAAAATGGGTTTTTAGGAGGATGAAAAATGGTGGGAAAGAGGGAAATGGAAGATTAAAGGGGTGGAAGTCGTTCAAACTTTAGAAAAGGGGAATAATCCAGATATGGGCATACCGACGATTGCCGATGTAGACCAGCGATTCGCCGATGTAGCCGCCACTGACATACCTGAGTGAGTTTCTGGACACCGGACCAACTACTGACTAGCGTGTCTCGAAATTCTTCCGGTGTTTTTCCGAGTGAGACGTTAACGTCAAGACCACACCCAGGTACACTTGTTGAACTCAACACTTTAGTAGCGTTTCGCGCTTTGTAGTGGCGCTTCACCGAATTAGTCGCCAACTGGATTTGAATCCTCAGTGCACTGGATAGAGTTGGCGACCCATCGGCGAGTCACGAAATACTATCAGCATTTCACCGATCTAGCACCGGCTAGCCTTATCTTTGTTCTTCTACAAGTTCACCACCCTAAAAAAAATCAAGAACAACAACGCATAAAAAAACGTTTAAGAAGAGTTAGAGAATAAAAATGCTTGGGGTGCCTCCTAAGAAATGCCTTAGTTAACGTCGTGGCACGACGAAGGTCTCTCATGACCCACGGGTCATCAAGGTATAAGACTTCTATTCGGCCAACTTCTTCCAATACCCCTAGATATCTTTTTATTCATTGGCCATGCACCTTGAACTTGCACCCTTTTTCTCCATGGATTTCTATGGAACCATTTTCATACACTTGAGATACCTTAAAAGGCCCTGACCATTCAGATTTTAACTTCTTGAGAAATAGCCACAACCGTTAATTGAACAGCAACACCCAGTCCCCTGGAGCAAAACTGCGCTGCAAAAACTTTTGGTCATGATAATGTTTCATTCAGGCTTTTAAATAGCTTCTTTCTTATATTCCCTCATTCTGAATTCATCTAACTCATGTAGATTATTAACTCGTCCTTGGACAACTCTTCCCCATTCAAGATTAAAGAGTTTCAATTCCCACAAGGCTTTGTGTTCTAACTCAACAGGGAGGTGGCGTGATTTTCCAAACACAAGTTGATATGGGGACATCCTTATCGGTGTTTAAATGTAGTCCGATATGCCAACAAGGCATCATCTAACTTCTGCACCCAATTCATTTTGTTTACATTGACTATTTTAGTGAAGATAGACTTTATTTCTCGATTTTAAACTTCTAATTGGCCACTGGTTTGTGGGTGATAAGGGGTGGCCAATTTGTGTTTCACACCATATTTAGCTGACAAGGTGCTAAATAATCGATTGCAAAAATGTGACCCCCCATTGCTAATGATATCTAGGACTTCCGAATCGGGAGAAAATGTGTTTTACAAGAAGGTTTCTACGCTCCTTCCTTCATTATTGGGTAATGCAACAACTTCTACCCATTGGAGATATAATCAACTGCCACCATGATGTATGTGTTTCCATAAAATCTCACAAAAAGGCCCATAAAGTCAATCCCCCATACATCGAACAACTCAACCTCTAAGATCGGTGTTAGCGGAAGTTCATGCCTCCTTGAAATACTCCCTATTCTTTGACACCGATCGCATTGCTTCACAAAGTCATGGGCATCCTGATATAGTGTAGGCTAATAAAACCCATACTGTAACACCTTTGCTACTGTCTGCACACTCCCTTAATGGCCCCCAAAAGGTGAAGAATGGCAAGCCTCTAGAATTGGTACCATCTCTACTTCTAGAACATACCGTCGTATTAAACCATCTGCGCAACTCCGCAAGAGGTAAGGTTAATCCCAATAAAATTTTCGGACATCATGCATGAATTTCTTCTTTTGTTGAAAGTTCAAACCTTCAGGTATGATGTTGTTGGCCAAGTAATTAGCCAAATCAGCAAACCACGATGTTAAATCATGGGTTGTGGCTAGAATATGTTCATATGGAAAGGCATTATTGATCTCCTCATGTGCTCCTATCTGACCACTTATTTCTAGGCGCGATAGATGGTCGACCACTTGATTCTCACATCCCTTACAATCCTTCACCTCAAGTCATATTCCTGCTACAACAGAACCCACCTGATCAATCTTGTTTTAGCATCTTTCTTGCCCATCAAATATATAAATGTTGTATGATCCATGTGCACCACCACTTTTGTTCCCAACAAGTATGCTCGAAATGTTTCAAACGCAAAAAACAACAGCGAGTAACTCCTACTCTGTTACTAGGTAGTTCGTTTGCGCGTAGCTTAGAGCTTTGCTAACATAGTAGATTGGGTGAAATATCCTGTCTCTCCGCTAATCAAGGACTACTCCTGATGCCACCCCACTGGAATCGCACATGAGCTTAAAGGGTTTTGATAAATCAGGCGCTATAATGATTGGAGAGGAAATCAACCTTTTATTCAACTCCACAAAGGACTTCATGCACCCCACATCAAAATTAAACTTTGCTTCTTTCTCCAGAAGCCAAAATAGAGGATGAGCTATTTTATAAAAATCTTTAATAAACCGGTAATAAAAACCTGTGTGTCCGAGGAAACTCCTAACACCCTTCATGGTGCACGATTGAGGTAACTGAGGATTGGAATTGATTTTTTCTTGGTCCACCTCAATCACCTTTTTGAAAATCTTATGTCCCAACACAATCCCTTCTTTTACCATAAAATGACATTTTTCCCAATTAAGGACAAAATTTGCTTCTTTCCATCTCTTTAATACCTCCTCTAGGTTTGCCAAACAATCATCAAACAAGTAACCTACAATTGAAAAGTCATCCATGAAGAATTCCACAGTATCTTCCACCATATCTGAAAAGATGGAAAAAAGGCATCCTCTTGAACGTGCAAGTTCCATAGGGACATGTAAAAGTGGTCTTTTCTTGATCCTCGGGTGCAATTGAAATTTGATTTTACCCCGAGTATCCATCAAATAAAAAATAGTACTCTTTTCTGTCCAATTGATCTAACATTTAGTCAATGAATGATACCAAGAAGTGATCCTTCTTTGTCCAAGAGTTTACCTTACGGTAGTCCATGCAAACTTCCCATCTAGTGACTGGGTGAGTGGAAATTAATTCATTCTTTTTATTTGGGAAAACTGTAATGCCTCCTTTCTTTGGCACACACTGAACAGAGCTTACCCAACTGCTGTCCGCGATAGGATATACCACCCCTGCATCTAGCCATTTAATAATCTCCTTTTTGACCACCTCTTGCATAAGTGGGTTCAAAATTCTTTTGATGCTCGATTGGTGGGCTACAATTTTTTGAAGATTAATCTTTGAGTGAAAATCCACGGAGGAATACTGATGATATCAACTATCGACCACCCTATAGCTCGAATGTGCCTTTTCAATACCACGATGAGTTTTTATACTTTAGAAGGAGTGAGTTTTGCTGAAATGATGACCGGGAGCGTCTCATTCTCCCCCAGATATGCATATTGCAAGTGAGTGGATAAGGGTTTGAGCTCCAGCTTGGGAGGTTCCATAATGGGTGGCTGTGATGGAGGAGTTGTGCGATGTTTTAAGTAGAGGTCAAGCTTCCTTGGTTAGAAGGGATAATTTCTTATCTCCTAGAGTACTTTATGAACCTCCTCTAGTTCTTCACCTTTCCAAAAGAAATCAGCAATCATTTCTCCTATGACCTCTTCCTACATTTCGCATTCAAATATATCAACGTTCATGGTAGCTTGAGGGGAGGAAGTACTTGTTTCTTTTGTTTGAGCTACCACCTGAGATGCTAACTCATTTATCCTATCCTCTAATTGTTGTATTATTAAGTCATGACTCTTCATGGTGGTCGTAAAAGTCCAATAGCTTACTCCACAAGTCCTGAATTCCTGCTTCAATTGAAAGGACCTTTTTAAGCACCACTCCTAGAGTGCTTTCCATGTGGGATGGGACTGACTCATTGCTCCCCTGGCTACTCGTCTCAGGTAACCAAACATTGTTTCGACCCTGATTTCCATGATAAGCGTACTCATAGCCATGGTTGGCTTGGTGGTACTTTACATGGAAACCCTTCATATAATTCATCAACAACTCCATTTGTTTCATCATGACCAGCAACATTGTTTCTTTCTTCCCTTCTATATGCCACATCTTATCTACTAGTTTGATAGCCTCCAAATAAGGCACCCCTTCGGGGTCTCTCAATAACCTTTCAAAGAGGCTCATGAGTAACTCAGCAATTGCTTAGTAGCAACAACAGTGGTTTAAAACTAATTCAAATTGACAATCAACTCTAGGATATCAAGCGCTAGTTTCCGGCAATTGAGCTATTTTTGATAACATCCAAAATATACTCTTTGTTACAAAAGAGCATACACGTTCGTTGTATCAAAACAAATATCCCGACGAATGTCGGGGTCGAATCCCACAGGGACAAGTGAATGATATGCATGAGTGTTGTTTGGAAAATTGAATTTAGCTTGCACCACTTGAAAATAACAAGGAAATAAACATTTTGGGGAAGATTGAGATTAACAATAGAGTATAAATTCTAATTTGGCTAATTAAAATAGCAAAATGACTAAGGTTGTTGACAATAATGTAAAAGACTAGAGGTGTGGTGTAGATAATATGCTAACTAAATAGGGCCATGCTTGGTCATCTCATGAGTTCAAGTTGTGTAAACAACCTTGGGCAAGTGGGCATGTGATGTTTTTCAACCTCATAAATACCTCTTGCTGGAGTTCTTTCAAACCAGGAGATACAATTAAATCAACTCGATCAGATTTGGATTAATAACTACACTAATTTCTAGCTATTAGCTATTAATTAAGAGTGAGAATGTGATTTTGGCTATTTCTAGCGCAAATTCAAAACCTCACATCTATGTCCACCATCAAATTATCTCCTAATATTCAATTCTTCTTTTTCAAGAAAAAATCAAGTAAGAATAATTAGAGCCACATCAGCAACCATGGATCTTCAATTATAGATTGGAGAGAATTTAATATATTTACTCTAATTAAACAATATTAAGATGATTGTAGCAATACCAAATCTAATTAAGCATTCATCACTACACACCTCTAGTTATTGATTTAGCTACTCATAGTTAATAAATTCAAAAGAACATTTAACAATAAACTCATTGAATTCAATAGTAGGAAGAGCAAAATCAAATTCAGCAATAATATTCAACAATGGTAGTACCTTGCTATGGAGGAAGAAGAAGAAAAAGAAAAACAATCCTCTACACATTTCCACCAATAGAATTCTTACTTTCTTCTTCTACAAGAGAATGTTCTCAAAAAGCTAAAAGTTAAGATCTGATGGGTACAGAGTACTTCTCCCTAGTGTATATCAAAAAGTAGGATATCCAATTCTCACTTTTTCCGTGCTGGACATTTTTACCCCTGATCAACTTTCTAGCACTTATGGAAGTACCAGCTGTTCGCTGGTTACATTCTGCATATCACTGCTTATAATTAATTGCGCCCTTTGTGAGTTTCAGTGGCCTTAGAGAATTCCTTCGACATTTTTCTAGTCTCCACCCGTGCGCCGTCGATCCTTTTCTCTTCGATCCAGCAAATTCAAGTGTCATTCAGCGAATGGACTGGCGAGTCGCTGATTAATGTTCGCACTCGCCGGTTGCTGTAATTCCTAGAGGCAGTGTTCATCAGCTTTTGATCGGTGTTTTGCCAGTCTTCTTCTGTGAAGCGCCAATTTTCATCCAATTTCCTTGTTTTTACCCCAGTTCTTGCTTTTTTCTTCACATTAGACATCTTTACACAACAAAGGCAAAAAGGGCATAAAATCCACATAAACAACTCAAAAACTAGGCCAGAACTCAGGCTTAATAGCCTAATGAGTTGGTAAATTACCAGCTCATCACAAATTCACCTTCACCGTCTCCATCTGCTGAGCGTACAGAACTATCTGAGGAAAGTCAATGTCCTGATGGAGCATCGCGGTCCAGATATCTTTGACAAAATAGTCTACTTTCCCATGCACGAATCGACTCACTCGATCCCTCTGGTTTGCCACCATCTCAGGTGCATACTTGGACAAATGGGTGAACTCTAAAGTATACTCCTGGACTTTCATGTTGTTCAATATCAAATTCATAAATTCCGCTACTTTGATCTCCCTCATCTCACCACTGATCCAAAAATGCAGTAGGAAACTCATCCGATGAAATAGGGCCTGCTCTAACTGCCCTACCATCCTTCCACTATCTGAACTAGATATGTGCTACCCCTTCAACTGATAAGAGGCTAAGTCTTCACACTTCTCTCCAGTCACCCCCATGATTTGGGTGATTTTCTAAATCTCATCAATAACTCGTGGGGCTCCTCGTCCACCTTCGACCCAAGGAACTCCGGAGGGTTCATCCTCAAAAAATCTCTGACTCTCACCGCTGCCACATTCCCATTCTGAGGGATATGCGCTACCGCCTATTGGTTGACTTGGGCAGTCAAAGCTTGAGCTAGCATCTGAATGGCATCCCTAAACTCTGCATGGCCCACCTACTGTTATACCCCGAAATCCCCAAGATCAGACCTAAGAGTTGAAATGGAGAAAATAGAATTTTCTGCACCAAGTCACAGAACGAGTCGTCTTGTGACCCTCAGGTTGACCACGAGTTGTTAAGTAACTCGTGGTGAGGAGTTTGACTTAAGTTGGAAATTATGGTTTTGAGTCCCCACAGACATGACCATGAGTCGTGGTTGTCATGGTCAAGGGCTAATGAAAGGTTAAGGTTGAGTTGGTAGTGTTCTGTATGAATGGATACAACGAGTTGTGGTCACCAGTAATGGGTCGTTATGTCCCTCGTGGGGACCCCCCTCCCCCAATGGAATAGTGGCAGTGAACTTCACGATAGTAGACAATGACACGTTTCCTTGGTAACGGCTCATCTAGTTCCTCATGGGTATTGGAAATCAGTTATGTTTTGCGAATTTAGCAAGGGCTTATCCGTAATTCCAATGATCCTAAGGCCTAAACTATAACACTTGGAAAGTTTCTAAGATTACATTGCAGACTTAAAGAAAGAATTTCAGACAGAAGGTAGAAATTTTGACACAGAACGAGTCATGGTACGACTCGTTAGGTGACCCCACGAGTCGTGCTCAGACCCATGAGGAGCAGTCAAGAGGTGCAGCATAGTTCAGTGACCACAGACAACCCAACGAGTCGTTAGGTAAACAACGACTTGTTATGTCAGCCGTTGGGTAAATGCTAGAGATTAATGGTGAAGTCCTGAGGGAGTGCAGACCACGGGAGAAGGGACAAGTCGTCGTGCACCTGATGACTCGTCAAGTGACGCATGGGGAGAGAAGAGTAGAAAAAGAAATTCAACCAGTGTACTCCACGACTTGGCCCCACTAGTCGTTGCCTACCCCATGACTCGTGGAGTTCCTCATAGGGACTAGCATGGTGGATTTTCCTGTGTTTTCCAGGGGTGTTTTCATAAAATTCTACGCTTCTAACTCCTAGACTATGTCGTTTTGAGTATAGTATGGGACGTTTTAATGTGATAACAGCCTTAAACCTTCATTCCATCAAAAATCATTCTCAAACTCTTCTTCCTCCTCTCTCTCAAGACTTAAGGATTCAACAAGGGTTTCCTCAAGGCTTCAAGGTGCAAGTTCAAGTGGGATTTCTCTAGATTACATATGTGAGTTTTTTAACAAGGATATCCTTCCATCCTTGTGCCACAAATGTTTTATTTAAAAACTCGATTCTCTTGCCCTAACAAAGCATGATCTAGGGATTCGATTTATGGATGATTTCTTCTATTTCTTATATGAATTTCAAGATCCGTTAGGATTAAAAGTTATTTATGCTTACAGGATTATTTTAATATCTTGAATTATGTGCTAAATAGTGAAAATGCATGATTATAGCATTCCTTCACAAGATAGCTTAAAAATTTGATTAGGATTTTTTTATTGTTCACTCGATTATATCAAGAACTTGTATCCATGTCTAAAATATGTTAAAAGCGTAAGAATTCCCTTAAAATTAGAATATATGTTTTGATAGATGTGTTGAGATGAGATTAGAACTTATGGGCTTGATCACTGGGAAGTATGTATGTGTTTTTCATTATGCTTCCGAATGTAAATGTTTGGGTATGATGTGAACCTATGATAATGACATAATTATCTAATCTTCTTAACATATTGGAGTAAATCTCAAAGTGCGTTCCATGAAATAAATATATGCTTCTACCATGATCGTGTTGTACATGTTTAAGGTATGGGTTAAGTATAAGGGCTTTCCGTAAATCTAAACTATATAAATCAACGTATATATGTTAAAGTCTGAATTGGACCTATGGATCCTACATCACACTATGTTATGCGTATATGTTATGAACTCAAAAATTGAATGTTGTGGAGGCGTGTAAATTATGATCTGAATCTATAGATGGTCGTGATTGTAAAATGTGTGGATCAAATGATGATATGGTACCATGACGATATGAATTCTGAAGATAAAGCACGAGAATGATACTTCAAACTTTTGGGCTTGTTGTTAGTAGAAAGTAGCCTTAATCCTTTCTAAATGAATGAAGCATGATGAAATCAGTAAATGCTAAGGTTTTCAATTAGTTGTAGTAGCTTAGTCCAAATGAATAATGTCAAATCATTACTCCTCATGTTTTAATTAGTCAGGGACTTTCCATAGCCAAGAATATTTTCCTTAGATCAGTTGGGACTCTCCATAGCTGAGAACGTTTCCCCTAGTTCAGTTGGGACTCTCCATAGCCAAGAATGCTTCCCTTAGATCAGTTGGGACTCTCCATAGCAGAGAATGACTCCCTTAGTTCACGCCATTAGTTTGGCTCAGTTTGTATAGTTTAGACTTCAGTTTAAAACAGGTATAGAATAATGTTATCTCAGTTATTAGCAGATATTCAAAATAGAGTATGATATTAGCTTCATCTTCAACTCTCATTATATGTTCAGAACCTGACCCTTGTGCATGAGTTTGATGATGCTTTAGAATATGAGTTCCAAATGTAAGTTTCATGTTGATATGTGTATGTGACTCAGAAAAAGGTTGTTGCATTCTAAATCAGTTATATATCGATGTACTCAGTTTATTCCCTTGTTGTATAGTTGTATATTTAGTTTGTTTACGTTTCCCCGCATGCTTAGTATATTCGAAGTTCTTACCGCATACTTTATGTGTTATATCATTTTATGATATAGATTCAGGTATCAAGGCTCAGCCTTGTGGGTAGACGCACTCTTTCTTCCATCTCGGCAGATTATGGTGAGTCCTCATCTCTCGAGGATGAGATAGATGTTTCTTACTTCAGTTATATTTTAGTTTTCAGACTTTAGGAGTTAGCTAGGGACTTGTCCAATCAACTCATCAATTTAATAGAGGCTTTTAGAAATGTGAAATCAGATTCAGTCTATGTTTTAAAGTTTTGTTAGATCATATCTTTAAGTTTTAAATTTGACTCCTTACAGTAGCTTCAGCTCGGTAATGTTTCTGATAGATATTTATATTGTTAAGTGTTATTCTATGAGTATTCCATGGGTCAACTTGGAGCGTTTCGGGGTTCCTTGTCCTGTGTCACGGCTATGGTGTAAACACAAATCATGATAAACTTGATATCATAGTAAAGGATTAGAATTTCCTAGGGTATCTGAAAGACGCATTATGTAGAGTCTTCTTCATGGGTGTGAAGGGTACCACACTCATGACGAAGAGGCTATGAGATGTGTTAGGAATGTCCCTTTTCTTCATTATTCTTATCATGCATAGAGTATGAAACTCTAACGGTTCTTCCCCTAACTCATGCTTTACGCACTCGCAGATAATGCCTCCAAAAATAGTGAATGGAAGAAGAAATGGTAATGGATGCAACAGGCACCACCAACCCCGACGAACCCGAAGGACAGCCATGTTACTCTTGTCGTGTTCTTGGAAACCCTTAATATGTTGGTGTAGGCCATGACCTCCCAGATTAATCAGCAGGTGATGGCTTGTTTTCCCTAGAATGGGAATGTAGCAGCAGCAAGGGTAAGAACTGTGGTATGAAGAAAACCCTTAGAGTTTGATTACTATTCTACTATTTACCCGGTGAACAAACAAAGGACTTGGGTCCTGAAGGAATAAACAATTCAAGAAAAGGACCCTATTCTCATCATTAGAGTACTAAAAAAACACTTTTCATTCCTTTGTGAAACATACACACCCTCCCCCCACTTTAAACGAGACATTTCCCCCAATGTAACAGAAATAACAGATAATAAGCAAAAGGAGGCTTCTTGATTGAGCTAGTGGTTGGGAAGAGGGTCCCAGGAGTATGTGGCTACATCGAAGTGCCAAGAAGTCATTTCTTCAGAAGTTCGCCTCAGTGGGCCAAGTGGGATTTCAAATGGTTTCTCAGGTCCTGGCACCACCCATTTGTACGACAGAGTGCGAAGCTCATGGTAAGAAGTAGTTTCCACCCCGCCTGGTGTCCAGGATGGATCTAGTTCCTACACAGAGAGAATTGGAGGCAGTGGCAGTCGGCTATGATATAACTCCTCATCCGACACTATTTTCGACGCGCTATCATACCCTACCCACCAATCATCTGGTGGACTCCTGTGTTCCTCAGGCGGTGAAGGCATAGCTACAAGCTCAAGAGGGATTCAGTTGCTGGTAGATAGAGGTCCATTGAGTTCAGCCACCTCTTCCCTCAAAGTAATCACTTCATTTCTAGTACCTCAACTGCAGTGAATCGTCCTTTCAACTTGTCTCTAGCAGGTTACGTGGCTTTCTTGATTGTAAGTTGGATCATGGATGGGATAGCCTTAGCTAGCTTCATAAGCTGGCTTTTATGTACATGGGCCATTTATGCTAATTTGAGCAAATCAGAAGGTGTGGTGGTGGAAGTCGCCGCTGTATGGAGCTGGGTTGCCGATATGTTAGAGGGAGTCGAAGGTGGTGATAGGTTCCTGTTCTCGGTACTTTTTGGTCGCTTCATAGATAGGGCATCTTTTTCAGTTTTGGTACCCAATGTAATCACACTATCATCTCACACAGTCTTATCCAATAGCCGAAACAATGGGCATGAAGCTCGCACGCATAACATATTCATGAGGCTAGGATATGGCAATGATGTAGAGTGATTCTTGGCCCTTCATTTGAATTGATCTGCAATAAGTTCCCCAACATTGATGTGTACATGATCCATGATGCAGGCGATAAAAATGGCAACTTCAATTGGGACCTCCGTTGTGTTCTGAGAAGGTATTAACCTTGAAAAAACCAAGCCTAACCACATGCGGGCTTCAAATTTCAAGTCACATCGATAAATCAGACCCCTGGAGATGGCCCATTGTGGTTGACCTATTGAAATGATGTTGGATAACTATTGGAACTGATTTTCTTTATCTCTACCTTCTTGAGTAATGTCGAATGTTACTGGATTAGCTTTGCTCAATAAAGAGAACTGATTGCCATTAGAGTTATGCACACCTCGTGACAACCCACCCGTATATACAATAGGCACGTAATGTTTCTGTGCAGCACTTATGTTTTAGGAGTCATAGCCATGCCCTGTATGATGCAAAAATTTCCCACACCAACTCTAGAAAATATTGGTCAACCGGTATGGTGAATGGACGCCAATCGCGTATTCCAATCTAATCATAGATATCTAGAAAGGCATTTTAGAAAAATTCCACCTCAAATTGACCTTCTGCATGGATGGACCACTTCTCCTTGAAAGAGATACAATACTCCTCCATTCTATCAAATCCAAAGTGAACCTGTGCAGTGCTAGTGCTCATTGATGTCGTGACCTTTGTGAGACTCTCTGGAAAAAGACAAGATGCTGCAAGCTAAGGTTAGAATTTTGCACATAACTTTTTTTATACCCAGAGTAAAGTCAAAAGGAAAGAAATTAGGTGATAAAATTAATATTTTAGGTGACACTAGTGAACCGTCAGCAAAAGGCATATGCGGTTCCGCGAAACACCGATGAATCACTGGTGTGAATCAGTGACCTGGGGATAAACATCATACCCATCGGTGCCCCCACCGGCGAAACGCCGGTGACCTACAGATTTATGCCAGAATGCAGGATTGGGCAAGTCAACCTATGAAATGACCGGTGATTCCCAAAGCACAACCGGCGGTCCGCCAGTGGGCGACCTTTATGCAATTAACCCACATGCTACCCCCATATAGATGCATACCAATTTTCATTTTCACCAAATCCAAAAATGACAAGTCACCCTTAAGAAAGGTGTCAATCGATCTATCATTAGGCAACATAAGAAGGTGTCCCACTAAGGGTTAACAGACTTCACCCAAACAATGTGCGACACCCACATAAAAATAAAACAAAAATCCATCAAAACATAGCAAATAAAAGCATGAGATAAACACCTAAAAGCAAAATATCACCAATAGTTCCCGTAACATCAGAGCATGAGCGAAAGAAACATTACCAAATAGGGGAGTAGTCACAAATGTTGTGTCTGTGCACTTCTGCCTAATACTAGTGTTTTTAGATTATGGTTGAGTGAAGGTGATGAGTAGATGAAAGTAAGGATAGGTATTTAAGTAGGAAAGGAGAGGAAGTTGATTGGGTAGAAGGGCGGTGATCATTAATGAAGGATGGGTGGGAAAATGGGTTTTTAGGAGGATGAAAAATTGTGGGAAAGAGGGAAATGAAAGATTAAAGGGGTGGAAGTCGGTCAAACTTTTTGAAAGGGGAATAATTTAGATCGGGGCATACTGGAGATCACCAATGTAGACCAGCGATTCGCCGATGTAGCCGCCACTGACATTACCTGAGTGAGTTTCTGGACAATGGACCAACTACTGACCAGCGTGTCGCGAAATTCTTCCGGTGTTTTTCCGAGTGAGACATTAACGTCAAGACCACTCCCAGGTACACTTGTTGAACTCAACACTTTAGCGGTGCTTCGCACTTTGTATTGGCACTTCACCGAATGAGTCGCCGACTGGCTTTGAATCCTTTAGTGCACTGGATAGAGTTGGAGACCCATCGGCGGGTCACGAAATACTATCAGCATTTCATCGGTCTAGCGTTGGCCAACCTTATCTTTGTTCTTCTTGAAGTTCACCACCCTAAAAAAAATCAAAAGCAATAATGCATAAAAAAATGTTTAAGAAGAGTTAGAGAATAAAAATGCTTGGGGTGCCTCCCAAGAAGCGCCTTAGTAAACGTCGTGGCACGACGAAGGTCTCTCATGACCCACAGTTCATCTAGGTATAAGACTTCTGTCGGCCAACTTCTTCCAATACCCCAGATATCTTTTTATTCGTTGTCCATTCACCTTGAACTTGATCCCGTTTTCTCCATGGAGTTCTATGGAATCATTTTCATATACTTGAGATACCTTAAAAGGCGCTGACTATTTGGATTTTAACTTCCCAGGAAATAGCCTGAATCGTGAATTAAACAGCAACACGTAGTCCCCTGGAGCAAAGCTGCGCTGCAAAAACATTTGGTCATGATAATGTTTCATTCAGACTTTTAAATAGTTTCTTTCATATATGCCCTCATTCTGAATTCATTTAACTCATGCAGATTATTAACTCGTCCTTGTACAGCTCTTCCCATTAAAGATTCAAGCTTTTCAATGCCCACAAGGCTTTATGTTCTAACTCAACAGGGAGGTGACATGATTTTCCAAACACAAGCTGATATGGGGAAATCCCTATCAGTGTTTAAATGCAATATGATATGCCCACAAGGCATCATCTAACTTTCGCGCCCAATTCATTCTATTTACATTGACTATTTTAGTCAAGATAGACGTTATTTCCCGATTTTAAACTTCTAC
Organism: Datura wrightii; assembly: GCA_035772735.1. Lineage (NCBI taxonomy): Eukaryota > Viridiplantae > Streptophyta > Magnoliopsida > Solanales > Solanaceae > Datura > Datura wrightii. The sequence continues at coordinate 111,461,028 of JASDFA010000018.1, forward strand.
TTGGCCACTGGTTTGTGGGTGATAAGGGGTGGCCACTTTGTGTTTCACACCATATTTAGCTAATTAGGTGCTGAATACTGGATTGCAAAACTGTGATCTCCCATTGCTAATGATCTCTAGGACTACCGAATTGGGTAGAAATGTGTTTTTTCATGAAGGTTTCTACTCGCCTTCCTTCATTATTGGGTAATGCAACAACTTCTACCTATTTAGAGATAGAATCAACTACCACCAAGATGTATGTGTTTCCATAAAAGCTCACAAAAGGACCCATAAAGTCCATCCCCCATACGTCGAACAACTAAACCTCTAAGATCGGTGTTAGCGGAAGTTCAAGCCTCCTTGAAATACTCCCTATTCTTTGACAACAATCACATTGTTTCACAAAGTCATGGGCATCCTGATGTAGTGTAGGCTAATAAAACCCACACTGTAAAACCTTTTCTCCTATTTGCACACTCCCTTAATGGCCCTGAACAAGTGAAGAATGACAAGCCTCTAGAATTAGGACCATCTCTACTTCTAGAATATACCATCGTATTAAACCATCTGCCCAACTCTGGAAGAGGTAAGGTTCATGCCAATAAATTTTATGGACATCATGCATGAATTTCTTCTTTTGTTTTAAGTTCAAACCTTCAGGTATGATGTTGTTGGCCAAGTAATTAGCCAAATCCACAAACTACGGTGTGAAATCGTGGGTTGCGGCTAGAATATGTTCATACGGGAAGGCATCATTAATCTCCTAATGTGCTCCTATCTGACCACTTGTTTCTAGGGGTGATAGATGGTCATCCACTTGATTCTCATATCCCTTATGATCCTTAACCTCTGTTACACCCCGTAAACTATTAATATTTACACGACCTATTCACATGTTGGTTAAGGTTTTAGAATGCCATACATGCTAGAAAAAGGCCCGGGGGAATACTGGACGAACATCACATCGAACCATCACGGGAGGAGCCGGGACAGAACCCCTCTACGATGGCGCCGTGCCACAGAGGGAGGGCCTCCACGATCGCGCCGTGCCACGGCCCTGTCCAGACCCCACTATATAAACCCTTACTTCATTTTATCTTAGTTATTTTCATAATTTTTAGAGAAAAACAGAGAGGAAACCAGAGAACACAAAAGAACGAACAAACCTCACCATTTTTCTTCCGATTACGCCGTCAAATGCGGCCCAAAATCAAACAAATCCTAGACACCGAAGTATAAAGCTGCAGAGAGCATTCCTACGGATTTAGTTTCGTAAAATTCGGTCGGCGAACCGTCGTGCTACCGAACTAAGGTAAGTGGAATTGCTCGAAATTAGTGTCAATATACTCCTAGCCCTAAAGTGAGTATTTTTCCCTTCTATACTTCCGAGAAATAGCAAGTTTTCGACCGTTTTTTCGATAAGTCAAAGTTTGGGGTATATATATATATTAAAAGTGATATTTTCTTCTCGAATATTAATGTATTTAGTTCTAATTGTTATAATTATGAATGCTGTTGGGAGAAATAGCTGGATACTGGCCAAGTTACGCCAGTTAGCCAAGAAGTTAGAGATCAAGGTATGTGAAGCTAGTTCCTTCAGCAGGTTAGTAATCCTAGTATAGCAAATAGAGTCAATTCTAAAAGAAAGAATCCAGAAGTTGAGTATTGAGTCCAGTATCAATCCAGCAAGCATGTTTTATGCTATTATGCTATATTCAGAATATAAATTAGTAAGTCAGTATCAGACAGCCAGATATTATTTCAGATATAGTTAGCTCAGTAACAGAATCAGTCTAATGCAGAAAAGAATTTAGAATAGAATATCAAAATATGGATAGTATTTTCAGGTCGAACATGCTCGCTATATGTGATTATTGTTTGTTGAGACTTGTTTGTGATATGTGGTCACCCTTAGAGCATCCTCACCGCCCTTGGGTTAATAGTCGTGTCGACTCGCCCGTCATTGGGGGAGGATTCGTCACTCCAAGGAGTGGCATGTTGTCCGTAGTAGGATGAAGATGGGATGTAGTATTCCTCATAGCAGGCTAATCAGCATAGCGTTATAGCTTACCCTGTCGAGCGCTTGCGCCCAGGGGACAGATTACAGATACAGATACAGATTACAATTTACAGTTATAGGAGTCCTCTGAACTCTGACACAGTTATAGTCAGAGGCCATAGCCCGAGCTGCAGAACCAAGGGGGCTGGTAGAGGTGCTCATTGTTAGTAGGTGAGTGGAGTGATTTACTTTTGGATGGTTTTGACCCGGGTAGGGGTATATAGGTTGTGTGTTGGTTGGCACCTTCCGGCTTATGGGGGGTATAGGTTCTTGTATGCTATATATGTGTATATATATTACTTATTAAATTGATAGATAGCATAACGCCGTAGCAACAGGTATGACTTCCATCTGCTTTTCAGTACAGGTAAGCTCCTTCTAGATTTCGCCATTCCCGATAGTCTTAGCTATTTTCTACTATTCAGAACTACCTGTATTATTGCTTTTATTAAGTTATGTTCAGTTTTCTTTACATACTTGTTACCCGTGGTACTGACGCCCGTTTGGGGCGCTGCATTACTTGCCTGGAGGTACTCATAGACGAGGAGCCGATCCCTCATGATTTCAGCCAGCACAGAGCCATCAGCTCCTGTCATCTGGAGCTCGATAGTTAGAGGTCTACACTATTTTCTTTTTTATACAATACAGGTAGGCCGGGGCCCTGTCCCGACCATCTTGTTAGTATTCTTAGAGGCTTGCAGATTGTATATTTCCCTGTGGTTAGCTGTGCCGGTCGTGTGAGGTCGTGCGTATGTTTTAGTTGTTTATGTTGGCTGTGTGGGGCCTTATTCAGTTGGTAGTGGTGACCTTGTCGGTCACGTAGCAGTTTAGCTCCTGTTTTTTTATTCAGAAGTAACTAGACAGCATGGTGGCCTTGTCGACCGACATAGGTTCCCTTATGTTGATGTGGTTTTAGTTAGCTGTTGTGGTTGTACAGGTGGCTTTAGGCCTAGCCGGCCGGAGGCTATATTTACAGTCGCTATATAGCCCGTTGATTCCGTGAATCAGAGTTAGAGCCAGTCAGGCACCAGAAGTGCCTAGGCTCAGTAGTCTAGTAGTTCAGGTCCTAGTAAGGGCACCAGTGCCAGTCATACCCCCCCAAGGCGGGGCGTGACAAACTTGGTATCAGAGCAGGTCGTATCCCAGGGTGTTTGCAAGTCGTGCTAAGTAGAGTCTTGTCTATGGATGTGTTGTGCACCACATACTATAGACAGGAGGTTGCAAGGCATGATAGGATGGTTACTCTTTCTTCTTATTCAGCCGTGTTATAGAGCTGTATAGTATAGGGTTGAGTTCATAAAACTCATCATACTCTTTGATTACAAATACAAAGTCAGATTAGCAACACCCTATCACAGGCAGAAGATTGGATATAGCAGTAGAAGAGGGCACCAGCCAGTTGCAAGGTAACTACAGCAGCAGGAGGAGTTATGAAGGACCTCCCAATATGATACCTCTATCGGTACCATCCCCAGTATATTTCTATAACTTCAGAGTAGGAAGTTAGAAGCATAGCGTACATGCGAGTTGATTTATTTGTTAGATATATAAGATCTGGCTAAGATGATAGATAATATTAGATCATCGGAGAGATGTGGGAAAGAGAGGGAAATGCTGGATCCCCACCTCCATCCTTTCATATGTGGTACAGTTCCATGTCTTCGTTTTGTTGCAATAAGAAAAGATTATTCCCACCTCTTATTTTTGATTCCAGTATAGCAAAGGGCATAAGGATTGAGGCGATGTTGCCCAAAGTAAGCAGTAAGTGAAGATGGATTGGTTGGTTCCAGAAAGTGTTAGAAAGAGTGAGGAGCCCTTATGATTACGTAAGTTGTGCAGACCCTCACGGTAATAAGTCAAAAGAGCAAGTAAGACTACTAGCTTACTCGAAGTGGGCGTAAGAGATCCGTTAGTGATGGACTTCTAGTAATAGTCAAGTTCAAGTCATAAAAAGGAATCCACCGTAGCATGCTAACGACGGCAGGGTATGTCTGCAAGATAATAGTTATAATCTTAGCGGTGATATCAAAAGACAGGGAGATTATATGAAAAAGGTTGGTCCGACCTCAAGTCAGAAGAAGTATAGGTTGAAACTTGACTGGTAACCTTATTGACAATGTAAGGAAGGTACCTTGAACCCCAAAGCTCAGTTTAAGAAAGATGAGGGTGAAGAGCATGAATACCAGATTTTGAGGGGAAATTAGAATCACCTCCAGATGGATAGAACATCGTGTATTAAGGACTAAACCTCGGACTAACACCTAAGAGACAGTAAGATTATAGTTTAGAATATTGCGGTACGTTCGCCTAAGAAGGAGGTAAGAGGGTGCGGACCCAGAGACTCTAATCTAGTGTGGCCCAGAGACAAGGTCCAATAGACAGTCATGGGCCTTAATATAATGCCATGTAAGGCCACAAGGTTCGGATGTTGACCCCACGTTGTAAGAGTGGTGAAATTTCAAATATCAGATCATAGCTAAAGTGCATGTGTGTATTGCTTTCAGAATGGGACGAAAATCCAATGAAATGGTACGAGAGGACAGGAGATATCATTAAACTGTGGAAGCAGTATATCATGTGCAGTATGAAATTCAGTAATGCATGCCAGAGATTACATATTACTACAAAATTCAGTATGGATTGTATATAGTTGTTGATATATATATATATATACAGATATCGGATATGCTGTGAGTAGCTGCCAATAGGGGTTATAGTCACACAAATTCTGGTTAGCTGCCAGGAAGTATATACTAATTATACTGCAGGACCCCTCGGCAAAAAGGGGGCAGGATCTAGACTTCAGAAACTCACAAGAGTTAGTAGCCTGAATCAGGGGGTTAGATGATACGGGCACAGTTAGACGGTCTAACGACCAGCTGGCACCTGTATTAGCAGGGAAGTATCCCTAAAGATCAGTAATGTTATCGCATGTACCAAAACCAGAAATAGAGACCGAATAGGCATACTTCAGAGGTTAGCAATACCAAACTTTTTCCAGTATGTTAAGTGGTCATACATCGTTTTCCCATCTTTGTAGGTGAGAGTCGGCCTTAGTTAACCTAGCAGTTATTATGTGGAACACCCTGCAAGTCAGCCAGCTGTCCCAGTCAGACAAACCCATGGGTACCCCAAGAAAGGGTCCACATAAGTAGTCAGTGACGGATTAGTACTTTAGTTGGTTCTCGTAAGATATTCGGATACAAAGTCCTAGGAGAGTCCAGTCTTTACAGAATTTCTTATAAGACCAGGAATTTTCCAGAATAGCAGTATAGATCCGAGTGGATACGAACCAGGCATAAGGAATTGGCAGTACTCTGCTAGCACAGTGTTTACTAAGACAAGGAGATCCGTAGGTTCCCTATGAAGATCCAGGGACGGATCGCCTGAGAGTAAGTCGGACTAAGCACAACTCTACAATTGTTCAATTAGGAGGACAAAACAGTTAGCTGTCCACAACTCCGCAGTTATGCATGAGCTACAGATGTCCGAGTAGGACATTTAGAGCATTGTTAGACTACTGGCATTCAGGTCATTCAACCTAGCTATTCAGTTATTCACGTTATTAAGCCAAATTATTTGAGATCATGATCACTATCAGGATCCTCTGATAAGATATGTGCACATGGTGTGCGGACAGTCATACAGATTATCCCAACAGCAAGTAGCATTAGCATGCGACCTAGAAGGCCAGATAAGCTCTAGCTATACTGGTAGATTATCTGTTGGTTTCTCCAGAATAATAAGCCAGTATGACTGTCAATTATATGCCAAGTTCTCTAAATGTGAATATTCTGTATCAATCAAGAAGAGCCAATGTAGTAACAAACGCCCTTAGCCATAAATCTATGGGGAGTTTGACTTACTTGTAGCCTAACAGCGGGAATTGGCTCGGGAATTGCACCAGCTAGCCAGTTTAGCAGTTCGTGTAGCAGGAACAGAGGACAACAAAGTGTTAATTTTGAACATCGTAGTGTCGTCGTTAGTTATGGAAGTAAAGGGATGGCCGTATAAAGATCTCGACCTGATTCGATTTAAAGACGGAGTTTAGCAAGGAAAAGTGCCAGATTTCCAGGTAACCGAGGATGAAGTGTTGCGATGTAAAGGCCGCCTTTGTGTTCCAGGTGTTGCAGGGCTTCGCCAGCAGATTGGGCGAGGTATACTATGCCCATTATTCTCTTTATCCCGGTTCAACAAAGATGTACCATGATGTGAAAGAGATCTATTGGCGGCCAGGAATGGGAAAGGGGATAGAAGAATTTGTATCCTAGTGTCCTAACTGCCAGCAAGTAAAAGCGGAACACCAGAAACCAGGCGGATTGACTCAAGACATATCTGTGCCTCTTTGGAAGTGGGAAGCAGTAAACATGGATTTTGTAGTAGGATTACCCCGTACTAGGCATAAACATGACTCCATTTGGGTAATTGTCGATAGATTGACGAAATCGGCCTATTTCCTGCCAGTAAAAGCTACTTTCTCTGTCAAAGACTACGCCGAATTGTATATCAGAGAAATAGTTAGATTACACGGTTTCCAGTATCTATTATCTCTGACAGAAGAGCACAATTTACATCTAGATTTTGGCAGTCATTTCAGAGAGGTCTAGGGACACAGATTAATTTGAGCACAGCATTCCACCCTCAGACGGATGGACAGGCAGAACACACTATTCAAACGCTCTAGGATATGCTACGGGCATGTGTGTTGGACTTTGGAGGTAGCTGGGATGAGCATATACCGCTGATTGAGTTCGCTTATAACAATAGTTACCATTTAGCTATCCAAATGGCGCCCTATGAGGCTTTGTATGGGCGGAAGTGTAGATCGCCAGTTGACTGGTTTTAAGTAGGAGAGTCAGCGCTGATTGGGCCAGACATTATTCATCAGTCAGAAGAGAAGGTAAATCTATCAGAGAACGCCTACTGACTGCTCAGAGCCGCCGGAAATCATATGCTGATGTGCGGCGCAGAAACCTGGAATTTAATATGAATGACTGGGTATTTTTTAAAGTATCTCCAATGAAAGGGGTGATGAGATTCGGTGGAGGATAGGCCAAGTGGCATACAAGTTAGACTTACCTCCCAAGTTAGAGTCTGTTCACCCAGTTTTTCCACATGTCCATGCTAAGGAAGTGTATAGGAGATCCCTCCCGAATCATTCCAGTCCAAGATGTTCAGGTTATAGAAGATTTGGCCTAAGAAGAAGTTCCAGTAGTAGTACCAGATCGGCAAATCTGTCGATTAAGAACTAAAGATGTTATTTCTGTCAACGTATTATGGCGTAACAGGAACCGAGAAGAAATGACTTGGGAAGCAGAGGAAGCTATGAAAGTCAGATATCCTCACTTATTTCAAACCTAGTCAGCCAAGAGGTACGTTAGTATTGTTATCTTATGAAGTGCCTTATATTATGTACAACTGAGATAGTCGACTCTAGTCTTTCGACTGATAAATGCTATAGTATTGTGTGGAGTACGGACTTTTCTGGATTTCAGGTTTTTGAGATAGTCCATCGAGTAAGTTGGGACCCCTATAAGTAGAAGTTTATATTCGAGGACAAATGTTCTTAATGGGGGGAGGATGTTACACCCCGTAAATTTTTAATATTTAGATGGCCTATTCGCATGTTGGTTAAGAGTTTTAGAATGTCATACATGCTATAAAAAGGCCCAGGGGAAGACTGGATGAACATCACATCGAACCATCACGGGAGGAGCCGGGGCAGAACCCCTCCGCGATGGCGCCATGCCACAGAGGAGGGCCTCCACGATGGCGCCGTGCCACAGAGGCCCTGTCCAGACCCCCACTATATAAACCCTCACTTCGTTTTATCTTAGTTATTTTCATAATTTTTAGAGAAAAACAGAGAGGAAACCAGAGAACACAAAAGCACGAACAAACCTCACCATTTTTCTTTTGATTACGCCGTCAAACGCGTCCCAAAATCAAATAAATCCTAGATACCGGAGTATAAAGCTGCAGAGAGCATTCCTACAGATTTAGTTTCGTAAAATTCGGCCGGCGAACCGTCGTGCTACCGAACTAAGGTAAGTGGAATTGCTCCAAATTAGTGTCAATATACTCCTAGCCCTAAAGTGAGTATTTCTCCCTTCTGGACTTCCGAGAAATAGCGAGTTTTTGACCATTTTTTTGATAAGTCAAAGTTTGGGGTATATATATATTAAAAGTGATATTTTCTTCCAGAATATTATTGTATTTAGTTCTAATTGTTATAATTATGAATGTAGTTGGGAGAAATAGCTGGATACTGGCCAAGTTACGCCAGTTAGCCAAGAAGTCAGAGATCAAGGTATGTAAAGCCAGTTCCTTCAGCAAGTTAGTAATCCTAGTATAGCAAATAGAGTGAATTCTAAAAGAAAGAATCCAAAAGTTAAGTATTGAGTCCAGTATAAATCCAGCAAGCATGTTTTATGCTATTATGCTATATTCAGAATATAAATTAGTAAGTCAGTATCAGACAGACAGATATTATTTCAGATACAGTTAGCTCAGTAACAGAGTCAGTTTAATGCAAAAAAGAGATTCAGAATAGAATATCAAAACATGGATAGTATTTTCAGGTCGAACCTGCTTGCTATATGTGATTATTGTTTGTTGAGACTTTTTTGTGATATGTGGGTACCCTTAGAGCATCCTCGCCGCCCCTGGTGAATAGCTGTCTCGACTCGCCCGCCAGAGGGTGAGGATTCGTCACTCCAAGGAGTGGCATGCCGTCCGGAGTAGGACGAAGATGGGATGCAGTATTCCCCATAACAGGCTGATCAGCGTAGCATTATAGCTTACCCTGTCGAGCGCTTGCGCCCAGGGGCCAGATTACAGATAAAGATATAGATAAGATTACAATTTGCAGTTACAGGAGTCCTTCGGACTCAGACACAGTTATAGTCAGAGGCCATAGCCCAAGCTACAGACCCAAGGGGGTCGGTAGAGGTGCTCGTAGTTAGTAGGCGAGTGGAGTGATTTAATTTTGGATGGTTTTGATTCGGGTAGGGGTATATAGATTGTGTGTTGGTCGGCACCTTCCGGCTTATGGGGGATGGTATAGGTTCTTGTATGCTATATATGTGTATATATATTACTTATCAAATTGATAGATAGCATGACGCCGCAATGACAGGTATGAATTCCATCTGCTTTTCAGTACAGGTAAACTCCTTCCAGATTTCGCCATTCCCGACAGTCTTAGCTATTTTCTACTATTTAGAACTACCAGTACTATTGCTTTTATTTAGTTATGTTCAGTTTGCTTTACATACTCGTACCCGTGGTACTGACGCCCGTTTAGGGTGCTGCATTACTTGCCTGCAGGTACTCATAGACGAGGAGCCGCCCCCTCGTGATTCTAGCCAGCACAGAGCCATCAACTCCTGTCATCCGGAGCTCGATAGTCAGAGGTCTACTCTATTTTCTTTGTTATACAGTACGGGTAGGCCGGGGCCTTGTTCCGACCATCTTGTCAGTATTCTTAGAGGCTTACAGATTGTATATTTCCCTGTGGTTAGCTGGGCCGGTTGCGTGAGGCCGTGCATATGTTTTAGTAATTTATTTGGCCGTGTGGGGCCTTATTCAGTTGGTAGTGGTGACCTTGTCGGTCACGTAGCAGTTTAGCTCCTATTGTTTTTTTATTCAGAAGTAACTAGACAGCATGGTGGCCTTGTCGGCCCGCATAGGTTCCCTTATGTTGATGTGGTTCTGGTTAACTGTTGTGGTTGTACATGTGGCTATAGGCCTAGCCGGCCGGGGGCTATATTTATAGCCGCTATATAGCCCGTTGATTCTGTGAATCAGAGTTATAGCCAGCCAGGCACTAGGAGTGCCTAGGCTCAGCAGTCTAGTAGTAAGGGCACCAGGTGCCAGTCATACCCCCCAAGGCGGGGCGTGACAACCTCAAAGTCGAATTCCTACAAAAACAGAACCCACCTGACCAATCTAGGTTTAGCATATTTATTGGCCATCAAATATCTAAGCGTTGTACGGTCCGTGTGCACCACCACTTCTGTTCCCAATAAGTATGCCCGAAACTTTTCAAACTAAAAACAACAGTGAGTAACTCCTACTCTGTTACTGGGTAGTTCGTTTGTGCGTAGCTTAGAGCTTTGCTAGCATAGTAGATTGGGTGAAATATCCTATCTCTCCACTGACCAAGGACTGCTCCTAATGCCACCCCACTGGCATCGCAGATGAGCTCAAAGGGTTTTGATCAATCAGGTGCTAAAATGATTGGAGAGGAAATCAACCTTTCCTTCAACTCCACAAAGGCCTTCATGCACCCCACATCAAAATTGAACTTTGCTTCTTTCTCCAGTAGCCAAAATAGAGGATGAGCTATTTTAGAGGTAAAAACCAGTATGTCTGAGGAAACTCCTAACACCCTTCACGGTGCACAGTTGAGGTAACTGAGCAATGGCGTTGATTTTAGCTTGGTCCACCTCAATCACTTTTTCAAAAATCTTGTGTCCCAACACAATCCCTTCTTTTACCATAAAATAACATTTTTCCCAATTAAGGACCAAATTTGTTTCTTTACATCTCTTTAATACCTCCTCTAGGTATGCCAAACAATCATCAAACTAGTATCCTACAACTGAAAAGTCATCCATGAAGACTTCCATAGTATCTTCCACCATATCTAAAAAGATGGCAAAAATGCATCCTCTTGAACGTGAAAGTGTCATAGGGACATGTAAAAGTGTTCCTTTCTTGATCCTCAGGTGCGATCGAAATTTTATTGTACCCCGAGTATCCATACAAGAAAAAATAGCACTCTTTTCTGGCTAATCGATCTAACATTTAGTCAATGAAGGGCACCGGGAAGTGATCCTTCTTTTTACAAGAGTTTAACTTACGGTGGTCCATGCAAACTCTCCATCCAGTGACTGGGCGAGTGGCAATTAATTCATTCTTTTCATTTGGGACAACCGCAATTCCTCCTTTCTTTGGCACACACCGTACAAGGCTTACCTAACTGCTGTCGGTGATAGGATATACCACCCTTGCATCTAGACATTTAATAATCTCCTTTTTGACCACCTCTTGCATAGGTGGGTTCAAACACATTTGATGCTCAATTGATGGGCTGCAATTTCTTGAAGATTAATCTTTGAGTGCAAATCCGCGGAGGAATACCGATGATGTCAACTATCGACCACCCTATAGCTTGAATGTGCCTTTTCAATACCACGATGAGTTTTTCTACTTGGGAAAGGAGTGAGTATTACTGAAATGATGACCGGGAGCGTCTCATTCTCCCCTAGATATGCATATTGCGAGTGGGTAAGGGTTTGAGCTCCATCTTTGGAGGTGCCACAATGGGTGGCTTTGATGGAGGAGTTGTTCGATGTTTTAAGTCGAGTTCAAGCTTCCTTGGTTAGAAGGGATAATTTCTTATTTCCTAGCGTACTTGACGAACCTCCTCTAGTTCTTCACCTTTCCAAAGGAAATCAGCAATTGTTTCTCCTGCGACCTCTTCCTCCATTTTGCATTCAAATATGTCATTGTCCATAGTAGCTTGAGGGGAGGAAGTACTTGTTTCTTTTGTTTGAGCTACCACCTGAGATGCTAACTCGTTTATCTTATCCTCCAATTATTGTATTATTACATCATGACTCTTCACGATGGTTGTAAGGTCCAATAGTTTATTCCGCAAGTCCTGAATTCCTACTTCAATTGTAAGGACCTTTTTAAGCACCACTTCGAGAGTGCTTTCCATGTGGGATGGGACTGACTCATCGCTCCCCTAGCTACTCGTCTAAGCTGATCAAACATTGTTCTGACCATGATTTCCATGATAAGCGTACTCATAGCCATGGTTGTCTTGGTGGTACCTTACATGGAAACCCTTCATATAATTCATCAACAACTCCATCTGTTTCATCATGACCAGCAACATTGTTTCTTTCTTCCCTTCTCTATGCCACATCTTATGTACTAGTTTGATAGTCTCCACATAAGGCACCCGCTAAGGGTCTCGCAATAACCTTTCAAAGAGGCTTATGAGTAACTCAGCAATTTCTTAATAGCAACAACAGTGTTGTAAAACTAATTCAAATTGACAATCAACACAAGGATATCAAGCGCTAGTTCCCTTGCAATGGAGCCATTTTTGATAACATCCAAAATATACTCTTCGTTATAAAAGAGCATACACGGTCATTGTATCAAAATAAATATCCCGACGGATGTCGGGATTGAATCCCAAATGGCTTGGACCCACTAGTCATTGCCTACCCCACGACTCATGGAGTGCCTCGTGGGGACTAGCAGGGTGGATTTTCCTGTATTTTCCAGGGTGTTTTTGTAAAATTCTACGCTTCTAACTCCTACACTATGTTGTTTTGAGTATGGTATGGGACGTTTTAAGGTGATAACTTGCCTAAACCCTCCTTCCATCAAAAATCATTCTCAAACTCTTCTTCCTCCTCTCTTTCAAGACTCAAGGATTCAACAAGGGTTTCCTCAAGGCTTTAAGGTGCAAGTTCAAGTTGGATTTCTATAAATCAGGTACATGAGTTTTTTAACAAGGATATCTTTCCATCGTTGTGCTCCAAATGTTTTATTTAAAAACCCAATTCACTTGCCCTAACAAAGCGTGATCTAGGGTTTCGATTTATGGATGATTTCTTCTATTTCTTATATGAATTTCAAGATCCATTAGGATTAAACGCTATATATGCTTACACGATTATTTTAATATCTTGAATTATGTGCTAAATGATGAAATGCATGATCATAGAATTCCTTCATGAGATAGCTTAAACCTTTGATTAGGATTTTGTTATTGTTCACTCGATTATATACAGAACTTGTATCCATGTCTAAAGTATGTGCAGATGTAAGAATTCCCTTAAAATTAGAATATAGGTTTTGATAGATGTGTTGAGATGAGATTAGAACTTATGGGCTTGATCACTGGGAAGTATATATGTGTTTTTCATTATGCTTCCGATGTAAATGTTTGGGTATGAGGTGAACCTATGATACCGACATAACTATCTAATCTTCTTTACGAATTGGAGTAAATCTCAAAGTAGGTTCCATGAAATAAATATATGCTTCTACCATGATCTTGTTCTACTTAAGGTATGAGTTAAGTATAAGGGCTTTCCGTAAATCTAAACTATATAAATCAACGTATATATGTTAAAGTCTGAATTGGACCTATGGATCCTACATGAAACTATGTTATCCATATATGTTATGAACTCAAAAATTGAATGTTGTGGAGGCGTGTAAATTATGATCTGAATCTATAGATGGCCGTGATTGTAAAATGTGTGGATTAAATGATGATATGGTACCATGACGATATGAATTCTGAATTCAAAGCACGAGAATGATACTTCAAACTTTTGGTAAATCATTAAAATTTAGATACTTCAAATCACAATTTAGAACAACCCATTGGTAAATCATTAAAATTCCACAAGATTGGAGTTAAAACCCTATGAGATTTTTGATAAATTTTTCATAAATTAATAGAGATTGGGCATGGGTGTGAACCGAAACACCCATTCGTAACCCTACATACCTGGGTAAGATCAGATTTCAAAATTCCTTGAACGCCCAAGAGCGAATTGATGAAGGAGAGCTTGAGAATAGGCTTGATCTCTCTTGATTCTTCCTAATTTTGTATGCATGCGAATGACTATGCAAGGGGGACGTAACCTGTCTTAACATGCCCAAAAAATAACATAAAATGACGTAGTCTAAGGCCCTAGACATAGAAAGGACGAAAACACCCTTAATGAAATCACCCTGAAACCCTACACTGGTTGATCCCACAAACGTACCTATGAGTCGTTGGAGGCTACCACGACTCGTGGTACAATCTGTCATATGCACTGCCCAAGACCTGACTTCTGACTCTAGCCATGACTCAATAGGATGAGTTGTGGTCTCTTCTAACGGGGCGTAGGATCGACCATTGTTAGTTTCCTGAAATTTCTGAACTTCCCTCACAACGAGTCTCACCACAACTCGTGCTTGCTTCCAATGAGTCGTGGTATCCATCCGTTAAGTCCACTGGAAACTCAGCAATCTAAGAAACGATGGGCTACCACGGGTCGTTACCTCCCACCACGGGTCATAGGATGACCTGTGGCATCGCCAACATCCAATGCCTCATACCAAACCACGATTGCTAGCAACAACTCGTGGTTCGCAACCACGAGTCGTGACATCATCCGTCTGGCACATTTTTTTCATTTTTCAGCCAACTTCCATTTTTTGATCCCGAGTCTAATATTAGGAACACTCGGGGTATTACAATATCTCCCCTTGGGAAATTCATCCTCGAATGTTGGAAAAAAAGAAGAAAAACAAAGACATGCAATCCTTACACCCAAATACTGATCATTTAAATCGAAACTAACTAAATGACTATGTCCGTTTCATACCATATAACTAAATTGATTTCATGATTCACATACGCATCCATATACATACAAGAAACTGAACACATGAACTGAACATGAAAGCTAAATAGAGTTTTAGACAAAACTGATACCTCAAGTCAAAACTGAGCCGGTAGAGAATAAATATGGGTATTTAGCCACCATATCCGCTTCGGCTTCCTATGTAGCTCCTTCAATATGCTAATTCCTCCATAACACTTTGATTGAAGCTACTTCCTTGTTCCTTAGCCTCCAAAATAGACGATCTAATATTTCCATTGAAACCTCCTCATAGCTAAGGCTATCTTTTACACCAACACAGTCCATCGGGACAACTAGAGCTGGATCTCCCAAATATTTCTTCAAAAGAGATACATGAAACACAGGATGCACGAAGATAACTCTGAGGGAAACTCCAATTCATATGCCACCTTGCCAACTCTTCTCATAATCTGGTAGGGGCCAACATAGCAGGAACTAAGTTTTCCTTTCTTCCGAAACCGCATCACTCCCTTCATGGGAGATACCTTCAGAAACACCAAATCATCCACCTCGAACTCAAATTCTCTCCTTCTTACATCAGCTTAGGACTTTTGGTGACTCTGAGTAGTTTTCAACCTATCCCTTATCAACTGAACCTTTACCATAGCCTCATGAATCGAATCTGGTCCTATCATAGCTGCCTCACCAACCCCAAACCATCCGATGGGCGATCTACATCTCCACCCATAAAGAGCCTCGAACAGAGCCATCTGAATGCCAGAGTGAAGCTGTTGTTGTAAGCAAACTCGATCAGGGGCAAGTGATCATCCCAACTACCTTTGAAGTCCATCACACATGCTCTCAACATGTCGAGAGTTTGGATTGTCTGTTCCACTTGGCCATCCATTTGCGGGTTAAATGTTGTGCAAAGTTTAACCTGAGTCCCAATTCCTTTTTGAAATGACCTCCAAAACTGAGAGGTAAATTGAGCACCTCTGTCTGAAATGATGGATAAGGGCACTCCATGCAATCGAACTAACTCTCGAATATATAGCTTGGCATAATCCTCCACTGAGTCTATGGTTTTGATCGGTAAAAAATGAGCAGCTTTAGTCAACCTGTCTACCACCACCCAAATAGAGTCATATTGTCGACAAGTACGAGATAAGCTAGTGATGAAATCCATATTAATTTCTTCCCACTTCCAAGTAGGAATGCTAATATACTAAAGTACGCCTCTCGGCCTTTGATGCTCAACCTTTACTTGCTGATAGTTCGGGCACTTGGCTACGAATTCTGCAAAATCCTTCTTCATGCCATTCCACCAATATATTTCCTGTAAATCACAATACATATTGGTGGCACCTGGATGGATAGAATACCTGGATCCATGAGCCTCATGCAACATCCGACTCCTCAATCCATCAATATCCAGCACACATAGGTGACCCTAGCACCGA
Organism: Datura wrightii; assembly: GCA_035772735.1. Lineage (NCBI taxonomy): Eukaryota > Viridiplantae > Streptophyta > Magnoliopsida > Solanales > Solanaceae > Datura > Datura wrightii. The sequence continues at coordinate 111,476,924 of JASDFA010000018.1, forward strand.
AGCACACCATCTCCCCCTTGGGAAAACACCTCCACCTTCTAACTTCGAACGAATTTCTTCAATTTTACCAAGATCGGGTCCACATCTTGTCAAGATTTCACATCAGTCACCAAGGACGATTTTGATCTATTCTAGACAATAACACCGCCACCAGTCGAGTCGACCAACCTAACTCCCAACCTTGCGAGTCGACTTACATCTTTTACCAGCTCCTTCTTCCCTTCATCCACATGGGACACACTCTCCATAGAGAGTCTACTAAGTGCGTCCAACACTACATTAGCCTTACTCGGATGGTAAATGACACTCATATCATAGTTCCTGTGTAGCTCTAACCACCTTCTTTGTTGTTGATTGAGGTCTTTCTACGTGATCACATATTGTAAGCTCTTGTGGTATGTAAACACATCCCCATGGACCCTATACAAATAATGTCTCCACATCTTCAATGTGAACACCACCGCGACCAATTTAAAATAATGGGTCAGGTAATTTTTCTCATGGACTTTCAACTGTCTAGAGGCATATGCTATCACTTTCTCATGCTGCATTAATACACACCCAAGTTTGATCCTTGAAGCATCACAATACACCACAAAACCAGTGGTACCCTCGGGTAGGGTCAACACCGGTGCTGAAGTAGGTCGAGTCTTCAACTATTGGAAGCTCTTCTCACAAGCCTCTGACCATTGGAACTTCACCTTTTTTTGAGTAAATTTTGTCAAAGGTGTTGCAATGGATGAAAACCCTTAAAAAATCTCCGGCAATAGCCTGCTAAATCCAAGAAACTGTGAATATCTGAAGACCGGTCTAAGCTAATTCTTCACCGCCTCGATTCTCTGAGAATCTACTTTTATGCCTTCCCTTGATACCACATGGACTAAAAATGCTACATAATTCAATCAAAACTCGCACTTTCTGAACTTGGCATACAATTGATGATCCTTGAGAGTCTGAAGCACTACTCTCAAATGAGCAGCATGCACCTCCTCGCTCTGAGAGTATATAAGGATGCCATCAATGAACACGATAAAGAACATGTCCAGGTATGACTTGAACACCTTGTTCATTAGGTCCATAAAAGTTGCAGGAGCATTTTTTTAGTCCAAAAGACATAACTACAAACTCATAATGACCATACCACGTCCTGAAGGCAGTCTTCGGGATATCACACTCCCAAACTCTAAGCTGATGATACCTGGACCTGAAATCTATCATTGAGAAACACTTGGCACCCTAAAGCTGGTCAAATAAATTTTCAATCCTAGGTAAAGGATACCTGTTCTTGATGGTGACTTTGTTCAATTGCTGATATTCAATGCACATCCGAAGAAAACCATCCTTTTTCGGACGAATAAAATTGGTGCACCCTACGGAGACTTACTTAGTTTAATGAAGCCCTTATCTAACAGGTCCTTCAACTATTCCTTCAAATTTTTAGCTCGGCTAGAGCCATCATGTATGGTGGGATAGATATAGGTTGCGTGTCAGGTATGAGGTCAATACCAAAATCAATTTCCCTCTCGAGAGGAACACCCAGTAAATCAACAGGAAATAGTTCTGAGTACTCACGCACCACCGAAACTGATTGGATATTGGGGGTTTTGGACTCAACATCCTTAACCCTAACTAGATGGTACATACAACCCTTGGAGATCATCTTTCTTGCCTTAAGATATAAAACTAAACGACCTATAGGCACGACCAGACTATCCTTCCACTCCAACACTGATTCACCCAGAAAACGTAACTCCACCGCATGGGTTCTACAATTAACAGAAGCATAATATGCATACAACCAGTCCATACTAATTATAATATCAAACTTAGTCATGGCTAAATCTACAAGGTCTGCGGAGGAGACTTTATGCAATATAGTGACCGGGCACCCTCTATACACCCGCCTAGATATGATCGAATCACCAATAGGAGTAGAAACGGAAAATAGATCTGACAGAGTCTCGGGACTAACTCCATACTAGTAATGTAAGGAGTCTCAAAAGTCAAGGCAGCTCTCGAATCTAACAAAGAATAAACATCAATATGGAAAACTCGCAACATGCCATTGACCACATCCAGGGAGACCTGCTCCTGGCGGGGTGCTAAAGAATAGAACCTGTTTTGGCGTTGATCACTGACTGAACTAGTCGAGCACCCTGCTAAGGGGGACATGCTGCTGGAGAGGCTAAACTAGTGTCTAGGCCACCCCCTGATCTGGCCGAAGGGAAATCCCTGAGTCATTGGCCCCATGAGTCATTGCCTACTCAAGACTCGTGGAGTGCCTCGTAAGGACTAGCAGGGTGTATTTTTTCTATGTTTTTCCAGGGGTATTTTCATAAAATCGTATGCTTCTAACTCCTAGACTATGTAGTTTTGATTATGGTATGGGACGTTTTTAGGGGGATAACTAGCATAAACCCTCATTCCATAAAAAATCGTTGTGGAGGTATATGTTATAAACTCAGAAATTGTATGTTGTGGAGGCATGTAAATTATGATATGAATCTATAGATGGTCGTGAATGTAAAATGTGTGGATTAAATGATGATATAGTATCATGATGATATGTACTCTAAAGATAAAGCATGAGAATGATATTTCAGACTTTTGGGCTTGTTGTTAGTATAAAGTAGCCTTAATCCTTAGTAAATGAATGCATCATGATGAAATCAGTAAATGCTTATCTTTATGATTAGCTGTAGTAGCTTAGACTAGATGAATAATGTCAGACCAGTACTCATCATGTTCTAGTCTGTCAGGGACTCTTCATAGCTGAGAATGTTTTCCTTAGTAAGTCAGGGACTCTATATAGCCGAGAATGTTTCTTTTAGTCAGTCAGGGACTTTCCATAGCCGAGAATGTTTTCCTTAGATCAGTTTGGACTTTCATAGCTGAGAATGTTTCCCCTAGTTCAGTTAGGACTCTCCATGCACGGAATGACACCCTTAGTTCATATTATTAGTTTGGATCAATTTGTATAGTTCAGAATTCAGTTTAAAATAGGTATAGCATAATGTAGTCTAAGTTATCAGCACATATTCAGAGTAGTGTATGATATTAGCTTCATCTTCAACTTTCATTATATGTTCAGTACCCGACCCTTATACATTATTTTGATGATGCTTTAGAATATGAGTTCCAAATGTAAGTTTCATGTTGATATGTGTATGTGACTCAGAAGAAGGTTGTTGCATTCTAAATCAGTTATATGTCGATGTATGCTCGGCTTGCTCTGATCGTGGTAATTTATATTAAAAACCGACACGCAAGTGCACGTGGTCAATCAAGTAATAAAGTGGCTAAGTAGCCAAGTATCGATCCAAGGAGGCTCAAGATACGTAAAATTGCCTAGTTTACTATATTCCTATTTCACTTCTAATTATGCTAACAACAATGTAACCAATAGTTACATGAGTTTTTGGTTTCTAAACTATATATACTACAACTAATCACAACTATTTACTTGTGAATTTAGACAATGGATATGAACATGCCAAGGTTAAGAACAAGTAATGACTTGATAATCATGATAATTTGGTTAATCTCTTCTTCATGTTGCTAGCCCAGAACATTTTGCCTAGAAATTAAAACTCTCGTATTTAATTTCACTTTAGAATCATAAACCATCCGTCTACATTTCTGTGATCAAATGCAATTTATGACCTAGCACTACAATTCCGGTTCCTAAATTGACTAATACGGCTTTCAAGTATATTTCTATCAGGAAAGCACATCAAAACCCAATTTTCCCAAATCAAGTTAAGAACAATACCATATTAACTCACAACTTTCCAATTTCTTGCTCTTTCGAGTGAAATTGGACTTTTTAGATATACATTAATGTTGGCCAATCACTAATGCAGTAAAAACAAGAATTAATAGAACAACATTAAAGAAGAAGAAGAAACCATATCAATTATAATCAGAATTCATTACACATGTTCAAAACCTCAGCAAGGAAGAGAATTAGCCACTCATTCTTGGATTGATCATCCTAAAATGAGTGTAAATCATACGTACAATTGATAGAAAGAAGAAAGGAAGAGAAGAATTCCCTTAGCTTTTTTGTTTTTCAACTGCTACTAACCCACGTTCCTGCTCTCCACTTCTGAACTCAGTCTCCAAACTAAAAACTAATTAAAATAAACCTAAGTGTGCTATTTATACTAGTGGGAAATTTTTCCCGGAATAACAAGCAACGTGTCACGGAGGCCAATGCGGAGCACTGCCTCCGTGACACGGCGTGGACGCGGACCTTCACTGGAATTTCCAGGTGTCCGGTAAATTAACCTCAACGTGGCATGGAGGCCATCGCGGAGGCCTCTCTCCGTGCCACGGAGCTAACGCGAAGGCACACTGGAAATTGCCATTTTAATTTATGTCCAGGCAGTGTGCTACCGCGATGGTAGCGTGGCGCGGCTCCATCGCGGAGCCCCTATAAAATATGCATTCCAAGGTCTTTTCCACGCTCGCATCCAAGTCCAACTCCGACATAGTTCCAACACGCATTTTAGCTCCTAAAAATCACATTTACCTGCAAAACAAATGCTAATCATGTTGGTTAGTATAAATTCGCATTTTATTACTAATTACATGATATTATATACACATTGCACAACAAACAAGGTAAAAATGATACGTTTGAGTATCACTTGGGCATATAAATCTGCCCAAGATCACTTACCCCACACTTAAATCCTTGTTCGTCCTCGAACAACACATACACAAATCATGCAAATTACATCCCAACCTTCGTCACTATGGTGCAACAGTTTACGCTACGGTCATACCGATTATTCAATTCTTGCAAATCATCAAGAAAACATGCTTGGTCGTACAATACAATGACCTTTAATACATCAAGGCTTCCTAGACTTTTAAGAATTGATTCTTGATATCGGCAAACTCATGCAAATCATCTAATCAAGAAATCCGACACGAAAATCAATCTTTCATCAAGCATGTGCCCTCACAACTCGAGAGAACTTCCCCTTTATGTTCATGCAGCACACAAACATGCAAGTAGGGGCATATAAAAATTAATTTCACTCTCTCTCCCAAAAGAATTCACATGCATCATGTCATGACCCATAGGCTTGCCCTTAGTGTATTACTCCACTAATATAAAGAAATGCAATATAGGATCACGTAGGACTTTAATGGGTTGTAACGGGGCTATGGATCTAGTATGTATATATTGGATTAGCCAATAATAGTCGCTAGCATCCTTAAGCGCCTTTTCAACTCATTTCCATCGACTCACGGACATTGTTCCTCTCTTTTCTCTTTTTCTCCCATTCATGCTGGTTTACTTTCATACAGCCCATTTCATCAAACACACTTGACACAAAACAAAGGGTTTTCATGTACCCTCCTATCATTTAATTACAACAAGTGCCTCTTCAACATCATCTTTTCTTTCTTCACTTTGCTTTTCTTTTTCTTTTCACTCTTTTCACTCTTTAACACTTTGGGAAACATTTTCTTTGCTTTGTAAGCGCTTAAGAGCTTCTTATAGACTTTAAGGCTAATGAAAAGAAGAAATAAAGCTTAGTTCATACAATTTTGGACAAAAGAAAGAAATCGGCTAAAGGCTCAACGGGTTGACTAGGGTATACAACATATAAAAAGGTAGAATTTGACAAGAAAAAATGGAAACTATCGGTTAAAACAAAGAACTGCCTACATCCTTTCCAACACTACACCTCCTTCATTTCGTTTTGTATACACACCAGGCAAGTTCTAGACAATTCACAATGACATGGAATAGCAAAACCTCACTTCACACTTCATGCACATGCTCGAATCAAGATGCATTCACAGACTCTTTAATTAGTCAATTACATGAATTCAAGATTAAGCCTCAATCATAATGAACCAAATTCTATAGCCTAGGTAACTCAACATATTTACAGAATTGCATGCTTTCAAACGAATCACTTTCACATTTTGAACATCAATTACAACACGCAACGAAATTTTAGCAACCATAAGCAACTACAGTTCATTGATGCAATCCACCAAAGAAAAACTAAAAACAAATAAAAATCCTACTCCTACAGACTACATTTCCCTTAAGACGGTCGTCATCCATCCATCATAGGGAATGGTCACTAACTATGACATCGGTTCAATGGGACTATTCTCGGTAAAAGAACCGAAAACAAACTCCGAGAAACCCAAAAATAAAAATCGAAAAAAAAAAATTTTGCAACACATTGATCATTTCGATAGAAAGAAAATATTTACAAGTGCAAAATATTTTCGCAAAAATTTTGAAAAATATCGATCATGTCGATAGAAAAAAAAAATATTTACAAAATTTACAAAATATTTACACTAGCAACCATAACTTTCAAAACACACATCATTAGCCACAAAACAAATATATACACATACATCACAAAACAGTTCACAACAGGGAAAACGCAAACATTCATAAATATCAAGGAAAAATATACAGCAAATTAGAGCCTTGACTCAGCACCTAACTACTCCCCACCCCACACTTAAATCGAACACTGTCCCCAGTGTTCACAAAAATACAAAGCACAAAATTTTGGGTGGTGGAACTCCCTGCTCAGTCGAAATATTCGACTTCCTCATACGGTGCTGCGGCCTCGTCGCCCATATCCGAATCAGCTCCATCGTCGTCATCGGACTCCACATCAGAGTCCTCACGACGTGTCTCCTCATCAGTAGGGACATCGTCATTTGTAGGCTCCACAAAGGCTGGCCCCACCTTACATAAGGCTCTGGCGTTCTCGCCAAAGGGGTAGTCCAGCTCCAGCTGCCATAATTCTTCCTCGGTGGCTGGTCTCCCACCTATTCGTAGCTGCAGCATCTGCATGCCGAACATACGGGGCATGTACTAATCGTCACGAGCATGTCGCTCGCCCAAAGTCAGCACAGGTCCGTGTGTAGTGTCGGGGGCCTTCGTCTTTGTCACGTCGAGGGCCCTCCACTCCAACTGCGGAATATAATCCAAAGCTTCTTCCTCAATGTCGAGGCCTCGGAGGAAGGTGGTGATGAGTCCGCCAAACCCGTATCTGTGGCCCTGGTGCAGTCTGGCTCTCTTCATGGCGGATATTATGACCGCCCCCACATTAATATCAAGCCCTTTCATAAGGGCATACACCAAACAGACACGGTCCCGGGTCACATCTGTCATATGGACTCCCGGGATCAAGCACGAACATACAATCTTCAGCCATATTCTGGCCTCCCTATTCATCTGCGAATAAGGCAGAGTCTGGTGGTAATCCCTCTCCTTATGTCTACTCCATCGGGCTGTGGATCGAGCCCCACACAACGTACGTCTGATGTCGGCGTACGGTGGGGTGATGTTTAGCTGGCGGAGAACGTAGGCGTCTGTGTCCCGCGCTCCAACGATGGCATTCAACTGCTGGGGTTCCAGAGTGACAATCTGCCCTCTGATTTTTATAGTGTGGCTTCTGATGGCCGGGTTCCAGTTTGCATAAAATTCCCGGACCAAGTGAAGGTTGCACTCCTTGGGCTCCTGAAAAATAAAACTGAGCCCAGCTGCCTCAATTCTCTGTACAATGCGAGGGAACTCCTGTGCGAGTGGTTCCCTTGCAATATGTTCCTCCGAGAAGTACTTGTTTTCTTTGTGTTTAGCATACCATTTCTTCCCTTCATCGGTGACCCATCTTGTTTCGTATTGGCGACGTTGGCCGCGCGGAACAGCGGGTGCAGCTGGGACTGCAGTGCCCAGTCTCATCCTTTTCTGTCCGGTGCCTGAGGTAGAAGCACCCTTGCCTTTATCCTGTCTGCTAGCCATTGTACCTGTCAATTTACACAACAAGCACAACGTTAAGCTAAAAACTTGTTAGCTTCGGCTAAGGTCGGGTTACACAAAATTTACCCCACACTTAGTCCTTAACAATGTTTACAAAATTACAGCAAGGATAACTCTAAGTACACCACAGAAAACACTCTATACTTCATGCTTAGTGCGTTCACAATAAAATTTCGATAGCATAACAGTTAGCGTACTACTCAGACTTCATACAGCTAATCCCAATCCTACTATCGCTAACAATTCAACCATCGCACTTCGCAACAAAAACAACAACAAAATAAAAACAACAATCAAAACATTTTATATACAAGCTAATCTAAACAATCTAACCAATTCACACTTTATGCATTTTCCCACAAAAATTCGAGAATTAGTCGTCTTGGAACATTTACACAATATTTACCACGACTTATCTCAAATAATAAACACACCCCGACATTGAATTCATCCAATTATCAAGTGCCCAAGTCAAATTCAACAACCCAAGCCCTAGAATACAATTCGACAATCAATTTCGACTTATTTACATAATCGACAAGTTCAAACGCTAACTACAACAATCCGAACATAATCAATCACAAAATAATTCAACATCATGTTTAATTTCTACCTAGGGTGATATATCTCACCTCACATGCCCAAATTTGACAAAAATCGCCAAAAAATTGAGATAGACGATGAAAACATACCTTAGAATTGAAGAACCGAAGAAACTTTTCGTTTTTCTTGCCTATTAACGTGGCACGTTGCTTGGGGAGGGGGAAAAGGGTGTTTGGTCGCGGAGGGAAGAGGGAAATGGGGAAAATTGGGCAAAAATCGGGGGTTAATTTATAGAAAACACGCGGGTCACCCGGCAACCCGGTGTGACCCGGCACTGAATAAGGGGCAACGTGTCACGGAGGGTAACGCGGAGCCCCTCCTCCGTGACACGGAGCCAACGCGTTGGCTTACTGGATTTTTGAAAAATCTGGATTTTGCCTTCAACGTGTCACGGAGGCCAATGCGGAGCACTGCCTCCGTGACACGGCGCCAACGCCAGTGCTCTGTTTCTCCAAATAAATTTAATTTTTCATACCTCGCCTCATTTTCTCGATTCCATGTATATTTCCTCCGTTATACCTGAAAATCACCTCACTAAACAAAAATTGGTTAAATTAATAGATTTCCCTAACTATAAAATAAAAAATATTACTAAAATGAAAATCTAAACCTAATCAAGAAAAGGAAAAGAACAATAAAACTTGGAAATAGAAAATAAAAACAAAAATAAAGATAAAAATTAACTACATTGTGCAAAAAGAAAATAAAATAAAATAAAATATTTTTCTCACGGGTTGCCTCCCGTGCAGCGCCTGGTTTACCGTCGCGGCTCGACGTCCTTTAAGCTCACTTGTCTACTAGGGAGATGGACGATTTGTCCCGATCATGGTCATCCCCCCAGTAGTTCTCAACCTTATCCGGTGGCCTTCCTAGTAACTCTCGGGAGTCACTCATTCCATTAGCATTCCCATGATCAATCACATTGATCACCGAGAGATCCTTATAAACAGTCGGGAGCTTAGGTGCCTTGTACACGACGAACACTTCGACCTTGTCATGTGCTCGCATCGTGAGTTGACCCGCAGCCACATCAATTAATGCTTTTCCGGTTTCCAAAAAGGGTTGTCCCAAAATAAATGGGACTTCAGCATTTGGTTCAAAGTCCAGAACAATAAAATCGACCGGAAAAATGAGGGAGCCTACTTGCACTAACACATCCTCAACAATGCCATCCGGCTTAGCTAAAGACCTGTCTGCTAGCTGCAAGATTACCGTTGTAGGTCTAGGACTCCCTAGACCTAACTTTCTGAATACCGAAGATGGCATCAGATTTATGCTTGCCCCCAAGTCGCATAATCCACGCGCTCGGATACTTTGCCCAATTGTAAGCTGGATAGTGAAACTTCCAGGGTCTTTCAGTTTTGTGGGCAACCTATTCTGAATACGGGAAGTGCATTCCTCCGTTAAAGCTACCGTGGCATACTCAGTCAAACGACTTTTGTTAGCCACGATGTCTTTAATATACTTCGCATATTTTGGCACTCCCTGCAAGACATCAACAAGAGGTAAGTTAACATGTACCTGTTTAAGTACCTCCATGAATTTCTGGAAACACGCCTCCTCTTTGTGTTTCTTAAGTCGTTCAGGGAACGGGGTTGGAGGCCTTTCTAGTTCAGCTTCTTTAGTCTTCCCCTTATCCGAGATTTGCTCTCCCTCAACATCTGCTGCTCCTGACTTTTGAGGCGGTCTTTTCGGTTCCACCTCCTTCAACTGTAAACCACTCCTCGTGGTCACTGCATTTACCTGCTTCGGATTTGGATCCGTGTCGCTAGGTAGTCCTCCTTTGGGTCTAGTATTTTGGGCACTAGCAAACTGCCCAAACTGATATTCAAGAGCCTTGGTCGCCAATTGATTGTTCTTCACTTCAACTGCCAATTTGACATAGTCAGCCTGCAATTGTGCTTGATTAGCGATCATGGTTTTGAACATCTCCTCAATAGTCGGGGATGGTGGTGGAGGAGGGGCATTGTGATTTCTGAATTGAGCTTGATAATTTTGTTGCCCTCCTTGGTTTCTGTGCATTCCCTGCCCTGAACTTTGGCCTTGTTGATTGTTGCTACCCCACGAAAAATTCGGATGGTTCCTCCAATTTTGGTTGTAGCCACTACCAAACTGCTGTTGATTTCTCTGTGCATTGCCCACAAAATTAACAGAATCAGGATTTGCACCACAGCATTCAGCTGAATGCTCACTACTACCACACACTTCACACCACATCTGTTGAACTGCATTGACTGAAGCTGAAGGCTGGTTCAAATTTATATTGCTGAAGTGAGTGTTTAACTGATTTTGCAAAGCAGCTATCTGTGCAGCGATAGCTGTGAATCCATCCACTTCCAGCACTCCCGCTGCTTTCCTTGCTTCACCTCTTGAAGAATCTGCATTCCATTCTGGATTGCCTTGTGAAATTCGGTTGAGCAAAGTGTACAGCTCCTCATAGGTCTTTTCCAGCGCTTGCCCTCCAGCTGCTGAATCTAACAGAATTTTAGTGTGGGGTTCCAAACCCTCAATAAATGTGTGTACCAACACCTCATTGGACTGATGATGGTGAGGACAGTCCCGCAACATGGATTTAAATCTTTCCCAGGCTTGATAAAGATTTTCTCCCTCCCTCTGTTTAAAACTTAGGATTTGACTCCTAAGTCTTGCTGTTTTACCAGAAGGGAAAAATCTGATCAAAAACTTTCGTGCAAGATCATCCCACGTTGATATAGAATTGGGTGGTTCAGCTTTTAACCACCTCTTGGCTTTACCAAGTAATGAAAATGGAAATAAGGTGAGCCGAACATAATCAGGTGACACTCCAGCAGGTATATAAGTGTCACTTATCTCCAAAAAGTTCTGGAGATGTTGTTGTGGATCTTCGTGAGGGAGACCGGTAAATTGCTCGCTTGTGTGCAAAAGTTGCACCATATTCTGCTTTAATTCAAACCTCCCTCCAAGCTCTGGTTTGCGGATGCTAGAATGTACATTATTAGCGTGTGGGATTGCCACCTCGCGAACCGGCCTTGCTGCTGCTTCATCGGGCACTAAAACTGCCCGCACAACTGGTGGATTTTGTTGCTCCATCATAGACTGTTTAAGCAACTGCAGCTTCTTTCGAAGAGCTTCTCTACGTTGACTATGAAACTCACGTTCAGGCTCTAAGTAAGATTCCACCAGCTCTTTGTCCCTTGCCAGTGTTCACAGAAACAAAATCTGCAAAATACAGGCTAAGACCAAGTTGTTAACACTTAAGAAAATAAAAATACAAATACAGTAAATTTACACTAAACACAATTTTACAAATCGCCTAGCCTCCCCGGCAACGGCGCCAAAAACTTGGTCGGCTTGCTCTGCTCGTGGTAATTTATATTAAAAACCGACACGCAAGTGCACGTGGTCAATCAAGTAATAAAGTGGCTAAGTAGCCAAGTATCGATCCAAGGAGGCTCAAGATACGTAAAATTGCCTAGTTTACTATATTCCTATTTCACTTCTAATTATGCTAACAACAATGTAACCAATAGTTACTTGAGTTTTTGGTTTCTAAACTATATATACTACAACTAATCACAACTATTTACTTGTGAATTTAGACAATGGATATGAACATGCCAAGGTTAAGAACAAGTAATGACTTGATAATCATGATAATTTGGTTAATCTCTTCTTCATGTTGCTAGCCCAGAACATTTGCCTAGAAATTAAAACTCTCGTATTTAATTTCACTTTAGAATCATAAACCATCCGTCTACATTTCTGTGATCAAATGCAATTTATGACCTAGCACTACAATTCTGGTTCCTAAATTGACTAATACGGCTTTCAAGTATATTTCTATTAGGAAAGCACATCAAAACCCAATTTTCCCAAATCAAGTTAAGAACAATACCCTATTAACTCACAACTTTCCAATTTCTTGCTCTTTCGAGTGAAATTGGACTTTTTAGATATACATTAATGTTGGCCAATCACTAATGCAGTAAAAACAAGAATTAATAGAACAACATTAAAGAAGAAGAAGAAACCATATCAATTATAATCAGAAATCATTACACATGTTCAAAACCTCAGCAAGGAAGAGAATTATCCACTCATTCTTGGATTGATCATCCTAAAATGAGTGTAAATCATACGTACAATTGATAGAAACAAGAAAGGAAGAGAAGAATTCCCTTAGCTTTTTCGTTCTTCAACTGCTAACCCACGTTCCTGCTCTCCACTTCTGAACTCAGTCTCCAAACTAAAAACTAATTAAAATAAACCTAAGTGTGCTATTTATACTAGTGGGAAATTTTTCCCGGAATAACAAGCAACGTGTCACGGAGGCCAACGCGGAGCACTGCCTCCGTGACACGGCGTGGACGCGGACCTTCACTGGAATTTCCAGGGTCCGGTAAATTAACCTCAACGTGGCACGGAGGCCATCGCGGAGGCCTCTCTCCGTGCCACGGAGCTGACGCGAAGGCACACTGGAAATTGCCATTTTAATTTATGTCCAGGCAGTGTGCTACCGCGATGGTAGCGTGGCAAGGCTCTATCGCGTAGCCCCTATAAAATATGCATTCCAAGGTCTTTTCCACGCTCGCATCCAAGTCCAACTCCGACATAGTTCCAACACGCATTTTAGCTCCTAAAAATCACATTTACCTGCAAAACAAATGCTAATCATGTTGGTTAGTATAAATTCACATTTTATTACTAATTACATGATATTATATACACATTGCACAACAAACAAGGTAAAAATGATACGTTTGAGTATCACTTGGGCATATAAATCTGCCCAAGATCAATGTACTCAATTATTTCCCTTCTTGTTACTTTTATATTTAATTTGTTTACGTTTCCCCACATGCTCAGTACATTCCAAGTACTGACCGCATATTTTATGTGCTATATCATTTTATGATACCGATTTAGGTCCTCAGGCTTAGTCTCGTGGGTAGACACGCTCTTTCAGTTTTAAGGACCAGATCTTGGAGGATTGTGGTGAGTCCTCATCTCCCAAGGAATAGATCAATGTTTCTTATTTCGATTATATTTCAGTTTTAAGACTTTAGGAGTTAGCTGGGGACTTTTCCCAGCAACTCATCAATTTAGTAGAGGCTTTCAGACATGCGAAATCAGATTCAGTCTATGTATTAAAGTTTTGTTAGATCATGTCTTTCAGTTTTAAATTTGACTCCTTGGAGTAGCTCCCGCTTATTAATGTTTCTAATAGATGTTTATATTGTTAAGTGTTATTCTATGACTATGCCATGAGTCGATTTGGAGCCTTTCGGGGTTTCTTATCTCGTGTCATGGCCAGGGTATAAACTGGGATCGTGACATAAACTACGTCATTTTAGGATATGAATAGTGAAGTTTAAGAGGGGTAAGTTCATTTTAGGCTATTCTTATTCATGCATGCAAGAGTAAAGGTCTAGAGAGGTGATCAAGCTCAAATTCCTTCAAGTTTTCATCAATTCTTCCTTGGGCAATCAGCTAAATTATAGAATCAGATTCTCTTAGGTATGTAAGGCTATGAATGGATGAATTTGTTCACGCCTATCCCGAATCCCTCTCTAATTCATGAAAATGTATATGTTGATCTATTGGGTCTAAACCCAATGCATGAATTTTCTATGTTTCTACCATGGACATGATCTAAGCATGTTTCTATTATTGAATTATTATTCATGGGAAAGTTTTACATTATTTTCAATTATAATCATGTTTTCAAACTTTATAAATTAAAATGCCCATCCCTGAGAACTTCAAAGTTGATATTTATGATGAATGTTCAAGTATGATGAGATATTATTGATGAAAAGCATGTTTTCAAGCTACCCATGTCTATGATCATGTTTTCAAGTGAATCAAGTAATTTCAAGCATGTTTAAGTAATCGGCAAGCCCATATTTTCAAGTATGATGTATGATTTCAAGTTAATTAGCTTGCCACATGGTTTTGGAGACAAGACTCCCGGTTATGTTTAGCTTGTGGTATGCTTTGAGCTAAGGCTCCTCATGTATGATCTCAAATTTATATGTATATGATTATTCATCTCCGTCAATAGATGATGGTCAGCTTCATTGAAAAATGATGGAGAGCATATACATATTTTTGAGAGTAGTGTCTAGCACCAAGTAGGTTAAAGGTCAGTAAACCCTATGCGTCAGAACTACATGCCAACATAGGTATGATCAGATTATTTGGGACCTCCTATGTGAGGTTTCCCCTGCCCCAAGGGGCCTTCATCTTGATATTGATATCATGGTAGTGTCCTTAGCCCTAGCAAGGCTTTGGACGGCTTTGCCCACTTGAGTGTGATCGTCGAGACCACGTAAGCTCTATCATGGTAATGCCAGTTACATGATGAGTCTCCCATTATGCCTCATGATTTCAGTTATGCTTGTTTATCATTCATAATGCATATATATATATATATATATATATATATATATATTCTAATGAAAGTTTGACCCCAATGTACAGTTTTACTTATGATTATCAGATTACAACTTAGGGTTATTTGAATTAGTTATGGTGTTCAGTTTTGTTCAGATCATGATTTCAGAAAATAGCATGAAAGCCCTACTCTCATATTCTTATCTTAATTGTGTTTTATGTTATGCAAATTTTAAAAGATTTTACTTACTTAAGAAGTTTTACTTACCTTGCATACTCGGTACATTTCACATACTGACTACATACTCTATGTTATATCGTTTCATGATATAGCTCTAATCTTCAAACTCAGCCCCATCACTAGCCAGCTTCCGGAGTTAGTATCCAGCCTCTATTGGTGAGTCCTCATCTCTCAAGGAACATTTGTTATCAATTATCCATGTACTTTTAGTTTTTAGACCTAGAGAGTCAGTTGGGGTCTTGTCCCATCAACTCATCAGGATTACAGGTTGTTTAGACAATAGATTGTATTCAACTTCAATCTCATGTTATATATTCAGTTTTCTATGTTATGTTTTGACTTCCGTTATGTTTATTATGTTAAGTCTTCCACTTTATTAATGGATTTAGATGTATGTTCATGCCATGGGTCGACTTGGAATCTTTCGAGGCTCCTTGTCTCGTGTCTCGATTCGAGCCTATGTTCGGGTCGTAACAAACTTGGTATCAAAGCAATAGGTTTTGAAGTGTGCTAGGGTGTATGAAATCCACATTAAGTAGAGTCTTTTTTCATTGGTTTGAAGCGCACCACACTTATGATGAAGAGGCGACAAGACGTTTAGGAAATGTTCCCTTCTTTCACGATCTATGTCGTGCAGTGAAATGTATCTCTATCGTTCTAACTCGTGCTATCGAGATTGCAGAATCATGCCTCCCTACAGAGTTAACAGTAGAAGAAATGGAAATGGACACAAGGATGACAATTGGGACGGGCACCAACAACCCCCACCAGCCCATGAGCACCATGCATCGGAGCCAGTTACCCATGCTTAATTCAGGGCAGCCATTCAGATACTATTGTAAGCCTTGACTGCTCAGGTCAACCAGCAGGAAATAGCGCATGTCCCGGAGAACGGGAATGCGGTGATAGCACGAGTTAGAGATTAATGAGGATAAACCCACAAGAGTTTCTTGGGTCAAAGGTGGACGAGGATCCACTTGAGTTTATTGATGAGATTCTGGAGATCACCCAGGTCATGGGAGTGAATGGAGAAGAGTGTGCTGATTTGGCCTCATACCAATTGAAGGGGGTCGCACATACATTTGGTTTAAACAATGGAAGGATAGTAGGGCATTCAGACTAGGCCCTACCAGTTACGATGAGTTTCATGTTGCGTTCCTAGATTGGTTCTTCCCTCGGGAAATGAGGGAGCTGAAGGTGGCCGAGTTTGTGAATCTAAAAAAAGGAAAGATGACAGTGCAGGAATATGTCCTAGAGTTCACTCATCTGTCAACGTACACCCAGAGTTAGTGGTTTATTAGAGGGCGCGAGTGAGCAGGTTTGTCCATAAGGTGGCAGACTATCTAGACAAGGATTGCAGAACCTCCATGCTCCATCTGGATATGGATTTTCCTCAGATAGTTTTTACACCCAACATATGGAGGCAGCACATTTGAGGGAGAGGGAGGCCAAGAGGGCCAGGAGAGACAGCTATAGGTTCTCTAAGCTGAGACCAGGCGGTGGGCATTGACAGTAGTCCCACCAAAGATCTTCAGCCCTAGCAACTTCAGCGATGAGTGTGCCATTCAGACCTAGGCACGACCATAGAGGACGAGCATCAAGCTCTAA
Organism: Datura wrightii; assembly: GCA_035772735.1. Classification (NCBI taxonomy): domain Eukaryota; kingdom Viridiplantae; phylum Streptophyta; class Magnoliopsida; order Solanales; family Solanaceae; genus Datura; species Datura wrightii. The sequence continues at coordinate 111,493,570 of JASDFA010000018.1, forward strand.
GGTTCAGAACAGCAGGCCCCTAGATGCCAGTATCCCATATTGTGACAGGTGTGGCTGGAGGAACACGAGTTAGTGTTTGGAGGGTATAGGTGCTTGTTTCGGGTGTGGGATGCCAAGAAATATGCTCAAGGATTGCCCAGAAGCTAGGCAAGTCCATGATAGGGGCCAAGGTCCAGCTTGCAGTTTAGTAGCTCCACCTGCACACCCAACCAAACAGGGGGCATCTACTAGCACATGTGGCGGTCAGCGCCAAAATAGATTCTATGCCCTAGTATCCCGCCAGGAGCAGGAGGTCTCCCCAGATGTAGTCAATGGTATATTATGAGTTTTCTTGAAGTATATGTTTTGTTAGATCCAAGGGTTACCTTATCTTTTGTGACGCCCTATGTGTCTAGTAGTTTGTGAGCCAGTCCCGAAATCTTGTATGAACCCTTCAAAGTTCTAGTAGGTGATTCAGTTGTAGCTAGACGGATGTATACAAGTTTCCCGATCACAATCCTTTAGAAAGTCACCTCAGTAGATCTAGTAGAGTTATCCATGACCGATTTTGATGTTATTCTCAGCATGGATTGGCTATTTTCATGCTATGCATCAGTTAATTGTAGAACCTGGGCAGTAGAGTTTAGATTTTCAGGTGAGTCAGCTTTAGAATGGAAGGGTAGTTCAGCTGTGCCGTAGGTTATTTCATTTCCTATCTTAAGGCTAGAAAGATAATTTCCAAGGGTTGCGTGTACCATTTGTTTAGGGTTAAGGATGCCACATTCGAGACCCCGACTATCCAGTCAGTCCAAATAGTGTGTGAGTATCCATAAGTCTTCCAAGAGGATTTTCTAAGAATCCCTCCCGAGCGAGAGATTGATTTTGGTATTGACCTTCTTCCCAATACGCAGCCTATATCTATTCCTCCTTATAGAATGTATCCATTCGAGCTAAAGGAGTAGAAGGAGTAGTTAAATGACCTTTTATATAAGGGATTCATCAGACCGAGTAAATCTCAATGGGGTGCACCAGTTCTCTTTGTCTGAAAGAAAGACGGATCTCTTTGTATGTGTATTGATTATCGGCAATTGAACAAGGTCTCCATTAAGAACAGGTATCCTCTACCCAGGATTGATGATTATTTTGACAAGCTTCAGGGTGCTAAGTGCTTTTTGAAGATAGATCACAGATCCGGATATCATCATCTCAGGGTTTAGGAGGGTGACATCCCAAAAATAACCTTCGAGACGTGGTATGGTCATTATTTGTTTGTAGTTATGTCTTTTGGACTAACTAATGCTCCTGTAGCTTTTAGGTATTTGATGAACAGGGTGTTCAATCCATACTTGGATAAGTTCGTGATCGTGTTTATTAATCACATCCTGACATACTCTCAGAGGGAGGAGGAACATGCTGCTCATTTGAGGGTGGTACTACAGACTCTCAAGGACCGCCATTTATATGCAAAATTTAGCAATTGTGAGTTTTGGTTGAGCTCAGTGGCATTTTTGGGCCATGTGGTATCAAGTGAGGGCATAAAGTGGACTCTCAGAAAATAGAAGCGGTGAAGAATTGCCCTATACAGGTTAATCCTTTAGATATCAGGAGCTTCTTGGGCTTAGCTGGCTACTATCAGAGATTTATTGAGGGATTCTCATATATTGCAGTGCCATTAACCAAATTGACCCAAACGAAAGAAGTTCCAATGGTCAAAGACTTGTGAGAGGAGCTTTGAGGAGTTGAAGACTTGACTTACCTCAACACCGGTGTTAACCCTACCAGAGGGTACCGATGGGTTTTTGGTGTATTGCGATGCTTCTAGAATCGGCCTTGGTTGTGTATTGATGCAGCATGGTAAAGTGATAGCATATGCTTCCAGATAGCTGAAGGTTCATAAAAAGAATTACCCGACCCATGATCTTGAATTGGTAGGGGTGGTATTTGCATTGATGATTTGGAGATACTATTTGTACGGGCTCCATGTAGATGTGTTTAACGATCACAAGAGCCTACAATATGTGTTTACCCAGAAGGACCTAAATCTCCGCTAAAGGAGGTGATTGGAGCTACTCAAGGATTATGATACGAGTGTCCTTTACCACCCGGGTAAGGCTAATGTAGTAGCAGGCGCACTTAGTAGACTCTCTATGGAGAGTGTGTCCCATGTGGATGAGAGGGGAAAGGAGTTGGTGAAGGATGTGCATTGACTTGCAAGGTTAGAAGTTCGTTCGGTTGACTCGACTGATGGCGGTGTTATTGTTCAGAACGAATCAGAATCATCCTTGGTGACTGATGTAAAATCTAGACAAGACAAGGACCCTATTTTGGTAGTGTTAAAGGAAGTCATTTTAGAATTAGAAGGTAGAGGTCTTCTCTAAAGGGAGAGATGGTGTGCTTCGATATCAGGGTCGCTTGTGTACCGGATGTTGAAGATTTGAGAAATCGGATGTTGCATGAGGCTCACGATTCCAGATATTTGATACATCCAGGTGCCACCAAGCTGTATCGTGACCTACGAGAAGTCTATTGGTTGAATGGCGTGAAGGACATTACTGAATTTGTGCGAAGTGCCTGAATTGTTAGAAAGTGAAGGTTGAGCATCAGAAGCTGGGGGGGTACTTCAAGGCATCAACATTCCTACTTGGAAGTGGGAGGATATCAATATGACTTCATCACAAGGTACTCCACACTAATCGACAGTATGACTCCATTTGGGTGATCAAGGACAAGTTGACCAAAGGCGCTCATTTTCTACCATTCAAAACCACTAATTCTGCAGAGGATTATGCCAAACTATACATCCGGAAGCTAGTTCGATTGTGTGCAGTGACCTTGTCCATCGTATCAGACAGAGGTACTTAGTTTACCTCTAAATTTTAGAGATTGTCTAAAAAAGGACTTGGTACTCAAGTTAAGCTTAGTACGACATTTCAGCCACAAAAGGATAGTCAAGCAGAGCGGACAATTCAGACTCTCAAGGATATGTTGAGAGCATGTGTAATTGACTTAAGGGTAGTTGGGATGACAATTTGTCTCTTATTGAGTTTGCATATAATAACAACTACTGTTCTAGCATTCATGATGGCTCCATTTGAGGCTCTCTATGGACGGAGGTGTAGATAGCCTATTGGTTGGTTTGAAGTCAGTGATGCTGCGATGATAGGACCAGATTCAGTCCATGAGGCCATGAAGAATGTTCAGCTCATAGGGGACAGGTTGAAAACAACTCAAAGACGCCAAAAGTCCTATGCTAATGTAAGAAGGAGAGGACTTGAGTTCGAGGCTGATGATTGGGTGTTTCTGAAGGTGTCTCCCATGAAGGGAGTGATGAGGTTTGCAAAGAAAGGAAAAATCAACCCTCATTATGTTGGCCCTTACTAGATTGTGAAACGGGTTGGCAAGGTGGCATATGAATTGGAGTTGCCCTCAGAATTAGCTTCTATTCATCCTATTTTTCATGTATCGCTCTTAAAGAAGTGTTTGGGGGATCCATCTCTAGTTGTTCTTGTTGACAGTGTCGGTGTGAAAGATAAGCCTTAGTTATGAGGAGGTTCTGGTGGAAATAATGGATAGTCAGGTTTGAAGGCTAAGAAACAAGGTAGTAGTTTCAGTTAAAGTTTTATAGAGGAATCAACATGTTGAGGGAGCTGCGTGGGAAGCCAAAGCAGATATGATGGCCAGATACCCGCATTTAGTCCCTACCGGCTCAGTTCTAGCTTGAGGTATCAGTTTTTGCCCAAAAAATCTATTCAGTTTCATGTTTAGTTTAGGTGCCCCAGTTTCTTTCACGTATATGGACGTATGTATGATTCATGAATTCAGTTCATTTATGTGGTTTAAATCGGAATTAGTCATTTCATCCGTTTTCAGCGTATATGATCAGTATTTGAGTATAATGATTGCATTTCTTTGCTTTTCTGTATGATTTTCAACATTCGAGGATGATTGTTCCCATGGGGGGAGATATTGTTATATCTCAAAAGCCCAAAGATCAAACCTGGGAGTTGAAACAGAGAAAATAGGATTTTCTGCACCAAGTCACAGAATGAGTCGTCTTGCGACCCGTCAGGTTGACCATGAATCATTAAGTGACTCGTGGTGAGGAGTTTGACTTGAGTTGGAAATTATGGTTTTGAGTCCCCACAGACATGACCATGAGTTGTGGTCAGCACCCATGACTCATTGAGTCAGTCGTGCTCAAGGGCTAATGAAAGGTGAAGGTTGATTTGGCAGTGTTCCCTATGAATGGATACAACAAGTCATGGTCAGATGCCACGATCCGTTAGGTTAGTCGTGGTCATCAGTTGATTAAAGACTTGAGATTTTTGGGGAGTGGTGGTAACGAGTGGTGACCACGAGTCATGGTTACCAGTAACAGGTCGTTAGGTCCCTCGTAGGGACCCCCTTTGAGGAAAAGTGGCAGTGGACTTCACGAAAATAGATTTTTGTGGTGAGGACCCCCTCGTGGGGACTGGAAGTCAGTTATTTTGTGCAAATTTAGTAAGGTCTTATCCATAATTCCTATGAGCCTACGGCCTAAACTACGTTGTTTTAAGTTATGAATAGTAATGTTAACAGCGGTAAGTTCATTCTAGGCTATTCTTATTCATGCATGCAAGAGTAACGATCTAGAGTGGTGATCAAGCTCAAAATCCTTCAAGTTTTCATCAACTCTTCCTTGTACAATAAGGGAAATTATAGAATCAGATTCTCTTAGGTATGTAACTCTATGAATGGGTGAATTTGTTCACACCTATCCCGAATCCCTCTCTAATTCATGAAATCTATATGTTGATCTATTAGGTTTAAACCCAATGCATGAATTTTCTATGTTTCTACCATGGGAATGATCTAAGCATGTTTCTATTATTGAATTATGATTCATGGGAAAGTTTTACATTGTTTTCAAATATAATCATGTTTTCAAACTTTATAAATTAAAATGCCCATCCATGAGAACTTCAAAGTTGATATTTATGATGAATGTTCAAGTATGATGAGATATTATTGATGAAAAGCGTGTTTTCAAGCTACCCGTGTCTATGATCATGTTTTCAAGTGAATCAAGTAATTTCAAGCATGTTTAAGTAATGGACAAGCCCATATTTTCAAGTATGATGTATGATTTCAAGTTAATTAGCTTGCCATATGGTTTTGGAGTAAAGACTCCCAGTTATGTTCATCTTGTGGTATGATTTGAGCTAAGGCTCCTCATGTATGATCTCAGATTTATATGTATATGATTATTCAGCTTCGTCAATAGACGATGGTCAGCTTCATTGAAAAACGATGGAGAGCATATGCATGTTTTTGCCAGTAGTATCTATCACAGAGTAGGCTAAGGGTCAGTCAACCCTATGCCTCAGAACTACGCGCCAACGTAGGTATGATAAGATTATTTGGAACCTCCTATGTGAGCTTTCCCCTGGCCCAAGGGGCCTTCAACTTGATATTGATATCATGGTAGTGTCCTTAGCTCTGGCAAGGCTGTGGACGGCTCTGCCCAGTTTATTGTTATAGTACAGACCATGTAAGCTCCATCATGGTAATGTCGGTTACATGACGAGTCTCCAATTGTTCCTCATGATTTCAATTATGCATTTATATCATTCACTATATCTAAATATATATGTTCTAAAGAAGGTTTGACCCCAACGTACAATTTTACTTATTCATTATTAGATTACAGCTTTGGGTCATTGCACTAAGTTATGGTATTAGTTGTGTTCAGATCATGATTTCAGAAAATAGCATGCAACACCTACTCTCAGATTCTTATATTAATTGTCTTTTTATATTATACATTTTTTAAATGATTTTACTTATTTAAGCGGTTTTATTTACCATGCATACTCGATACATTCCATGTACTGAACTGCATACTCTATGTTGTATCATGAGGCTCTGATCTTCAGACTCAGCCCCGTCACTAGCCAGCTTCCAGAGTTAGTATCCAGTCTCTGTTGGTGAGTTATCATCTCCCGATGACCATTTGTTATCAGTTATCCTTGTACTTTTAGTTTTCAAACCTAGAGAGACAGTTGGGGTCTTGTCCCATCAACTCATCAAGATTAGAGCTTTTCAGACAATAGATTGGATTCAACTTCAATCTTGTGTTATATATTCATTTTGCTATGTTATGTTTTGACTTCTGTTATGTTTATTATGTTAGGTCTTCTTCTTTATTAATGGATTTATATGTATGTTCATTCCATGGGTTGACTTGGAGTCTCCGGGGGCTCCTTGTCTGAGTCTCGATCCGGGCCTATGTTCGGGTCATGACACCTGCTCAGGGACATAATCCTCGGGAGCGGTGGGTCGTATTGGTGCCCATCTCCGTAGCCATTCTCGTGGCCATTCCAATTTTCTTTCCTTCTTCCGTTAACTCGACGAGGAGGTGTGATTCTACAAATGTGTGTAGTACGAGTTAGAAGAACAGAAAGACATTTCATCACGACATAGATCATGAAAGAAGAGAACTTTCCTAAACGTTTCATAACCTCTTTTTCATAAGTGTGGCGCGCTTCACACCCATGAAAAAGACTCTACTTAACGCGGCTTTCAGAAACCCTAGGACACTTTAAAACCTAATGCTCTCATAACAAGTTTGTAATTACAGAATATAGGCTTGGATCGAGACACGGGACAAAGAACCTCGAGAGGCTCCAAGTCGACCCATGGCATGAACATGAAATCTAAAACTCAACATAATATTGCAGAATTCTAACATACATAAGAGTGGATTTTTGACAATATTATAACATCTGAACATCTGAATACGTAACACAATTCTGAAGCTGAATACATACTATGTCTAATAAGCCTCTACATACTGATGAGTTGCTGGAACAAGACACCAACTAACTCACTAAGACTGAAACTGAAAATAATGAATACAACTGATAGAAGGGTCCTCGAAGGATGAGGATTCACCAACTCTGACTAGGAGATGCTACTTTGAGGATCTGGCTAACAACGGGACTGAACCTGGATATCAGAGCCTATATCATGAAACACTACAATATAGAGTATGCAGTCCATACATGGAATGCATCGAGTATGCAAGGTAAGTAAAATTGCTAAGTAAGTAAAAAAATCATGCATATCAAAAACATGTTATCATAAGATTCTGAGAGTAGGGCTTGCATGCTATTATCTGAAAATATTATTTAAACATAACTAAATTTCATAACTGAATCAACTCACCCAAAGCTAAAACTAATTATTCATAGTAAGGCTGAACATTGTGTCAAACCTGAAAATAACATAATATCATAACTGATAAAGATGTATAACTGAAATCATAAGAAACAATGGAAGACTTGTCATATAATCAACTTTACCATGATAGAGCTTATGTGGTCCCGACTATTGTACTCAAGTGGGTAGAGTCGTCCAAAGCCTTGCAAGGGCTAAGGACGCTACCATGATATCGATATCAAGCTGAAGGCCCCTTGGGGGCAGGGAAGCTCACAAGGGAGGTCCCAAATAATCTTATTATACCTTTGTTGGCGCGTAGTTCTGAGGTGCAGGGTTGACTGACCCTTAGTCTACTCAGTGCTAGACAATACTCCCAAAAACATGCATATGCTCTCCGTCATTTTTCAATGAAGCTAAACCATCATCTAGTTACGAAGCGAAATCATAAACCTACATGCAAAAATCTTCAATCATAACATGAGGAGTCTTGGCTCAAACCATACCACAAGCTTAAAAGAGTGGAAATCTAGACTCCAAAATCCATATGGTAAGCCAACAACATGAAGTAGAATATATCATGAAACATACTTGATCATATGGGCTTTCGCAATACTTAAACATGCTTGAAATAGACTTTGATTACTCAAAACATGAACGTAGACATGGGTATTCAAAATCATACTTTCATCATGAACATCTCATCATAACTAGAAGCATATATCATAATTTCATCTTTTTAAGAACTTCCATAGATGGGCATCTTATTTGTAAAACATTGAAATCAAAAATTGTAATTGAAAACATTATAAAACATGCCCATGAATCATAATTCAACATTAGAAACGTGCATAGAGAATACCCGTGATAGATACTTAGAGAATTCACAAGTTGGGTTAAGACCCCCATAGATTCATCAATTTAGAAATCACAAGAAATTGAAGAGGGATTGGGTATGGGAGTGGATGCACCTATTCAAAACACTACGTAACTGGGAATTTTCGATTACACAATCCTCTTGAATGCCCAAAGGAAACTTGGGGAAGAACTTGATGAATCTTAACCTGATCACCCTTAGAAACTACTAGGCTTGCATGCATGGAGAGAAATAGATTTAAAATGAGTAACATACTTAAAACACACTTATTTGAGCTTAAAACTACGTAGTTTAGGTCTTATAAACTTAGGAATTACAGAAAAGCCCTTAATAAATTCATAGAAAAATACACACTGCCATTCCCAATGAGGGAGTGGACGATTCGTGGCTTGAGGGGATGACTCTGGCCTGCCTATCATTGCCAACACTAACAGTCTTCACTTTGCAGGTTACCACGAGGGACACCATGACTCGTGGTGACTGGTCGTGACGAGCACTGCCCTATAATTTTCACCTTCATGCCAACTTCGGACCATAAGTGACCCAATGATTCATTGCTCTGACCATGAGTCGTGGATTGTCTCATGCTCAGCCCGAAAACCAAAATCTTGGCCAATTCCTTCCTTCCTCAAGAGTCACTTAACGACATGTGGGGTACTGCACGGGTCACTGGACGACTCGTCCTATGACCTGGTGGAGAAAATTCTATTTTTTCTATTTCAACCCTCAGGTCTGACCTTAGGGCTTTCGGGATATTACCATTTTGGAAACCATCTAATTAAATGATGAGTTACTAGGTCAAGCCCCCAGCTAACTCACAAATCTGAATCTAAAATAGTATTGAAAATAAAGACATAGCTCTCATTCGTGGAAGATGAGGAAGCCCTAAACCCCCAAACTACCGAGAAAAAAACCTGAAACTGGTAGTTTCAATGACCAACAGGACGGGTCGTTCGTTGATACAATGGCCCGTTCTGAGGTCCGTTGTTACCTGCTGCTGAGCATTGAATTGCTCATAACGATTTACTCTTAACTCCGATTGATGTAAGGTCAGATGCGTTGGAAAGAAGACGTCAAGGGCTTCAATGTTATGTGCTGAATCACCAAAAAACATTTTGTAAAATGGGAGCTATGGTTGTTTGATGTTGACCCTAGTGAGAACTTATACGAACACTCAATCGGTAAAGGGGCTCTCCACTAAACTTTGTGCTAGAGATTCCTTATGACTATAATTTGCATGAAATAAACTTCTTGTAATTAGGAATTGATCTTAACACCTTGCTTCCATAAATTCACCGGCTCAGGTCTATCCATATACCTAGAATGGTTTTGAACTTGGCCCGAGATTTTCAACAACTAGCAGAATCAACGACCTATCTAACAGGCCGGGATAACAAACAACGGACTGTTGGTCCGTCCATTGATTTTCCCCATTCTTCCTTTGAAATTCTCTTAATCTTCTTCAATGACCACAAAAAATGACTTGTTCAATCAAGCCACTATCCGTATAATCCCCTCATGGGTTTTGGGCAAATTTCCGACAGCTTTTTGGTAATGAAACAAAGAGCACCTCCAACGACTCATTGGACCCTACAACGAACCGTATTGAGGTTTGTTGTTGGTTCTGGTTTAGTTTTCCTTCTTTTTTCTATTGTAAGCCTTGGGTCTGACCTAGGGAACATTTTTGTCAGCGGCATTCTCCCTTCTATCTATCTGAATTATGGAACTTTCTCCCCGAGCTGTGGAACTAACAAGTCTATTAGAAAGTCGAATTGGCAACTTTTACACGAGTTTTCAAGTGGATGAAATCGGTCAAGTGGTCTCAGTTGGAGATGGGATTGCACGTGTTTATGGATTGAACGAGATTCAAGCTGGGAAAATGGTTGAATTTGCCAGCGGTGTGAAAGGAATAGCCTTGAATCTTTAGAATGACAATGTAGGGATTGTTGTCTTTGGTAGTGATACTGCTATTAAAGAAGGAGATCTTGGGGTATTACATTATCTCCCCCTTGGAAACATTCCTCATAGAATGTAGATCAAGCATACTGAAAGGCTATGGAAGGAACTACAATCCCAAAAAACAAAACAATTGAAGATGAAAACTAATGTAGTGACTGACTTCGGATTGAGATTCCTGATTGTACTGAATTCATGAAACATACGTGCACACTAAGAAATGAAAGGAACTGAGAGACATGAACTTGACATGAAACTGAATAGAGTACTAAGGAGGAAACTGATATCTCAAGCTAGAATTGAGTCGGAAGGGAAAAGATACGGGTTCTTAGCCGTTCTATCTACTTCGACCTCCCACGTAGCTCCCTCCATAAGATGATTTCTCCATAAAACATTCATCGGAGCTACTTCCTTATTTCTCAATTTATGAACTAGATGATCAAGGACCTTGACTGGTACCTCATCCTAGGTAAGGCTGTCCTTCACCCCAATATCCTCTACCGAAATCACTAAATATGGATCTCCGATGCATTTCTTCAACAAGGACGCATGAAACACCAAATGCACCGAAGCTAACTCCACTGGTAACTCCAACTCATCGGTCACCTTGCCAACACGTCTCACAACCCTATATGACCCAGCATACTAGGGACTAAGCTTCCCCTTCTTTTCAAACCCTCAAAGAATCAAGAATCCTCTACATGCCTCAAAATGAAGCTCAAGCATCAAATTACGAATTTGCCTTCCTATAACAATTCCGAATGATCAAAATCTAGTAAAATATGTATTCTACATAAGAAAGTAAAATCATGGACACCCATATTGATATACTTCTATCTCGGCCCAAAAAGTCTATCCCGAGCCCGCAAGGGAAAAACTAGAATCTTATTTGAAAATCCTGTTACCCATAAGGTAAAGAACTCAAGAATGAAATTTCATCCATAACGGAGCTCAAATCGACTTTTAATTCATCAAAATACAGTCTCTTAACTCTAGACCCAAATCCTTAATTTTCCTCCAATAAATTCCAGGATGCAAATTAAAACCAACTGACGAAATCACGGAGAAACACCAAATTAAGATTTAGATACTTATCCCCTTGTTAAATAGAGAAGAATGCCGCAAAAATCACTCAATTCCGAGCTCTAGAACTCCAAATATACTCAAAATACAAAATAAACACATTCTGTGCAAAAATACACCGTTCAAGTATTTATAAGGGCTGCACCAGCTCTGCACTAGCATCTTTATTTTTACTAAAATGGCCATAACTTCATCATACGAACTCGAAATGCGATGATTCTTTTTCCTATAGTTTCCAAATATTGATAAGGATCTACTCATTCCATAGAAACTCCATTTGGTACTCTTTTTCCTAGTCATATGTCATTTTTGCTCGTTCAAGAATTATCTCATCTTTTGTAATAAAACCCGATCTTGACTTATCAAAATTGCACCAAACTTTTAAGATAACTCCTATAATTCATGCTAAAATTTTGAAAGCCTCGAAATAATTTTTCAATCTGAAAAACTAAAAACAAACCTTTGAGTTGTCACATTTAATGCCTAAAATCATTCAAAACACACAACGTTCAAATCCACCTAAAACTCATCTAAAATCCTCCGGTCACAACCAGACATGCAATTAAATAATAAAACACATTTTGAACCTGTTGAAATCCTCAAATCACCGATATGAGGTCGTTTTGATTGAAAGTTGACCATGGCAAACTTAGCTTCCTTAAAGCTCATAAATCCAACCAAAGGTTCAATTCACTCCCGAACACCTTAAGATCCTTGAAAACTACCCAACTAAGTCATAAATCACCATTCGGAACTAACAAAACTTTCAGTACCCAAATTTGAGCTCGTTAACTTAAAATGTTGAGTATAGTCAACCTCTCAAAGTTCAAACCTTTCAAAAACCGAAAATTTTATCCAATATTCATTGGATCATCTTGGAAATTGTGTCATCCATCTCCACAAGTTATAAATAGAAAAATAAAGATACGAAAAGGTTCAAACTAGGAAAATGGGTCAAAAGTCACAAATTGACCACATGGGTTGTTACACATCAAGGCTTGGGTAATAACTGCGCTTCCTGAACTTCTACATACCTGAAATCTATGGCAGGGATAGGGAGTTATCCTGAACGTATACATTTTAACCATCATTTCCATCATGGGGGAACATTCAAAGGGCTTAGAGTAAGGAATTATGAGAAAGAATCATTCAAGAAATCTAAGTTGTGCATCTACTTGATATAACACGATCTTATGAGCCGATAAGGAAAATCTTAAGGACTAATTTAATAGAGCTAAGCATGTTGAGAGACATGAGTTTACATACATAACGAGGGTCGTGTCATGAAGCCGAGATTTATGGAATCATGGATGAAGAGTGGAATCACCATTTGAAGTAGTTACTTCTCATTCTACGAATGAGTACAAACACACGTAAGGAGTACTTGGAACTTAAAAATGGGCATAACATGTTCACATATGGCATAGGTAGAGTATCACATAGACTGAAGTACGGAAGGACACCTGAATAAGCGTGAATCGATCTCCCAAAGTTATTGATCTTGGACCTTCACACTTGAAACTCAAGGCTTGACCTGGTCCTTCACTTTATGATCTCCCCCTTAGCACAAAGGTCATCATTCTGAGGATTGGTCCCCTTCTTAAGGCTAGGAGAAAAACACAATCTCTGGACTTCCCATTTGCCTCTAAGGCTATCACAAAAGGCTTCATACTTCTCCAGCCGTACTCCCTCACTCTTTTGGTTCCTTACTTAAAGTTCACGAGTTCTTCTGCCTTAGATTTTCTTAACTCCTGCAGGGAGAAATGACTCGAGAACGCCTCTTATTCCACTGACTGTGTTATTCTTTGGAGTGAGAATACACGAGTTAGAAGGATAGAAAGATATTTCATTGCACGACACAGATCATGAAAGAAGGGAACATCTCCTAAATGTCTCGCAACCTCTTCTTTATAAGTGTGGCATGCTTCACACCCATGAAAAAGACTCTACTTAACACGGCTTTTAGACACCCTAGGACACTTCAAAACCTAATGCTCTGATACCAAGTTTGTCATGACCCGAACGTAGACCTGGATTGTAACACGGGACAAGAAACCCCGGGAGGCCCCAAGTCGACCCATGGCATAAGCATTCATCTAACTCAATCAACAAATAGATGAATCAACATAATAAACTTATGGAAGTCTAACTCAACCATAACATCAAAATGCATCATCCGAAGCTAAATACAGACACAAGAATTAAAAGCCTCTAAATATAATGAGTTGATGGGACAAGAACCCCAACAAACTCAACAATACTGAAACTGAAATACATGAGAAAACTAAAAGTCTAGTCCTTGAAAGATGAGGACTCACCAACAAGCAAATGCTAGCTTCGATAAGCTGACTAAGAGTGAGGATGAACCTGAGAGCCAGGTCCTGTATCATAAAATGATATGACATAGAAATTATGCGGTCAGTACGTGGAATGTACCAAGTATGGAAGGTAAGTAAGAACTGCTTAAGTAAAGGAAATCATTCAACACATTTCTTAGCATAACATAAGCTTTAAGAATTCGAGGGGAGAGCTTGCATGAATTCTTTCTGAAATCATGATCTTTTCACAACATGACAATACATAGCTTTTTAACATAAACTAAGTCGAAAGACTCAAATATGAAATATGACGTTTATAGAAAAGATGAACATTGAGCCAAACCTTTATTTTAGAACATACATGTGCATATAATAATCATGAATAATGAATATGCATAATTTTATCATGAGGAACACTGGAAGACTTTTCACTTAACCAACATACCACGATATAGCTTACGTGGTTCCAACTATCACACTCAATTGGGTAGAGCCATCCAAAATCTTTTCAGGGCTAAGAACGCTACCATGATATCGATATCAAGCTCATGGGCCATTTGTGTCGGGGATAGCTCACAAGGGAGGTAGGAATAATATAATAGTATCAACCTACGTTGGCGCATAGTTCTGGGCAATAGGGTGATTGACCCTTAGCCCGCTCAGTGCAAGACGCTTCTCCCAAAAACATGAAATGCTCTACATCATATATATAACGAAGCTCAATATCATTTATTGACAAAGTTCAATGATCAATACATCTCAAATATGAAATCATGCATATGAGAAGCTTTAGTTCAAAGCGTACCACAAGCTGAAAACATACTTGGGAGCTTTTGCTCCAAAACCATGTGGTAAGTTATGCATAGAAAGACTTAATTCAAAACGTACCACAAGCTAGAATATTAAATTTGGGAGTCTTCGCTCCAAATGATGTGGTAAGCTTAGATTGGGAAAATCATCATTTAAACTTAACATGTCGGCATTTCCCAAAGCTTCATCATGCTTGGATCTACTCAATTCATTTTGAAAACAATATCATAATCATGGGTAGCTTTAGAAACATGATTTTCATCACCAAACTCATCGTCATCATACATTTATACCCATTCTCTTCTTACATGAACTTCTAATTCATGGTCCTTTAACATTATAAAACTAGAAAACACAATTTTGATTGAAAAGAATTTATAATCCGCCCATGCTTCACAATTCATCAATAGAAACATAATCTAATCGTACCCATGTATAGAAATTTAAGAATTATGCAATTGGCTGAAAATCCCATAGCTTGATCATAGGAATTTCAAATAACATAGATAGAAATTGGGCGAAATATGGAAGAAAACACCCACTCATAACCCTACATACCTGGGTTGATGATCCCTAGACTTTCCTTGAAGAGTCCAAGATGATTTGAAGAGTTTGAAGAACTCTACCTCTGTTCTTGAGAGAAAATCCAACTATCTTTTGGAGATGGTGAGGATTTAGGCTAGGTTAATCCCTTTAATCTGACCTTAATGAAGCCCAAAACTATGTCATTTGGAAGTTAGAAGAATAGGAGATTACAAAAATACCCCCAAACTACCAAAAAAAACCTGGAACTGGCAGTTCCAACGACCAACAGGACGGGTCGTCGGTTGATACAATGGCTCGTTCTCGAATCCGTTGTTACCTGCTGCTGCTGCACTAAACTACTCATCACTTTTTACTCTGAACTCCGATTGATGCAAGGTCAAATGTGTTGGAAAGAAGACTTAAAGGGTTAAATTTGATGAGCTGAATCACCCAAAAAAAAATTTTAAAATGGGATCTATGGTCATTTGAAGTTTACCCTTGTAAGAACTTATATGAACACTCAATCGGTAAAGGGGCTACCAACTCAACATTGTGATAGAGATTCCTTATGACCATTATATGCATGAAACAAACTTGTTGTACTTTGGAATTGATCTTAACAACTTGCTTCTGTAATTTCACGGGCTCGGGTCTATCCATATACCTAGAACAGATCCGAACATAGCCAACAACTAGCAGAACCAACGACCCATCCAACGGGCCATGGTAACAAACAACATACTATTGGTCCGTCCATTGATTTTCCCCATTCTTCCTTTGAAATTCTCTTAATCTGCTTCAACGACAACAAACAACGACTCGTTCAATCAAGCCACTTTCTGTACAATCCCCTCGTGAGTTTTAGGCAAATTTCCAACATCTTTTTGGTAATGAAACAATGAGAACCTCCAATGACTCGTTGGACCCTATAACGAACCGTACTGAGGTACGCTATTGGTTCTGGTATAGTTTTCCTATTGTTTTCTGTTGTAAGCCTTGGGTCTTACCTAGAGAACGTTTGCGATGTTAGATTACCTCCCCCTTGGGAACATTCGTCCTCAAATGTACATCAAGCACACTAAAAGGCTAGGGAAGGAACTACAATCCCAAAAACTAAACAATTGAAGCTGAAAATTGATGGAGTGACTAACTCCAGATTGAGATTCCTAACTGAATTGAATTCATGAAACATATGTGCATGCTAAGACATGAAAGAAACTGAGAGACATGAACTTAACATGAAACTGAATAGAGTACTAAGGAGGAAATCGATACCTTATGCTAGAACTGAGTTGGAACGGAAAAGATACGGGATCTTAGCCATTCTATCTACTTCGATCTCCCACGTTGCTCCCTCTATAAGATGATTTCTCCACAGAACCTTCACCGGGGCTACTTCCTTATTTCTCAATTTATGAACCTGATGATCAAGGACCATAACTGGTGCCTCCTTCTAGGTAAGGCTGTCCTTTACCCCAATGTCCTCTACCAGAATCACTAAGGATGGATCTCCGATGCATTTCTTCAACAAGGACGCCTGAAGCACCGTATGCACAAAAGCTAACTCTTTTGGTTACTCTAACTCATAGATCACCTTGCCAACACGTCTCACAACCCTATATGCCCCAAAATACTGGGGACTAAGCCTCCCCTACTTTCTAAACCCTCAAATAATCAAGAATTCTCTACTTGCCTCAATAAAACTCAAGCATCAAATTATGAATTTGCCTTCCTATAACGCATATGA
Source organism: Datura wrightii (assembly GCA_035772735.1). NCBI lineage: Eukaryota > Viridiplantae > Streptophyta > Magnoliopsida > Solanales > Solanaceae > Datura > Datura wrightii. The sequence continues at coordinate 111,510,062 of JASDFA010000018.1, forward strand.
TGATCAAAATCTAGTCAAATATGTATTCTACATATGAAAGTAAAATCATGAACACCCATATTGATATACTTCTATCCCGGCTCAAAAAGTTAGTCCAAAAGTCAATCCCGAGCGTGCATGGGAAACATTAGAATCTTATTTTAAAATCATGTTACCCATAATGTAAAGAACTCCAAAATGAAATTTCATCCAAAACAGAGCTCAAATCGACTTTGAATTCATCAAAATACAGTCTCTTAACTCTAGACCCGAAATCATCAATTTTCCTCCAATAAATTCACGGATGCAAATGAAAACCAACTGACTAAATCATGGAGAAATATCAAACTAAGATTTAGATACTTACTCCCTTGTTAAATAGAGAAGAATGCCGAAAAAATCACTCAATTCCGAGCTCTAGAACTCCAAATATACTCAAAATACAAAATAAACGCAGTCTGTGCAAAAATACACTGTTCAGGTATTTATATAGGGCTGCACCAGCAACTTTATTTTAACTAAAATGGCCACAACTTCATCATATGAACTCCAAAATGCGATGATTCTTTTTCCTATAGTTCCCAAATAATGATAAAGATCTACTCGTTCAATCGAAACTCCATTTGGTGCTCGTTTGCCCAGTTAGACATCATTTTGCCTGTTCAAGAATTATCTCAATTTTTGTAATAAAACACGATCATGACTTTTCAAAATTGCATCAAAATTTTAAGATAACTCCTATAATTCTTGCTATGAATTTTGAAAGCCTCAGAATAATTTTTTGAACTCATAATCTAAAAATGAACCTTTGAATTGTCACATTAAATGCTTAAAATCGTGCAAAATACACCAAACGTTCAAATCCACCTGAAACTCATCTGAAATCCTCCGGTCACAACCACACATGCAATTCAATCAAAAACCACATTCCGGGCCTGTTGAAATCATCAAATCACCGATATGAGGTCGTTTTGATCGAAAGTTGACCTTGCTCAAACTTAACTTCCTTAAAGCTCATAAATCCAACCAAAGGTTCAATTCACTCCTGAACACCTTGGGATCCATGCAAACTACATAAATAAGTAATAAATCACCATTCATAACTAACAAAACTTTTCAGAACCCAAATTAGAGCTCATTAACCTGAAATGTTGACTTTGGTCAAACCTCTCAAACTTCAAACCTTCCAAAAACTGAAAATGTTATCCAATCTTCATTGGATCATCTTGAAAATTATGTCATCCATCTCCGCAAGTTATAAATAGAAAAATAAAAATACAAAAAGGTTCAAACTAGGGAAATGGGTCAAAAGTCACAAAATGACCACATGGGTTATTACCCTTCAAGGCTTGGGTAATAACTGCGCTTCCTAAACTTCTACATACTTGGCATCTATGGCAAGGATAGGGAGTTATCCTTAACGTACACATTTTGACCATCATTTCCATCATCGGGGAACATTCATAGGGCTTAGAGTAAGGAATTACGAGCATGAATTATTCAAGAAATCTAAGCTGGGCATATACTTTATATAGCATGATCTTATGAGCCGATAAGGAAAATCTTAAAGACTGAGTCCATAGAGATGAGCATTGCTAAGAGACATGAGTTTACAAACATAACAAGGGTCATGAAATGAAGCTGAGATTCATGGAATCATGGAAGAAGAGTGGAATCACCATCTGAAGTAGTTACTTCTCATTCTACAAATCCAAGTACAAACACACATAAGGAATACTTGGAACTTAAAAATGGGCATAACATGCTCACATACGACATGAGTAGAGTATCACATAGACTGAATTACGACAGGACACATGAATAAGCGAGGATCGATCTCCCATAGTTACTAATCCTAGACCTTCACACTTGAAAGTCAAGGCTTGACCTGGTCCTTCACTTTATGATCTCCCACTTAGCATAAAGGTCATCATTCTGAGGATTGGCCCCCTTCTTAATGCTAGGCAAAAATCACTATCTCTTGACTTCCCAGTTTCCTCTAAGGCTATCACGGAAGGCTTCATACTTCTCTATCCGTACTCCCCCACTCTTTTGGTTTTTTACTTAAAGTTCACGAATTCTTCTACCTTAGCTTTTCTTAACTCCTCTAGGGAGAAATGACTCGAGAGCACCTCTTATTCCACTGACCAGCGTTATCTTTGGAGTGTGAATACACAAGTTAGAAGGTTAGAAAGATATTTCATCGCACGACATATATCATGAAAGAATGGAACATTTCCTAAATGTCTCGTAGCCTCTTCTTCATAAGTGTGACGCGCTTCACACCCATGAAGAAGACTCTACTTACGACGGCTTTCAGACACCCTAAGACACTTCAAAACCTAATGATCTGATACCAAGTTTGTCACAACCCAAACATAGACCCAGATCATAAAATGGGATAAGGAACCCCTAGAGCCCCCAAGTCGACCCATGGCATAAGCATACATCTAACTCAATCAACAACTAGAAGAATCAACATAATAAACTTAGCGGAAGTCTTACTCAACCATTACATCAGAATACATCATCCGAAGCTGAATACATACACAAGTCTGAAAAGCCTCTAAACATGATGAGTTGATTTGACAAGACCCCCAACTAACTCAACAATACTAAAAATGAAATACATGAGAAAACTGAAAGTCTAGACATCAAAAGATGAGGACTCACCAACAAGTAGCTAGCTCCGATAAGTTGACTAAGAGTGGGGCTGAACCTGAGAGCCGGGTCCTATATCATGAAACGATACAACATAGAAAGTATGCGGTCAGTACGTGGAATGTACCGAGTATGCAAGGTAAGTAAGAACAACTCAAGTAAAGGAAATCATTTAAAATATTTCTTAGCATAACATAAGATTTTAGAATATGAACGCGAGGCTTGCATGCATTCTTTCTGAAATCATGATCTTTTCACAACATGAAAATACATAGCTTAATAACATCAAACTAACTGGAATGACTCAAAGTTGAAATATGAAATGTATAGAAAAGCTAAACATTGAGCCAAACCCATCTTTGAGAACATGCATATGTATATAATAATCATGAATAATTAATATGCATAACGGTATCATGAGGAACACTAAGAGACTTGTCACTTAACCGACATATCACAATAGAGCTTACGTGGTCCCAACTATCATACTCAAGTGAGTAGAGCCTTACAAAACCTTGACAGGGCTAAGGACGCTATCATGATATCGATATCAAGATCATGGGCCATTTGGGCCTGGCATAACTCACAAGGGAGGTCCCAATAATATAATAGTATCAAGCTACGTTAGCATGTAGTTCTGGGGCTTAGAGTGATCGACCCTTTGCTCATTCAGTGCTAGACTCTTTTTCCAAAAACATGCAATGTTCTACATCGTATATATGACTAAGCTCAACATCGTCTATTGATGAAGCTCAATGATCAATACATCTCAAATATGAAATCATGTGGTAAGCTATGCATAGGAAGACTTAATTAAATACATACCACAAGCTAGAATATAAAATTTGGGAGTCTTCGCTCCAAAACAATGTCGTAAGCTTAGATCGGAAAAATCGTCATTTAAACTTAACATGTGGGCATTGCCCAAAGCTTTATCATGCTTGGATCTACTCAATTCACTTTGAAAACAATATCATAATCATGAGTTGCTTTAGAAACATGCATTTTATCATCAAATCTCATCGTCATCATATATTTATCATCATTCTCTTCTTTCATGAACTTCTCATTCATGGGCCTTTAATTTCATAAAACTAGAAAACACAAATTTGATTGAAAATAGTTTAAAATCTGCCAATGCTTCACAATTCATCAATAGAAACATAATCTAATCGTACCTATGTATAGAAATTGAAGAATTATTTAATTGGGTGAAAACCCCATAGCTTGATCATAGGAATTTCTCATAACTTATATAGAAATTGGGCATGGGTGTGGAAGAAATCACCCACTCATAACCCTACATACCTTGTTTGATGATCCCTTGACTTTCCTTGAAGAGTCCAAGAAGATATGAAGAGTTTGAAGAAGAACCCTAGCTCCTTTCTTGAGAGAAAATCCAACTATTGATCTTTTGGAGAGGGTGAGGATTTTGGCTAGGTTAATCCCTTTAATTTTACCTTAAGGAAGCCCAAAACGACGTCATTTAAAAGTTAAAAGCATAGAAGTTTACCAAAATACCCCCAACTGCAAAAAAAAAAACCTGCAATTGGCAGTTCTAACGACCAACATGACGGGTCGTTGGTTTATACAATGGCTCGTTCTGAGGTCTGTTGTTACCTGCTGCTGCTTCATTAAATTGCTCATAATTTTTTACTTTGAACTCCGATTGATACAAGGTAGATGTGTTTTAAAGAAGAATTCACAAACTTCAAGTTGATGAGCTGAATCACCCAAAACATTTCATAAAATGGGAGATATGGTCGTTTGAATTTGACCCTTGTGAGAACTTATACGAACAGTCAATCGTTAAAGGGGCTCACAACTCAACTTTGTGCTAGAGATTCCTTATGACCATAATTTGCATGAAATAAACTTCTTGTACTAGGAATTGATCTTAAAAACTTGTTTCCATAAATTCACCGGCTCGAGTCTATCCATATACCTAGAACGATATCAAACTTAGCCCTAAATTTTCAACAACTAGTAGAACCAATGGCCCATCCAACGGGTCGTGGTAACAAACAACGGACCTTTGGTCCGTCCATTGATTTTCCCCATTCTTCCTTTGAAATTCTCTTAATTTGATTCAATGCCCACAAGCAACGACTCGTTCAATCAAGCCACTATCCATGCAATCCCCTAGTGGGTTTTGGGAAAATTTCCAACATCTTTCGTAATGAAACAACGAGACCTCCAATGACTCATTGGACCCTACAACGCACCGTACTGAGGTTCGTTGTTGGTTCCAGTATAGTTTTCCTGCTGTTTTTTATTCTAAGCCTCAGGTATGAGCTAGGGAACGTTTGGGGTGTTACATTATCTCCCCCTTGGGAACATTCGTCCACAAATGTAGATCAAGCATACTGAAAGGCTAGGGAAGGAACTTCAATCCCAAAAACTAAACAATTGAAGCTGAAAGCTGATGGAGTGGCTTGCTCCAGATTGAGATTCCTGACTGAACTGAAATCATGAAACATACGTGCATGCTAAGACATGAAAGGAACTAAAAGACATAAACTTGACATGAAACTGAATAGAGTACTAAGGAGGAAACTTATACCTCAAGCTAGAACTGGGTCAGAAGGGAAAAGATATGGGTTCTCAGCCATTCTATCTACTTCGGCCTCCCACGCAGCTCCTTCCATAAGATGATTTCTCTACAGAACCTTCACCGGGGCTACTTTCTTATTGCTCAATTTATGATCCTGATGATCAAGGACCTCGACCGGTACCTCCTCCTAGGTAAGGTTTTCCTTCACCCCAATGTCCTCTACCGAAATCTCTAAGATGGATCTCTGATGCATTTCTTCAACAAGGACGCATGAAACACCAGATGCACCGAAGCTAACTCCACTGGTAACTTGAACTCATCAGTCACCTTGCCAACACGTCTCACAGCCCTATATGGCTCAACTTACTGGGGACTAAGCTTCCCCTTCTTTCCGAACCCTCAAAGAATCGATAATTCTCTACTTTCCTAAAAATGAAGCTCAAGCATCAAATTACGAATTTGCCTTCCTATAACGCTTCCAAATGATTAAAATCTAGTAAAATATGTATTCTACATAAGAAAGTAAAATCATGGACACCCATATTGATATACTTCTATCCAGGCCTAAAAAGTCAATCCCGAGCTCTACAAGGGCAAAACTAAAATCTTATTTGTAAATCATGTTACCCATAATGTAAAGAACTCAAAAATGAAATTTCATCCAATACAGAGCTCAAATCGACTTTGAATTCATCAAAATACAGTCTCTTAACTCTAGACCCAAAATCCTCAATTTTTCTCCAATAAATTCCCGGATGCAAATTAAAACCAACTGAAAAAATCATGGAGAAATACCAAATTAAGATTTTAGATACTTACCCTCTTGTTAAATAGAGAAGAATTCCACAAAAATCACTCAATTCCGAGCTTTAGAACTCCAAATATACTCAAAACAGAAAATACACACATTCTGTGCAAAAATACACTGTTCAGGTATTTATATAGGGCTGCACTAGCACTGCAACAACAACTTAATTTTTACTAAAATGTCCATAACTTCATCATACGAACTCAAAAGGCGATGATTGTTTTTCCTATAGTTTCCAAATAATGATAAGGATCTACTCGTTCAATCGGAACTCTATTTGGTGCTCTTTTGCATAGTTAGACATCATTTTTGCTCGTTCAAGAATTATCTCATCTTTTGTAATAAAATAATCTTGACTTATCAAAATTGCAGCAAACTTTTAAGATAACTCCTATAATTCATGCTAAGAATTTTAAATGCCTCGGAATAATTTTTCGATCTTAAAAACTAAAAACGAACCTCTGAATTGCCACATTTTATGCTTAAAATCATGCAAAACACATAAAACGTTCAAATCCACCTAAAACTCATCTGAAATCCTCCATTCACAACCAAACATGCAATTCAATCATAAAACACATTCCGGGCCTGTTGAAATCATCAAATCACCGATATGAGGTCGTTTTGATCAAAAGTTGACCATGGTCAAACTTAGCTTCCTTGAAGTTCATAAATCCAACCAAAGGTTTAATTCACTCCTGAACACCTTGGGATCCATGCAAACTACCCAACTAAGTTATAAATCACTATCTAGAACTAACAAAACTTTCAGAACCCAAATTCGAGCTCGTTAACCTGAAATGTTGACTTTGGTCAATCCTCTCAAACTTCAAACCTTCCAAAAATCGAAAATCTTATCCAATCTTCATTGGATCATCTTGGAAATTGTGTCATCCATCTCCACAATTTATAAATAGAAAAGTAAAGATACGAAAAGATTCAAACTAGGGAAATAGGTCAAAAGTCACAAAATGACCATATGGATTGTTACACTTCAAGGCTTGGGTAATAACTGCACTTCCTGAACTTCTACATACCTGACATCTATGGAAGGGATAGGGAGTTATCCTGAATGTGCACATTTTAACCATCATTTCCATCATGGGGGAACATTCATACGGCTTGAGTAAGGAATTATGAGCACAAATAATTCAAGAAATCTAAGCTGGCCATATACTTGGTATAACACGATCTTATGAGCTGATAAGGCAAATCTTAAGGACTGAGTCCATAGAGCTGAACATGTTGAGAGACATAAGTTTACTTACATAATGAGGGTCATGACATGAAGCTGAGATATATGGAATCATGGAAGAGGAGCGGAATCACCATCTGAAGTAGTTACTTCTTATACTACGAATCTGAGTACAAAGACACGTAAGGAGTATTGGAACTTAAACATGGGCCTAACATGTTCACATACAGCATGAGTAGAGTATCACATAGAATGAAATACGGAAGGACACCTGAATAAGCGTGGATAGATCTCCCATAGTTACTGATCCTGGACCTTCACACTTGAAACTCAAGGCTTGACCCGGTCCTTCACTTTATGATCTCTCCCTTAGCATAAAGGTCATCATTCTGGGGATTGGTCCCATTCTTAAGGCTAGGAAAAAATCACTATATTTTGACTTTCCATTTTCCTCTAAGGCTATCACGGAAGGCTTCATACTTCTCCACTCATACTCCCCCACTCTTTTGTTTCCTCAATTAAAGTTTATGAATTTTTCTGCCTTAGCTTTTCATAACTCCTGCAAGGAGAAATGACTCGAGAGCTCCGCTTATTCCATTGACTAGCGTTATTCATTGGAGTGTTAATACACGATCTAACAGAATAGAAAGATATTTCATTGCACAACATAGATCATGAAAGAAGGGAACATTTCCCAAACGTCTCGTAGCCTCTTCTTCATAAATGAGGCGCGCTTCACACCCATGAAAAGGACTCTACTTAATGTGGCTTTTAGACTACCTAGGACACTTCAAAACCTAATGCTCTGATACCAAGTTTGTCACGACCCGAACATAGACCCGGATCATAACACGGGACAAGGAACCTCGAGAGGCCCCAAGTCGACTCATGGCATAAGCATACATCTAACGCAATCAACAACCAGAAGAATCAACATAATAAACTTAGCAGAAGTCTAACTCAACCATAAAATCAGAATACATCATCCGAAGATGAATACATACACAAGTTTGAAAAGCCTCTAAACATGACGAGTTGATGAGACAAGACCCCCAACTAACTCAACAATACTGAAACTGAAATACATAAGAAAATTAAAAGTCTAGCTTATAGCCCTCGAAAGATGAGGACTCACCAACAAGAAAATACTAACTCCGATAAGCTGAATAAGAGTGGGGCTGAACTTGAGAGCCGGGTCTTGTATCATGAAAAGATACAACATAGAAAGTATGCGGTCAGTACGTGGAATGTACCGAGTATGCAAGGTAAGTAAGAACTACTTAAGTAAAGGAAATCATTTAAAACATTTCTTAGTAGAAAATAAGCTTTAAGAATCCGAAGGGATTGTTTGCATGCATTCTTTCTGAAATCGTGATCTTTCTAGAACATGACAATACATAGCTTTATAACACCAAACTAACTCAAAAGACTCAAAAGCTGAAATATGACATTTCTAGAATAGATGAACATTGAGCCAAACCTTGCTTTTAGAACATGCATATGTATATAATAATCATGAATAATGAATATGCATACCTGTATCATGATGAACACTGGAAGACTTTTCACTTAACCGACATACCACGATTGAGCTTACGTGGTCCCAACTATCACATTCAAATGGGTAGAGCCATAAAAAAACCTTGCCAGGGCTAAGGACGCTACCATGATATCGATATCAAGATCATGGTCTTAAAAGGGAGGTCCCAATAGTGTAATAGTATCAACCTACGTTGGTGCATAGTTTTGGGGCATAGGTGATCGACCCTTAGCCCGCTCGGTGCTGGACACTTCTCCCGAAAACATGTGATGCTCTACATCGTATATATAACGAAGCTCAACATATTATATTGACGAAGCTCAATGATCAATACATCTCAAATATGAAATCATGCATATGAGAAGCTTTAGTTCAAAAACATACCACAAGCTGAAACATACTTGGGAGCCTTTGCTCCCAAAACATGTGGTAAGCTATGTATAGGAAGACTTAATTCAAAACATACCACAAGATAGAATATAAAATTTGGGAGTCTTCTCTCCAAAACAATGTGGTAAGCTTAGATCGGGAAAATCATCATTTAAATTTAATGTCATGCCCTACCTTGGGAGGCATGACTGGCACCTGGTGCCCTACTAGGACCTTAACTACTAAGCTGACTGAGCCTAAGCACCACTGGTGCAGGGCTGACTTTAATTCTAGAATCAAGAAAACAATGGGCTATATAGCGGTTGTAAATACAACCCCCGGCTAACAAGGCCTATAGCCACTTGTGAAAATAAACAGCTAACAAGAGACAAACAATCATAGAGAGTCCTATGCGGGAAGACAAGGCCACCATCATATCTAGTTATAACTAAAAAGTAAAATCAGATGCTAAACTGAACTATGACTGACAAGGCCGCTAATCAATAACTAAACAGGGCCCCACACGGCGAACACACAAAATCTAAAACACATATGGGTATCACGCGGCCGATCTCATCTAACCACAGGGAAGTAACATAATCTGCAAGCCTCTAGGAGTAATAAGATGGTCGGGACAGGGCCCCGGCCTACCCATACTGTACAAACAAACGAAATAAACCTCTATCACACAAACTTCAAAAGAAGGTAGCTGATGGCGCTATACGGCTAACTGGAACTACGAGGGACCTGCTTCTCATCTATCTGTATCTGCATGCAAGTAATGTAGCACCCCAGAAGAGGGCGTCAGTACCACATGTACCGAATATGTAAGGCAGTAGCTTTAAATGACTCAAAGTAAGAAATAGAACTGACAATGACTGTAGTAAAGAAAATAGACTAAAGATGAATGAAGTAGTGAAATCAGGGCTAAACATAACTGTAACAAGGAGGGTAAGGGTCATACCTGACAAGCGAGGCGTCTTACTATCTAACTAACAGTAACTAAAGCAAACATAAACCTTACCTAGCTCCCATAAGCCGGAAGGTACAATTAGCACAGAATAACCCACCTGGGCCCCTATTAGCCCTAGTGAGTACACCTCAATCTATATACCCCTATCCTGGTCATACTGAGTCAACTACCAGCTATAAGCATCCTGCCGATCCCCTGGGTCTGCAACTGGGCCCGCTCGGCCCCTGACTATAGCTGTGTCTGAGTGCGGAGTACTCCTAATATCTACACCCCGGGTGTAAGCGCTCGGCGGATGTATGTATAAGGCCAACCACGGAATATGAGGATCTAGATCCCCATGCCGCTCCGTAGAGAGATGTATCCTTGCCCCCCTGGCATGCGGTGACACAACAATTAACCCTGGGGTGGTCACAGAAGCTATACAGGTGTAATCCAGCCCAAAACAATACAAATTACGAGCCTCGTCTGACAACAACAACTAGACATGATAACATACTCCTAACATGCTTTACTGGAATTCATACTAGACTACTATGCTGAAGAAACTAACTTGCCGAAAAAAAATGCCTTATCTCATTCGTTGTTTACCGATTAATTGGCGAGTTTCAGCTCGTGTTCAACTGCGCTTCTCAACTGTAATCATATTAACGGAAGAATAGGGCTACTTTATTACTATATTCGAAGGAAATAATAACTTATATATATACTGACTATACTTCAAGTTATCGAAAGATGATCAAAAACTCGTAATTTCTCGGGAATCTAGAAGGGAGAAGTACTTACTTTAAGCAAGTGATCATATTGACACTAGTTTGGAACAATTCCATCAACTTAAGCTCGGCGGGACGACGATTTGGCGGGCATATTTTATGAAAGTAACTCTGCAGTGATGCTCCCTGCAACTTTATACTTCAATACCCAGAGTTATTTTGGATTTGGATAGAGTTTAGCGGCATAATCGGATGATTATTAATTGTTTTCCTTGGTTTTCCTCTGTTCTGGCCGTGATTTAAATAATCATCTAACTTATAAGTGTGAGGCCTTTATATACTTGAGGCAGCAGACAAGGCAACGTGGCACTCTGCCCATCGCGCTGATTCTGCTCCATGCCACGTTGGCTAACGCGGAGGAGCTGCTCCATGCCACTTTACCCCTCTAGGCATCTTGGTTCGGCCTCCTCCCGCGAAATCCCGACTTTGCACTCATTTGGCCTTTCCCCGGGCCCTCCTCCTCGTACATATGACACTCTAAAACTCTTAATAAACATACGAATAGGCCGACTAAACGTTAAAAACTTACGGGGTGTAACATCTTTCCACCCTTAAGAACATTCATCCTCGAATGTTAACTTTTACTTGCAAGAACCTTAACCTTGCAATTACTAATCCTGGAAAAATTTTGGCAGAGTCTCCCCTGTAATATGGACTATTTAAAAATCCTGAAATGTAGAAAAGTCCAATACAGGTACTTCACACAATACTATGGAATTCATTTCACAATAGACTGAAGTCAATTATCTCACATATACATGTATATAATGCAACTTATGAAACAACAACAACGATATACCTCTAGCTGCACAATCTGACTATGTCTGAAATAACTGAGGATATCTTGTTTTCATATCGTCTTCTGCCTCCCAGGTCATCTCTTCTTGATTCTTATTTTGCCATAACACTTTAATGGAAGAAACATCTTTAGTTCTTAGTTTGCAGATCTGCCGATCTAGTATGGCTACTGGAGCCTCTTCATAAGCTAACTCCTCAGTGATTTGGACGTCCTTGACTGGGACAATCCAGGAGGGATCTCCTATGCACTTCCTCAGCATTGATACATGAAAAATTGGGTGAACGGATTCTAATTCTGGAGGTAAATCCAATTCATTAGCCACCTGGCCTATCCTTTGACAAATTTGATAAGGCCTAATAAACCTCGGCTGAGCTTACCTTTCTTACCAAATCTCGTCACACCCTTCATCAGTGAAACCTTCAGGAATACCCAATCACCCATATTAAACTCTACTATGAAATCCATATTAACTGCCTCCCATATCCATAAAGGCACGACTATATCCTGTATTAGTCCGCCAGGTTTCTGATGTTTGGCTTTCACCTATTGGCAATTGGGACATTGAGCTATGAATTCTGCTATCCCCTTTTTCATTCCCGGCCACCAGTAAATCTTTTTTACGTCATGGTACATTTTTGTCAAACCTGGATGGAGAGAGTAACGAGCATAGTGTACCTCGTCCATAATTTGATGGCGAAGCCCTGCCACGTCTGGAACGCAGAGGCGATCCCTATATCTCAAAACTCCATCCTCGGTTACCTGAAAATTTGTCACTTCCCCTCGCTGGACCCTATTTCTGAGCTGAATCAGGCTAGGATCTTCATATTATCGTTCCTTCATTTCCACAACCAATGATGACACTGCGGTATTCTGGATTACCGCTCCATTGTCTCCTGATTCTACTATAGGAACGACTAAATTGGCTTGCCGATGCAATTCCCGGGCCAATTCCTGTCGCTCGGGCTGTAAATATGCCAGGCTTCCCATGGATTTGCGACTAAGGGCATCTGCTACAACATTGTCCCTTCCTGGGTGATATAAAATATTCACATCATAATCCTTTAACAGCTCCAACCAGCGACGCTGCCGCAGATTCAACTCCTTCTGGGTAAAAATATGGTGCAGGCTTTTTTGATCAGTGAAAATATCAACGTGGATGCCATACAGGTAGTGTCTCCATATTTTCATGGAATGAATCACCGCGGCTAACTCGAGTTCATGGGTAGGGTAGTTGTTCTCATGCTTCCTCAGCTGCCTGGAAGCATAGGCAATCAATCACCTCACCATGTTGCATCAAAACACATCTAACCCAACACCCGAAGCATCACAATAGACTTCATAACCCTTTGTTCCTTCTGGCAATGCTAGCACCGGTGCTGATGTCAATCTGTCTTTCAGTTCTTGAAATCTCTGCTCACATACCTCAGTCTAATGGAATTTTGCTGCCTTCTGCGCCAATTTGGTTAAAGGTGCTGGTAAAGTGGAAAATCCTTCCACGAATCTTCTGTAATACCCAGCTAACCCCAGGAAACTACGTACCTCGGTCGGAGTGGTAGGTTTAGGCCATGTTTTCACTGCCTCTATCTTCTGCGTATTCTACCTGTATACCAGCATCTGACACAATATGGCCCAACAAGGCTACTGAATTCAGCCAAAATTCACATTTAGAAAATTTTGCATATAGCTGGCGATCTTTGAGAATCTGGAGCACTGTCCATATATGATCCTGGTGATCTGCCTCTGAGCAGGAATACACTAGAATATCATCGATAAATACTATCACGAACAAAGGTACGGTCTGAAAACATTGTTCATCAGGTCCACGAACACTGCTGGGGCATTTGTCAGTTCGAAGGACATGACTAGAAATTCAAAGTGGCCATATCTGGTCCTGAAGGTAGTCTTTGGAATATCTCTTTCACGAACCCAAACCTGATGTTATCCTGACATTAAGTCAATCTTTGAAAAATACCTCGCTCCCTTAGCTGATCAAACAAGTCGTCTATTCTGGGAAGCGGGTACTTATTCTTGATAATGACTTTATTCAGCTGTCGATAATCTACACATATATCGAGGGAGCCGTCCTTCTTACTTACGAACAAAACTGGCGCACCCCATGGTGAGGTACTCGGTCGGATAAAGACCTTGTCCAGCAAATCCTTCAATTGTTCCTTTGGTTCTCTGAGTTCAGCAGGAGCCATTCGGTATGGAGGAACAAGTATAGGCTGAGTGCCTTGTAATAGATCGATTACAAAATCAATTTCCCTTTCTGGGGGAATACCAAGAAGCTCATCTGGAAATATGTCAGGAAATTCATTAACCGCTAGAATAGCCTGAAGGGTCGGAGGCTCTGCCCAAACATCCTGAACTCTGACAATATGATAAATGCACCCTTTTGCTATCAATTTTCTCGCCCCAAGATAGGAAATAAACCTACCTTTTGGCGTGACTATACTACCTTTCCACTCCCGTACTGCCTCCACTGGAAAGTGGAATTCTCACAATCTTGGTCCAACACTCGACATTGGTATAGCATGGAGCTAACCAATCCATACCCATAATGGCATCAAAATAAACCATTTCTAGTTTTATCTAGTCTGTTGTAGTCTGACGACTGGAAACCTATACTGTACACCCCTGATAGACCCTTCTAGCTATGATAGAGTCACCAATGGTATAGATATTGAGAAAGGTCGCCGATGAAATTCCGGAATGATACTAAACTTCTGAGCCACTAACGGTTTAACATATGACAAGGTGGATCCGGGATCTATCAACACATAAGCAGGATGGGAGCAAATGTTCAGCATACCTTTCAAAACATCTGGTGACGACTCTGACTCCTGTCTCCCTAGTGGTGCATAAGTACGGTCTAAGTCGGCGCCTGAACTAGAGGCCCCTGATCTGCCTCGCCTCTGCTGGCTAAAACTGAGGGCCTATGCCCTGTCAGGGTGCTAAGTGCTTTTTGAAGATAGATCACAGATCCGGATATCATCATCTCAGGGTTTAGGAGGGTGACATCCCAAAAATAACCTTCGGGACGTGGTATGGTCATTATTTGTTTGTAGTTATGTCTTTTGGACTAACTAATGCTCCTGTAGCTTTTAGGTATTTGATGAACAGGGTGTTCAATCCATACTTGGATAAGTTCGTGATCGTGTTTATTAATCACATCCTGACATACTCTTAGAGGGAGAAGGAACATGCCGCTCATTTGAGGGTGGTACTACAGACTCTCAAGGACCGCCATTTATATGCAAAATTTAGCAAGTGTGAGTTTTGGTTGAGCTCAGTGGCATTTTTGGGCCATGTGGTATCAAGTGAGGGCATAAAGTGGACTCTCAGAAAATAGAAGCGGTGAAGAATTGCCCTATACAGGTTAATCCTTCAGATATCAGGAGCTTCTTGGGCTTAGCTGGCTACTATCAGAGATTTATTGAGGGATTCTCATATATTGCAGTGCCATTAACCAAATTGACCCAAAAGAAAGAAGTTCCAATGGTCAAAGACTTGTGAGAGGAGCTTTGAGGAGTTGAAGACTTGACTTACCTCAACACCGGTGTTAACCCTACCAGAGGGTACCGATGGGTTTTTGGTGTATTGCGATGCTTCTAGAATCGGCCTTGGTTGTGTATTGATGCAGCATGGTAAAGTGATAGCATATGCTTTCAGATAGCTGAAGGTTCATAAAAAGAATTACCCAACCCATGATCTTGAATTGGAAGGGGTGGTATTTGCATTGATGATTTGGAGATACTATTTGTACGGGCTCCATGTAGATGTGTTTACAGATCACAAGAGCCTACAATATGTGTTTACCCAGAAGGACCTAAATCTCCGCTAAAGGAGGTGATTGGAGCTACTCAAGGATTATGATACGAGTGTCCTTTACCACCTGGGTAAGGCTAATGTAGTAGCAGGCGCACTTAGTAGACTCTCTATGGAGAGTGTGTCCCATGTGGATGAGAGGGGAAAGGAGTTGGTGAAGGATGTGCATTGACTTGCAAGGTTAGAAGTTCGTTCGGTTGACTCGACTGATGGCGGTGTTATTGTTCAGAACGAATCAGAATCATCCTTGGTGACTGATGTAAAATCTAGACAAGACAAGGACCCTATTTTGGTAGTGTTAAAGGAAGTCATTTTAGAATTAGAAGGTAGAGGTCTTCTCTAAAGGGAGAGATGGTGTGCTTCGATATCAGGGTCGCTTGTGTACCGGATGTTGAAGATTTGAGAAATCGGATGTTGCATGAGGCTCACGATTCCAGATATTTGATACATCCAGGTGCCACCAAGCTGTATCGTGACCTACGAGAAGTCTATTGGTGGAATGGCATGAAGGACATTACTGAATTTGTGCGAAGTGCCTGAATTGTCAGAAAGTGAAGGTTGAGCATCAGAAGCTGGGGGGGGGGGTACTTCAAGGAATCAACATTCCTACTTGGAAGTGGGAGGAGATCAATATGACTTCATCACAAGGTACTCCACACTAATCGACAGTATGACTCCATTTGGGTGATCAAGGACAAGTTGACCAAAGGCGCTCATTTTCTACCATTCAAAACCACTAATTCTGCAGAGGATTATGCCAAACTATACATCCGGAAGCTAGTTCGATTGTGTGCAGTGACCTTGTCCATCATATCAGACAGAGGTACTTAGTTTACCTCTAAATTTTAGAGATTGTCTAAAAAAGGACTTGGTACTCAAGTTAAGCTTAGTACGACATTTCAGCCACAAAAGGATAGTCAAGCGGAGCGGACAATTCAAACTCTCAAGGATATGTTGAGAGCATGTGTAATTGACTTAAGGGTAGTTGGGATGACAATTTGTCTCTTATTGAGTTTGCATATAATAACAACTACTGTTCTAGCATTCATGATGGCTCCATTTGAGGCTCTCTATGGACGGAGGTGTAGATCGCCTATTGGTTGGTTTGAAGTCAGTGATGCTGCGATGATAGGACCAGATTCAGTCCATGAGGCCATGAAGAATGTTCAGCTCATAGGGGACAGGTTGAAAACAACTCAAAGACGCCAAAAGTCCTATGCTAATGTAAGAAAGAGTGGACTTGAGTTCGAGGCTGATGATTGGGTGTTTCTGAAGGTGTCTCCCATGAAGGGAGTGATGAGGTTTGCAAAGAAAGGAAAAATCAACCCTCATTATGTTGGCCCTTACCAGATTGTGAAACGGGTTGGCAAGGTGGCATATGAATTGGAGTTGCCCTCAGAATTAGCTTCTATTCATCCTATTTTTCATGTATCGCTCTTAAAGAAGTGTTTGGGGGATCCATCTCTAGTTGTTCTTGTTGACAGTGTCGGTGTGAAAGATAAGCCTTAGTTATGAGGAGGTTCTGGTGGAAATAATGGATAGTCAGGTTTGAAGGCTAAGAAACAAGGTAGTAGTTTCAGTTAAAGTTTTATAGAGGAATCAACATGTTGAGGGAGCTGCGTGGGAAGCCAAAGCAGATATGATGGCCAGATACCTGCATTTAGTCCCTACCGGCTCAGTTCTAGCTTGAGGTATCAGTTTTTGCCCAAAAAATCTATTCAGTTTCATGTTTAGTTTAGGTGCCCCAGTTTCTTTCACGTATATGGACGTATGTATGATTCATGAATTCAGTTCATTCATGTGGTTTAAATCGGAATTAGTCATTCCATCCGTTTTCAGCATATATGATCAGTATTTGAGTATAATGATTGCATTTCTTTGCTTTTCTGTATGATTTTCAACATTCGAGGATGATTGTTCCCATGGGGGGAGATATTGTTATATCTCAAAAGCCCAAAGATCAAACCTGGGAGTTGAAACAGAGAAAATAGGATTTTCTGCACCAAGTCACAGAACGAGTCATCTTGCGACCCGTCAGGTTGACCATGAATCATTAAATGACTCGTGGTGAGGAGTTTGACTTGAGTTGGAAATTATGGTTTTGAGTCCCCACAGACATGACCATGAGTTGTGGTCCGGGCCTATGTTCGGGTCATGACACCTGCTCAAGGACATAATCCTCGGGAGCGGTGGGTCGTATTGGTGCCCATCTCCATAGCCATTCTCGTGGCCATTCCAATTTTCTTTCCTTCTTCCGTTAACTCGACGAGGAGGTGTGATTCTACAAATGTGTGTAGTACGAGTTAGAAGAACAGAAAGACATTTCATCACGACATAGATCATGAAAGAAGAGAACTTTCCTAAACGTTTCATAACCTCTTTTTCATAAGTGTGGCGCGCTTCACACCCATGAAAAAGACTCTACTTAACGCGGATTTCAGAAACCCTAGGACACTTTAAAACCTAATGCTCTGATAACAAGTTTGTAATTACAGAATATAGGCTTGGATCGAGACACGGGACAAAGAACCTCGAGAGGCTCCAAGTCGACCCATGGCATGAACATGAAATCTAAAACTCAACATAATATTGCAGAATTCTAACATACATAAGAGTGGATTTTTGACAATATTATAACATCTGAACATCTGAATATGTAACACATTTCTGAAGCTGAATACATACTATGTCTAATAAGCCTCTACATACTGATGAGTTGCTGGAACAAGACACCAACTAACTCACTAAGACTGAAACTGAAAATAATGAATACAACTGATAGAAGGGTCCTCGAAGGATGAGGATTCACCAACTCTAACTAGGAGATGCTACTTTGAGGATCTGGCTAACAACGGGACTGAACCTGGATATCAGAGCCTATATCATGAAACACTACAATATAGAGTATGCAGTCCATACATGGAATGCATCGAGTATGCAAGGTAAGTAAAATTGCTAAGTAAGTAAAAAAATCATGCATATCAAAAACATGTTATCATAAGATTCTGAGAGTAGGGCTTGCATGCTATTATCTGAAAATATTATTTAAACATAACTAAATTTCATAACTGAATCAACTCACCCAAAGCTAAAACTAATTATTCATAGTAAGGCTAAACATTGTGTCAAACCTGAAAATAACATAATATCATAACTGATAAAGATGTATAACTGAAATCATAAGAAACAATGGAAGACTTGTCATATAATCAACATTACCATGATAGAGCTTATGTGGTCCCGACTATTGTACTCAAGTGGGTAGAGCCGTCCAAAGCCTTGCAAGGGCTAAGGACACTACCATGATATCGATATCAAGCTGAAGGCCCCTTGGGGGCAGGGAAGCTCACAAGGGAGGTCCCAAATAATCTTATTATACCTGTGTTGGCGCGTAGTTCTGAGGTGCAGGGTTGACTGACCCTTAGTCTACTCAGTGCTAGACAATACTCCCAAAAACATGCATATGCTCTCCGTCATTTTTCAATGAAGCTAAACCATCATCTAGTAACGAAGCGAAATCATAAACCTACATGCAAAAATCTTCAATCATAACATGAGGAGTCTTGGCTCAAACCATACCACAAGCTTAAAAGAGTGGAAATCTAGACTCCAAAATCCATATGGTAAGCCAACAACATGAAGTAGAATATATCATGAAACATACTTGATCATATGGGCTTTCGCAATACTTAAACATGCTTGAAATAGACTTTGATTACTCAAAACATGAACGTAGACATGGGTATTCGAAATCATACTTTCATCATGAACATCTCATCATAACTAGAAGCATATATCATAATTTCATCTTTTTAAGAACTTCCATAGATGGGCATCTTATTTGTAAAACATTGAAATCAAAAATTGTAATTGAAAACATTATAAAACATGCCCATGAATCATAATTCAACATTAGAAACGTGCATAGAGAATACCCGTGATAGATACTTAGAGAATTCACAAGTTGGGTTAAGACCCCCATAGATTCATCAATTTAGAAATCACAAGAAATTGAAGAGGGATTGGGTATGGGAGTGGATGCACCCATTCAAAACACTACGTAACAGGGAATTTTCGATTACACAATCCTCTTGAATGCCCAAAGGAAACTTGGGGAAGAACTTGATGAATCTTAACCTTGATCACCCTTAGAAACTACTAGGCTTGCATGCATGGAGAGAAATAGATTTAAAATGAGTAACATACTTAAAACACACTTATTTGAGCTTAAAACTACGTAGTTTAGGTCTTATAAACTTAGGAATTACAGAAAAGCCCTTAATAAATTCATAGAAAAATACACACTGCCATTCCCAATGAGGGAGTGGATGATTCGTGGCTCGAGGGGATGACTCTGCCTGCCTATCATTGCCAACACTAGCAGTCTTCACTTTGCAGGTTACCACGAGGGACACCATGACTCGTGGTGACTGGTCGTGACGAGCACTGCCCTATAATTTTCACCTTCATGCAAACTTCGGACCATAAGTGACCCAATGATTCATTGCTCTGACCATGAGTCGTGGATTGTCTCATGCTCAGCCCGAAAACCAAAATCTTGGCCAATTCCTTCCTTCCTCAAGAGTCACTTAACGACATGTGGGGTACTGCATGGGTCACTGGACGACTCGTCCTATGACCTGGTGGAGAAAATTCTATTTTTTCTATTTCAACCCTCAGGTCTGACCTTAGGGCTTTTGGGATATTACCATTTTGGAAACCATCTAATTAAATGATGAGTTACTAGGTCAAGCCCCCAGCTAACTCACAAATCTGAATCTAAAATAGTATTGAAAATAAAGACATAGCTCTCATTCGTGGAAGATGAGGAAGCCCTAAACCCCCAAACTACCGAGAAAAAAACCTGAAACTGGTAGTTTCAATGACCAACAGGACGGGTCGTTCGTTGATACAATGGCCCGTTCTGAGGTCCGTTGTTACCTGCTGCTGAGCATTGAATTGCTCATAACGATTTACTCTGAACTTCGATTGATGTAAGGTCAGATGCGTTGGAAAGAAGACGTCAAGGGCTTCAATGTTATGTGCTGAATCACCAAAAAACATTTTGTAAAATGGGAGCTATGGTCGTTTAATGTTGACCCTAGTGAGAACTTATACGAACACTCAATCGGTAAAGGGGCTCTCCACTAAACTTTGTGCTAGAGATTCCTTATGACTATAATTTGCATGAAATAAACTTCTTGTAATTAGGAATTGATCTTAACACCTTGCTTCCATAAATTCACTGGCTCATTTCTATCCATATACCTAGAATGGTTTCAAACTTGGCCCGAGATTTTCAACAACTAGCAGAATCAATGACCTATCCAACAGGCCGGGATAACAAACAACGGACTGTTGGTCCGTCCATTGATTTTCCCCATTCTTCCTTTGAAATTCTCTTAATCTTCTTCAATGACCACAAAAAATGACTTGTTCAATCAAGCCACTATCTGTATAATCCCCTCATGGGTTTTGGGCAAATTTCCGACAGCTTTCTGGTAATGAAACAAAGAGCACCTCCAACGACTCATTGGACCCTACAACGAACCGTATTGATGTTTGTTGTTGGTTCTGGTTTAGTTTTCCTTCTTTTTTCTATTGTAAGCCTTGGGTCTGACCTAGGGAACATTTTTGTCAGCGGCATTCTCCCTTCTATCTATCTGAATTATGGAACTTTCTCCCCGAGCTGTGGAACTAACAAGTCTATTAGAAAGTCGAATTGGCAACTTTTAGACGAGTTTTCAAGTGGATGAAATCGGTCAAGTGGTCTAAGTTGGAGATGGGATTGCACGTGTTTATGGATTGAACGAGATTCAAGCTAGGAAAATGGTTGAATTTGCCAACGGTGTGAAAGGAATAGCCTTGAATCTTTAGAATGACAATGTAGGGATTGTTGTCTTTGGTAGTGATACTGCTATTAAAGAAGGAGATCTTGGGGTGTTACATTATCTCCCCCTTGGAAACATTCCTCATAGAATGTAGATCAAGCATACTGAAAGGCTATGGAAGGAACTACAATCCCAAAAAACAAAACAATTGAAGATGAAAACTAATGGAGTGATTGACTTCGGATTGAGATTCCTGATTGTACTGAATTCATGAAACATACGTGCACACTAAGAAATGAAAGGAACTGAGAGACATGAACTTGACATGAAACTTAATAGAGTACTAAGGAGGAAACTGATATCTCAAGCTAGAATTGAGTCGGAAGGGAAAAGATACTGGTTCTTAGCCGTTCTATCTACTTCGACCTCCCACGTAGCTCCCTCCATAAGATGATTTCTCCATAAAACATTCATCGGAGCTACTTCCTTATTTCTCAATTTACGAACTAGATGATCAAGGACCTTGACTGGTACCTCGTCCTAGGTAAGGCTGTCCTTCACCCCAATATCCTCTACCGAAATCACTAAATATGGATCTCCGATGCATTTCTTCAACAAGGACGCATGAAACACCGAATGCACCGAAGCTAACTCCACTGGTAACTCCAACTCATCGGTCACCTTGCCAACACGTCTCACAACCCTATATGACCCAGCATACTAGGGACTAAGCTTCCCCTTCTTTTCAAACCCTCAAAGAATCAAGAATTCTCTACATGCCTCAAAATGAAGCTCAAGCATCAAATTACGAATTTGCCTTCCTATAACAATTCTGAATGATCAAAATCTAGTAAAATATGTATTCTACATAAGAAAGTAAAATCATGGACACCCATATTGATATACTTCTATCTCGGCCCAAAAAGTCAATCCCGAGCCCGCAAGGGAAAAACTAGAATCTTATTTGAAAATCATGTTACCCATAAGGTAAAGAACTCAAGAATGAAATTTCATCCATAACGGAGCTCAAATCGACTTTTAATTCATCAAAATACAGTCTCTTAACTCTAGACCCAAATCCTTAATTTTCCTCCAATAAATTCCCGGATGCAAATTAAAACCAACTGACGAAATCACGGAGAAACACCAAATTAAGATTTAGATACTTATCCCCTTGTTAAATAGAGAAGAATGCCGCAAAAATCACTCAATTCCGAGCTCTAGAACTCCAAATATACTCAAAATACAAAATAAACACATTCTGTGCAAAAATACACCGTTCAAGTATTTATAAGGGCTGCACCAGCTCTGCACTAGCATCTTTATTTTTACGAAAATGGCCATAACTTCATCATACGAACTCGAAATGCGATGATTCTTTTTCCTATAGTTTCCAAATATTGATAAGGATCTACTCATTCAATAGAAACTCCATTTGGTACTCTTTTTCCTAGTCAGATGTCATTTTTGCTCATTCAAGAATTATCTCATCTTTTGTAATAAAACCCGATCTTGACTTATCAAAATTGTACCAAACTTTTAAGATAACTCCTATAATTCATGCTAAAATTTTGAAAGCCTCGAAATAATTTTTCAATCTGAAAAACTAAAAACAAACCTTTGAGTTGTCACATTTAATGCCTAAAATCATTCAAAACACACAACGTTCAAATCCACCTAAAACTCATCTAAAATCCTCCGGTCACAACCAGACATGCAATTAAATAATAAAACACATTTTGAACCTGTTGAAATCCTCAAATCACCGATATGAGGTCGTTTTGATCGAAAGTTGACCATGGCAAACTTAGCTTCCTTAAAGCTCATAAATCCAACCAAAGGTTCAATTCACTCCCGAACACCTTAAGATCCTTGAAAACTACCCAACTAAGTCATAAATCACCATTCGGAACTAACAAAACTTTCAGTACCCAAATTTGAGCTCGTTAACTTAAAATGTTGAGTATAGTCAACCTCTCAAAGTTCAAACCTTTCAAAAACCGAAAATTTTATCCAATATTCATTGGATCATCTTGGAAATTGTGTCATCCATCTCCACAAGTTATAAATAGAAAAATAAAGATACGAAAAGGTTCAAACTAGGAAAATGGGTCAAAAGTCACAAATTGACCACATGGGTTGTTACA
Source organism: Datura wrightii (assembly GCA_035772735.1). Lineage (NCBI taxonomy): Eukaryota > Viridiplantae > Streptophyta > Magnoliopsida > Solanales > Solanaceae > Datura > Datura wrightii. Next base: position 111,533,516 of record JASDFA010000018.1, read on the forward strand.
CATCAAGGCTTGGGTAATAACTGCGCTTCCTGAACTTCTACATACCCGAAATCTATGGCAGGGATAGGGAGTTATCCTAAACGTATACATTTTAACCATCATTTCCATCATGGGGGAACATTCAAAGGGCTTAGAGTAAGGAATTATGAGAAAGAATCATTCAAGAAATCTATGTTGTGCATCTACTTGATATAACACGATCTTAAGAGCCGATAAGGAAAATCTTAAGGACTAAGTTAATAGGGCTAAGCACGCTGAGAGACATGAGTTTACATACATAACGAGGGTCATGTCATGAAGCCGAGATTTATGGAATCATGGATGAAGAGTGGAATCACCATTTGAAGTAGTTACTTCTCATTCTACGAATGAGTACAAACACACGTAAGGAGTACTTGGAACTTAAAAATGGGCATAACATGTTCACATATGGCATAGGTAGAGTATCACATAGACTGAAGTACGGAAGGACACCTGAATAAGCGTGAATCGATCTCCCAAAGTTATTGATCTTGGACCTTCACACTTGAAACTCAAGGCTTGACCTGGTCCTTCACTTTATGATCTCCCCCTTAGCACAAAGGGCATCATTCTGAGGATTGGTCCCCTTCTTAAGGCTAGGAAAAAAACACAATCTCTGGACTTCCCATTTGCCTCTAAGGCTATCACAAAAGGCTTCATACTTCTCCAGCCGTACTCCCTCACTCTTTTGGTTCCTTACTTAAAGTTCACGAGTTCTTCTGCCTTAGATTTTCTTAACTGCTGCAGGGAGAAATGACTCGAGAACGCCTCTTATTCCACTGACTATGTTATTCTTTGGAGTGAGAATACACGAGTTAGAAGGATAGAAAGATATTTCATTGCACGACACAAATCATGAAAGAAGGGAACATCTCCTAAATGTCTCGCAGCCTCTTCTTCATAAGTGTGGCACGCTTCACACCCATGAAAAAGACTCTACTTAACACGGCTTTCAGACACCCTAGGACACTTCAAAACCTAATGCTCTGATACCAAGTTTGTCATGACCCGAACGTAGACCTGGATTGTAACACGGGACAAGAAACCCCGGGAGGCCCCAAGTCGACCCATGGCATAAGCATACATCTAACTCAATCAACAAATAGATGAATCAACATAATAAACTTATGGAAGTCTAACTCAACCATAACATCAAAATGCATCATCCGAAGCTAAATACATACACAAGAATGAAAAGCCTCTAAATATAATGAGTTGATGGGACAAGACCCCCAACAAACTCAACAATACTGAAATTGAAATACATGAGAAAACTAAAAGTCTAGTCCTTGAAAGATGAGGACTCACCAACAAGCAAATGCTAGCTTCGATAAGCTGACTAAGAGTGAGGATGAACCTGAGACCCAGGTCCTGTATCATAAAATGATATGACATAGAAATTATGCGGTCAGTACGTGGAATGTACCAAGTATGCAAGGTAAGTAAGAACTGCTTAAGTAAAGGAAATCATTCAACACATTTCTTAGCATAACATAAGCTTTAAGAATTCGAGGGGAGAGCTTGCATGAATTATTTCTGAAATCATGATCTTTTCACAACATGACAATACATAGCTTTTTAACATAAACTAAGTCGAAAGACTCAAATATGAAATATGACGTTTATAGAAAAGATGAACATTGAGCCAAACCTTTCTTTTAGAACATACATGTGCATATAATAATCATGAATAATGAATATGCATAATTTTATCATGAGGAACACTGGAAGACTTTTCACTTAACCAACATACCACGATATAGCTTACGTGGTTCCAACAATCACACTCAATTGGGTAGAGCCATCCAAAATCTTTTCAGGGCTAAGAACGCTACCATGATATCGATATCAAGCTCATGGGCCATTTGTGTCGGGGATAGCTCACAAGGGAGGTAGGAATAATATAATAGTATCGACCTACGTTGGTGCATAGTTCTGGGCAATAGGGTGATTGACCCTTAGCCCGCTCAGTGCAAGACGCTTCTCCCGAAAACATGAAATGCTCTACATCATATATATAACGAAGCTCAATATCATCTATTGACAAAGTTCAATGATCAATACATCTCAAATATGAAATCATGCATATGAGAAGCTTTAGTTCAAAGCGTACCACAAGCTGAAAACATACTTGGGAGCTTTTGCTCCAAAACCATGTGGTAAGTTATGCATAGAAAGACTTAATTCAAAACGTACCACAAGCTAGAATATTAAATTTGGGAGTCTTCACTCCAAATGATGTGGTAAGCTTAGATTGGGAAAATCATCATTTAAACTTAACATGTCGGCATTTCCCAAAGCTTCATCATGCTTGGATCTACTCAATTCATTTTGAAAACAATATCATAATCATGGGTAGCTTTAGAAACATGATTTTCATCACCAAATCTCATCGTCATCATACATTTATACCCATTCTCTTCTTACATGAACTTCTAATTCATGGTCCTTTAACATTATAAAACTAGAAAACACAATTTTGATTGAAAACAATTTATAATCCGCCCATGCTTCACAATTCATCAATAGAAACATAATCTAATCCTACCCATGTATAGAAATTTAAGAATTATGCAATTGGCTGAAAATCCCATAGCTTGATCATAGGAATTTCAAATAACATAGATAGAAATTGGGCAAAATATGGAAGAAAACACCCACTCATAACCCTACATACCTGGGTTGATGATCCCTAGACTTTCCTTGAAGAGTCCAAGATGATTTGAAGAGTTTGAAGAACTCTACCTCTGTTCTTGAGAGAAAATCCAACTATCTTTTGGAGATGGTGAGGATTTAGGCAAGGTTAATCCCTTTAATCTGACCTTAATCAAGCCCAAAACTATGTCATTTGGAAGTTAGAAGAATAGGAGATTACAAAAATACCCCCAAACTACCAAAAAAAAACCTGGAACTGGCAGTTCCAATGACCAACAGGACGGGTCGTCGGTTGAAACAACGGCTCGTTCTCGAATCCGTTGTTACCTGCTGCTGCTGCACTAAACTACTCATCACTTTTTACTCTGAACTCCGATTGATGCAAGGTCAAATGTGTTGGAAAGAAGACATAAAGGGTTAAATTTGATGAGCCGAATCACCCAAAAAAAAATTTTAAAATGGGATCTATGGTCATTTGAAGTTTACCCTTGTGAGAACTTATATGAACACTCAATCGGTAAAGGGGCTACCAACTCAACATTGTGATAGAGATTCCTTATGACCATTATATGCATGAAACAAACTTGTTGTACTTTGGAATTGATCTTAACAACTTGCTTCTGTAATTTCAGAGGCTTGGGTCTATCCATATACCTAGAACAGATCCGAACATAGCCAACAACTAGCAGAACCAACGACCCATCCAACGGGCCATGGTAACAAACAACAGACTATTGGTCCGTCCATTGATTTTCCCCATTCTTCCTTTGAAATTCTCTTAATCTGCTTCAACGACAACAAACAATGACTCGTTCAATCAAGCCACTTTCTGTACAATCCCCTCGTGAGTTTTAGGCAAATTTCCAACATCTTTTTGGTAATGAAACAATGAGAACCTCCAATGACTCGTTGGACCCTATAACGAACCGTACTGAGGTACGCTATTGGTTCTGGTATAGTTTTCCTATTGTTTTCTGTTGTAAGCCTTGGGTCTTACCTAGAGAATGTTTGCGATGTTAGATTACCTCCCCCTTGTGGAACATTCGTCCTCAAATGTACATCAAGCACACTAAAAGGCTAGGGAAGGAACTACAATCCCAAAAACTAAACAATTGAAGCTGAAAATTAATGGAGTGACTAACTCCAGATTGAGATTCCTGACTGAGTTGAATTCATGAAACATATGTGCATGCTAAGACATGAAAGAAACTGAGAGACATGAACTTAACATGAAACTGAATAGAGTACTAAGGAGGAAATCGATACCTCATGCTAGAACTAAGTTGGAATGGAAAAGATACGGGATCTTAGCCATTCTATCTACTTCGATCTCCCACGTTGCTCCCTCTATAAGATGATTTCTCCACAGAACCTTCACCGGGGCTACTTCCTTATTTCTCAATTTATGAACCTGATGATCAAGGACCATAACTGGTGCCTCCTTCTAGGTAAGGTTGTCCTTTACCCCAATGTCCTCTACCAGAATCACTAAAGATGGATCTCCGATGCATTTCTTCAACAAGGACGCCTGAAGCACCGGATGCACAAAAGCTAACTCTGTTGGTAACTCTAACTCATAGGTCACCTTGCCAACACGTCTCAAAACCCTATATGCCCCAAAATACTGGGGACTAAGCCTCCCCTACTTTCTGAACCCTCAAATAATCAAGAATTCTCTACTTGCCTCAATAAAACTCAAGCATCAAATTATGAATTTGCCTTCCTATAACGCATCTGATGATCAAAATCTAGTCAAATATGTATTCTACATATGAAAGTAAAATCATGAACACCCATATTGATATACTTCTATCCCGGCTCAAAAAGTTAGTCCAAAAGTCAATCCCGAGCGTGCATGGGAAACATTAGAATCTTATTTTAAAATCATGTTACCCATAATGTAAAGAACTCCAAAATGAAATTTCATCCAAAACAAAGCTCAAATCGACTTTGAATTCATCAAAATACAGTCTCTTAACTCTAGACCCAAAATCATCAATTTTCCTCCAATAAATTCACGGATGCAAATGAAAACCAACTGACGAAATCATGTAGAAATATCAAACTAAGATTTAGATACTTACCCACTTGTTAAATAGAGAAGAATGCCGAAAATATCACTCAATTCCGAGCTCTAGAACTCCAAATATACTCAAAATACAAAATAAACGCAGTCTGTGCAAAAATACACTGTTCAGGTATTTATATAGGGCTGCACCAGCAACTTTATTTTAACTAAAATGGCCACAACTTCATCATATGAACTCCAAAATGCGATGATTCTTTTTCCTATAGTTCCCAAATAATGATAAAGATCTACTCGTTCAATCGAAACTCCATTTGGTGCTCGTTTGCCCAGTTAGACATCATTTTGCCTGTTCAAGAATTATCTCAATTTTTGTAATAAAACACGATCATGACTTTTCAAAATTGCATCAAACTTTTAAGATAACTCCTATAATTCTTGCTAAGAATTTTGAAAGCCTCGGAATAATTTTTTGAACTCATAATCTAAAAATGAACCTTTGAATTGTCACATTAAATGCTTAAAATCGTGCAAAACACACCAAACGCTCAAATCCACCCGAAACTCATCTGAAATCCTCCGGTCACAACCACACATGCAATTCAATGAAAAACCACATTCCGGGCCTGTTGAAATCATCAAATCACCGATATGAGGTCGTTTTGATCGAAAGTTGACCTTGCTCAAACTTAACTTCCTTAAAGCTCATAAATCCAACCAAAGGTTCAATTCACTCCTGAACACCTTGGGATCCATGCAAACTACATAAATAAGTAATAAATCACCATTCATAACTAACAAAACTTTTCAGAACCCAAATTAGAGCTCATTAACCTGAAATGTTGACTTTGGTCAAACCTCTCAAACTTCAAACCTTCCAAAAACTGAAAATGTTATCCAATCTTCATTGGATCATCTTGAAAATTATGTCATCCATCTCCGCAAGTTATAAATAGAAAAATAAAAATACAAAAAGGTTCAAACTAGGGAAATGGGTCAAAAGTCACAAAATGACCACATGGGTTATTACCCTTCAAGGCTTGGGTAATAACTGCGCTTCCTAAACTTCTACATACTTGGCATTTATGGCAAGGATAGGGAGTTATCCTTAACGTACACATTTTGACCATCATTTCCATCATCGGGGAACATTCATAGGGCTTAGAGTAAGGAATTACGAGCATGAATTATTCAAGAAATCTAAGCTGGGCATATACTTTATATAGCATGATCTTATGAGCCGATAAGGAAAATCTTAAAGACTGAGTCCATAGAGATGAGCATTGCTAAGAGACATGAGTTTACAAACATAACAAGGGTCATGAAATGAAGCTGAGATTCATGGAATCATGGAAGAAGAGTGGAATCACCATCTGAAGTAGTTACTTCTCATTCTACAAATCCAAGTACAAACACATATAAGGAATACTTGGAACTTAAAAATGGGCATAACATGCTCACATACGGCATGAGTAGAGTATCACATAGACTGAATTACGACAGGACACATGAATAAGCGAGGATCGATCTCCCATAGTTACTAATCCTAGACCTTCACACTTGAAAGTCAAGGCTTGACCTGGTCCTTCACTTTATGATCTCCCACTTAGCATAAAGGTCATCATTCTGAGGATTGGCCCCCTTCTTAATGCTAGGCAAAAATCACTATCTCTTGACTTCCCAGTTTCCTCTAAGGCTATCACGGAAGGCTTCATACTTCTCTATCCGCACTCCCCCACTCTTTTGGTTTTTTACTTAAAGTTCACGAATTCTTCTACCTTAGCTTTTCTTAACTCCTCTAGGGAGAAATGACTCGAGAGCACCTCTTATTCCACTGACCGGCGTTATCTTTGGAGTGTGAATACACAAGTTAGAAGGTTAGAAAGATATTTCATCGCACGACATATATCATGAAAGAATGGAACATTTCCTAAATGTCTCGTAGCCTCTTCTTCATAAGTGTGACGCACTTCACACCCATGAAGAAGACTCTACTTACGACGGCTTTCAGACACCCTAAGACACTTCAAAACCTAATGATCTGATACCAAGTTTGTCACAACCCAAACATAGACCCAGATCATAAAATGGGATAAGGAACCCCTAGAGCCCCCAAGTCGACCCATGGCTTAAGCATACATCTAACTCAATCAACAACTAGAAGAATCAACATAATAAACTTAGCGGAAGTCTTACTCAACCATTACATCAGAATACATCATCCGAAGCTGAATACATACACAAGTCTGAAAAGCCTCTAAACATGATGAGTTGATTTGACAAGACCCCCAACTAACTCAACAATACTAAAAATGAAATACATGAGAAAACTGAAAGTCTAGCCATCGAAAGATGAGGACTCACCAACAAGTAGCTAGCTCCGATAAGTTGACTAAGAGTGGGGCTGAACCTGAGAGCCGGGTCCTATATCATGAAACGATACAACATAGAAAGTATGCGGTCAGTACGTGGAATGTACCGAGTATGCAAGGTAAGTAAGAACAACTCAAGTAAAGGAAATCATTTAAAATATTTCTTAGCATAACATAAGATTTTAGAATATGAACGCGAGGCTTGCATGCATTCTTTCTGAAATCATGATCTTTTCACAACATGAAAATACATAGCTTAATAACATCAAACTAACTGGAATGACTCAAAGTTGAAATATGAAATGTATAGAAAAGCTAAACATTGAGCCAAACCCATCTTTGAGAACATGCATATGTATATAATAATCATGACTAATTAATATGCATAACTGTATCATGAGGAACACTAAGAGACTTGTCACTTAACCGACATATCACAATAGAGCTTACGTGGTCCCAACTATCACACTCAAGTGAGTAGAGCCTTACAAAACCTTGACAGGGCTAAGGACGCTATCATGATATCGATATCAAGATCATGGGCCATTTTGGCCTGGCATAACTCACAAGGGAGGTCCCAATAATATAATAGTATCAAGCTACGTTAGCATGTAGTTCTGGGGCTTAGAGTGATCGACCCTTTGCTCGTTCAGTGCTAGACTCTTTTTCCAAAAACATGCAATGTTCTACATCGTATATATGACTAAGCTCAACATCATCTATTGATGAAGCTCAATGATCAATACATCTCAAATATGAAATCATGTGGTAAGCTATGCATAGGAAGACTTAATTCAATACATACCACAAGCTAGAATATAAAATTTGGGAGTCTTCGCTCCAAAACAATGTCGTAAGCTTAGATCGGAAAAATCGTCATTTAAACTTAACATGTGGGCATTGCCCAAAGCTTTATCATGCTTGGATCTACTCAATTCACTTTGTAAACAATATCATAATCATGAGTTGCTTTAGAAAAATGCATTTTATCATCAAATCTCATCGTCATCATATATTCATCATCATTCTCTTCTTTCATGAACTTCTCATTCATGGGCCTTTAATTTCATAAAACTAGAAAACATAAATTTGATTGAAAATAGTTTAAAATCTGCCCATGCTTCACAATTCATCAATAGAAACATAATCTAATCGTACCTATGTATAGAAATTGAAGAATTATTCAATTGGGTGAAAACCCCATAGCTTGATCATAGGAATTTCTCATAACTTATATAGAAATTGGGCATGGGTGCGGAAGAAATCACCCACTCATAACCCTACATACCTTGTTTGATGATCCCTTGACTTTCCTTGAAGAGTCCAAGAAGATATGAAGTGTTTGAAGAAGAACCCTAGCTCCTTTCTTGAGAGAAAATCCAACTATTGATCTTTTGGAGAGGGTGAGGATTTTGGCTAGGTTAATCCCTTTAATTTTACCTTAAGGAAGCCCAAAACGACGTCATTTAAAAGTTAAAAGCATAGAAGTTTACCAAAATACCCCCAACTGCAAAAAAAAAACCTGCAATTGGCAGTTCTAACGACCAACATGAAGGGTCGTTGGTTTATACAATGGCTCGTTCTGAGGTCTGTTGTTACCTGTTGCTGCTTCATTAAATTGCTCATAATTTTTTACTTTGAACTCCGATTGATACAAGGTATATGTGTTTTAAAGAAGAATTCACAAACTTCAAGTTGATGAGCTGAATCACCCAAAACATTTCATAAAATGGGAGATATGGTCGTTTGAATTTGACCCTTGTGAGAACTTATACGAACAGTCAATCGTTAAAGGGGCTCACAACTCAACTTTGTGCTAGAGATTCCTTATGACCATAATTTGCATGAAATAAACTTCTTGTACTAGGAATTGATCTTAAAAACTTGTTTCCATAAATTCACCGGCTCGAGTCTATCCATATACCTAGAACGGTATCAAACTTAGCCCTAAATTTTCAACAACTAGCAGAACCAATGGCCCATCCAACGGGTCGTGGTAACAAACAACGGACCATTGGTCCGTCCATTGATTTTCCCCATTCTTCCTTTGAAATTCTCTTAATTTGATTCAATGCCCACAAGCAACGACTCGTTCAATCAAGCCACTATCCATACAATCCCCTAGTGGGTTTTGGGAAAATTTCCAACATCTTTCGTAATGAAACAATGAGACCTCCAATGACTCATTGGACCCTACAACGCACCGTACTGAGGTTCGTTGTTGGTTCCAGTATAGTTTTCCTGCTGTTTTTTATTCTAAGCCTCAGGTATGAGCTAGGGAACGTTTGGGGTGTTACATTATCTCCCCCTTGGGAACATTCGTCCTCAAATGTAGATCAAGCATACTGAAAGGCTAGGGAAGGAACTTCAATCCCAAAAACTAAACAATTGAAGCTGAAAGCTGATGGAGTGGCTTGCGCCAGATTGAGATTCCTGACTGAACTGAAATCATGAAACATACGTGCATGCTAAGACATGAAAGGAACTGAAAGACATAAACTTGACATGAAACTGAATAGAGTACTAAGGAGGAAACTTATACCTCAAGCTAGAACTGGGTCAGAAGGGAAAAGATATGGGTTCTCTACAGAACCTTCATCGGGGCTACTTCCTTATTGCTCAATTTATGATCCTGATGATCAAGGACCTCGACCGGTACCTCCTCCTAGGTAAGGTTTTCCTTCACCCCAATGTCCTCTATCGAAATCTCTAAGATTGATCTCTGATGCATTTCTTCAACAAGGACGCATGAAACACCAGATGCACCGAAGCTAACTCCACTGGTAACTTGAACTCATCAGTCACCTTGCCAACATGTCTCACAGCCCTATATGGCTCAACTTACTGGGGACTAAGCTTCCCCTTCTTTCCGAACCCTCAAAGAATCGATAATTCTCTACTTTCCTCAAAATGAAGCTCAAGCATCAAATTACGAATTTGCCTTCCTATAACGCTTCCAAATGATTAAAATCTAGTAAAATATGTATTCTACATAAGAAAGTAAAATCATGGACACCCATATTGATACACTTCTATCCAGGCCTAAAAAGTCAATCCCGAGCTCCACAAGGGAAAAACTAAAATCTTATTTGTAAATCATGTTACCCATAATGTAAAGAACTCAAAAATGAAATTTCATCCAATACAGAGCTCAAATCGACTTTGAATTCATCAAAATACAGTCTCTTAACTCTAGACCCAAAATCCTCAATTTTTCTCCAATAAATTCCCGGATGCAAATTAAAACCAACTGACAAAATCATGGAGAAATACCAAATTAAGATTTTAGATACTTACCCTCTTGTTAAATAGAGAAGAATTCCACAAAAATCACTCAATTCCGAGCTTTAGAACTCCAAATATACTCAAAACAGAAAATACACACATTCTGTGCAAAAATACACTGTTCAGGTATTTATATAGGGCTGCACTAGCACTGCAACAACAACTTAATTTTTACTAAAATGTCCATAACTTCATCATACGAACTCAAAAGGCGATGATTCTTTTTCCTATAGTTTCCAAATAATGATAAGGATCTACTCGTTCAATCGGAACTCTATTTGGTGCTCTTTTGCAGAGTTAGACATCATTTTTGCTCGTTCAAGAATTATCTCATCTTTTGTAATAAAATAATCTTGACTTATCAAAATTGCACCAAACTTTTAAGATAACTCCTATAATTCATGCTAAGAATTTTAAATGCCTCGGAATAATTTTTCGATCTTAAAAACTAAAAACGAACCTCTGAATTGCCACATTTTATGCTTAAAATCATGCAAAACACATAAAACGTTCAAATCCATCTAAAACTCATCTGAAATCCTCCATTCACAACCAAACATGCAATTCAATCATAAAACACATTCCGGGCCTGTTGAAATCATCAAATCACCGATATGAGGTCGTTTTGATCAAAAGTTGACCATGGTCAAACTTAGCTTCCTTGAAGTTCATAAATCCAACCAAAGGTTTAATTCACTCCCGAACACCTTGGGATCCATGCAAACTACCCAACTAAGTTATAAATCACTATCTAGAACTAACAAAACTTTCAGAACCCAAATTCGAGCTCGTTAACCTGAAATGTTGACTTTGGTCAATCCTCTCAAACTTCAAACCTTCCAAAAATCGAAAATCTTATCCAATCTTCATTGGATCATCTTGGAAATTGTGTCATCCATCTCCACAATTTATAAATAGAAAAGTAAAGATACGAAAAGATTCAAACTAGGGAAATAGGTCAAAAGTCACAAAATGACCATATGGATTGTTACACTTCAAGGCTTGGGTAATAACTGCACTTCCTGAACTTCTACATACCTGACATCTATGGAAGGGATAGGGAGTTATCCTGAATGTGCACATTTTAACCATCATTTCCATCATGGGGGAACATTCATACGGCTTGAGTAAGGAATTATGAGCACAAATAATTCAAGAAATCTAAGCTGGCCATATACTTGGTATAACACGATCTTATGAGCTGATAAGGCAAATCTTAAGGACTGAGTCCATAGAGCTGAACATACTGAGAGACATAAGTTTACATACATAACGAGGGTCATGACATGAAGCTGAGATATATGGAATCATAGAAGAGGAGCGGAATCACCATCTGAAGTAGTTACTTCTTATACTACGAATCTGAGTACAAAGACACGTAAGGAGTATTGGAACTTAAACATGGGCCTAACATGTTCACATACGACATGAGTAGAGTATCACATAGAATGAAGTATGGAAGGACACCTGAATAAGCATGGATAGATCTCCCATAGTTACTGATCCTGGACCTTCACACTTGAAACTCAAGGCTTGACCCGGTCCTTCACTTTATGATCTCTCCCTTAGCATAAAGGTCATCATTCTGGGGATTGGTCCCATTCTTAAGGCTAGGAAAAAATCACTATATTTTGACTTTCCATTTTACTCTAAGGCTATCACGGAAGGCTTCATACTTCTCCACTCATACTCCCCCACTCTTTTGTTTCCTCAATTAAAGTTTATGAATTTTTCTGCCTTAGCTTTTCATAACTCCTGCAAGGAGAAATGACTCGAGAGCTCCGCTTATTCCATTGACTAGCGTTATTCATTGGAGTGTTAATACACGATCTAACAGAATAGAAAGATATTTCATTGCACAACATAGATCATGAAATAAGGGAACATTTCCCAAACGTCTCGTAGCCTCTTCTTCATAAATGAGGCGCGCTTCACACCCATGAAAAGGACTCTACTTAATGTGGCTTTTAGACTACCTAGGACACTTCAAAACCTAATGCTCTGATACCAAGTTTGTCACGACCCGAACATAGACCCGGATCATAACACGGGACAAGGAACCTCGAGAGGCCCCAAGTCGACTCATGGCATAAGCATACATCTAACGCAATCAACAACCAGAAGAATCAACATAATAAACTTAGCAGAAGTCTAACTCAACCATAACATCAGAATACATCATCCGAAGATGAATACATAAACAAGTTTGAAAAGCCTCTAAACATGACGAGTTGAAGAGATAAGACCCCCAACTAACTCAACAATACTGAAACTGAAATACATAAGAAAATTAAAAGTCTAGCTTATAGCCATCGAAAGATGAGGACTCACCAACAAGAAAATACTAACTCCGATAAGCTGAATAAGAGTGGGGCTGAACTTGAGAGCAGGGTCTTGTATCATGAAAAGATACAACATAGAAAGTAGGCGGTCAGTACGTGGAATGTACCGAGTATGCAAGGTAAGTAAGAACTACTTAAGTAAAGGAAATCATTTAAAACATTTCTTAGTAGAAAATAAGCTTTAAGAATCCGAAGGGATTGTTTGCATGCATTCTTTCTGAAATCGTGATCTTTCTAGAACATGACAATACATAGCTTTATAACATCAAACTAACTCAAAAGACTCAAAAGCTGAAATATGACATTTCTAGAATAGATGAACATTGAGCCAAACCTTGCTTTTAGAACATGCATATGTATATAATAATCATGATTAATGAATATGCATACCTGTATCATTATGAACACTGGAAGACTTTTCACTTAACCGACATTCCACGATTGAGCTTACGTGGTCCCAACTATCACATTCAAATGGGTAGAGCCATAAAAAAACCTTGCCAGGGCTAAGGACGCTACCATGATATCGATATCAAGATCATGGTCTCAAAAGGGAGGTCCCAATAGTGTAATAGTATCAACCTACGTTGGTGCATAGTTTTGGGGCATAGGTGATCGACCCTTAGCCCGCTCGGTGCTGGACACTTCTCCCAAAAACATGCGATGCTCTACATCGTATATATAACGAAGCTCAACATATTATATTGACGAAGCTCAATGATCAATACATCTCAAATATAAAATCATGCATATGAGAAGCTTTAGTTCAAAAACATACCACAAGCTGAAACATACTTGGGAGCCTTTGCTCCCAAAACATGTGGTAAGCTATGTATAGGAAGACTTAATTCAAAACATACCACAAGATAGAATATAAAATTTGGGAGTCTTCGCTCCAAAACAATGTGGTAAGCTTAGATCGGGAAAATCATCATTTAAATTTATTGTCATGCCCTACCTTGGGAGGCATGACTGGCACCTGGTGCCCTACTAGGACCTTAACTACTAAGCTGACTAAGCCTAAGCACCACTGGTGCAGGGCTGACTTTAATTCTAGAATCAAGAAAACAACGGGCTATATAGCGGTTGTAAATACAACCCCCGGCTAACAACGCCTATAGCCACTTGTGAAAATAAACAGCTAACAAGAGACAAACAATCATAGAGAGTCCTATGCGGGAAGACAAGGCCACCATCATATCTAGTTATAACTAAAAAGTAAAATCAGATGCTAAACTGAACTATGACTGACAAGGCCGCTAATCAATAACTAAACAGGGCCCCACACGGTGAACACACATAATCTAAAACACATATGGGCATCACGCGGCCGATCTCATCTAACCACAGGGAAGTAACATAATCTGCAAGCCTCTAGGAGTAATAAGATGGTCGGGACAGGGGGCCTACCCATACTGTACAAACAAAAGAAATAAACCTCTATCACACAAACTTCAAAAGAAGGTAGCTGATGGCGCTATACGGCTAACTGGAACTACGAGGGACCTGCTTTTCATCTATCTGTATCTGCATGCAAGTAATGTAGCACCCCAGAAGAGGGCGTCAGTACCACATGTACCAAATATGTAAGGCAGTAGCTTTAAATGACTCAAAGTAAGAAATAGAACTAACAATGACTGTAGTAAAGAAAATAGACTGAAGATGAATGAAGTAGTGAAATCAGGGCTAAACATAACTGTAACAAGGAGGGTAAGGGTCATACCTGACAAGCGAGGCGTCTTACTATCTAACTAACAGTAACTAAAGCAAACATAAACCTTACCTAGCTCCCATAAGCCGGAAGGTACAATTAACACAGAATAACCCACCTGGGCCCCTATTAGCCCTAGTGAGTACACCTCAATCTATATACCCCTATCCTGGTCATACTGAGTCAACTACCAGCTATAAGCGTCCTGCCGATCCCCTTGGTCTGCAGCTGGGCCCGCTCGGCCCCTGACTATAGCTGTGTCTGAGTCCGGAGTACTCCTAATATCTACACCCCGGGTGTAAGCACTCGGCGGATGTATGTATAAGGCCAACCACGGAATATGAGGATCTGGATCCCCATGCTGCTCCGTAGAGAGATGTATCCTTGCCCCCCGACATGCGGTGACACAACAATTAACCCTGGGGTGGTCACAGAAGCTATACAGGTGTAATCCAGCCCAAAACAATACAAATTACGAGCCTCGTCTGACAACAACAACTAGACATGATAACATACTCCTAACATGCTTTACTGGAATTCATACTAGACTACTATGCTGAAGAAACTAACTTGCCGAAAAAAAATGCCTTATCTCATTCGTTGTTTACCGATTAATTGGCGAGTTTCAGCTCGTGTTCAACTGCGCTTCTCAACTGTAATCATATTAACGGAAGAATAGAGCTACTTTATTACTATATTCAAAGGAAATAATAACTTATATATATACTGACTATACTTCAAGTTAACGAAAGACGATCAAAAACTCGTAATTTCTCGGGAATCTAGAAGGGAGAAGTACTTACTTTAAGCAAGTGATCATATTGACACTAGTTTGGAACAATTCCATCAACTTAAGCTCGGCGGGACGACGATTTGGCGGGCATATTTTATGAAAGTAACTCCGCAGTGATGCTCCCTGCAACTTTATACTTCAATACCCAGAGTTATTTTGGATTTGGACAGAGTTTAGCGGCATAATCGGATGATTTTTAATTGTTTTCCTTGGTTTTCCTCTGTTCTGGCCGTGATTTAAATAATCATCTAACTTATAAGTGTGAGGCCTTTATATACTTGAGGCAGCAGACAAGGCAACGTGGCACTCTGCCCATCGCGCTGATTCTGCTCCGTGCCACGTTGGCTAACGCGGAGGAGCTGCTCCATGCCACTTTACCCCTCTAGGCATCTTGGTTCGGCCTCCTCCCGCGAAATCCCGACTTTGCACTCGTTTGGCCTTTCCCCGGGCCCTCCTCCTCGTACATATGACACTCTAAAACTCTTAATAAACATACGAATAGGCCGACTAAATGTTAAAAACTTACGGGGTGTAACATCTTTCCACCCTTAAGAACATTCATCCTCGAATGTTAACTTTTACTTGCAAGAACCTTAACCTTGCAATTACTTATCCTGGAAAAATTTTGGCAGAGTCTCCCCTGTAATATGGACTATTTAAAAATCCTGAAATGTAGAAAAGTCCAATACAGGTACTTCACACAATACTATGGAATTCATTTCACAATAGACTAAAGTCAATTATCTCACATATACAAGTATATAATGCAACTTATGAAACAACAACAATGATATACCTCTAGCTGCACAATCTGACTATGTCTGAAATAACTGAGGATATCTTGTTTTCATATCGTCTTCTGCCTCCCAGGTCATCTCTTCTCGATTCTTATTTCGCCATAACACTTTAATGGAAGAAACATCTTTAGTTCTTAGTTTGCGGATCTGCCGATCTAGTATGGCTACTGGAGCCTCTTCATAAGCTAACTCCTCAGTGATTTGGACGTCCTTGACTGGGACAATCCAGGAGGGATCTCCTATGCACTTCCTCAGCATTGATACATGACAAATTGGGTGAACGGATTCTAATTCTGGAGGTAAATCCAATTCATTAGCCACCTGGCCTATCCTTCGACAAATTTGATAAGGCCTAATAAACCTCGGCTGAGCTTAACTTTCTTACCAAATCTCGTCACACCCTTCATCAATGAAACCTTCAGGAATACCCAGTCACCCATATTAAACTCTACTATGAAATCCATATTAACTGCCTCCCATATCCATAAAGGCACGGCTATATCCTGTATTAGTCCGTCTGGTTTCTGATGTTTGGCTTTCACCTATTGGCAATTGGGACATTGAGCTATGAATTCTGCTATCCCCTTTTTCATTCCCGGCCACCAGTAAATCTCTTTTACGTCATGGTACATTTTTGTCAAACCTGGATGGAGAGAGTAACGGGCATAGTGTACCTCGCCCATAATTTGATGGCGAAGCCCTGCCACGTCTGGAACGCAGAGGCGATCCCTATATCTCAAAACTCCATCCTCGGTTACCTGAAAATTTGTCACTTCCCCTCGCTGGACCCTATTTCTGAGCTGAATCAGGATAGGATCTTCATATTGTCGTTCCTTCATTTCCACAACCAATGATGACACTGCGGTATTCTGGATTACCGCTCCATTGTCTCCTGATTCTACTATACGAACGACTAAATTGGCTTGCCGATGCAATTCCCGGGCCAATTCCTGTCGCTCGGGCTGTAAATATGCCAGGCTTCCCATGGATTTGCGACTAAGGGCATCTGCTACAACATTGGCCCTTCCTGGGTGATATAAAATATTCACATCATAATCCTTTAACAGCTCCAACCAGCGACGCTGCCGCTGATTCAACTCCTTCTGGGTAAAAATATGGTGCAGGCTTTTTTGATCAGTGAAAATATCAACGTGGATGCCATACAGGTAGTGTCTCCATATTTTCATGGAATGAATCACCGCGGCTAACTCGAGTTCATGGGTAGGGTAGTTGTTCTCATGCTTCCTCAGCTGCCTGGAAGCATAGGCAATCAATCACCTCACCATGTTGCATCAAAACACATCTAACCCAACACCCGAAGCATCACAATACACTGCATAACCCTTTGTTCCTTCTGGCAATGCTAGCACCGGTGCTGATGTCAATCTGTCTTTCAGTTCCTGAAATCTCTGCTCACATACCTCAGTCTAATGGAATTTTGCTGCCTTCTGCGCCAATTTGGTTAAAGGTGCTGGTAAAGTGGAAAATCCTTCCACGAATCTTCTGTAATACCCGGCTAACCCCAGGAAACTACGTACCTCGATCGGAGTGGTAGGTTTAGGCCATGTTTTCACTGCCTCTATCTTCTGCGTATTCTACCTGTATACCAGCATCTGACACAATATGTCCCAACAAGGCTACTGAATTCAGCCAAAATTCACATTTAGAAAATTTTGCATATAGTTGGCGATCTTTGAGAATCTGGAGCACTGTCCATATATGATCCTGGTGATCTGCCTCTGAGCAGGAATACACTAGAATATCATCGATAAATACTATCACGAACAAAGGTACGGTCTGAAAACATTGTTCATCAGGTCCACGAACACTGCTGGGGCATTTGTCAGTTCGAAGGACATGACTAGAAATTCAAAGTGGCCATATCTGGTCCTGAAGGTAGTCTTTGGAATATCTCTTTCACGAACCCGGACCTGATGGTATCCTGACATTAAGTCAATCTTTGAAAAATACCTCGCTCCCTTAGCTGATCAAACAAGTCGTCTATTCTGGGAAGCGTGTACTTATTCTTGATAATGACTTTATTCAGCTGTCGATAATCTACACATATATCGAGGGAGCCGTCCTTCTTCCTTACGAACAAAACTGGCGCACCCCATGGTGAGGTACTCGGTCGGATAAAGACCTTGTCCAGCAAATCCTTCAATTGTTCCTTTGGTTCTCTGAGTTCAGCAGGAGCCATTCGGTATGGAGGAACAAGTATAGGCTGAGTGCCTTGTAATAGATCGATTACTAAATCAATTTCCCTTTCTGGGGGAATACCAAGAAGCTCATCTGGAAATATGTCAGGAAATTCATTAACCGCTAGAATAGCCTGAAGGGTCGGAGGCTCTGCCCAAACATCCTGAACTCTGACAATATGATAAATGCACCCTTTTGCTATCAATTTTCTCGCCCCAAGATAGGAAATAAACCTACCTTTTGGCGTGACTATACTACCTTTCCACTCCCGTACTGCCTCCACTGGAAAGTGGAATTCTCACAATCTTGGTCCAACACTCGACATTGGTATAGCATGGAGCTAACCAATCCATACCCATAATGGCATCAAAATAAACCATTTCTAGTTTTATCTAGTCTGTTGTAGTCTGACAACTGGAAACCTCTACTGTACACCCCTGATAGACCCTTCTAGCTATGATAGAGTCACCAATGGTATAGATATTGAGAAAGGTCGCCGATGAAATTCCGGAATGATACTAAACTTCTGAGCCACTAACGGTTTAACATAGGACAAGGTGGATCCGGGATCTATCAACACATAAGCAGGATGGGAGCAAATGTTCAGCATACCTGTCAAAACATCTGGTGACGACTCTGACTCTTGTCTCCCTAGTAGTGCATAAGTACAGTCTAAGTCGGCGCCTGAACTAGAGACCCCTGATCTGCCTCGGCCTCTGCCGGCTAAAACTGAGGGCCTATGCCCTGTCAGGGATGCTGGAGCTTATGATCCTGCCGAGGACCTATGCTGTCGATCCCGGTCACCCTGACCCCTAGCTGGACAATTCCTCATCTGGTTATTCTCCTTTCCACAATTGTAGCATGCTGTGGAAGCATAATTGCATGTTGTAGAATGGCGTCGACTGCAAATAGCGCAAAGTGGTATTGAAAACCCACTCTGCTCCACTCCCTTCTGCTACTGTGAACCTACTGCTTGTGAACCTTTGCCGGGCTCTGGCTGCCCTCGGCGACTAGACCTGCTCCTTTGCCGCTGCGGTGGAGGCGGGGGTCTAGGCGGCCTATCTGATAACCGTGGCCTAGGTCCTCCCCAAGACTCCTCCTGTAATTCACTCGGTCTGTCCCTGCGGTGCAACTCCTGACTTGTCCTCCTAATCTCCCATTGTCGTTGTCTGATACCCTTAATATTCTGAGCAAAAGCCTGCACACAGGCGATATCAATATCCTCTCGCAATGTGGTTGTGATGCAGGTATCAACATATTCGGGGTTCAGCCCCATAATAAAGCGGTGTACCCTAGCTGGCATTGTGTCCACAAAAGCTGGCGCATAACGAGCCAAGGAATAAAACTGCATGGCATATTCCCAGACAGTCATCGACCCCTTCTCCAAGTGCAAGAACTGATCAACCCGAGCCTATCGAATCTCTCACGGTAGGTAATGATCCAACAAAGCCTCTAAGAGGCTTTTCCAAGTCAGAGGGGAAACATCTCTCCCTCGGGACCTCTCCCTATAGGTGTAGCATACATCACCCAGAAAATCCTCTACATCTGGTCTAGTCCTGAGGGTCCTCGGTCCTATCTGTCCCAGTGAATTGTGGGGGACTTAGTGCTAGGAACTCTCGGACCCTCGAGCTACCAGGCCCTCCTAAGGATCCTGCAACTGTAGGTGGCACTTGCTAGCTTTGAGCAGCCATCATCTAGGCTAGAATAACCACCGTGCTCCTGACCTCCTGATCGGAAGATACGGGTATAGAAACTGCTGGAGGCAAGGCCATCACACTGGTCATCCCAAGCGGCTCCTGACGTTGTGGAGACTGCTGGGAAGATCGAGATGATACCTCCGTATCGTCCTCAGATCGGGCCGATTCTGACCGAGGCTGAGGCACCTTGCTGGTGCCCTCTCTTGCTGCTACATCTAGCCTCCTGCCTATCATAGGGTGTCGCTGGTCCGACATTTCTCTGTAAGCAAAAAAGTATAATGATCTTAGGGACTCAACCCTATACTGTACCGCTCTATAGCATGACCGAAAGAAGAAAGAGTAACCATCCTATCATGCCTTGCAGCCTCCTGCCTATAGTATGTGGTGTACAGCACATCCATAGAGAAGAAGACTCTACTTAGCATGACTTGCAGACTACCTAGGATACGACCCGCTCTGATACCATGTTTGTCATGCCCCACCTTGGAATGCATGACTGGCACCTGGTGCCCTACTAGGGCCTGAACTACTGAGCTGACTAATCCTAAGCACCACTGATGCAGGGCTGACTCTAAGTCTAGAATCAAGAAAACAACGGGCTATATAGCGGCTGTAAATACAACCCCCGGCCGACAAGGCCTATAGCCACCTGTGAAAATAAACAGCTAACCATAGACAAACAATCATAGAGTGTCCTATGTGGGCTGACAAGGAAACCATGATATCTAGTTATAACTTGAAAGTAAAATCAGATGCTAAACTGAACAATGACCGACAAGGCCGCTAATCAACAACTAAATAGGGCCCCACACGGCCAACACACATAATCTAAAAAAATGTGGGCCCCACGCAGCCGATCTCATCTAACCACAGCGAAGTAACACAATCTGCAAGCCTCTAGGAGTAATAAGATGGTCGGGATAGGGCCCCGGCCTACCCATACTATACAAACAAAAGAAATAAACCTCTATCACACAAGCTCCAGAAGAAGGGAGCTGACGGCTCTGTACGGCTGACTGGAACTACAAAGGGCCTACTCCTCGTCTATCTGTGCCTGCAGGCAAGTAATGTAGCGCCCCATAAGAGGGCTTCAGTACCATAGGTACTGAATATGTGAGGCAGTAACTTTAAATAACTGAAAGTAAGAAATAGAACTAACAATGACTGAAGTAAAGAAAACGAACTAAAGATGACTAAACATAACTATAACAAGGAGGGTAGGGGTCATACCTAATAAGAGAGGCGTCTTACTGTCTAGATATCAGTAACTAAAGCAAACATAAACCTTACCTGGCTCCCATAAGTCGGAAGGTACAATCAGCACAGAATAACCCACCTGGGCCCCTGTTAGCCCTAGTGAGTACACCTCAATCTATATACCCCTATCCAAGTCATACTGAGTCAACTACCAGCTAAAAGCATCTTGTCGATCCCCTAAGTATGCAACTAGGCCCGCTTGATCCCTGACTGTAGCTGTGTCTGAGTCCGGAGGACTCCTGATATCTACACCCCGGGTGTAAGCGCTCGGCGGGGATGTGTAAAAGGCCAACCACGGCATATGAGGATCTGGATCCCCATCTTCATCCCTTGTGGACGGCATGCCTCTTCGTAGAGCGACGTATCCTCCCCCCTGGCGAGCGGTGACACAACTTTAACCCTAGGTTGTCATGGAAGCTATACAGGTGTAATCCATCCCAAAATAATACAAATTACGAGCCTCGTCTAACAACAACAACTAGTCATGCTAACATACTCCTAACATGCTTTACTGGAATTCATACTGGACTATTATGCTTAAGAAACTAACTTGCCGAAAGAAAATGCCTTAACATACCTCGTTCGCTGTTTACCGATTAACTGGTGAGTTTCGGCTCTTGTTCAACTGTAATCATATTAACGGAAGAATAGGGGTACTTTATTACTATATTCAAAGGAAACAATAACTTATATATATATATATACTGACTATACTTCAACTTATCGAAAGACGATCAAAAACTCATAATTTCTCGGGAATCTAGAAAGGAGAAGTACTTAATTTAAGCACGTAATTATATTGACACTAGTTTGGAACGATTCCATCAACTTAAGCTCGGCAGGACGATGATTTGCTGGGCGTATTTTACGAAAATTACTCCTCAGCGATGCTCCCTGCAGCTTTATACTTCAATACCCGGAGTTAATTTGGATTTGGACGGCGTTTAGAAGCATAATTGGACGATGATTAAATGTTTTCCTCAGTTTCCATCTGTTCTAGCCGTGATTTGTAAATGATCATCTAACTTATAAATGTGAGGCCTTTATATACTTTAGGCAGCAGACAAGGCAACGTGGCACTCTGCCCATCACGCTGATTCTGCTCCGTGCCACGTTGGCTAACGCGGAGGAGCTGCTCTGTGCCACTTTGCCCCTCTGGGCAGCTTGGTTCGGCCTCCTCCTGCGAAATCCCGACTTTGCAGTCGTTCGGCCTTTCCCCGGGCCCTTTTCTCATATGTGTGGCACTCTAAAACTCTTAACCAACATACGAATAGGCCGACTAAACATTAAAAACTTACGGAGTGTAACATTTAACATGTTGGCATTTCCCAAAGCTTTATCATGCTTGGATCTAGTCAATTCATTTTGAAAACAATATCATAATCATGGAAAGCTTTAGAAATATGCTTTTCATTATCAAATATCATCGTCATCATACATTCATCAACATTCTCTTCTTTCATGAACTTCTCATCCATGGGCCTTTAATTTCATAAAACTAGAAAACACAATTTTCATTCAAGATAATTTAAAACCTGCCCATGCTTCACAATTCATCAATAGAAACATAATCTAATCATAGCCATGTATCAAAATTTAAGAATTATTGTTCTACACCATAAGTTACTAAAGAGTTTTAGAGTTCAACACATACAAGGAAGGGCCTAAGGAAAAGGTCGAACGAGCGCAGAATCGAGAAGCAAGGGAGAAGGCCGGAGCGGGCTGCAACAGGGGTAGCGTTCCACAGACCCCCTCCCTCCGCATTGGGCATCGTGGCACGCCTGAATTTTGGCATAATAGGGTCCACGCCATGGACCCCCTGTCCACCGCCCTAAGTATATAAATAGTCCCCTAGTTCATTTCAATGTATTCCTTTGTTATATTTCGGCCAGAGAAAGGGATATATGAATAATTCAGGTAATTTTCTTCCGTTTACGCTGTCAAACGCTATCCAAATTCAAATTAACTTAATGTATCGCATTGTAAGCCTGCAGGGAGCATTTCTATGGAGTTATTTTGTTTGAAATTCGCCTGGAAAATCGTAACCCCGTCGAGTAAAACTTATCAGAATTGGTCAAAACTAATTTCTATACGACCACAGGCTTCAAGTAAGTACTTCTTCCTTCTGAACTCTCGAGAAATTATACATTTTTGACAGTGTTTCATTAAGTTAAAGTATAGTTAATATTTATATATAAAGTTATCGTTTTGCCGAATTTAGTACTGAAACTAGTCTCATTCTCTCAGTAATATGATTACAGTTACAAAGAGCTATTGAATACGGATTGAAATTCACCAGTTAACCAAGAATCAATGATCCAGGAATGTTAAGGAGAATTCTTTTGGCAAGTTAGTTTCTTTAGTATTATAACTCAGCTAAAATCCCAGTAAAAGAACCAGAAGCATATCTATTGTGATTAGTTGTTGTTATTAACTGAGACCAGTATTCTACATTTAGTTTGGGATTGACTACGCCCTCTATAGCCTTCCATGACCAACCCCACGGTTACTAGATGTGTCGATGCCCTCCAGGGGCGAGGTGACGTCTCTCCACGGAGTGGTATACCGTCCACGAGGGATGAAGATGGGGTCACAGGTCCTCATACAGTGCATTCCATGGTTGGACTATTATATGCCATATAGGCACCACAACCCCGTCGAGCCTGGTGCCCGGAGTGTAGATATTTGGAGTCCACTAGACTCAGACACAACTACAGTCTGGGGTTGATCGAGCTCAGTTGTAGACCCAATGGACTGGTAGGATGACTATAGTTATTAGATGACTCAGTGCGACCTTGTTAGGGGTATATAGATTGAAGTGTACGCACTAGAGCTTATGGGGTCCCCGGGTGGGTTTTTTTGCTGGTTGTACCTTCCAGCTTATGGGGGCCAGGTAAGGTTCTTGTTTGCATTAGTTACTAATAGATTTAATAGCAGGGAGTTCAGCTATTGAAGTGGTACTTTTATTCCTTCTTTTCAGTTACTTCAATTTCATTTCAGTTCATTCAGTCACTTATAATTACTGCCTTACATATTGGTACATATTTTACTGACGCCCTTCTTGGGGGACTGCATTACTTGCCTGTAGGTGTCGATAGATGCGGATCAGGACCTTCCTAGTTTTTAGCCTTTATTAGCAGTGTAGTCGCCTCTTTTCCTCCGGATCTACTAGTTAGAAAGTTTACTCTCTTTTTGATTATTCAGTTTATGGGTAGGTCGGTGCCTTTTCTCGACCATTATATCACTCCTAGAGGCTTGTAGATTGCTCCATATTCCCTGTGGTTAGCTGTTGTTGGACGTGTGGGCCCCATATATACTTTATCTTGCGTGTTGGCCATGTGGGGCCTTGTTTAGCTGTTAGTTAGCGGTCTTGTCGGCCATAACTTAGTTTAGTATTGGATTTACTTTACAGTTATAAATAGACATTATGGTGGTCTTATCGGCCCATATAAGATTCCCCGTTATTATTTATTCTGGTTAGCTGTTTTATTTTATAGGTGGCTATAAGGACTTGTCGGCCGGGGGCTGAGTTTACAATCGAAATATAGCCTGTTGTTTTCTTGATTTGTGATTTAGTGTTAGTCTTGCACCAGAGGTGCATAAGCTCAATCAGGCCAGTTCAGGTCCTAGTAGGGCTCCAAGTGCCAGTCATGCCTACCAAGGTAAGGCGTAACAAACTTGGTATCAGAGCAGGTCATATCCCAGGGAGTCTACAAGCCCTGCTAAATAAAATCTTTTCTATGGATGTGTTGTTCTGCACCACATTATATAGGTAGGAGGCTGCAAGGCATGATGGGGTGGTTACTCTTCATTTTCTTCCAGTCGTGCTATAGAGCTGTGCAGTATAGGGTTGAGTCCCTAAGCTTACCATATTCTAATTGTCTACAGAGAAATGTCGGATAGGAGACAATCCCATGACTGCTAGAGAATTGGACATTGCAGTAGGAGAGGGCACGAGCAGGGTGGCCCAGTTAGAATCAGCCTGATCTGAGGGCGATAGGGGGACTCCATCTTTGTCTCCCCAGCAGCCTCCGCTCCGTCAGGAGCTATCCGAAGCGGCAAAGGTGTCGGAACCACCTCCAACAGTCTCTATACTAATGACATCAGATTAGGAGGTTATAAGTGCTATTGTTATGTTAGCTCATATGATGGCTGCGCAGAGGCAGCCAGTGGCATCCGTGGTCACAAAATCTTTAGAAAGACCTGGTAGTTCGAGGGTCCTTGAGTTCCTTTCATTAAGTCTCACGACATTCAAGGGGCAGACCGTGATGAGGACCCTCAGGAGTTTTTTGACCAGCTGCAGTGGATCTTTAGGGTAATGCATGCCACACCAGCGGAGTCGGTTGAGTTAGCATTCTTTCAGCTGAGGGACATAGAAGTATTATGGTACAAGAGTTGGGAAAGGTCCCGAGGTATAGATGTTCCCCCTCCAACTTAGTTCATCTTTTCAGAGGCCTTCCTGGACCACTATTTTGCTGCGGGAGATCCGACAGGCGCAGGTAGATTAGTTTTTGCATTTGGAGCAGGGTTCGATGAGTGTTTGGGAGTATGCTATGAGATTCGACTCCCTGGCTCGATATGCATTGACTTTTGTAGATACCATGCCAGCCAGGGTACACCAGTCTATTATGGGGCTGAATCCGGAATATATGGAGACTCTTATCACACCTACTCTGTGAGAGGACATGGATATTTCTCGTGTTCAGGCATTTTCCAAAATATTGAGGGGATCAGGCAGCGGTAATAAGAGATAGAGAGGGAAAATCAGGAACAACACCTCAAGGCCAGACCTAGTGATATGTAGGCAGAAACCCAGGGTGGACCCAGGCCACGACTATCAGACATATCACCCAGACCCTCACCTCCACAGTAGTAATACGAGATTAGATCTGGTCGTCGGGGGCAATCAGGACCTAGCGGGAGCTCACGGCTAGTGGGTTCGCACCAGTAGAGAGGTTCAAAGCAGAGTAGATTTACCGTGTCACTTTGACCCATCTGCAGTTGACATCATTCTGGGGCATGCAGGTATGGTTCTACGACATTTTACACTTATGAAAAAGAGGGTTATCGGATGAGAGACTGTCCAGCTAAGGGTCGGAGTGATCGAGACCGACAGGAAAGATCTTCAGTAGGGTCATGTGCCCCGGCATCTCCAGCCAGTAGAGGCAGAGGCAGGTCAGGGGCATCTATCTCAGGCACCGGTCCAGGTCGCACTTATGCTTAATTGGGGAGACAGGAGTCGGAATCATCACCGGATGTGGTGATAGGTATGCTGGACATTTGCTCTCATTCTGTTTATTTTTTGATAGACCCAGGTTCCACTTTGTCTTATGTTACACCATTATTGGCCCGAAAGTTTGGTATCATGCCAGAATTACTCCAGCGACCTTTTTCTGTGTCTACACCCATCGATGACTCCATTATAGCTAAAAGGTCCTATCGGGGCTGTACAGTAGAGGTTGTTGGTCTAAAAAACTTTGGTAAATTTGGTGGAATTAGAAATGATTGACTTTAACGAAATTATGGGTACGGATTGTGTAATGCCATATTATGCCAATGTAGAATGTTGGACCAAGACTGTCCGATTCTATTTCCTAGGGGAGGTAGTACGGGAGTGGAAAGGCAATGCGGCCATGCCAAAAGGTAGGTTTATTTCCTATCTTCAGGAAAGAAAGATTATAGCGAAGGGGTGCATTTATCAAATTGTCAGGGTTCAGGATGTTCAGGAAGAATCCCTGACTCTCTAGTCCATTTCAGTAGTCAATGAATTTCCAGATGTATTTCCTGATGAACATCCTAGTATCCCCCCTAGAATGGAAGATCGATTTTGTGATCGACTTATTACCAGGTACTCAGCCTATATCCATCACTCTGTATCGAATGGCTCCTGCTAAGCTCAGGGAATTGAAGGAACAACTGAAAATTTGTTAGATAAGGGCTTCATCAGGCCGAGTACTTCTGGTGCGCCAGTTCTGTTTGTGAGAAAGAAGGATGGCTCCCTCTGCATGTGTATAAACTACCGGCAGCTGAATAAAGTCACCATCAAGAACAAATACCCACTTTCCAGAATAGATGACTTGTTCAACCAGTTACTAGGGGTGAACTATTTCTCAAAAACGGATTTGAGATCTGGGTACCATCAGGTTCGGGTTCAAGAGAGAGACATTCCAAAAACCGCTTTCAGGACCAGGTATGGCCATTTTGAATTCCTAGTCATGTCCTTCGGACTGACGAATGCTCCAGCAGTATCCATGGATCTGATGAACAACATCTTCAGGCCGTATCTGGACTTGTTTGTGATAGTGTTTATTGATGATATTCTTGTGTATTCCCATTCAGAAGCAGAACATCGGGATCATCTGCGAACAGTGCTTCAAATTCTCAGAGATAGCTAGTTGTATGTGAAATTTTCTAAATGCGAGTTTTGGATGAATTCAGCAGCCTTTTTGGGCCACATTATGTCAGAAGCTGGTATTCAAGTAGATTCACAGAAGATTTAGATAGTAAAGACATGTCCTAGACCCATAACTCCGATTGAGGTACGCAGTTTCCTGGGGTTAGTCGGGTATTACAAAAGGTTTGTAGAGGGGTTTTCTACTTTATCAGCACCTTTGACCAAGTTAACTCAGAAAGAAGCTAAATTTCCCAGGATTGAAGCATGTGAACAGAGTTTTAAGGAGTTGAAAAACAGATTGACATCAACATTAGTATTAGCTTTGTCGGAAGGATCAGAGGGTTATGCAGTATACTGTGATGCTTTGGGCGTTGGTTTAGGATGTGTTCTGATGAAACATGGTAAGGTAATTGCTTATTCTTCGAGGAAGCTGAGGAAGCATGAAAAGAACTATCCCACCCATGACCTGGAGTTAGCAACAGTAGTTCATGCTTTAAAGATCTGGAGGAAATATCTATATGGAATCCACGTAGATATTTTTATTGATCATAAGAGCCTCCAGTCAATTTTTACACAAAAAGAGTTGAATCCGCGGCAGCGTCACTAGTTAGAGCTATTGAAGGACTATGATGTTAATATTTTATATCATCCAGGGAAGGCCAATGTTGTAGCAGATACCCTTAGCCGCAAATCCATTGGAAGTTTGGCATACTTGAAGCCCAAATAGCGAGTGCAGGCCCAAGAATTGCATCAGTTAGCCAACTTAGCTGTTCGAATAGTGGACTCGATAGACAGGGGAGTAGTGATCCAGAATACTACAGTATCATCCCTGGTGGTAGAAATAAAAGAACGGCAGTATGAAGATCCTAACTTGGTTCAGCTCAGAGATAAAGTTTAGCAAGGGGAAGTATCAGCTTTCGAGGTAACAGCAGATGGTGTCTTGAGATGTAGGGGTGGCCTCTGTGTTCTAGATGTGGAAGGGCTTCGCCAGCAGATCTTGGCAGAGTTACATTATTCCCGATATTCTATTCACCTAGGGTCAACAAATATGTATCATGACATAAAAGAGATTTACTGGTGGCCGGGAATGAAGAAAGAGGTAGCAGAATTTGTAGAACAATACCCTAACTGCCAACAGGTAAAGGCTGAACATCAAAAGCCCGTCAGATTGACACAAGAAATAGCAGTGCCTATGTTGCAATGGGAAGCAATCAATATGGATTTTGTGACTAGATTACCCCGTACTAGACGCAAATTTGATTCCATTTGGGTGATTATTGACAGATTGACGAAGTCAGCTCATTTTCTACCAGCTAGGGCTACCTTCCTCAGCTGAGGACTATGTTGAATTGTATATAAGAGAGATAGTTCGATTGCATGGCGTTCTAGTATCAATCATTTTTTACATAGGAGCGCAGTTTACAGCTAAATTCTGGCAGTCCTTCTAGAAGGGCCTGGGGACACAGGTTAACCTAAGTATAACTTTCCATCCTAAAATAGACAGACAAGCAGAACATACCATCTAGATGCTCTCGAATATGTTACGAGCATGTGTTTTGGACTTTGGAGACAGTTGGGATGAGAATTTACCCCTTACTGAATTTGCTTACAATAACAGTTATCATTCAGCAATCCAAATGGCGCCTAATGAGGCCTTATATGGACGGAAATACAGGTCCCCAGATTGTTGGTTCAAGGTAGGAGAATCAGTGTTAATTGGGCCAGACATAATCCACCAGTCAGAAGAGAAAGTAAAGCTCATCAGAGAACGCCTCTTGACAGCTCAGAGCCGCCAGAAATCTTACGCTGACGTACGACTTAGAAACCTAGAATTCAATGTAGTCGATTGGGTATTTCTAAAAGTATCACCAATGAAAAGCATAATGAGGTTAGGTAAGAGGGAAATCTTAGCCCGAAGTTTATTGGGCCATATTGAATCCTCTGGAGAATAGGCCAGGTGGCATATAAGCTAGATCTGCCTTCAGAGTTGGAATCTGTTCACCCGGTCTTTCATGTGTCGATGTTACGGAAGTGCATAGGAGATCAATCCTGAATTGTGTCAATTAAGGACGCCCAGGTTACTGAAAAGTTAGCTTATGAATAAGTTCTAGTGGCCATATTATATCGGCAGGTTTGCAGGTTGAGAACCAAAGATGTTGCCTCTGTCAAGGTACTGTGGAAAAACAAGAATAGAGAAGAGATGACCTGGGAAGATGAGGATGATATGAGATCCAGATATCCTTATTTGTTCTAGGATTAGTCCAGACTATGCGATTGAGGTAAATTCTTGATTCAGTTTTTGTTTTATGATTTGTGTTACGTATATTGAAAGTTGACTACAATCATGTTGTGAAATAGTTGTTAGAGTGTTATGTGAAGTGTCTGTGTTGGACTTTTCCGTGTTTTAGGATTTCCAAATAGTCCATATTACAGGGGAGACTCTACCGAAATTTTTCCAGAAATAGTAGTTAGAAGAGTTAAATCCCCATAAACTAAAGTGACGGGACTAACGTTCCTTGGGGGGGGGGGGAGGATGTTACACCCTGTAAGTTCCTAATGTATAGTTGGCCTATTGATATGTTACTCAAGAATTTTAGAGTTCGAACTATACAAGGAAGGGCCCGGGGAAAAGGACGAATGAGCGCAGAATTGGGAAAGCGAGGGAGGATGCCTGAGTAGGCTGCAATAGGGTCTGCGTGCCACAGATCCACTCCCTCCATTTTGGGCACCGTGGCACGCCTGACTTTTGGCGCGACAGGGTTCGTGCCACGGATTCCCTGTCCACCACCCTAAGTATATAAATAGTCCCTTAGTTCATTTCAATGTATTCCATTGTTATATTTCTGCCAGAGAAAGGGAGATACAAAGAATTCAGGTAATTTTCTTCCGTTTACACTGTCAAACACTATTAAAATTAAAATTAACTTCAAGTATCGCATTATAAGCCTACAGGGAACATTGCTACAGAGTTATTTTCTTGAAATTCGCTTGGAAAATCGTAACACTACTGAGTAGAAGTTGTTAGAATTGGTCCAAACTAATTTCTATACAATCACAGGCTTGATGTAAGTACTTCTCCCTTCTGAGCTCTCGAGAAATTATATGTTTTCGATTGTCTTTAGTTAAGTAAAAGTATTGTTAATATTTATATGTAAAGTTATCATTTTTGCCGAACTTAGTACTGAAATAGTCTCATTGGCTCAGTAATATGATTACAGTTAGAAAGAGCTATTGAATACGAATCGAAACTTGCTAGTTAACCAGGAATCGGCAATCCAGGTATGTTAAGGCGAATTCTTTCGGCAAGTTACTTTCTTTAGTATTATAACTCAGTTGAAATCCCAGTAAAAGAACCATAAGCATATCTATTGTTATTAGCTGAGACCAATATTCTATGTTTAGTTTGGGATTGACTACGCCCTGTATAGCCTTCCATGACCAACCCCAAGGTTACTAGCTGTGTCGATGCCCACGAGGGGCGAGGTAACATCGCTCCACGCAACGGTATGTCGTTCACGAGGGACGAAGATGGGGTCCTAGATCCTCATACTGTCCACTCTATGGATGGACTATTATATGTCATATCGGCATAACACCCCCGTCGAGCCTGGTGCGCGGGGTGCAGATATCAGGAGTCCACTGGATTCAGAAACAGCTACATTCGAGGGCCGAGTGGGTTCAGTTGCAGACCCAGGGGACTGGTAGGATGGCTATAGTTATTAGATGACTCAGTGTGACCTTATTAAGGATATATAGATTGAAGTGTACTCGTCAGGGCTTATAGGGGCCCCATGTGGATTATTTTGTGTTGTTTGTACCTTCTGGCTTATGGGGGCCAGGTAAGGTTCTTGTTTGCATTAGTTACTGATATATTTAATAATAGAGAGTTCAACTAGTCAGGTGGTACTTCTATTCCTTCTTTTCAGTTATTTCAGCTTCATTTCATTTCATTCAGTCACTTATAATTACTGCCTTACATATTCGGTACATATTGTACTGACGCCCTTCTTGGGGAGATGCATTACTTGCCTACAGGTGCTGATAGACACAAATCAGGACCTTCCTAGTTTTTAGCCAGAATTAGTAGTGCAGTCGGCTCCTTTCCTCCGGAGCTACTAGTTGGAAGTTTTACTCTCTTTTTGATTGTTCAGTTTATGGGTAGGTCGGGGCTGTCTCGACCATTATATCACTACTCCTAGAGGCTTGAAGATTGTTCCATATTCCCTGTGGTTAGTTGTTGTTGGCCATGTTGGGCCCATATATGTTTTATCTTGCGTGTTGGCCGTGTGGGGCCCTATTTCATTGTTAGTTAACGGCCTTGTCGGCCATATCTTAGTTTAGTACTGGATTTACCTTACAGTTATAACTAGACATCATGGTTATTTTGTCGACCCACATAGGATTCCTCATTATAATCTATTTCAGTTAGCTGTTTTGTTTTACAGGTGGCTATAAGGCCTTGTCGGTCGGGGGCTGAGTTTACAGCCAAAATATAGCCTGTTATTTTCTTGATTTTAGATTTAGTGTTAGCCTTACACCAGGGGTCATAGTTGGGCACTAGGTGCCAGTCATACCTCCCATGGACGTGACAATTATGCAATTGGGTGAAAACCCCATAGATTGATTATAGGAATTTCTCATAACTTAGATAGAAATTTGGCATGGGTGTGGAAGAAAACACCCACTCATAACCCTACTTACCGAGGTTGATGATCCCCGACTTTCCTTGAAGATTCTAAGAAGATTTGAAGAGTTTGAAGAAGAACCCTAGCTCCTTTATTGAGAGAAAATCCAACTATTGATCTTTTGGAGAGGGTGAGGATTTATTCTAGGTTAATCCCCTTAATATGACCTTAAAAAAGCCCAAAACGACGTCATTTAGACGTTAGAAGCATAGGAGTTTACCAAAATACCCCCAAACTGCCGAAAATAATCCTGGAACTAGCAGTTCCAATGACCAACAGGACGGGACGTTGGTTGATACAACGACTAGTTCTGAGGTCCATTGTTACCTGCTGCTGTTGCACTAAACTGCTCATAACATCTTACTCTGAACTCCTATTGATGCAAGGTTGGATGTGTTGGAAAGAAAACTTAAAGGGCTTCAATTTGATGTGCAGAATCACCCAAAAACATATTTTAAAATGGGATCTATGGTCATTTGAATTTGACCCTTGTGAGAACTTATACGAACACCCAATCAGTAAAGGGGCTATCAACTCAACATTGTGATAGAGATTCCTTATGACCATAATATGCATGAAAAAAAGTTATTGTACTTAGGAATTGATCTTAACAACCTGCTTCCATAAATTCACTGGATCGGGTCTATCCATATACCTAGAACAGATCCGAACATAGCTTTAGATTTTCAACAACTAGCAAAACCAACAACCCATCCAACGGGCCGTGGTAACAAACAACAGACCGTTGGTCCGTCCATTGATTTTCCCCATTATTCCCTTGAAATTCTCTTAAACTGCTTCAACGACAACAAACAATGACTCGTTCAATCAAGCCACTGTCCGTACAATCCCCTTGTGGGTTTTAGGCAAATTTCCAACAGCTTTATGGTAATGAAACAATGAGCACCTCCAATGACTCGTTGGACCCTATAACGAACCGTACTGAGGTTCACTGTTGGTTCTGGTATAGTTTTGTTGTTGTTTTCTTTTGTAAGCCTTGGGTATGACCTAGGGAATGTTTGGGGTGTTAGATTATCTCCCCCTTGGGAACATTCTTCCTCGAATGTAGATCAAGCATACTAAAAGCTAGGGAAGGAACTACAATCCCAAAAACTAAACAATTGAAGCTGAAAATTGATTGAGTGACTAACTTCATATTGAATTCCTGACTGAAATGAATTCATGAAACATACGTGCTATGTTTGGGTTTGGTCAAAGAAACTTTTGGGGTGCTATAGAAAGAATCAAATCTAGAAATCAATAGTCTTTCAATCTTCAACAATTAACTATGGATGAAACCCTAGAATGGGTGTTTAGCTACTCATAGACAAGTGGAAAAACAAAGAAAACATTATCATTCTCAGTCAAACAAGAAAGAAAAGAAGAGACCTAAGTGGAACTTGTCTATCCTTCAAAAGTTGCATTTACAACCTTCAAAATGATGAACGATATTATTATCATTATACTAGAACTGCCCTACTTGTTATATAAATCATTGAGCCTTCAAATAACGCTTTTTCCCTTGAGTGTTTGGCTTCAAAATCAACAAACTCTTATCTAGCAGAGTCTGGCACGCCGCCCCATGTATAGCACCACAGAGTTGGTTAAATTTCCTTAGAAGATTGGCTCGGGCACCTCACTCTCACCATAGCACCAAGGAGTTACCCAAATTTTTGCACTTCTAACACCTTTGTTGCCACACTCTCACCTTAGTACCTGAGTGTTAGTCAAATTTGTGAGCTTCAATACCTTTATGGAGACCAACTCTCACCATAGCAGCAGAATGTTAGGAAAATTTCTTATGTCTAAAATGCTTCTGGGCTCTACGTCTTCTATCTTGCCAAGGTGTTAATCAAATTCTCATCTCTGGAGCTGAAGTACGTGGCACTCCACGCTATCCATAGCACCAACTTTGGTGCATTTTCTCTAAAACACAAGTATTGGGTGTGTCATGCCAACCATAGCCCTAAGCTGACTTTCGCAAACTCTTCTTCTTAACACCTTGAGTCATTTTTGGGTCCTTTTTACTTGGTTTCCTGCTCAAAATATCTAGAAACATTTATTATCAAACAACACACATGAAAACATGAATTTATATATTTCATAAGGATTATGAACTCAAAAAAGGGAATATATGGGTAAAAACATGGCAAATGGGTATAAGATTATGCCCAACATCATCATCTCACACTTAATCCATTGTTCATCCTTGAACGATCCTCAACTTCACGCACACACTCATATTTTCTCATCACTTATCACCTCTATCAATTCACACTTACACAACCAGCAGAGAGCATACAATTAAGTGGTTCATCAACTTCTAGAAATTCACATCAACCACATGCAGAGTTATTCACATTCAAGACTACACAACTTCTATAATTGACTCATTATTTAAAAAAAGGGCCAACATGATTAAATGCAAAATATGCAACATATAGTACACTGACTTAAAATCTTATGCCCCTCACTTTTAGTGATGTTCCTTTCTTAAGTTGTTAATGCGAAGTATGGAACATAATAAGTAAGGCACACTCACACTCATAAAAGATGTATGATACATATGCAACATACTATAAGCTTGCCCTTCATTCACACTTAGATTGCTTAGCTATTTCAAGAGATTAAGATCATAAGGACTTTTCTTGGTTATAATGTCGGCTAAGGGACGGGTAGGAAGAATTTTTCTTTTATAGTGACTATCAATCCTAGGTACTTTTAAGACTTTTTTCTTTCAAATCCACCACTTTTTCCTTGTTTGTTCACCTTCACTCTACTCACTCTTTTCTCTTTGCTTTTCATGCCCCTTTTTTCACTACCTGACTTCTAGTCCTTTTCATGTAGAATCACTAAGAAGTTTCATTTTTAAAACTCTTTCATTCATTTTCCTAGCAGCAAGCAAACAACAGATTTTATGGGCGCCCCTTCTTCCTATTTTCTTTACTCACTTTCTACTCTATTTCTTTTTTTTTTCCTTTTCCTTATCTTTCATGTATTGGTGGACCTTCACTTTCAAGTTTCAAAGTTTCTAGGACTACTTTGGATTAATAATTCTATAGGTCACACAACAAAAGGAAATAAGATACTTTTGTGGCTAAGAAAAGAACAAGGCTTTAGGCTCAAGGGGTTTAACTAGTAAATATGTTCAGGAAGGTTAAACAAACATGGAAAACATGGCTTTTTCAAAGAAATTTCCTAATAATCTATTAACTCTTTAACAACTATCCATCCAACATACACTAAGGCAAGTTCTAGATGCTACAATATGTATAAAATAAATCAATTAATCACACCTCACATGGCATTAAGACTCTAGTTGATTTCCTACAGCTATAGATTCATACAATCACATTGAATGACATTTCTCATTATTATACCCTAGAAGTATATTGAGTCTAATTAAAGAACTATGTGTGTCTTTCATGTATTTCTCACTTACGATGACCACTTCATTGCCTATAACTTAGTGTCTAAGTGGAATGTCAAAGAGCACACTAGTGACTTATGTCTAACTCCAACAAATATTAAAAAAACAACGTGACTAAATTTCCTTAAGACAGTCATCATCCATCTATCACAGGGAAGGGTCACTACTCTACAATGACAAGGACTCCTAAAAATAATAAAATTACCCGGTTCAAAGGACTCCCTTTCGGAAAGAACCGCGACCATAAGAAAAACTGAAGAGTGGGTGAGATATGCCTTTCACAAAATTTTCAAACCAAACTTGATGGCATACTCACCCTTAACTATAAGATTCTAGGATTCATTCCCTCAACCCACACATAAAATCTTGCTCTTTCCTTAAAGAAACTAAAATTAAAGATCATATTAGAGTGAGAAATTACTCCTTGAGGCCCTTTAGGGCCTAGCTAGCAACATGTCTCTTTGATTCACGGGTCACACGACCCCACACTTATAATCAGACCATGCTCCTTAGCTTTGGTATCGGGTACTCAGACTACTCCTTCTCTGCAAAAGAAAATCAACAGTGATACTATATATAAAAATAAGACAATTAATTTTTTACAAATTGGGTTACCTCCCAAAAAGCACCTGATTTATCATCGCAGAACAACGCTAGACCCTTCAATTATTTTGCACAAAAACTGAGGTCTTCTATCTATCAAAATTATCCTCATAATAGTGCTTCACCCTTTGGCCAATAATCAAGAAGGTTATGTCAGACCCCAAGGGTTTCAACTCCACAATCTCATATGGGCCCGACCACTTCGATCTTAACCTCCCACCAAATAGCTTCCACCTCGAGTTGTACTATAATACCAACTAGCCTACCTGAAACTCACAAAGTTGAACATTCCTATCATGCACTCTCTTAGTTCGCTACTTGTACATTTTTGCATTTACGTATGCACTGCTAGATAACTCATCAAGCTCATGTAGTTGCATTAACACTTTCTCACAAGTGGCCTCCATATCCATTTTAAAATTTTGTATGGCCAAATATGCTTGGTGTCTAGCTCACTAGTAAATGACATTGTAATACCCCGATAGCCCTATGATTAGATCCGAGGGTTCAAACAGAGAAAATAGAATTTCTGCACTAGGTTAGAAGACGAGTCGTCTAGTGACCCGTGAGGTACTTGACAAGTCGTTAAGTGACTAGTGAAGTGGAAGGGAATGATGGTAAGAATTTTGGTCTGGGGTTGACCACGAGAGAAGCCACGAATCGTCGTCAGGGCAACGAGTCGTGGTGTTGGCCATGGTCAGGAGTTTGGCTTGAAGAGTAAATTTTGGTAGTATTCATCATGACTTGTAACCATGAGTCATTAGGTACACCACGAGTCATGGTGTCCCTCGTGGTGACTGGGAGAGTGGAGGAGGAAGAGTGAAGGTTTCCAGTTTTGGCAATGGGAGTAATGAATGAGTCGTCCCCTCTGGTAACGAATCATCCAGTCCTTCATTGGGACTAGCAGTGTAATTTTCAGCGAATTATTAAGGGCTTTTTCATAATTCCTAAGCTTCTAAGACCTAAAATATGTCATTTTAAGCTCAAATAGGTGTGTTTTAATAGGGTTTAACTTATTCTAAATCAATCCCTCTCCATACATGCAAGATTAGAAGTTCCTAAGGGTGATCAAGCCTAGAATTCATCAAGTTCATCCCCAATTCCTTTTGGCATTCGAGAAGGGGGTGAAATTATAAGTACCCAGGTATGTAGGGTTGTGAATGGGAGTATTCCTTCACTCCCATGCCCAAATCCTTTTTTAAATTCATGAAATTCTTAGTTGATGAATCTATGGGTTTTTAACCTAACTTGTGAAATTTTCTAAGCCTCTATTATGGGTAAATCCTATTCATGTTTCTAATGTTGAATTTAGATTCATGGGCATATTTTATAATATTTTCAATTACAATTCATGTTTTCAAAGTCTTACAATTATAATGCCCAATTATGAATGTTCATTAAAGGTTGAGATCATGATCTATGGTTTCAAGTATGATGAGATATGTATGATTAAAGTATGATTTTGAATTACCCATGTTTATATCCATTATTTTGACTATCTAAAGTATGTATAAGTTTGGGCAAGCCCATATGATCAAGTATGTTCATGATTTACTGCAATTTATGTTATTCGCTTACCGCATGGTTTTGGATCTACACTCCCACTTTTTAGCTTGTGGTATGGTTTGTGCCATGGATCCTCATGATATTTTTCCAGATTATGCATCTATTATTATGATTAATCTTCATTGAAAGAAAATGGTTCAGCTTCGTTAAAAAACAATGGAGAGCATATGCATGTTATAGGAGTAGTGTATAGCTCCCAGTAGGGTAAGGGTTCAATAAACCATTTGCCTCAGAATTACGTGCTAATGTAGGTATGTTAAGATTATTTGGGACCTCCCTTGTGTTTTCCCTACCCCCAAAGTGCCTTCATCTTGATATAGTTATCATGGTAGCGCCCTTAGCCCTGAAAAACTAGAGCGTAATAGTCGGGACCACGTAAGCTCTATCATGATAATGTTGGTTTTATGATGAGTCTCCTACTGTTCCTCATGATTTTAGTTATGCATGTTCATCAGTCATGATATTATGTTTTGAGCAGCATAACCCAATGTTCAGTTTTACTTATGAATAATTAGTTTCAGCTTTGGGTCATTCTATTTAGTTATAATATACAGTTAAGTTTAAGTCATGTTTTTAAGATACTAGCATGCAATCCCTACTATTAGAATCTTATGATTAAATATTTTATGATATGCATGATTTCTGAGTTTTACTTAGTGGTTTTATTTACCATGCATACTAGGTATTCCACGTACTGACCGCATACTCTATGTTGTATCATTTCATGATATAGACTCAAACATTCAGGTTTAGTCCTGCCGTTAGTCAGACCTTCAAACATAGCATTATCTAGTTGTTGGTGAGTTAATTAGGGGTCTTGTCCCATAAACTCATCAGGTTATAGAGGCTTATCAGACATAGCATGTATTCATCTTCGGAGCAGTATTACATTTTTCATTGTTCATATTTTATTGGATTATAAGTCTTATACTTAAGTATTTTTTATTATTTTAGTATCCGCTTGTTGTATGTTCTTAGCTACTATCTTCATGCCATGGGTCGACTTGGAGCCTCTGAGGGTTCCTTGTCCCATATCCCTATCAGGTCCTACGTTCCGGTCGTGAAAAACTTGGTATCAGAGCATTAGGTTTGAAGTGTCCTAGGGTGTCTGAAAGTCGCGTTAAGTAGATTCTTGTTCATGGGTGTCAAGCGTGTCACAGTTATGACGAAGAGGCTACAAAATGTTTAGGAAAACTTCTCTTTCATGATCTATGTTGTGCGATGAAATGTCTCTCTATCCTTCTAACTCGTGCCATATGCGTTTGCAGAATCATGCATCCTTGCCGAGTTAGTGGAAGAAGAAACGAAAATGGAAATGGTCACGAGAATGGCGATGGGGATGTGCACCAGCAGGCCCCACTAGCCCCCGAGGATCATGTGCTTGAGCAGGTAGCCCATGCAGAGTATAGGGCTGCCATCCAGATGTTGGCACAGGGATTGATCGCCCAAGTCAATCAACATGCAGTAGCATATGTTCCCTAAAATGGGAATGCGACTGCGGCAAGAGTCAGGGACTTTCTTAAGATGAAACTCCATAGTTTCTCGGATCGAAGGTGGATGACGACCCACACGAGTTTATTTATGAGATTCAAAAAATCACCTTGATCATGGGGGTGACAAGGGAGGAGTGAGCAGACTTAGCCTCCTTATCCACTGAATGGGGTTGCACATATCTTGTTCAGAAAGTGGAAGGATAGTGGTGCAGTTGGAGCGGGCCCTGTTGGTTGAGATGAGTTCCATACCGCATTTTTGGATCAGTTCTTTCCTTGAGAGATGAGGGAGGCAAAAGCAGCTGAACTTGTGAACTTGAGGAAGAACTACATGATGGTCTAGGAGTATGCATTAGAGTTCACCTGCCGATCCAAATATGCACTTAAGATAGTGGCAGACCAGAGGGCTTGAGTGAACCGGTTTGTGCATGGGATAGCAGACTATTTGGTGAAAGATTTTCGAACCACGATGCTTCATCAGGACATTGACTTCACATGAATAGTTATATATGCAAAGAAGATAGAGGCGGTATAGGTGAGTGAGCGGGAGAGAGAGGCCAAGAGGGCCAGGACTGATAGCTTTGGATTCTCCCAATAGAGACCTGGTGGTGGGCACAGTCAGTAGTCCCACCAGAAATCATCAGTCCTAGCGTCGTCAGCAGCGAGTGTGCCATCCAGATCTAGGCACAAATAGAGCAGACGAGCATTAGGCTCTCGAGGTCTAGGAAGCGGATCTATGGAGCCTAGTATTCCAGTTTGTGATAGGTGCTGCAGGAGGCACACTGCTCAGTTCTTAGCAGGTACAGGTGTTGTTTTGGGTGTGGGAAACTTGGACATATGCTCAGAGATTGTCCAACAGCTGGAAAGGCCATGGTAGAGGCCGAGACCCAGCTACCAATTCAACAGCAACAACACTAGCACTCCTAGCTCAACAAGGTGCGTCCACTAGTGTAGATGGCGGTTAGTGCCAGAATAGGTTTTATACCCTTGCACTCATCAGGAGCAGGAGGCCTCCCCAGAAGTAGTCACTAGTATGTTATAAGTATTCCACCTTGACGTATATGCTTTATTAGACCCAAGGGCTACATTTTATTTTATGACACCATATGTTGCTAGTAGTTTCAAAGTTAGTCCCGAAATCCTATCAGAACCCT
Source organism: Datura wrightii (assembly GCA_035772735.1). Classification (NCBI taxonomy): domain Eukaryota; kingdom Viridiplantae; phylum Streptophyta; class Magnoliopsida; order Solanales; family Solanaceae; genus Datura; species Datura wrightii. The sequence continues at coordinate 111,573,993 of JASDFA010000018.1, forward strand.
TCTCAGTCTCTACTCCAGTCGGTGATTCAGTTATAGCTTGACGGGCATATAGAAATTGCCCTACCACAGTCCTTCAGAAATTCACCTCAGTAGATTTAATAGAGCTAGCCACGACAAACTTTGATGTTATCTTTGGCATGGATTGGCTACATGCATGTTATGCCTTAGTAAATTTTAGAACCCATATGGTGGAGTTCCGATTTTTGGTTGAGCCAGTCCTAGAGTGAAAGGGTAGTTCAGTTGTACGTGTAGGTCACTTCATTTCCTACTTTAAGACCAAAAATATGATCTCTAAAGGTTGCATGTAACATCTAGTTAAGGTTAAGGATGCTGCATCCGAAACCCCGACTATCGAGTCAGTTTCTATAGTGTGTGAATATTCAGAAGTGTTTCCAGATGATTTATTGGGAATTCCACCCGAGCGGGAGATCGATTTTGGTATTGATCTTCTTCCTAATATAAAGCCTATATCTATTCCTCTGAATAGCTCCATCTGAGCTAAAGGATTTGAAGGAGTAGTTGAAAGATTTTTTAGATAAGGGTTTCACCAGACCTAGCAAAACCCTGTGGGGTGTGCCAGTTCTCTTTGTTCGAAAGAAGGATGGATCCCTCCAGATGTGCGTTGATTACCTGTAGTTGAACAAGGTCACCGTCAAGAACAAGTATCCTCTCCCTAAGATTGATGACTTGTTTGATGAACTTTAGGGTGCCAAGTGTTACCCAAAGATAGACCTTAGATAAGTGTATCATCAACTCAGGGTTAGGGAGATTGACATCCCGAAGACAGCCTTCGGGACTCGGTATGGTCACTATGAGTTTGTAGTTATGTCTTCTGGACTAACGAATACTCCTACATATTTTGTGGATATGATGAACATGGTGTTCAATCCGTATTTGGATATGTTCGTGATCGTGTTCAACGATGACATTCTCATATACTCTCGGAGCGAAGAGGAGCATGTCACTCATTTGAGGGTAGTGCTACAGGCTCTTAAAGATTGCCAGTTGTATGCCAAGTTCAGCAAGTGCGAGTTTTGGTTTAACTCAGTAGCATTTTTGGGTCATGTGGTGTCAAGTAAGGGTGTACAGGTGGACTCTCAAAAGATAAAAGCGGTGAAGAATTGGCTTAGACCAGTGAGTCCTTCAAATATCAGAAGTTTCTTGGGCCTAGCTGTTTACTACAGGATGTTTGTGGAAGGATTTTCATCCATTGCAGCACTGTTCACTAAGTTGACCGAGATGAAAGTGAAGTTTTAATGGTCAGAGGCCTATGAGAAGAGCTTCCACGAGTTGAAAACTCGACTCACCTCAGCACTAGTGTTGACTCTACCAGAGGGTACCGATGAGTTTATGGTATAGTATTATGCCTCAAGGGTCGGCCCTAGTTTTTTATTGATGCAGCACAGTAAGGTTATAGCCTATGCTTCCAAGAAGCTAAAAGTCCATGAAAATAACTACCCAACTCCCGATCTCAAATTGGCAGCAGTAGTATTCTGCTTGAAGATTTGGAGACACTATCTGTAGGGGGTCTATGCAGATGTGTTTATGGACCACAAAATTCTACATTATGTGTTTACTCAGAAGGATCTAAATGTACATCAAAGAATGTGGTTGGATCTTCTTAGAAATTATGATATGAGTGTCCTTTATCATCTGGTCAAGGCCAATGGGTGGCAGATGCTCTTAGCAAGCTTTCTATGGAGAGTGTGACCCATGAAGATGAGGAGAGGAAGGAGTTAGTGAAGGATGTGCGTCGGCTTGCACGGCTAGGAGTTCATTTTATTGACTTGGCAAATGGTGGTTTCATTATTCATAATTGATCAGAATCTTCTTTGGTGACCGAAGTCAAGGCTAGGCAAGACGAGCATCCGGGCTTGGTAAAGTTGAAGGAAGCTGTTATGAATTAGAAGGTAGAGGTTATCTCCCGAGGGGGAGATGGTGCAGTACGATATTAGGGTCATTTGTGCATACCGCGTGTTAATGACTTGAGGGAGAGAATGTCGCATGAGGCTCATGGTTCCAAATATTCTATAAATCCAGGTGCAACCAAGATGTACCATAACCTACAGGAAGTTTATTCGTGGAATGGCATGAAGAAGGACATAGCAAAGTTTGTGGCTGAGTGTCCAGATTGTCAACAGGTGAAGGTTGAGCATCAAAGACCAGAAGGTGTACTTCAAGACATTAGTATCCCTATTTGAAAGTGGGAGGAAATCAATATGGACATCATCATAGGGTTGCCTCGTACTCATCGACAGTATGATTTTATATGGGTTGTTGTAGACAAGTTGACTAAGGCTGCTCATTTCCTACGGGTCAAAACTACCAATTCAGCGGAGGATTATGCTATGTTGTATATTCGGGAGCTAGTTCGGTTGCATGGAGTTCCCTTTTCCATCATATCAGATAGAGATACTTCCAAGTGGGAATGCTAATATCTTGAGGTACACCTCCCGGCCTTTGATGCTAGACATTCACTTGCTGACAGTTTGGACATTTAGCTACGAACTCCGCAATATCCTTCTTCATACCATCCCACCAATAGATTTCTCGCAAGTCCCGATATATCTTCATATATCCCGGATGGATAGAATATCTGGTACTATGTGCCTCATTCAATATCTGAACCCTCAAATTATCGACGTCCAGAACACACAACTGACCCTAGTGTTGTAGCACACCATCTCCCCCTTGGAAGAAAACCTCCACCTTTTGACTCCGCACTACTTCCTTCAGCATTCTCAAAGTTAGATCCTCATCTTGCTTAGATTTGACATTGACCACTAAGGACGATTTTGACCCATACTGCAAAATAATGCTTCCATCAGTCGAGTTGATCAATCTAACTCCCAGTCTTGCAAGTCGGTGGAAATCCTTCACCAACTCCTTCTTTCCCTCATCCATGTGGATAATATTCTCCATAGAGAGCATACTAAGTGCATCCGCAACCACATTAACCTTGCCCCGGTGGTAAAGGACACTCATATCGTAGTCCTTTAATAACTCCAACCACCTCCTTTGTCGAAGATTTAGATCCTTCTGTATGAATATTGCAAGCTCTTGTGATCCGTAAAAACATCCACATTGACCCCATACATGTAATGCCGCCATATCTTCAACGCAAACACCATTGCAGCCAACTAAAGATCATGGGTCGGGTAATTCTTTTCATGAACTTTCAACTTTCTCAAGGCATATGCTATTACCTTCCCACGCTACATCAACACACATCCAGTCCGACTCTTGAAGCATCATAATATATACTACAAAGCCATCAGTACCCTCGGGTAAAGTTAACACTGGTGTTGAAATGAGTCGGGTCTTCAACTCTTGGAAGTTTTTCTCACAAGTATCTGACCATTGGAACTTCACCTTTTTCTTAGTCAAACCTGGTAAATAGGGATGAAATTGATGAAAAGCCCTCAACGAATCTTCGGTAGTAGCCTGCCAAGCCCACGAAACTCCAAATTTCTGAGGAATTCACTGGTCTGGGACAATTCTTCACCACCTCAATTTTCTGGAAATCTACCCTTATGTCTTTGCTTGATACCACATGAACCAGAAATGCCACCGAGTCTAGCCAGAATTTACTTTGAATATATCTGACGATCCTTAAGGGTCTGAAGTACTACTCTAAGGTGAGCGGCATGCTCCTCCTCGCTCCGTGAGTATATCAAGATGTCATGGATATACATGATCACAAAAGCGTCCAAATATGCATTGAACACCCTGTTCATTAGATCCATAAAAGCCACAGGGGCATTAGTTAGTCCGAAAGACATAACAACAAATTTGTAGTGACCATACCGAGTTCTAAAAGCGGTCTTGGGGATGTCACTCTCCCGAACCCTGAGCTGGGATACCTAAACCTGAGATCAATCTTGCAGAAGCACTTGGCACCCTGAAGCTCGTCAAACAAATCATTGATCCTGGGTAATGGTTACCTGTTCTTAACGATAACCTTGTTCAACTTCCGATAGTCAATACACATGCAAAGGGAACGGTCCTTTCAAACAAATAGAACTGGTGCACCCCATGAAGACTTGCTTGGTCTAATGAAACCCTTATCAAATAAATCCTTTAGTTGATCCTTCAATTCCTTTAGCTTGGCTGGAGCCATCCTGTAGGGAAGAATATAGATAGGTTGTGTATCGGGTAGGAGATCAATGCCGATGTCGATTTCCATCTCAGGAGGAACACCTGGCAAATCATCGGGAAACAAATCCGGATACTCACATACCATCGGAACTGATTGAATAGTTGGTGTCTCAGACTCCACATCCTTAACCCTAACTAGGTGGTACATGCAACCTTTAGAGATCATCTTCCAAGCCTTAAGATAGGAAATAAACCGACCTGTTGTTGCCGCCGAACTACCCTTCCACTCCAACACTGACTCACCCGAAAAACGAAATTCCACCATGCGGGTCCTACAATTAATCAAAGCATAACATGCAAACAACCAATCCATGCCAACAATAACGTCAAAGTCAGTCATGGCTAACTCTACAAGGTCTGCGGAGGTAACCTTATTCAACACACTGACCGGACATTCTCTATATACTCGTCTAGCTATGACTGAATCATCAACAGGGGTCGAAAAAGAAAACGGTTCTGCCAAGGTCTCAGGACTAAATTCCAGGCTACTAGCAATGTAAGGAGTCACGAAAGACAAGGTAGCTCCCAGATATAGCAAGGCATAAACATCAATATGAAAGACATTCAACATACCAGTGACCACGTCTGGTGAAGTCTCCTGCTCCTAGTGCGAGGCAAGGGCATAGAATCAGTTTTGGCGCTGTCCGCCACCCCCACTTCCCGCAGGCTGGAGAGGTATACTCTAACTGGGTGCCCCTTTGATCCCTCGACCCTGAAGCCCTGCTACTTTGATCACTCTTGGGTGTGGATGGAACACTAGCTGATGATGGTGCTGGGGCTAGTGATTTCTGCTGAAACTGTGGACTATAACCACCACCAGACCTCTGATGCGAAAACCCACGGCTATCCGTTCGAGCCCTCTTTGCCTCCCTCTCCCTCGCATGAGGCGCCTCCATCTGCTGAGCATACAAACCTATGAGAGGAAATTCCATATCCTGGTGAAGCATGGCAGTCCTGCAATCCTCATCTAAATAACTAGCCACACCATGAATGAATCGGCTCACCTGCGCCCTCTATCACTAACTCTGCGGCATATTTTGACAAACGAGTGAACTCAAGAGAATACTCCAGCACTGTCATCTTTCCCTGCTTGAGGTTCACAAACTCAGCTGCCTTCAACTCCCTCATCTCCCGAGGGAAGAACCTGTCGAGAAAGGCCATGTAGAACTCATCCCAATTGGTAGGTCCCACTCCCGCTTCCCTGCTGTCCTTCCATGCTTGTACCAAATATGAGCAACCTCTTCTAGCTGATAAGAGGTCAAGTCAACACACTCCCCATTGTCACTCCCATAACCTGGGTGACCTTCGAGATCCCTTCAATGAACTCGTGTGGATCCTCGTCCACTTTTGACCCCGTGAACTCAGGGGGGTTCATCCTCAAGAAGTTTCTAATCTGAGCCACCACTACATTGCCATTCTGTGGGACCTATGCAAAAGCCTTCTGGTTTACCTGAGCAGTCAAGGCCTGTGCCAACATCTGAATAGCCACCCCAAACTCAGCATGGGCAGTTGGCTCTGGTGCTTGGGGCTCCTGAATAGGTGGGGCTTGCTGATGCCCATGGTCATTGCCACCTCTGTGGCCTTAATCATTTCCATTCCTCCTTCTGTTCATTCTTCTAGGTGTCATAATTCTGCTATTGCGAGTAGCATGAATTAGAAGGATGTAGAGGCTTTTCATCGCACGACATAGAGCACGAAGGAAGGGAACATTTCCTATACGTCTAGTAGCCTCTTCATCATAGGTGTGGCGCACTTCACACCATGAAAAAGTCTCTACTTAATGCGACATTCAGACATTCTAGGACACTCCAAACCTGTTGCTTTGATACCAAGTTTGTCACGACCCGAATGTACACCCGGATCGTAGACAAGGGACAAGGGACCCCGAGAGACCCCAAGTCGACCCATGGCACATGCATACAGCTAATCTCATTTAAATACGCAGAATACTAAACATAAAACATAGAAGAAACGTAACCATATCATAACATCAGAAAATACTAGACATACACATAAGTTAAGTACTACATACTTGTCTAAAAGCCTCTACTACTTATGATGGGTTGATGGGACAACATCCCCAACTAAACTGAACAACATTGAAACACAAGATAACATAAAAGTCTTTAAACAATCCTCGGAACATGAGACTCACCGATAAGTTGAGAGCGTAAGCTGAGATGGACTAAGGATGAGGATGAGCTTGGGATCCGAACCCTGTATCATGAAATAATACAACATAGAAAGTATGAGATCAATACATGGAATGTACCGAGTATGCAGGGTTAGTAAAACGAAAATTAAAAGTATAATTAACTCATAAATAAACATAGGAGAAGGACATCATGCTTGTATCATAAGCTTCATAATAAAACATAAGGCTCAAGATTTTCAAATCATTCATAAATCATTCATTACCATAATCGTAAGTAAATTTTATGAAACAATAACTTGAGCCAACAACATAACCATAGAAATGCATAAGACATGCGGAACAATGGGAGGACTCGTCATAACCAACACCATCATGGTAGGGCCTTTCATGATGCCCCACTATCTCACTCAAGTGGGAAGAGCCGACTCTGGCTTGCCAGGCGAAGGTCGTGCGTTAAGTGTGATATCACATTTGAGGGGATCATTATCAATACAATGTATCATTAAAAATCCATGGTGGCACGTGGTTATAAGACATCGTCGTAGTCCTTTGAACGTCGGGTTAATCAGTGCTAGATACGGCTCCTAAAGACATGCATATAGGCTCATACGTAATCAATAACATCATGCGTTAAGATTCATTGGCTAAAATATAACATTTATCATCGTTGATACCCTTTAAAACATGCTTAGCCAAGAATCAAGGCCCTTTTCATCGGCCAACATCATAAATCGATAAATTATGTAATTCGCTTCATAAATCATAAATCATTCTTCAATATGTAGGAATTTCCCAATACTTCAACATATTCAATTCTTTCAAAATATGCTCATAAATACGTTTAATTTGATTTCATGCTTTTCTGTCATCAATAAATTCAAAATATTGCATATTCATCGTAAATCATAACTTTCATGAATCTTCATCAAATGGGCATTTTAAATTTAAAAAGTTTGAAACATGATGTTAAATAAAATAATATAAAACTTGCCCATCATTCATAATTCAATAATTAAAACTCTATTAAATCATACCCATAAAGAGAAATCTCATTTTCATGCATTTGAGTAAAACCCCATAGACTTGAATAGGAGAATTCATTATTTAAATCGAAATTTGGGCATGGGTGTGAAAGGATTTCACCCATATAAAATCCTACACACCTAGGGATGGACTAATTTCGAAGTTCCTTAAAACCCACAAAGAAATTAATGAAAACTTGGAGAAGAAGACCATGAATCTCCCTAAAACCTCTCTAAAAGCTCTTGAATGAGAATGGGTATTCATCAAGGACTTAACCCCCTTAAAGACCCTATTACAACCTAAAAACAACATAGTTTAGGCATTAAGAGTTTACGAAATTATGAGAAGGCCCTTACTAATTCGCAGAAAATATCTACCAGGTGACCCTAATGAGTGACTTGACGACTCGTGAGGAAGGGAAACGACTCGTCATGTGGCCCGTCAAGTACACTGACTTATACTCCATTAAAAGTCCATAGGCTTGTTCATGACCCACCTCATGAGTCGATGGGACATGCCACGAATCGTGGGGTCTGATCTTGGGCAGATTTATATGCCCAAGTGATACTCAAACGTATCATTTTTACCTTGTTTGTTGTGTAATGTGTATATAATATCATGTAATTGGTAATAAAATGCGAATTTATACTAACCAACATGATTAGCATTTGTTTTGCAGGTAAATGTAATTTTTAGGAGCTAAAATGCATGTTGGAACTATGTCAGAGTTGGACTTGGATGCGAGCGTGGAAAAGACCTTGGAATGCACATTTTAGAGGGGCTCCGCGATGGAGCCGTGCCACGCTACCATCGCGGTAGCACACTGCCTGAACAGGAATTAAAATGGCAATTTCCAGTGTGCCATCGCGTCAGCTCCGTGGCACGGAGAGAGGCCTCCGCGTTGGCCTCCGTGCCACATTGAGGCTAATTTACCAGACCCTAAAATTCCAGTGAAGGTCCGCGTCCACGCCGTGTCACGGAGGCAGTGCTCTGTGTTGGCCTCCATGACACGTTGCTTGTTATTCCGGGAAAAATTTCCCACTAGTATAGCACACTTAGGTTTATTTTAAGCAGTTTTTAGTTTTTAGACTGAGTTCAGAAGTGGAGAGCAAGGACGTGGGTTAGGAGCAGTTGAGGAACGAAAAAGCTAAGGGATTTCTTCTCTTCTTTTCTTCTTTCTATCAATTGTACGTATGATTTACACTCATTTTAGGATGATCAATCCACAAATGAGTGGCTAATTCTCTTCCTTGCTGAGGTTTTGACACTTGTAATGAATTTTGATTGTAAATGATATGGTTTTCTTCTTCTTCATCCATGTTGTTCTATTAATGCTTGTTCTTACTGCATTAGTGCTTGGCCAACATTAATGTACATCTAAAAAGTCCAATTTCACTCGAGAGAGCAAGAAATTGGAAAGTTGTGAATTAATAGGGTATTGTTCTTAACTTGATTTGGGAAAATTGGGTTTTGATGTGCTTTCCTGATAGAAATATACTTGAAAGCCGTATTAGTCAATTTAGGAACCGGAATTGTATTGCTAGGTCATAAATTGCATTTGATCACAGAAATGTAGACGGATGGTTTATGATTCTAAAGTGAAATTAAATACGAGAGTTTTAATTTCTAGGCGAATGTTCTTGGCTAGCAACATGAAGAAGAGATTAACCAAATTATCATGATTATCAAGTTCATTACTTGTTCTTAACCTTGGCATGTTCATATCCATTGTCTAAATTTACAGTAAATAGTTGTTATTAATTGTAGTATATATAGTTTAGAAACAAAAACTCAAGTAACTGTTGGTTACATTGTTGTTAGCATAATTAGAAGTGAAATAGGAATATAGTAAACTAGGCAGCTTTACATATCTTGAGCCTCCTTGGATCGATACTTGGCTACGTAGCCACTTTATTACTTGTTTGACCACGTGCACTTGCGTGTCGGTTTTTAACCTATACCAGAACACCCGACCAAGTTTTTGGCGCCGTTGCCGGGGAGGCTAGGCGATTTGTGAAATTGTGTTTAGTGTAAATTTACTGTATTTTTATTTTTTTTATTTTCTTAAAGTGTTAACAACTTGGTCTTAGCCTGTATTTTGCATATTTTGTTTCTGTGAACACTGGCAAGGGACAAAGAGCTGGTGGAATCTTACTTAGAGCCTGAACGTGAATTTCATAGTCAACGTAGAGAAGCTCTACAAAGGAAGCTGCAGTTGTTCCGATAATCTATTATGGAGCAACAAAATCCACCAGTTGTGCGGGCAGTGTTAGTGCCCGATGAAGCAGCAGCAAGGCCGGTTCGCGAGGTGGCAATCCCACACGCCAACAATGTACATTCTAGCATCCGCAAACCAGAGCCTGGAGGGAGGTTTGAATTAAAGCAGAATATGGTGCAACTTTTGCACACAAGCGGGCAATTTACCGGTCTCCCTCATGAAGATCCACAACAACATCTCCAAAACTTTTTGGAGATAAGTGACACTTATATACCCGCTGGAGTGTCACCTGATTATGTTCGGCTCACCTTATTTCCATTTTCCTTACTTGGTGAAGCCAAGAGGTGGTTAAAAGTTGAACCACCCAATTCTATATCAACGTGGGATGATCTTGCACGGAAGTTTTTGATTAGATTTTTCCCTTCTGGTAAAACAGCCAGACTTAGAAGTCAAATTCTAAGTTTTAAACAGAGGGAAGGAGAAAATCTATATCAAGCCTGGGAAAGATTTAAATCCATGTTGCGGGACTATCCTCATCATCATCAGTCCAATGAGGTGTTGGTACACACATTTATTGAGGGTTTGGAACCCCACACTAAAATTCTATTAGATTCAGCAGCTGGAGGGCAAGCGCTGGAAAAGACATATGAGGAGCTGTACACTTTGCTCAACCGAATTTCACAAGGCAATCCAGAATGGAATGCAGATTCTTCAAGAGGTGGAGCAAGGAAAGCAGCGGGAGTGCTTGAAGTGGATGGATTTACAGCTATCGCTGCACAGATAGCTGCTTTGCAAAATCAGTTAAACAACCACTTCAGCAATATGAATTTGAACCAGCCTTCAGCTTCGGTCAATGCTGTCCAACAGATGTGGTGTGAAGTGTGTGGTAGTAGTGAGCATTCAGCTGAATGCTGTGGTGCAATTCTGATTCTGTTAACTTTGTGGGCAATGCACATAGAAATCAGCAGCAGTTTGGTAGTGGCTACAACTCAAATTGGAGGAACCATCCGAATTTTTCGTGGGGTAGCAACAACCAACAGGGCCAAAGTTCTGGTCAGGGTATGCAGAGAAATCAAGGAGGGCAACAAAGCTATCAAGCTCAATTCAGAAATCACAATGCCCCTCCTCCACCACCATCACCTACCATTGAGGAGATGTTCAAAACCATGATCGCTAATCAGGCGCAATTGCAGGCTGACTATGTTAAATTGGCAGCCGAAGTGAAGAATAATCAATTGGCGACCAAGGCTCTTGAATATCAGTTTGGGCAATTTGCTAGTGCCCAAAATACTAGACCCAGAGGAGGACTACCTAGTGACACGGATCCTAATCTGAAGCAGGTAAATGCAGTGACCACGAGGAGTGGTTTACAGTTAAAGGAGGTGGAACCGGAAAGACCGCCTAAAAAATCAGGAGCAGCAGATGTTGAGGGAGAGCAAATCTCAGATAAGGGGAAGACTAAAGAAGTTGAACCAGAAAGGCCTCCACCCCCGTTCCCTCAACGACTTAAGAAACACAGGGAGGAGGCGTGTTTCCAGAAATTCATGGAGGTACTTAAACAGGTACATGTTAACTTACCTCTTGTTGATGTCTTGCAGGGAGTGCCAAAATATGCGAAATATATTAAAGACATCGTGGCTAACAAAAGTTGTTTGACTGAGTATGCCACGGTAGCTTTAACGGAGGAATGCACTTCCCGTATTCAGAATAGGTTGCCCATGAAATTGAAAGACCCTGGAAGTTTTACTATCCAGCTTACAATTGGGCAAAGTATCCGAGCTCGTGGATTATGCGACTTGGGGGCAAGCATAAATCTGATGCCATCTTCGGTGTTCAGAAAGTTAGGTCTAGGGAGTCCTAGACCTACAACGGTAATCTTGCAGCTAGCAGACAGGTCTTTAGCTAAGCCGGATGGCATTGTTGAGGATGTGTTAGTGCAAGTAGGCTCCCTCATTTTTTCGGTCGATTTTATTGTTCTGGATTTTGAACCAGATGCTGAAGTCCCATTTATTTTGGGACGACCCTTTTTGGCAACCGGAAAAGCATTAATTGATGTATCTGCGGGTCAACTCACTATGCGAGCACATGACAAGGTCGAAGTGTTCGATGTGTACAAGGTACCTAAGCTCCCGACTGTTTATAAGGAACTCTCGGTGATCAACGTGATTGATCATGGGAATGCTAATGGAATGAGTGATTCCCGAGAGTTACTAGGAAGGCCACCGGATAAGGTTGAGAACTACTGGGGGGATGACCATGATCGGGACAAATCGTCCATCACCCTAGTAGACAAGTGAGCTTAAAGGACGTCGAGCCGCGATGGAAAACCAGGCGCTGCACGGGAGGCAACCCGTGAGAAAAATATTTTATTTGTTCTTTTTGCACAGTGTAGTTAACTTTTATCTTTATTTTTGTTTTTATTTTTTTTATTTCCAATTTTTATTTTTCTTTTTCTTTTCTTGATTAGGTTTAGATTTTCATTTTAGTTAGTATTTTTTATTTTAGTTAGGGAAATCTATTAATCTAACCAATTTTTGTTTAGTGAGGTGATTTTCAGGTATAACGGAGGAAATATACATGGAATCGAGAAAATGAGGCAAGGTATGAAAAATTAAATTAATTGAAGAAATAGTGCACTGGCGCGTTGGCGCCGTGTCACGGAGGTAGGGCTCCGCGTTACCCTCCGTGACACGTTGAAGGCAAAATCTGGATTTTTCAAAAATCCAGTAAGCCAACGCGTTGGCTCCGTGTCACGGAGGAGGGTCTCCGCGTTACCCTCCGTGACACGTTGCCGTGTATTTGGTGCCGGGTCACACCGGGTTGCCGGGTGACCCGCGTGTTTTCTTAAATTAAAACCCCCGATTTCGCCCCATTTCTTCCCATTCCCTCTTCCCTCCGTGACCAAAACACCTATTTCCCCTTCCCCAAGCACCGTGCCACGTTCCTAGGCAAGGAATACGTCAAGTTTCTTCAGTTTCTCAATTCAAAGGTATGTTTTCATCGTCTATCTCAATTTTTTGGCGATTTTTGTCAAATTTGGGCATGTGAGGTGAGATATCTCACCCTAGGTAGAAATTAAACATGAATGTTGGATTATTTGTGATTGATATATGTTTGGATTGTTGTATTTAGCGTTTGAACTTATCAATTGTGTAAATAATTCGAATTTGATTATAGAATTGTATTCTAGGGCATGAATTGTTGAATTTAACTTGAGTGACTTGATAAGTCGGCAAATTAGATGCCGGGGTGTGTTTGCAAATTGAGAGAAGTCGTGGTAAATATTGTGTAAATGTTAAAAGACGACAAATTCTCGAATTTTTGTGGGAAAATGCAAAAAGTGTGTAAATTGGTTAGATTGTTTGGATTAGATTGTATATAGAATGTTTTTATCGTAGTTTTTATTTTGTTGTTGTTTTTGTTGCGATGTGCGATGTGTGAATTGTTAGCGATAGTAGGATTGGGATTAGCTGTATGAAGTCTGAGTAGTACGCTAACCGTTATGCTGTCGAAATTTTTTTGTGAACGCACTAAGCATGAAGTGTATAGTGTTGTCTGTGGTGTAATTAGAGTTATTCTTGCCATAATTTTGTAGAAGTAGCTAAGGCCTAAGTGTGGGGTAAATGTTGTGTAACCCGACCTTAGCCAAAGTTAACAAGTTTTTAGCTTAACTTTGTGCTTGTTTGTGTAAATTGACAGGTACGATGGCTAGCAGACAAGATAAAGGCAAGGGTGCTTCTACCTCAGGCACCGGTAGGAAAAGGATGAGACTGGGCACCGCAGTCCCAGCTGCACCCGCTGTTCCGCGCGGCCAACGCCGCCAATACGGAACAAGATGGGTAACCGAGGAAGGAAAGAAATGGTATGCTAAGCATAAGGAGAACAAGTACTTCCCGAAAGAACATATTGCACGGGAACCACTCGCACAGGAGTTCCCTCGCATTGTACAGAGAATTGAAGCAGCTGGGCTCAGCTTTATTTTTCAGGAGCCCAAGGAGTGCAACCTTCATTTGGTCCGGGAATTTTATGCAAACTGGAACCCGGCCATCAGAAGCCACACAGTGAAAATCAGAGGGCAGATTGTCACTCTAGAACCCCAGCAGCTGAATGCCATCGTTGGAGCGCGGGACACAGACGCCCACGTTCTCCGCCAGCTAAACATCACCCCACCGTACGCCGACATAAGATGTACGTTGTGTGGGGCTCGATCCACAGCCCGATGGAGTAGACATAAGGAGAGGGTTTACCACCAGACTCTGCCTTATTCGCAGATGAACAGGGAGGCCAGAATATGGCTGAAGATTGTGTGTTCGTGTTTGATCCTGGGAGTTCATATGACGGACGTGACCCGGGACCGTGTCTGCTTGGTCTATGCCCTTATGAAAGGGCTTGAGATTAATGTTGGGGCGGTAATTATATCCGCCATGAAGAGAGCCAGACTGCACCAAGGCCATAGATACGGATTTGGCGGACTCATCACCACCTTCCTCCGAGGCCTCGACATTGAGGAAGAAGCCTTGGACTACATTCCGCAGTTGGAGCGGAGGGCCCTCGATGTGACAAAGACTAAGGCCCCCGACACTACACACGGACCAGTACTGACTTTGGGCGAGCGACATGCTCGGGACGATCAGTACATGGCCCGTATGTTTGGCATGCAGATGCTACAGCTACGGATTGGTGGGAGACCAGCCACCGAGGAAGAATTATGGCAGCTGGAGCTGGACTACCCCTTTGGCGAGAACGCCAGAGCCTTATGTCGGGTGGGACCAACCTTCGTGGAGCCTACTGATGACGATGTCCCTACTGATGAGGAGACACGTCGTGAGGACTCCGATGTGGAGTCCGATGACTACGATGGAGCTGATTCAGACATGGGCGACGAGGCCGCAGCACCGGATGAAGAAGTCGAATATTTCGACTGAGCAGGGAGTTCCACCACCCAAATTTTTGTGCTTTGTATTGTTGTGAACACTGGGGACAGTGTTCGATTTAAGTGTGGGGTGGGGAGTAGCTAGGTGTTGGGACATAGGCTCTAATTTGCTGTATGTTTTTCCTTGGTTTGGATGAATGTTTGTGCTTTCCCTGTTATGAACTGTTTGGTGATGTATGTGTATATATTTGTTTTTGTGGCTAATGATGTGTGTTATGAATAGTTATGGTTGCCAGTGTAAATATTTTGTAAATTTTGTAAATATTTTTTTTTCTATCGACATGATCGATATTTTTCAATTTTTGCGAAGATATTTTGCAATTATCAAAATCTTTTGTAAATATGTTTCTATCGAAATGATCGATGTGTTGCAAAATTTTTTGATTTTTATTTTTTTTTGGGTTTCTCGGAGTTTGTTTTCGGTTCTTTTGCCGAGAATAGTCCCATTGAACCGATGTCATAGTTAGTGACCGTTCCCTATGATGGATGGATGACGACCGTCTTAAGGGAAATGTAGTCGGTAGGAGTAGGATTTTTATTTGTTTTTAGTTTTTCGTTGGTGGATTGCATCAATGAACTGTAGTTGCTTATGGTTGCTAAAATTTCGTTGCGTGTTGTAACTGATGTTCAAAATGTGAAAATGATTCGTTTGAAAGCATGCAATTTGATAAATATGTTGAGTTACCTAGGCTATAGAATTTGATTCAGTATGATTGAGGCTTAATCTTGAATTCATGTAATTGACTAATTAAAGAGTCTGTGAATGCATCTTGATTCGAGCATGTGCATGAAGTGTGAAGTGAGGTATTGTTATTCCATGTCATTGTGAATTGTCTAGAACTTGCCTGGTGTGTGTACAAAACGAAATGAAGGAAGTGTAGTGTTGGAAAGGATGTAGGCATTTCTTTGTTTTAACCGATAGTTTCCATTTTTTCTTGTCAAATTCTACCTTTTTATATGTTGTATACCCTAGTCAGCCCGTTGAGCCTTTAGCCGATTTTTTTTCTTTCTTTTGTCCAAAATTGTATAAACTAAGCTTTATTCCTTCTTTTCATTAGCCTTAAAGTCTATACGAAGCTCTTAAGCGCTTACAAAGAAAAGAAAATGTTTCCCAAAGTGTTAAAGAGTGAAAAGAGTGAAAAGAAAAAGAAAAGCAGAGTGAAGAAAGAAAAGATGATGTTGAAGAGGCACTTGTTGTAATTAAATGATATTGAGGGTACATGAAAACCCTTTGTTTTGTGTCAAGTGTGTTTGATGAAATGGGTTGTACGAAAGTAAACCAGCATGAATGGGAGAAAAAGAGAAAAGAGAGGAACAACGTCCATGAGTCGATGGGAATGTGTCGAAAAGGCGCTTAAGGATGCTAGCGACTATTATTGGCTAATC
Source organism: Datura wrightii (assembly GCA_035772735.1). Lineage (NCBI taxonomy): Eukaryota > Viridiplantae > Streptophyta > Magnoliopsida > Solanales > Solanaceae > Datura > Datura wrightii. The sequence goes on from JASDFA010000018.1 coordinate 111,589,866, forward strand.
CAATATATATATACTAGATCCATAGACCCGTTACAACCCATTAAAGCCCTACGTGATCTTACATTGCATTTCTTTATATTAGTGGAGTAATACACTAAGGGCAAGCTTATGGGTCATGACATGATGCATGTGAATTCTTTTGGGAGAGAGAGTGAAATTACTTTCTATATACCCCTACTTGAATGTTTGTGTGCTGCATGAACATAAAGGGGAAGATTCTCTTGAGTGTGAGGGCACATGCTTGATGAAAGATTGATTTTTGTGTCGGATTTCTTGATTAGCTGATTTGCATGAGTTTGCCGATATCCAGAATCAATTCTTAAAAGCCTAGGAAGTCTTGATGTATTAAAGGTCATTGCATTGTAAGACCAAGCATGTTTTCGTGATGATTTGCAAAAATTGAATAATCGGTATGACCGTAGCGTAAATTGTTGCACCATAGTGACGAAGGTTGGGATGTAATTTGCATGATTTGTGTATATGTTGTTCGAGGACGAACAAGGATTTAAGTGTGGGGTAAGTGATCTTGGGCAGATTTATATGCCCAAGTGATACTCAAACGTATCATTTTTACCTTGTTTGTTGTGCAATGTGTATATAATATCATGTAATTGGTAATAAAATGCGAATTTATACTAACCAACATGATTAGCATTTGTTTTGCAGGTAAATATAATTTTTAGGAACTAAAATGCATGTTGGAACTATGTCGGAGTTGGACTTGGATGTGAGCGTGGAAAACACCTTGGAATGCACATTTTATAGGGGCTCCGCGATGGAGCCGTGCCATGCTACCATCGCGGTAGCACACTGCCTGAACAGGAATTAAAATGGCAATTTCCAGTGTGCCATCGCGTCAGCTACGTGGCACGGAGAGAGGCCTCCGCATTGGCCTCCGTGCCACGTTGAGGCTAATTTACCGGACCCTGAAATTCCGGTGAAGGTCCGCGTCCACGCCGTGTCACGGAGGCAGTGCTCCGCGTTGGCCTCCATGACATGTTGCTTGTTATTCCGGGAAAAATTTCCCACTAGTATAAATAGCACACTTAGGTTTATTTTAAGCAGTTTTTAGTTTTTAGACTGAGTTTAGAAGTGGAGAGCAAGGACGTGGGTTAGGAGCAGTTGAGGAACGAAAACGCTAAGGGATTTCTTCTCTTCTTTTCTTCTTTCTATCAATTGTACGTATGATTTACACTCATTTTAGGATGATCAATCCACAAATGAGTGGCTAATTCTCTTCCTTGCTGAGGTTTTGACACTTGTAATGAATTTTGATTGTAAATGATATGGTTTTCTTCTTCTTCATCCATGTTGTTCTATTGATTCTTGTTCTTACTGCATTAGTGCTTGGCCAACATTAATGTACATCTAAAAAGTCCAATTTCACTCGAGAGAGCAAGAAATTTGAAAGTTGTGAATTAATAGGGTATTGTTCTTAACTTGATTTGGGAAAATTGGGTTTTGATGTGCTTTCCTGATAGAAATATACTTGAAAGCCGTATTAGTCAATGTAGGAACCGGAATTGTATTGCTAGGTCATAAATTGCATTTGATCACAGAAATGTAGACGGATGGTTTATGATTCTAAAGTGAAATTAAATACGAGAGTTTTAATTTCTAGGTGAATGTTCTTGGCTAGCAACATGAAGAAGAGATTAACCAAATTATCATGATTATCAAGTTCATTACTTGTTCTTAACCTTGGCATGTTCATATCCATTGTCTAAATTCACAGTAAATAGTTGTTATTAATTGTAGTATATATAGTTTAGAAACAAAAACTCAAGTAACTGTTGGTTACATTGTTGTTAGCATAATTAGAAGTGAAATAGGAATATAGTAAACTAGGTAGCTTTACATATCTTGAGCCTCCTTGGATCGATACTTGGCTACTTAGCCACTTTATTACTTGTTTGACCACGTGCACTTGCGTGTCGGTTTTTAACCTATACCGGAACACCCGAACAGGGTCCCATCCGTTAGGTTCACTTGGAGCTTCTTCTAACTTAACCCCAACCTCACCCCACGAGTGACATGACGACTTCTGGGGACAAGCTACGAGTCGTTGTCTCCCTCGTGGGGACCTCGATCCTTCCTTTATGTTAGGCTTGCCCACGAGTCCCTTGAAGACTCATGGGGTCTCCTCATGAGTCATTCCACGACTCATCCTATGCCTGCAACATAAATTCTAGAATTTTCCCATTTCAACTCCCGGGTCCGATCTTTGAGCTTCTGGGGTATAACATATATTTCAGTCAGAGTTAGTCACTCCATTAGTTTTCAGCTTTAGATGTTTAATATTTGAGATGTTAGTTCTATTCCACAACTTTTTGGTATGTTTATTCACAATCGAGGATGAATGTTCCCAATGGGGAGATATTGTAATACCCCGATAGCCCTAAGATCAGACCCGGGAGTTCAAATAGAGAAAATAGGAATTCCTGCACCAAGTGCAAGGCGAGTCGTCTACTGACCCATGAGGTACTTCACGAGTCATTAAGTGACTCGTGAAGTGAAAGGGAATGTTGGCAAGAATTTTGATCTGTGGGTTGACCATGAGAGAAGCCACGACTCATGGTCAACGCAACAGGTCGTGGAGTTGACCGTGGTTAGGAGTTTGTCTTGCAGGGTAAATTTTTTATAGTGTTCATCAGACTTGTCACCACGAGTCATTAGGTACACCACGAGTCGTGGTGTTCTTCATGGTGACTGGCAGAGTGAAGGTTTTCAGTGTTGGCAACGAGAGCAATTGGTGAGCCATCCCCTCAGGTAACGAATGGTCCAATCCCTCGTTGGGACCGAGAGTGTAGTTTTCTTGTGAATTTGGGCTTTTCTGTAATTCCTAAGATCCTAACACCTAAACTACGTTGTTTTATGCTATGATAGGTGTGTTTTAAGAGGGTTTAACTCATTCTAAATCAATCCCTCTCCATGCATGCAAGAGTAGAAGTTCCTAAAGGTGATCAAGCCTAGAATTCATCAAGTTCTTCCCCAATTCCTTTGGGCATCTAAGAAGGGGATGAAATCAGAAGTACACGGGTATGTAGGGTTATGAATGGGAGTATTCCTTCACTCTCATGCCAAATTTTTTCTAAATTAATGGAATTCTTAATTGATGAATCTATGGGGTTTTAACCCAACTTGTGAAATTCTCTAAGCCTCTATCATGGGTAAATCCTATTCATTTTTCTAATGTTGAATTTGGATTCATGGGAATGTTTAATATTGTTTTCAATTACAATTCATGTTTGCAATGTCTTACAATTATAATGCACAATTATGAAAGTTCATAAAAGGTTGAGATCATGATCTATGTTTTCATGTATGATGAGATGTATATGATGAAAGTATGATTTCGAACTACCCATGTTTATATGCATGATTTTGACTAAATAAAGTATGTATAAGTTTGGCCAAGCCCGTATGATCAAGTATGTTCATGATTTACTTCAATTTCATGTTATTAGCTCACCGCGTGGTTTTGGAGTCTAGACTCTCACTTTTCAGCTTGTGGTATGGTTTGAGCAAAGGCTCCTCATGATATGTTTTCAGATTATACATGTATTATTATGATTCAGCTTCGTCCCAAGACAATGGTTCAGCTTCATTGAAAAATAATGGAGATAATATGCATGTTTAAGGATTAGTTTAGCACCAAGTAGGCTAAGGGTTCAGTCAACCCTGTGCCTCAGAAATACGTTCCAACATAGGTATGTTCAGATTATTTGGAACCTCCCCAGAGAGCTTTCCCTGCCCCCAAGGGGTATTCAGTATCGATATCATGATAGCGCCCTTAGCCCTAGTAAGGCTTTGGACGGCTCTGCCCACTTGAGTGTAATAGTCGGGACCACATAAGCTCTATCATGGAAATGTTGGTTATATGATGAGTCTCCCATTATTCCTCATGATTTCGGTTATGCATGTTCATCAGTCATGATATTACGTTATGAGCGGGTTTGACCCAATATTCAGTTTTACTTATGAATAATCAGTCTAAGCTTTGGGTCATTCGATTTAGTTATGATATACGGTCATGTTTTTCAGATACTAGCCTGCAAGCCATACTCTCAGAATCTTATGATGAAATGTTTTATGATATGCATGATTTTTGATTTTTACTTACTTAGTGGTTTTATTTACCTTGCATATTCAGTACACTCCACGTACTGACCACATATTCTATGCTGTATTATTTCATGATATAGGGTCGGACGTTAAAGTTCAGTCCCACCGTTAGTCAGACCTTCATAGTTAGCATTATCCAGCTGTTGGTGAGTCCTCATCTTTCGGGGGCCATTGATTATCAACTCGTATTAGTATTTTCAATTTTAGTTTATAGTAAGCTAGTTTTGCATCTTGTCCCATCAACTCGTCAGGTTATATAGGGTTATCAGATATATCACGTATTCAGCTTTAGATCAGTATTAAGTTTTCCGTTGTTCAGATGTTATTGGATTTTTAGACTTCTGCTTAAATATGTTTTAATATTTCAGTTTCCGTTTGTTGTATGTTCTTAGCTACTATGTTTATGCCATGGGTCAATTTGGAGCCTCTCGGGGTTCCTTGTCCTGTGTCCCCATTTGGGCCTATTTTTGGATCGTGACAGACATGCTTTCCCAAAGACTAACCTATATGGTGAAGTGTCAATAGGAGTTGTGAAAGTTGTACAGTAAGCCCATAATGCATCATCCAACTTGCTAAACCAATCTTTTGTATTTGTGCTCACAGTCTTATCAAGAATTCTTTTGATTTATTGATTTGACACTTCTACCTGTCCACTGGTCTGCGGGTGATAGGCTATTGCAACCTTGTGCTTTGCATTGTATTTGTCCAGCAAATTGTTTAAAGAATAGGTTACAGAAGTGCGTGCCTTCATCGGTAACGATGGCTTTGGGTGCCTTTGCATCATTGGTAGGCAATGCTACATCTTTCACCCTCTTTGACACATAATAAACCACCACCAAAATACACTTGTTCCCTTTTGAGGGGATAAAGGGTCCAATGAAATCAAATCCCCATAAGTCAAACACTTCCACTTCCATTATTTCTCTCTACGGCATTGCCTGCCTCTTCGAAATGTTCCCTGTTCACTAACAACTGTCGCAAGATTTAGCAAAAAAATATGCATCCTTGAATAGAGTGGGACATTAAAATTCATCTTGAGGGACTTCTGTGTGGTTCTATCTCCCCTGCGATGTCCTGTCACGACCCAAACATGGGCCCGGATCAAGAAACGGGACAAAAAACCCCAAGAGGCTCTAAGTTAACCCATGAAATGAACATATCATCTAACTCAATCATAATAAAGCGGAAGATCAACATAATTAATATAGTGAAAGGTTGATAATCTCATAACATTGAAATGCATAACTCAAAATCGAAGTTGATTACATGTTATGTCTGAAGAGCCTTTACCACTAATGCGTTGATGGGACAAGACCCCAACTAACTCACCAAAGTCTGAAATAGAAAGTACTAGATACAATTGGAAAGAAGGGCCCTCAAAAGATGAGGATTCACCACTCTGGCTGATAAGTGCTAAAGCTGCAGGTCTAGCTAATGATGGGACTGAGCCTGAATATCCGAGCCTGTATCATGAAATGATACATCATACAGTATGCGGTCACTACTTGGGATGTACCGAGTATGTAAGATAAGTAAAACTGCTAAGTAAGTAAAATAATAAATCATGCATAACATGAAAACATAATCAAGATAAGATTCTGATTCTGAAAGTAGGGCTTGCATACTATTTTCTGAAATCATGAACTGAACATAACAGAATATCATAACATAATCGAATGACCCAAAGTTTAAAACTGATAATCATAAGTAAAACTGAACATTGGGTAAAACCTGCTGAAAACATAATATCATGACTGATGAACATGAATAGCTGAAATATGAGGAATAATGGGAGACTTGTCATATAATCGATATTACCATGATAAAGCTTTAATAGTTCGGACAATCACAATTAAGTGGGTAGAGCCATCCAAAGCTTTGCTAGGGCTAAGGACGTGGGCAGAGCCATCCAAAGCTTTGCTAGGGCTAAAGACGCTACCATGATATCGATATCAAGCTGAAGGCCCCTTGGGGGTAGGAGAAGCTCACAAGGGAGGTCCCAAATAATCTGAACATACCTGCGTTGGCGCGTTGTTCTGAGACATAGGGTTGACTAACCCTTAGCCTACTTAGTACTAGACACAACTCCCAAAAATATACATATGCTCTCCATCATTTTTCAACAAAGTTGTTGAAACATTGTCTAGTGATGAATCTGAATCATAACATACAAGCATAAATCTGAAATCATGACATAAGGAGCCTTGGCTCAAACCAAACCATAAGCTGAAAATATTGGGATTCTAGACTCAAAAATTCATGTGGTAAGATAATTACATGAAATTTAGATAAATCATATTACATACTTGATCATATGGGCTTTCCCAATACTTAAACATCCTTAACATAGACTTGATCATTTGAACACATGAACTTTTTCATGGGTAATTCGAAATCATACTTTCTTGATAAACGTCTCATCATGCTTGAATACATATTTCATAGATCTCAACTTTCATGAACTTTCATGGATGGGCATCATAATTTATAAAACTTGAAAACATAATTTATAATTGAAAACATTGTAAAATATGCCCATTAATCATAATTCAACACTAGAAACTTTCTTAGATCATACCCATGATTGATACTTAGAAAATTCATATGTTGGGTAAAAATCCCATAGATTCATCAACTAGAATTTCATGAATTGAAGGGATTGGGAATGGGTGTGGACAATTACTCCCATTCATAACCCTATATACCTGTAGAAATTTGATTTCACAACTTCCCTGATTGCCCAATGAGAATTTGGGGAAGAACTTAAGGAATTTAGGCTTGATCACCCTTAGGAGCTTCTAGACTTGCATGCATGGAAGTCAATAAGCCTAGAATGAACTTACCCCTCTTAAAATACTCTATTTTGAGCTTAAAACAACGTAGTTTAGGCCTTAGGAACTTATGAATTACGGAAAGCCCTTAATAAATTCGCAGGAAAAAACACACTGCCTATCCAATGAGGGACTGGACGATCCATTACCTGAGATTACGGCTCATAGCCTGCACTCATCATCAACACTAGAAAGCTTGCCTCTGCTGGTCACCACGAGGGATACCAACACTCATGGTGACTGGTCGTGGGGTAAACTGCCAATCGTGTCAACATCCACTTCAGCTCCCAACCACGACCATCCCAATGACTCGTGGTCCTAACATGAATCGTTCCTTCTCCCGTGGTCCACCCCCAGACCACCATCTGTATCAATCTTCTCCTCTACACCACAAGTCACTTAATGACTCGTGGTGAACCTGGAGATGACCTATTTGGAGGTCCCAGTCGCTATTCTTGGTCGACAGATCAAGATCCTATGATCTGAAGAAGTCACATTGGTTAAGGTATTATAGAAAAGTAATAATATTGAGGAAGTAACATAGTAAGATGAGGAGTAAATGAGGAAAAAGTATCCTCACCTATTTACGACACTGATGTGATATCAGGGTAGGCATTTGATATGTTGTTCCTTAAGTGATTCTTTACTTTTAAAGCATGATAAAGTGAAGTTAACCCTCATTCGAGGATGAATATTTCTGGGGGGGGGGGGTGGATGTTACATTGTAGAATATGTTTCGTGATTATTTGAGGTTTATATGCTAAGGGAAGTACGGTCAATATATTGATCATAGGTGACGAGGGAAGCATGTTCAAAGGGACAATCAGAGAGTATGTTAATTTCATAAGTAAGAGTCAATTTTAAATAATCATATCTCCTAATTTTTAATGAGTTAGAAGTCCTACAACCTATCAAATTAAAGGTATTTGAGTCTAGTTTTCAAAAAATTAAACCGCTCATCAATCGAATTTTGAAGTAAAAATTTTTGGGCATTTTACTGAGGCCCAATTAAGAAGTGATGTAAGAACCGCCTCCACCACCCTACCCTTATTTATTTAAGTTGTATGCGCAAATCATATCATCCCTATCCAACTTTGGGCTTCTTTCTTAGGCGTCACTTCTCTCTGTATTTTCCATCAAAGAGCCAATATAAATCAAGGCATATCATCAACTTAGAATTCAATCCAAGTGAAGAAGATCATTATAAAGTTGAAGAGAGGCATCAGTGGGTCTTGTTGCTGTGTGTTTGAAGCATGTTTATGATGTCTTTGCTGAGTTTCTAGAGCAATATTAAGCTGCATATATAGTCCAGTTTTGTAAAGGTTGGATACTAGAAGGAGGTAAGGATTCTACTCTTGAAACATTCTAATAATCCTAGCTAAAAGCTGAAAAACTGGAAGCTAGACTAGGTTGTATTTCTTATGTGTTTTTAGGCTGAAGCTGCTGCCATGTTTCGGGCAGTGAAGTTGTTGTGTTTGCAACAATGTTAAGCTGCCAAGATACTCCATCTTATAGGAATGGAAGAAAAGAAAAGGGTAAGCATTTATAGCTATTAAACTTGTAAGAATTTTCTTGGCTAAAGCTAGAAGTTGAAGTTGGTTTTATGGCTCATTTTTGGTATGTTTTTTGGTGATCAGCCCCTTTTTGGAAGTTGATATAGCTGTGTTTTCCTTCGAATATACTTCATATTGTGGGGATAAATTTTAGGAGAAGTTAGTTAATTTTCCTCTTCTTTTTCCCCTTAAAAGTTGATAGAATATAGTGTCAAAAGAACAGCTAATGTTGTTGCCATTGGTTGTTGTGGTGGTGGTGGTTGTCAGATAGAGAAATGTTTTGGTTGTGTTCTTTGTCATAAATTAGACTTGTCACTTGTCCACAGACTCAAGAAATTGAGGAGGTTAAAGGCTGGTTATTGAAGAAGATGGCTGGCTAAAGAAGCACATCAGAATATGTAATACCCCGAAAGCCCCTAAGATTAGACTCGAGGGTTCAAATTGAGATAGCAGGAAATTCTGCACCAGGTCAAAAGATGAGTCATCCAATGACCCATGATGTAACCAATGAGTCAATAAGTGACTCATGAAATAAATAAAATAAAGGCGGAATTCATGTTCAAGGGGTGACCAGGAGAGGAGCAACGACTCGTGGTCAAGGCAACGAGTTGTTAGGTTGGTCGCGGTCCGAGGCTGGCATGGATGTTGAAATTTTTGGCAGTGCTCCCAACAACTGGGTCACCATGAGTCATTAGGTACATCTTGAGTCTTGGTGTCCCTCGTGGTGACCGGCAGAATAAAGTTTTCTAGTGCTGACAATGGGAGCGGCCAATGGGTCGTGGTCAGCGGTAACGACTTGTCCAGTCCCTCATTGGGACTGTCAGTGTGATTTTTTTGCAAATTTATTAAGGGCTTTTGCATAATTTCTAAGATCCTAAGACCTAAACTATGTTGTTTTAAACTCAATTAGAATTATTTAATGAGGGTTTAACTTATTCTAAACCAATCCCTCTCCATGCATGCAAGATTAGTGAAGTTCTGAGGTGATCGATTCTAGAATTCATCAATTCTCCTCCAATTCCTTTGGGTATTCAAGAAGGTTGTGAAATTAGAAGTACCCAGGAATGTAGGGTTATAAATGGGAGTATTCCTTCACTCCCATGCCCAAATCCTTTTCTAAAATCATGAAATTCTTAGTTGATGAATCTATGGTTTTTTAATTCAACTTGTAAAATTCTCTAAGAATCTATCATGGGTAAATTCTATTCATGTTTCTAATGTTGAATTAAGATTATTGGGCATGTTTTATAATGTTTTTCAATTACAATTTATGTGTTCAAAGTCTTACAAATATAATGCCCACTTATAAAAGTTCATGAAAAGTTGAGATTATGATCCATGTTTTCAAGTACGATGAGATTTATACGATGAAAATGTGATTTAGAATTACCCACATTTATATCCATGATTTTGAAAATCTAAAGTATGTATACGTTTAGGCAAGACCATATGATCAATTTTGTACATGATGTACTTCAAATTCATGTTATTAGCTTACCACATGGTTTTATAGTCTAGACTCTCCCACTTTTCAGCTCGTGGTATGATTTGAGCCAAGGCTCCTCATGATATATTTTCAAACTATGCATTTATTATTATGCTTCAGCTTCGTTGAAAAATGATAGAGAGCATATGCATATTTTTGGGAGTGTGTCTAGCACCGAGTGGGCTGAGGATTCAGTCAACCCTACGCCTCAGAACTACGTGCCAATGTAGGTATGTTCAGATTATTCGGGACCTCCCTTGTGATCTTTCCCTGACCTTGAGGGGCCTTCAGCTTGATATCGATATCATGGTAGTGCCCTTAGCCTTGGAAATGATTTGGATAGCTCTGTCCACTTGAGTGTAATAGTCACGACCACGTAATCTCTATCGTGGTAATGTCGGTTATTTGACGAGTCTCCCATTATTCTTCATGATTTCAATTATGCATGTTCATCAGTCAAGATATTATGTTTTTAGCAAGTTTGATTCAATGTTTAGTTTTACTTATGATTATCAGTTTCAGCTTTTGGTCTTTCGATTCAGTTATGATATTCAGTTATGTTTAAATCATGTTTTTAGATAATAGCATGCAAGCCTTACTCTAAGAATCTTATCTTGTATATGTTTTATGATATGCATGATTTCAATTTTACTTACTTAGCGGTTTTACTTACCTTGCATACTTAGTACATTCCATGTACTGACCACATATTCTATGTTTGCATTGTTTTATCATATAGGCTCGAACATTCAGGTTCAGTTCCACCGTTAGTTAGATCCTCAGAATTAGCATCTCTCAGCCTTGTGGGTGAGTCCTCATCCTTCGAGGACCTTTATCAGCTTGTTATCAATACTTTCAATTTCAGTCTTTAGTGAATTAGCTGGGATCTAGTTCCATCAACTCGACGGTATGTAGAGACTTATCAAATAAACTATGTATTTAGCTTTAGAACTATGTTATGAATTCATATGTTAAGATGTTATTATATTCTAAAACCTCCGCTATTTCACATGTTCAATTGTCCTCATTTATTGTGTTGAGCTTAAGAAGTCATGTTGATGCCATGGGTCGACTAGAGCCTCTCAGGGTTCTTTGTCCCGTGTCTCAATCCGGGCCTATGTTTGGATCATGACAAACATAGTATCAGAGCATAAGGCTTTAAAGTGTCCTAGGGTGCTGAAATCCATGTTAACTAGATTATCTTTCATGGGTGTGAAGCGCACCACACATATGACAAAAAGGCTACAAAACGTTTTAAGAAAATTTTTCCTTCTTTCATGATCTATGTTGTTTGATGAAATGTCTCTCTATTCTTCTAACTCGTGCTATACATGTTTGCAAAATCATGCCTCCTCACTGATTTAATGGAAGAAGAAACATAAATGGAAATGGCCATGGGAATGGCAACGGAGATGAGCACCAGTAGGCCCCACCAGCCCTCAAGGATCATGTGCCTGAGCATGTGGCTCATGCAGAGTTTAGGGTTGCCATCCAAATGTTGGCACAGAAATTGACCTCCCAAGTCAAACAACAGGCGGTAGCGCATGTTTCCCAAAATGGTAATGCGACAGCGGCAAGAGTCAGGGACTTTCTTAGGATGAACCCTCCGGAGTTTCTCGGTTCAAGGTGGGATGAGGATCCACACGAATTTATTGATGAGATCCAGAAAAACACCTAGATCATGGGGGTGACAGGTGAAGAGTGCGCAGACCTAGTCTCTTATCAGTTGAAAGGGGTTGCCCATATTTTGTTTAGATAGTGGAAGGATGGTAGGGCAGTTGGAGTGGGCCCTATTGGTTGGGATGAGTTCCACACCACGTTTTTGGATCAGTTCTTTCCCCGAGAGATGAAGGAGATCAAAGAAGCTAAATTTTTAAAATTGGGGAAGAACAACATAATGGTCCAGGAGTATGCTTTAGAGTTTTCCCGCTTATCCAAATATGCACCAGAGATGGTGGCTGACTAGAGGGATCGAGTGAGTCGGTTTGTGCATAGGATAGCAGACTATTTGGTCAAAGATTGCTGGACTGCGATGCTTCATCAAGATATTGATTTCCCTCAGTTTGTTTTGTATGCCCAGTAGATAGAGGTGGTACATTTAAGGGAGAGAGAGGCCAAGAGGGCCAGGACTGATAGCTCTACATTCTCCCAGTAGAGGCCTGGTGATGGGCATCGTCAGCAGTCCTACTAGAGATCATCATCCCCAGCGCAGTCAGCAGTGAGTGTGCCATCCAGATCTATGCGCAACCAGAGGGGATGAACATCAGGCTCTCGAGGTTAGGGGAGTAGATCTATGGAGCCCCGTATTCTAGCTTGTGATAGGCGTGGCAGGAGGCACACTGCTCAGTGCTTAGCAGGTACATGGGCTTGTTTTGGGTGTGGGAAGCTTGGACATATGCTCAAAGATTGTCCAGCAGCAAGATAGGGCCATGGTAGAGGCCAAGACACCAGCCACTAGTTCAGCAGCCCCACCAACATGATCAACTCAGTAGGGTGCATGCACTAGAATAGGTGGTGGTCAGCATCAGAACAGATTCTATTCCCTCGCATCTCGTCAGGAGTAGGAGGCCTCTCTAGATGTAGTCACTGGTATGTTACGAGTATTCCACCTTGATGTATATGCTTTGTTAGATCTACAGGCTACTTTATCTTTTTTATGCCCTATGTTGCTAGTAGTTTTAGAGTTAGTCCCGAAATTCTATCAGAACCCTTCTCAGTCTTTACTCTAGTTAGTGATTTAATTATAGCTCAACGGGTATATAGAAATTGCCCTATCACAGTCTTTCAGAAAGTCACCTCAGTAGATTTAGTAGCGCTAGCCATGACAGATTTTGATGTTACCTTTGGCATGGATTAGCTATATGAATGTTATTCCACAGTATATTATAGAACCCATGCGGTGGAATTTCAATTTTTGGGTGAGCTAGTCCTAGAGTGGAAGGGTAGTTCAGCGATGCTTGTAGGTCATTTTATTTCCTACCTTAAATCCAGAAAGATAATTTCTAACTGTTGTGCGTACCATAGTTAGGGTTAAGGATGTTACATCCGAAACCCTGACTATCTAGTTAGTCCTGTAGTTTGTGAATATCCAGAAGTGTTTCCAGATGATTTACCGGGAATTCCTCTTGAGCGGGAGATCGACTTTGGTATTGAACTTCTTCCCGGTATGCAGCCTATATGTATTCCTCCTTACGGAATGGGTCTAGCTAAGCTAAAGGAGTTGAGGAGCAGTTGAAGGATCTTTTAGACATGGGTTTCATCAGACCGAGCAAATCCCAGTGGGGTGCACCAGTACTCTTTGTCCGAAAGAAGGATGGTTCCCTTCGGATGTGCATTAACTATCGGTAATTGAACAAGATCACCATCAAGAATAGGTATCCTCTCCTTAGAATTGATGACTTGTTTGACCAGATTTAGGGTACCAAGTGTTTCTCAAAGATAAACCTCAGATTCGGGTATCATCATCTCAGGGTGAGGGAGAGTGACATTTCGAAGACAGCCTTCAGGACTTAGTATGGTCACTTTGAGTTTGTAATTATGTCTTTGGACTAATGAATGCTCCTGCAACTTTTATTTATTTGATGAATAGGGTGTTCAAGCCATATTTGGACATGTTCATGATTTTGTTCATAGATGACATTCTTATATACTCTCAGAGTGAAAAGAAGCATGCCGCTTATTTGAGGGTGGTGCAACAAACTCTTAAGGATCGCCAGCGGTATGCTAAATTCAGTAAGAGTGAGTTTTTGTTGGACTCGGTAGTGTTTTTGGGTCAAGTGGTGTCAAGTGAGGGTGTACAGGTGGACTCTCAAAATATAGAAGCTGTGAAGAATAGGCCTAGACCAGTTAGTCCTTTGAATAGCAGGAGTTTCTTAGCCGGTTACTACAGGAGATTCGTGGAAGGATTTTTATCCATCATAGCACCACTGATTAAGTTGACCTCGAAGAAACTGAAGTTCTATGGTCAGAGGCCTATGAGAAGAGCTTCCAAGAGTTGAAGACTCAACTCACCTCAGCACCAGTGCTGATCCTAAACAGGGTCGAAGGATATATCACTATCCTCAATAAAAACTTCTAACCTCCAACCAATGGGCCAAAGGATCTTTGAATTCCTACTTTATATTTACTTTTAACCTTTTTGGTTCCCTTTTACATCTTCAACCAAAATCCAATAGATTTACTGACAAGTTAATTAGGCTAGTGAATGAGCAATTAAAACAAGTAAAATATAAACAACCTTTATGAAAGAATCAAAACTAGCAATCAATTGTCTTTCAAACTTCAACCATCAACTACGACCAAAACTCTAAAATAGGTGTTTAGCCACTCATAGACAAGCGAAAAATAAAAGATAACATCATTATGTTTAGTCAAACAAGAACGAATAGAAGAAACCTAAGTAGAACTTATCTCTCATCCAAAAGCTGCATTTACAACCTTCAAAATAATGAATGATATGATTATTGATATTGCTAGAAATTCCCTAAATGTTATATATATAGTTGAGCCTTCAAATGAAGCTTTTACCCTCAAGTATTTGGCTAAAAATTCAGCAAAAGCTCATGTATAGTACCACAAAGTTAGTCAAATTTCCTCTAAAGATTGGCTTCGGGCACCCCACTCTCACCATAGCACCAAAACAGGGTCTGGCGTTCCACCCCACGTATAGCACCACAGAGTTAGTAAAATTTCCTCTAAAGATTGGCTTTGTGCACCCCTCTCTCACCATAGCACCAAGGACTTAGTCAAATCTCTACACTTCTAACACCTTTGGTGCCCTACTCTTACCATAGCACCAGAGTGTTTGTCAAATTTGTGAGTTTCAAGACCCTTTGGTGCCCCACTCTTACCATAGCACCAGAATGTTAGGAAAATTTCCGAAGTCTGGAATGCTTCTGGGGCTCCACATATCATGACCCGAACATAGGCACGGATTGAAACATGGGATAATGAACCCCGAGTTGCTCCAATTCGACACATGCCATGAACATATCATATAACTTAATCATATTAAAGTGGAAGAACAACATAATTAATATAGCGGAACGCTGAGCATATCATACATCTGAATACATAATATAAGTCTAAAGCTTAATACATAGTATGTCTGAAATGCCTCTAATATTGATCAGTTGATGGGACATGACCCCAACTAACTCACTATAGTCTGAAACTGAAAATACGAAACACAACTGATAAGAAAGTCCCTCGAAAGATGAGACTCACCAACTCTGATGGAAAGTACTAATACTAGGAATCTGGCTAGTGGCGGGAATGAGTCCGGACATCAGAGCCTGAATCATAAAACGAGACAACATAGAGTATGTGGTCAGTAAGTGGAATATACCGAGTATGCAAGATAAGTAAAATTGCTAAATAAGTAATTAAAATCAGTGATCATGCATAATATAAAATATTTCATCATAAGAGTCTAAGAGTAGGGCTTGCATGCTATATTATGAAAACATGATTTAAATATAACTAAATAGTATAACTTATTCCAATGACCCAAAGCTGAAAACTGATAATTATAATTAAAAATAAACATATGGGTCAAACCTATTGAAAACATGATTACATGAGTGACAAATATGCATAACTGAAAATATGAGGAACAATGGGAGACTCGTCATATAATCGACACTACCACGATATAGCTTACGTGGTCCCAACTATTATACTCAAGTGGGCAGAGCCGTCCAAAGCTTTGCCAAGGCTAAGGATGCTATCATGATATCGATTTTGAGTTAAGGGCCCCTTGGGTGCAGAGGAAGCTCACAGGGGAGGTCCCAATAATATGAACATACCTAGGTTGGCATGTATTTCTGAGGCATAGGGTTGAATGACCCTTAGCCTAATCGATGCTAGACACTTCTCCAAAAAACGTGCATATGCTCTTCATCATTTTTCAATGAAGCTGTTTAGTGAGAAGCTGACTCATAACATAAATACATAAATCTGAAATCATATCATGAGGATCCATGGTTTAAACCATACCACAAGCTTAAAAAACGGGAGTCTAGACTCCAAAATCTATGTGGTAATCTGTTAACATTGCTCGGTGCTTTGGTATGGGGTAAAAACCGACACGCAAGTGCACGTGGTCAAACAAGTAATAAAGTGGCTAAGTAAGCCAAGTATCGATCCAAGGAGACTCTGGATAAGTAAAATTGCTTAAGTATACTATATTCTAGTTTAGTTCTAATTATGCTGACAACAACGTAACCAAAAGTTGAATAATTTTTTGTTTATAAATTATATACTAAAACTATTAACAAATATCTACGTTGAATTGAAACTATGGATACGAGCATGCCAAGGTTAAGAACAAGTAATGAATTCGATTATAATAATAATTCGGTTAATCTCTTCTTCATGTTGCTAGCCAAGAACAGTAGCCTAGAAATTAAAACTCTCGTATTTAATTTCACTTTAGAATCATAAAACCATTCGTCTACATTTCTGTGATCAAATGCAATTTACGACCTAGCAATACAATTCCGGTTCCTCAATTGACTAATACGGCTTTCAAGTATATTTCTATCAGGAAAGCACATCAAAACCCAATTTTCTCAAATCAAGTTAAGAACAATACCCTATTAATTCAGAACTTTCCAATTTTTTGCTCTCTCGAGTGAAATTGGACTTTTTAGATGTACATTAATGTCGGCCAAGCACTAATGCAGTAAGAACAAGAATTAATAGAACAAAATGAAAGAAGAAGAAGAAAACCATATCATTTACAATCAAAATTCACTACACATGTTCAAAACCTTAGCAAGGAAGAGAACTAGCCACTCATTTGTGGATTGATCATCCTAAAACAAGTGTAAATCATACATACAATTGATTGAAAGAAGAAAGGAAGAGAAGAAATCTCTTAGCTTTTTCGTCCCTCAACTGCTGCTAACCCACGTCCTAGCTCCACCAAGTCTGAACTAAAACTGAACTAATTAAAATAAACCTAAGTGTGCTATTTATACTAGAGGGAAATTTTTTCCAGAATAACAAGCAACGTGTCACGGAGGTCAACGCGGAGCACTGCCTCCGTGACACGGCGTGGACGTGGACCTTCACTGGAAATCCAGGGTCCGGTAAATTAGCCTCAACGTGGCACGGAGGCCAACGCGGAGGCCTATCTCCATGCCACAGAGCTGTCGCGAGGCCTCACTGGAATTTTCCATTTAATTCCCTCTCCAGGCAGTGTGCCTCCGCGATGGTAGCGTGGCACGGCTCCATCGCGGAGCCCCTATAATTTGTGCATTCCTATGTCTTTTCCACGCTCGTATCCAAGTCCAACTCCGATATAGTTCCAACATGCATTTTACCTCCTAAAAATTATATTTACCTGTAAAACAAATGCTAATCATGTTGGTTAGTATAAATTCACATTTTATTACCAATTACATGAGAATATATACACATTGCACACAAACAAGGCGAAAATAATACGTTTGAGTATCACTTGGGCATATAAATCTGCCCAAGATCACTTACCCCACACTTAAATCCTTGTTCGTCCTCGAACAACACATACACAACTCATGCAAATTACATCCCAACCTTCGTCACTATGGTGCGACCATTTACGCTACGGTTATACCGATTATTCAATTTTTGCAAATCATCACGAAAACATGCTTGGTCTTACAATACAATGACCTTTAATACATCAAGACTTCCTAGACTTTAAGAATTGATTCTTGATATCGGCAAACTCATGCAAATCAGCTAATCAAGAAATCCGACACGAAAATCAATCTTTCATCAAGCATGTGCCCTCACAACTCAAGAGAATCTTCCCCTTTTTGTTCATGCAACACACAAACATTCAAGTAGGGGCATATAAAAATTAATTTCACTCACTCTCCCAAAAGAATTCACATGCATCATGTCATGACCCATAGGCTTGCCCTTAGTGTATTACTCCACTAATATAAAGACATGTAATGTAAGATCACGTAGGACTTTAATAGGTTGTAACGGGGCTATGGATCTAGTATATATATTGGATTAGCCAATAATAGTCGCTAGCATCCTTAAGCGCCTTTTCGACACATTCCCATCGACTCATGGACATTGTTCCTCTCTTTTCTCTTTTTCTCCCATTCATGCTGGTTTACTTTCGTACTGCCCATTTCATCAAACACACTTGACACAAAACAAAGGGTTTTCATGTACCCTCAATATCATTTAATTACAACAAGTGCCTCTTCAACATCATCTTTTCTTTCTTCACTCTGCTTTTCTTTTTCTTTTCACTCTTTTCACTCTTTAACACTTTGGGAAACATTTTCTTTTCTTTGTAAGCGCTTAAGAGCTTCATATAGACTTTAAGGCTAATGAAAAGAAGGAATAAAGCTTAGTTTATATAATTTTGGACAAAAGAAAGAAAGAAATTGGCTAAAGGCTCAACGGGCTGACTAGGGTATACAACATATAAAAAGGTAGAATTTGACAAGAAAAAAAATGGAAACTATCGGTTAAAAACAAAGAAATGCCTACATCCTTTCCAACACTACACCTCCTTCATTTCGTTTTGTAAACACACCAGGCAAGTTCTAGACAATTTACAATGGCATGGAATAACAATACCTCACTTCACACTTCATGCACATGCTCGAATCAAGATGCATTCACAGACTCTCTAATTAGCCAAACACATGAATTCAAAATTAAGCCTCAATCATACTGAATCAACTTCTATAGCCTAGGTAACTCAACATATTTACGAAATTGCATGCTTTCAAACGAATCCTTTTCACATTTTGAACATCAGTTACACACGCAACGAAATTTTTGCAACCATAAAGCAACTATAGTTCATTGATGCAATCCACCAAAGAAAAATTCAAAACAAATTAAAATCCTACTCCTACCGACTACATTTCCCTTAAGACGGTCGTCATCCATCCATCATAGGGAACGGTCACTAACTATGACATTCGGTTCAATGGGACTATTCTCGGTAAAAGAACCGAAAACAAACTCCGAGAAACCCAAAAAAATAAAAACCGAAAATTTTTGCAACACATCGATCATTTCGATAGAAAGAAAATATTTACAAGTGCAAAATATTCTCGAAAATTTTTGAAGAAAAAAAAAATTTCGATCATCTCGATAGAAAAAATAAAAAAAAATATTTACAAAATATTTACACTGGCAACCATAACTTTTCATACCACACATCATTAACCACACAAACAAATATATACACATACACTACAAATCAGTTCATAACAGGGAAAGCACAAACATACATACAAACCAAGGAAAAACATACAGCAAATTAGAGCCCAAGTCCCAGCACCTAGCTGCTCCCCACCCCACACTTAAATCGAACACTGTCCCCAGTGTTCACAAAAATTACAAAACACAATTTCGGGTGGTGGAACTCCCTGTTCAGTCGAAATATTCGACTTCTTCATCTGGTGCTGCTGCCTCGTCGCCCATATATGAGTCAGCTCCATCGTCGTCATCGGACCCCACATCGGAGTCCTCACGACGTGTCTCCTCATCAATAGGGACATCATCATCCGTCGGCTCCACAAAGGCTGGTCCCACTCGGCATAAGGCTCTGGCATTCTTGCCAAATGGGTAATCCAGCTCCAGCTGCCATAATTCTTCCTCGGTGGCTGGTCTCCCACCAATCCGAAGCTGCAGCATCTGCATGCCGAACATACGTGCCATGTACTGATCGTCACGAGCATGTCGCTCGCCCAAAGTCAGCACTGGCCCGTGTGTGGTGTCGGGGGCCTTTGTTTTTGTCACATCGAGGGCCCTCCGCTCCAACTGCGGAATATAGTCCAAAGCCTCTTCCTCAATGTCGAGGCCTCGGAGGAAGGTGGTGATGAGTCCGCCAAACCCGTATCTGTGGCCCTGGTGCAGTCTGGCTCTCTTCATGGCGGATATAATGACCGCCCCAACATTAATCTCAAGCCCTTTCATAAGGGCATACACCAAGCAGACACGGTCCCGGGTCACATCCGTCATGTGAACTCCCGGGATCAAGCACGAACACACAATCTTCAGCCATATTCTGGCCTCCCTGTTCATCTGCGAATAAAGCAGAGTCTGGTGGTAACCCATCTCCTTATGTCTACTCCATCGGGCTGTGGATCGAGCCCCACACAACGTACGTCTGATGTCGGCGTACGGTGGGATGATGTTTAGCTGGCGGAGAACGTAGGCGTCTGTGTCCCGCGCTCCAACGATGGCATTAAATTGGTGGGGTTCCAGAGTGACAATCTGCCCTCTGATTTTTATTGTGTGGCTTCTGATGGCCGGGTTCCAGTTTGCATAGAATTCCCGGACCAAATGTAGGTTGCACTCCTTGGGCTCCTGAAAGATAAAGCTGAGCCCAGCTGCCTCGATTCTCTGCACAATACGTGGGAACTCCTGTGCAAGTGGTTCCCGTGCAATATGTTCCTCGGGGAAGTACTTGTTTTCTTTATGTTTCGCGTACCACTTCTTCCCTTCATCGGTTACCCATCTTGTTCCGTATTGGCGGCGTTGGCCGCGCGGAACAGCTGGTGCAGCTGGGACTGCAGTGCCCAACCTCAATCTTTTCCGTCCGGTGCCTGAGGTAGAAGCACCCTTGCCCTTGTCCTGTCGACTTGCCATTGTACCTGTCAATATACATAAACAAGCACAAAGTTAAGCTAAATACAAGTTAACTTAGGCTAAGGTCGGGTTAAACTAAGTTTACCCCACACTTAGTCCCTAACTATATTTACAATACTTCGGCAAGGATTACTCTATTTACAACCTCAAACACAAGCAACTATAAGGTATATTGCTTAGTGCGTTCATGAAAAATATCGACAGCATAACGGTTAGCGTACTACTCAGACTTCATACAGCTACTCCCAATCCTACTATCGATAGCAATCCAATCATCGCACTTAGCAACAAAACAAAAAAAAACAAAAACAACAACGAAAATTCTATGTACATACAAATCTAAATAATCAAACCAATTTACAAAATTTTCGCATTTTCCCCAACAATTCGAGAATTCGTCTTCTCTTAACATTCATACAATATTTACATCGACTTATCTCCATTTACAACCACACCCCGGCATCTAATTCATTAAACTATCAAGTTCCCCAATTCAATTTCAATAACTCAAGCCCTAGAATGCAATATTTCAATCAAATTCGAATTATTCACCTAATCGACAAGTTCAAACGCTAATTACAACAATCGGAACATAATCAATCACAAAATAATTCAACATCATGCTTAATTGCTACTTGGGGTGATATATTTCACCTCACATGCTCAAATTCGACTAAAATCGCCAAAAACTTGAGAGAAACGATGAAAACATACCTTTTAGTTGAAGAACCGAAGAAATTTGACGTTTTCCTTGCCTATTAGCGTGGCACGTTGGTTGGGGAGGGGGAATTGGGTGTTTTGGTCATGGAGGAGGAGAGAAATGGGGAGAAAAGAGGCAAAATCGGGGTTAATTTAAAGAAAAACACGCGGGTCACCCGGCAACCCGGTGTGACCCGGCACTGAATAAAGGGCAACGTGTCACGGAGGGTAACGCGGAGCCCCTCCTCCGTGACACGGAGCCAACGCGTTGGCTCTCTGGAAATTTTAAAAAATCTGATTTTGCCTTCAACGTGTCACGGAGGGTAACGCGGAGCCCCTCCTCCGTGACACGGAGCCAACGCCCCAGTGCACTGTTTCTTCAATAAAAATTATTTTCATACCTTGCCTTATTTTTCCCGCTTCCATGCATATTTTTCTCCGTTAGACCTGAAAATCACCTCACTAAACGAAATTGGTTAGATTAATAGATTTTCCTAACTACCATGAAAAAATACTAACTAAAACGAAAAAATTTGTATGAAATCAAGAAAAAGAAAAATTAAAAATAAAAAATAAAAAATACAAATTATGTACACTATACTAAAAGAAGAAAAATAGAATATTTTTCTTTTCACGGGTTGCCTCCTGTGCAGCGCCTGGTTTACCGTCGCGGCTCGACGTCCATTATGCTCAATTATCTACTAGGGTGAGGGACGATTTTTCACGATCCTTGTCCTCCCCCCAGTAGTGCTCAACCTCATCTGGTGGCCTTCCAATTAACTCTCGGGAATCATTCATTATATCAGCATTCCCATGATCAATCACATTGATCACCGAGAGTTCCTCATTTATAATCGGGAGCTTGGGTGCTTTGTACACGTCAAAAACTTCTATCTTGTCATGTGCCCGCATTGTAAGTTGACCCGCAGCTACATCAATTAATGCTTTTCCGGTTGCCAAAAAGGGACGTCCCAAAATAAATGGGACTTCAGCATCTGGTTCAAAGTCCAGAACAATAAAATCGACCGGAAAAATGAGGGAACCCACTTGCACTAACACATCCTCAACAATACCATCCGGTTTAGCTAAGGACCTGTCCGCTAGCTGCAAGATTACCGTTGTAGGTCTAGGACTCCCTAGACCTAACTTTCTTAATACCGAAGATGGCATCAGATTTATACTTGCCCCCAAGTCGCATAAACCACGAGCTCGGATACTTTGCCCAATAGTCAGCTGGATAGTAAAACTTCCAGGGTCTTTCAGTTTCATGGGCAGTCTATTCTGAATCCGAGAAGTGCATTCCTCCGTTAAAGCCACCGTGGCATACTCAGTCAAACGACTTTTGTTAGCCACGATGTCTTTAATATATTTTGCATACTTTGGCACTCCCTGCAAGACATCAACAAGAGGTAAGTTAACATGTACCTGTTTAAGCACCTCCATAAATTTCTTGAAATACGCCTCCTCCTTGTGTTTCTTAAGTCGTTGAGGGAACGGGGGTGGAGGCCTTTCTGATTCTGCTTCTTTAGTCTTCCCCCTATCAGAACTTTGTTCCTCCTCAACATCTGCTGCTCCTGACTTTTGAGGCGGTCTTTCCGGTTCCACCTCCTTCAACTGTAAGCCACTCCTCGTGGTCACTGCATTAACCTACTTCGGATTAGGATCCGTGTCTCTAGGTAGTCCTCCTCTGGGTCTTGTATTTTGGGCACTAGCAAATTGCCCAAACTGATATTCAAGGGCCTTGGTCGCCAATTGATTGTTCTTCACTTCGGCTGCCAATTTAACATAGTCAGCCTGCAATTGTGCCTGATTAGCGATCACGGTTTTGAACATCTCCTCAATAGTCGGTGATGGTGGTAGAGGAGGGGCATTGTGATTTCTGAATTGAGCTTGATAGTTTTGTTGCCCTCCTTGATTTCTCTGCATACCCTGACCAGAACTTTGGCCTTGTTGGTTGTTGCTACCCCACGAAAAATTCGGATGGTTCCTCCAATTTGAGTTGTAGCCACTACCAAACTGCTGCTGATTTCTCTGTGCATTGCCCACAAAGTTAACAGAATCAGGATTTACACCACAGCATTCAGCTGAATGCTCACTACTACACACACTTCACACCACATCTGCTGGACTGCATTGACTGAAGCTGAAGGCTGATTCAAGTTCATATTGCTGAAGTGATTGTTTAACTTATTTTGCAAGGCAGCTATCTGTGCAGCGATAGCTGTAAATCCATCCACTTCAAGCGCTCCCGCTGCTTTCCTTGGTCCACCTCGAGATGAATCTGCATTCCATTCCGGATTGCCTTGTGAAATTCGGTTGAGCAAAGTGTACAGCTCCTCGTAAGTCTTTTCCAGTGCTTGCCCTCCAGCTGCTGAATCTAACAGAATTTTAGTGTGGGGTTCCAAACCCTCAATAAATGTGTGTACCAACACCTCATTGGACTGATGATGATGAGGACAGTCCCGCAACATGGATTTAAATCTTTCCCAGGCTTGATATAGATTTTCTCCCTCCCTCTGTTTAAAACTTAGAATTTGACTTCTAAGTCTGGATGTTTTACCAGAAGGGAAAAATCTAATCAAAAACTTCCGTGCAAGATCATCCCACGTTGATATAGAATTGGGTGGTTCAGCTTTTAACCACCTCTTAGCTTCACCAAGTAAGGAAAACGGAAATAAGGTGAGCAGAACATAATCAGGTGACACTCCAGCGGGTATATAAGTGTCACTTATCTCCAAAAAGTTTTGGAGATGTTGTTGTGGATCTTCATGAGGGAGACCGGTAAATTGCCTGCTTGTGTGCAAAAGTTGCACCATATTCTGCTTTAATTCAAATCTCCCTCCAGGCTCTGGTTTGCGGATGCTAGAATGTACATTGTTAGCGTGTGGGATTGCCACCTCGCGAACCGGCCTTGCTGCTGCTTCATCGGGCACTAACACTGCCCTCACAACTGGTGGATTTTGTTGCTCCATAATAGATTGTCGGAACAACTGCAGCTTCTTTTGTAGAGCTTCTCTACGTTGACTATGAAATTCACGTTCAGGCTCTAAGTAAGATTCCACCAGCTCCTTGTCCCTTGCCAGTGTTCATAGAAACAAAATCTGCAAAATACAGGCTAAGATCAAGTTGTTAACACTTAAGAAAATAAAAATAAAAATACAGTAAATTTACACTAAACACAATTTCACAAATTTGCCTAGCCTCCCCGGCAACGGCGCCAAAAACTTGCTCGGTGCTTTGGTATGGGGTAAAAATCGACACGCAAGTGCACGTGGTCAAACAAGTAATAAAGTGGCTAAGTAAGCCAAGTATCGATCCAAGGAGACTCTGGATAAGTAAAATTGCTTAACTATACTATATTCTAGTTTACTTCTAATTATGCTGACAACAATGTAACCAAAAGTTGAATAATTTTTTGTTTATAAATTATATACTAAAACTATTAACAAATATCTACGTTGAATTGAAACTATGGATATGAGCATGCCAAGGTTAAGAACAAGTAATGAATTCGATTATAATAATAATTCGGTTAATCTCTTCTTCATGTTGCTAGCCAAGAACAGTAGCCTAGAAATTAAAACTCTCGTATTTAATTTCACTTTAGAATCATAAACCATTCGTCTACATTTCTGTGATCAAATGCAATTTACGACCTAGCAATACAATTCCAGTTCCTCAATTGACTAATACGGCTTTCAAGTATATTTCTATCAGGAAAGCACATCAAAACCCAATTTTCCCAAATCAAGTTAAGAACAATACCCTATTAATTCACAACTTTCCAATTTCTTGCTCTCTCGAGTGAAATTGGACTTTTTAGATGTACATTAATGTCGGCCAAGCACTAATGCAGTAAGAACAAGAATTAATAGAACAACATGAAAGAAGAAGAAGAAAACCATATCATTTACAATCAAAATTCACTACACATGTTCAAAACCTTAGCAAGGAAGAGAACTAGCCACTCATTTGTGGATTGATCATCCTAAAACAAGTGTAAATCATACATACAATTGATTGAAAGAAGAAAGGAAGAGAAGAAATCTCTTAGCTTTTTCGTCCCTCAACTGCTGCTAACCCACGTCCTAGCTCCACCAAGTCTGAACTAAAACTGAACTAATTAAAATAAACCTAAGTGTGCTATTTATACTAGAGGGAATTTTTTTCTGGAATAACAAGCAACGTGTCACGGAGGTCAACGCGGAGCACTACCTCCGTGACACGGCGTGGATGCGGACCTTCACTGGAAATCCAGGGTCCGGTAAATTAGCCTCAACGTGGCACAATTGGGGGTAGGTTGCGGAATTGATAATTGAGAGTGAATATGGGGAATTGCGGAAGGCGGATCTTGCCCCTTTGGCTTCCGTCTCCTTTGTATTTATAAACAAAATTTACAAACTTTACAATTGGCCTTTACTGTTCATAAACGACCTCTACTGTTTATGAATAGTACTTTGTGGCCGACACAACACTATTCTACTTTGCGACTTTTGTTTAAAGTAGCCGCCCTATTACTGTACACTTTAAGACTTTTCACAAAAAACAAAAAACTTTTGTCTGTCCAAAATAATGGACGACATCTTTACATTACAAAACAAAAAACTTTACATTATCTTCTGCTTTTTATCTGAATGGCCGACACCTTTTTATCTTCTTTCTTCTCAGCTTTTTCTGCGTATGTTGTTTTTCTTGTTTTGGCCACTTGATTGTTTTATTCTTATCTCGGCCGTTGGATCATTATTCTAGCTGTACATCTGGTATCTGACTATTCTCTTCACCGTGGCACTTTGTGCAATGGTGATCTGGATATTTCTGTCCTACTGTTTTGCAATATCTTGTTAGAAGAGCTGGGGAAATGTAGTTTCTCCGTATAGCTCTTGTAGTTGGTATTTCCTCTGGCTTCAGCAGACTAAGTATCCATTGGCGTACTTCTTCCATATCTGCTTCTTTGTGTTCTCTGGAGTTAGCATAAATCATAGTTTGATCTCTTGAGTAATAGCTCCAGATAGAATTTCCGTTTAAGAAATTATTAGCTAGCTCACTTATTATTGTAGCTAGACCAATAATTCTTTTATTTGCGTAAAAATCTGGTATATCTGTACAACTTATTTCTTCTTGCTGTTCTATCTTCTCTGGTATTATCATCTCCCTTGTTAATCCTATTTTTACTACTTGTATGATTGGTTTTATTTCATTAAATAATATCTCTGCTGGTGCTGCGTATATTTTGATATAGAAAACTATTCCTTTAGTTATTCTTTTATATGTCATGAATGCTTTATGTAGTTCTGGTATGGTTGCTATCTCATCTCCTGTCTTGGTATATACAGTATTTAGCAATCCATAATTGTAGCATGTCCTGACTAGGTTGGAGTTTGTATTTGGTTGTGCAATCAACTTATTATATCCTTGTAAATATTGGGTAACATAGTCTTCTTCTGGGTTTTTAGTGGTTATGGATCGTGGATTTTTGTTTAAGTAGGTTTGTATTTTGTGAATATTCTGAATGTAGGTATTGGATATATGGTTGTAGGTCTGTATGGCTTGGTTTAAGCTTTCTTTGTATGTATTTGTTTGTGGAGTTGGAGGTATATTTTTCATCGTAAATTGCTTGTCAAATAGCTGTTGTTTTCTGATAATGTCTCTTCTTTCTTTAGGTCCTGATGTACCTGCAGAAGAAGTAGATGGGTTGTTAGCTTGGGTTTTAAGGAGTTTCCCAACGTCTCCTTTTAGCTCTGGAAGTTTGGTGCCTTCCGATTGGCATAGCTCTGCGTTTTTTAAGTCACGCTGCTGACTGCTATCTTCTTCCATCCTTTTTATTTCCACGTTTTTTAAGTCACGCTGCTGACTGCTATCTTTGCTTTTCAGCTTTTCCATATCATCTTCTAGCTTTTCCACTTTTTTGCAAAGTGTACTTAGCATTCCGAGTATTTGGTCCATCTTATTTTCATCTTTTTCCATGTCTTGAGATGTAATCTGCAATTGTATTTTTCTCAGTTTTGATGACTTCAATTGTAAATGAGAAGTTTAATATATTTAATACTAATCTCCTTATTTCTTTTGTTGTCACAGAATCTTGTACCTTTTTAGTTATCCACCATTTAACTTGTGTATTATCTGTTCTAACAATAAATTTGTTATAAACAATATATGGTTCAAATGCAAGCAAACATTTATATAATGCAAATAGTTCCTTTCTATTTATTTCCCATTTAATTTGTGGTTCTGCGTACGATCCTGAATGATATCTACAGTGGTGTTCTATCTTTTCATTTTCATATTTATATTTTAATACTCCTCCATAGCTATGATTACTAGAATCTGATTCTACTATGTAGATGAATTTCTTGTTTTCATCCGGAAAATATAGTTTTGGGAGTTCTTTACACATTTCTTTTATCTTTTTTATGTATTTTTTGTCTTTTTCATCAAAGTGATATTCTATATCCTTTTTTAATTTTCGTTGTAATGGTTTTAGATTTTCTGCTAGTTTTGGTACATATTCCCTTACTTGATTAACTAATCTTAAAAAGGATTGTAGTTTTTTCTTAGTATCTAATAATTCTTCAGAATTTATTATTTTTTGTACTATGTGTGTTTGCATTTTTACTCCATTTCTGTCTATTTGTATTCCTAAGAATTCTATTTGATTTTTCAGTATTTTGGCTTTTTCTTTACTTAGGCTTATTCCTGATATTTCTACTATATGTATGAATTTTTCTAGTAGTCTTATATGTTCGTCTTTAGTTCTTGAATATAATAATATATCGTCTATGTATACAATACAGTTTTCTAATTGGTTGAAGTAATTATCCATAAAGTGTTGGTATCTACCTGGTGCATTTTTATATCCAAAGGGTAATTCGTTCCATTCGTAAAATCCTTGGGGTACGGTAAATGCTGTTAATTGTTTAGATTCTTCTTCTAGTTTTAAGTGGTAGAATCCTGATTTACAGTCAAATTTACTGAAATAATTATATCCTTGTATCTGTCTTATCTTTAAAATCTTATTCGGTATTGGGTAATTATATGTTCTAGTTTTTGCATTTAAATTTCTATAATCTATTACCATTCTGCTTTTCTTTCTTTTTTGTTCATTATGTTTATTTACTATAAATGCCGGGCTATTATGTTTACTATTACTTTCTCGTATGTAATTATTTTCTAATAACTCTTTTATATGCATTTGGAATTCTTTTTGGTCTTCAAAATTATATCTTAGGGGGTTTTGTGTTATTATGCTATTTTCATCTACTAATTCGATTTTTACTTTTGTTTTATGTTTTTCCCATCCTTGTAATGGGTTTTCATTATATAATGATTTTAGCTTATTTTGTAATATTTGCATTTTATCAATTGTAAATATTATCATTTCAATTTTCTGGTCGTTAGTTGTTATATTTTCTAACTTTTGAGTAATTTTTTCACTTCCTTTAATCCATGGTGTATTTTTTCTTATTTTGTTATTTACTCTTTTTGCTCCTACTTTTTTATTACATGGGGTGGTAAACCACCAATGTGTTTTTGTTATAGTATGTGGGTATAGCTTTTCTAAAAATGGCATTCCTAATAATATATCTCTATTAGTAAACTCGTAACTATACATTTCTTCAATTGTTAGTATTTTATCCCATATTTGTATTTTTGTATTTTTGGTTTTGTGTGTTATCATACTTCCTTCGTTATTAAATCCAGTTACTATAAGTGGTGTTTTTAATTTTTCCCATTTTTCTTCTGGTAGGCAATTATGTTTACACATATTTGCTCCTGCTCCTGTATCTATCATAGGTGTATAATATCTGTTGTAATATCCTTCCACTATTATTTTCATTAGTATGTAGATTTTTGTCATTCTTTCATATTAATGTTCTTTTAATGATTATCTTTTTATTTTCATAGTGTATTACTAGCTGTCTTTCATCTATATTATATGGTTTGACTGTTTCCAGCCATTTTATTCCTAAAACTACCCTCATATTCACTCTCAATTATCAATTCCGCAACCTACCCCCAATTTGGTATCAGAGCTACAAAATCAAAACTAAAAAACAATCTACCAAAAAAGATAAACCAAATGGAAAAATCTAGCAACGATGCAAAGATACAAACGGAGGTATGTTTATTCATAACTATGAATAGCTAAACAGCTATATTCCTTATAATCTCTTAAAGTATTATCTGTTATTATCTTCTTGTTATATCGTCATGATGAAGGCTTGATTAAGTTTGCTATGTAAGTGGTTAGTAAGCTGAGAGTAAGTAAGCCCAGACTATGCCATCCTAAGGTGGAAACCGGTGAGGCCAGGTGAGCCGTTTTAGGGGAGTACACAGAGTTGAGGCAATGTTAGGGTAACTGATTGAAGCTGAAAATGCATAGTAATGACCGAAAAAGACTATTCAAAATAACGATATAATAACTGGATAATTCTGAATAATGCCTAAAGAAGATTAGAGGGAATATTATGTTTAGAAAAATTCATAAAATGAGTTCAAACCTATCACATAGAAATCATAGATATGAGTTACTTGTCTTATGTATAATGAAATTATTGTCTAAAATATTAGAAGAGATAATAGAATTAGAAGAAACTATGAAGTTAATTAACCAAGATTGGACAGAAATGACTATAGAAGAAATTAGAAAATTAGATAAGGATTTAGACTAAAAAATGGTAAATTATGAATATATGGAATATTGGTTAGATACTATGGAAAGTATAAGATTAACAAAGCTTTTATTACAAGATAATATAAGGGAATATATGAAAGATAGTAATCTGGAACGTAATCTGGAATATTTAGAGTATGCATATGGATGTATAGAAGAGTTACAAAGATTAGAACCATTAAAAATAGAATATTATAATAAAATGTTTAACCAATGAACCAAACACAGAATAAATCAAAGAAAGGTCATATCCGTAAAAAAGCTAAAAAATTAAAAAATCAGTTAAAAATATTATATCCTGAATATAAACTTTTAAGCTTAAATAAAACAAATAATGTTAGACTTGAATATTTAATAGATATAATTTCAGAAACAGAATATAAATATATAAAATATCTGAAAAAACAGAAATAAGAAATAACATGGACAATAGTGAAGAATACAGACAACAATTACTTAACAAAATAAATGAAATAATAGATGAAATTGAATTTAGAAAAGAGAGATTAAACTACAATATAATTGCAGGAGTATGTCATATATCGACAAAAACACAAAGGAGAACAATATTTAATTTAGAACTACAACTACAACACTTAGAATATAAATTACAACACGGATTAATATGAACAAAGAAGAATACACTGTAGAAGAAGAAAAATTTATGAGCCAGAAGGGAACAGAAATAAAAATTATACACTCAAACTTAGGAAGAAGATTTAAAAAGATAGGAGATCAATTATATTTGATGTTAGAAAAAGAATCGGCAACCTTAGAAGATAGCTTAACAGCTATGGTAAGAATTAATAAAGAAAACGAAGAAATAGATAGGAAAAAGGAAATAGAAAAAATTAAAAAACAAGCTCAAATAGAAGTTCAACAAGTTAAAGAAGAAAAAGACACGAGAATACAAGAACTGGAAAAAGAATTAGAAAAACTTAAACAGCTATATGAAGAAAAATTAAAAGCAAAAGAAAAACAACGAGAAGAGTTAAGACTTACAGAAGAAATAGAAAAATTTAAAATATTACTAGAAGAATCAGGTACAATAGAAAATCAACCTAAAAAAAGCATAGATGAAATAACTGAGCAAAATGATGAAGAAAACCTAGATCAATACTCAGAAACATCAGAAACTTATACTAATCTAATAGAAAAGGAAAATAATATAGAAATTAATGTAGAAGACATAGACGAAAAACCTAGCACATCAGGAACTAAAAGTCCAAGAAGACCAAATACTAGCCCAACCTATTATACTTACGAAAGGGAAAATAGAAGCAAAACATTATGGAATAAAAGATTAAATAAAAACTGGACACCTAGACAAAATATAGAACAATATAATTTCTTAGACTTAGATTGTGTTGCAGATACAAATAAAACAATTCAGCTATGGATAGGATATATTTCAAAACAGTTAATAGATAACAAAATACTAATAGCAGATGCCCCTGGATACATAGAACGAACATTAATAGGGACAACAAAAATATGGCTACAAAATTTATCACCAGAAAGTTTAGAAACATTAAGAAATAATAAGAAAATTAATAATGAACCAGCAACAACATCTATAGATATATTAACCAAATACGAAATAACAATAAGAAATGAATTTAGTAGTATGACTACCGAAATAGAAGAACGGAAAAAAGATAAAGAACTAAACATAAATCTTATAAACAAATTAAGTATATGTGAAATGAGTTATATGGATGAATACACATGTGCATTTCAAGAATATTATTATAAAGGGTTATATACAAATGAAGAAAGTAGAGAAATAAGAAAACTATACTATACAAAATTACCAGAACCATTTAGTTCAAAAATAACTAAAGACTGGCAAGAATCAGGCCTAATAGATACACTAGGATCTACAATAAAATTTCTACAAAAATGGTTTACAGAACTATGTGAAAAACATAAAGAAGAAATGAAAATGGAAAAAATACTAGTAAAAAACTTAGCATGTTGTACAACTAGAACGGCACCACAATTCGGTTGCACAAATAAATATAAATACAAGAAGAGAATTAAAAAATACAGACCATTTAGAACAAAATATAAGCATAAAAAACCAAGAAAAAGATACTATATAAAAAATTACAAACAAAAGAGACCTCACAGAGCTAAGAAAAATATATCAGAATGCAAATGCTACAACTGTGGCAAATTAGGACATTTAGCTAGAGACTGTAGAGTACCTAAAAACGTAAATAAAAAACAAATTTCAGAAGTAGAATTAATAATCGAAGATGAAAAATATAAACAAATAGATTATATAGACTATAATCTAAATGATGAAGATAGTATATATGAGTTAACAGAATACGAAAAAACAGATAATGAAAATGAGATAGATAATGAAAATGAGATAAATGAATACGAAACAGATAATGACTGAAACGGATGTAAGGATTATAAGTAAAGAAGAATATCAAGACAAAGAAAGCTCAGAACAAAAAATAATATTTGACAGCAACATGTTCGAACAAATAAAAGGAAAAGAATTAGATTTAAGCGTAGACAAAATATTAGAAATACCTAAACTAAGAAATTTCTTTAAAATAAGACAAGAAGAATACTACGTAGTAAGCCAGAAAGAACATATAATAGACTGCAAATACACCCAAGGAAAAGCTAAAATACCTATAATAAATAAAAAGATAATAAACAAGGAAATCCAAGAAATAAAAGCTAAAAATCCAATAAAATACGTACACCTAGGAGCAACAGAGATACTCATAAAAGCATGTTTTAGAGAAGGAATAGATACACCAATTGAACTATATTTAGCAGATGATTGGATTATTCACCCAATAGAAAAAAGCATAATAAGTGCAGTTAGAGGAAATTTAATATACCAAAAATTTAAATTTATTATAAGTGCTAACTACTCAGTAGCATTAGATGACAGAAATATAGATAAATCTCTAGTATTATACTGGAAAATGTCAGGAATAGAACTGGCACCAGGTAGTAAAATATTTACAGCTAGATGTAAAAACTTATACGTATTAACTACAAAACATAAGATAACAGCCAAAAACAAAATTCAAAGAATTAAAATAGAAAATCCTTTTGACAAAATAGTTAACGTTATTGATAATAATGACTATAGTTACAAAGATATGGATATAGAGGAGGATTTGGAAATAGTAAAAGAAAGATTGAGTACATCGAAAAGAATAAATTATGATACACCATCATCATCTAGAAATAGCACCTCAAGAAGGATAGAATATGATATACAACCAAGATCATTAGAACAAAAAATGGATGAAATACAACCCTACCAATATTATATAACAGGAATATTAAATCAATGAAAATATTTAATAAAAATAGATACAGGACAAAACGAAAGCTATGTCACAAGAGAACTAATAAAAGAAGAAGAAATTACAAGAAATGAAAGTATAAATACAGAACTACCAGGAATATTGACAAACATGGAACAAAGTACAGAACAAGAACTAATTATTGGTGGAGTACCAATAAAAATAAAATTTAAAATATACCAAGGTAAAGACAATATAACATTAGGAATAAAATGGCTGGAAACAATCAAACCATATAATATAGATGAAAGACAGCTAGTAATACACTATGAAAATAAAAAGATAATCATTAAAAGAACATTAATATGAAAGAATGACAAAAATCTACATACTAATGAAAATAATAGTGGAAGGATATTACAACAGATATTATACACCTATGATAGATACAGGAGCAGGAGCAAATATGTGTAAACATAATTGCCTACCAGAAGAAAAATGGGAAAAATTAAAAACACCACTTATAGTAACTGGATTTAATAACGAAGGAAGTATGATAACACACAAAACCAAAAATACAAAAATACAAATATGGGATAAAATACTAACAATTGAAGAAATGTATAGTTACGAGTTTACTAATAGAGATATATTATTAGGAATGCCATTTTTAGAAAAGCTATACCCACATACTATAACAAAAACACATTGGTGGTTTACCACCCCATGTAATAAAAAAGTAGGAGCAAAAAGAGTAAATAACAAAATAAGAAAAAATACACCATGGATTAAAGGAAGTGAAAAAATTACTCAAAAGTTAGAAAATATAACAACTAACGACCAGAAAATTGAAATGATAATATTTACAATTGATAAAATGCAAATATTACAAAATAAGCTAAAATCATTATATAATGAAAACCCATTACAAGGATGGGAAAAACATAAAACAAAAGTAAAAATCGAATTAGTAGATGAAAATAGCATAATAACACAAAAACCCCTAAGATATAATTTTGAAGACCAAAAAGAATTCCGAATGCATATAAAAGAGTTATTAGAAAATAATTACATACGAGAAAGTAATAGTAAACATAATAGCCCGGCATTTATAGTAAATAAACATAATGAACAAAAAAGAAAGAAAAGCAGAATGGTAATAGATTATAGAAATTTAAATGCAAAAACTAGAACATATAATTACCCAATACCGAATAAGATTTTAAAGATAAGACAGATACAAGGATATAATTATTTCAGTAAATTTGACTGTAAATCAGGATTCTACCACTTAAAACTAGAAGAAGAATCTAAACAATTAACAGCATTTACCGTACCCCAAGGATTTTACGAATGGAACGTATTACCCTTTGGATATAAAAATGCACCAGGTAGATACCAACACTTTATGGATAATTACTTCAACCAATTAGAAAACTGTATTGTATACATAGACGATATATTATTATATTCAAGAACTAAAGACGAACATATAAGACTACTAGAAAAATTCATACATATAGTAGAAATATCAGGAATAAGCCTAAGTAAAGAAAAAGCCGAAATACTGAAAAATCAAATAGAATTCTTAGGAATACAAATAGACAGAAATGGAGTAAAAATGCAAACACACATAGTACAAAAAATAATAAATTCTGAAGAATTATTAGATACTAAGAAAAAACTACAATCCTTTTTAAGATTAGTTAATCAAGTAAGGGAATATGTACCAAAACTAGCAGAAAATCTAAAACCATTACAACGAAAATTAAAAAAGGATATAGAATATCACTTTGATGAAAAAGACAAAAAATACATAAAAAAGATAAAAGAAATGTGTAAAGAACTCCCAAAACTATATTTTCCGGATGAAAACAAGAAATTCATCTACATAGTAGAATCAGATTCTAGTAATCATAGCTATGGAGGAGTATTAAAATATAAATATGAAAATGAAAAGATAGAACACCACTGTAGATATCATTCAGGATCGTACGCAGAACCACAAATTAAATGGGAAATAAATAGAAAGGAACTATTTGCATTATATAAATGTTTGCTTGCATTTGAACCATATATTGTTTATAACAAATTTATTGTTAGAACAGATAACACACAAGTTAAATGGTGGATAACTAAAAAGGTACAAGATTCTGTGACAACAAAAGAAATAAGGAGATTAGTATTAAATATATTAAACTTCTCATTTACAATTGAAGTCATCAAAACTGAGAAAAATACAATTGCAGATTACATCTCAAGACATGGAAAAAGATGAAAATAAGATGGACCAAATACTCGGAATGCTAAGTACACTTTGCAAAAAAGTGGAAAAGCTAGAAGATGATATGGAAAAGCTGAAAAGCAAAGATAGCAGTCAGCAGCGTGACTTAAAAAACGCAGAAATAAAAAGGATGGAAGAAGATAGCAGTCAGCAGCGTGACTTAAAAAACGCAGAGCTATGCCAATCGGAAGGCACCAAACTTCCAGAGCTAAAAGGAGACGTTGGGAAACTCCTTAAAACCCAAGCTAACAACCCATCTACTTCTTCTGCAGGTACATCAGGACCTAAAGAAAGAAGAGACATTATCAGAAAAGCTATTTGACAAGCAATTTACGATGAAAAATATACCTCCAACTCCACAAACAAATACATACAAAGAAAGCTTAAACCAAGCCAGACAGACCTACAACCATATATCCAATACCTACATTCAGAATATTCACAAAATACAAACCTACTTAAACAAAAATCCACGATCCATAACCACTAAAAACCCAGAAGAAGACTATGTTACCCAATATTTACAAGGATATAATAAGTTGATTGCACAACCAAATACAAACTCCAACCTAGTCAGGACATGCTACAATTATGGATTGCTAAATACTGTATATACCAAGACAGGAGATGAGATAGCAACCATACCAGAACTACATAAAGCATTCATGACATATAAAAGAATAACTAAAGGAATATTTTTCTATATCAAAATATACGCAGCACCAGCAGAGATATTATTTAATGAAATAAAACCAATCATACAAGTAGTAAAAATAGGATTAACAAGGGAGATGATAATACCAGAGAAGATAGAACAGCAAGAAGAAATAAGTTGTACAGATATACCAGATTTTTACGCAAATAAAAGAATTATTGGTCTAGCTACAATAATAAGTGAGCTAGCTAATAATTTCTTAAACGGAAATTCTATCTGGAGCTATTACTCAAGAGATCAAACTATGATTTATGCTAACTCCAGAGAACACAAAGAAGCAGATATGGAAGAAGTACGCCAATGGATACTTAGTCTGCTGAAGCCAGAGGAAATACCAACTACAAGAGCTATACGGAGAAACTACATTTCCCCAGCTCTTCTAACAAGATATTGCAAAACAGTAGGACAGAAATATCCAGATCACCATTGCACAAAGTGCCACGGTGAAGAGAATAGTCAGATACCAGATGTACAGCTAGAATAATGATCCAACGACCGAGATAAGAATAAAACAATCAAGTGGCCAAAACAAGAAAAACAACATACGCAGAAAAAGCTGAGAAGAAAGAAGATAAAAAGGTGTCGGCCATTCAGATAAAAAGCAGAAGATAATGTAAAGTTTTTTGTTTTGTAATGTAAAGATGTCGTCCATTATTTTGGACAGACAAAAGTTTTTTGTTTTTTGTGAAAAGTCTTAAAGTGTACAGTAATAGGGCGGCTACTTTAAACAAAAGTCGCAAAGTAGAATAGTGTTGTGTCGGCCACAAAGTACTATTCATAAACAGTAGAGGTCGTTCCTTTCTATTTATTTCCCATTTAATTTGTGGTTCTGCGTACGATCCTGAATGATATCTACAGTGGTGTTCTATCTTTTCATTTTCATATTTATATTTTAATACTCCTCCATAGCTATGATTACTAATCTGGAACGTAATATGGAATATTTAGAGTATGCATATGGATGTATAGAAGAGTTACAAAGATTAGAACCATTAAAAATAGAATATTATAATAAAATGTTTAACCAATGAACCAAACACAGAATAAATCAAAGAAAGGTCATATGAACTAAATGGTTCTGGTAATTTTGTATAGTATAGTTTTCTTATTTCTCTACTTTTTTTCTATTTCCTTTTTCCTATCTATTTCTTCGTTTTCTTTATTAATTCTTACCATAGCTGTTAAGCTATCTTCTAAGGTTGCCGATTATAATATTCCCTCTAATCTTCTTTAGGCATTATTCAGAATTATCCAGTTATTATATCGTTATTTTGAATAGTCTCAAATTGGGGGTAGGTTGCGGAATTGATAATTGAGAGTGAATATGGGGAATTGCGGAAGGCGGATCTTGCCCCTTTGGCTTCCGTCTCCTTTGTATTTATAAACAAAATTTACAAACTTTACAATTGGCCTTTACTGTTCATAAACGACCTCTACTGTTTATGAATAGTACTTTGTGGCCGACACAACACTATTCTACTTTGCGACTTTTGTTTAAAGTAGCCGCCCTATTACTGTACACTTTAAGACTTTTCACAAAAAACAAAAAACTTTACATTATCTTCTGCTTTTTATCTGAATGGCCGACACCTTTTTATCTTCTTTCTTCTCAGCTTTTTCTGCGTATGTTGTTTTTCTTGTTTTGGCCACTTGATTGTTTTATTCTTATCTCGGCCGTTGGATCATTATTCTAGCTGTACATCTGGTATCTGACTATTCTCTTCACCGTGGCACTTTGTGCAATGGTGATCTGGATATTTCTGTCCTACTGTTTTGCAATATCTTGTTAGAAGAGTTGGGGAAATGTAGTTTCTCCGTATAGCTCTTGTAGTTGGTATTTCCTCTGGCTTCAGCAGACTAAGTATCCATTGGCGTACTTCTTCCATATCTGCTTCTTTGTGTTCTCTGGAGTTAGCATAAATCATAGTTTGATCTCTTGAGTAATAGCTCCAGATAGAATTTCCGTTTAAGAAATTATTAGCTAGCTCACTTATTATTGTAGCTAGACCAATAATTCTTTTATTTGCGTAAAAATCTGGTATATCTGTACAACTTATTTCTTCTTGCTGTTCTATCTTCTCTGGTATTATCATCTCCCTTGTTAATCCTATTTTTACTACTTGTATGATTGGTTTTATTTCATTAAATAATATCTCTGCTGGTGCTGCGTATATTTTGATATAGAAAAATGTTCCTTTAGTTATTCTTTTATATGTCATGAATGCTTTATGTAGTTCTGGTATGGTTGCTATCTCATCTCCTGTCTTGGTATATACAGTATTTAGCAATCCATAATTGTAGCATGTCCTGACTAGGTTGGAGTTTGTATTTGGTTGTGCAATCAACTTATTATATCCTTGTAAATATTGGGTAACATAGTCTTCTTCTGGGTTTTTAGTGGTTATGGATCGTGGATTTTTGTTTAAGTAGGTTTGTATTTTGTGAATATTCTGAATGTAGGTATTGGATATATGGTTGTAGGTCTGTCTGGCTTGGTTTAAGCTTTCTTTGTATGTATTTGTTTGTGGAGTTGGAGGTATATTTTTCATCGTAAATTGCTTGTCAAATAGCTTTTCTGATAATGTCTCTTCTTTCTTTAGGTCCTGATGTACCTGCAGAAGAAGTAGATGGGTTGTTAGCTTGGGTTTTAAGGAGTTTCCCAACGTCTCCTTTTAGCTCTGGAAGTTTGGTGCCTTCCGATTGGCATAGCTCTGCGTTTTTTAAGTCACGCTGCTGACTGCTATCTTCTTCCATCCTTTTTATTTCTGCGTTTTTTAAGTCACGCTGCTGACTGCTATCTTTGCTTTTCAGCTTTTCCATATCATCTTCTAGCTTTTCCACTTTTTTGCAAAGTGTACTTAGCATTCCGAGTATTTGGTCCATCTTATTTTCATCTTTTTCCATGTCTTGAGATGTAATCTGCAATTGTATTTTTCTCAGTTTTGATGACTTCAATTGTAAATGAGAAGTTTAATATATTTAATACTAATCTCCTTATTTCTTTTGTTGTCACAGAATCTTGTACCTTTTTAGTTATCCACCATTTAACTTGTGTGTTATCTGTTCTAACAATAAATTTGTTATAAACAATATATGGTTCAAATGCAAGCAAACATTTATATAATGCAAATAGTTCCTTTCTATTTATTTCCCATTTAATTTGTGGTTCTGCGTACGATCCTGAATGATATCTACAGTGGTGTTCTATCTTTTAATTTTCATATTTATATTTTAATACTCCTCCATAGCTATGATTACTAGAATCTGATTCTACTATGTAGATGAATTTCTTGTTTTCATCCGGAAAATATAGTTTTGGCAGTTCTTTACACATTTCTTTTATCTTTTTTATGTATTTTTTGTCTTTTTCATCAAAGTGATATTCTATATCCTTTTTTAATTTTCGTTGTAATGGTTTTAGATTTTCTGCTAGTTTTGGTACATATTCCCTTACTTGATTAACTAATCCTAAAAAGGATTGTAGTTTTTTCTTAGTATCTAATAATTCTTCAGAATTTATTATTTTTTGTACTATGTGTGTTTGCATTTTTACTCCATTTCTGTCTATTTGTATTCCTAAGAATTCTATTTGATTTTTCAGTATTTTGGCTTTTTCTTTACTTAGGCTTATTCCTGATATTTCTACTATATGTATGAATTTTTCTAGTAGTCTTATATGTTCGTCTTTAGTTCTTGAATATAATAATATATCGTCTATGTATACAATACAGTTTTCTAATTGGTTGAAGTAATTATCCATAAAGTGTTGGTATCTACCTGGTGCATTTTTATATCCAAAGGGTAATACGTTCCATTCGTAAAATCCTTGGGGTACGGTAAATGCTGTTAATTGTTTAGATTCTTCTTCTAGTTTTAAGTGGTAGAATCCTGATTTACAGTCAAATTTACTGAAATAATTATATCCTTGTATCTGTCTTATCTTTAAAATCTTATTCGGTATTGGGTAATTATATGTTCTAGTTTTTGCATTTAAATTTCTATAATCTATTACCATTCTGCTTTTCTTTCTTTTTTGTTCATTATGTTTATTTACTATAAATGCCGGGCTATTATGTTTACTATTACTTTCTCGTATGTAATTATTTTCTAATAACTCTTTTATATGCATTTGGAATTCTTTTTGGTCTTCAAAATTATATCTTAGGGGGTTTTGTGTTATTATGCTATTTTCATCTACTAATTCGATTTTTACTTTTGTTTTATGTTTTTCCCATCCTTGTAATGGGTTTTCATTATATAATGATTTTAGCTTATTTTGTAATATTTGCATTTTATCAATTGTAAATATTATCATTTCAATTTTCTGGTCGTTAGTTGTTATATTTTCTAACTTTTGAGTAATTTTTTCACTTCCTTTAATCCATGGTGTATTTTTTCTTATTTTGTTATTTACTCTTTTTGCTCCTACTTTTTTATTACATGGGGTGGTAAACCACCAATGTGTTTTTGTTATAGTATGTGGGTATAGCTTTTCTAAAAATGGCATTCCTAATAATATATCTCTATTAGTAAACTCGTAACTATACATTTCTTCAATTGTTAGTATTTTATCCCATATTTGTATTTTTGTATTTTTGGTTTTGTGTGTTATCATACTTCCTTCGTTATTAAATCCAGTTACTATAAGTGGTGTTTTTAATTTTTCCCATTTTTCTTCTGGTAGGCAATTATGTTTACACATATTTGCTCCTGCTCCTGTATCTATCATAGGTGTATAATATCTGTTGTACTATCCTTCCACTATTATTTTCATTAGTATGTAGATTTTTGTCATTCTTTCATATTAATGTTCTTTTAATGATTATCTTTTTATTTTCATAGTGTATTACTAGCTGTCTTTCATCTATATTATATGGTTTGACTGTTTCCAGCCATTTTATTCCTAAAACTACCCCCATATTCACTCTCAATTATCAATTCCGCAACCTACCCCCAATTTGGTATCAGAGCTACAAAATCAAAACTAAAAAACAATCTACCAAAAAAGATAAACCAAATGGAAAAATCTAGCAACGATGCAAAGATACAAACGGAGGTATGTTTATTCATAACTATGAATAGCTAAACAGCTATATTCCTTATAATCTCTTAAAGTATTATCTGTTATTATCTTCTTGTTATATCGTCATGATGAAGGCTTGATTAAGTTTGCTATGTAAGTGGTTAGTAAGCTGAGAGTAAGTAAGCCCAGACTATGCCATCCTAAGGTGGAAACCGGTGAGGCCAGGTGAGCCGTTTTAGGGGAGTACACAGAGTTGAGGCAATGTTAGGGTAACTGATTGAAGCTGAAAACGCATAGTAATGACCGAAAAAGACTATTCAAAATAACGATATAATAACTGGATAATTCTGAATAATGCCTAAAGAAGATTAGAGGGAATATTATGTTTAGAAAAATTCATAAAATGAGTTCAAACCTATCACATAGAAATCATAGATATGAGTTACTTGTCTTATGTATAATGAAATTATTGTCTAAAATATTAGAAGAGATAATAGAATTAGAAGAAACTATGAAGTTAATTAACCAAGATTGGACAGAAATGACTATAGAAGAAATTAGAAAATTAGGCCAAAGGGGCAAGATCCGCCTTCCGCAATTCCCCATATTCACTCTCAATTATCAATTCCGCAACCTACCCCCAATTTGGTATCAGAGCTACAAAATCAAAACTAAAAAACAATCTACCAAAAAAGATAAACCAAATGGAAAAATCTAGCAACGATGCAAAGATACAAACTGAGGTATGTTTATTCATAACTATGAATAGCTAAACAGCTATATTCCTTATAATCTCTTAAAGTATTATCTGTTATTATCTTCTTGTTATATCGTCATGATGAAGGCTTGATTAAGTTTGCTATATAAGTGGTTAGTAAGCTGAGAGTAAGTAAGCCCAGACTATGCCATCCTAAGGTGGAAACCGGTGAGGCCAGGTGAGCCGTTTTAGGGGAGTACACAGAGTTGAGGCAATGTTAGGGTAACTGATTGAAGCTGAAAACGCATAGTAATGACCGAAAAAGACTATTCAAAATAACGATATAATAACTGGATAATTCTGAATAATGCCTAAAGAAGATTAGAGGGAATATTATGTTTAGAAAAATTCATAAAATGAGTTCAAACCTATCACATAGAAATCATAGATATGAGTTACTTGTCTTGTGTATAATGAAATTATTGTCTAAAATATTAGAAGAGATAATAGAATTAGAAGAAACTATGAAGTTAATTAACCAAGATTGGACAGAAATGACTATAGAAGAAATTAGAAAATTAGATAAGGATTTAGACTAAAAAATGGTAAATTATGAATATATGGAATATTGGTTAGATACTATGGAAAGTATAAGATAAACAAAGCTTTTATTACAAGATAATATAAGGGAATATATGAAAGATAGTAATCTGGAACGTAATCTGGAATATTTAGAGTATGCATATGGATGTATAGAAGAGTTACAAAGATTAGAACCATTAAAAATAGAATATTATAATAAAATGTTTAACCAATGAACCAAACACAGAATAAATCAAAGAAAGGTCATATCCGTAAAAAAGCTAAAAAATTAAAAAATCAGTTAAAAATATTATATCCTGAATATAAACTTTTAAGCTTAAATAAAACAAATAATGTTAGACTTGAATATTTAATAGATATAATTTCAGAAACAGAATATAAATATATAAAATATCTGAAAAAACAGAAATAAGAAATAACATGGACAATAGTGAAGAATACAGACAACAATTACTTAACAAAATAAATGAAATAATAGATGAAATTGAATTTAGAAAAGAGAGATTAAACTACAATATAATTGCAGGAGTATGTCATATATCGACAAAAACACAAAGGAGAACAATATTTAATTTAGAACTACAACTACAACACTTAGAATATAAATTACAACACGGATTAATATGAACAAAGAAGAATACACTGTAGAAGAAGAAAAATTTATGAGCCAGAAGGGAACAGAAATAAAAATTATACACTCAAACTTAGGAAGAAGATTTAAAAAGATAGGAGATCAATTATATTTGATGTTAGAAAAAGAATCGGCAACCTTAGAAGATAGCTTAACAGCTATGGTAAGAATTAATAAAGAAAAC
The DNA here is from genome assembly GCA_035772735.1 of Datura wrightii. Taxonomy (NCBI): domain Eukaryota; kingdom Viridiplantae; phylum Streptophyta; class Magnoliopsida; order Solanales; family Solanaceae; genus Datura; species Datura wrightii. The sequence goes on from JASDFA010000018.1 coordinate 111,633,278, forward strand.
GAAGAAATAGATAGGAAAAAGGAAATAGAAAAAATTAAAAAACAAGCTCAAATAGAAGTTCAACAAGTTAAAGAAGAAAAAGACACGAGAATACAAGAACTGGAAAAAGAATTAGAAAAACTTAAACAGCTATATGAAGAAAAATTAAAAGCAAAAGAAAAACAACGAGAAGAGTTAAGACTTACAGAAGAAATAGAAAAATTTAAAATATTACTAGAAGAATCAGGTACAATAGAAAATCAACCTAAAAAAAGCATAGATGAAATAACTGAGCAAAATGATGAAGAAAACCTAGATCAATACTCAGAAACATCAGAAACTTATACTAATCTAATAGAAAAGGAAAATAATATAGAAATTAATGTAGAAGACATAGACGAAAAACCTAGCACATCAGGAACTAAAAGTCCAAGAAGACCAAATACTAGCCCAACCTATTATACTTACGAAAGGGAAAATAGAAGCAAAACATTATGGAATAAAAGATTAAATAAAAACTGGACACCTAGACAAAATATAGAACAATATAATTTCTTAGACTTAGATTGTGTTGCAGATACAAATAAAACAATTCAGCTATGGATAGGATATATTTCAAAACAGTTAATAGATAACAAAATACTAATAGCAGATGCCCCTGGATACATAGAACGAACATTAATAGGGACAACAAAAATATGGCTACAAAATTTATCACCAGAAAGTTTAGAAACATTAAGAAATAATAAGAAAATTAATAATGAACCAGCAACAACATCTATAGATATATTAACCAAATACGAAATAACAATAAGAAATGAATTTAGTAGTATGACTACCGAAATAGAAGAACGGCAAAAAGATAAAGAACTAAACAGAAATCTTATAAACAAATTAAGTATATGTAAAATGAGTTATATGGATGAATACACATGTGCATTTAAAGAATATTATTATAAAGGGTTATATACAAATGAAGAAAGTAGAGAAATAAGAAAACTATACTATACAAAATTACCAGAACCATTTAGTTCAAAAATAACTAAAGACTGGCAAGAATCAGGACTAATAGATACACTAGGATCTAGAATAAAATTTCTACAAAAATGGTTTACAGAACTATGTGAAAAACATAAAGAAGAAATGAAAATGGAAAAAATACTAGTAAAAAACTTAGCATGTTGTACAACTAGAACGACACCACAATTCGGTTGCACAAATAAATATAAATACAAGAAGAGAATTAAAAAATACAGACCATTTAGAACAAAATATAAGCATAAAAAACCAAGAAAAAGATACTATATAAAAAATTACAAACAAAAGAGACCTCACAGAGCTAAGAAAAATATATCAGAATGCAAATGCTACAACTGTGGCAAATTAGGACATTTAGCTAGAGACTGTAGAGTACCTAAAAACGTAAATAAAAAACAAATTTCAGAAGTAGAATTAATAATCGAAGATGAAAAATATAAACAAATAGATTATATAGACTATAATCTAAATGATGAAGATAGTATATATGAGTTAACAGAATACGAAAAAACAGATAATGAAAATGAGATAGATAATGAAAATGAGATAAATGAATACGAAACAGATAATGACTGAAACGGATGTAAGGATTATAAGTAAAGAAGAATATCAAGATAAAGAAAGCTCAGAACAAAAAATAATATTTGACAGCAACATGTTCGAACAAATAAAAGGAAAAGAATTAGATTTAAGCGTAGACAAAATATTAGAAATACCTAAACTAAGAAATTTCTTTAAAATAAGACAAGAAGAATACTACGTAGTAAGCCAGAAAGAACATATAATAGACTGCAAATACACCCAAGGAAAAGCTAAAATACCTATAATAAATAAAAAGATAATAAACAAGGAAATCCAAGAAATAAAAGCTAAAAATCCAATAAAATACGTACACCTAGGAGCAACAGAGATACTCATAAAAGCATGTTTTAGAGAAGGAATAGATACACCAATTGAACTATATTTAGCAGATGATAGGATTATTCACCCAATAGAAAAAAGCATAATAAGTGCAGTTAGAGGAAATTTAATATACCAAAAATTTAAATTTATTATAAGTGCTAACTACTCAGTAGCATTAGATGACAGAAATATAGATAAATCTCTAGTATTATACTGGAAAATGTCAGGAATAGAACTGGCACCAGGTAGTAAAATATTTACAGCTAGATGTAAAAACTTATACGTATTAACTACAAAACATAAGATAACAGCCAAAAACAAAATTCAAAGAATTAAAATAGAAAATCCTTTTGACAAAATAGTTAATGTTATTGATAATAATGACTATAGTTACAAAGATATGGATATAGAGGAGGATTTGGAAATAGTAAAAGAAAGATTGAGTACATCGAAAAGAATAAATTATGATACACCATCATCATCTAGAAATAGCACCTCAAGAAGGATAGAATATGATATACAACCAAGATCATTAGAACAAAAAATGGATGAAATACAACCCTACCAATATTATATAACAGGAATATTAAATCAATGAAAATATTTAATAAAAATAGATACAGGACAAAACGAAAGCTATGTCACAAGAGAACTAATAAAAGAAGAAGAAATTACAAGAAATGAAAGTATAAATACAGAACTACCAGGAATATTGACAAACATGGAACAAAGTACAGAACAAGAACTAATTATTGGTGGAGTACCAATAAAAATAAAATTTAAAATATACCAAGGTAAAGACAATATAACATTAGGAATAAAATGGCTGGAAACAGTCAAACCATATAATATAGATGAAAGACAGCTAGTAATACACTATGAAAATAAAAAGATAATCATTAAAAGAACATTAATATGAAAGAATGACAAAAATCTACATACTAATGAAAATAATAGTGGAAGGATATTACAACAGATATTATACACCTATGATAGATACAGGAGCAGGAGCAAATATGTGTAAACATAATTGCCTACCAGAAGAAAAATGGGAAAAATTAAAAACACCACTTATAGTAACTGGATTTAATAACGAAGGAAGTATGATAACACACAAAACCAAAAATACAAAAATACAAATATGGGATAAAATACTAACAATTGAAGAAATGTATAGTTACGAGTTTACTAATAGAGATATATTATTAGGAATGCCATTTTTAGAAAAGCTATACCCACATACTATAACAAAAACACATTGGTGGTTTACCACCCCATGTAATAAAAAAGTAGGAGCAAAAAGAGTAAATAACAAAATAAGAAAAAATACACCATGGATTAAAGGAAGTGAAAAAATTACTCAAAAGTTAGAAAATATAACAACTAACGACCAGAAAATTGAAATGATAATATTTACAATTGATAAAATGCAAATATTACAAAATAAGCTAAAATCATTATATAATGAAAACCCATTACAAGGATGGGAAAAACATAAAACAAAAGTAAAAATCAAATTAGTAGATGAAAATAGCATAATAACACAAAAACCCCTAAGATATAATTTTGAAGACCAAAAAGAATTCCAAATGCATATAAAAGAGTTATTAGAAAATAATTACATACGAGAAAGTAATAGTAAACATAATAGCCCGGCATTTATAGTAAATAAACATAATGAACAAAAAAGAAAGAAAAGCAGAATGGTAATAGATTATAGAAATTTAAATGCAAAAACTAGAACATATAATTACCCAATACCGAATAAGATTTTAAAGATAAGACAGATACAAGGATATAATTATTTCAGTAAATTTGACTGTAAATCAGGATTCTACCACTTAAAACTAGAAGAAGAATCTAAACAATTAACAGCATTTACCGTACCCCAAGGATTTTACGAATGGAACGTATTACCCTTTGGATATAAAAATGCACCAGGTAGATACCAACACTTTATGGATAATTACTTCAACCAATTAGAAAACTGTATTGTATACATAGACGATATATTATTATATTCAAGAACTAAAGACGAACATATAAGACTACTAGAAAAATTCATACATATAGTAGAAATATCAGGAATAAGCCTAAGTAAAGAAAAAGCCGAAATACTGAAAAATCAAATAGAATTCTTAGGAATACAAATAGACAGAAATGGAGTAAAAATGCAAACACACATAGTACAAAAAATAATAAATTCTGAAGAATTATTAGATACTAAGAAAAAACTACAATCCTTTTTAGGATTAGTTAATCAAGTAAGGGAATATGTACCAAAACTAGCAGAAAATCTAAAACCATTACAACGAAAATTAAAAAAGGATATAGAATATCACTTTGATGAAAAAGACAAAAAATACATAAAAAAGATAAAAGAAATGTGTAAAGAACTGCCAAAACTATATTTTCCGGATGAAAACAAGAAATTCATCTACATAGTAGAATCAGATTCTAGTAATCATAGCTATGGAGGAGTATTAAAATATAAATATGAAAATGAAAAGATAGAACACCACTGTAGATATCATTCAGGATCGTACGCAGAACCACAAATTAAATGGGAAATAAATAGAAAGGAACTATTTGCGTTATATAAATGTTTGCTTGCATTTGAACCATATATTGTTTATAACAAATTTATTGTTAGAACAGATAACACACAAGTTAAATGGTGGATAACTAAAAAGGTACAAGATTCTGTGACAACAAAAGAAATAAGGAGATTAGTATTAAATATATTAAACTTCTCATTTACAATTGAAGTCATCAAAACTGAGAAAAATACAATTGCAGATTACATCTCAAGACATGGAAAAAGATGAAAATAAGATGGACCAAATACTCGGAATGCTAAGTACACTTTGCAAAAAAGTGGAAAAGCTAGAAGATGATATGGAAAAGCTGAAAAGCAAAGATAGCAGTCAGCAGCGTGACTTAAAAAACGCGGAAATAAAAAGGATGGAAGAAGATAGCAGTCAGCAGCGTGACTTAAAAAACGCAGAGCTATGCCAATCGGAAGGCACCAAACTTCCAGAGCTAAAAGGAGACGTTGGGAAACTCCTTAAAACCCAAGCTAACAACCCATCTACTTCTTCTGCAGGTACATCAGGACCTAAAGAAAGAAGAGACATTATCAGAAAACAGCAGCTATTTGACAAGCAATTTACGATGAAAAATATACCTCCAACTCCACAAACAAATACATACAAAGAAAGCTTAAACCAAGCCAGACAGACCTACAACCATATATCCAATACCTACATTCAGAATATTCACAAAATACAAACCTACTTAAACAAAAATCCACGATCCATAACCACTAAAAACCCAGAAGAAGACTATGTTACCCAATATTTACAAGGATATAATAAGTTGATTGCACAACCAAATACAAACTCCAACCTAGTCAGGACATGCTACAATTATGGATTGCTAAATACTGTATATACCAAGACAGGAGATGAGATAGCAACCATACCAGAACTACATAAAGCATTCATGACATATAAAAGAATAACTAAAGGAATATTTTTCTATATCAAAATATACGCAGCACCAGCAGAGATATTATTTAATGAAATAAAACCAATCATAAAAGTAGTAAAAATAGGATTAACAAGGGAGATGATAATACCAGAGAAGATAGAACAGCAAGAAGAAATAAGTTGTACAGATATACCAGATTTTTACGCAAATAAAAGAATTATTGGTCTAGCTACAATAATAAGTGAGCTAGCTAATAATTTCTTAAACGGAAATTCTATCTGGAGCTATTACTCAAGAGATCAAACTATGATTTATGCTAACTCCAGAGAACACAAAGAAGCAGATATGGAAGAAGTACGCCAATGGATACTTAGTCTGCTGAAGCCAGAGGAAATACCAACTACAAGAGCTATACGGAGAAACTACATTTCCCCAACTCTTCTAACAAGATATTGCAAAACAGTAGGACAGAAATATCCAGATCACCATTGCACAAAGTGCCACGGTGAAGAGAATAGTCAGATACCAGATGTACAGCTAGAATAATGATCCAACGGCCGAGATAAGAATAAAACAATCAAGTGGCCAAAACAAGAAAAACAACATACGCAGAAAAAGCTGAGAAGAAAGAAGATAAAAAGGTGTCGGCCATTCAGATAAAAAGCAGAAGATAATGTAAAGTTTTTTGTTTTTTGTGAAAAGTCTTAAAGTGTACAGTAATAGGGCGGCTACTTTAAACAAAAGTCGCAAAGTAGAATAGTGTTGTGTCGGCCACAAAGTACTATTCATAAACAGTAGAGGTCGTTTATGAACAGTAAAGGCCAATTGTAAAGTTTGTAAATTTTGTTTATAAATACAAAGGAGACGGAAGCCAAAGGGGCAAGATCCGCCTTCCGCAATTCCCCATATTCACTCTCAATTATCAATTCCGCAACCTACCCCCAATTTGGTATCAGAGCTACAAAATCAAAACTAAAAAAAATCTACCAAAAAAGATAAACCAAATGGAAAAATCTAGCAACGATGCAAAGATACAAACTGAGGTATGTTTATTCATAACTATGAATAGCTAAACAGCTATATTCCTTATAATCTCTTAAAGTATTATCTGTTATTATCTTCTTGTTATATCGTCATGATGAAGGCTTGATTAAGTTTGCTATGTAAGTGGTTAGTAAGCTGAGAGTAAGTAAGCCCAGACTATGCCATCCTAAGGTGGAAACCGGTGAGGCCAGGTGAGCCGTTTTAGGGGAGTACACAGAGTTGAGGCAATGTTAGGGTAACTGATTGAAGCTGAAAACGCATAGTAATGACCGAAAAAGACTATTCAAAATAACGATATAATAACTGGATAATTCTGAATAATGCCTAAAGAAGATTAGAGGGAATATTATGTTTAGAAAAATTCATAAAATGAGTTCAAACCTATCACATAGAAATCATAGATATGAGTTACTTGTCTTATGTATAATGAAATTATTGTCTAAAATATTAGAAGAGATAATAGAATTAGAAGAAACTATGAAGTTAATTAACCAAGATTGGACAGAAATGACTATAGAAGAAATTAGAAAATTAGGCCAAAGGGGCAAGATCCGCCTTCCGCAATTCCCCATATTCACTCTCAATTATCAATTCCGCAACCTACCCCCAATTTGGTATCAGAGCTACAAAATCAAAACTAAAAAACAATCTACCAAAAAAGATAAACCAAATGGAAAAATCTAGCAACGATGCAAAGATACAAACTGAGGTATGTTTATTCATAACTATGAATAGCTAAACAGCTATATTCCTTATAATCTCTTAAAGTATTATCTGTTATTATCTTCTTGTTATATCGTCATGATGAAGGCTTGATTAAGTTTGCTATATAAGTGGTTAGTAAGCTGAGAGTAAGTAAGCCCAGACTATGCCATCCTAAGGTGGAAACCGGTGAGGCCAGGTGAGCCGTTTTAGGGGAGTACACAGAGTTGAGGCAATGTTAGGGTAACTGATTGAAGCTGAAAACGCATAGTAATGACCGAAAAAGACTATTCAAAATAACGATATAATAACTGGATAATTCTGAATAATGCCTAAAGAAGATTAGAGGGAATATTATGTTTAGAAAAATTCATAAAATGAGTTCAAACCTATCACATAGAAATCATAGATATGAGTTACTTGTCTTATGTATAATGAAATTATTGTCTAAAATATTAGAAGAGATAATAGAATTAGAAGAAACTATGAAGTTAATTAACCAAGATTGGACAGAAATGACTATAGAAGAAATTAGAAAATTAGATAAGGATTTAGACTAAAAAATGGTAAATTATGAATATATGGAATATTGGTTAGATACTATGGAAAGTATAAGATAAACAAAGCTTTTATTACAAGATAATATAAGGGAATATATGAAAGATAGTAATCTGGAACGTAATCTGGAATATTTAGAGTATGCATATGGATGTATAGAAGAGTTACAAAGATTAGAACCATTAAAAATAGAATATTATAATAAAATGTTTAACCAATGAACCAAACACAGAATAAATCAAAGAAAGGTCATATCCGTAAAAAAGCTAAAAAATTAAAAAATCAGTTAAAAATATTATATCCTGAATATAAACTTTTAAGCTTAAATAAAACAAATAATGTTAGACTTGAATATTTAATAGATATAATTTCAGAAACAGAATATAAATATATAAAATATCTGAAAAAACAGAAATAAGAAATAACATGGACAATAGTGAAGAATACAGACAACTATTACTTAACAAAATAAATGAAATAATAGATGAAATTGAATTTAGAAAAGAGAGATTAAACTACAATATAATTGCAGGAGTATGTCATATATCGACAAAAACACAAAGGAGAACAATATTTAATTTAGAACTACAACTACAACACTTAGAATATAAATTACAACACGGATTAATATGAACAAAGAAGAATACACTGTAGAAGAAGAAAAATTTATGAGCCAGAAGGGAACAGAAATAAAAATTATACACTCAAACTTAGGAAGAAGATTTAAAAAGATAGGAGATCAATTATATTTGATGTTAGAAAAAGAATCGGCAACCTTAGAAGATAGCTTAACAGCTATGGTAAGAATTAATAAAGAAAACGAAGAAATAGATAGGAAAAAGGAAATAGAAAAAATTAAAAAACAAGCTCAAATAGAAGTTCAACAAGTTAAAGAAGAAAAAGACACGAGAATACAAGAACTGGAAAAAGAATTAGAAAAACTTAAACAGCTATATGAAGAAAAATTAAAAGCAAAAGAAAAACAACGAGAAGAGTTAAGACTTACAGAAGAAATAGAAAAATTTAAAATATTACTAGAAGAATCAGGTACAATAGAAAATCAACCTAAAAAAAGCATAGATGAAATAACTGAGCAAAATGATGAAGAAAACCTAGATCAATACTCAGAAACATCAGAAACTTATACTAATCTAATAGAAAAGGAAAATAATATAGAAATTAATGTAGAAGACATAGACGAAAAACCTAGCACATCAGGAACTAAAAGTCCAAGAAGACCAAATACTAGTCCAACCTATTATACTTACGAAAGGGAAAATAGAAGCAAAACATTATGGAATAAAAGATTAAATAAAAACTGGACACCTAGACAAAATATAGAACAATATAATTTCTTAGACTTAGATTGTGTTGCAGATACAAATAAAACAATTCAGCTATGGATAGGATATATTTCAAAACAGTTAATGGATAACAAAATACTAATAGCAGATGCCCCTGGATACATAGAACGAACATTAATAGGGACAACAAAAATATGGCTACAAAATTTATCACCAGAAAGTTTAGAAACATTAAGAAATAATAAGAAAATTAATAATGAACCAGCAACAACATCTATAGATATATTAACCAAATACGAAATAACAATAAGAAATGAATTTAGTAGTATGACTACCGAAATAGAAGAACGGCAAAAAGATAAAGAACTAAACAGAAATCTTATAAACAAATTAAGTATATGTGAAATGAGTTATATGGATGAATACACATGTGCATTTAAAGAATATTATTATAAAGGGTTATATACAAATGAAGAAAGTAGAGAAATAAGAAAACTATAGTATACAAAATTACCAGAACCATTTAGTTCAAAAATAACTAAAGACTGGCAAGAATCAGGACTAATAGATACACTAGGATCTAGAATAAAATTTCTACAAAAATGGTTTACAGAACTATGTGAAAAACATAAAGAAGAAATGAAAATGGAAAAAATACTAGTAAAAAACTTAGCATGTTGTACAACTAGAACGACACCACAATTCGGTTGCACAAATAAATATAAATACAAGAAGAGAATTAAAAAATACAGACCATTTAGAACAAAATATAAGCATAAAAAACCAAGAAAAAGATACTATATAAAAAATTACAAACAAAAGAGACCTCACAGAGCTAAGAAAAATATATCAGAATGCAAATGCTACAACTGTGGCAAATTAGGACATTTAGCTAGAGACTGTAGAGTACCTAAAAACGTAAATAAAAAACAAATTTCAGAAGTAGAATTAATAATCGAAGATGAAAAATATAAACAAATAGATTATATAGACTATAATCTAAATGATGAAGATAGTATATATGAGTTAACAGAATACGAAAAAACAGATAATGAAAATGAGATAGATAATGAAAATGAGATAAATGAATACGAAACAGATAATGACTGAAACGGATGTAAGGATTATAAGTAAAGAAGAATATCAAGATAAAGAAAGCTCAGAACAAAAAATAATATTTGACAGCAACATGTTCGAACAAATAAAAGGAAAAGAATTAGATTTAAGCGTAGACAAAATATTAGAAATACCTAAACTAAGAAATTTCTTTAAAATAAGACAAGAAGAATACTACGTAGTAAGCCAGAAAGAACATATAATAGACTGCAAATACACCCAAGGAAAAGCTAAAATACCTATAATAAATAAAAAGATAATAAACAAGGAAATCCAAGAAATAAAAGCTAAAAATCCAATAAAATACGTACACCTAGGAGCAACAGAGATACTCATAAAAGCATGTTTTAGAGAAGGAATAGATACACCAATTGAACTATATTTAGCAGATGATAGGATTATTCACCCAATAGAAAAAAGCATAATAAGTGCAGTTAGAGGAAATTTAATATACCAAAAATTTAAATTTATTATAAGTGCTAACTACTCAGTAGCATTAGATGACAGAAATATAGATAAATCTCTAGTATTATACTGGAAAATGTCAGGAATAGAACTGGCACCAGGTAGTAAAATATTTACAGCTAGATGTAAAAACTTATACGTATTAACTACAAAACATAAGATAACAGCCAAAAACAAAATTCAAAGAATTAAAATAGAAAATCCTTTTGACAAAATAGTTAATGTTATTGATAATAATGACTATAGTTACAAAGATATGGATATAGAGGAGGATTTGGAAATAGTAAAAGAAAGATTGAGTACATCGAAAAGAATAAATTATGATACACCATCATCATCTAGAAATAGCACCTCAAGAAGGATAGAATATGATATACAACCAAGATCATTAGAACAAAAAATGGATGAAATACAACCCTACCAATATTATATAACAGGAATATTAAATCAACGAAAATATTTAATAAAAATAGATACAGGACAAAACGAAAGCTATGTCACAAGAGAACTAATAAAAGAAGAAGAAATTACAAGAAATGAAAGTATAAATACAGAACTACCAGGAATATTGACAAACATGGAACAAAGTACAGAACAAGAACTAATTATTGGTGGAGTACCAATAAAAATAAAATTTAAAATATACCAAGGTAAAGACAATATAACATTAGGAATAAAATGGCTGGAAACAGTCAAACCATATAATATAGATGAAAGACAGCTAGTAATACACTATGAAAATAAAAAGATAATCATTAAAAGAACATTAATATGAAAGAATGACAAAAATCTACATACTAATGAAAATAATAGTGGAAGGATATTACAACAGATATTATACACCTATGATAGATACAGGAGCAGGAGCAAATATGTGTAAACATAATTGCCTACAAGAAGAAAAATGGGAAAAATTAAAAACACCACTTATAAAACTGAATTTAATAACGAAGGAAGTATGATAACACCACAAAACCAAAAATACAAAAATACAAATATGGGATAAAATACTAACAATTGAAGAAATGTATAGTTACGAGTTTACTAATAGAGATATATTATTAGGAATGCCATTTTTAGAAAAGCTATACCCACATACTATAACAAAAACACATTGGTGGTTTACCACCCCATGTAATAAAAAAGTAGGAGCAAAAAGAGTAAATAACAAAATAAGAAAAAATACACCATGGATTAAAGGAAGTGAAAAAATTACTCAAAAGTTAGAAAATATAAAAACTAACGACCAGAAAATTGAAATGATAATATTTACAATTGATAAAATGCAAATATTACAAAATAAGCTAAAATCATTATATAATGAAAACCCATTACAAGGATGGGAAAAACATAAAACAAAAGTAAAAATTGAATTAGTAGATGAAAATAGCATAATAACACAAAAACCCCTAAGATATAATTTTGAAGACCAAAAAGAATTCCAAATGCATATAAAAGAGTTATTAGAAAATAATTACATACGAGAAAGTAATAGTAAACATAATGGCCCGGCATTTATAGTAAATAAACATAATGAACAAAAAAGAAAGAAAAGCAGAATGGTAATAGATTATAGAAATTTAAATGCAAAAACTAGAACATATAATTACCCAATACCGAATAAGATTTTAAAGATAAGACAGATACAAGGATATAATTATTTCAGTAAATTTGACTGTAAATCAGGATTCTACCACTTAAAACTAGAAGAAGAATCTAAACAATTAACAGCATTTACCGTACCCCAAGGATTTTACGAATGGAACGTATTACCCTTTGGATATAAAAATGCACCAGGTAGATACCAACACTTTATGGATAATTACTTCAACCAATTAGAAAACTGTATTGTATACATAGACGATATATTATTATATTCAAGAACTAAAGACGAACATATAAGACTACTAGAAAAATTCATACATATAGTAGAAATATCAGGAATAAGCCTAAGTAAAGAAAAAGCCGAAATACTGAAAAATCAAATAGAATTCTTAGGAATACAAATAGACAGAAATGGAGTAAAAATGCAAACACACATAGTACAAAAAATAATAAATTCTGAAGAATTATTAGATACTAAGAAAAAACTACAATCCTTTTTAGGATTAGTTAATCAAGTAAGGGAATATGTACCAAAACTAGCAGAAAATCTAAAACCATTACAACGAAAATTAAAAAAGGATATAGAATATCACTTTGATGAAAAAGACAAAAAATACATAAAAAAGATAAAAGAAATGTGTAAAGAACTGCCAAAACTATATTTTCCGGATGAAAACAAGAAATTCATCTACATAGTAGAATCAGATTCTAGTAATCATAGCTATGGAGGAGTATTAAAATATAAATATGAAAATGAAAAGATAGAACACCACTGTAGATATCATTCAGGATCGTACGCAGAACCACAAATTAAATGGGAAATAAATAGAAAGGAACTATTTGCATTATATAAATGTTTGCTTGCATTTGAACCATATATTGTTTATAACAAATTTATTGTTAGAACAGATAACACACAAGTTAAATGGTGGATAACTAAAAAGGTACAAGATTCTGTGACAACAAAAGAAATAAGGAGATTAGTATTAAATATATTAAACTTCTCATTTACAATTGAAGTCATCAAAACTGAGAAAAATACAATTGCAGATTACATCTCAAGACATGGAAAAAGATGAAAATAAGATGGACCAAATACTCGGAATGCTAAGTACACTTTGCAAAAAAGTGGAAAAGCTAGAAGATGATATGGAAAAGCTGAAAAGCAAAGATAGCAGTCAGCAGCGTGACTTAAAAAACGCAGAAATAAAAAGGATGGAAGAAGATAGCAGTCAGCAGCGTGACTTAAAAAACGCAGAGCTATGCCAATCGGAAGGCACCAAACTTCCAGAGCTAAAAGGAGACGTTGGGAAACTCCTTAAAACCCAAGCTAACAACCCATCTACTTCTTCTGCAGGTACATCAGGACCTAAAGAAAGAAGAGACATTATCAGAAAACAGCAGCTATTTGACAAGCAATTTACGATGAAAAATATACCTCCAACTCCACAAACAAATACATACAAAGAAAGCTTAAACCAAGCCAGACAGACCTACAACCATATATCCAATACCTACATTCAGAATATTCACAAAATACAAACCTACTTAAACAAAAATCCACGATCCATAACCACTAAAAACCCAGAAGAAGACTATGTTACCCAATATTTACAAGGATATAATAAGTTGATTGCACAACCAAATACAAACTCCAACCTAGTCAGGACATGCTACAATTATGGATTGCTAAATACTGTATATACCAAGACAGGAGATGAGATAGCAACCATACCAGAACTACATAAAGCATTCATGACATATAAAAGAATAACTAAAGGAACATTTTTCTATATCAAAATATACGCAGCACCAACAGAGATATTATTTAATGAAATAAAACCAATCATACAAGTAGTAAAAATAGGATTAACAAGGGAGATGATAATACCAGAGAAGATAGAACAGCAAGAAGAAATAAGTTGTACAGATATACCAGATTTTTACGCAAATAAAAGAATTATTGGTCTAGCTACAATAATAAGTGAGCTAGCTAATAATTTCTTAAACGGAAATTCTATCTGGAGCTATTACTCAAGAGATCAAACTATGATTTATGCTAACTCCATAGAACACAAAGAAGCAGATATGGAAGAAGTACGCCAATGGATACTTAGTCTGCTGAAGCCAGAGGAAATACCAACTACAAGAGCTATACGGAGAAACTACATTTCCCCAGCTCTTCTAACAAGATATTGCAAAACAGTAGGACAGAAATATCCAGATCACCATTGCATAAAGTGCCACGGTGAAGAGAATAGTCAGATACCAGATGTACAGCTAGAATAATGATCCAACGGCCGAGATAAGAATAAAACAATCAAGTGGCCAAAACAAGAAAAACAACATACGCAGAAAAAGCTGAGAAGAAAGAAGATAAAAAGGTGTCGGCCATTCAGATAAAAAGCAGAAGATAATGTAAAGTTTTTTGTTTTGTAATGTAAAGATGTCGTCCATTATTTTGGACAGACAAAAGTTTTTTGTTTTTTGTGAAAAGTCTTAAAGTGTACAGTAATAGGGCGGCTACTTTAAACAAAAGTTGCAAAGTAGAATAGTGTTGTGTCGGCCACAAAGTACTATTCATAAACAGTAGAGGTCGTTTATGAACAGTAAAGGCCAATTGTAAAGTCTATCTCCGTGCCACGGAGCTGTCGCGAGGCCTCACTGGAATTTGCCATTTAATTCCCTGTCCAGGCAGTGTGCCTCCGCGATGGTAGCGTGGCACGGCTCCATCGCGGAGCCCCTATAATTTGTGCATTCCAATGTCTTTTCCACGCTCGTATCCAAGTCCAACTCCGATATAGTTCCAACATGCATTTTAGCTCCTAAAAATCATATTTACCTGCAAAACAAATGCTAATCATGTTGGTTAGTATAAATTCACATTTTATTAGCAATTACATGAGAATATATACACATTGCACACAAACAAGGCGAAAATAATACGTTTGAGTATCACTTGGGCATATAAATCTGCCCAAGATCAAACATAAAATTCAATTAAATCATGAAACATACTTCATCATATGGGCTTATCCAATAATTAAATATGCTTGGCATAAATTTGATCATTCGGACACAGTAACATAAACATGGGTAATTTGAAACCATACTTTCTTCATATACATCTCATCATGCTTGAATACATATTTCATAGATCTCAACCTTCATGAACTTTCGTGGATGGGCATCATAATTTATAAAACTTTGAAAACATAATTTGTAATTGAAAAAATTGTCAAATCTGCTCATTAATCATTATTCAACCTTGGAAACATGCTTAGATCATACCCAAAATTGATACTTAGGAAACTCACATGTTGGGTAAAAACCTATAGATTCATTAATTAAAATATTCATGAATTAAGAGGGGTTTGGGCATGGGTGTTGATAATTACACCCATTCATTACCCTACATAACTGTAGAAGAATGAATTCACAACTTCCTTTGCCCAATGAGAATTTGGGGAAGAACCTTGAAGAGACTAGGCTTGATCACCCTTAAACCTCTAAGCTTGCATGAATGAATTGGAATAGGCTTAGAATGACTTAACCCTTCTTAAAACACACTATTCTGGGCTTAAAACGACGTAGTTTAGGCCTTAAGAACATAAAAATTATGGAAAAGACCTTAATAAATTCGCAGGGAAATACTCACTAACAGTCCCAACGAGGGACTGGATGACTCATGCCCACTGTGCACGACTCGTGGTCTGCACTCGTTATCAACACTTCCATTTCTCTTCTACGGGTCACCATGAGGTACACCACAACTCTGGGTGTACCCAACGACTTCTGGTAACCAAGTCGTTGCCAACACTGCCGAAATTCTTCATCCTTCAGACCACTCTTGACCACAGTTCACCTAATGAATCGTGGTGCTAACCACGACTCGTGGTCACACCCGTGCTCACCCCAAATATAAAAATTTCTACCACGGCCAAACTCCTCCCCATGAGTCACTCCATGACTCGTGGTGCACCCCACGGGCCATGGGATGACTCATCCGATGACATGGTGCAGAAAATTTAGTTTTCTCCATTTCAAATCCCGAGTCTGATCTTAGGGTCCTCGAGGTATTACAATATCTCCCCTTGTGAAAATTCATCTTCAAATGTGAGAAAACATACTGAAATGCAGAGAAATGAAATTATTATACTCAAATACTAATCATATAAGCTGAAAACTGACTGAGTGACTGACTCCGAACCGAACTACATGACTTAAATGAATTCATAAATTACTCATACATACAATGACATGAAAGAAACTGGGGTATATGAGATGAACATGAGATTGAATAGAGTATTAGGGAGGAATCTGATACCTCAAGCTGGAACTAAGCCGGAAGGGAATAGATGTGGGTATTTAGCCATCATATCTGCTCCAGCTTTCCATGTAGCTCCCTCAACATGTTGGTTCCTCCATAAAACCTTGACTGGGGCTACTTCTTTGTTTCTTAGCTTTTGAACTTGACGATCCAGTATTTCCACCGAAACCTCCTTATAACTAAGGCTATCTTTCACACCTACGCTCTCCACCGCAACAACTAGAGCTAGGTCACCCAAGCAATTCTTTAAGAGCGATACATGAAAAACTGGTTGAACTAAAGCTAGTTCTGAGGGTAACTCTAACTCATAGGCCACCTTGCCCATACGTCTCATAATCCGGTATACGCCAACATAAGGGGGACTAAGTTTTCCTTTCTTTATGAACCTCATCACTCCGTTCATGGGAAACACCTTTAGAACCACCCAATCATCAACTGCAAACTCAAGTTCTCTCCTCCTCATATCTGCATAGGACTTTTGATGACTCTAAGCTATTTTCAACCTTTCCCTTGTAAGCTAAACTTTCTCCAAAGCCTCATGAACCGAGTCTGGTCCTATCAATGTAGCCTCACCGACCTCAAACCAACCAATAGGTGATCTACGCCTTTGCCAATAAAGAGCCTCAAACGGAGCCATATGAATGCTGGAATGGTAGTTGTTGTTATATGCAAACTCAATGCGAGGCAAATGATCATCCCAACTACCCTTGAGAATCAATAATACATGTTTTCAACATATCCTTGAGAGTCTGAATGGTCCACTCAGCCTGTCCATCAGTCTGCGGGTGAAATATTGTGCTAAGCTTGACCTGAATACCAAGTCCCTTCTGAAACGATCTACAAAATTGGGAGGTAAACTGAGTACCTCTATCTAATATGATTGACAAAGGAACTGCATGCAACTGAACTAACTCTCGAATGTAAAACTAAGCATAATCCTTAGCTGAATCGGTAGGAAATGAGCCACTTTAGTCAACCTGTCTACAATCACCCAAATAGAGTCATATTGTCGACGAGTATGAGAAAAACCTATAATGAAGTCCATATTACTTTCCTCCCACTTCCAAGTAGGAATTCTAATATCTTGAAGCACACCTCCAGGTCTTTGATGCTCAACCTTCACCTGTTGACAATTTGGACACTTAGCCATAAATTCTGCTATGTGCTTCTTTATACCATTCCACCAATAGACTTCCGCTAGGTCATGGTACATCTTGGTGGCACCTGCATGTATGGAATATATAGAACTATGAGCCTCGTGCAACATTCGATCTCTCAAATTATCAACATCTAGAGCACATAAATGACCCTTATATCGAAGCACAACATCTCCCTCTTTGGAGAAAACTTCTACCTTCTGATTCTAAATTACTTCCTTCAACTTTACTAAAATAAGATCCTCGTCATGTATAGCTTTAACTACGATCACTAAGGATGATTCTGACCCATTCTGAACAATGGCACCACCATCGGTCGAGTCAACAAGACAGACCCCTAGTCGGGAAAGCCTATGTACATCCTTCACTAACTCCTTCCTTTCCTCACCTATATGGGACACACTCTCCATGGAAAGACTGCTAAGAGCGTCTGCCACCATATTAGCCTTGTCCGGATGGCAGAGGACACTCATATCATAATCCTTCAAAAGCTCCAACTACCTTCTCTGATGTAGATTCAAATCCTTTTGTGTAAACACAAACAGTAGGCTCTTGTGGTCCGTAAACACATTTACATGGACCGGGTTCAAATAGTGTCTCCAAATCTTCAAGGAAAATACTACCGCTGCCAATTCAAGATCATGAGTCAGATAATTCTTTTAATGGACTTTCAGCTTCTTGGAAGCATAGGTTATAACTTTACCGTGCTGCATCAATACACAACCAAGGGCGATCCTTGAAGTGTCACAATATACAAAAAAACCCATCGGTACCCTCGGGCGGGGTCAACACCGGTGCTGAGGTGAGTCGAGTGTTCACCTCTTGGAAGCTCTTCTCACAAGCCTCCAACCATTGAAACCTCACTTTCTTCTGGGTCAATTTAGTCAACAGTGCTGCAATGGATGAAAACCCCTCAATAAATATTGGATAATAACCCTATAAACCCAAGAAACTCCTGATATCCGAATGAATAACCAATATGGGACAATTCTTTACCACCTCTATCTTTTGAGAGCCTACTTGTACAACCTCACTTAACACCACCTGACCCAATAATGCCACTGAGTTCAACCAAAACTCACATTTACTATATTTAGAATATGACTAGTGATCCTTAAGAGTCTGTAGCAACGCCCTCAAATGAGAGGCATGCTCTTCCTCTCTCTGAGAGTATATAAGATTGCCATCTATAAACACAATCACGAACATATCCAGGTATGACTTGAACACCCTATTCACAAATCCGTAAAAGCTACAGGAGTATTCGTTAGTCCAAAAGATATAAATACAAACTCATAATGACCGTACCGAGTCCTAAAGTATGTCTTCGAAATATCGCTCTCCCAAACCCTGAGCTTATGGTATCCTGATCTGAGATCTATCTTTGAAAAGCACTTACCACCTTAAAGTTTGTAAAACAAATCATCAATCTTAGGGAGAGGATGCCAGTTCTTGATTGTGACCATGTTCAACTGCTGATAATCAATGCATATACGAAGAGAACCATCCTTCTTGCGGACAAAGAGAACTGGTACACCCCATGCTGATTAGTTAGGTCTACTCAAACCCTTGTCTAAGAGGCCTTTCAACTGCTGCTTCAACACCTGTAACTTGATTGGGGCCAGTTGTTTAGGAGGAATAGATATAGGCTGCGTATCGGGAAGAAGGTAAATACCAAAATCAATCTCCCGCTTGGGAGGGACTCCTGCTAAATCATCTAGAAACATATCTTGATACTTACTGACTATGGGGACTGATTGGATAGTCGGGGTTTTGGATGTAGCATTGTTAACCCTAACTAGATGGTACAGGAAACCCTTAGAAATCATCTTTCTGGCCTTAAGGTAGGAAATGAAATGACCTACAGGCACAACTGAACTACCCTTCCACTCTAGGACTGGCTCACTTGGAAATCTAAACTCTACAGCACGGGTTCTACAATTAACTGAGGCATAGCATGCATGTAGCCGATCCATGTCGAAGATAACATCAAAATCTTTCATGGCTAACTCTATTAGATCTGCTAAGGTGATTTTATAAAGTATTATGATATGGAAATTTCTGTATAACCATCGATCTATAACTGAATCGCCGACTGGAGTAGAGACTGAGAAATGTTCTGAAAGGATTTCGGGACTGACTCCGAAACTACTTGCAACATAGGGTGTCACAAAAGATAAGACAACCCCTGGATCAAAAAATGCATATACATCAAGGTTGAAAACTCGTAACATACCTGTGACTACATCTAGGGAGACCTCCTGCTCCTAAAGAGATGCAAGGGCATAGAATCTGTTTTGGCACTTTCTGCCACAGGCACTGGTAGATGCACCCTACTGAGCTGAGCATGCTGGTGGAGCTGCTGAATTGGAAGCTAGGCCTCGATCCCTATCATGGCCCTGTATAGCTGCTGGACAATCTCTGAGCATATGCCTGGGCTTCCCACATTTGAAGTAAGCACCTGTACCCGACAAACACAGACCCGTTTGTCTCCGGCCACACCTATCACAAGTTGGGATGCTAGACTCTAGGGGTATGCTCCCCTCACCTCTAGATCCTGACGATGTCCCCTCTGATCGTGCCTAGATCTATATGGCACACTTATAACTAACGATACTAGGGCTGACGATCTCTGGTGGGACTGCTGATGGTGCCCACCACCTGGTCTCTGCTGGGAGAATCCAAAACTATCAGTCTTGGCCCTATTGTCCTCCCTCTCCCGCTCACTCACCAGTACTACCTCCATCTTCTAGGCGTATAGAACTATCCTGGAAAAGAAATATCCTGATAGATCATTACAGTCTAGCAATCCTTGATGAAATAGTCTACTATACCATGTTTGAACAGAATCATTGGAGCTCTCCGATCTGCCACCATCTCAGGTACATAATTGCACAGACGAGTGAACTCTAAGGCATACTCTTGAACTGTCATCTTCCCTTGTCTCAGATTCACAAACTCGGCTACTTTAATCTCCCTCATCTCATGAGGGAAGAACCGATCCAAAAATGCAGCATCAAACTCATCCCAACCAATAGGGCCTGCTCGAATTGACCTTCTTTCCTTCCATTGCATAAATCAGATGTGCGCAACACCTTTCAACTGATATGAGGCTAGATCGATGTACTCCTCTCTGATCACCCCGATGATCTAGGTGATCTTCAGAATCTCATCAATAAACTCATGTGGATCTTCGTCTACCTTTGACCTAAGAAACTCCAGAGGGTTCATCCTCAAAAATCTATGACTCTTGCCGCCGCTGAATTTTTGTTTTGAGAGTAGCTGCCTTGAGCTCATCCTGCTAGTGCCCATCTCATTGCCATTATCGTGGCCTTTTCCATTCCCGTTTATTCTTTCGTTAACTCGGCGAGGAGGTATGAATCTACAAACGCATATAGAATGAGTTAGAAGGATAGAGAGACATTCCATGGAACGACTTAGATCATGAAAGAAGGAAACATTTTCTAAACGTCTTGTAAGTGTGGTGTGCTTCACACCCATGAAAAAGACTCTGCTTAACAAAGCTTTCAAATACCATAGGACACTTCAAAACCTAATTCGCTAATACCAAGTTATGTTCAGGTCATGACACGGGACAAAGAACCCCGAGAGGCCTCGAGTCGACCCATGTCATACACATATCATCTAACTCAACATATTAAAGAGGAATAACAACATAATTAATATAGCATAAGTCTCGACAACATTATATAACTAATATTACCATGATCGAACTTAAATGATCCCGACTATTACACTCAAGTGGGCAGAGTTGTTCAAAGCTTTGCTAGGGCTAAGGACTCTACTATGATATCGACATCAAGCTGAGGGTCCCTTGGGGTCAGGGAAAATTCACAAGGGAGGTCCTAAATAATTTGAACATACCTACATTGGCACATAATTTTGAGGCATAGGGTTGACTGACCCTTAGCCTACTCGGTGCTAGACACTGCTCCCAAAAACATGCATATGCTCGCCATTGTTTTTCATCAAAGCTGAACCATCATCTAGTGACGAAGCTGACTCATAACATATATACATAAATCTCAAATCATATCATGAGGATCCTTTGCTCAAACCATACCATAAGTTGAAAATAGTGGAAGTGTAGACTCCAAAATCCATGTGGTAAGCTGATAACATAAAATTCAACTAAATCTTGAAACATACTTGATCATATACGCTTGCCCAATACTTAAACATTCTTGACATAAAATTGATCATTCAAAAACATCAACATAAACATGGGTAATTCGAAACCATACTTTCTTCATAAACATCTTATCATGCTTGAATACGTATTTAATAGATCTCAACTTTCATGAACTTTCATGGATGGAAATCATAATTTATAAAACTTTGAAAACATAATCTATAATTGAAAATATTATAAAATCATCCCATTGATCATAATTCAACGTTGGAAACATGCTTAGATCATACCCATGATTGATACTTAGAAAATTCACATATTGGGTAAAAACTCCATTGATTCATCAATTAGAATTTTCATGAATTGAGAGGGGATTGGGCATGGGTGTGGACAATTACACTCATTCATAACCGTACATACCTATAGAAGACTGATCTCACAACTTCTTTGATTGCCCAATGAGAATTTGGGGATGAGCCTTGAACAGACTAGGCTTGATCACCCTTTAAACCTCTAAGCTTGCATGCACGAATTGGAATAGGCTTAGAATGACTTAACTCTTCTTAAACACACTATTCTGAGCTTCAAACAATATAGTTTAGGCCTTAGGAACTTAGTAATTATGGAAAAGCCCATAATAAATTCGCAGGGAAACACACATTACCAGTCCCAACGAGAGACTGGACGACTCGTGCATATTGACCACGACTCGTGGTCTGCACTCATGATCAACACTGTCATTTCTCTTCTGCAAGTCACCATGAGGGACACTAAGACATGTGGTGTACCCAATTACTCGTGGTGACCAAGTCATTGCCAACACTACCAAAATTCTTCATCCTTCGGATCACTCCTGACCACGGTAGACCTAATGAATCGTGGTGCTGACCACAACTGGTCACACCTATGGTCACCCCAAATCTAAAAATTTCAACCACAGCCAAACTCCTCCCCATGAGTCACTCCATGACTCGTGGTGCACCCCATGGGTCATGGAACGTCTCATTCTATTACCTGGTGCAGAAAATTTAGTTTTCTCCATTTCAACTCCTGGATCAGATCTTAGGGTTCTCGGGGTATTACACCTCACCATCCATCTCATCAAGGTGTTAGTCAAATTCTTATTTCCATAGTTGAAGTACCTAGTGGCCCACGCCATCATAGAACCAACATTGGTGCATTTTCTCTGAAACACAAGTATTGGATGCCCCACGCCAGCCATAGCCAGGCAGACTTTCACAAATTCGTTTTTTGCACACCTTGAGTGATTTTTGAGTCCTTTTTCCTTGGTTTTCTACTCAAATCATCTAGAAACATTCATTAGCAAAAAAGGAACATTAAAACATGAATTCATGCATTTCATAAGTATTATGAATTCAAAATAAGGCCAAATATGGGTAAAATCATGGAAAATGGGCATAAGATTATTCCCAATGAAACTTATCCTGATGGCATTGTTTAAGATGTGCTTATCTACATGGAACAGTTCATATTGCCAATGGAATTTATCATCCTTGATTATGAAGCTGATGAACCAATACTTATCGTTTTGGGAAGAGGATTTCTAGCTACAGCAAATGCAATTATTATAAGGGTGAGGTCAGGCATGATGGTGATGACTGTGAATGGCCAGGAAGCGGTTTTTCATGTATCAGGGTGGCATGATTTTCACCCGAATATAAGGAGCTTAAGACTATTGCAATGATATAGCCTAAAAGGTCTAAGCAAGCATTACAATAGCTCTCAACAAGAACCACCGGGAACTTAGGTTATAAATCATCTTAGTTAGTGGGAGGAGTAAGAAGTCCTGCATCGTGCCATGATATTAAATCAGGTACTGAATAGGAGGTAACCCATGAACGTTGTGCCATGACTATAAATAAGGCGCTTGGTGGGAGGCAAGTCATCTTTCTAGTACGTTTTTGTTTGGTAGAGATGACAGTGAGGAAGATGTCGCCACTATAGATATGTTAGTTGATGATGCAGAAGATGATGACGATGATTAGGATTTTAATCCTGATGATAATGGCTGTGCTTAGAGGCCCAAGAAGATTTTTTTCTTTCCCTACTTGATATGATATGTTTGTGCACTGGGAACAGTGCACTATTTAAGTGTAGGGTGGAGAAAATAGATTTCCTTTTTATTCTATCTTTGAAAAATTGTTAAAGTGGGTTGTAGTAATGGTTATCAAAATTTCTGTGTTAGTTAGCTTAGTTTGTAATAGTTAGTCTGTGGTTGGTTGTTGAAACTAAATGATGCTATGTTATGTTTTTGTTAATCTCTAGTTTTTTGTTTAGGTTAATAGAGAGTTAAATTTTGTTTAGAGTCTATCATAAGTGTAGTGATTGGTACAGATGATGGATGGATGACGATCTTCTTAAGGGAAAATTAGTCACAATTTTTTATTTATTTAGGTTGGAGTCAAAAATTACCACTTGTGTGATCTTGACATTCCACATAGAAGTTAAGCTAGAAGCAATGAAGTGGTCATCTTGAATGAATGAGAAGTACAAATTCCATGAGAAACACATAGGTTCTTTAACATGACTCAAGAAAACAAATCCTAGGGGCTTAATAATGGAAATCCATTCAATATGATTGTGTTGATATGTGGCCATAAGAAACTGACTCAGATCATGATACCAAGAGGGGTGACCTTGAAATTGTCGTTTTTTGCACATAGAGTAACATCTAGAACTTGCCTAACATGTGTGAATGATGTCTAGTTATCAAATAGATAAGAGATGGTTAAGGTATTTCTTTAATACACCCATGTTTATCTATTGTTTTTGTTCCTCATTTAACATTATCCCAGGTCAACCCTATTGAGCTGTAAGCCTATATTTTTTCTATCCATAAAAGAAGCCTATTCCCTTTGTTGTGAGACCACTAGAATTTTTATCCAAAGATAGTCTAAGGAAATTTGATATTCAAGAATGAAGGTTCCATCGGTGTAACAATGTTAACGAAAAGTAAAGAAAAAAAATGTGGACGGCAAGCGGAGAAAATTGGAAAGAGGGGTGCCAGCAAAATAAAATGTTTACT
The DNA here is from genome assembly GCA_035772735.1 of Datura wrightii. NCBI lineage: Eukaryota > Viridiplantae > Streptophyta > Magnoliopsida > Solanales > Solanaceae > Datura > Datura wrightii. The sequence goes on from JASDFA010000018.1 coordinate 111,658,170, forward strand.
TACTTCTAGAATATAAAGAAAAGATTATTACTAATTGATTATTTTGGTTGATCTTATAAGCAGAAACTAGCAGTCAAGTAGTGTAAAAAGGGGCATGAGAAAAGAAAAAGGGATTAAAGAAAGTATGGGTGAGCAATGAGGACAAATAATGATTAAGTGTGGAGTAGTGCTATTGGGCATATTCTTATGCCCATTTGCCATATTTTTACCCATCTTTTATCATGTTTTGAGATCATTATCCTTATAAAATGCAAAATTTTGATGAATGTGTGTGTGAAAAGAGCTAACAGATGTTTTTAGATGATTTTGGCAGGTAACACATGGAAAAATACTCAAAATGGTGCAAGGTATGAAGAAAGAAGAATTCGAGAAAAATTGGCCTAGTGAAATGGGAGAAGTGGCGCGTCAGAGCCTAAACTTTGGATAGATTATGCTCAGGTTGGTGCTATGGCTGAAGTGACACATCAGACCTGGAACTTCAGAAGAATTTTGATCAACACCATGGCGAAAGGAGAGAAGTGGTGCTCCAGAGAGGATCCAAGATTGGGAAATTTTTCTAACACTCTATTGCATTGAGAGAAGTGGTGTGCTAGGTCCTGTATTACAAAATTTTAACTAACACCTTGGTGAGATACCAGAAGTGGCACGCCAGAAGCCAAACTTTAGAAGAAATTCAAGCCGAGTCTGGTGAGATGGGTGAAGTGGTGCACCAGGGCTTGCTCGAGAAGTATTTTCTAAGTCCAAAAGTTTAATTAGTTAAGGAAAAAAGAGGAATTTGTTAAAATTCTTATAAATACATTGCTGGGGCATTTGTTAGGCATCTATCGAATTTTGTAGGTAGGTTTTAAGGAAGAGACACGAAGTCCATTTTTGTCTTAGGTTCTCTTCTTTACTCTTTATCTATATGATTCAAATGATGATTTCTTTACACTCGAACATGATTGGCTAAACTTCCTATTATAGGGATTTGGCAATGGCTTGATGGTTGTAGTTTGAATATTCATTTATGGTAGACATTTTATACTTCTTTTCATGATTGTTTATGCTTATTTGATTTCACGTTTATTCATTAGTTTGATCACGTTTTAAATATTATTTATTGGCTCATTGGTTGAACTCGGGAGAGGGAACTAATGAGGGTTAAAAGAAGCATAGAGTAGGTTTCAATTTCTTGTCAAAAGTTGAAGAGTTGATTTTGTTGTTGAGGAAGGGATATACCCTACAACCCTACTTAGTTGAGCCAAATATTTTCATTCGTCGTCTCATGTTTTTCCTGCAACAATATGGCTATAGTTGTTAGGGTTTCGTGAGATACTTCTTAGCTATTCAGGAGAATAGTTGAGAATTGAGTTCATAACTTGCAACTAGCAATCTTAGAAGGATTTAGTCTAGTGTATTGGAATCCTAAAACTCAACCTGAAAGCAATAGTGCCAAAACCCTTGATTTTAATCATCGCTTGAGTTATAAGACTTTTGCAAACAAACTTGTTTTATTAGACAGACATGCCTATATTACTTGACGAACGCGTATTTTTTCATGTGCGCTTGGCGACATAAATATCTAAGTGTTATTTGAAATATTTATGTAATATATGTGTTTATTTGCAACTATGATTCATAAAAGAGGCCTTTTCAGGTTGCAGTCTCACAATTAGTCATTTTTTATGCCATATGTGTTAGGCAGACATGATATGAGCCCGATCATCTCCATATATAAAAATAAATATGGCTTCAAGTTATACCACTGATGTGGTTATGTCAGGTTGGCAGATATAGTTCAAATATGAGACTTATGACCTTACCACCAATACAGTTATATCAGGTGGGTAATTGTCCTTTAGATATGAGAATTGTGACCTTACCACCGACGTGGTTATATCAGGTAGGTAGTTGTTCTTTGGAATATTTGGATAAGGAAGTAAAGTAACTGGAAGAAATTTGGAGCAGTTCTAGCTCCTCAGATGTCATATGTTTTCGTGAAGAGAAGTAGCATAGGACCTAGTGTTCCTAGAATCAATCATTAGTTTATTATATATGCATAACAGGAATATCTTTTGAACGCTAAATTTAGGTAATAGTACCACAACTGTTACATTTCAAGTTTGTGGTCTATTTTTAGCAATTGATCAATGAAGAAAATCTTATGTAAAGCATATGAGTTTATATGGATATAAAAGATGTTTCATAATGACGTTAAGTCACAAACTTCCTGATGAATGGATTAAACCCAGGAGTTTGAATATTAAGTTTTAAAAATATGAGATTGTATTATGATGATTAGTATGTCCCGTGCCATGATGAGAGAGAAGAAAGATATGATTTCTATAAAGACTTTCCAGTAGAATGTATCAAGAAAGTATTGCCCAAGTAAAGGAAGTATGATGTAAGTCTCAGAATTAATAATACCTTTAGTTTACTATGAGAAAGGAGGTCTACGAACTCATGAGAAAGTAAGGTAAAGATGTGGAAGATGGAATATCTCAACCAACAAACTGAGGCAAGTGAGAAAGCTATATGAGCTAAGCAATCACAGACACGCCGTTTGGAGAATCAATTACAGTCAGATGAAGCTACCAGATGAGATGGCGATAGTGATTTGCAAAAATTTAAGTGAGAATGATTTGAGTATACCCGTAAAAATTTTAATTAATTATCTTCTGAAGGAGTTGATAGTAATATGCGGGGTAATCTAGTAATGCTCAAATGTGAGTCTATTTGTACTCCTGAGTATAAGAGAGGATTCTTAAGCTATGAAGATTTAATTTCCCTAAGTTTGTAGAGGGTAAAAGTATCTCTATTTATAGCTAAGAAGTTGAGACAGACTGACGAAATTAGCTCACTTCCATCCAAGCCAGACTACTAATATTGCCGGGGATTATGCCAGACTTTACATAAGTAATATAGTTCACCTGCAAGGCATTTCGTTATTTATTATTTCACACAGAGGAGCACAATTTACAGTGAACTTTTGAAAGTCTTTCCAAACAATTCTAGACACTCACGTAAGCGCTAGGACAGTTTTTCATCCCCAGGCTGACAGACAGGCTAACACATCATACAGACACTGTGGAATGCCTATGTTTTATACTTCTATGTAAGTTAGGTTGACCATGTGTCCTTAATTGAGTTTTCATATAAAGCTTTATATGAGCAGAGGTGTACATCGCCTATAGGCCATTTTGAGCTTAGCGAGATAGAATTATTAGGGCCATATTTAGTGCAGCAGGCTATTGATAAGATGAATAATCATTAGAGAAAGACTTCAGAAAACTTGGAGGATACAGAAATATTATCCTAAGGTATGTCGTCGAGTGATAGAGTTTGATATTGATAATTGGGTCTTTCTGAAGGTGTCGCCTATCAAAAGCATCATGTGATTTGGTAAAGAGGGAATGTTGAGCCCTAGATTCTAACACCCCATATTTTTCCTACCTAAGGATTGAACCAGAGAAAAGAAGGATAATTTCATCAGAGTCACAGGACGACTCAAGGGATGAGTTGTTCGGAACAACGACTTGTTGTGTCCATTGTGGTAAGTCCCCAATTAGGATTCCCATCAAACAAATATATTAGCAACGACTTGTTGGAAGATCCAACAGGTCATCCTTGGTGGTCATTGAATGGAGTTCTAAAAAGTCTGAAAATCTGAGCTGGTGATAACGAAGGGTGCAATGACCCATGGTGGTTAGTAAGGACTCGTGGTAACAGTCCGTTGGAAGGACTTTCAAAGCTATGATAGGGTGGACGAAGTGACAATTAGAGTATATAATGAGTGATTATTTCATGTAACGACTCTTCATGTTTGGTCATTGGTTGGAGAACCAGAAGAGTAACATAATTTCCTTTAGAAGAAGCGGATGGAGTGACAAGTCATTGTTTCGTACGATGACTCGTCCTAATCGGTTAATGGTCAAAATTTCAGTAGAGTAGTGGAAGTTCCTCAGATACAATGGATAACTCAATGGCCCATCGTGTCCTATGATGACCCGTTGGAGTGGCCGTTGTAGCCGACAAATAGTTTTTTATATGAATTCCCAAGAGTAGTTTCGTAATTTCCCGAGCTCCTAACTTTCTAATGACATTGTTGTAAGCCCTAAAAGGAGTGTTTTAAGAAGGTTTAGCCTATTCTAAGTCATTAGTCTCCCCTGCGTGCAATTATTAAGATTTTCTTTCAAGATCAAGGTAGAATTCTCCCCAACTCTCTTGGGCTTTCAAGGCTAGTTTGGAAATCAGTTTACCCAAGTATGTAGGGCTATGAATGGGAGATTTATTCAACCCTCATGCATAAGATTATTCTCATATTTATTAATTCAAGTTCTTAATCAAGTGTATTGATTCCTAGGGTTTTAACCAAATTCTATGAAACTACCTATGCTATATTTATGGGTCTAATTCTCTCATGTTCTAAAGTATGTTATAAGTTCATTGCAAAATTTTATCATCAATTTGATTATAAATTCATGATTTCAAGATACAGAAATTATGCCCTGTTATGTAAGTTTTTATGAAATTCAAGATAATGATCCATGATTTCAAGCATATGAAATATCTATTATGCATGAATATTTATGAACTCTCAATTTATGATTCTATGATTATGATTTATGAAGCCTATTTCAAGTATGCATGATTTTATGATTTGGGGAAAGCCCATGCAAGTTAAGTATTTTTTTATGATTTCGCCAAGGTTAATAAGACCAGCTTATCATATGGTTTGGAGTCAAGAATCCTAGTACAACTTATTATATGTTTGGAGACAAGACTCCCAATGTTCAGATTTTAAGCTATATATGACATTATGATTACAGCTTTTGTTGAATAATAATGTGAGCACTATTTGTATTTTTGAGAGTAGTGTCTAGCACCGAGTAGGCTTAGGGTATCGAGGGTACTTGATGGGAGGACCTAACGATTCGTGGTTGGACACCATGACTTGTTAGGTGATTTGTGGGTAATTTATTGTTCAAGGTCGAGGAAGTGAGGTTAACGGATGGTGACCACGAGTTATGGTCATCAATAACGCCTCGTTGAGTGACCCGTTGGGACCCCGTCGACCAGATTTTAGATTTTAGCCCAGGGTTATTTTTGTAATCTCCTACCTATTTAATCCCTAAATTACGTCATTTTAGGTAAAAATTTCAGAGATATTAGAGGGATTGAATGGTTTTTTCCCCTCATTCCCCACGTAAACTTTTAGAAAACAATAGTAATTTCCTCTGAAGATCTCTCAGGCCACATAAGGGCTTCAGATCCATTGCACCAGATTCAAGCTTCCTTCTCTGAGAAACTTTCCATCAGGTATATGGGAATTCAACAAAGGGATTGTTATTCCCTTGTGTCCCCTAAAACTCTTTCTCAGTTTACTAGCAGTTCTAGCCCTGAATTTCCAATTGTGAAGATATTGCTATCAAACCTTGTTTAATTCTTTAGGAATATTATTCTATGCTAATTTTAGATGTTTTCAACCATTTTATGACTCAAATGATATTTGTTCCATTGAATGCAAATTTTAACCCTAACTCTTCATAATAGAAACTAGAATCCTGCATAAGTATCAAATTCTTGAAAATTTCTTGAATCTTTCTGAGCTAGGGGTTTCTATAATAGTTATATTTGTTAGAAACTAAGTCAAATGTATGTTAGACAATTTCAGTCAGAAAGTTTAGATACTCAAAAATGCCAACCTAGTCTCAATCAGATTTTAGCAACCTCTGGGTTGACCAGAATAATCTTAGATGATCAGTTTGACTACAGAAATTTTTGAGGTGTTAGTATCACCTCCCAGTTATAAGAATTAGATCCAAAACTCAATTTATTAGTCCACTAGGCAGTTATGACACTTATACAGATAACTCTGCCTAGCCTTAGGACCCCAGTCAGATAACAGTTTGTTCTCAGACTGTTACGACGCTTCTAGATAAGCAGCTCTGACCAGTCGAGTACCTAGTTTTAGAATCTGATCCGATAAGACTCTCAAGGTACTTTCAGTTATATATCCCTAACTAGTCTTGGACCCTAATTTTGAGCTATAGGCTTAGTATTCAGCTTAGGAATTCCAGTGGGAGCAGGACTTAGCACCGAGCAGACTAGGGTTCCAGCGCACCCAAGTTTCCAGAACTACGTTGCCAGCATAGGTTACAGTATTTATTTTCCTATTTTGGCCCCAAATTTTTGTTATCACCTAGTTCATGCCTTTATACCCTAGCAAGGTATATTGGGTCCTACTGGTGGGGTGTACACATTGGACTGCACGTTTAGCTTACATGGTTACATGTCGGTTATAGACTCTCTCACTAGTTGGTTTAGTTTAATCTCAGTCCAGTTTAGTTTAGAAAAGTATACCAGACTTAGAACGTGTTTTGACCATCAAACAGACTGTTCTTGACCACCTCAGCATTTTAGTTATTTCAGTTCAGTAGATTCTGTTTGTTATTGCATGTCTTCCAATTCAACATTTCTTTATCATTTATTTTATTGTGTTATGTTACTCTCACTTACTCAGTACATTCAAAGTACTGAAGCATACCGTTTATGTTGTATCATTTAATGATACAGCTACAGGATCACAGTTCGAGCTTCATTAGGGGGTTTACTTCTCTAAGACCTCAGCTTTGCAAATTGGTGAGTCCTCATCCTCACTTAAACTCAGTTTTCAGACTTAGTTGTTTTTTCGCCGCCTTATAGTTTTTTCTATTATTTCTAGTATTATTATTTAGTATATTTCAATCAAATATTTATATTCTTGCTACAAATTCTGCTGTATATATTTTTGTTACTCAGAGTGCTAGTGTATAATAAACCATGGGTTGACTTGGGGTCACTTGTTGCTTCAAGTACTGTGTTCCATCCAAGGTGTAAACTTGAGGAATGACAAACTTGGTATCAGAGCACTAGGTTCAGAGTATCCTCGGTTGTTTGAAAGCCGCATCGAGTAGAGTACTCTTCATGGGTGTGAAGCGCGCCAGACTTTTGACGGGAAGGATATGAGATGTCATTAGAAAGCTTCCCTTTATTTCATACTCCTTATCGTGTGTGTGAAATTCAGTTCCAAATATCATTCTCCTAACTCTTGCTCTACTTCGTTTCAATGAAATATGCCTCTATGACGCAGAAATCGAAGGAGGGAAAAAAATACCCAATGGACTGCTCCACTATCCCCAGCGGCGCCACAGGACGATTCAGTGTCAACTGCTGAATTCAAGGCGGCTATTTAGCTGCTGGCCCAAACCGTGACTAATCAGGTGAACCAACAAGTGGTTCCAGTTAATAACAATGGGTCTGCAGCAGCTGCTAGGGTGTGGGACTTTACCCGAATTAATCCTCCATCATTTCAGGGATCCAAGGTGAGGGAGGACCCTCAAGAGTTCATAGATGAGATCAGGAAGATTACCCGTATAATGGGTGTTAGCTCCTCTGAGGGTGCGGACCTGGCTGCCTACCAGCTAAAAGGGGTAGACCAGGTCTTGTATGGTCAGTGGAAGGAGAGGCGGCCAGTTGGAGAAGGACTAGTGGAGTGGGAGGAGTTCAACACTGCTTTTCTTGATAGATTGTTCCTGAGGGAGCTCAGGGAAGACAAGGTAGAAGAATCTATGAACCTAAGGTAGGGGAATAGAATAGTGGAGGAGTATGCTTTGGAGTTTACCAGGTTTTCCAAATACGCTCCAGAGATGGTGGCCGATCCAAGGGCTCGCATGCTGAAGTTTGTGAATGGGGTGTCAAACCTGGTCCTCAAGGAGTGGACCGCGATACTGATCAAAGATATCGACCTTTCCAGTTTGATTGTTTATGCCTAACAGATCTAGATTGAAAAACTAAGGAACATGGAAAGAAAGAATAAGCGGTCTAGGACTGGCCAGTCAGATCATGGCCACCAGAGGTCAGGCGGTAGCAACCGCCCATAACAGCAGCAACAGCAGCAAAGGGGTCCAACGCCCAGCTCAGTCGGCGCCCCTACCTTTCGATCCAGCCAGGACCGGAGGGGTGGAGTATTTGGTCCTCATTTTTAGAGCTTTAGTGCCGAGAACAGATATCTAGCTTTCCCAAGTGCGGTAAGAACCACCCGAGAGAGTTTCTTTAGGGTTGAGAGGGCTGTTTTGGTTATGATCAGCTCAGGCATCAACTTAGGGAGTGCCCGTCAGCAGGAAGAGGGAGATCACAATCCACCACCTTAGCAGCTCCAACAGGCCAACCAGCTTAATAGGCTAATACATCATGTACGGAGAGCAGTCAATGCCAAAACTGTTTTATGCATTATCATCCCATCAAGACCAGGAGAACTCATTAGATGTAGTCACGAGTATGTTACATCTTTTCCACCTAGATGTATATGCCCTTCTTGATCCGAGGGCCACACTATCATTCATGACTCCTTACGTCGCGGTTCAATTTGATATTAGACCAGAAGTATTATCAGAACCTTTCTCAGTCTCCACCCCAGTTGGCGAGTCAGTTAGAGCCAGTCAGGTGTATAGAAACTATTCAATATCAGTCTGTAATAAAGTCATTCCAGCTGACCCTGTAGAGTTAGACATGGTTGACTTTGACCTCATTCTTGGCATGGATTGGTTATACTCCAGTTATGCCTCAGTTGACTACAGAACTAGGATCGTCAGGTTTTAGTTCCCTGACAAACCAGCTCTAGAATGGTCAGGCAGTAGTTCAACACCGAAGGGTAGGTTTGTTTCCTACCTTAAGGCCAAGAATCTTATTTCAAAGGGATGTATCTACCATCTAGTTCGGGTCAAGGATTCCAACTCTGAGACCCAAACTATCCAGTCAGTCCCTATTGTTAGACAGTTTCCAAATGTGTTCCCCGAAGATCTTCCCAGAGTCCCTCATGAATAAGAAATTGACTTCGGCGTAGACCTTAATCGATATACTCAGTCCATCTCCATCCCTCCTTATAGAATGGCTCCGATGAACATAAGAAGTTAAAGGAGTAGTTAAAATATCTATTGGATAAGGGTTTTATCATACCTAGCATCTCTCCCTAGGGTGCTCCAGTGTTATTCGTTCCAAAGAAAGAAGGTACTCTCAGAATGTGCATCGACTACCGTCAGTTGAACAAGGTCATAGTCAAGAATTGATATCCCCTACGCAGAATTGACGACCTGTTTGACCAACTTTAGGTAACCAACTATTACTCCAAAATAGATCTCAGGTTGGTGTATCATCGCTCAGAGTTAGAGAGTGATACATACTAAAAAAAGCTTTCAAGACTCTGTATGGGCACTTCAAGTTTGTGGTTATGTCCTTCGGATTAACAAATGCCCCTGTGGCCTTTATGGACCTGATGAACAGAGTCTTCAAGCAGTAATTGGATATGTTCATCATCGTATTCATTGATGAAATTATGGTGTACTCTAGAAATGATATGGAACATGCTAATCACCTAAGGATAGTACTTCAGACACTCAGAGACCGTCAGCTATTCATCATGTTCAGAAAGTGCGAATTCTGGTTGAAGTCTATGACTTTCCTGGTTCATGTGGTCCCAGGTGAGGGAATTGAGTTTGATGCTCAAAAGATAGCAGTAGTGAAGGACTGGCCCAAATCCACCTCCCCAATCGAAATCAGAAGCTTCTTGGGTTTGGCCGGTTATTACCAACACTTTGTAGAGGGTTTCTCTTCCATAGCGTCTCCATTGTCTAGGCTGACTCAGAAGAAGGTGAAGTTCCAGTGGTCAAATGTGTGTGAGAAGAGTTTTCAGGAGTTAAATACTCGACTCACTACTGCTCCAGTACTGACTCTACCAAAAGGATCAGATGGATTTATGGTATATTGTGACGCTTCTAGAGTTGGACTCGATTGCGTGTTGATGCAGCGGGGCCAGGTGATAGCCAATGCCTCCAGGTAGCTCAAGGTTCATGAGAAGAATTATCCAACTCATGACTTGGAATTCCGTAGTGGTTGCACTAAAAATATGAAGGCATTACCTATATGGGAATCACATTGATGTTTTCACCAACCACAAGAGCTCCAGTATGTATTCACTCAAAAGGACCTGAATCTTTGTTAGAGAAGATGGTTGGAATTCAGGAAAGATTATGACATGAGCCTGCTATATCACCTGGGAAAAGCCAATGTGGTGGCTAATGCCCTAAGAAGAGTGTCTATGGGTAGCGTGGCTCATATTGAAGAAGGCCAGAAGGAGTTGGCAAAGGATGTTCACAGGCTGGCATGGTTAGTGGTGCAGTTGGTTCACTCAGCCGAGGGTGGAGTAGCGATACAAAATGGGTTAGATTCTTCCTTGGTTGTGGAAGTCAAGTCCATATAGGATGAAGATCCAATCCTTCTTAAACTTACAGAAGCGGTACTCAGAAAGGAGGTTGAGGCTTTCTTCGAAAGGGGAGATGGTGTGCTACGTTACCAAGGCAGGTTGTGTGTACCAGATGTCGGTGAGTTGAGACAGCAGATACTGGCTGAAGTACATAGTTCGAGGTATTCTATCCACCATGGTGCTACTAAAATGTATCGTGATCTATGATGTACTTTACCGCACTATTGACGCTCAGAATTAAGAAAATAACATGGACTTAGGTGTATTTATGTGGATATGAGGCACTTTTTCTTTGATTTCAGGATAAACGAGTATTGGAACAATAAATTGTAAAAGGAAGCTAAAAGTGTGCAAAAAAGGGCAAAAAGTGCAGTCCACAGTACAATCCGTAGGATGGATCTACGAGTCGTACTGAGGGTCGTGATAAGAAGCTGAAAGTTTAACCTAGAAGACTGATCCCACGAGACATGTCATGGATCGTACCATGATGGTACGAGTCATGGCAAGCCAGTCGTTATGAAATCTAGAAGAATTGAACAGGAGGCTGATTCTCAGTACGAGAGGATCCTATGACCCGTGAGATGAATGTACGAGTCGTACCATACCAGTTGTGGTGAAGTTCAGAAAAAGTTCAAAGTATCAGGATCAAGCCACAGGTGCAATGTACGCTTCGTAGGATGTAGGTACGAATTGTACCTTGGACTAACACTTAGCAAAAATTCAGCCAACACTTCAAGCCACAAGTCGATGCCACGTTCCACGAGAAGCCCCTACAAGTCGTAGGAGGACCCGTGATGAGCTCGACGACATATATGGAAAGCAGTCCTGTTAGTTTAGGAAAAGGATTCTTGTGTCTCTATAAATACATTTTTTGTTTTATTTTTCCGAGAGGACGACGAATAGACTTAATTTGAGTAGGAAAACATTGTAGTAAGCAATTTTACATCATTGAAAGAGAGAATTTAATTGGTCCAACCTTGTGATCAACCTTTTCTTGAACTCATATTGTTTTTGCTACTTATTATTCAAGATTTTGTGAATTAATTGAAGGAATCATTTTTCTCCATCATCTTTGTAAGTATTGTTCGATGTCTTCAATCATGAACAAATTCACAACCTTACAACTATGAGAGGCTAAAACTCCATAGCTAGGGTTGTGGGAACCATGGAGGATTAACAAGATAGGGTTGCACAAAGTGATCTTAAAACCAATACAAACACTTATATTGTAGTCTCTTCATGCTTAAACATTTCTTAATGGCGCGCAACGTTAGGACATGCCCGAATTCATTACTTGCTTTGGTCAAAGAGGTAGAGATTATGAAAAGAGAATTACAATAGAGCCTTGATCTTGATGATCATTGCATTAACTTGAGTTGTGGTCACAGGATAGTTATATCTGGAACTTAGTGATAATGGTCAATTTGCAAAACTCATGAGACTTGGTCGAGTAATTGAGGATAGTCATTCAATAGGGATTGGTCAATCGTTTGAAATAACCTAAGTTATCAGTTCTATAAGAAAGTATTGGTAAAGATCACGAGTGTATACATAAAGATGTTGTGAACCCATGGGGAACACAAACCCTAGTTATCCTTTATTTACTGATTTGCAAATAAAATCTTGACTGTTGTTTATTTTCATTGATTCTTATTAGAATCACCCCATTGTGAAGTAACTATCACACCAGTTCATCTATCGGCTGTAACCTAGATCTTCCATATTCCATGCGTGATCGACCCCAACCTCTAAGTTCGGTTCTTTATTGACAATGTCCGCTTCATACTTCAGTTGGAAGTGTGGTGTGAGCATTATCAAAAAGTGGCGCCATTGCCGGGGAATACGGCTAAGACTAGGTTATTTTCTTGTATTTGACTTTTTGTTACTTATTTCTTTACTTACATTTATTTTTGTTTTTTTTGATACCCAAAGGCTGTCCTCCGGTGAATGCCAAGCACTAGCAATAGAGGAGACCCTCTTGTTCCACTAAATCCTGAAATAGAACGAGCACTGCATAGAATGGAGAACCCTGAGCAAAGAGAAGCCCGCTTGGCTGAAGAAGCTAGGCAAGCCGAGCTTGCTCGGTTAGCTGAGCTGAAGATGACAGAGATGAGGTGGTAAACGTTGGTCGACATGGGATGGGAAACCGAGCTCAATGATTTGCCCCTCAGTTCTTCGATGATGAGGACCCAGCCATTGATGAAGTTGGGTCAACTGGAGTAATTGTGCCACCACCACTGCCCGCTGGGGCCAAATTTGATACTACAAACACCATGATTCAATTGTTAAACATGAAGGGGTGTTCAATGGCCACACAGCGGATGATGCCAACCTGCACTTGATGAACTTCGTAGGAATATGCAGCGCATACAGGTTGCCTGGAGTAAGCCAGGATGCCATACGGCTCTGACTCTTCCCTTTCTCTCTATCAAGGGAAGCTACTTTGTGGTTATCGGAGTTGCCCAACGACTCCATAACCAATTGGAGGGAGCTTAAACAAGCCTTCTTGGAGAGATTCTTTCCCCCATCAAGGATGTTACAGTTAAAAGATAAGATCTATAATTTTCGACAAATTAAGACAGAGGCACTTCATGAAACCTGGTTGAGGTTCAAAAAGAAGTTGACTAAGTGCCCGAACCATAAAATCCCAGATGATAGTTTGTTGGAAATTTTTTAAAAGTCTCTTAATAATAGCACCAAAGTTGTAGCAGACATGGTGGTTGGAGGAGCATTGATGAGTCACACCTAGGAGGAAGCAACCACTATCCTTTACAAGGTGACTAAGACAAATAGGGCCTGGTATATGAGGGAGGCTGATGCATTGGCAAGTACATATGTTGTTGGTTTTACTGTAGACCAACAAAGGAAGGAGGAATAACACGATCAGGAGTTGGCTCACATGCGCACATCATTGGATTTGCTGACAAAGCATATCATGGGAGCAGGAGCCAAAAAGGTAAATACAGTGGGAACTCAAGGAAGGGAGCAAGGAGTAGATCTCTCTGATTTTGAGGAAGAGGAATACTTCCTAGATGGACAAGTGGCGGCTTTTTGAGCCAACACCCAAGCGTCTAGACAAGACAATTGGCGCCAAGGTTCTGGAAATCAAGGTTGGAGCCAATACAGAAACAACTACAATAGGAACGGTTTAAGAGATAGGAGACGTGGTCGTGAGAGGGAGGGAGAATGGAGAAGAACTGACAGATATCACAATGACTGGGCTGGAGTCTATATGCCTCCTAACGTACGAGAAGGGGATGCTGGACAATCAAAGTTGGAGAGCATGATGGCCGAAATGCTGAAAAAGGTGAGGTCCATGGATGAGCAGTTAAAAGAAATTCAAAGTGACTTATCTAGCATGGGTCAAAAAGTGGAATCTCATGCCGCCGCCATCAAGCAGATAGAACACCAACTTAGGCAACTGCCAGCATCAATGAACCCTAGGCAAAAGGGTACACTTCCTAGAAACACTGTTCAGAATCCAAAGAATGATGCTCATTGGATGGCAGTGATGACGAGGAGTGGTAAAATCACAGTTGACCCCCCGTTCCCTGTTGACGCTGAAAGGAGAAAAGAGAGCATGATTGAGGAAGAAGAGATTGGTGCGACACAACATGATTAGTTGCAAGAGGCTCCTAGGGGTGAGAAGGAATGCGACATTGATCAAGGGGCAACTCTAAAGCAAAAGGCTATTCCAAGACCACCACCACAATTCCCACAAAGGATGTAGAAAAAGGCGGACAACGGTAAGTTCCAAAAGTTTCTTTCAATGCTTAAACAACTTTCTGTGAATATACCGTTGGTCAAAGCACTAAAGCAGATGCCAGGATATGCAAAATTGATGAAGGACCTGGTGACGAAGAAAATATTTGTAAGATATGAGCCGGTTGACTATGTCCATCACTGTAGTGTCATAGCAACAAGGGTCTTAGCTCAGAAAAAGGAAGACCCAGGTGCCTTCACGATACCTTGCACCATTGGAAATGTCGATTTCGCAAGGGCACTTTGTGATCTGGGAGCTAACATTAATCTAATGCCCTTGGTGGTTTTTCAAGAAGATAGGATTGGGAGCCCCCACACCGACCAACATGCATCTATTGATGGCCAACAGAATAGTAAAGAGACCACTAGGCATCCTAGTTGATGTGCTTATCAAGGTTGATAAGTTCATATTTCTAGCAGACTTCGTGATATTGGATTGCGAGGTCGATTATGAGGTCCCCATCATTCAGGGGAGACCATTCCTCTCTACTGGGAGAGCTCTAATAAATATGGAAGCTATCCTGTTAATGTTTCAGCTAAATAAAGAAGAGGTCACTTTCAACAGCTGTCAGATCATGAAGCAACCAAAGGAATTTAGGGTGATCTCAGCACTTGAGGATGAGTATGAGTCACTTGACGAATTCTGAGTAGTCAGGAAACTTGCATCGTGCTGCGACGTTAAATCAAACTCTTCTTGGGAGGCAACTCAAGTGGTGTTTTGGTGAAAGCTGAGTAACCAGACCACCTGCGTCGTGGCGTGACGTTAAATCTGGTGTTGCATGGGAGACAACCCATGGAAGGCGAAGTTTGAGTAGCCATAGGTATGTCCTTTTCCCTACATGCTTATATTTTATGCTTTGGGGATGAAACTCATTTTTTTAAAGGGGGTGGGGGGGTGTACTTGTATTTTGGGGATTTTTGTTCGTCTAACAGTTTTTCTTGTCGTGTTTCTTTTTCCTCGGGCATGCTATCTAGTAGAATCGGCATGTGTTAGGATTTTTGTTTTTAGTCGTTATTTTTGTTTGGTTAGAAAGTAACTTAGGAATACTCAGCCAATGGATATGCACTAGTTTTGTTATTTTTGAAAAAATTGACCTTGGTTAAAAAATTTTGCTATGTATTTGTGACAACAATGCATGATTTCTGTGGATCGTTTTATGTCATTTAATTATTAATAGTGCTAGTCTTGTTAAGCCATGTATGAACCAGACAGATAAAGTAAAAATATTTCATGTACCCTGTGTGAGTGAGGTCTTAGTATTTATTGCGGTATGTTGTTGAAGATCTAAAACTTGTCTGGTTTGTCTCTGCATAGGTTAAGGATGGTTGGTTAGGATAGGACATTTTTGGTTTAGCTCATTTTTAGCCTATATTGCCCTTCCAAAGTTTCATGAATCCCTTGATCCCAAGTTTGAGCTTAATAGACCATATTTCTTTGATTTACCTGTTAACCATACTTATTTGTTTATAATGAACCTGTTTGGCCCTAGTCCTTCCTTGGATATTGTGAACCTCAACATAAGCAAAATCCTTGAGTTGAGTGTGGCTAGATTAGGGGTGCATAAATGGTGGGAGCGCGAGAAAAGGAAAGCAAAGAAAAAAAAAGAGAAAAAATGGTGAAAAATAAGGTGTGGTGATGTGAAAAAGTAAAAAATTGAAAATTTGAGAATATTGAAAAAGAAAAATTCAAAAGAGCTTGAAATTATTGACAAATGTGAAAAATCACCTCACTCATGCAAATATTCTTAAAATGGAAAAAAGGGAAGAAAAAAAGACAAAAAGAATGAAGGGTGAAATAGAAAAATGGTGTAGCCAATTGATGTAGTGCCAAGGAAGGGATAGTCACTCATAAAATCTTTCATCCTTATCATATCCAGCCCTAAGCCTACATTAAAAGCCATATCAAGTCATATAGTAATCTTAATTTGACCATCTAACAAACCAAAGTAGAGAAAATAAGGGCAAGCCTATGGTATCTGATGCATAATACATGCATTTCTTTGAGATAGTGAGTGCTTCATTTGCCTAGTCCTATCTTTTATTTTGATACTTCATATTAGAGTGGGGACTTCATTTTTGTGAGGGTGCATGGATTATGTTTGCTTTTACCATTTGTCTGTGTGAAACACATAGGGTGATAACTTGATTGCTTGTTGATAGTTAGATAACATGTCTTGATCCCTGTATATGATGTTTTGATGTTGTTTGCATTACAATAGCTGATGATGTTTCATGAGGAAGGGTCAATAAAGTTTGTATATAGAGTGCACAAATTTGTTTGAGTTTTGGCTGTAGTATCTTAAGTTTATTTTCTAGTTGAGTGTCGTGTTTAGTTTTTCTTTTTCTTTGCTTTAAGGACATGCAAAAGTCTTAAATTGAGGGTGTTGATGTGTTGTGGATTTACAACACTATTGACGCTCAAAAATAAGAAAATAGCATGGACTTAGGTGTATTTATCTGGATATGAGGCACTTTTCCATTGATTTCAGGATAAATGGGTGTTGGAACAATAAATTGCAAAAGGAAGCTAAAAGTGTGCAAAAAAGGTTAAAAAGTGCAGCCCACAGTATGATCCGTAGGATGGACCCACGAGTCGTACTGAGGGCCGTGATAAGAAGCTAAAAGTTTAACCTGGAAGAATGATCCCATGAGACTTGTCACGGATCGTACCATGATGGTACGAGTCATGGTAAGCCAGTCCTGACGAAATCCAAAAGAATTGCACAAGAGGCTAATTCTTAGTACGAGAGGATCCTATGACCCGTGAGATGAAGGTACGAGTCGTACCATACTGGTCGTGGTGAAGTTCAGAAAAAGTTCAAAGTATCAGGTTCAAGCCACGAGTGCAATGTACGAGTCATAGGATGTAGGTATGAATCGTACCTTGGCCCAACATTTAGCCAAAATTCAACCAACATTTCAAGCCATGAGTCAATGCCACGGTTTGTGAGAAGCCCCTACGAGTCATAAGAGAACCCGTGATGAACTCGGCGACAGATATGGAAAGCAGTCCTATTAGTTTAGGAAAAGGATTCTTGTGTCTCTATAAATATGTTATATGTTTTATTTTTCATAGAGGACGAAAAATAGACTTAATTTTAGTAGAGAAACATTATAGTAAGCAATTTTACATCATTGAAAGAGAGAATTAAGTTGGTTCAACCTTGTGACCAAGCTTTTCTTGAACTCATATTGTTCATGCTACTTGTTATTCAAGATTTTTCGGATTAATTGAAGGAATCATTTTTCTCAATCATCTTTGTATGTATTGTTTTATGTCTTCAATCATGAACACAATTCACAACCTTGCAACTATGAGGGACTAAAACCTCCATAGCAGGATTGTGGGAACCATGGCGGATTAACAAGCTAGGGTTGCACAAAGTGATCTTAAAACCAATACAAACACTTATATTATAGTCTCTTAATGCTTAAAAGTTTCTTAACGGTGCGCAACGTTAGGACATACCTGAATTCTTTACTTTCTTTGGTCGAAGAGATAGAGATTAGGAAAAGAGAATTACAACAGAGCCTTGATCTTGATGATCATTGTATTAACTTGAGTTGTGGTCACAGGATATTTATATCTTGAACTTAGTGATAACGGTTAGTTTGCAAAACTCATGAGACTTGGTCGAGTAATTGAGGATAGCCATTCAATAGGGATTGGTTGATCATTTGAATGAACCTAAGTTATCAGTTTTGTAAGAAAGTATTGGTAAAGATCACGAGTGTATACCTAAAGCTGTTATGAACCCATTGGGAACACAAATCCTAGTTATCCTTCATTTATTGATTTTCAAATATAATCTTGACTGCTATTTATTTTTATTGATTTTTATTAGAATTCCCCCATTGTGAAGTCACTATCATACGAGTCATCTACCGACTATAATCTAGATCTTCCATATCCCCTGTGGGATTGACCTCAACCTCTAAGTTGGGTTCTTTATTGACAACATCCATTTCATACTTCAATTGGAAGTGTGGTTTGAGCATTATCAATCTGCGGGATATTTATTGGTGGAACGACATGAAGAGAGATATTGCTGAATTTGTAACTAAGTGCCCGAACTGCCAGCAAGTCAAGGTAGAGCATCACAGTGCAGGAGGTATAACCCAAGATATCAGCATACCCACGTGGAAGTGGGAAGAAGTGAATATGGATTTTATTATGTGTCTACCTCGAACTCGTCGGCAACATGACTCCATCTGGGTAATAGTAGATTGGATAACTAAGTTAGCACAATTCCTTCCAGTCAAAACAACAGATTAAGCTGAGGACTATGCTAGACTTTATGTCTGAGAGTTGGTCAGACTTCATGGAGTGCATTATCAATCATTTTAGACAGAGGCAGTCAATTCACCTCACATTTCTTGAAGTCTTTTTAGAAGGGACTTGGCACCCAGGTCAATCTCAGCATAACTTTTCACCCACAACTAGATGGGCAAGCTGACCGGGCTATTCAGACCCCAGAATATATGTTGAGAGCATGCGCGATCGATTTCAAGGGCAGTTAGGATGACCACTTTCCTTTTATCGAGTTTGCGTACAACAACAACAACTACCACTCCAGTATCCAGATGGCCCCGTTTGAGGCGTTGTATGGTAAGAGGTGCAGATCTCCTATTGAGTTGTTTGAAGTGGATGAAGCTTCTATAATCAAGCCAAAATCGGTTCATGGAGATATGCAGAAGGTACAACTCATCAGAGAAAGATTGAAAACAACTCAAACCCGTCAAAAATCTTATGCTGATGTGAGGGGAAGAGAATTGGAGTTTGTTGTGGACGACTGGGTTTATTTGAAAATTTCGCCCATGAAAGGAGTGATGAGGTTTTGGAAGAAGGGAAAGCTCAGTCCGAGATATGTAGGACCCTACATAATTTTGAGGTAAATTGGCAAAGTAGCTTATGAGCTGGACTTACCTTCAGAGTTGGCATCTGTGCACCTTGTATTCCATGTGTCACTTTTAAAGAAATGCATCGGAGATCCAACTTCAATTGTGCCATTGGACAGTGTAGAAATAAAGGATAGTCTCTCATATGAGGAGGTCCCAGTCCAAATCCTTGACTGTCCAATTCGTAAGCTGAGGAACAAGGAAATCTTCAGTCAGGGTATTATGTAGAAATCAGCAGGTAGAGGGAGCTACGTGGGAGGCCGAAGCGGATATGATGGCCAAATACCCACATTTATTTTCTACCAACTCTGTTACAACTTGAGATATTAGTTTTGTCCTAGAACTCAACTTAGTTTCATGTTCAAATCATGTATTCAAGTTTCTTTTATGTTTATGTATGTATGTACGAAAGGTAAATTCAGTTCAGTTGTGTATTTTGTAATGAGGGAAGTGATTCTGTTAGTTTTGGATTTAAATGAGCAGTAGTTGAAATTTTGGATTGTTATTCTTGGCTTTCCTGTGTGTTTTCCAACATTTGAGGATGAATGTTCCCAAAGGGGAGATATTTTGATGCCCTGGAAACTCAAATATTAGACCCAAAACATAAAAATAGAAAATTTACAAAAAATTGGAAAATCTATCACCAGGCACAGGATGGGTAATTAAGTGACCCGTTGGAGGTGCCCACGTGTCGTGATGTGACTCTAGGGGAGGCTAGGAGATGAGGGTTGAAGGTTGGGAGAAGGATACCCGACGGATAAGACCACGAGTCGTGGTCAGTCCACACGACTCGTTAGGTCAGTCGTGGGGAGTGGCAGTGAGGGGATGAGAGGAGGAGGTAGTGTACTTGACGGGAGGACCTACCGATTCGTGGTTAGACACCATGACTCATTAGGTGAGTTGTGGTCAGTTGATAATTTATTGTTCAAGGTCGAGGAAGTGAGGTTAACGGATGGTGACCACGAGTCGTGGTCACCAGTAATGACTCGTTGAGTGACCAATTGGGACCTCGTTGACCAGATTTCAGATTTTAGCATAGGTTTATTTTTGTAATATCCTACCTGTTTAATTCCTAAACTATGTCATTTTAGGTAAAAATTTCAGAGATATTAGAGGGATTGAATGGTTTTTCCCCTCATTCCCCACGTAAACTTTTAGAAAACGATTGTAGTTTCCTCTCAAGAACTCTCAGGCCGATTAGGGATTCACACCCATTGTAGCAGATTCAAGCTTCCTTCTCCAGGAAATGCTTAGTTAGCTATGTGGGAATTCAACAAGGGGATTTTTCTTCCCTTGTGTCCCCTAAAACTCTTTCTTAGTTCACTATCAGTTCTAGCCCTGAATTTTTGATTGTGAAGATATTGCTATCAGACCTTGTTTAATTCTTGAGGAATATTATTTAATGCTAATTTAAGATGTTTTTCCACCAGTTTGTAACTCAAATGATGTTTTTTCCTTTGAATTTGAATTTTGACCCTAACTCTTGAAAATAGAAACTAGAATCCTGCATAAGTATCGAATTCTCAAAATTTTCTTGAATCTTTCAGAGCTAGGGGTTTCTATAATAGTTGTATGTGTTAGAAAGTTAGTCAAATGTATGTTAGATAATTTAATTCATAAATTTTATATACTCAAAAATGTCAGCCTAGTCTCAGTCAGATTTTAGCAACCTCCGGGTTCACTAGAATAATATCAACTGATCAATTTGACTAAAGAAATTCCCGAGGTGTCAGTATCACTTTCCAGTTATCATAATCAGAACCAGAACTCAGTTTATTGATCCACTAGGTGGTGATGACACTTAGACAGATAGCTCTGACTAGCCTTAGGACCCTAGTCAGATTACAGTTTGTTCTTAGACGGTTACGATGCTTCTAGATAAGCAGCCTTGACCAGTCTAGAATCCAGTTTCAAAATTTGATCTGATAAGACTCTCAGGGTACTTTGAGTTACATATCCCTGACTAGTCCTAAACCCCAGTTTTGAGCTATTAGCTTAGTATTCAGCTTAGGAATTCTAGTGGGAGCAAGACTTAGCACCAAGCGGACTGGGGTTCAAGCGCAACCAGGTTCCCAAAAACTACGTTGCCAACGTAGGTTATTGTATTTATTGGCTTGTTTAGGCCCCAGATTTTTGTGATCACCTAGTTCATGCCTTTATACCCTTGCAAGGTATATCGGGTCCTACCGGTGTGGTATATATATCGGACTCCACGTTTAGCTCAAGTGGTTACATGTCGGTTATAGACTCTCCAACTAGTCAGTTCAGTTCAGTCTCAATCCAATTTAGTCCAAAATAGTATACCAGACTAAGAACATCTTTTGACCATCAGATAGGGTCTTCTTGACCACCTCAGCATTTCAGTTATTTTAGTTTAGTAGATTCTGTTGGTTATTGTATGTCTTCCAGTTCAGCATTTCTTTATCATTTATTTCATTCAGTTATGTTACTCTCATTTACTCAGTACATTCAAAGTACTGATGCATACCTTTTATGTTGTATCGTTTTATGATATAGCTGTAGGATCACACTCCCAGCTTCGTTAACCGTTTAATTCTCGAAGACCTCAACTTTGCGAATTGGTGAGTCGTCATCCTTCGAGGATGAGGATTTATTTTTTGAGTTTTTCTTTTGTGCAGTTGAGTTAGAGCTAGCTTGGGGTTTTTCCCAATAGTTCATCAAAACTAGTGGCTTTCAGACTTACACTCAGTTTTCATACTTAGTTATTTTCTCGCAGCCTTGTAGTTTGTTCTATTATTTCTAGTATTATGATTCAGTATATTTCTATCAAATATTCATATTCTTGCTACAAATTCCGCTATATGTATTTTTGTTACTCATAGTGCAAGTGTATGATAGACCAGGGTTTGACTTGGGGTCACTTGTAGCTTCAAGTACCGTGTTCCATCCAAGGTGTAAACTCGGGGAGTGACATGTATGTACCATGGGTTAGCTTGGAACTATTCATGGTTCTATGTCTCATATTTCGATCCAAAGTCCTAGCTTGGGTCATTACATAGATATATTGGGCCTTATAGATTTGTTCGCATAATAGGCAAGGTAGTCTATGAGTTAGAGTTGTCACTAGAGCTAGCGATATCCCATTCGGTATTTCATGTTTCAAAGTTATAAAATGTATAGGACACCCAACTCGTGTTAAGCTCTTTTAGGATGTCTAGATTTCTTAGGAGATGTCCTATAGGAGGTCCGAGTCACTATCCTTGGTTGATAGGTCAAGAACCTATGACCTAATGAAGTCACATCGGTTAAGGTATTATAGCAAAGTAATTATATTGAGAAAGTAACTTAGGAAGATGAGGAGGAAATGAGGAAAAAGTATCCTGACCTATTTATGACACTGATGTGACATCAAAGTAGGTATTTTATTATTGTTCCTTAAGTGATTATGTACTTTTAAAGCACGATAAAGTGAAGTCAACCCTCATTCGAGGACGAATGTTTTTTTTGGGGGGGGGGGTGGATGTTACACCAAAGTATATTTTTGGTGATTATTTGAGGTTTATATGCTAAGGGAAGTACGATCTATATATTGATCACAGGTGATGAGGGAAGCATGTACAAAGGGAAAATCGGAGAGTGTGAATTTCATAAGTAAGGATTAGTTTTAAATAATCATATCTCCTAATTTTTAATGCGTTATAAGTCCAACAACCTATCAAATTAAAGGTATTTGAGTCTAGTTTTATGAAAATTAAACGTCTCGTCAATCGAATTTTGAAGTAAAAAGTTATGGGCATTTTACTAAGGCCCCATTAAGCAGTGATGTAAGAACAGCCTCCACCACCCTACCCTTATTTATTTAAGTTGTATGCCCAAATCATATCATCCCTATTGAACGTCGAGCTTCTTTCTTAGGGAACACTTCTCTCTGTATTTTCCAGCCAAGAAACAAGATAAATCAAGGCATATCATCAACTAAAAATTCAAGCCAAGTGAAGAAGGTCATTACAAAGTTGAAGAGAGGCATCAGTGAGTCTTGCTGTTGTGTTTTTGAAGCATGTTTATGATGTCTTTGCTGCGATTTTGGAGAAATATTAAGCTTCATATATACTCCATTTTGGTAAAGGTTGGATACCAAGAAGGAGATGAGGATTCTACTCTTTAAGCATTCTAAAAGTCATAGCTGAAAGCTGGAAAATTGGAAGCTAGACTAGGTTGTTTTTCTTATGTGTGTTTATGCTAAAGTTGCTGCCATGTTTCGTGTAGTGAAGCTGCTGCGTTTGCAGCAATGTTAATCTTCCAATATACTCCATATTATATGAGTGGAAGAAAAGAAAAGTTTATGCATTTCTAGCTATTAAACTTGCAAGAATTATCTTGGCTAAAGCTAGAAGTTGAAGTTGGTTTTATGGCTCATTTTTGGTATGTTTTTTAGTGAAGTTTCAGCCCCTTTTTGGAAGTTCATATAGATGTGTTTTTCTGTGAATACACTTCATATTGTGGGGATAAATTTCAGGAGAAGTTAGGTAATGTTCCTCTTCTTTTCCCCCTTAAAAAGTTGATAGAATAGAGTGTACAAAGTGCAGCTAATGTTGTTGTTGTCGTTGGCTGTTGTTGTTGTTGTGGCTGTCAGAAGGGGAAATGTTTTGGCTATGTACTTTGTAATAAATTAGACTTGTCACTTTTTCACAGACACAAGAAATTGTGGAGGTTATAGGCTGGTTATTGAAGAAGAAGGCTAGCTAAAGAAACACATTAGAATATGTAATACCCCAAAAGCCCCTAAGAACGGACCCGACGGTTCAAATGGAGAAAATAGGAAATTATGCACTTGGTCACAAGACGAGTCATCTAGTGACCCATGATGTACCCCATGAGTCGTTAAGTGAATCATGAAGTGAAGGAAAGAAAGGCAGGAATTCATGGTCAAGGGGTGACCACGAAAGGAGCAACGACTCGTGGTCAAGGCAACAAGTCGTTAGGTTGGTCGTGCTCCGAGGCTGGCATGAATGTTGAAATTTTTGGTAGTTCTCCCAACAATTGGGTAACCACGAGTTGTTAGGTACACCACGAGTCATGGTATCTCTCATGGTGACTGGCAGAATAAGGTTTTCCAATGGTGAGAACGGGAGTGGGCAACAGGTCGTGGTCAGTGGTAACGACTCGTCTATTCCCTCATTGGACTGGCAGTGTGATATTTCCTGTGAATTTATTAAGGGATTTTCTGTAATTCCTAAGTTCCTAAGACCTAAACTATGTCTTTTTAAGTTCATTTAGATTATTTTATAGGGGTTAAACTCATCTCAACCAATTCCTCTCCATGCATGCAAGACTAGTGAATTTTTGAGGTGATCAAGTATAGAATTCATCAATTCTCCTCCAATTCCTTTGGGCATTCAAGAAGGTTGTGAAATCAGACGTACCCAGGTATGTAGGGTTATGAATGGGAGTACTCCTTCGCTCCCATGCCTAAATCCTTTTGTAAATTCATGGAATTCTTAGTTGATGAATCTATGGGTTTTTAACCCAACTTGTGAAATTCTCTAAGCATCTATCATGGGTAAATTATATTCATGTTTCTAATGTTGAATTAAGATTTGTTGGCATGTTTTATAAGGTTTTCAATTACAATTTATGTTTTCAAAGTCTTACAAATATAATTCCCACTTATGAAAGTTCATGAAAGGTTGAGATTATGATCCATGTTTTCAAGTATGATGAAATTTACACGATGAAAGTATGATTTAGAATTATCCCACATTTATATCCATGATTTTGACTATCTAAAGTATGTATAACTTTAGGCAAGCCCATGTGATCAAGTATGTTCATTATGTACATCAAATTCATGTTATTAGCTTTACCACATGGTTTTAGAGTTAGACTCCCTCTTTTCAGCTTGTGGTATGGTTTGAGCCAAGTCTTCTCATGGTATGTTTTTAGACTATGCATTTATTATTATGATTCAACTTCGTCGTGAAATGATGGTTTAGATTCGTTGAAAAACGGTGGGGAGCATATGTATGTTTTTGGGAGTAGTGTCTAGCACCAAGTGTGCTGAGGGTTCACTCAACCCTACGCCTCAGAACTATGTGCCAACGTAGGTATGTTCAGATTTTTTAGGACCTCCCTTGTGAGCTTTCCCTACCCTCGCGGGGCCTTGAGCTTGATATTGATATCATGGTAGCACTCTCAGCACTGACAAGGATTTGGACAGCTCTGCCTACTTTAGTATAATAGTCAGGACCACGTAAGCTCTATTGTGGTAATGTCGGTTATATGATGAGTCTCCTATTTTTCCTCATGATTGCAATTATGCATGTTCATCAGTCATGACATTATGTTTTCAGCAGGTTTGATCCAATGGTCAATTTTACTTATGATTATCAGTTTCAGCTTTGGGTCATTCGATTCAGTTATGATATTTGGTTATGTTTAAATCAAGTTTTCAGATAATAGCATGCAAGTCTTACTCTAAGAATCTTATCTTGAATATGTTTTATGATACGCATGATTTCAGTTTTACTTAGAGGTTTTACTTACCTTGTATACTCAGTACATTCCATGTACTAACCGCATATTCTATGCTTTATCATTTTACTATACAGGCTCAAACATTCAGGTTCTATCCCGCCGTTGGTCAGATCCTTAGAATTAACATCTCTCAGCCTTGTGGGTGAGTCCTCATCCTTCGAGGACCTTTATTAGCTTGTTATCATTACTTTCACTTTTAGTATTTAGTGAGTTAATTGGGGTCTTGTCCCATCAACTCGACAGTATGTAGAGGCTTATCAGGCAAAGTATGTATTCAACTTGAGAATTGTGTTATGTATTTAGATGTTCAAATGTTATTATATTCTAAAACTTCTGCTATTTCACATGTTAGATTGTCTGCATTTATTATGTTGAGCTTAAGAAGTCATGTTCTTGCTATGGGTCGACTTGGAGCCTCTCAGGTTTCTTTGTCACGTGTATCAATCCGGGCCTATGTTTGGGTCTTGACAAACTTAGTATCAGAGAATAAGGTTTTCAAGTGTCCTAGCGTTTTTGAAAGCCGTATTAAGTAGAGTCTTTTTATGGGTGTGAAGCGTGCCACACTTATGATTAAAAGGTGACAAAATGTTTTAGGAAAACTTCCCTTGTTTCATGATCTATTTCATGCGATGAAATGTCTCTCTATTCTTCTAACTTATGTTATACACATTTTCATAATCATGCCTCCTTGCCGAGTTAATGGAAGAAGAAACAGAAATGGAAATGGCTATGAGAATGGAAACAGAGATGGGCACCAGTAGCCCCCACCAGCCCCCGAGGATCATGTGCATGAGCATGTGGCCCATGCAGTGTTTAGGGCTGCCATCTAGATGCTGGCATAGGCATTGGCCGCCAAGACAACCAACAGGAAGTAGTGCATGTTCCCTAGAATAGGAATGCAGCAGCGGAAAGAGTCAGGGACTTTCTTAGGATGAACCCTCCGGAGTTTCTTGTTTCGAGGGTGGATTAGGATCCACACGAGCTTATTAATGAGATCCAAAAAATCACCTAGATCATAAGGGTGATAGGAGAGGAGTGTGTAGACCTGGCCTCTTATCAGTTCAAAGGGGTTGCCCGTATTTGGTTCAGACAGTGGAAGGACGGTAGGGAAGTTTGAGCGGGACCTATTTGTTGGGATAGTTCCACACAACGTTTTTGGATCAGTTCTTTCCCCGAGAGATGAAGGAGATCAAAGTAGCTGAATTTGTAAACTTGAGGCAGAACAACATGGCGGTCCAGGAGTATGCTTTAGAGTTCACCCGCTTATCCAAATATGCACTAGAGATGGTGGATGATCAGAGAGCTCGAGTGAGTCGGTTTGTACATGGGATAATAGACTATTTGGTCAAAGATTACCGGACCATGATGCTTCATCAGGATATTAATTTCCCCCGGTTTGTTCTGTATGCACACTAGATAGAGGTTGTATATTTGAGGGAGAGAGAGGCCAAGAGGGCCAGGATTTATAGCTTTGGATTCTCCCAGCAGAGTCCTGGTGATAGGCATTGTCTACAGCCCCACCAGAGATCATCAGCCCCAATGCAATCAGTAACGAGTGTGCCATCCAAATCTAGGCATGACTAGAGGGGACGAGCATCAGGTTCTCGATGTTAGGGGAGCAGATCTGTGGAGACCCGCATTCCAACATGTGTCAGGTGTGGCAGGAGGCAAATTGGTCTGTACTTAGTAGGTGTAGGTGCTTTTTTAGGTGTGGGAAGCTCGGGCATATGCTCAGAAATTTTCCAGTAGCTAGAAAGAGCCATTATAGAGACTGAGACCCAGCCACTAGTTCAATAGCCCCACCAGCACGCTCAACTCAGCAAGGTGCATCCACTAGTGCAGGTGGTGGTCAGCGTTAGAATAGATTCTATTCCCTCGCATCTCGTCAGGAGTAGGAGGCCTCTCCTAATATAGTCACTAGTATGTTACGAGTATTCCACCTTGATGTATATGCTTTGTTAGATCCAGGGGCTACTTTATCTTTTGTGACACCTTATGTTGCTAGTATTTTTGAATTCATTCCTAAAATCCTATCAGAACCTTTCTCAGTCTCTACTCCAATCAGTGATTTAGTTATAGCTTGATGGGTAAATAGAAATTGTCCTATCACTGTCTTTCAGAAAGTCAACTCAATAGATTTAGTAGAGCTAGCCATGAAAGATTTTAATGTTATCTTTGGCATGTATTGGCTATATGCATGTTATGCCTCAGTATATTATAGAACCCGTGCAGTAGAGTTTCGGTTTTTAGGTGAACCAGTCCTAGAGTGGGAGGGTAGTTTAGAAGTTCTTGTAGGTCATTTCATTTCCTACCTTAGCGCCAGAAAGATGATTTCTAAGGGTTGCGTGTACCATCTAGTTAGGGTTAATGATGCTACATCCGAAACCCCAACTATCCAGTTAGTTTCTATAGTGTGTGAATATCCAAAAGTGTTTCCAGTTGATTTATCGGGAATTCCTCCTGAGCAGAAGATCGACTTTTGTATTAACCTTTTTCCCATTGTGCAGCCTATATCTATTCCTCCTTACAGAATGACTCTAGCTGAGCTAAAGGAGTTGAGGAGTAGTTGAAGCATCTTTTAGACAAGGGTTTCATCAGACTGAGCAAATCCTTGTGGGATGCACCAGTACTCTTTGTCCGAAAGAAGGGTGGTTCCTTTCGGATGTGCATTAACTATCGGTAGTTGAACAAGGTCACCATCAAGAATAGGTATCCCCTCCCCAAAATTGATGACTTATTTGACCAGCTTCAGGGTGCCAAGTGTTTCTCAAAGATAAACCTCATATTCGGGTGTCATTAGCTCAGGGTTAGGGAGAATGACATCCCGAAGATAGCGTTCAGGACTCGGTATGGTCACTATGAGTTTGTAGTTATGTCTTTTGGACTAACGAATGCTCCTGCAGCTTTTATGGATTTGATGAACATGGTGTTCCAGCCGTATTTGGACATGTTTGTGATAGTGTTCATAGATAACATTCTTACATATTCTCGAAGTGAAGAGGAGCATGCCGCTCATTTGAGGGTGGTGCAACAGAATCTTAAGTATCACCAGTTGTATGCTAAATTCAGCAAGTGTGAGTTTTGGTTGGACTCAATAGCATTTTTGGGTCATGTGGTGTCAAGTGAGGGTGTACAAGTGGACTCTCAAAAGATAGAAGTTGTGAAGAATTGCCCTAGACTAGTTAGTCCTTCAAATATCAGGAGTTTCTTAGGCTTAGCCGGTTACAACAGGAGATTCGTGGAAGGATTTTCATCCATCATAGCACCGTTCACTAAGTTGACCTAGAAGAAAGTAAAATTTCAATGGTCGGAGGCCTGTGAGAAGAGCTTCCCAGAGTTGATGACTCGACACACCTTAACACCAGTGTTGACTTTACCTGAGGGTACCGATGGGTTTGTGGTATATTGTGACGCTTCAAGGATCGTCCTTGCCTGTGTATTGATGCAGCATGGTAAGGTTATATCCTATGCTTCCAGGCAGCTGAAAATCCATGGAAAGAACTACCCAACTCACGACCTTGGATTGGCAGCAGTACTATTTGCCTTGAAGATTTGGAGACACTATCTTTACGGGGTCCATGTGGATGTATTTTTGGACCACAAAAGCCTACAGTACATGTTCACCTAGAAGGATATAAATCTACATAAAAGAAGGTGATTGGAGATTTATAAGGATTATGATATGAGCGTCCTTTATCATCTGGGCAAGACTAATGTGCATCGGCTTGCATGGCTAGGAGTTCATCTTGTTGACTCGACAGATGGTGGTGCCATTGTTCAAAATGGATCATAATATTCCTTGGTGACCGAAGTCAAAGCTAGACAGACGAAGATCCTATTTTGGTAAATTTGAAGGAAGTTGTTTAGAATCAGAAGGTAGAGGTCTTCTCCCAAGGGGGAGATGGTGTACTATGATATTAGGGTTGTCTGTGTGTACCAGTATTGACGACTTGAGGGAGTGGATATTGCATGAGGCTCATGGTTTTAGATATTCTATACATCCAGGTGCCACCAAAATGTATCGTGACCTACAGGAAGTTTATTGGTGGAATGGCATGTAGAAGGACATAGCAGAGTTTGTGACTAGGTGTCGGAATTGTTAACAGGTGAATGTTGAGCATCAATGGCCTGGATGTATGCTTCAAGACATTAGTATTCCTACTTGAAAGTAGGAGGAAATCAATATGGAATACGGGATTGCCTTGCCTCGTACTCATCGACTATATGACTCTATTTGGGTAGTTGTGGACAGGTTGACTAAAGCAGCTCATTTTCTTCCAGTCAAAACTACCAATTTAGCGGAGGATTATGCCAAATTGTACATTCTGGAGTTAGTTTGGTTGCATGGAGTGACCTTGTCCATCATATCTAATAGAGGTACTCAGTTTATCTCCCAGTTTTGGAGATCATTTCAAAAGGGACTTGGTACTCACGTCAAGCTTAGCACAGCTTTTCACCCCCAAATAGATGCTCTGGCTCAGGTCAAGCTTAGCACAACTTTTCACCCCCAAATAGATGGTCTGGATGAATGGACCGATCGTCAATGCACATCCGGAGCGAACCATCCTTCTTTTGGAAAAATAAAACTGGTGCACCCCATGGAGACTTACTCAGTCGAATGAAACCCTTATATCTATCAGATCCTTCAACTGGTCCTTCAACTCTTTTAGCTCAGGTAGAGCCATCCTATAATGAGGGATAAAAATGGGTTGCGTGTCGGGTAGAAGGTCAATACCAAAATTAATTTTCCTCTCAGGAGGAACACCTGGTAAATCATCTAGGAATACTTCTGGGTACTCACGCACCACCTGAACTGACTGGATAATCGGGGTCTCGGATTCAACATCCTTAACCCTAACTAGTTGATATATATAACCCTTAGAAATCATCTTTCTAGCCTTAAGATAGGAAATGAAATGACCTACAGGCACATCCGAACTACCCTTCCCACTCCAAGACTAACTCACCCGAAAAATGGAACTCCACTACACGGGTTCTAAAATTAATAGAAGCATTACACGCATACAACCAATCCATGCCCAGAATAATATCAAAGTTAGTCATAGATAACTCTACAAGGTTTACATAGGTGACTTTAGTGATCGGGCATCCTCTATACACCCGCCTAGCTACAACCAAATCACCAATAGGAGTAGAAACTGAAAATGGTTCTGACAGAGTATCGGGACTAACTCCAAAGCTACTAGAAATGTAAGGAGTCACAAAAAACAAGGTAGCTCTCAGATCCAACAAAGCATAAACATCAATATGGCAACTCGCAACATACCAGTGACCATATCCAGGGAGACCTCCTACTCCAGGCGAGATGCTAAAGCATAGAACCTGTTTTGGCACTAACCGCTGGTTGAACTAGTAGAGGCACCCTGGTTAGTGGGACGTGCTGCTGGAGCGGCTGAACTGGCTGAAGGGCAATCCTTGAGCCGATGTTCGGGTTTTCCACAGTTGAAGCAAGCATCTACACTGACTAGGCACTTTCCAAAGGAGATTCTTTCCACACCCCGCACAAGCTGGGAAAGTTCACTCTACCTGCATGCTGCCCTGGCCTCTTGAATCTGGAGCCCCTGTTCTTCCCATCCCCTCGGGATCTAAATGGTGTACTAGTGGATGATGGTGCTGGAGAAATGGACCTGTGCTGAGTCTGCTGACACTGTCCACTACCCGATCTGGCTTGATAAGTCCCATAATTTTATGTCCTGACCCTCTTGGCCTCTCTCTGCCTCCGATAAACTGCCTCCATCTATTGAGCATGCAACACTATACGAGGAAAATCAATATCCCGATGCAACATGGAGATCCTGCAATCCTTATCCAGGTAGTCCGCCACTCCATACACAAATCGACTCACCCGAGCCCTCTGGCCTGCCACCAACTCAAGCGCATACTTGGATAGATGGGTGAACTCCAAAGTGTACTCCTGAACTGACATGTTATGCTGTTTATGGTTAACAAATTCGGCCGCCTTTAGCTCCCTCATCTCACGAGGGAAGAACCAATCCAGAAATGCTACATGAAATTCTTCCCAACCTATAGGTCCTGCACCCACGGCCCTAGCATCTCTCCAGTGTTTGAACCATATATGTGTCACTCCTTTTAGCTGGTAGGAGGCTAAATCAACATAATCTCCATTTTTCACCCCCATAACCTGACTGATCTTTAGAATCTCCTCAATGATTTGTGCAGATCTTCATCCACCTTGGACAGAAGGAACTCCGCATGTTCATTCTTAGGAAATCTCTGATCCAAGCCACTGCCGCACTGCCATTCCGTGGAATATGCGCGATAGCCTGCTGGTTGACCTGAGCGGTCAAGGCCTGCGCCAATATCTGGATAGCCACTCGAAATTCAGCATGGGCATCTGGCTTTGGTGCCTTAGGCTCCTGAACAGGTGGGGCTTGCTGATGCCCATGACCATTGCAATCTTCGTGGCCTTCACTGTTTCAATTTCTTTTTCTGTTCACTCTTTGAGAAGCCATGATTCTGCAATCGCGAAGAGCATGAATTAGAAGGATAGAAATACTGTTCATCGCATGACATGGATCATGAAAGAAGAGAACATTTTCTAAATGTCTCGTAGACTGTTCTTCATAAGTGTGGCACGCTTCACACCCATGAAAAAGACATTACTCAAAGCGGATTTCTTATAACCTAGGACACTTCAAACCTATTGCTCTGATACCAAGTTTGTCACGACTTGTAAGTAGACACGGATTGTAACACGGGACAAGGAACCCCGGGAGGCCCCAAGTTGACCCATGGCATAAGCATATCTAACTTCATTTGCTTTAAGCGGAAGACATAACATAAAACATAGAAAACGTAAATGTAACATAGCAAATGATAACATTCGGAAGCACTCGACATCCACATAAGCTGAGCACTACATGCATTCTAAAAGCCTCTGTTGTGTAAGATGGATTGATGGGACAACATCCCCAACTAACTCGGCCAAAACTGGAACAAAGAACATCATACATGTCTAGTCATACGTCCCTCGGAACATGTGGACTCACCAATAAAGCTGATAGCAACTTCAGGATAAACTAAGGATGGAGATGAGCCATAGAGGGTTGGGTCCATGAAACGATACATCATACGAAGTATGTTATCAGTACGTGGAATATATCGAATATGAAAGATAAGTAAAACGAACATTTAAAATATGTAAAAACTCATAAAAACATCATAAGAGTAGGACATTATGCTCATATCATAAATATCGTAACATAACATAAGGCTCAAGGGTTTCAAAACATTCATAATACAATCATAGTCATCATCATATGAGAAAAGTTTTACTCAACATGGCTTGATCCAATATAAATAATCATGAACATGGATAAATCATGAGGAACAGTGGGAGACTCTTATAACCGACATACTCTGTATGAGACAACATGGAGCCCGACTTGTAACCCTAGTTGGGAGGGTGTTCATACCTTGCCATGGGTAGAACCATGAAAGATGTGTCACACATGAAAAGGGCCATTTGGGACAGGGGACAGTTACAAAAGAGGTCCCAACATATCCTACGGTGCATGTAGTTTATGAGATCTGGGGGTAGAACCTTGGCGCTAAACCTACTTGGTGTTAAATACTACTTCCAAAACACATATAATGCTCATAGTATAATATGCATGAATTCATGGGCTAGTTAAATCATGATAATCATAAACATACTTGTAAATACATGAACTAGCCATGACATAAGGCCCGTGAGTCGGCCAAAACATAATTCATAAATCATACGTTTCATGCATACTTGTAAATAATACATATACTTTGTGAATCATCAAATCATAATGGTTATTTGAATAAATCCATATTTTGAATCATAAATCATGATGGGTTTGTAAATGTCAATATTTGAAGTAGAGATCATAACTCGATTCATCATAAATCATACATAATTAGGCTTAATTTAGTAAAAATTAAAATCAGAATTTTATAATTAAAATAGTTCTAAAATCTGATCGAAATTAATAAAATATGGTGTAAATCATGAATTATAATAATCCAATAGTAAATCATTAGAATTTCAGAAGACTTGAGTTAAAACCCCATAAGATTTTTGATCAATTTTTATAAAATAAGAGAGATTTGGGCATAGGTGTGAACAAAAACACCCACTCATACATACCTAGGTAAGATCAGATTTCAAAGTTCCTTGAATGCCCAAGGGAGAATTGATGAAGGAGAGCTTGAGATTTGGCTTGATCTCTCTTAATTCATCCTAATTTTCATGCATGGGAATGAATATGATTAGAGGGACTCAACCCATCTTAACATACTAAGAAAATATTACAAAACGACGTAGTTTATTGCCCTAGAGCATAGGAACGATGAAAATTCCCTTAATGAAAATTCCTTGAAAAACTGCACTGGTCGATCCCATGGATGTACCAAGGAGTCGTTGTAGGCTACCACAATTTGTGGTACGATACGTCTTATACACTGCCTAGAATTGACTTTAGATTCATACCAAAAGCTCGACAGGATGAATCGTGGTTCTTCTAATAGGTCGGTATATCAATTGTTGTTTGTCCGCTGAAGATTCTAAACTTCCCTCACAGTGAGTCTCACCGTGACTCGTGATCCATACGTTAAGTCCATTAGAAATTTAGCAACCCTAACAATGAATGGTGACAACGGGCCGTCACAACTCATCACGAGTCGTTGGATGGCCCGTTACTTCCCCAACTGTCAAGGTCTAGTGCCACCCACGAGTGCGAACAATGACTCGTTGTTTCCAGCAACGAGTCATTGCATCATCTATTACATCCACTACCACCAGTCTTTCACTTACCACAACAGGCTCCAACGGGCTGTTGGTTGGACCAACGATCCATTGGGTCGTCCGTCCTAAGCAATTTTTCCAGCTTTTCAGGCAACTTCTATTTTTGATCTTGGGTCTAATCTTAGGCACTTTCGGCGCATTAAAAATAAATTCTCTTTCAATACTTAATTATTCTTTTACAAGAAACAATCAAGTAAGAACAATTAGACCCACATCATAATCAATGGATCTTGCATTATAGATTAAAGAGAATCTAATAGATTTACACTTAGACAATATTAAGATGACTCTAGCAATACCCACTCTAATTAAGCATTCATCATCACACACCTCTAGTTAATGATTTAGCTACTCACAATTAAGAAATTCAAAAGCATATTTAAAAATAACTCATTAAATTCAATAACAAGAGTAGTAAAATCAAGTTCACAATTAGTCTTCAGCAATGGCAATACCTTTCTATCAAGAAGAAGAAGAAGAAAAAAGGAATGGTACTTTTCAAATTCTACCAATCAAATTCTCCTCTTCTCTGCAAAGGGAATGTTCTAAAGCTAGGAATGAAAAGATGATTAGTACACAGTACTTTTTCTAGAATATATATATTAAAGAAAATAGGGTATCTTCTCTCTCTTTTTCCATGCTTGACAATTTTGTCCCTGAGCAGCGTTTTGGAATCAGTGGAAGTACCGGCGTTCACCGGTTACAATCAGCCGACCGCTGGTTACACTATCTGGGCCTTTAACAAATTCTAGTAACCATCCTCTATTCATTCAACATTTCCCCGATCTCCATCTGTGCACCGCCGATGCTTTGCTCTTCAAACCAGCAAGTTAGGTGTCATTCGGTGGCTAGACTGGTGAGTCGCCATTGGCAACCCACATTTTGCGGGTGGATTTGTTTCCCAGAGGAAGTGGTGATCGGCATTTCGCCGGTCTTCTTTGGTGGAATGCCGAATTTCATGCACTTCCTTTTTCTTGCTCCATTTATTTCTCTTTTCCTCAAATTAAGCATTTGCACATAAAAAAGGCAAAAAGGGCATAAAATCCACAATAACAACTCAATAACTAAGCAAGAATTCAGGCTTAAGAGCCTAATGAGTTGGTGAATTACCAACTCATCAAACCCGTAGACTTGAACCGTTGCCTGTCCTCAAGTAATGCAGTTTTCATCAGTTGAAAGACATGCCACTCTACACAAGTTTAAATATCAATAACCACCTATTCTATGACAAACCAAAAATGCTTACCAATCTCACCAAAAAAGAGAAGCAAAATCCCCTAAAAACCAAAATAATTAAGATATCTCAAGAGACTACCACTATTCACAACATGGTACACAGGAATTTTCCTTTCATAGAACAAGGGGAACTGCTCATCCAAGAAATACAAATAGCAGCTCAATTCATAATCATTGTACATTCAAAACCTTCCTTAGAGCTTGCATTTATCATGCCTTATGCACAGACTTACCTTTAATGCAATTGTGTCCTAAAAAGGGGTGATGCCACTCACCTAAGCGAGAATCCCTATTTACTTCATGATTAAATGCACTAACACAAGGGATTTCACAAAGGTAAGATTTCACTCACTCTTCCATAAGAAATCTGCATGCACCCAACTCGACCTATAGGCTTGCCCTTCGTGTAAGTCACCACTAATGTAGAGAAGCTACACTTAAAATCACTTAGGACTTGCAGGTCATGATGTAGTCTAGGGCTAAGGGTAGGATACATGTTTAGCTTTAGTGACCAATGCCTCCCTAATGCCATTATAAATACTTGCAACATCCCGCTAACTTATTGAAATTACTCCACCTTTTTTCTCCTAGTTCATTATTTTCATCCTTTGTATAACACCAACCATCCTCTTAACACCCATGAATTCCATAGCTAGCTTTTTGTATGCAAGAGATATAACCTTTTTTCACCATTTTTTTCTCTTTTGATGATTCAAGGCCTTTCAACCCGAATGACTCATTCCTTTCGTCACAGTTTTGGGTGCTACCTAATATTGAAGTTCTCATTTTTTCCTTTTCTCTTGCAAACCCCCAAACTTAGTCTTTTGCCTAATCTTCACATCCATCTCCTTATCACTCCCTGATTCATTGGCTTGAAGCCCCCATTTTCATTATTTTATTTCTAACCATTAGGTAGGATGGGTGCTAAATAGAAGGATTAGAATTGATCATTCGGCTTGTAGTGTGGTTTCCAAGAAAGAGTCTGAGGCTCAAACATTGGCTATCAAAGATTAATGCTCAAGGAGGTTATTTTGGGTGAAGACTACTGAAAGGAGGCCTAAGATCATTTTCTAAGTGCAATACATCTAGGATTTCGCCTTGAGTCACACTTGGGGCAAGATCTAGACAAGAATAGGTGCATGAGATTCACAAAAGTCCTTATCACACAAGGCATCACTCCTCAAGAGACCACAAAAGTCATTGTTTACACATAATCTTGGTCTAAGACATCAAAACATGCAAATTCATAAGTCAAGCATGGAATCTACAAGGTATGATAAAGAGTGATATGTTCTTGATTCAAGCATCTGCTTATTATCATTTTCACCTTCTTACCCCATTTTTAAAAAAAATCCATTTCAAAAATTTTTGTAGTGGTGCCTCTCAAAACAACTTCATAAAAGACTCAAAAACAACATGGCATTTTCCCTTAAGAAAGTCATCACTCAATCTATCAACGGGAAATGCCAACCCGGTTTGACAAAGAACAAAGAAAGAAAACAAATGAATGCTCCTCGAAAAAGAACCGTGGTATAAACAAAATCATTGGAGTTTATCTATTATTCTACTATTTATAAAGCCAAATAATCAAAGGACTTGGGTCTGAGTGAGTAAACAATTCAAGACAAGGACCCCACTATTATTCTTAGCACACAAAAAGTTTTGCAAATTACACGACATACATACCCTCTACTTTAAACCAGACATTGCCCCCATTGTAGCAAAAATGATAGACAACAAGGTGAAGGAGGCTTCCTGATTGAATTACGGGTTTGGATGAGACCTCTGAGAATGTGAGGCTGCATCAAATTGCCAAGACGTTGTTTCTTCAGCAGACGGTCGCAGTGGATCAGGTGGGAGTTGCAGTGGTTTCCTGGGTCCTGGCACCACCCATCTGTTTGACAGAGTATGAATCTCATGATAAGAAGTTGTTGCCACTCCTCCAGGTGTGCAAGATGGATCTACATCATACACTGAGAGCATTGGAGGTGGTGGTGGCCGGCTATGATATAACTCCTCATCTGACACTATTTTTGACATGCTTTCATAACCTACCCACCAATCGTCAGGTAGACTTCTGTTGCCTCAAAAGGGTTTGGTTTGCTGGTAGATGGGGGCTCACTAAGTGCAACCACCTCTTTTCTAAAAGAAATCACTTCGCTCTCAAGGACCTCAACTGTGGAGCATGGACTCTTCAACTTATCTTTAGCAGGTTGCATGGCTTTCTTAATGGCAAGTTGTATCTTAGATGGGATAGCCTTAGCTAGATTCACAAGCTGGCTCTCATGTACTTGGGCCCTTTGTGCTATTTTGAGCAAATTCAGAGGTGTTGGGTCGGGACAGCAGCTATATGCAACTAGGCAATCGATGTGTTAGAAGCCAAAGGCGGCGGTGGAGTCCTGCTCTTTGTACACTTTGCTCGCTTCATAACTGGAGCATCTTTGTCAGTTTTGGTAGCCAATGTAATCACACTGTTGGTCCACACATTCCTATCCAATTGTTGGAACAAAGGGCATGCAGCTCGCACACATAACATACTTACGAGGCTGGGAAATGGCAACGCCATGGCCTACTTCTTGGCTCTTCGTTTGGAGTCATTGGCAATGAGCTCCCCAACATTAATGTGTACACAATCCATGATGCATGCGACAAGAACGGAAACTTGAATTGGGACTTCTATTGTATTTTGAGAAGGTATTAACCGTGAACAAACCAAATCTAATCACATGTGGGTTTCAAACTTCAAGTCACGACTATGAATCAGATCTCTGGAGATGGACCATTGTGGTTGACTAATTGCAATCATGTTGGCTACCCATTGGAACTGACTCACTTTATCTCCCAGCTTCCTGCTGAATGTAGAGTGTGATTGTATTATCTCAACCCAATAAAGCGAATTGATTTCCTCTGGAGTTATAGGCACCTCTAGCGCGCACACCCAAACTGATGGTAAGCATGGAAATGTATTTTTGTGGCCCTTGTGCTTGAGGAACTATTGCCTTGCCTTGTATGAAGCATAGAATTCCCACACTAATTCTAGAAAATATGGGTCAACAGGTTTGGTGAATGGACCCCAGTCGCGCATCCCAATCTAGTCGTAGATATTTGTGAAGGCATTTTTGAAAGAATATAATTCAAATTGGGCTTCTTCATGGATGGATCACTTCTCCTTGAAAGACACATAATACTCCTCCATTCATTCCAACCCAAACCGAACTTGTGTGTCATTGGTGTGCATTGATGCTTGGCCTTGGTGAGATTGCGGGGAAACAAGCATGATGCTGCAAACTAAGGTTAAATGGTGCACATATTTTGAAACCCAGATAAAAGAAGAAGGAAAGAATTTAGTTTTAATAATTATAGCCTTCAGGTGACAATGGCGAACCATCGGCGAAACACCGATGCAGACTCACAAAGCATCGATGAATAGCTGATGTGAGGCAGTGACCTGGTAGAACATCATACGTATTAGTGCTACATTGGAATAATGTCGATCTGGATCCGTGAAGCATTGGTACTCTATAGAGTGATGCAAGCATGCAATATTGGGCAAGGCAATCTGCAAGACAATCGGCAATTCCCAAAGCACAACTCGTGGTCCGCTGGTGGCCGACCTGTACATAATTAACCCACAGGCCACCCCCGCATAGATGTACACCAATCTTAACCTAACCCAATAAAGTGACAAGTAGCCCTTAAGAAAGTTGTCAATCTATCTATCATTTGGCAATTTGAGAGGGTGTCCCACTCATACTACACCCGAACACCATGTGACACCCACGTGAAAACAAAACAAAATCCACACACAAAAAGCAAAGAAAAGCATTAGATAAACACCCAATAAACAAAATATCACCAATAGCTTAGAACCTTAGAGAGTGAGTGACAAAGACCTTACCAATTAGGTGAATAACCACAACCAACAACCTCTACATACCTCTTGTATGTTGAGATTGTAATAGAGTGGAAGTGATGGGTGAAATGGTTGGGGGTATTTAAATTAGAAGGAGAGGAATTTGATTGGGTGGGTAGATGGTGGTTATTAATGGAGGATAGGTGGGAAGGTGGGTTGTTTAGGAGAATGAAAAATAGTAGGAAGGAGATGAATGAAAAATGGGGAAGTGGGAAAACCAGTCGAACTTAGAAAAAGACAGACTTTTTCAATGCGTGCTGCACCGACAATTGCCAAAAAGGACCGGCGACTCGCCGATGTGACCGCCACTGACATTACCTGTTTGAGCTCTTAGAAACCAGATTGGTGACTTACCAGCGTGGTGTGAAATGGATTTGGCATTTTTCAAGTTTAGAAACCAATGATAGGGCTACTCCTAAGCACACTGGTTGACATCGGCGACCGACCGGCGGTTTGTGCTTTAAAGCAGCGCTTCGCCGGATGGCTTGTTGACTAGCCTTGAATCCTTCAGTGCACTGGAAAAGGTCAGCAACCCATTGGCAGTTTCCAAAATGCTTCCTGCATTTCGCCGGTCTAGCACTAGCCAGCCCTGTCCTTATTCTTCTTGAAGTTCACCATCCTAACCTAGAAAAATAAAAAACAACAATACATATAAGAAGAGTTATAAAAATACAAATGCTTGGGTTGCCTCCAAAAAAGTACCTTACTTAACGTCGTGGCACAACGATGGTCTCTCAGGACCTATGGTTCATCTAGATATATAACCTCTGTTCGGCGAACTTCTTCCAACACCCCCAAATATCTTTTAACTCGTTGGCCATTCACTTTTAACTTGCTCTCATTCTCTCCATGGAGTTCTATGGAACCATTCTCATACACCTGAGACACCTTAAAAGGACCTAACCATTTGGATTTTAATTTCTTGGGGAATAGCCATAGTTGCGAATTGAACAACAACACCCAGTCCCCTAGAGCAAAACTATGCCGCAACAATTTTTGTTCATGATAATGTTTCATTCTGTCTTTGTATAGATGCATTCTCATGTGCCCTCATTCTTAATTTATACAATTCATATAGATTATGAACTCGTCCTTGGGGAGCTCTTTCCCATTCAAGATTTAAGCTTTTCAATTCCCAAAAGGCTATGTCTTCTAACTCAACATGGAGGTGACATGATTTGCCAAACACTAGCTGATATGGAGACATCCCTATTGGCATTTTAAATGTAGTTCGATATGCCCAC
Organism: Datura wrightii; assembly: GCA_035772735.1. Lineage (NCBI taxonomy): Eukaryota > Viridiplantae > Streptophyta > Magnoliopsida > Solanales > Solanaceae > Datura > Datura wrightii. The sequence goes on from JASDFA010000018.1 coordinate 111,698,813, forward strand.
AAGGCATCATCCAACATCCGCGCCCAATCAATTCTGTTAACATTAACTGTTCTAGTCAGATGGATTTTATTTCCCGATTTGAAACTACCACTTGTCCGCTGGTTTGCGGGTGATAAGGGGTGGCCACTTTGTGTTTAACACCATATTTAGTTAGAAATGTACTGAATACTCAATTGCAAAAATGATATCCTCCATCGCTAATGATGGCTCTGGGAGTACCGAATCGAGAGAAAATATGTTTCTTTAAGAAGCTTGTTGCACTCCTCCCTTCATTATTGGGTAGTGCATTAGCTTCCACCCATTTGGAGACATAATCAACTGCTACCAAGATGTATGTGTTTCCATAAGAGATCACAAAAGGGCCCATGAAGTCGATCCCCCATACATCGAACAATATATCGGTAGTAGCAGAAGTTCATGCTGCCTTGAAGTACTCTCTGTCCTTTGACATCGATCACAAACCTTCACAAAGTCATGGGCATCCTGATGTAGTGTAGGCCAATAAAAACCACACTATAGCACCTTAGCTATTGTTCGCACACTCCCATAATGACCCCCAATAGGTGAAGAATGACAAGACTCCAGAATTGGGACCATCTCTTTTTCTGGAACACACCGTCATATTAAACCATTTTCACAACTCTGAAAGAGGTAAGGTTCATCCTAATAAAATTTACAGACATCATGCATTAATTTCTTCTAATGTTGAAAGTTCAAGCTTCGGGTATAATGTTGCTGGCCAGGTAATTAGCAAAATTGGCAAACCACAGTATTGAATCGTGGGTTGCAGCCAGAATATGCTCATCCGGAAAGTCATCATTGATCTTCTCACATGCTCCTGGCTTCCCACTTGTTTCTAGGCATGATAGATGGTTGGACACTTGATTCTCACATCTCTTATGATCCTTCACCTTAAAGTCGAATTCCCGCAACATCAGAACACACCTGACCAGTCTTGCTTTAGCATCTTTCTTGTCTAGTAAATACCTAAGCACTGCATGTTTCATGTGCACCACCACTTTTGTTCCTAGAAAATATGCCCAAAAATTTTCAAATGCAATCACAACAGCGAGTAACTCCTGCTCTGTTACTGTGTAGTTTCTTTGTGCATCGTTCAGGGCCTTGCTAGAATAGTAGATCGGGTGAAATATCTTGTCTCTCTGCTGACCAAGGACTGCTCCTAACGCCACCCTGCTAGCATCGCACATGAGCTCAAAGGGTTTTGACCAATCTGGTGATATAATGATTGGAGAGGAAATCAACCTTTCCTTCAACTCCACAAAGGCCTTCAGACACTCCTCATCAAACTTGAACTTTGCTTCTTTCTCCAGCAGCCAAAATAGAGGATGAGCTATCTTATAGAAGTCTTTAATAAATCTGCGGTAGAAACCCACATGTCCGAGGAAACTCCTATTGCTTTCTCGGTGCATGGTGAAGGTAACTGAGCAATGGCGTCAACTTTTTCTTGGTCCACCTCAATTCCTTTTCTGAAAATCTTGTGTCCCAACAAAATCCCTTGTTTAACCATAGAATGAAATTTTTCCCAATTAAGTACAAAATTTGTTATTGTACATCTCTTTAATACCTCCTCTATATGTGTCAAATAGTTGTCAAATGATTCCTCCACAATTGAAAAGTCATCCATGAAGACTTCCATAGTATCTTCACCATATCTAAAAAGATGGACGTCATGCATCTTTGGAAATTGGTGGGAGCATTGCAAAGACCAAAAGGCATCCTCTTGAATGAGAAAGTGCGATAGGGACATGTAAACATGGTTTTTTCTTTATCCTCGAGTGTAATCAAAATTTGATTGTATCCCGAGTATTCATCCAAGAAACAATAGTACACCTTACAGGCCAATCGGTCTAACATTTGGTCAATGATAGGCCCCGGGAAATGATCCTTCTTTTTCCAGGATTTTAATTTACGATAATCCATGCATACTCTCCATCCAGTGATTGGGTGAGTGACTATTAATTCATTCTTTTCATTTGGGACAACTGTGATCCCTCCTTTCTTTGGCATACACTGCACAGGGCTTACCCAACTGCTTTCTACGATAGGATACCACACCTGCATCTAGCCATTTAATAATCTCCTTTTTGACCACCTCTTGTATAGGTGGGTTCAAACGCCTTTGACACTCAACTGATGGGCTACAATTTTCTTGAATTTTAATCTTGTGAGTGCAAATCCCCGGAGGAATAACAATGATATCAGCTATTGACCACCCTATAGCTCGAATGTGCCTCTTTAATACCACAATGAGTTTTTCTACTTGAGAAGAGGTGAGCTTTGCTAAAATGATGACTGGGAGCATTGCATTCTCCCCCCACATATGCATATTGCAGGTGAGTGGGCAAGGGTTTGAGCTCCAGCTTCGGTGGTGCCACAATAGATGGCTATGACGGAGGAGTTGTATGATTTTTTAAATTGATGTCAAGCTTCCTTGGTGGGAAAGGATAATTTCTTATCTCCTTATGCACTTTACGAACCTCCTCGAGTTCTTCACCTTTCAAAAAGACATCGACAATTAGTTCTCCTACAACCTCTTTCTCCATTTCCCACTCGAGTATATCATCGTCCATGATGGCCTGAGTTAGGGACGTGTTGGTTTCTGTTGTTTGAGTTGCCACCTAAGATAACTCGTTCATCCTATCCTACAATTGCTGAATTATTATGTCATGACTCTTCACAGTGGTTGTGAGGTCCAAGTTTACTCCGCAAGTCCTGAATTTCCTCTTCAGTTGAAAGTGCCTTTTCAAGCACCACTTCTAGAGTACTTTCCCTGTGGGGTGGGATTGAGTCATCGCTCTCCTGGCTACTCGTATCAACTGGCTAAACATTATTCTGACCCTGATTCCCTGATTTTTGTGGTAAGCATACTCATAGCCATGGTTGGCTTGGTGGTATCTTTCATGGGAACCCTTCATATAGTTCTTCAACAACTCTATCTGCTTCATCATGACCAGGCAACATTGCATATTCCTTCCCCTCTCAATGCCACATATTTTCTACTAGCTTGATAGACTCCACACAAGGCACCCCCTCGAGGTCTCATGGCCACCCTCCGAAGCTTCTCATAAGCCACACAATGATAGGTTAGTAGCAACAATTGTGGTGTGAAACTAATTCAAGTTAACAATCAACTCAAGAATATCAAGCGCTAGTCCTTAGCAATGGCGCCATTTTTGATAACGTCTAAAATATACTCCTCATGCAATGAGTATAGATGATCTCTATGTCAAAATAAATAACTCGACGGATGTCGGGGTCAAATCCCACAAGGACTAGTTAGTGATAATTACAAGTGTTTATTGGGAAATTCAATTTATCTTGCACCACTTAGAAATAACATAGAAATAAATAAGTTGGGGGGAGATTGGAATTTGTAATAGTGTATAATTGCTAATTTGGATAACTAAGATAGAAAAATTACCAAGATTGTTGAAAAGAATGTGAAAGACTAGAGGTGTGGTGTAGATGATATACTAACTAGATAGGGTCATGCTAGGTCATATCATAAGTTCAATTAGTATAAATAATCTCAGGAAAATGGGTATTTGCTACTTTCCAGCATTATAAATACCTTTGCTAGATTTTTATCAAACCTATCATCACCATTATCTCAACTCGATCAGATTTGGATTAATAGCTACACTAATTTCTAGCTATTGACTACTTATTAGGAGTCAGAATGTAATTTTGGTTATTTCTAGCCCAATTTCGCAATTTCTCATCCATACCCACCATTAAATTCTCTTCTAATTCTTAATTATTCTTTCGCAAGCAACAATTAAGCAAGAACAATTAGACCCACATCATAATCAATAGATCTTCCATTATAGATTGAAGAGAATCTAATAGATTTAGACTTAGTTAAACAATATTTAGATGACTCTAGCAAATACCGACTCTAATTATGCATTCATCATCACACACCTCTAAATAATGATTTAGCTACTCCTAATTAAGAAATTCAAAAGCACATTAAACAATAAACTCATTAAATTCAATAATAAGAGTAGTAAAATTAAGTCCACGAGTAGTCTTAGGCAGTACCTTTCTATCAATAAGAAGAAGAAGAAGAAAAAGAGAATAGTACTTTTAAAATTCTACCAATCATATTCTCCTCTTCTCTGCTAAGGGAATGTTTTAAAGCTAGGAATGAAAAGATGATTAGTACACAGTACTGTTTCTAGAATATATATATCCAAGAAAATAGGATATCTTCTTTCTCCTTTTCCATGCTGGACCATTTTTCTTCGGAGCAGCGTTCTGAAATCGGTGGAAGTACCAGTGGTTCACTGGTTACAGTATCTCGGCCTTTAACAAATTCTAGTAACCATCAGTTGTTCATTCGGTGTTTCACCGATCTCCATCCATGTACCTCCGATGCTTTGCTCTTCAATCCAGCGAGTCAGGTATCATTCGGTGGCTGGACCGGCGAGTAGCCATTGGCAACCCATGTTTTGCGGTGGCTTTGTTTCCCAGAGGCTGTGGTGATGGGCTTTTGACCGGCAGTCTTCTTCGGTGGAACGCCTAATTTCATCCACTTCCTTCTTTTTGCTCCATTTCTTGCTCTTTTCCTCAAATTAACATCTACACGCAACAAAGGCAAAAAAGGCATAAAATCCACAAAAATATAGAAAAAATTCATGCTTAAGAGTCTAATGAGTTGGTGAATTACCAACTCATCATACACTGAACTTAAAGCATTAAGGAAGTTTAAAATGAAAAAATGTGAAGTGAAGTACATTTTGTTTACAATTGCGGCGTAGTTACAAGTCGATTCTAAAGTCCCTTTATCGTGGGCACCATGGCCGGTCTTACTATATTATGTGTATATGTGATGTTAACGATATATAAAGGTCTATTTTTCAAAGTGAAATTGATATAGGAGTTAACACAATGACATGCAAATGACGTTAAGCGAAGCATGTCACAATCTAGTAAGGGTAAATGAGCTTGTTGAAATGGAAATGCCTTATCATGTGATAATGCTCAATACAACTCACCCGATTAAGGGAGGTGGCAGCGGTCATTGTCAAGAACAAATATTTTCAACGGGTTTTGGGGTCAAATCCCACAATAAATTGAGTCTATAATCCAGAAAGTATAAACTAACTCAAACTACAAAGCATCATTTTTTAACATTTAGAAAGTAAAATTGGATGGAAAAAGGGACAACAATATCAAGTTCAAATTTGGAACTAAGTGAGAGGGATTCTGATTATTGCAATCACAAGTGAGATGGTTAGGGGTGTGCTATTGATGGGCTAACAACTAAAATGGGATTACTTCATTGCTTTAAATTCAAATTTTGCATATCTAGCAGTAGATAATCACATTCTGTCATTCCTCAACCATAAGAATGTTCATGTCTTGGGTTTTGTCAAAACCCAAGGCCAAATTCAAATTATCAACCACAAGAGCTTGAGGAAGGATTAAGCTATCTCTATCCTTGAACCATTAATGGAGTGGGAATGTGGGTTTTGACTATCTCTAGCTCAATCGCACACAGAAACACTCCAAATCCTCCTTTTTGTTTTCTCACCCAATTCTCAATTTTCTTTCTCAAGCAAAAGCAAGAATAGTAAACAAAATTCATGTTTGCAACCATCAATTTTTACTATTAAAACTTAGAGAGAACAATAAATCTATACTTGCAATTAGAATCCAAGAACAATTAACCAATACCCATTCAAGTTTACAAACTCACCATACACACACCCCTAGCTAGAAAATTAGCTATGCATATTTAGAGAGAGAGAAGATACCAAGAGTATTTCCCTCAACATTCATCAATTACTTCACAAATTTTCTTCAAACGTCTTGCAACAATGGTGGAATTTCACTAAAATGCTTTAATAAAAAAGAAGAAAAGTACTTTATATCTCTACAATTCTATGGTGTGCCAAATTAATGAATTAATGTGTGGTGTACAATTTTGGGTGCTAAATATTTGTACTCTCTTGTGTATAACTTTTCACAATTGCCTTTGGAGGCTTTTAGGAGCTCTGGTGACCTTTCTAAATATTTTTGCCCCTTGATCAGTAAAATGGGTAACTTGCTCTTCGTACTGTAGTTAGCAGGTGCCGACCTGCTAAGCACAAGTGAATAGAAGTGGAAACAGTCCCACTTGCGCTTCACCTACGTTTAGCATGTGGCAATTCATGCTTAGAAGGTGCAAACATAGGTGGAATGCATTCCCTCCTGCGTTTTGCAGGTCTAGATCCCCGAAAAGCATGTCTTTAGCATCTCACTTCAAGTTCAAATCCTCCATTATCTTTGTCTCCTTCAAATGCCTACATAGATAAGAAAAAGGGCATATAACCTTTTTAAATGAGTTGAAAATCAAGCAAAAGCTCATGTTTGAAAGCTGAAAGAGTTGGAAAATTACCAACTCATCAAACCCCAAACTTGAAGCATTGTTTGTCCTCAAGAAAGGAATTCTCTCTCAAGAAGAATTTACTTAAGCTTGAGGCATGAGTCTCTCTCAAGACTCAAGACAACCCAATAATCACACACCAACTCAAGAAAAAGAAACGACTCAAAATATGTTGCACAAGCTTCAATCGGTGACTATAATAATTAAGCATATCTTGCATGCGATTCATTCCAACAAGGGGCACAGTTCATTCCCATAACAAGCTCAAGGAGCATCTCAAGTCATTAACAATTCACATTCAAAGCTTTCCTTAAAGTTCGCTAACACTTCTCTCATTCACACCTCTCACTTGAAAATACTTTTAAGCATGTTCCATATGGAAGTGATGCCACTCACAAAAAGAGAGAATACCATACGTTTTTTAAGCATTTCACACATAGGATTATATGATAAGGCAAATAAGCTCACTCTCATAAAGAAATTCAAGCAGATGCAAATTGACCCATAGGCTTTCCCTTCGTGTAAATTGCCACTAATATAGAGTTGTTACACTTAAAATTGCTAATGACTTGCGGGTTATCATAAAGCCTGGGGGTAAGGGTAGGAAAAATATTTAGCTGTAGTGACTAGAACTTTCCTAGTGCCTTTTTGTCAACACTTTTAATATCCCATGACACTATTGAGAACACTCCATCTTATCTCTCCTTGTTCATCATCTTCAACATTTGTTTAGCAAGATCCAACCTTATAACACCGTTGGATTTCCCAATTAACCCCATCTAAGCAAGAGGTAGTACCTTTCAACTATTCTTTCTCTTCTAATGGTTCAAGGTTTTTCAGCTAACCATTTCATTCATTTAATCACCATTTGGTGCTATCTCCAATTTATGCTCACATACTTTCCCTTTTTTCAAACCCCCAAACTTATACCTTTTGCCTCATTTCAGTGCATTTCCTTACCTCTCCTATCTCTTGGGTTTTAACCCTCATTTTGCATTCTTTCATCACTAGCACTAGGGTAATGGGTGCCAAAGAAAAGGATTAAAAAGGATCATTGGCTTGTAATGTGGTTTCCAAGAAAAGGGTAAAGGCTCAAACATTAGCTATCAAAGATTGATTTTCCAAGAAAAAGGGTAAAGGCTCAAACATTAGCTATCAAAGATTGATTTTCCAAGAAAAAGGGTAAGGGCTCAAACATTGGCTATCAAAGATTGATGTTCAAGGAGATCATTTTGGTGAAGTGACTATCAAAAGAAAGCCTAAAATCATGTTCTAAGTGCAGCCACATCTACAATTTTACCTTGAGTCACTCTTAGTGGAAGTTCTAGACAATCATGCACACACAAGAATTAAGACAAAGAACTCACCACACAAGGCATCACAATCAAAGGAGTTCACACACTTTCTAAATAACATTAGGAGTATGACTCTAGACAAGCTAGTTTGCGAATCAAAAAGCCAACAAGGAATGTGCAACCCATGACAAGAGAATGCTCATTTTCCAAATTCAAATGCCTTTTTCTCTGCATATCCATTTGTAATGCCACTAAAAAATATTTCATTGGTACCTCTCAAAAGCTAGTGCAAAAATGACTCAACAAGATACTAAACTCGACATTTTACTTTATAAAGTTGCCTCTCAATTTGTCATAGGAAAATGTCACCCGATTCGAAAACAAAAGAAAAAAAAGAAATCGCTCCTTGGTAAAGAACTATGGCATAAAGAAAATCCTTGGAGTTTATTCATTAACTACTATCTACAAAGGCGATGCTAACTAGAAAGTAATGATAATTTGCCCTTAAGAATGATATCATCTAATCTGTCGTAGGGACACAACATGCATCACTAACAAGTGGGTTACTCAGACCTAACCCTAATGAAAATAAAACATTGTCTTGATGCACAAGGTTGAACAAAGTAAGAAAGGAATGGGTTAAAGAACTCCCTAGTATGATAGACGCATCTGCGTTGGAACTATGTGCTTTGCAACTCAACCTACATTTCGTAGGTTGACACCTATGTTTCGCAGGTGGAGTGCAGAGCCACTTCTTTTGAACCTTCTTCTGCCAAGCATTCTAGACATAACCTACCACAGACCTGCATTTCACCGCTTTGGACCTGCATTTTGCAGGTCTAGCATAGATGTGTCAATGTTGAGCACTTTTTCCTCCAGTTATTCTAGTGGGCACATGCGTTGGACCTGCATTTCACACATTATTATTTGCATTTCACAGGTCTAATGCCAGTTCATCATGTTTTCTCCTTCCACTCTTTCTAACATTCCATACCTTATTTAACCTTGCAACAACCAAAGATAACACAAACATCAAGTAAAAAGAATTAAAGTAAAAAAGAAATGTAAAAGCACTTGGGATTCCTCCCAATAAGCATCTTAGTTAAAGTCGCGGCTCGACGACTTCAGCTTTCACCTCTTTACTCTCTACTTTGAGCTCTTGAATTGCACCCCTAGTTTCCTTTCCAATTATCTACTTCTCTTAAGGGGTGGTAGTGTGAAACTAAAGGTGCCAAGCAATAGATGTCACATCTTGCATTTCCTAGGCCTTAAAGGAGGAATGTGCTTTACTGTTGTTGACATGACATACTTTAAGATGAAGCTACGTTGATCTTCCTCTTCCACTTCCTCCATAGACTTGGTTATGTCAATTTTCATATCTTCAACCAAGTTTAATGTTGAAAAATAATTGGAGGGCAATTTAAGTTGCTCCATTCTCAAGCATGCCTCTTGCTTGACATCCTCCTTCTCAAATGCACTAGAGTCCTTAATGATAATTTGTTGGATGTCTCTTTCGAACTCTAGCATCACTTCCTCAACTTTGGCATCTTGAAAAATTGTAAGGTTAGTTGATTGGTAAACTGCCTTGACCTCTTCAAAGTTCACCTTGACCCCTTCTTTATCATCATGTTGAGCTTCCTCCCATGAGTCAAGTTGGGTTAGGTCCCATTGTTCACTCCTCCTAGTTATGCTTCTCAATATCTCTTCGGCTTCTTCTTTTAGAGAACTATAGCTTTCTTTTTGATGAGATAGTATGTTAGGTATTGAGGAGTCGACATCCTTTCCTGTACTAGATTCCCGCTCCAAAAAGCCTTGGAGCATGGTTTCCATGGGCCCGCATGTATTGTTTCCTCTCTCACATGCCATGGCTTCATTCCTATCAAGCTCAAGAGCACAATTTCCATGCTAGCCTCTATATCGAGAAGTGAAATCATTGTGACAATCACCCCAATGTCTACCATGACCACCACATAATGTGCAGCTATACCCATCACAGGAGAAAGAAGGTGCACGCATCTCTCTTTTAGGGACATATTTGCAATCTTGGCAGCAGTGGGGTCCTCCACAATAGGGACACAGGTCATCAAGATATGGGCTGAAACCAATAACCCTCCTTTCATTCCATGATTCCATAATACAAATAAAAATTATCAAAAATAATAACAAAACAAGATGCAAAATAAGTTTGAATCAATAAATAACTATTGGCTATCACATCTCACTTCCCCAGCAATGGCGCCATTTCTTGATAACACTCAATACAACTCTCTTGATTAAGGGAGGTGGCAGTAGTCGTTGGCAAGAATAAATACACCCGATGGGTTTTGGGGTTGAATCCCACGGGGAATTGAATTGATAATCCAAAAGTTATAAACAAACTGAAACTATAATGCATCATTGCTCAACATTTGAAAAGTAAAATTGGCAAAAAAGGGACAACAATATCAAAGTAAAATTTAGAACTGAGTAAGGGTGATTCCAATTGTTGCAATCACAAGTGAAATTGGCTAAGTGTGTGTTATTGATGGGCTAACAACTAAAATGGGACTTACTTCATTGCCTGAGATTCAAATTTAGTATAGATAGCAGTAGATCAAATACATTCTCTCATTTCTTAACCACAAGAATGTTTATGCCTTAGGTTTTCTAAAACCCCAAGGCCAATTATCAACCACAAAAGCTTGAGGAAGGCTGAAGCTATCTCTAGCCTTGAACCATTAATGGAGTGGGAATATGGGTTTTGAATATCTCTAGTTCAATCCCAAACATCAACACTCCAAATCCTCCCTATTATTTTTTCACCCAATTTTCACCTTTCTTTCTCAATAAAAAGCAAGAATAGTATACAAAATTCATGTTTGCAACCATCAATTTTAACAATTAGAACTTAGAGAGAACAATAAACCTATACTTGTAATTAGAATCCAAGAATAGTTAATCAATACCCATTCAAGTTTACAAACCCACCATGCACACACCCCTAGCTAGTAAATTAGCTCTGCATATTTAGAGAGAAAGAGAGAAGATACCAAGAGGATATTCCTCAATATTCATCATATTTCTTTACAAATTTTCTTCACAAGTTCTTGCAACAATGGTGGAACTCCCCCCAAAATGGGTTAACAAAAAAAAACAATAGTACTTTCTATCTCTATAATTCTATGGTATACCAAATTCTTCTTTTTAAAATCTATCTATGAATGAATTGATGTGTGGTGTACAATTTTGGGTGATAAATATCTATACATTCTTTTGTAAAACTTTCCACAATTGACCTTGGAGGCTTCAAGGAACTTTGGGAATATTTCTGATTTGCCCCTCCATCAGTAAAATGGGTCACTTGCCCTTCATACTGTGGTTAGCAGCTGCCATCCTACTAAGCATAGGTGAATAACAGGTGCAAACAGTCCCACCTACATTTCACCTGCGTTTAGTAGGTGCTAATCTTTGGTTAGAAGGTGCAAACATAGGTGGAAGTCAGTCCCTCTTACATTTGGCCTGTGTTTCACAAGTCTGGATCCGTAAAAAGCTTGTCTTTAGCAGCTCACTTCAAGTTCAAATCCTCTATTATCTTTGTCTTCTTCAAATGCCTATATATAATAAAAAGGGCATAAAACCTTCCTAAATTTCATGTTATCGCGTTCTCAAATCCTAAGTGTGCCAAAGTGTTATCTATAGAGCTTGTAAAGTTTCTTAAGTCGTCCGAATCTTCTTATAATTGTGTAAGTCTTTGAGTTTGTTTATCTAAGTGCTATTTGAATGATTTATGCAATATATGTTCTTATGTGCAACTATGAATTATGAAATAGGTCTATTTAGGTCACAGTCTCACAATTAGTCATTTTTATGCCATATTTGTTAGACAGACATGATATGCACCCGACCCACTCCGTATATGAAAATAGCTATGACTTTAAGGTATACCACCGATGTGGTTATGTCAGATGGGAAGATATAGTTCAGATATGAGATTTATGACCTTACCACTGATGTTGTTATGTAAGGTGGCCAGTCTTCCTTCATATATGAAACTTATGACCTCACCACCAACGTAGTTATGTCAGGTGGGTAGTTGTCCTTCAAATATGAGATTTATGACCTCACCACCAACACGGTTATATTAGGTGGGCTATTGATGTTGCCTAAGCGCATGTGGTCATCAAGTAATATAGGACAGCAAAGTCACAATTACTAATTCCTCAGAGACTTGTCAGATTAATCACTCAAGATTAACACATTATTTCACTATTCTAATAAAACAGGTAAAAATGGGGATTGGTTTGGGAATTATATTACTAAAAGTCAAAAGTAAATTTAACTAAATAATTGAACACAAATTAACAAATGTTATAATTCAAATGATGATAGAATCTATGGTATTGGCAGTTTCTCTTCAAGTTGAGTTTTAAGACATGAATACACTAGACTAATATTTCCTAAGTTTTCCAATTGCAAGTTACTATCCAATTTCTTTCCATTCTCTCGAACATCAAAGAACTATCCCATGAACTCTAATGCCTATATCCCTTTGGTCACAAGAGAATCATGAGACGATGATTGTGGCTACTTGTATTCAACTGACAGGGTTGAAAGGTATATTCTATCCTTGAAAATGAATTCTATCTTGAACTCATGAGTTATGAGTGTTTGTAACTTGTTTTACACTTAATTTCATCCATCTTGGTTCCCTCTTCCTAGTTCAACCAAAAGCCAATAGATATATTCATGAGGTGATCAAGTTAACGAATAAGCAATTAACATAAGTAAGTATAAATGACCTTTAGGAAGAATCAAGAACTAGCATAAACAAACTTTCATACTTTAGCCATCTGCTATAGCCAAAACACTATAATAGGAGTTTTTTGATATTCAAGTAGAAAACTAAAGAATTCATTATTTGAACTAAAAGAATAAGTTAAAGAAGAAACCTAGAAAATGAACTTGTTTCTTTCTCCAAGAACTATGTACAAACTGATCAATACGATGAATGATTAACTGCTAACAAAATACCCTAGATGTTATATTTATAAGCATGGGATCTAATGACTCTTTTTCCCTTGAGAAGTGTATCTTTTAAACTTTAAAATCAATTTCGAATAGAACCTGGCGCGACGCACCATCTACTGCACCTGAATTTTGACTTGAAATTCTTCTGAAGTTTGCCCTCTAGTGTGTTGCACTAGCCAACGCACCAAGGTATTAGTCAAATTCTTGAAAGTTTTGAGTCTGGCATGCCACTCTATCCAACACACCAAAGTGTTGTAAAAATTTTCTAAGTTCCGGAGTGCTTCTAGCGCACCACTCCACTCATCTTGCCAAGGTGTTAAGCAAAAAATCTTCTGAAGTTGAAGACCTGGCATGCCACGCCACCCAATGCACCAACTTGAGCATAATTTTTTTGAAGTTAGGGGTCTGGTGCACCATGCTAGCTATCTCACCAGGCCAATTTTTGCAAAGTCTTCTTCTTTTATACCTTGGATCATTTTTGAGTTCTTTTTCCTTGGTTTCTTGCTCAAAACTAAAAACACTTGTTAGCTCACAAGACACACATAATTATTTCATAACGATTATTATCTCAAAACAAAGTAAAATATAGGTAAAAACATGGCAAAGAGGCATAAGAATATGCCCAATATTAGCTATTGTTGTTATACCCCGTAGAATTCCCGGCACCTAGATGACCTATTCGCACGTTGGTTAAGCATATTTGAAGGCCATACGTGCTAGGGAAAGGCCCGGGAAAAGATCGGATGAGAAACCTATCGAACCATCGTGGAAGGAGCCGAGGCAGAGCCCCTCCACGATGGCAGTGTGTCACGGAGGTGAGGCCTCCGCGTTGGCTCCGTGACACGTTGCCCTTGTCCAGGCTCAAGTATATAAAGCCCCACTTCGATTTAATCTCACTTAAACTCATTATAATTTCCAGAAAACGCAGCAAAACAGAGGAAGCCGAAGAGGGAATATATATTATCGTTCGATTACGCTGCCAAACGTTACCCAAACTCAAATTAATCCCAGATACCGAAGTATTTAGCAGCAGAGAGCATTCCTGCGGAATTAGTTTCGTGAAATACAGCCGACGAATCGGCGAGCCACCGAACTAAGGTGAGTAGAATTGCTCTAAATTAATGTCTATGTGTTCCCAGCTGAGAAGTGAATATTTCTCCCTTCTGGACCACTGAAAAATAGCGAGTTTTCGACCGTCTTTCGATAAGCCCAAGTCTAGGCTATAAATTATATCGAAAGTAACGTTGCTCCTTACAATAAAGCTGCATTTAGTATTAATTGACGTATTTATGAATGCAGTTGGGAGAAAATAGTTGAAGTACCGGCCGAGCCTCGTCCGACGGACGAATAGTTCAAGAATAAGGTATGTAAAGCTAATTCTCTCGGCAAGTTAAGTAATATCGGTACAATGTAATAATTTACAGACCAGTAGAAAGTTCAGAAGTCGAGTGTTACGTTTATTGTGAATGTTGATACGATATGAGAAGCATCAAGTTGTAACTTGCGTGAAACATACTAGTACAACATAGATTCTAACACAAGTGTTAGAAACTGCCCAGTATGCTCAGTATGTGATGTAATATGAAATGTTAAGATATTATTGTATTTAGCTGGAACCCCGTAAAGTGATGCAATATCCGTAAAGCACTCCAGAGATAGAATGGCAGGCTAAAATAAAGTTTAGAACGCATGTTAGGAATAGTAAATCATGTTAATACAGAAACTCAGTAAACAGCATAATTTTCAGCAGAAACACTATCTTGTATAACATTTGCCCCAGTATAGTCTGGCAGAAGACTATATTCGTACATACATATATATTATTTCCTGCCTCAGCATGTATTAAGTACGTACATATTTCTATCACTAGTTCAGCATATAGTATATACAGATACTTTACCACCATTAGCTTCAGTATGTGAGACACGCAGATAGTATTACTAGTTGAGACCATTGTATTGTTTGGGGTTGGACTACCTAGCATCCATGACCGCCCCAGGGTTGATAGCTGTATCGACTCGTCCGCCAGAGGACGAGGATACATCACTCCACGGAGTGGCATGCCGTCCCACAGGGGACGAAGATGGGATGCCAGTTTTCCCCATATTTGTACCTTGATCGGCCCTTACACACCCCAGTCGAGCGGATACGCCCGGGTGTAGATTCAGGAGTCCTCCGGACTTAGATGCAGTTATAGTCAGGGGCTCAGCGAGCCTAAGTGCATACCCAGGGGACCGGCAGGATGCTTACGGGATTTATAGGAGATGGGATGACCGGGGTAGGGGTGTAGATTCTGTGTTGGTTGTACCTCCCGGCTTATGGGGGCCGGGTAAGGTTTGTGTATGTTATGTATGTTATGATATGTTATACTGTGTTACAGTAGATACGAGTAGATCGACAGTAGAACGATAAATCCTCAGGTATGACTCCTACTCCTTCCAGTATGATTAAGAGAAGGTATGACTTACATTATCAGACAGTTAATCTATTCCTTCTACTTCAGTTTTATCAGTTATATTATTGTTTCAGATATTTCTTTCAGTTATTGCTTTACATACTCAGTACCAGCGGTACTGACGCCCGGTGGGGCGCTGCATTACTTGCCTGCAGGTACTCATAGACGAGCAGGCGATACTACGTGATTTCCTGTCAGCGGTCGAGTATTCAGCTCCTGTCATCCGGAGACTGAATTCCAGAGGTGTATTTCAGTTTCTTTTGTTGTATAGTACGGGTCGGTCGGGGCCCTGTCCCGATCATTTCTATTGCTATTCCTAGAGGCTTGCAGTCTGTATATGCTTTCCCTGTAGTCAGATGAGCCGGTCGTGTGAGGCCGTGCAGTTGTATAGCTGTTAGTACAATTTATTTCTTTTATGATGGCCGTGTGGGGCCATAGTTTTCCAGTAGTGGTGACCTTGCCGGTCACGTAGCTTTTTAATACTTCATGATTGAGTTGCAGATAACTAGACAGCATGGTGGCCTTGTCGGCCCGCATAGGTCTCCCTGTATTGGTATGTTTTTGGTCAGCTGTTAGAACAGGTACAGAAGGCTATAGGCCAATGGGCCGGGGCTGTGTTTACAGCCGTTATATAGCCCTTTGTTTCCAGAAATATGAGTTAGAGCCAGCCAGGCACCAGATGTGCCCAGGCTTAGCAGTCCAGCAGTTCAGGTCCTAGCAGGGCACCAGGTGCCAGTCATACCCCCCAAGGCGGGGTGTGACAAACTTGGTATCAGAGCAGGTCGTATCCCAGGGAGTCTGCAAGCCGTGCTAAGTAGAGTCTGCAAGGCATGATAGGATAGTTGTCTTTTATTCTTATTCAGTCGTGCTGTAGAGAGGTACAGTATAGGGTTGAGTCCCAAAAAGATTACTATATTCTTTGGTTACAGATAATGTCAGACCAGCGACATCCTATCATGGGTTGGAGCTTAGATGTTGCAGCAGGGGAAGGCGCCAGTAGGATGCCTCCCCCTCGTCTAGAAAGAGCCCGGTCAGAGGGCACTACAGAGGCATCGTCCCAGCCTTCTCAGCAGTCTCCACCACATCAGGAGCCGCTTGGGGCGACACTACCTTCAGCAGTCCCTATATCGACACCCTCTGACCAGGAGGTTAGGAGTGCTGTGGTTATGTTAGCACAGATGATGGCTGTTCAGCGTCAGCCAATACCATCTACGGTTGCAGAATCATCAGGAGGGCCCGGTAGTTCGAGGGTCCGAGAGTTCTTAGCTTTGAATCCCCCACAGTTTACAGGTACGGATCGGACAGAGGACCCTCAGGATTTTCTGGATCAAATGCAGAGAATCTTTAGGGTTATGCATGCCACGCCTACCGAATCAGTTGAGTTGGCAGCATTCCGGTTATGGGATATCGCCGTGTTGTGGTATGAAAGCTGGGAATGGTCCCGAGGGAGAGATGTTTCCCCTCCCACCTGGTCCAGCTTTTCAGCAGCTTTTCTGGATCACTATTTGCTGCGGGAGATTCGACAGGCTCGGGTAGACTAGTTTCTACATCTGGAGCAGGGGGCCATGAGTGTGCGGGAATATTCCTTGCAGTTTGATTCCTTAGCCCGATATGCACCGGCCTTTGTTGATACCATGGCATCCAGAGTGCACCGCTTTATTATGGGGTTGAATCCAGAATATGTTGAGATTTGCATTACCGCTACACTGCGAGAGGACATGGACATTGCTCGAGTTCAGGCATTTGCCCAGAATATTGAGGGCATCAGACAGCGAGAATGGGAGATCAGAAGGGTTAATCAGGAACAGCGTTGCCGGGACAGGCCAGTTGAGTTACAGAGAGAGGCCCGGGGAGGACCCAGGCCACGATTGTCAGACAAGCCGCCCAGGCCCCCGCCTCCGCCACAGTCGTAGGGGGGTAGATTCAGCCGCAGGGGGCAGCCAGAGACTGGTAGAGGCTCGCAGATGGCAGATTCATTATTACAGAGAAGGGTAGAACAGAGCAGGTATACCCTACCACTTTGCCCTATATGTAGTCGACGCCATCCTAGAGCATGCAGATATGGCTCCACCGCATGTTATAATTGTGGCCAAGAAGGCCATTTGATGAAAGATTGCCCAGCCAGAGGTCGAGAGGACCTGGATAGACAGGATAGGGCATCTGCAGGGTCACGAGTCACGTCATCCTCGGTAGGGCGCAGGCCCTCAGTTTCAGCAGGCAGGGGTCGAGGCAGATCAGAGACTCCAGCACAGGTGCAGGTCCAAGCCGTACATATGCCTTACCAGGGAGGCAAGATTCAGAAGCGTCGCCTGACGTTGTGACAGGTATGCTAACTATCTGCTCACACCCTTCTTATGTGTTGATTGATCCAGGGTCTACTTTGTCCTATATTACTCCATTTGTGGCACGAAAGTTTAGAATTGTACCAGAATCATTGCAGTAGCCCTTCTTAGTATCTACGCTCGTTGGTGACTCTATCACAGCTAGCTGAATATGCCACGGGTGTACAGTAGAGGTTGCTGACCATCAGACCACGGTAGATCTGGTCGAGTTAGAGATGATAGACTTCGATGCCATAATGTGTATGGATTGGTTAGTACCATGCTTTGCCAATGTTGAATGTTGGACCAAGACGGTCCGATTCCACTTCCCAGGAGAAGTAGTGCGGGAGTGGAAGGGTAGTACCACTACGCCAAAAGGTAGGTTTATTTCCTACCTTCAGGCGAGAAAGTTGATATCTAAGGGATGTATTTACCATCTGGTCAGAGTCCAGGATGTCCAAGCAGAATCTCCGACACTCCAGTCTGTTCCCGTGGTGAATGAATTCCCTGATGTGTTCCCAGATGAGTTACCCGGTATTCCCCTAGAAAGGGAAATAGACTTTGCTATTGAGTTGTTACCAGGCACTCAGCCGATATCAATTCCTCCCTATCGTATGGCTCCTGCAGAACTCAGAGAATTAAAGGAGTAGTTGAAAGAATTGTTAGATAAAGGTTTTATCAGGCCGAGTACTTCACCGTGGGGTGCGCCAGTCTTATTTGTGAGAAAGAAGGATGGCTCGCTCCGAATGTGTATAGATTATCGGCAGCTAAACAAAGTTACAGTAAAGAACAAGTACCCGCTTCCTAGAATTGATGACTTATTTGATCAGTTGCAGGGAGCCAGATACTTTTCTAAGATTGACTTGCGGTCCGGATATCACCAGGTTCGAGTACGTGAAAAAGATATTCCTAAGACAGCGTTCAGGACCCGATATGGACATTTTGAATTCCTAGTTATGTCCTTCGGATTAACGAATGCCCCAGAAGTCTTCATGGACCTGATGAACAGTATTTTCAGACCTTTTCTGGACTTGTTCATGATAGTATTCATTGATGATATTCTGGTGTATTCTCGCTCTGAAGCAGATCACCGGACTCATTTGCGAACAATGCTCCAGATTCTCAGGGACCGCCAGTTGTATGCTAAATTTTCGAAGTGTGAATTCTGGCTTAACTCAGTGGCCTTTTTAGGACATATTGTCTCAGATGCTGGTATACAAGTTGACAAGCAGAAAATAGAAGCAGTTAAGTCATGGCCTAGGCCTACCACTCCGACCGAAGTTCGTAGCTTTCTGGGATTGGCAGGATATTACAGGAGGTTCGCTGAAGGATTCTCGACTATTGCAGCACCTCTAACCAGATTGACACAGAAAGCAGCAAAGTTCCAATGGACAGAGGCATGTGAGCAGAGTTTCCAAGAACTGAAAGACAGATTAACCTCCGCCCCAGTGTTAGCATTGCCGGAAGGCACAGAAGGTTATTCAGTCTATTGCGATGCGTCAGGTGTCGGGTTAGGTTGTGTGTTGATGTAGCATGGTAGAGTAATTGCATATGCTTCCAAACAGCTGAGGAAGCACGAAAAGAATTACCCTACCCACGACCTGGAATTGGCCGCAGTAATCCACGCCTTAAAGATGTGGAGGCATTACCTGTACGGCGTCCATGTTGATATTTATACAAATCATAAGAGCTTACAGTACATTTTCACTAAGAGGGAGTTGAATCTACGGCAACGCCGCTGGTTGGAGCTATTAAAAGATTATGATGTGAATATTTTATACCACCCCGGAAAAGCTAATGTTGTAGCAGACGCCCTGAGCCGTAAGTGAATGGGGAGCTTGGCGTATCTGCGACTTGAGAAATGAGAGTTAGCTAGAGAAATTCATCAGTTAGCTGGTTTAGCTATTCGGGTAATGGAAACAGAAAATAATAGAGCAGTAATTCAGAATTCTGCGGTGTCATCGTTAGTTACAGAGGTAAAAGAACGACCGTACGAGGATCCTGATTTAGTCCAGCTCAAAGATAGAATTCAGGCAGGTAAGGAATCAGATTTTTAGATAACCGAGGATGATGTGCTACGCTGTAAGGGTCGCCTCTGTGTCCCGAATGTTTCAGGGCTTCGTGGGCGGATCATGCACGAGGTACACTATGCTCGTTATTCCCTTCATCCAGGGGCGACGAAAATGTACCACGACATCAGAGACATCTACTGGTGGCCAGGTATGAAAGCTGAGATAGCCGAATTTGTATCTAGATGTTCTAATTGTCAGCAGGTGAAAGCAGAACACCAGAAACCGGGCGGTTTGATGCAAGATATAACGGTACCTATGTGGAAATGGGAAGCGATAAACATGGATTTTGTGACAGGGTTACCCCGTACCAGACGCAGAAACGATTCCATTTGGGTAATAGTTGATAGGCTGACCAAATCAGCTCATTTCTTGCCAGTGAAGGCTACCTTCTCAGCTGAGGATTATGCCGAATTATATATCAGAGAAATAGTTAGATTGCATGGAGTGCCAGTATCTATCATTTCAGATAGAGGAGCACAATTCACAGCTAGATTCTGGCAGACATTTCAGAAAGGTTTGGGAACACAGATTAACTTGAGCACAGCATTCCATCCTCAAACAGATGGGCAGGCTGAACGTACAATTCAGACACTCGAAGATATGCTACGAGCATGTGTGTTAGATTTCGGGGGTAGCTGGGATGAGCATCTTTCGTTGATTGAATTTGCTTATAATAACAGTTACCATTCAGCTATCCAGATGGCGCCTTTCGAGGCATTATACGGGCGGAAATGCAAATCGACGGTGGGCTGGTTTGAAGTGGGGGAATCAACATTGGTGGGCCCAGACATTATCCGACAGTCAGAGGAAAAGATAAAGCTTATCCGAGAACAATTACTGACTGCTCAGAGCCGCCAGAAGTCTTATGCAGATACGCGGTGCAGGGACCTAGAATTTGCAGTAAATGACTAGGTGTATCTGAAGGTATCTCCAATGAAAGGGGTAATGAGATTTGGCAAGAAACGCAAGCTTAGCCCGAGGTTCATTGGGCCATATCAGATTCAGCGAAGAATAGGCCGAGTTGCATACGAATTGAACTTGCCTCCGGAGTTGGCATCTGTTCACCCAGTGTTCCATGTTTCTATGTTAAGAAAGTTCGTAGGGGATCCTTCTACAGTAGTCCCAGTTCAGGATGTCCAGGTCACGGAAGAGTTAGCATATGAAGAGGTTCCTGTAGCTATCTTAGACAGACAAATTCGCAGGTTGAGGACTAAAGATGTTGCGTCTGTCAAAGTGTTGTGGCGTAATAGGAACCGTGAGGAAATGACATGGGAAGCTGAAGAAGATATGAAAACCAGATACCCTCACCTATTTCAGGCCTAGTCAGGCGACAGGTATGTCCGTATTATTACTTATGCAGTACCTTATGGTTGTATGTCTGTAAATGATAAAGAAAGATTGATATTTAATTATCCAGTGGATCCTAGACTACTATGCGAGTACCTGTGTTGGACTTTTCTGCATTTCAGGTTTTTTCTATAGTCCATATTACAGGGGAAACTCTGCCGAAATTTTTCTAGAAAATAAGTAAGTAGTCCTCTAGATGACAGTGTACATTCGAGGACGAATGTTCTTAAGGGGGCGAGAATGTTATACCCCGTAGAATTCCCGGCACCTAGATGACCTATTCGCACGTTGGTTAAGCATATTTGAAGGCCATACGTGCTAGGGAAAGGCCCGGGAAAAGATCGGACGAGAAACCTGTCGAACCATCGCGGAAGGAGCCGAGGCAGAGCCCCTCCGCGATGGCAGCGTGTCACGGAGGTGAGGCCTCCGCGTTGGCTCCGTGACACGTTGCCCTTGTCCAGGCTCAAGTATATAAAGCCCCACTTTGGTTTAATCTCACTTAAACTCATTATAATTTCCAGAAAACGCAGCAAAACAGAGGAAGCCGAAGAGGGAATATATATTATCGTTCGATTACGCTGCCAAACGTTACCCAAACTCAAATTAATCCCAGATACCGAAGTATTTAGCAGCAGAGAGCATTCCTGCAGAATTAGTTTCGTGAAATACAGCCGACGAATCGGCGAGCCACCGAACTAAGGTAAGTAGAATTGCTCTAAATTAATGTCTATGTGTTCCCAGCTGAGAAGTGAATATTTCTCCCTTCTGGACCGCTGAAAAATAGCGAGTTTTCGACCGTCTTTCGATAAGCCCAAGTCTAGGCTATAAATTATATCGAAAGTAACATTGCTCCTTACAATAAAGCTGCATTTAGTATTAATTGACGTATTTATGAATGCAGTTGGGAGAAAATAGTTGAAGTACCGGCCGAGCCTCGTCCGACGGACGAATAGTTCAAGAATAAGGTATGTAAAGCTAATTCTCTCAGCAAGTTAAGTAATATCGGTACAATGTAATAATTTACAGACCAGTAGAATGGTCAGAAGTTGAGTGTTACGTTTATTGTGAATGTTGATACGATATGAGAAGCATCAAGTTGTAACTTGCGTGAAACATACTAGTACAACATAGATTCTAACACAAGTGTTAGAAACTGCCCAGTATGCTCAGTATGTGATGTAATATGAAATGTTAAGATATTATTGTATTTAGCTGGAACCCCGTAAAGTGATGCAATATCCGTAAAGCACTCCAGAGATAGAATGGCAGGCTAAAATAAAGTTTAGAACGCATGTTAGGAATAGTAAATCATGTTATTACAGAAACTCAGTAAACAGCATAATTTTCAGCAGAAACACTATCTTGTATAGCATTTGCCCCAGTACAGTCTGGCAGAAGACTATATTCGTACATACATATATATTATTTTCAGCCTCAGCATGTATTAAGTACGTACATATTTCTATCACTTGTTCAGCATATAGTATATACAGATACTTTACCACCATTAGCTTCAGTATGTGAGACACGTAGATAGTATTACTAGTTGAGACCGTTGTATTGTTTGGGGTTGGACTACCTAGCATCCATGACCGCCCCAGGGTTGATAGCTGTATCGACTCGTCCGCCAGAGGACGAGGATATGTCGCTCCACGGAGTGGCATGCCGTCCCACAGGGGACGAAGATGGGATGCCAGTTTTCCCCATATTTGTGCCTTGATCGGCCCTTACACACCCCAGTCGAGCGGATACGCCCGGGTGTAGATTCAGCAGTCCTCCGGACTCAGATGCAGTTATAGTCAGGGGCTCAGCGAGCCTAAGTGCATACCCAGGGGATCGGCAGGATGCTTACGGGATTTATAGGAGATGGGATGACCGGGGTAGGGGTGTAGATTCTGTGTTGGTTGTACCTCCCGGCTTATGGGGGCCAGGTAAGGTTTGTGTATGTTATGTATGTTATGATATGTTATACTGTGTTACAGTAGATACGAGTAGATCGACAGTAGAATGATAAATCCTCAGGTATGACTCCTACTCCTTCCAGTATGATTAAGAGAAGGTATGACTTACATTATCAGACAGTTAATCTATTCCTTCTACTTCAGTTTTATTAGTTATATTATTGTTTCAGATATTTCTTTCAGTTATTGCTTTACATACTCAGTACCAGCGGTACTGACGCCCGGTGGGGCGCTGCATTACTTGCCTACAGGTACTCATAGACGAGCAGGCGATACTACGTGATTTCCTGTCAGCGGTCGAGTATTCAGCTCCTGTCATCCGAAGACTGAATTCCAGAGGTGTATTTCAGTTTCTTTTGTTGTATAGTACGGGTAGGTCGGGGCCTTGTCCCGATCATTTCTATTACTATTCCTAGAGGCTTGCAGTCTGTATATGCTTTCCCTGTAGTCAGATTAGCCAGTCGTGTGAGGCCGTGCAGTTGTATAGCTGTTAGTACTCTTTCTTTCTTTTATGATGGCCGTGTGGGGCCATAGTTTGCCAGTAGTGGTGACCTTGCCGGTCACGTTGCTTTTTAATACTTCATGATTGAGTTGCAGATAACTAGACAGCTTGGTGGCCTTGTCGGCCCGCATAGGTCTCCCTGTATTGGTATGTTTCTAGTCAACTGTTAGAACAGGTACAGAAGGCTATAGGCCAATGGGCCGGGGGCTGTGTTTACAGCCATTATATAGCCCTTTGTTTCCAGAAATATGAGTTAGAGCCAGCCAGGCACCAGATGTGCCCAGGCTTAGCAGTCCAGCAGTTCAGGTCCTAGCAGGGCACCAGGTGCCAGTCATACCCCCCAAGGCGGGGTGTGACAATTGTCATTTCAGATGTGAGCCTTATGACTTAAACACCCATGCGCGCAAGTCAAGTGGGCAGATGTCCCTTCAGTTATGGTACGTCTAAGATGGCTATCTCGCAAGGTAGTATTGATTGACCAGGCTAGGTCATTTTTTAATTAGGGACTATATAGCTTAAGGATAGTGCAATATGATTTGTACATGTGCTTACTAGGTTGTATTCACATAATGTATCATATATTGTTCAGATATCAGCTTCCATAGTTACAGGTTGTATATATTCCCTACTCTGGCTTTCAGTACCTTGGATGTATTCATGTTTTTAGTTTTAGCCTTACATACCAGTACATTTCATTTGTATTGACTTCCCTTCCTTTGATGACCCTATAATTGTGTTTCAAGTGCAGATAGAGACTCTGGTTGGCAATCGTAGTAGGAGTGCATATTTAAGCTGAGAGAGTTGGTATGCTCTTTTCTATAGGAGCGAGATTCAATTTTATTTTTATTTGAGATTTAAGGTATAGTATAGGTAAGTCGGGGCCCTGTCCATGCAGTGTAACACCCCAAAACTTTCCTATACCAAACTCAGACCTTGCAAGAAAAACCAGGGGAAACTAGAAAATTTATCACCGAACGACTCAGACAATGGATCGTGGTCACCTCTAACAGGCCATTTTCTGAGTCATTGCCAGCTTAGAAGAATTTTTGTCTAGGGAACTAAAGAGGCAGATGACGACTCATTAGAAGAAGTAATGAGCCATCCTATCGTTTGTTGTATCCCAAGTTCAGAAACCTACCTGACATCTCCCAGGAACAACGAGTGGAACTAACAGCTCATAGATTCTACAACCGAGCCATTGCTGCCACCTGTAACCAAGTCTTGTGTCCTAACAGTGTTGACAACGAGTTGATGAAACGACCTGTTAGTTCTACCAACAAGTCATTTCCTTGCCAATTGTCTCAAGACCCAAATTCCCCTACCAGTGATAGCGAGAGGTACCAATGACCCGTTGGTTTGCCTAACGAGCCGTGGTATCCTCCCATGCTCCCATTCTAATAAGCCCAAGATTTTGGCCTAGGACCAACAACTAGTCCCAACGAGTTGTGGTATCAACCAACAACTCGTTGTGTGACCTGTTGGTCCCTGTCGGACAGTTTTTCAGATTTTCTCTCAGGGTTATTTTAGTAACTTCCCAGCTTTTTAATCCCTACACTATGTCATTTTGGGTTATATTCAGGGTATTTAGAAGGGTAATCGAAGTTCGTACTTCATTCTTCTCATTCCCTCAGAAGTCAAAACGAAGAATCACAGTCAGGAAGCACAGAGTGGGGCAAGGGTTTCGACTTCTTCTTCTCAGAATTTCTCATGGATTTTGTCAGGAATCCTTCACCAGTTATGTGAGAATTTAGCAAGGGAATTGACCTTCCCTTGTGCCCCCAAAACCCATCTAAATTTTCTTATCAATTCTAGGCCCTAAGTTTTTGAATGTGAATAAATTTTCAGCCAGATTCCGTCTATATCATGTGGAATATTGTTCATGTTCATTGTTGTTATATTTCCACTATATCATGACTATGTTAATACTTGTTCCTGTAAATGGGTTCTAGCCCTAGCTTTTGAATGCAGTAACTAGAGTCTTGCATAATTGACTAGTTATCCATGTTGCTTAATTCTACGAGTGTTGGAATTCCCCATATCATTAATATCATTTGACATCTCAGTCAATTGCAAGCTAGACCAGTTTCAGTCAGAATATTAGCATTCTAAATATTTTTAGAAATGTCAGCTGATCAGTTTGACTATAATCTTTTTTTAAGGTGTCAAATAGCCTCCCAGATATCAGTTATCAAAATCAGTTATAGGTTATCAGTTATCAGTTTGTTCTTTAGACGGGTACGATGCTTCCAGATAAGCAGCTCTGACTTGTCTTAGAACCACTTCCTTCAGCTTTATTTTGTTCTTTAGATGGTTACAACGCTTCCAAATAAGCAGCTCTGGCCAGTCTTAGAACACCAGTTATAGAATCTGGTCTGATAAGACTCTCAAGGTACTTCCAGATAAGTATGCCTGATTTAGTCTTGGTCCCTAGTTTTGAGCTATAAGCTTAGCAGTCAAATTAGGACTATCCAGTTGGAATTGGACTTAGCACCAAGCAGACCAGGGTTCCAGTGCACTCAGGTTCCTATAACTATGTTGTCACCATAGGATATTTTATTGGCCCTATGGACCCAGATTTGTGATCACCCAGTTCAGCCTTTTAACCTGGCAAGGTATATTGGGTCCTATCAATGGAGCGTATACATCGAACTCCATGTCTATCTCACGTGGTTATATGTAGGTTATGGACTCTCCAACTAGTCATTATAGTTCCAGTTTAGCTCAATTTAGTTCAGTTCAGTTTAGCTCAAGTCAGTATCTCAGATCCAGGACATGTCTATGACCATCAGTTGGGTCATTATTAACCATATCAGTTATACTTCAGTTGTATCAGTTTTTAGCATTCAGTTGGTCATTACATCTCATTGTAGTTTAGTTACTTATTCTTTCATGCTTATTATATCTTTCACTTACTCAGTACGTTGCAAGTACTAACGCATACCTTCTGTGTTGTATTGCATCATGATACAGGCACAGGTTCTCAGTCCCAGCATCGTCAGTTAGACGATACCAGCAGCAACTTTTGGTGAGTCCTCATCTTTTGAGGATGATATTTGTTTTTAGTTAGACTTTAGAGTTAGTTGGGGGCTTGTCCCAGCAACTCATCATTTATAGATGGCTTTCAAACCTAGACTCAAATATTCAGTGTTGTTTTTAGATTAGTGGACTTTTGTCAAATTAGTTTTATATTTTCTTAAATGATCTTATTATTTAAAGCTTCCTCTTATGTTCACTCAGTTTATCAGTGTTATGATAGACCATGGGTCTTCTTGGGGTTACTTGTGGCTCCAAGTACCGTTCTCATCCAGGGTATAGACTTGAGTCGTGACAAACTTTGTATCAGAGAACTAGGTTTAGAGTATCCTAGGATTTTTGAAAGCCACGTCAAGTAGAGTCCTTTTTATAGGTGTGAAGTGCGCCACACTTATGACGGGGAGGCTATGAGACGTTATTAGGAAACTCCCTTTTGTTCTTACTCCGTATCGTGCATTGAGTTCAATTCCAGCAATGTTCTCGTAACTCATGCTCTATTTCATTTTGGTGTAACTATGCCTCCAAGATGAGGAAACGGAAGAAAGGCTGGCAATACTAACTGACCTGCCCCACCAACTCCAGCAGCCACTCAGGAAGATCAAGTGTCCTCGGTAGAATTCGGAGCAACAATCCAGCTGCTAGCTTAGACAGTAAAAAACCAAGTGAACTAGTAGGTGCTTCTAGTAAACATAAACGGGTCCGCGGCAGCTGCTAGGGTTCGGGACTTCACTCGAATGAACCCTCCAGCCTTTCATGGATCTAAGGTGGGAAAGGACCCACAGGAGTTTGTAGATGAGGTGCGGAAGATCATTCAGATTATGGGTGTTAGTTCCGTTGAGAGTGCTAATCTGGCCGCCTATCAGTTGAAAGGGCACAAATTGGTATGATTAGTGCAAAGAAGGGAGACCAACAGGAGTAGAACTGGCAGAGTGGGAAGAGTTCACAACATCATTCTTAGATAGATTCTTACCCCGGGAGTTGAGGGAGGCTAATGTCACAGAGTTCATGAACTTGAAGCAGGGCAGCAGAACCGTGGAGGAGTATGCATTGGAGTTCATGCGATTGTCAAGGTATGCTCCAAAGATCATAACCGAGCCATGGGCTCGTATGCTTAAGTTCTTCAATACAATATCAAACCTGGTAGTTAAGGAGTGCAGGACTGCAATGCTCATAAATGATATTGACCTCTCCAGCCTCATCGTACAAGCCCAGCTGATTAAGGAAGAAAAGTTGAAAGATATGGAGTGGGAGAACAAGTGGGCTAGAATTGTTCAATTAGATTATGGCGACTAGAGGTCTGGTGGCAGTAGCCACCCGCAGCAGCAGCAGCAGAGGACTCCAACACCTACCTCAGTCAGCGCCATTACTTTTCGACATTGCAAGGATTGGAAGGGAAGAGCATCTGGTTCCAGTCCCAGAGTTTCAGTGCCAGCAACCATCATCTAGCTTGCCCTAAGTGTGAAAAGAACCATCCAGGTGAATGCCTCCAAGGAAAAAAGGGTTGCTTTGGGTGTGGACAACTAGGTCATTGGCTAAGGGAGTGTTTGTCCGCAGGACGGGGGATATCGCAGTCTACCAGTTTAGCAGCTCTAGTAGGCCGACCAACTCAGCAAGCCAACCCTTTAGGTAGAGATGGTGGTCAGCGCCAAAACTGCTTTTATGCTTTGTCCTCTTGTCAGGATCAGGACCTCACCTGACATGGTCATGGGTATGTTACGTCTCTTCGATCTAGATGTGTATACCCTACTAGATCCAGGAGCCACAATATCATTCGTGACTCCCTATGTAGCTTTCTAGTTTGAAATCAGTCCAGAAGTCTGCTCAGAACCATTCTCTGTCTCTACCCTAGTTCGTGAGTCATTTAGAGCTAGCCGGGTGTGTAGAAAATGCCCAGTCTCAGTATTGCATAAGGTCATTCCAGATCTAGTAAAGTTAGACATGGACGATTTCAATCTCATTCTTGGCATGGATTGGTTACACTCCGATTATGCCTCAGTCGACTGCATAACTAGAGTCGTCAGATTTCAGTTTCCAAATGAGCCAGTTTTAGAATTGATGGGCAGTAGTTCAGCGCCTATGAGTCAGTTTATTTCCTACCTTAAGGAAATGAAGCTCAATACTAAAGGGTGGCATTTATCACCTAGTTCGGGTCAAAGATTCCATCTCTGAGACCCCAACTATCCAGTCAATTCTAGTTGTCAGCGAGTTCCCTGATGTGTTTCCCGAAGAGCTTCCCAGAGTCCCTCTCGAGTGAGAAATAGACTTCAACATAGACCTTCTTCCAGACACTCAACCCATCTCCATTCCTCCTTATATAATGGCTCCCGCTGAGCTTAAGGAGTTCAAGGAGCAGCTAAAGGACCTTCTTAATAAAGGTTTCATCAGGGCCAGCATCTTTCCATGGGGTGCTCTAGTGTTATTCGTGCGAAATAAAGAAGGTACTCTCAAAATGTGTTTCGACTACCGCCAACTGAACAAAGTTACAGTTAAGAATAGCTATCCCCAACCCAGGATTGACAACTTGTTCGATCAGCTTCAAGGAGCAAGTTTTTTTTCCAAGGTAGATCTCAGGTCGGGGTATCATCATCTTAGAGTCAGAAAATGTGACATACCGAAAACAGCCTTTAAAACTCAGTATGGTCACTATGAATTTGTGGTTATGTCCTTTGGACTAATGAATGCCCCTGCAGCTTTCATGGACCTGATGAACAGGGTTTTCAAGTAGTGTCTAGACATGTTCATCATCATATTCATTGATGACATTCTGGTGTACTCCTAAAATGAGGAACATGCTAACCATATGAGCATAGTGCTACAGACTCTTAGAGACTGCCAATTGTTCGTTAAATTCAACAAATGTGAATTCTGGTTGAAGTCCGTGACTTTCCTTAGTAATGTGGTCTCAAGGGATGGTATTCAGGTATATCCTCAAAAGATAACAGCGGTGAAAGATTGGCCAAGACCTACTTCCCCAACCGATATCAGAAGTTTCTTGGGTCTAGCCGGTTATTACTGATGATTTATAGAAGGATTTTCCTCTACTGCATTTCCTCTGACTATGCAAACTTAGAAAATGGTGAAGTTCCTATGGTCAAATGCGTGTGAGAAGAGTTTTCAAGAGTTGAAGACTCGACTCACTATCGCTCCACTTTTAACCTTACCAGAAGGAACAGAAGGGTTTGTAGTGTATTGTGACGCTTTTGGAGTTGGACTCGTTTGCTTTCTGATGCCACGGGGTAAGGTGATAGCTTACACCTCCAGACAGCTCAAGGTTCATGAAAATAACTATTCGACTCATGATCTCGAGTGGCAGCAGTGGTGTTTTCTTTGAAGATATGGAGGCATTATCTTTATGGGGATGATGTTTTCACTGACCATAAGAGCCTTCAGTATGTGTTCAGTCAGAAAGACTTGAATCTTTAGAGAAGGTGGTTGGAGCTATTGAAGGATTATGACATGAGTGTGCTATACCACCTGAGCAAGGCCTATGTGGTGGTTGATGCCCTAATCCGGATGTCCATGGGGAGAGTTGCTCATGTTGAAGAGGGCATAAAAGAAGGGGCAAAAGATATTCACAAGTTAGATCAGTTGGGAGTGTAGTTGGTTGATTCAGCTGAGGGCGGAGTAGTACTGTAGAATGGGTCATATTTCTCATTTGTTATCGAAGTTAAGTCAAGGAAGGATGAAGATCCCATAGTGTTTAAGCTAAAAGAAGCAGTTCTTAGAAAAGAAGTGAGGCTTTCTTCAAAAGGCGAGATGGTGTGCTTCGTTACCATGGCAGACTATGTTTACCAGATGTAGGTGACTTGAGATAATAGATACTAGAAGAAGCACATAGTTCCAGATATTCTATTCTCCCAGGTTCCATAAAATGTACCGTGACCTACGGGATATCTAGTGGTAGAAAGGCATGAAAAGACACATTGTAGAATTTGTGGCTAAGTGCCCGAACTGCCAACAGGTTAAGGTGGAACATCAAAGAACCGGGGGTATGACTTAGGATATCAGTGTACCTACCTAGAAGTGGGAAGAAGTGAATAATGGGCTTTATTACAGGTCTACCTCACACTCGCTGGCAGCATGACTCAATTTGGGTGATAGTGGATCAAATGCCCAAGTTAGCACATTTCCTCCCAGTTAAAACTACAGACTCCGCTGAGGATTATACTAGGCTATACGTTCGGGAATTATTCAAATTGCATGGGGTGCCCTTGTCCATTACTTCAGATAGAGGTACACAGTGAAACCTCACATTTCGGGAAATCATTTCAGAAAGGACTCGATACCCAGGTCAAGCTTAGAACAGCTTTTCACCCTCAGACAGATGGAAAAGCTTAGTGGACTATTCAGACCTTAGAAGATATGCTGAGAGATTGTGTGATTAATTTCAAAGGCAACTGGGATGATCACTTTCCTCTCATCGAGTTTGCATACAACAACTGCTACCACTCCAGTATTCAGATGGCCCCATTTGAGGAATTATATGGTAGGAGGTGTAGGTCTCCTATAGGGTCGTTTGAAGTTGGTAAAGCTACCCTGATAGGGCCAGACTCATCTATGATTCTATGTAGAAAGTGCAACTGATCAGGGAAAGGTTGAAAACAGCTCAAAGCCAACAGAAACTCTATTGATGTTTTGAGAACAAAAGTTAGAATATCTGTAGATAATTGGGATTATCTAAAAATTTCACCCATGAAAAGGGTGATGAGGTCTAGAAAGAAAGGAAAAATCAGTCCGAGGTTTGTAGGACCTTACAGGATTCTAAGGCGAATTGGAAGGGTGGTATATGAGTTAGAATTACCTCTAGAATTAGCATCTATGCACCCAGTCTTCCATGTGTCACTATTGAAGAAGTGCATCGGTGATCCGACTTCAGTTATTCAACTAGATAGTGTGAGAGTGAAGGATATACTCTCTTACGAAGAGGTCCTAGTTCAGATCCTAGACCGTCAAGTTCGTAAGCTGGGAAACAAGGAAGTCGTATCAGTGAAAGTCTTGTAGAGGAACCAGCTAGTTGAGGGAGCCACATGGGAGGCAGAAGCAGACAAGATGGCCAACTACCCTCATTTATTAGATTCCAGTTCAGTTCTAGCATCAGGTACCAAATTCCTCCTCAATACTCTATTCAGTTCCATGCACATCAGCTCTATTCAGATTTTTCAATATGCATCATAGTTGCATCAACTCTGTTATCATGGTTAAATCAGTTTGGAGTCATCCATTCCTCCAAAAATTAGTTCATAGTCTCATTTTGGGAATTGCGGCTCTTTTCCTAGTTTTCTAGCAGTCTTTTCCTTCATTCGAGGAAGAATGATCCCAAGAGAGTGATATTGGAACACCCCAAAACATTCCTAGATTAAACTAAGACCTTGCAAGAGAAATCTGGGGAAACCATAAAATTTATCACAAAATGACCTAGACAACGGATCATGGTCATCTTTAATAGGTCGTTGTCCGATTCATTGTCAGCTCAACAAAATTTCCTTCCGGGGAACCAAAGAGGCATAAGACGACACGTTGGAAGAAGTAACGAGCCGTCCTATTGTCCATTGCATCCCATGTTCAGAAACCTACCTAACATTTCCCAAAAATAACGAGTGAATCTTACGGCTCATAGTTCCTACCAACGAGTCGTTGCTGCCACCTGTAATCAAGTCTCAGGTCCTAACAATGCTGACCACGAGTCGATGTAATGACCTGTTGGTTCTACCAATGAGTCGTTGCCTTTCTTGTTATCTTAGGGCCCAGATTTCCCTACCAGTGACAACGAGAGGTACAAAGAACCCGTTGGTTCGCCCAACAAGTCATGGTATCCTACTGTGGTCCCATTCCAATAAGCCCAATATTTAAGCCCAAGACCAAAGACTGGTCCCAATGAGGCGTGATATCAACCAATGACTCATTGTCTGACCCGTTGGTCCCTATCGGGCAGTTTTCTAGATTTTTTCTCAGGGTTATTTTAGTAACTTTCCAGATTTTTAACCCCTAAAATATGCCATTTTGGGTTATATTCAGGGGATTTATAGGGTTAATAATTGTTCATACTTCATCCCTCTCATTCCCTCAGAAGTCAGATCATAGAATCTCAGTCAGCAAGCACAGAGCTGGGCAAGGGTTTCGACTTCTTCTTTTCAGAATTTCTCAAGGATTTTCTTAGGAATCCTTCACTAGGTATGTGAGAATTTAGCATGGGAATTTTCCTTTGCTAGTGTCCCCAAAATCCATCTAAATGTTCTTATAAGTTCTAGGCCCTGAGTTTTCGAATATGAATAAATTTTCAACAAGATTCCATCTATATCATGTGGAATATTGTTCATGTTAATTGTTTTTTATTTCCACTATCTCGTGACTATGTTGATACTTGTTCCTGTAAATGGGTTCTAACCCTAGCTTTTGAAAGCACTAACTAGAGCCTTGCATAATTCACTAGTTATTCATGTTTCTTGATTCTACGACTGTTGGAATTTCCCATATCATTAATATTAGTTGAAATCTCAGTCAGTTGCATGCTAGACAAATTTAAGTTAGAATATTAGCATTCTGAGTATTTTCAGAAATGTCAGTTGATATGTTTGACTATAGTCTTTTCTTGAGGTGTCAATAATGCCTCCCAGATAACAGTTATCAGAATCAGTTATCGGTTATCAGTTATTAGTTTGTTCTTTATACGGTTACGCGCTTCCAGATAAGCATTTTTGAACAGTCTTAGAGCTACCTGCTTCATTTTTAGTTTATTCTTTAGACGGTTACGATACACTTCCAAATAAGCAGCTCTGACCAGTCTTAGAGCATCAGTTATCGGATCTGGTCTGATTAGACTCTCAGGGTACTTCCAGATATGTATCCTTGATTTAGTCTTGGGCCCCAATTTCAAGCTACCAGCTTAGTAGTTAGATTAGGACTATCTAGTGGGAGTAAGCCTTAGCACCGATCGGATCGGGGTTCAAGCGCATCCAGGTTCTTAGAACTATGTTGCCACCGTAGGATATTTTATTGGCTCTATGGCCCCAGATTTTTTATCACCCAGTTCGTGCATTTATACCCTGGAAAGGTATATTGGGTCCTATCAATGGGGCATATACATCAAAGTCCACGTCTAGCTCACATGGTTATATGTCGGTTATAGACTCTCCCACTAGTCAGTACAGTTCTAGTTTAGCTCAGTTCAGTTTAGTTATGTTTAGCTAAGTTTAGTATCTCAGATCCAGGACATGTCTATGACTATCAGCTAGAGTCATCATTAACCATATTAGTTATACTTCAGTTGTATCAGTTTTCAATATTTAAGTTGGTCATTACATGTCATTGTAGTTCCGTTACTTGTTCTTTCATGCTTATTATATCTCTCACTTACTCAGTACATTTCAAGTACTAACGCATACCTTCTATGTTGTATCATATCATGATACAGGCATAGGTTCTTAGTCCTAGCATCGTTAGTAGATTCCTTCTGACGGTAGTAGCAGTAGCTTTTGGTGAGTCCTCATCTTTCATGGAAGATATTTATTTTCAGTTAGTTTCTTTCAATTAGACTTTAGAGTTAGCTAGGGGCTTGTCCCAATAACTCATCATTTGTAGATGGCTTTCAGACATAAACTCAGATATTCAGTATTATTTTAGGATGAGTGGACTTTTGTCAAATCAGTTTTATATTTTCTTAAATGATCTTATTATTTAAAGCTTCCGCTTATGTTTACTCAGTTTACTAGTGTTATGATAGACCGAAGGTTGGCTTGAGGTTACTTGTAACTCTAAGTACCATGTCTCATCCAGGGTATAGATTCGAGTCATGACATGCTATTAACTTATTTAACTCTTTAAAGGCTTTTGTGGACGAGTCTTGTATAGTTTTGTTTAGTTTAGTGTTTTGGGGCTTGTTAGCTTTTCTTTGTTTAGTTTAGCTTTATTATGGCCTTGTTGGTATTCCAGTTATTGGTTATTGTTGGTAATACCTTATGGGTCCAGTATTCATTTCAATTTATTGTGACAGATATGACCTATGTGTTATAGTTACAGATGTTATATAGTCGGCTTCTCGGTCAGTTTAGAATCGAGTGCCAGTTGCACCCTACCTTATTTTGGGGTGTGACACAATTAACAACCTAAGTTTTGATGGAACAACCTTTGTTTCTTTATTAATATAGAAATAAAATTTTTAAGGAAATTGGACTATAGTAATACTACCATAAACACATTGTTTTGATTTCAAGAGCATATATTTTTAGAACAAAGCTTCACTATAACATGAATTATCTATTAATTTAATTGAATCTCCATGTTTTTCTAATTTGAAAAATAATTATTAACCCTCAAAGCACTTATTTAACTTCGTACCTCCATTCTGACTACAAGATTAATTCAAATAAATCTATTAAGAAAATTTTATTTCCATGTAACGCGCACATGAAATATAATATTAGAAGGAACATCTTGAATCATAGCTTTAACAAAAAAACACATCTTATAACTATCCATGCTTGATTATAAATGGATAACTGAATAGCACCTAAAACGTGATCTCTAACTCAAACGCAAATCCTCGAAGAACATCCGAATAAATGAACGCTCTTTTACGCTTCAAACAAACAAAACTGTTAAATCCATTTAAACTCCAAGTCTCTCGATATGACAGAACACAAGAGATAACAAAATTTGGAGAGGGTACACTTGTTGATGTCACGCCCTAACTCAGGGCCTAGGCATAATTGGCACTCAAACCTATTGTTGACTCAAGTGAACCATATTCATGGTGTACATCATGAGCATGCATCTAATCATAAGTTAAAAATAACTTAACTTGGGTCAAAATACTCAATTTAAAGAATAGAATTGCCATACATAACATGAAATAATCTATGGAGCATCTAATATACTGGATTAACTATTTATCAGGACAAGGAATCTGGCATACCTCTAAATCAACGTCTAATAATTATTGATAAAAAAATAAGACAAAAATAAGTAGGGCTTACCAACAACTGAATGAAGAATCCCAGCGAGCAGCTTAGTTGTCGGTATCAATACCTAAATCTGTATTAAAAAACAATGCAACAACCCCAACCAGAGCAGTGTCTAGCACCGAGTAGCTCGGCGTTCCAAGGACTATGCCGATGTCTCATAACTACATGCCACTGTAGGTTCATTGTCACGCCCCACCTTGGGAGGCATGACTGGCACCTGGTGCCCTACTAGGATCTGGACTGCTGGACTAACTGAGCCTAAGCACTTCTGGTGCCAGGCTGGCTCTAATTCTGGATTCAAGAAAATGACGGGCTATATAACGACTGTAAAGATAGCCTCCGGCCGACAAGGCCTATAGCCACCTGTAAGGATATAAACAGCTAACCAGAATAACCAACTACAAGGGATCCGATGCGGGCTGACAAGGCCACCATGCTGTCAAGTTATATCTGAAAAATGAAATCTGGCCGCTAAACTGATCTGTGACCGACAAGGTCACAAACTAACAACTGAACAAGTCCCCACACGGCTGATACTTCTAACCACAGGGAATATAATACAATATGCAAGCCTCTAGGAGTAATAAAATGGTCGGGACAGGGCCCTGGCCTACCCATACTGTACAAACAAAAGAAGGTAAACTTCTGTCACTCAAGCTCCGTAGGAAAGGAGCTGAAGGCTCTGTACCACTGACTGGAACTACGAGGGATCTGCTCCTCATCTATGTGTACCTGCAGACAAGTAATGCAGTGCCCTAAACGGGCATCAGTACCACTAGTACTCAGTATGTAAAGCAATAACTAAAAATAACTGAAAGTAAGTAAGAAAGTTGACAGTAACTGAAGTAATAGGGAATAGACTGGAACTATATGAAATAATGGAATCAGGACTAACCTTAACTATACTGAGAAGATTAGGAGTCGTACCTGGTAACATGGCGTCCTACTGTCTATCTAACCATAACTAAAATAACATGACATAACATAACACAACACTAACCTTACCTAGCCCCGATAAGCCGGAAGGTACAATCATCACAACCTATTTACCCCTACCCAGGTCATACCACATCACCTAGTAACTACAAGTATCCTATCGATCCCCTGGGTATGCAACTTGGGCCTGCTGGGCCCCTGACTATAACTGTACCTGAGTCCAGAGGACTCCTGAAATCAACACCCCGGGCGCAAGCGCTCGACGGGAGTGTATAAAGGCCAACCACGGCAAAATATGGGGAAACTGGCATCCCATCTTCGTCCCTAGCGGACGACATGCCACTCCATAGAGCGACGTAGCTCGCCCTCTGGCAGACGAGTCGATACAATATTAACCCTGGGGCAGTCACGAAAGCTAGGTAATCCAGCCCCAAACAATACAATCAAGTCTCAACTGATAGAAATAACTACATATAATACACACTGAATATGATAATAATATAATCTCTGGCACGCTCTACTGAGAGTCATCCTGGATTACTATGTTGGAGAAACTGACAAATAAATCTATCTGTATAGCGAGAGCGTATCTGGCCTTCTGGGCCTCATACTGATGCTACTCGCTTCTGGAATAATCTGTATGACTGTCTGCACACCATGTGCACACATTTGATCAGAGGATCCTAATAGTGATCATGATCTCTAATAATTTGGGCTGAATAGAGCGAGGTCTGAAGTAGTCTAACAATGATCTTAATGTCCTACTCAGACATTTGTAGCTCAAGCATAACTGTGGGGTTACGAACAGCTAACTACTTTATTCTTCTAATTAAACAACTATAGAGCTGGGCTTGGTCAAACTTGCTTCTAGGCGATCGGTCCCTGGTCTCCATAGGGAGCTTACCGATCTCCTTAACTAGGTAAACACTATACTAGTAGAGAACTACTGACTCCTTAGGCCTTGTCTGAATCCTCTTAGATCTATAGTGTTGTTCTGGGAAATTCTCAGTCTTATGGCCAATTCTATAAGGACTGGTCCTCTCCTGGGACTCTGTACCTAAATACCTTACGAGAACCGACTAGGGTACTAACCGTCACTGGCTACTGATGTGGACCCCTCCTTGGGGTACCCACGGGTTTATCTGACTAGGACAACTGGGCTGGCATGCTGGGTGTCCTATATGATAACTGTTAGGTCGACTAAGACTGGCAATCACCGATAAGGCTGTAAGGACGATGTGCGATCACTCAACACACTGGAGAACTCTGGTGTTGCTAACTCTGAATATTCTTGTTTTGTCTCCATTTCTAGTTCTGGAACGTGCGATAACGTTACTGGCCTCTAAGGATGCTTCCCTGCCAATACAGGCGCCAACTGGTCGCTACACCGCCTCATTGCGCCCATACTGTCTAACCATCTGATTCAGACTACTAACTCTTACGAGCTCTGAAGTCTAGGTCTGGCAACAACATATAAGTCTACCATCACAATAAACTGAGAACTAAAAGAGTTTCTATAGCGTCATATGTGAATCACATTTAACCTGCTCCCTCTTAGCAAGGGGGTCCTACAGTATGATCTGTATACACTTCCTAGCAGCAAACAAGAATATGTGTAACTGTAATCTCTACTGGGAGTTACTCGCAATACATATAGTATTTCTGTATGTATATCAATAACTACATGTGATACCTACTAAATGTAATAATAATTTCTGACAAGCCTTACTGAGCTTCATACTGAACGTGATATAATATTTTTGAAATACTTTACTGAGAATTATGTTGTTTTACTATACTAGAGGAGCTAACTTACCGAAAGAGACTGCCCTTACATACATCGACTGTTGGTTTACCGATTAACTGGCGAGGTTCGGCTAGTATACGGTTGTTCCTTCCAACTGTAATCATATCCACGAAAGAATAGAACTAACTTCATTACTTATACTAGAAGAAACAATACTTTAGGTCTATATACTGACTATTTTTTGACTTATCGAAGAACGATCGAAAACTCATAATTTCTCGGATGTCTAGAAGGGAGAAATACTCATTTTAAGCCTGGGAGTATATTAACACTAGTTTGGAGCAATTCCAATCACTTGGGGTCGGCGGAACGATGATTCGCCGGGCGATTTTCGCGAAACTAACTCTGTAGAAATGCTCCCTGCAGCTTTATACTTTGATACCAGAAGTTAATTTGACTTTGGACAGCGTTTGATGGTGTAATCAAACAGAAATTTATGAGAACCCTTCATCCTCCCCCTATTCTGATCATTTTAGAAGTGAAAATGACTTAAAGTTAAAGGATGAGGCCTTTATATACTTGCAACAAAATACATGGCAACGTGGCACGCTGGCTGATGCGCCGTTTTGGCCCGTGCCACATTGGCTAATGCGGAGGTCCTAGCTCCGTGCCACATTTCCCCAGGGCAGCGCGGTTCGGCCTCGTCTTGCGAAATTCCAACTTGGCACTCGTTCGGCCTTTCCCCGGGCCCTTTCTCACACGTATGGTATTCTAAAACTCTCAACCAACATGCGAATAAGTTGACTAAATTCTAAAAACTTACGGGGTATAACATTCATACTGATACATTACAATGTTAATGGATCCCCTCTTTTGTGATATCACATACTGCATGTCCCTTGCCCGGCAAGCCTGGGACGACTCTACCCATTTGAGTGAGATAATTGGGGCATCATGTAAGGCTCTACCATGATGGTGTCGGTTATGACAACTCCTCCCATTATTCCTCATGATCTATGCATGGTTATATTCATATTATTTTCGCTCAAGTTATGTTTAATGAAGCCTTTCTCCTATTATTATGTATATGACTAGTTTAGAAATGTTTTAAAAACCTTGAGCCTTATGTTACATTATGATATTTATGTTATGAGAATATCATCCAACTCTTATGAAATTTTATGTATTTTAAATGTCTGTTTTACTTATCTTGCATACTCGGTACATTCTACGTACTGACCGCATACTTTATGTTGTATCGTTTCATGATACAGGCTTCGATCTTTAGACCTAGCACCGTTATTAGTTGTTCCTAGAGTTAGCATCCAGTTCATTTATGAGTCCTCATCTCCCGAGGACTAGTTGATATCAGTTTTCCTTTATGTTCAGTTTTTCAGACTTGTTGGGTTAGTTGGGGGTGTTATTCCATCAACCCATCAAATATGTTAAAGGCTTTTAGACTATATGTAGTATCTAGCTGTCATGCAGGAAGTGCATTTTGTTTTCTATTTTATGTAATGATTATGCTTTTTCTACGTTCTTTTGTTGAGTATTTTGCTTTATTTGATTGAGTTAGATGTATGTTCATGCCATAGGTAGACTTGGAGTCTCTCGGGGCTCCTTGTCCCGTGTTGTGATTCGAGTCTACATTCAGGTCATGACATTAGAATTCAAGCCACACGTAGTTTAGAATGCTATAATTTATGCATGATTTGAAAGATTTCAAAATCCTTTCACAGAATCGAGTTATGCAGAGACTGAGAAGCTTGATAATGTGATGAGTAAGGAATCATTGGAATGCAGCCGAGATTTCAAAATCGAGCTCGCCTATATATCCTCTATAATGGGTATCATTCTACTTGTAGTTTGATTCAATCAGTTGAATGTGGTGCACTTCACATCCATAAGTAAGAATTTACACAGACATAGTTTTCAAACTCTAGGTGCTACCACTTGAATTAAAAAATAAGAATAACGATCCAGTGTGAGTTCAAAGATTGTCCTGGATGTAGAATTGAAAAAAAAAGGGTAACCCACATGCCTTCTTACAGGATGTGGCTGGAATGTGGTGAAAGTCAATCCTCAACTCGTGTCTGAAGAGTTTGATACCTCTTCAGAACTATGTCCAAATTTTCTACCAAGGAAAAGGTCCACGTTGCTCTACATGCACCTGGATCCTCCTGTGAAATAATATTTAATAATTCTGTATAAGTGGCGCCATCTGATGCTCTTTGGATTTATTGTGTTCTCCACCCTCTTTGGATATTATGAAGATTAATGTCCTTTTCAGTAATTGATGTCACTTTTCACTTAATATCATAAATAAATAATGATAAACATAGGTCTCCATCGGTATTTGACGTTATAAATGCATGTGATGAATATTGGCCTCCTCCGATATTTGACGTTATAAATAAATATGCTAAATATCGGCCTCCTTCTATAATCAACATGATAAATCAATATGATCAACCCCAGCCTCCTCCGATATTTGACGTGATAAATCAATATGATGCACGCTGGCCTCCACCAATATTTAACGTGATAAAGAAATATGATGAACGTCAGTCTACATAAGTATTTGATGTTATAAATAAATATGTTAAATGTTAGCTCCTTTGATATTCAATGTGATAAATAAATATAATAAATGTCAGCTTCCTCCAGTATTCAATGCAATAAATAATTATGATGAGTGTTGGTCTCCACTGGTATTCAGCGTCATGAATAAATATAATGCACGTCGGTCACCATTGGTATTTGACATTATAAATAAATATTCTGAACATCAGCCTCCACCGATATTCTATGTGATAAACGAACAAGATGAACATCGCCCTCCACCTATATTCGACATTATAAAAT
This sequence comes from Datura wrightii, assembly GCA_035772735.1. Lineage (NCBI taxonomy): Eukaryota > Viridiplantae > Streptophyta > Magnoliopsida > Solanales > Solanaceae > Datura > Datura wrightii. Next base: position 111,739,708 of record JASDFA010000018.1, read on the forward strand.
ATGATGCCGCTATCGGCATTTGAATATATAATGACCCTCTTCGCAACTGAAAAAGTGAACAAGATGGCCCTCTTTGCAATTGAAACAGTAAATAGGATGCCCTCTTGGATTTTAAATGTGTGATGGCCCTCTCAACAACTGAAAAGTAAATATAATGACCCTTTCGGCAACAAAGAAGTAAATATGATAACCCTCTTGGCTTTTGAATGTGTGATGGTGTTACACCCCGAAATTTTTTTTGATAATTATTTGATATTTTTATGTTATGTTGGGGAAGTACGGGCTGTATATTGGTCATAGGTGTGGAGGGAAATATGTGCGAAAAGAAGAGCGAAGAGTATGTAAAGTTTATAAGTAAGGGTCAATTTTAAACGATCAAATCTCCCAATATGAAATGAGTTAGAAGTCCTATAATTTATCAAATTAAATGACTTTGAGTCTAGTTTTTAGAATATCAAACCGCTCATCAATTGGGGTTCAGAGTAAATAGTTATAGGCATTTTACCGACGCACTGTCAAGCAGGTGACGAGCCACAGCCTTAAAAAGACTCCATAGCCCCACCATTTATTTTTTAAGTGTTGAAGTGTTAATTTTTATTTTCATTCTTAACCCAAAGGAGCTACATGATTAGAGAAATATTCTCTCTATTCAAGGAAGAACACTAAGGAAGAACAAGGAAGAACCTCAAGCAAAATTTAACCACACGCAAGTTAAGGCAAGGAAGTCTCCTGCAAGTTGTGTATGTGTGTTGGTGGCTGTTCTAGAGCTCGTTTTGGCAGCTGATTTGGGGTAAGTTGCTGTGTCTCTTATTTTTATTGGACTACCTACATATTCCCGTTTGAGATTGAAGTCAAGAAAAAAGGTAAGGATTTTATCTCTTTAAATTCATCAAACTTGCAAGCTAAAAATCTGAAAAATTGGCAGCTAGATGAGCTGCTGTTGGGACTATTCTTGGCTGAAGTTCTTGTGCATTTTCTTTAGAATTTGGGCAGTACTTTTGCTGGGAATATACTACATATTTTTCGGATGAATTGCAGAAGAATATAGGTAACTTTCCTCTTTTTTTTTCACCCTCAAAAGTTGGTAAAAACCAAGTATAAAGAAATGACTAATTTTGTCATTGTTGTTGTGGCTGTGAATTGGGGGGTTGTTTTGGGTGCATATTTTGATACAGATTAGTCTTGTTACTTACCTAAAACTTCATGATATTAAGAAGGTTAAATTCTAGTTGTTGAAGGAGAAGGTCGGCCCCAGGGCTTGTCGGAGTAAGGTAGGTTAAGGCATTCCATTCTCATTGTTCAAGCATAAAAATATGTTGTCAAAAGAACCAATATTCTTGTGTATTCACACTCATACTGAATCAACTGTAATTCTGTCCAAAGAGCTGAAAGTTCATGACATTGATGTTACATCACTAAGAATGTTTGAAACAATGAAAAGTGAAGCGAAACATGTATTATTTTTAATTGTGTAGTAGTTATAAGTCGATTATGAAGTCCCCTAACCGTGGGTGATATGAGTTGGTCATTTACTACATTTTTCATATGTGTGATGTTAACCGTGTCGAAAGTTCTGGTTGCTAAGTGAAATTTGGAAGATAATTAAGACAACGATGCATAAACAAATCTAGGCTAAGAGTCGAAGTAGAAATATTGTAAGGGTATATGAGCTTGTCAAAATGGAAATGCCTTACATGGTTGTCCTTTATCTTATATATATGTTATGAGGTACTTGAGGCTAAGGAGAGATTCCATGATTCCTTTCCCTTTAGCTAATCGTCGGGTTATCGAGTTCTCAAATTCTAAATGTGTCAAAGTGTTATCTATTGAACTTATGGATATCTTATTTCATCTGAATGTTCTAATGACTATGAAAGCCTTTGAATATGTGTATCTATTTTTTTCATGAATGCTTTATGTGAAGAATGTGCATGTCTGTAGCTATGGATTACGAAAGAGGCAAATTTTGGCCACAGTCCCCAATTCAATCACTTTATTCCATGTGTATTGAAATACTTAAAATGATCCTAGTTGGCTCTATATATGAAAATAGTCAAGTCTTCAAGTTATACCACTAATAATGCGGTTATGTCAGGTCGAAACATATAGTATAGATACGAGACTTATGACCTTACCATCAACGCGTTTATATCAAGTGCACAGTTGACCCTTTGGATATGAGGCTAATGACCTTACCACCAATGTGGTTATATTAGGTGGGGCAGTTATCCTTTAGTTATGAGACATTACCTTACCATCAACACAATTATGTCCGGTGAGCAGACATCCTTTTAATTGTGGGGCCTCCGAGACGGCATCTCGGTTGTGTGGTTTTGAATGATATGGCTAGGTCATTATTTTTCCTAGGGACTTTAAAATTTATGGATGGTACATCATGACTTGTATATGTGCTTACTTGGTTGTGTTCACAGGATATATCATATCTTATTCATATATCGGCTTCTAGAGTCTCAGGTTGTTTCTATCCCTACTCCGGTTTTCAATATCTTGGATGTATTTATGTTTATAGTTTCAATCTTACATACCATTACATTTCATTCTTATTGACATCCTTTTGCCTAGGGACCCCCTTCCTACAATCGTGCTGCAAGTACAGGCAGAGGCTCGGATGGATAGTCGAAAGATGAACCTAATTTTAGCAGGGTAGTGGTATGCCCCTTTATTCCAGGAGTTATGTTCCTATTTTGATTATTTTTGGGTTTTGTTGTATAGTTTGGGTTGGTCGGGGCCTTGTCCTGTGCATTTCAGCTTACTACTCTCTAGAGGTTTGTATGGACTAGTTGTATAGTTGTTTTTCTTGTGTAGCGTAGTCGGTCTTCCATTGTGCAGTTTAGATTTATTATTGTCATTCGGCTCTCCAGTTTATTTGTAATTAGTATTCACTCTATTATATCGTGGCTGGTGGCCTGGTCGGTCTTCATGTTACAATTATAGATGTGATAGCCAGTTTTTCGATTAATATGGAATGGAGTGCTAGTTGCGCCTACCTCAGTTTTAGGGCGTGAAAAACTTGATATCAGAGCAAAGTCGTGTGCTAGGGAGTCCACAGCGAAATGTGTAGTAGAGTCTTACTTATGAGTATGTTGTACACCATATTTATAATCAGGAGGCTATAGAACATTTAGGAGTCGTTTCACTTCTTTTACTAATAGTTCGTGAGCGATGTCATAAGTATTATGATATCTAAATTATTCTATTATTTCAGAGTATTCTTGTGACCAGGAAGATGACTATGTGGTTGATCGGTACAGTCGCGGGGGAGGGTACCAGTCGCCCTCTAGCAAATCAGGGAGATAGATCAGAGACTCAGAGTGAGTCTCCTGGCCTAGCTGTCATAGTTCCTCCAGCCCTAGCTAGAGTTCTAGTAGATAGACCTCCATCCCCTCCCCTCCAGTAGTGCATGAGGGTTATAGAGTAGAAAACCCTCCAGCGTCGTGGTACCTCCAATTGTATTGAAAGGATAGGGTCTTGAGCGAGCAGTTTAGCTGATAGATCGTATCACTGCTGGACAGGAGCAATGGTTTGTAATGACCTGCTCGATCATTATAGAATCCCGACCACCTAAGAGCAGGTGATTTTAAATTTTTATAAATTAAAAATGAAATTCCTGAAAAATAAAGGACATGAGATGAACAAGTTCAAATGGGTTGGGTCATAATTGGATGGATCCAGATTTGTGTCCGCCGCGGTGGAATGTTTCCCGCCATTGCTGAACTACTGCAGCGATAAAGTTGCTCCCTGCAATGGGTTATGCAGACCAGAATTCCACAATCCTGTTCCAATTAGGATTTTAAAAACCTACTCTCTCAAAAAGGGCTTAACAAGAATGTCCAAAAATAGCAAATAGATTTTTGGAAAAGTAAGAAGGAATCAGAGGTGAAGATTCAACCTCCATAGCTAGGAACTCCCACGAGAAATCAAGAAAATGATGTAACCCCTCTATTAGGAATGTTTGGACGATAGCTTGGCACCTAGGTAGGCTATGGTTTACTCACTCTGGTGTTAGACCTCCATTAGCTAAACATATACGTGTGTATAGTTGATAGCTTATGATGGGTAGACCCGAAAATTAGATAACTCGTAGTTGACTAATTGAGATGGGTGGTGATTTTGATGATAGCCTAGTTAGAAAAGGGGAGTCGTATCCCCTTAACGAGAAAATCCCTAGAATAGAGAGAGCGCATTAATAATTTGTTTATTCTTAAGGGTGTATGTGAGACCAAATCAAGTGTATGTAATTCACATTTTGGAGTGTATCCAATGTAATTTCCTGTGTATCAAATTATAGTGTCGCTTTTTTAGAATTGAAATCTTGGATAGCTAATCAGGTAAGCATGCTTAAAAGATGCAATAAGTGAATGACTGACTGGTTGTGATTATTATTGAACCGGGAGTTGAATCTAGAGAATTAGGGTTATACTTTTTGTAATGACCTAAATGTGTTGCGATTGATATTGTATTGCTTATATTGGTGAAAATTGTTCGTGTTGGTGATTGCAATGTGAAATGTTAATTGTTGGAAAGAGCTTGATATGATGCTGCTTTCGATGAGGTGGGCATAATTGAGAATAAGACACAAGGAGGGGAGAAAAACTGGTCATATACTACCTGCAGTACCACTGCAATAGTAGTGATGCCACTGCAGCGAAGCCCAAACTAGCAAGCGGTCCAAGTAGTAATTCCTTGAAATGAATTAATGTAATCAATATTATTATTTCTGGGTACGAGATTAGGCTTCAATGAATATGCAATTCTTTCTCCTGTATGATTTATTTATTGTTGTGCTATGATGTGCATCCCGAGATTGAGGGGAAAGTTGGGACCAAACGAATGTGTGACTAAAATGATGGATGATATGGAAATTATTGATATGATGATGAAGGTGAGGCCTGTGGACAAAGGTAAAGAACTCGGATAAACATGTTAATATGATCAGACTCTTAATGAGGACTGGATACTTGAGTGGCTCGTGCCTGAGGTGAGCATCTAAGCGAGCGGTATGAGAAAGTACATAGACAGATATGGCTAAAAGACCATGTGGTTAGGTGTATGGGTATGAGTACACAGACATGTATGATAAAGGACTCATGCGACTGTGTGTACAGTACATGAATTTCTAGAGTGCCCTGCAGGTCATGACTAGAAGGGCAAGTATAAAACCCTTTGATATGTGTGTATAGTGATGTGACAAAGGCGTGTGCCCCGCATATCACTGATGGTATGATTGTGAGACAGAGATTGTGGGGGTATGGTTTGATATACATACAGCTGCAGAGACAACAAGGTACAGGTATACAAGTGTGATACAAAATATACCTACATGATTCGAGTTTGAGGTGAGAACACGTTTGGAATACCGTATATGGTATAAGGACTAGGTGTGATATCTTGTGGAATTTTCGTGGTACAAAGATAGGTATATGCATGTACTTTAATATTTGGAAAATTGACTCCCTTAGTTGTTGGTGACTTGTTGTGTGTACTTGAATTTGTTAATCTGTATTTGTGGATTGAATGTTGCTTTAAATCATTTAGTATGTAAAAAAGATGGTATGATAGGTTTAAACAAAGATATTAAGTTACCGTGAGATAGCAAGTAGACTTATTTATTATATGTGCCTCACTAAGAAGAGTCGGGAAATCCCGTGCATAATTAAGTAAGGTAATAAATAATAATGGACAGACTTAGTCAATCATAAGGAAGTGGTAAAAGAGGTAGATGTGTTATAAAATTATATGGCGGAATAGAACATAACTGGCTTAGGAAAATTGGCTATAGACTGATCAGAGTAGCATTGCAGTGGGAACATAACCGCTGAGGCGGTCTGAGTAAGCACTACAATGGAATAGTATGGAGGCAGATTAATGATAGGATGGTGGCTAGAATTGTAGGGTAATTTTACAAACCATGATGACACCAAAAAAAAAGAAGAGAATGTAGTTATTGAAATTAATGAGTGATTGTATAAGTTGAATAATTGTTGAATTTAATGACATTGACTTTATGTCGATTATTATGTTGTTGTATTAACTAACCTTAGTCGGCTGATGATGCCTACCGATACGTCTGGTATACCAACACTACCTTGCTACACCTTTTTGGGCGTAGGTTGTGGCAAGTTTGAAGTCTCTTGATTGGTGTGGAGTACTCTGCATCAGCTTCCGTGTTCTTCTTCTCAGATGAAGCTGTGTCTTTTGTCTTGTCATGTATTTATTTAGAGATCTTGTATCTTCCTAGACTAGATCTTAGGAGAGTCATGTTTTGGGGGAATCTTGTAGTGTTATTTTTGAAGTTATTATTAATTAATGAGAATTAATGAAATTTTTTGGATTTTGATTGTAATGTTTTGTAAGGGTTCTCCTATTGAGTAGAGTCGATGTAGGTGCCTGCACGACCGCTTTTTTGAGGTCATGAAAAGATGATATCAGAGCATCTAGATTACTGGTCTTACAAGTACAAGAGCAATATTGAGTAGACTCCTGCAGATTGGTGTGTTGATTTCCACATCTAATCTTCAGGTAGCTACAAGGCATCTAGAAAGTTTTCATTTTATTTCTTCCCTATCGTGTTGTCCGAGTAGGTCGACCGCCTGGGTTGAGTCTAATTGGTATTTGGATGATTCCCATTAGTATCTCGACTAGCCTAATTTGTATCTAACCATGGGGGACAATTAAAAATACGCAATAAGACTTGTGGCTAGGACTGACTAGAATTGTCCGGAGGGACAAGAACCCTACATGTATTCATCTTAGAAAGTTTTGTAAACACTGTCAAACTGCAGCGAACTCGCTGCAGCGGTAGATGTACTACTGAAATAGCTCTGCTATTAGGGTAGAACGACTGCTGCGACAAACATGACCAGGAAGAGTGTCAGTTTCCAGGAATTTCAAACTTCCCTGTTTCGAATAGCAACCAAAAGCATCAAGCAACCAAAACCAATCAAGCAATGCGAGTATAAGTAAAACCACAGTGATAGAATATAGAAGGGCCAACAGCCAATGTCAGCAAATGCCAAACGGGCATTCAAAGGAACAAGTACCAACATCCAAAAGCATAAAACGAAAAAGAAAATAGTATTGTCTTACAGCCCCAAATGGAGGATATCCAACACAAGTGATAACGACATATAACAGGGGGGAGGGGAACATTGCGACCCATCTAGCGTGAGGCCTCGTCATTGCCACTGCCTGCATCCTCGTTTGCACCCTCCTTGAACCTGCTGAGGAAGGAGAACTCGGGGAGGTCCTGTATGATCTCCTAGGCTGTCCTAGCACTTAGAGCAAAGGTCTTCAGGATCTTCTTGATCCGCTTCCACATGTGGACGAGCATTTTGTTCGAGAATGCCGCTTCCTCCTCTCCCGCTCCAAGTCCTCCTGGAGCTCAACATAGGCCTGGGCTAGAGCGGCATCACCCCCTGCATCTCTCCTGAGTCGGCAGCTGATGCATCGGAGGGTCGAATGGTGAAGGATCTACTAGTGGAAGGCTTGTTGGGGGAAGGAGGCCTAGGTAACTCTCCCAGTAGCTCCGGGATGGTGGCTATCTCGGCCTCTATCCTCTCAAACGGTCCCGCGGGCCTGAAAGTGTTGTCCCCACCATCACCCTCAGTTGAGGTGGACTTTCTCTTTTTCCTGCCTTTCCTGGAGCCCACTTCACCCTTAGAGGGTCAAAGGGCCTATCACTGCCTACAATGACTTCCTTGGACCCCTAGTGCACCCTAGCCCATTTGTAGAGTCTGGTAAAAAGAGAAGGGAAAGGCAAGCCGGTGATGGCTTAGATGAGAAGTACCTCCACTACTCGACAATTTGAGCTCCAACATTAACCCTCATCCTACTCAAGACACATTCCACAACCAGAGCACGGGGATAGGTCAAGTATGCAACATTTGAGGATGGACGAATCCTCTAAGACACTAGATTTAGCCACCTCCTGGCCTCCACAACAAAATGGATGCTCTGGATGCACGTCCTAGTAATACCACAATTGGTCTAAGCCTTCACTCCTCCACCACAAAGGTATCCACCAACCACTGCCCATTTCCATCCACATCTCAGACTTTTAGCTCCTTCTCTGGGGGTTGGGAAAACCCAATGCCTCGTTAGTAGCAGTTGGGGTGAGAAGAATTTGCCTGCCCCTAACATAGGTCATCGGATCCCTGTGGTTCCATACTATGGTTGGGAGGTTGGCATAGAACTCCCAAACCCAAGACTTGTTGACCCATCCTGGGTCCTCCACTAACATGCCCCAACCTATCTCTTGATGAAGGGCATAAAATTGTAGGACTTTCTCCTCCACGACCTACATGACAAACCCCCTCTCCTCCTGAAGTAGATCCTTAGCATCCTGCTCATTGTGTCAGAATTAACACTGATCGTTCACGAAATGAATGTAGTCTTCAAAGTGGATGCTACTACTATAGGAAGCCATAGTAAAAAAAACCTTTGTTAATAAAGAGCATTAGAGAAGGAATGGGAGGACTAGGAAAAGGAATGAAAAAGGAAATACAATTTAAAATGAAGTCACTACCTAGGAGAACCGCTGAAGCGGTCATGAGTTCGCCATAGAGGGTTCGCCATAGTAGTTGAAGGACCGCTATAATGGTACCGCTGCAGCGATCCTCGTCCCACTGCAGTAGACATCATCTTCCCAAGACCTTCAAATCCCATCAATGGAGGTTGAAATTTCAACCTCCGTATTTCTTCAAATTTACTACAGATCGGGCAAGGGGATAAATTTCCCAAGCCTTAATAACCATTTCCCACCTTGATTGGGCACGAATTCAAGCCAAAAAGCTTCAAAGAAGTTAAATAACCACCCCAGCCAAACCCCTCATTTTCGACCCACTATACCATGAAACCGACTAGAAACACGCAGAGAACAGTACAGATCACTAGACAATGTAAATACAAACAACATGGTATGACAATCTAGTCATGAATTCAAATGAGAAAACCTACCCATATCGCCCTTTAACTATCCAAAAATGAAGCAAATAGGCAATACACGATAGTCATTCACCAACAAATGAAGTAAAGAAACCATGATCATAAGGATTAACTGAGAAATTGAGAAAAAATTATCGGGAGAGTTGAGAGGATTTGCACAAATATAAAAGTTAAAAAGTTGAAGTGAAACTCCAACCTTCTAATCTTCCCTTTAATTGACCACGTCGTCCACTACAGTGGGCTATTTTCCGCCAGTCGCTGCAGCAGATGATTAAAATAGTGACTGTTTGAATTCCATCTCAGGACCCCATCATTTCAAAACATCGCCCTGATAATTTTGACAAGATAAGGAATACCTAGGACTCCTGAGCCAAGAATAAATAACCATAAAAATCCGAAGGAGGGATAATGGCATAACTCGAGTCGTAGTCGATCCTAGATGGAGATTTATATCTCCACAAGAAATTATTAGAACTACATGAGGAAATTAAGAATAAGGTGTAATAAAGGGGGTCCAACTAACAATCAGTTCGGGGTTCAAGGCATAAAAATTGATAAGTCCTGACATCGGCTAGAAGTAGGAGAAACTATGATCATTGTTAGAAATAAACCTGGAGTGGCTAAAAACCCCCGCCTATGTATCTTAGTACCATTTAGGGATGAACAGATTTTTTAATAGGTATCCGATTATAATGACCTTCCTGGCCATTATAGCTCCCTGACCACCTAAGAGCGGGTGAATTTAAATTTTTATAAATTCGAAAGGAAATTCCAAAAAATGAAGGGCACGAGATGAAAAAGTTTGAATGTGTTGGGTCACAATCGGGTGGACCCAAGCATGTGTCCGCTTCAGCAAGATGCTTCCCGCCATAACGGAACCGCTGCAGCGGTAAAGGTGCTCGCTCCAGCGGGTGACATGGACCAGAATTCCACAATCCTATTTTGATTAGGATTTTAAAAACCTACTCTCCCAAAAAAGGCTTAAGAAGAATGCCAAAAAATAGAAAATAGATTTTTGGAAAAGTGAGAAGGATCGAGAGGTGAAGATTCATCCTCCATTGCTAGGAACTCCTGTGAGAAATCATGAAAATGATGCAACTCTACCGTTGGAAATGTCTGGGCGATAGTTTGACACCCAGATAAACAATGGTTTACTCACTCTGGGTTTAGACTTTTATTAGATAAACATATACGTGCATATGTTGATATGATTTGATGGGTAGACCCGAAATATAGATAACTTGTAGTTGACTAATTAAGATCGGTGTGATTTTGAGGATAGCCGGGTTAGAAAAAGGAGAATGGTATCCCCTTAAGGAGAAAATCCCTACAAGAAAGAGAGAGCGCATTAATAATTAGTTTATGCTTAAAGGTGTATGTGAGACCAAATCAAGTGTATGTAATTGACGTTCTGGAGTGTATCCAATGTAATTTCCTGCATATCAAATTAGGGTCGCTCTTTTAGAATTGAAATCTTGGATAGTTAATCATGTAAGCATGCTTAAAAGATTCAAAATAAGTGAATGATTGACTGGTTGTGATTATTATTGAACAGGATTTGAATCCGGAGAATTAGAGTAGTTATACTTTTTGTAATGACCTGAATATGCTACGATGGATATTGTATTGCTTATATTGCTGAATGTTGTTCTTGTTTGCAATTGCACTGTGAAAGGTTAATTGTTTGAATGAGATTGATAAATCTTCCCAAGATCACTTACCCCACACTTAAATCCTTGTTCGTCCCCGAACAATAATCTTACACCTCATGCGATTGACACCCAATCCCGGCTACTTTGGCTCGACAATTCAAGCTACGGTTATACCGATTATTTAATATAGCAAATCATCAAGAAAACATGCATAGTCTTATCAACACAATGACCTTCAACACATTAAGACCTCCTAGACTCAAGAATCGACTCTCGATATCGGCAAACTCATGCAAATCAGCTGATCAAGATATCCGACACGAAATTCAATCTCTCGTCGAGCATGTGCCCTCACAACATAAGAGAATTTTCCCCTTTTTAATCACATGAAATCAAAGACATTACATGCAGGGTCATATAAACACGATTTCGCTCTCTCTCCCAAAAGAATTCACATGCATCATGTCATGAACCATAGGTTTGCCTTTAGTGTGTTACTCCACTAATATAAGGACGCGTGATGTAAGATCACGTAGGACTTAACGGGTTGTAATGTAAGCTACGGAACTAGCAAATACTGGGCTAACCAATAATAACAACTAGCCTCCTTAAGCGCTTTTTCAATACATCCCATCAACCTTATGGGCATTGTTTCTTCCTTCATCCTCCCGTTCTTGAAGTCTGTCTTTATTTTTGTTCCCATATCTTTAAGCACACTCGACTTAATAACAAAGATTAGTTATACGTCTTCATTATATTTAATTTATAGCGAGTGCACCTTTGACCTTTTCTTTCCTTTCATCACTTTGCTTTTTCTTTTCACAATTCTCACTCCTTGACACTATGGGAAAATTATTTTTTTCTTGAGCGCTTAAGAGTTTTGGATCAAATTCACGGATAATGAAAAGAAGGAGTTAAGCTCGGTTTACACCTTTTTGACAAAAGAAAAAAATTGGCTAAAGGCTCAATGGGCTAACTAGGATGTACATTCAAGGTAGGCACGATAATGAAAAAACATTCGGTTAAATCGAAGAAATGCCTACATCCTTTCCTACAATACACATCCTTCATTTCGTTTCGTACACACACTAGGAAAGTTCTAGACACTTCACAATAGCATGGAAGAAACGAAACCTCACCACACACTCATTGCACATGCTCAACTCAAGACATATTCACAGACTCTTCAATCGGCTAATTACAAGAATTCAAACATTAAGCCTCAATCACACCGAATCAAACTCTATGGCCTAGGTATCTCAATATATTTACAAAGTTGCATGCTTTCATATGAATCACCTTTGCATTTTAAATATCATGTACAACACACAACAAGAATTTCGCAACCATAAAGTAACAACACGTTTGGGATACAAGCAAACAAAGGAAAAATTTAAAGACGGTCGTCATCCATCCATCATAGGAAATGGTCACTAATTACGACTTTGGTTCAATGGGACTATTCTCGGTAAAAGAACCGAAAACAAACGTCGAGAAACCCAATCATAAAAATAATTAAACGAAAAAGAAAGAAAAATCTAAAAATAAAAAAAATTTCAAATATCGATGATTTTGATAAAAAAATATTTACACAACCAGCTAACAACATTCAACAGCTTCACCCAACAGCTTCACATTAACTACCATACAGAACATACACAAAAATCACAGGGTCACAAAATTAGCACAACAACAGAATAGAAACATAAATACAACAAAACAACCAGCACCTAACTACTCCCACTCCACACTTAAATCGAACACTGTCCCCAGTGTTCATAAAATTTAGCGTAGCACAAAAGTGGGTGGTGAAACTCCCTAATCAATCGAAGTATTCAACTTCTTCATCAGGTGCTGCTGCCTCGTCTCCCATGTCTGAATCGCCCCCGTCGTCCTCCTCTGACTCAATATCAGAGTCGTCGCGATGTGTCTCCTCATCTGTGGGGATATCATCATCAGTGGGCTCCACAAAAGTTGCCCCACTCGGCATAGAGCCCTGGCATTTTCGCCAAAAGGGTAGTCTAGCTCAAGCTGCCACAGCTCATCTTCTGTTGCCGACCTCCCTCCTATGCGCAGCTGGAGCATCTGCATCCCGAACATGCGGGCCATGTACTGATCATCCCAAGCATGTCTCTCGGCTAGTGTAAGAACTGGCCCATGAGTGGTGTCGGGTGCCTTAGTTTTGGTGACGTCTAAGGCCCATCTCTCCATCTACGGGATGTAGTCAAGGGCCTCCTCCTCAACCTCTAGGCCCCTCAGGAACGTGGTTAGTAAACCACCAAACCCGTACCTGTGCCCTTGATGCAAACGGGCTCTCTTCATGGCGGAGATAATCACCGCCCCTACATTGATATCCAGCCCTTTCATCAAGGCATAGAAGCACACATGATCCCGGATGACATCTGTCATATGCACCCCCGGGATTAGGCACGAACAAACAATTTTAAGCCATATCCTGGCTTCCCTGTTCATCTGTGAGTAGGGCAATGTCTTATGGTAGCCCCTCTCCTTATGCCTGCTCTACCGTGCTATAGACCGGGCTCCACACAGAGTGCGTCTAATGTCCGCATATGGTAGAGTGATATTCAGCTGCCGGAGTACATGGGCGTTCGTGTCTCGCGCCCCCAAGATGACATTAAGGTGATGGGGCTCAAAAGTGACTACCTGCCCCCTTATCTTTATGGTGTGACTTCTGAGTGTCGGGTTCCAGTTGGCGTAGAACTCCCGAATCAGGTGAAGATTACACTCCTTGGGCTCTTCAAAGATGAAGTTCAGCCCGGCTGCATCAATCCTGTGGACAATTCTGGGGAATTCTTGTGCCAACGGTTCCCTAGCAATGTGCTCTTCGGGGAAGTATTTGCTTTCCTTATGCTTTGTGTACCATTTCTTCCCTTCCTCTGTCACCCATCGGGTTCCGTATTGACGGCTTTGGCCGCACAGAACTGCTGGTGCTGCTGGGACTGCTGTTCCCAGTCTAATTCTTTTCCTTCCGGCGCCCGATGTAGATGCGCCATTTCCTTTATCTTGCCTGCTTGTCATTGTTCCTGTCAAATCAAGCAGACAGTCCCAATGTTATTCAGATTAAAATGAGCTTCGACTAAGGTTGGGTTAAGCTAGGCCACCCCACACTTAGTCTTTAGCCACAATCACAACATTACGGCAAGACAAGTCTCACTTCCCAATTTACAACAAGAAACAACAACATGCCTTGTGCATTCAGAGAATTCGATGGAATATATTTTATGTACTACTCAGACTTCGTACAGTTATTCAACATATGACCACCAATACCATTTCATCCCATAGCACTTAGCACAGAAAAACTCATAACACAACCTATGCAACCCACCAAGTTCTATGCAATTCACCATTTCGTTCTCCCAAAAATCCATCGTTTACTTAGCATATTCATACAACCACAACATAATTCACCCTACCCAACATGAACAACCCAATCATTTTCAAATTTTCAACCAAATTTAGCTTCTTCCAATTCAAATTCCAACCCTAGCTACCAATTTCGCACAAATTCAATCAAACATGTATTTATCGAGTTCATACAGTCATAACGATACTACGAACATCAATCAACAATAACTTAAATGAATTCATGCTCAATTTACACTTAGGGCAAACTTTAGTTACCTCACATGCTCAAAAATTGACAATTTCGTCCAAAATTGAGGTTAAGTTCAAGAACGTGCCTTTAATTCGTTGAACTTGAAGAAAAGTTGAAGAAAATTTGATCCTAGGTCCGTGTCACGTTGGGGGAGGGGGGATTTTGGGTTGTTTGTCACGGAGGGGAGTGAAAAATAGGAAAAATTGGGTGTATTCGGGGTTAAAAAGAAGGTTTTTCGCGTGGGTCACCCGGCGACCCGGTGTGACCCGTAGCAAATAACACTTCAACGTGTCACGGAGGGTAACGCGGAGCACACCCTCCGTGACACAGAGCGATCGCACAGGGGTTCTGGAATTTGTAAAAAATTCCAAAACACCTTCAACGTGTCACGGAGGGTAACACGGAGGCCCTCCTACGTGACACGGAGCCATCGCGCAGGCTCACTGTTTTGCCACTTTTTATTATTTTTCTCACCTCGATTTTTCCTTTGTGATCCTTTGCATTTTTACCCTCCGTTCAACCTGAAATTCATCTCACAACAAGAAATTGGTTAGAATTTATAGAATTCACATAAAATACAATTTTTTGTTTTTTTTTTGTTTTGTTGTTTTTATTTTTATTTTTTTCCTCATTTTATTTTCTTTTCTTTTTTCTTCTTCTATGAAATCTATTGAAATATTACAAAAATTTCACGGGTTGCCTCCCGTGCAGCGCCTGGTTTACCGTCGCGGCTCGACGTCATTAAGCTCAGCCATCCTCTAGGGTGACAGACATTTTCTCTCGCCTACCGTCCTCACCCATGTCATGCTTACACTTCTCCGGTGGTTTCCCCAATGGCTCCCGTGACTCAATGCTCTGAGCACTATCCGCTCGATCAAGCACGTTGATCACTGAGAGTTCCTCGTACACGGCCGGAAGCTTTGTAGCCTTGTACACCTCAACCACCTCCACCTTGTCATGGGCCCGTATAGTTAGCTACCCTGCCGCTACATCAATAAGTGCTCTCCCAATCGCCAAGAAAGGACGTCCCAAAATAAATGGGACTTCTGTGTCTGGCTCAAAATCTAGCACGACGAAGTCTACCGGGAAGATAAGGGAGTCGACTTGCACTAGCACGTCTTTCACAATGCCATCAGGTCTGGCTAAGGAACGATCCGCTAGTTGCAAGATCATTGTTGTTGGTGTAGGACTCCCTAGCCCCAACTTCTTAAATACTGATGTCGGCATCAAGTTAATGCTCGCTCCCAAATCACATAATCCGCGAGCTCGGATACTCTTCCCAATTGTAATTTGAATTGTAAAGCTCCCAGGGTCCTTGAGCTTTGTGGCCAACCTATTTTGTATCCGTGAAGTGCACTCCTCCGTAAGTGCCACCGTAGCGTACTCAGTCAACCTGCTTTTGTTTGCCACGATGTCCTTGATATATTTTGTGTACTTCGGCACTCCCTGCAAAACATCAACAAGAGGTAAATTAATGTGTACCTGCTTAAGCACCTCCATGAACTTTTTGAAACACGCTTCCTCCTTGTGTTTCCTTAGTCTTTGAGGGAACGGGGGTGATGGTCTTTCTGGTTCAGCTTCCTTCTCCTTCCCCCTATCATCATTGTGATCCCTCTCCTTTTCACCTGCTTTCGACTGCTGTGATAATCTTTCCGGTTCCACCTCCTTGAGTTGCAAACCACTCCTTGTGGTCACTGCATTTACCTGCTTGGGGTTCGGATCAATGTCACTCGGAAGTCCTCCTCTCGGCCTGGTGTTTTGAGCTCCAGCAAATTGCCCAAACTGGTACTCCAGCGCCTTTGTAGCTAACTGATTGTTCTTTACATCGGCTGCCAATTTCACGTAATCAGCCTGTAATTGAGCTTGGTTAGCTATCATTGTCTTGAACATCTCCTCAATGCTGGGTGATGGTGGAGGAGGAGGTGCATTGTTGCTTTTGTATTGCGACTGATAGTTTTGCTGCCCTCCTTGATTTCTCTGCGCCCCCTGACTCGAACTTTGCCCTTGATGGTTGTTGCTACCCCAAGAGAAATTCGGGTGATTCCTCTAGTTGGAATTGTAGCTGTTGCCATACTGTAGGTGGTTATTTCTCTGTACCTTACTAACAAAGTTCACTGAATCAGGATTTGCTCTGCAACACTCAGCTGAGTGTTCATTACTCCCGCACACTTCACACCAAATCTGCTACACTACATTCACTGGGGCTTGAGACTGGTTCATGCTCATGTTACTGAAGTGGGTGTTGAGTTGATTCTGTAACACAGCTATCTGTGCAGCAATAGCTGTAAAACCATCCACTTCTAAGACTCTGGTTGCTTTCCTTGTTCCTCCTCTTGACGAGTCCACATTCCACTCGGGATTCCCCTGCGAAATACGATTTAACAAGGTATACAGCTCCTCATAAGTCTTCTCTAATGCTTGTCCCCCAGCTGCTGAGTCTAGCAAGATTTTTGTGTGGGGTTCCAAACCCTCTATGAAAGTATGCACCAGCACATCATTGGATTGGTGATGATCAGGACAATCCCGCAACATAGATTTGAATCTCTCCCAGGCCTGATACAGATTCTCTCCCTCTCTCTGTTTAAAAAATAGAATTTGACTTCTAAGTCTTGCTGTTTTACCGGATGGAAAGAACCGTATCAAGAATTTCTTTGCAAGATCATCCCACGTGGTGATGGAATTAGGTGGCTCAGCTTTCAACCACCTCTTAGATTCTCCCAAAAGTGAAAATGGGAACAATGTAAGCCTGACATAATCTGATGACACTCCAGCGGGGATGTAAGTGTCACTTATCTCCAAAAAATTTTGGAGATGTTGCTGTGGATCCTCATGAGGGAGACCTGTGAACTGCCCACTGGTGTGCAGCAATTGTACCATGTTCTGTTTAAGCTCGAACGTCCCTCCTGGCTCAGGTTTGCGGATTCTAGATGTGACATTGTTAGCATGTGAGATTGCCACCTCGCGAACTGGCCTAACTGTCATTTCCTCGGGCACTAACATTGCCGTTACAACTGGTGGATTCTGTTGTTGCTCCAGGGTTGTTTGTCTGAGCAACTGTTGCTTTTTCTCTAGAGCTTCTCTCCTTTGACAATAGAATTGTCTTTCCGGCTCTAAAGATGAGTCCACCAGCTCCTTGTCTCTTGCCAGTGTTCAATAGAAATTAGTATCTGCAAAATACAGGCTAAGACCAAGTTGTCAACACTAAGAGGAAATATTAAACTAACACTTAAGAAAATTTTACCAATTGTCAGTCCCCAGCAACGGCGCCAAAAACTTGTTCGAGTGTTTGGTATAACTACATGCAAGTGCATGTGGTCGAACAAGTAGTAAAGTGGCTCAAGTAAGCCAAGTATCGATCCCACAGGGACTGGACTAAGGTATCAATCTAATCAAGTGTCAATAAACTTTTAACTCTAAACTGCAGACAATAGTGTGAAAAAGATTTTGATATTTTGTTTCCTAATTTTATACTAAGTCTAAAACGAATATACAATTTGAGTCTGAACTATAAGTATGAGCATGCCAAGGCTAAATGAACATGTAGAGAAATAAATTATCGATACAATTTGATTAATCTTTCCTCCGGTTGCTAGTCAAGAATCATTGCCTATGGATTAAAACTCTCGTATTTAACCCAACTTAAGAATCATGAACCTTCCACCTACATCTCTGTGATAAAAAGAAATTCATGTTATAGCCATACAAAATCGATTCCTTAATTGACTAATACGACTTTCAGGTATATCTCTATCCTGAAGGTAAATCAATTCTCAATTTTCCCGAACTAAGAAAAGATCATATCCTATCAATTCACAACTTTCCAATTTCTTGCTCTCTCGAGTGAAACCGGACTTTTTAAATATACATTAACGTTGGCCACACATTAATGCAGTAAGAACAAGAATCAATAGAACAACCATGGAAGAAAAGATGAAAAACCAATTTATCAATAATTACATTTCAATACAAATGTTCTTAACCTCAGCAAGAAGGGAATTTAGCCACTCATTTGTGGATTAAACATCGTTAAATAAGTGTTAATCATACAAGCAATTGAAATAAAGAAGAAGGAGATAGAGAAAAACCCTGAGATTTTCGTCCCCTCAACTGCCTGTAACCCACGTTCTTGCTCCACCAAGTCAGAATAATTAAAAATGAACCTAAGTGTTCTATTTATATTAGTGGGAATTTTTCCCGGAATAACAAGCAACGTGTCACGGAGTGCATCGCGGAGCACTGCCTCCATGACACCCTACCAACGCGGACCCTCACTGGAATCCGGTCGTCCAAGTATTAAAGCCCAACGTGGCACGGCGTGCAACGCGGGGCTAAGACAATGTGCCACGGCCCCAATGCGCACCTTCACTGGAATTTGGCTTATTTTCAGCATCCGGGCAGAATGCATCCGCGATGGCAGCGTGACACGGCTCCATCGCAGAGCCCCTTTAATTCATGTTTTCCTTGTGCTTTTTCCTTGCTAGCTTTCGAGTCCAATCCCGATTTCTCCCAACATGCATCTTAACTTCATAAAATTATATTTTTCCTGCAAAACAACGCTAATCATGTTGGTTAGTATAAATTCACATTTTATTACAATTCACATGAGAATGTATAAACATCGATAGATAAACAAGACAAAATGACACATTTGAGTATCACTTGGGCATATAAATCTGCCCAAGATCAGTGGGCATAACTGAGAATGAGACACTAGGTGCAGAGAAAGATTGGTGATAGTACTACCTACAGTACCACTGCAGCGGTTAATGTACCGCTGCAGCGATACCAAGGTAGTGATGCCAGCGGAGCCCAAACCAGCGAGTAGGCCAAGTAGTAATTCCTTGAAATGAATTAATGTAACCAATATTATTATTTCTGGGTATGAGATTAGGCTTCAGAATCATGCATGTGATTGTACTCTTTGTATGAATATGCAATTCTTTCTCATGTGTATTTATTTATTATTGTGCTATGATGTGCATCCCGAATTGAGAGCCGAGTTGGTACTGAATGAATGGGAGACTAAAATGATGAATGATATAGAAATTATTGATATGATGATGAAGGTGAAGCCTACGGTGTATGATGGGTTTAAACTAAGATAGTGAGTTATCTCGAGATAGCGAGTAGACTTATTTATTGTATGTACCTCACTAAGAAGAGTCAAAAAATCTCGTGCATAATTAAGTAGGTTAATAAATGATAATTGATGGACTTAGTCGACCATAGGGAAGTGGTAAAAGAGGTAGATGTGTCATAAAATTATATGGTGGTATAGAGCAGAACTGGATTAGGAAAATTGGCGATAGACTGATTGGAGTAGCGCTGCAGTTGGTACATAACAGCGTTAATGGGATTGCTGTGGCATTCTGAGTAAGCGCTGCAGTAGAATAGTATTGAGGCAGATTAATGATAGGATGGAGGCCAGAATTATAGGGTAATTTTGTGAACCTCGATGAGACAAAAAAAAACAGAATATAGTTATTGAAATTTATGAGTGGTTGTATAAGTGGAATAATTGTTTAATTTAATGACATTGACTGTATGTTGATTATTATGTTGTTGTGTTAACTAACCTTAGTCGGCCGATGATGCCTATGGGTACGTGTGGTGTATTGATACTATCTTGCTACACCTTTTCGGGTGTAGGTTATGGTAGGTTTGAAGTCCCTTGATTGGTGTCAAGTACTCAACATCAGCTTCCATGTTCTTCTTCTCAGACGAAGATATATCTTTTTGTCTTGTCATGTATTCAATTAGAGATCTTGTACCTATCTAGACTAGATCTTGGGAGAGTCATGTTTTGGGGAATCTTGTAGTGTTATTTTTGAAGTCATTATTGATTAATGAGAATTAAAGGAAACATTTGGATTTTGATTGTAATATTCCGCAAGGGTTAACCTATCGAGTAGAGTTGATGTAAGTACCAGCATGACCACTTATTTGGGGTCGTGACACGATTTGAAGCAATTGAGGTACACAAAGGTCACGCAACTGAGAGTTTCAGAGCCCGTGACTTTTTAGGTTTGAGCCCTCCAATGTTTATTGGATCAGACCCGAGTGAGGACCCTCAGGACTTTATTAATCAGACATATAGAGTGTTGAAGGTGCTGCAGGCTCTGAGGGAGTAGAGTTGGCGGCTTTTAGAATATATGATATGGCTATATTGTGGTATGTGGCTTGGGCCCGATCTAGAGGAGCCAATGCACTGCCACTGATTGGGAAGAGTTTTAGAGGCCTTTATGCACCAGTATTTTCCCCAGGAGATTTGGTAGGATCGAGCTGAGAAAATTTTTACACCTAGAGCAGGGCAATATAAGTATGTGTGAGTATAGCCTTCAGTATAATTGTTTGGCCAAGTATGCTCTGCACATGGTTCAGAGGATGGAGGATACAACTCATTGGTTTGTGTTAGAGCTAGGGCCTCATATTGCTGGTGATTGTTTAGGGGTATCTACTCAGGAGGACATGGACATTACATGATGTTAGGCTTTCATCTAAAGGGCGAAGGATCTAATTCATTAGCTATGGGATACTCGGAGGCCGAAGGAATAGAGGAAGAGGGCTAGGAGTGCAGGTTCCTACAGAGAGCCTTGGGGTGACTCAGAAGCTCTATCATCTAAGTAATCTGTATGATCTATAGAGAGTGCTCCAATTCAGCCATAGGGGAAGAGAAGGGACTAGATCTCAGTTTCTTCATAGGGGAAAGAACGTCCAAAATAGGGAACGCCACCATTGCCCCCTTGCTCAGTGCAGAAAGACACATACACGTCCATGCCATCAGGGGTAGAATGTATGTTATGACTATGGGCATCCAGGGCATATTATGCGGTAATTTAAAATAGGGGGATGGGCCAGACTATTCAGCGATTGGGAATATCCGCGGCTTCATCATCTCCAGATCACCCTACAAGTCCTGGTATTTAGCCCACTTTAATCCAAGGTAGGGGATGAGGGGGAGAGGCATCTAGCTCAGTTATAGTGTAAAATAGATTTTGTGCTTTGGGTGGTCGGCAAGATTAGGAGGGGTCACCTGATGTTGTTTCAGGTACTTTGACTATTCATTCTCATGATGTGTATGCCTTGCTTGATCCTAGTTCTACACTCTCTTATACTGCACCATTGGTTGTAATTCATTTTGATATAGTCTTGAATTACTGTCCAGACCATTTGTTGTTTATACGCAAATTGAGGAATGTGTGTTAGCTATACAGGTTTACCGGAACTGTGTATTGTTAGTATGTGATAGATTAACCCTAGCTGATCTACTTGAGCTTGAGATGGTTGATTTTGATGTCATTATGGGTATAGATTGGTTGGCGTCATGTTAGGCTAATATTGATGTGTTATACCCCGGGAACCCAAGGATCAGACCCGAAAGTGAATATAAAGAAAAACTAAAATACGCACCAGGTCACAGAATGACCCATGAGGTGAGTCGTGAGGAGTGACCACGAGTCATGAGGTGAATCATGGTCAGCATGGTGTGGCAAGGCATGGGAGAGGAGACCACGGGCTTGACCACGAGTCGTGGTCAGACCTCATGACTCGTGAAGTCACCCGTGGTCAACCCTGGAGGTTTGGCAAGTTGGGATGGGCAGTGTAGGCCACAGAAGGTGACCATGTGTCATGGTATGACCTCATGACATGTGAAGTCAATCGTGGGGTTCCCTTGGAGTTTTGGGAAGTGG
This sequence comes from Datura wrightii, assembly GCA_035772735.1. Taxonomy (NCBI): domain Eukaryota; kingdom Viridiplantae; phylum Streptophyta; class Magnoliopsida; order Solanales; family Solanaceae; genus Datura; species Datura wrightii. The sequence continues at coordinate 111,761,634 of JASDFA010000018.1, forward strand.
ACTCAACGGATCAAGGCCACGAGTCATGCCCTGTGGCAATGACCCGTTAGGTCCCTCGTGAGGACTGGCGACCAAAAATTCCTGCATTTTAATAAGGGTGTTTTGGAAACTTCTTAAGTGCCTAAGGCCTAAACTACTTAATTTTGGATATGTTTCTGAGTTAGATAAGATGGGTTAAGCCCTTTATGCATGCCCATTCTAATGCAAAAGTTTAGAGAAGTTTTTGGGAGATTCAAGGCCTTCTTCCCCAAATTTTCATCAAATTCTTTGTCGGTGTTCAAGGAACTTTAAGTCAATCTATTTCGAGGTATGCAGGGTTTTAAAATGGATGAAATTCTTCCTCACCCATGCCCAAATTTCAAATAAATTCATGAATCCTCCTACTAAAAATCAAAGGGGTTTTACCCAAAGCATGAAGATATGATTTCTCTTTATGGGTATGATTTAATTGAGTTTCAATTATTGAATTATGCATGTTAGGCAGGTTTTTGTATTATTTTCTTCAAAATCATGTTTCAACCTTTTTAAATTTGAATGGTCCATTTATTGAAGTTCATGAAAGTGATGATTTATGATGAATATTTATTATTTTAAGTTTATTGATTATGAAAATGCATAAATCCAAGTTACCCATGTTTATGAGTATATTTTTAAAGAATTGAGTATAATGAGGCATCGGACAATGCCTATATGATGAAGAATGATTTATGATTTATGAAAAGAATTTCATGATTTATCGATTTATGATGTTGGCTGATAAAAAGGGCCTTTGATTCTTTGCTCAGCATGTTTGAAGGGGATCAATAATGAAAAATGTTATATCTTAGCCAATGAATTTTATGCATGGTGTTAATGATTTATGTATGAGCCTATATGCATATTTTTGGGAGTCGTGTCTAGCACTGAGCAGCCTGGCGTTCAAAGGACTACGCCGGTGTAACATAACCACTTGCCACTGTGGGTTGTAAATGATAATGATCCCCTCAAATTTGATATCACATCTTATGCACGATTCTCGCCTTGCAAGCCGTGCTCTGCCCACTTGAGCGAGACAATGGGGCATCATGAAAGGCTCTACCATGATGGTGTCGATTATGATGAGTCCTCCCATTGTTCCACATGTGTTTATGCATTGTTATATTTACGTTATTGGCTCAAGTAATGTTATGATAAAGTTATTTACGATTATGATAATGAACGATTATGATTGATTTGAAAGTCTTGAGCTCTATGTTTTATTGCAAAGATTTTTATGCAAGCATGATGTCCTTCTCCTACGACTATTTATGAGTTTACTTCACTTTTAAAATGTCTGTTTTACTTACCTTGCATATTCAGGACATTCCACGTACTGACCGCATACTTTCTATGTTGTATCGTTTCATGATACAGGGTCTGGATCTCAGGCTTGTCCTCATCCTTAGTCCATCGCAGCTTACGCTTTTAGGTTATTGGTGAGTCCTCATGTTCCGAGGGCCGTTTGATAAAATTTCATGTTGTTTATGTTATGTTTTTTCCGGGTTAGTTGGGGATGATGTCCCATCAACCCATCCTATGTATTAGAGGCTTTTAGACATGTATGTAGTGCTCCGCCGTGTATACGCCCAGTATTTCCTGATGTTATGTAATGGTTACATTTCCGCGATATTTTATGCTTAATTTTTAGTTTATTTAAATGAGATTAGTTGTATGCATGTGCCATAGGTTGACTTAGGGTCCCTCGGGGTCCCTTGTCCCGTGTCTACGATCCGGGTGTACATCCAGATCGTGACATGATGGTAGAATCGAAGTTGATAGATTCCACTTTCCAGGCGAGCTAGTCCAATAATGTCAAGGTAATGCAACTACGCCTAAAGGTAAGTTTATTTCATACCTTAAGGCTTAAAAGTTGATATCCAAAGGTTGTATTTCACATTTGGTTCTGGTAAGAGACTTGAAATATGAACCTGCAACTCTCTAGTTAGTTCCTGTAGTAAATGGGTTCTTAGGGGTTTTCCTAGAGGATTTTCTTGGAATTCCTCCTGAAAGGGAAATAGACTCTACTATTGACTTACTTTCAGGCACTCAGCTGATATCCATACCTCCATACAGAATGGCCCCAGTCGAGCTATGGGAATTAAAGGAGCAGTTGAAAGATTTTCTCGAAAAGGGTTCTATCCGGCCTAGTCTGTCGCCAAGGGGTGCACTAATGTTGTTCGTGTGGAAGAAAGATGGGTTGCTGATGATATGTATTAATTAAAGGAAACTGAATAAGGTAAAGATTAAGAATAAGTATCTGCTTCCAAGATTGATGACCTGTTTGATCAGTTATAGGTTGCCAGATGCATTTCAAAGGTTGATCTGAGATTCGGGTGCCACTAGTTATGGATTAGTGAATTTGATGTCCCCAAGACTACTTTCAGGACCAGGTATGGTCATTATGAGTTTCTGGTGATATCTTTCGGGCTTACTAATTATCACGACTCAAACGAAATCCTGGATCGAAACACGGGAAAAGGAGCCCTGAGAGACCCCAAGTCAACCCATGACATAAGTATACGTCTAACTCAATCAAGAAACTGAATAATCAACAATACAATCATAGCGGAAGTGTAACTTGAATGTAACATCAGAATATAAAATCTGAAGCTGAATACATACATATATCTGAATAGCCTCTAAACATGTCGAGTTGATAGGACTAGACCCAAACTAACTCAATATGCTGAAACTGAACTACATAAAAAAAACTGAATAGTCTAGTCCTCAAAAGATAAGGACTCACCAACAAGGAAGTGCTAACTCTGATAGGCTGACTAAGAGCGGGGCTAAAGATGAGAGCCAGGTCCAGTATCATGAAACGATATAGCATAGAAAGTATCTAGTCAGTACGTGGAATGTACCGAGTATGCAAGATAAGTAAAACCGCTAAAGTAAGTAAAAATCATTTAAAGAAAATGTATTAATTAAAACATAAACATCAGTAAACTGAGAGTGGAGCTTGCATGCATTCTTCCTGAAATCATGATCTCTTCATAACATGACACAATATAACTTCATAACATCATAACTGGATCGATTGACACAAAGCTGAATTCTAACATTTATAAGTAAAAGCTGAACATTGAGTCAAACCTTCTTCAGAATATGCATTTACATAAATCTCATAAGTAATGAATATGCATATCTGAAATCATAAGGAACAATGGGAGACGCGTCTTTTAACCGACATACCACGATAGAGCTTACGTGGTCCTGACTATTACACTCAAGTCGACAGAGCTGTCCAAAACCTTGCCAAGGCTAAGGACGCTAGCATGATATTGATATCAAGCTGAAGGCTCGTTCTGAAAAGGGAAGCTCATAAGGGAGGTCCCAAATCGTATAATAGTATAAACATACGTTGGCACATAGTTCTAAGGCATAGGGTGATCTACCCATAGCCTACTCGACGCTAGACCATACTCCCAAAAACATATATTCTCTACATCATTTATAACAAACCTCAACATCATCTACTGATGAAGCTCAATGATCAAATACATCTCAAATATGAAATCATGCATATGAGAAGCTTTTAGTTCAAAACATACCACAAGCTGAAAACATAGTGGGAGCCTTTGCTCCAAGATCATGTGGTAAGCTATGCATAGGAAGACTTAACTCAAAACATACCACAAGCTAAGAATATATAATTGGGAGACTTTGCTCCAAGACAATGTGGTAAGCTCAATTCGGGAAAATCATCATTTATACTCAACATGTGGGCCTTTCCGAAAGCTATATCATACTAGAAAAATGCTAAATTCTTATCAAAAATATCAATCATAACATGGGTAGCTTTAAAAACATGTTTTTCCTCATAATATCTCATCATCATCACTTATTCATTGCAAATCTCACTTTTCGTGAACATCTCATCAATGGGCTTTTGATTTACAAAACTAGAATCATGAATTTGAGTTGAAAACATTATAAAAATTTGCCCATGCTTCGTAATTCGATAATAGAATTATAATCAATTCATATCCATGTGTAGAAATAGATAATTCATGCATTTGGGCGAAAACCCCATAGATACATCATAGAGTTTCATAATTTGAAGAGAAGGATTGGGCATGGGTATGGAAGAAACCACCTATTCATGACCCTACATACCTGTTGGAGGCTGAATCTTACTCTCCCTTGAATGCCCAAAAGAAAATTAAAGGAGAAAACCTTGAATCACCCTTTGATCAACTCTCTATCACTCTTCTATTCTTTTGCATGTATGAATGAAGACTTTAGGATAGTTTTCCCCTCTTAAAACCACCTTTCATAGCCTAAAATGACGTAGTTTAGGACCCTAAAGCATAGGAATTATGAAAAGACCTTACTTAAATCGCACGGTTTTGCTGACTGCTAGACCTCACGAGGGACTGGAAGACTCGTCCCCATATGCCACTTCTCGTGGCCTTAAACCGTCAAGTACACTGCCAAAATCCATCAGGGGACCCCACGAATCTTGGTGGCTGACCACGACTCATGGTCAACAACCGTGACTCCTACTGTCCAAAATTTCCTTGCCAACTTCCCATCCAGGCCACGTGTGACTCCACGAATCGTTTGGCATGACCACGACTCATGGTCATGCCCATGGTGTCTCCCCAAATCAGCCCACTTCCCTGCTTGACCACGAGTCACTTCACGACTTGTGGTCCCTCCTCACGGGTCACCTAATGTCCCGTGCAGTGATCTGGTGCAAAATTTCAGTTTTCCTCTATTTCAACTCCCTGTTCTAGTATTTGGGCTTCCGGGGTATAACAATATCTCCCCCTTGGGAACATTCATCCTTGAATGTTGGAAAACACACAGAATAGTAGAAATATGCAATTATCATAATCAAATACTGATCATTTAAATCGAAAACTGACAAAATGACTACCTCCGATTCAAAATACACATCTGAACTGAATTCTCACATCACATACATTTACCATAACATAAAACAAACTTGTTCACATGAATTGAACATGAAAACTGATTAGAATATTAAGGCAAAAGCTATTACCTCAAACTAAAACTGAGCCGGTAGGGAACACATGAGGGTATTTAGCCATCATATCCGCTTCGGCTTCCCACGTAGCTCCTTCAACATGATGATTTCTCCATAATACTTTAACTTAAGCTCTTCCTTGTTCCATAGCTTTTGAACCTGAAGATCTAATATTTCCACCGGAATCTCCTCATAGCTAAGACTATATTTTATACCAACACTGTTCACAGGAACTACTAGGGCTGGGTCCCCTAAATATTTCTTCAAAAGCGATACGTGAAACACAAGATTCATAGAAGACAACTCTGAGGGCAACTCCAACTCATAAGCTATCTTACCAACTCTTTTCACGATCCGATAGGGACCAACATAGTGGGGACTGAGTTTTCCTTTCCTTCCAAACCGCATCACTCCCTTCATGGGAGATACCTTCAGAAACACCCAGTCATTGACTGCAAATTCTAATTCTCTTCTTCTCACATCCGCATAAGACTTTTGACGACTCTGAGCAGTTTTTAGCCTTTTCCTTACCAACTGAACCTTCACCATAGCCTCATGAACCGAATCTGGTCCTATAATAGCTGCCTCACCAGCCTCAAACCGTCCGATGGGTGATCTATATCTCCGCCCATAAAGAGCCTCAAACAGTGCCATCTGGATGTTGGAGTGATAACTGTTATTATAAGCAAACTCGATCAGGGGCAAGTGATCATCCCAACCGCCTTTGAAGTCCATCACACATGCTCGCAACATGTCCTCGATAGTCTGGATTGTCCACTTTGCTTGACCATCTGTTTGTGGATGTAATGCTGTGCTGAGCTTAACCTGAGTTCCAAGCCCTCTCTAGAAAGACCGCCAAAACTGAGAGGTAAATTGGGTACCTTGGTCTGAAATAATGGACAAGGGCACTCCATGCAATTGAAACAACTCCCAGATATATAGCTTGGCATAATTCTTTGCTGAGTCCGTGGTTTTCACTGGTGGCAAATGTGCAGCCTTGGTCAACCTGTCTACCACAACCCAAATGGAATCACATTGTCGGTGAGTACGAGGTAGCCCTGTTATAAAATCCATGTTAATCTCTTCCCACTTCCAAGTGGGAATGCTAATATCCTGAAGTACTCCTCATGGCCTTTGATGCTCAACCTTTACTTGCTGACAGTTCAGACACTCAGTTACAAATTCTGCAATATCCTTCTTCATGCCATCCCACCAATAGATTTCTCATAAATCACGGTACATTATGGTGGAACCCGGATGGATGGAATATCTGGATCTATAAGCCTCATGAAATATCAGGCTCCTCAAATCATCAACATCTGGAACACATAGGTTACCCTGGTACCGAAGCACACCATCTCCCCCTTGAGATAACACCTCCACCTTTTGACTTCAAAAAACCTCCTTCAACTTTACCAAAATTAGGTCCTCGTCTTATCTAGCCTTTACATCAGTCACCAAGGATGATTTGGATCCTCTTTAAACAACAACACCGCCATTGGTAGAATCAATTAACCTAACTCCTAACATTGCGAGATGACGCACATCTTTCACCAACTCTTTCTTTCTTTCATCCACATGGGATACACTCTCTATGAGAGTCTAATAAATGTGTGCGCCACCACATTAGCCTTACCTGGATGGTAAAGAACACTCATATCATAGTCTTTGAGTAGCTCTAACCACCTCCTTTGCCATAGATTGAGGTCCTTCTGTGTGAACACATATTATAAGCTCTTGTGGTCCGTAAACACATCCACATGGGCCCCATATCTTCGATGCGAATACCATCTCTGCCAACTCTAGATCATGGATCGGGTAATCTTCTCATGGATCTTCAACTGTCTAGAAGCATATTCTATCACCTTCCCTCACTGCATTAATATACAACCGAGTTCGATTCTTGAAGCATCACAATACACCACAAAACCATCTGTACCCTCGGGTAGGGTCAACACCGGTGCGGTAGTGAATCGAGTCTTCAACTCTTGGAAGCTCTTCTCACAAGCCTCCGACCATGGAACTTTACCTTCTTTTGAGTCAACTTGGTCAAAGGTGTTGCAATTGATGAAAAGCCTTCAACAAATCTCTGGTAATAACTAGCTAGGCCCAGGAAACTCTGAATATCCGAAGAATTCACCATTCTAGGCCAATTCTTCACCGCCTCAATTTTCTGAGAATCTACCTTTATGCCCTCTCTTGACACGACATGCCCCAAAAATGCTACAGAGTTCAGCCAAAACGCACACTTGCTGAACTTGGCATATAATTGGCGATCCTTGAGAGTCTGAAGCACTACTCTCAAATGAGCAGCATGCTCCTCCTCGCTCCAAGACTATATAAGGATGTCAGCAATGAACACGATCATGAACATGTCCAAATATTTCTTGAGCACCCTGTTCATCAGGTCCATGAAAGCTGTAAGAGCATTCGTTATCCAAAAGACATGACTACAAACTCATAATGGTCATACCGCGTCCTAAAGGCTGTCTTCGGGATATCACTCTCCCGAACTCTGAGTTGATGATACCCAGACCTGAGATCTATCTTTGAGAAGCACTTGGCACACTGAAGCTGGTCAAACAAATCATCGATCCTGGGTAAAGGATACCTGTTCTTGATGGTGACTCTGTTCAATTGCCGATAATCAATACACATGCGAAGAGAACCATCCTTCTTTCGGACAAAGAGAACTGGTGCACCCCATGGAGATTTGCTCGGTCTAATGAAACCCTTATCAAAAAAGCCCTTCAACTACTCTTTCAAATCCTTTAGCTCCGCTAGAGCCATGCTGTAAGGAGGAATAGATATAGGTTGCGTGTCGGGTAGAAGATCAATACTGAAATCAATCTCTCGCTAGGGAGGAACACCTAGCAAATCATCAGGAAAGACCTCTAGATACTCACGAACTACTGGACATAACTGGATAGTCGGGGTCTCGAACTCAACATCCTTAACCCTAACTAGATGATACATGCAACCTTTAGAAATCATCTTCTTGGCCTTAAGGTAGGAAATGAAATGACCTACGAGCACAACTGAACTACCCTTCCATTCTAAGACTGCTTACTCGGAAATCTGAACTCTACTGCCCGGGTTTTATAATTAACTAAAGCATAGCATGCAAATTGCCAATCCATGTCGAGAATAACATCAAAATCGTCCATGGCTAACTCTATCAAATCTACGGAGGTGACCGTATGAAGAACTGAGACTGGGCAATTTCTATACACCCATCTAGCTATGACTGAGTCATCTACTGGAGTAGAAACTTAGAAGGGTTCTGACAAGACTTCGGGACTAAATCTGAAGCTACTGGCCACATAAGGTTTCACGAAAGACAAGGTAGCCCCTGAATCTACCAAAGCATAAACATCAATATGGAAAACTCATAACATACCTATGACCACATCCGGAGAGTCCTCCTACTCCTGACGGGATACTAAAGCATAGAATCTATTCTTTCACTGACCGCCAGATGTACTACTAGATGCCCCCTGATGTGTTGTACGCGTAGGAGGGGCTACTAAACTAGAAGCTGGGCCTGGGGCCTCCACCTGACCCTGTCTCGCTGCTGGACAATCTCTAAGCATGTGTTTGGGCTGTCACACCCGAAACAAGCACTTGAACCTGCCAAGCACTAGCCTATATGCCCTCAACCACATCCGCGACAAGCTAGGATGCTAAAATCTACGGGTCTACTGCTCTGACCCCTCGATCTTGATGCTCGCCCTTTCTGATCATGTCTAGGCCTGGATGGAACACTCAATGCTGATGATGCTGGGCTGATGATCTCTGGTGGTTCTACTGTCAGTGCCCACCACCGGCCTCTGCTAAGATAATCTATGGTCCTCGATCCTGGCCCTCTTAGCGTCCCTCTCTCTCGACTGCACCGCCTCCATCTTCTTAGCATACAACACAATCCATGGGAAATCCATATCCTGATTGAGCATAGCGGTCCTACAATCCTTGTCCAAGTAGCCTGCTACTCCATGGATGAATCTACTCACTCGCATCCTCTGATCGGCTACCAACTCTAAGGCATATTTTGATAGGTGAGTGAACTCAAGGGCATACTCTTATACAGTAATTCTTCCTTGCTTCAAATTCACGAACTCAGCTCCCTCATCTCTCGAGGGAAGAACTGGTCTAGAAATGCAACATGGAACTATTCCCAACTTGCGACCCTGCTATGCTTCCATTGGTGAAATCAGATATGCACGACCCCTTTTAATTGATAAGAGGCCAACTCGGCGCACTCAACCCCATTCACCCCCATGACTTGCGTGATCTTGACAATCTCATCTACAAACTCATGTGGGTCCTCATCTAACTTGGACCTAAGGAACTCCGATGGATTCATCCTCAAGAAGTCTCTAACTTGAGTCGTCGCTGCGTTGCTATTTTGCGGGACATGCGCAATGGCCTGCTAGTGGTCAAGGCCTGCGCAAGCATCTGAATAGCGGCCTAGAACTCAGCATGGGAAACTAGCTCTAGTTCCTGGGGCTCCTAAACTGGTGGGGCTTGCTGATGCCCATGACCATTGCCATCCTCGTGGCCTTCACCATCTCCATTTCTCCTTCCGTTCACTCTTCAAGGAGCCAGGATTCTGCAATTGCGAATAGCATGAATTACAAGGATAGAAGGACTTTTCATTGCACAACATAGATCAGGAAAGAAGGGAAATATCCTAAAACCTTATGTAGCCCCTTTGTCAAAAGTGTGGCACGCTTCACACCCATGAAAAAGGATCTACTTAACGCAGCTTTCAGACACCCTAGGATACATTAAACCTAATACTCTAATATAAAGTTTTTCACCACCAGAACGAGGCCCGGATGGTAACACGAGACAAGGAGACTTGAGAGACCCTGAGTCAACACATGGAATAAGCATATGTCTAACTAAATCAAGAAACTAAATAATCAACAATACAATCATAGTGGAAGTCTGACTTGAATGTAACATCAGAATATAAAATTCAAAGCTGAATACATACATATGTTTGAATAGCCTCTAAACATGACGAGTTGATGGGACAAGACCCCAACTGGCTCAACAAGCTTAAATTGAACTACATAAAGAAAAACTAAATAGTCTAGTCCTCGAAAGATGAGGACTCACCAACAAGGCAGCGCTAACTCTGACAGGTTGACTAAGAGCGAGGCTGAAGCTGAGAGTTGGGTCCTATATCATGAAACGATACATCATAGAAAGTATGCGGTCATTACGTGGAATGTATCGAGTATACAAGGTAAGTAAAACCGCTAAAGTAAGTAAAACTCATTTAAAGAAAATGCATTAATTAAAATATAAACATCAGTAAATTGAGAGTGGAGCTTGCATGCATTCTTCCTGAAATTATGATCTCTTCATAACATGAAACAAAATCACTTCATAACGTCATAACTGAATTGATTGACTCAAAGTTAAATTCTAACATTTATAAGTAAAAGCTGAACATTGAGTCAAACCTGATTTAGAACATGCATTTACGTAAATATCATACGTAATGAATATACATATATGAAATCATGAGGAGAAATAGGAGACTCATCTTTTAACCAACATATCACGATAGAGCTCGTGGTCCCGACTATTACACTCAAGTGGGCGGAGCCGTCCAAAACCTGGCCAGGGCTAAGGACGCTACCTTGATATCGATATCAAGCTAAAGGACCATTCAGTCAAGGGAGGTCCCAAATCATATAATAGTATAAACCTACATTGGTGAATAGTTCTGAGGAATAGGTTGATCGACCTATATCCTACTCGGTACTAGACCATACTCCCAAAAATATGCATGTGCTCTATATCATTTATAACGAAGCTCAACTTCATCTATTGACGAAGCTCAATGATCAAATACATCTCAAATATGGAATCATGCATATGAGAAGATTTTAGTTCAAAACATACCACAAGCTAAAATCATAGTGGGAGCCTTCGCTCCAAAATCATGTGGTAAGCTATGCTTAGGAGGACTTAACTCAAAACATACCACAAGCTAAGAATAGAATTGGGAGTCTTCGATCCAAGACAATGTGGTAAGCTCAATCCGAGAAAATCATCATTTATACTTAACATGTGGGCCTTGCCCAAAGATTTACCATACTAGACAAATGCTAAATTCTTATCAAAAATATCAATCATAACATGGGTAGGTTTAAAAACATATTTTTCCTCGTAATATCTCATCATCATCACTTATTCATTACAAATCTCACATTTCATGAATATCTCATCAATGGGCTTTTGAATTACAAAACTAGAATCATGAATTTGAGTTAAAAACATTATTAAAATTTGCCCATGCTTTGTAATTCGATAATAGAATTATAATCAATTCATACCCATGTGTAGAAATACATAATTCATGCATTTGGGTGAAAATCCCATAGGTACATAATAGAGTTTCATACTTTGAAGAGAAGGATTGGGCATGGGTGTGGAAGAAACCACCCATTCATGACCCTACATACCTGCTGGAGGCTGAATCTTACTCTCCCTTGAATGCCCAAAAGATAATTGATGGAGAAAACATTAAATCACCCTTTGATCAACTCTCTATCACTCTTCTATTCTTTTGCATGCATTAATGAAGACTTTAGGATAAGTTTCCCCTCTTAAACCCACCTTTCATAGCCTAAAATGACGTAGTTTAGGACTCTAGAGATAGGAATTATGAAAAGACCCTTACTTAGATTGCAGGATTTTGCTGGCTACTAGTCCCCACGAGGGAATGGATGATTCATCCCTAGATTCCATGACTCGTGGCCTCAAACCATCAAGTGCACTGCCAAAATCCATCAGGGGACCCCATGAATCGTGGTGGTTGACCATGACTCGTGGTCACCACCCGTGATCCCTACTGTATAATATTTCCTTCCCAACTTCCCATCCAGGCCACGGGTGACTCCTCGAGACGTGTGGCCTGACCACAACTTGTGGTCATGCCCATGGTGTCTCCCCAAATCAGCCCACTTCCCTGCTTGACCATGAGTCACTTCACGACTCGTGGTCCCTCCTGACGTGTCACCTAATGACTCGTGCTGTGATCTGGTGCAAAAATTCAGTTTTCCTCCGTTTCAACTCCCGGATCTGATCTTTGGGCTTCCGGGGTATAACACTAATTCTCTGATGGCTTTATGGATTCGATGAATGGAGTGTTTAGGCTCTTTCTTGATCTATTTATGATCATCTTCATTGATGACATTCTGATTTACTCATGATCTGAGGCCGAGTATATGGATCACCTGAGAGCGGTGTTGCAGACTCTCTAGGAGCATAGGTTGTATGCTAAATTTTCTAAATAGGAATTCTGGCTAACATATGTAGCATTTCTGGTCATGTGATTACAGATGAAAGTATAAGAGTTGATAGTCAGAAAATAGAGGCAGTAAAGAGTTGGCCCAAACCCCTGAATCTTATAGAGGTTCATAGTAGTTTGGGTTTGGTAGGTTACTATCGCAAATTTCTAGAAGGTTATCCTACCTTCTCCATGCCATTGACAATGTTAACCCACAAGGTCATTAAGTTTCAGTGGCTAGAGGTGTGTGAGTGTAGCTTCCAGGAATTGAAGAATAGATTGACTTCAGCATTTTCCTTGACTCTCCCAGAAGATACAGAAGGGTATGTGGTTTATTGCAATGCGTCTAGAGTTGGGTTGGGTTGTGTGTTGATGTAACATAGAAAGGTTATCTCTTATGCTTTGAAGCAGTTGAGAAAACATGAGCAAATTTACCCTACTCATGATTTGGAGTTGGCATCAGTGGTGTTTGCACTTAAGATATGACGCCACTATTTTTACAGCATACACATCGATATTTCTACAAATCATAAGATCCTGAAGTACTTATTCAAACAGAAAGTGTTGAATTTGAGACAAAGAAGATGGTTAGAGCTGCTAAAAGATTTGACGTGAGCATCTTATATCATCTAGGCAAAGAAAATAATGCAACAGATGCATTGAGTCACAAGTCCATGGGTAGTCTAAGTTATATCCAAGCTAATCGGATTGAAATGGCAAGGGCCCTACAGTAGTTGGCTAACTTACAAATTCGGTTGCTAGATACCGGAGATGGGGTGTTATGGTCTAGAACACAGCATAATCTTCCTTTATAGCCAAAGTTAAGCAAAGACAATATGACACCACAAAGTTAGTCTTATTGAGAGATAGTATACCATAGCAGAAGAAAAACCTATTTGATTGTCGACCCGACAGAGTCCTTAGGTACCAAAGCCGCTTATGTGTCCCAGTATAGCTTAGTTACAGACACATATTATGAATGAGGCTCATTATTCCTAATATTCTATACACCCAGGTGCTACAAAGATGTATCATAACCTGAGGCAGCTGTATTAGTGGAATGACATTAAGAAGGACATCACAAGTTTTGTGACCCAATATCCTAATTGTCAGTAGGTGAAGGTTGAGCATCAGAGGCCTGGAGGCCTGACTTAGAACATAGAGATCTCGACATGAAAATTGGAGGTAATCAAGATCGATTTTATAACAGGTTTGACTCTGACATGCAGGAAGCATGATTCTATTTGGGTTATTATCAATAGACTGACAAAATCAACTCACTTCCTGCTTGTTAGAACTACTTATGTTGTTGAGGACTATGCTAGACTTTATAATCATGAGATAGTCTGCCTTCGTGGTGTTTACTTATCCATTATTTCTAACAGGGGTTCCTAGTTTATAGCAAACTTCTGGAAGTCCTACAAGAAAGGCTTGGGCACTCAGGTAAGTCTCAGTACAACATTTCATCATCAAACAAATGGACAGGCAGAACGCACTGACGCTCAAACATATGTTGCGTGCCTGTGTGTTGGAATTTAGCAAAAGCTGGGACATGTATCCTTGATAGAATTTACCTATAATAACAGCTACCAGACGAGTATTCTGATTGTCCTGTATGAAGCTTTATATGGGAAAAAGTGCATGTTGTTGGTGGATTGGTTTGAGCTCCATGAGGGAGAACTATTAGGGCCAGATTTGGTGCAGCAAACTATTGACAAGGTGAAACTTATAAGAGATTAATTGTAGATAGCCCAGAGCAGACAAAAGTCCTATGCAAATGTACGTCATCGAGCATTAGAGTTTTTCATTAGCGATTGGGTATTCCTAAAGGTATAGCCTATGAAGGGCGTTATGCATTTACACAAAAAAGGCAAGTTAAGCCCTAGGTATGTGGGGCCTTATAGGAGCATCCATAGGATAGGCAAAGAGGCCTATGAGTTAGAGTTGCCATCGGAGCTAGTAATAGTCTATCCTGTATTTCATATTTCAATGGTGCAAAAATTAATGGGGGATCCAACACATATTATTCCTATTGAGGATGTGAAGATTTCTAAAGAGATGACATATACGAAGGTCCCAGTTGCCATTCTTGATCGGCAGGTCATGAAGCTTAGAACTAATAAAGTTGCCTCCATCAAAGTATTGTGGCGAAGTAACAATGTTGATGAAGTAACTTGGGAAGCAGAAGTGGAGATGAGGAGGAAGTATCCTTACTTATTTACGACATTGACGTGATAGCGAGGTATGTATTTTCTATTCCATAACCTTAAGTTTCTAGTTATATGTCCTTAGAACGTGTTAAGTGAAGTTAATCCTCTTCTAGGATGAATATTTTTAAGGGGGGTGGGAAGATGTTACACCCTGAAAATTTTCATAGGTGATTATTCGATGTTTATGCAATGTTAAGAGAAGTACGGGTTGTATATTAGTTGTAGGTCAAGAGGGAAGCATGTACGAAGGGAAGAACGAAGAGTATGTGAAGTTCTTAAGTAAGGGTCAACTTTAAGTGCTCCAAATCAATAATGAATTACAAGTCCTAGGACATATCAAATTAAATTGCTTTGAGTCTAGTCTTCAAAATATCAAACCGCTCATCAATCAGAGTTCAGACTAAAAACTCATGGATATTTTACCGACGCACTGTCAAGCAGATGACAGGACACCGCCTTAAAAAGAATCCACCACCCCACCCTTTATATTTTAAATGTTGAAATATTAATTTTCATTTTCATTCTTAACCCAAAGGAGCTGCCTGGTTAGAGAAATGTTCTCTCTGTTGTCCAGTAAGAAAACTAAGGAAGAAGAAGGAAGAACCTCAAGCAAAATTCAACCACAACACAAGTTTAGTTAAGTCTTTTGCAACTTGTGTATGTGTGTTGGTGGATCTTTTGGAGCATGCTTTGGCAGCTGATTTGGGCTAAGTTGTGGTGTTTTTGATGTTGTTTAGACTGCCAACCCTTTGAGTAGGGATTCAAGTCAAGAAGTAAGGTAAGGATTTTACCCTTTTAAATCCATCAAACCTGCAAGCTAACAAGCTAGAAAATTGGTAGCTAGATGAGCTGCCGTTGGGACTGTTTTTAGCTGAAATTCTTGTCCATTTTTATTAGGATTTGGGCAGTATTTGGGAATATACTACATACAGTGGGGATGAATTTCAAGATAAGTTAGGTAATTTTCCTCTTCATTTTCCCCCTAAATTATGGCTTCCAATTGGGTTTGATACAAATTAGCATGTTACTTGACTACCACTTCAAGATATTAAGGAGGTTAAAGGCTGGTTGTTGAAGGAGAAAGTCGGCCAAAAGGACACGTTGGAGTAAGGTATGTTAAGGCGTCCTATTCTCGTTGTTCAAGCATAAAAATGTATTGTCAAAAGAGCCAATATCTTGTGCCTTCACACTCATATTGAAGCAAGGGTAATTCTTTACAAAAGGCTGAAAGTTCATTACATTGATGTTGAATCGTTAAGAATGTTTGAAACAAGCAAATGTGAAGCAAAATACGTATTATTTCCTATTGTGTAGTAGTTATAAATCAAGTCTAAAGACCCTTTATTGTGGGCACTCTGAGCTAGTCCTATAATGTATGTTTCATATGTGTGATGTTAATCATGTCTAAGGGTCTGATTTTTAAGTTAAATTTAAAAGATATTTAAGACAATAATGCATAAACGAATCTAGGCTAAGAATTGAAGTCACAATATTGTAAGGGTAAATGAGCTTGTCGAAATGAAAATGCCTTACATGGATGTCCTTTATATTATATATATGTTATGAGGTATGTTAAGCTAAGGGGAGATTTCATGATTCCTCTCCCTTTAGCTAACCTTCAGGTTATTGAGTTCTCGAATCGTAAATGTGTCAAAGTGTTGTCTATTGAACTTGTGTGATATCTTATGTCATTTGACCCTTCTTATAACTATGCAAGCCTTTGAATCTAAGTGTTTTTTGAAAGCTTTATATGGTGTATGTGCATATGTGCAGCTATGAATTACGAAAGAGGTCTATTTGGTCGCAGTCCCTAAATTAATCCCTTTTATGCCATATGTGTTGATTGACATAATATGAGCTTGGTCGGCTCTGTATATGAAAATAGTCAAGGCTTGCGGTTATTTCAGGTGGGGAAATATAGTTTAGATACAAGACTTATGACCTTACTTGGAAAATATATCCTTGTTTAGATGTCATCCTCCGCTTATCGATAGGTACTCTCCTTTGCTAGGGGGCTAATATAGTGTTGCTTGTTACTTCTTTGGTCAAGAGGGACATTTATGCTCATTTATTCGAAGCTCATTGTATTCCCTTTTTGGAAAGACTGGCTTAGTTGATAAATAGTGCTCTGCTGGAACCTTATGACAACTTGCATCCACAGAAAAATTATTAGTTCTTATGAAACTGATCTATGTTGACTTCTTCTGGTCGCCTTGCTCCTTGTCTTTTTGGTTTCAAAAATTTACTCGACCCTCCACGTCACGATAAAGAGAAGACAAGATCAAAATATTTTAGGAAGATAGCAAAGATTTTAGAAAGTAAGTTTGAAGAAAATAAAAATATCTGCCAATTGATTGTCATGACATGCATAAAAGGAACAGACATCGTCTATTTTTTAAACTTGATATGACAGATGGCTTGTCGGTAATTCTAGTGATCTTTAAGATTTTCATCACATTCGGAGAACAAGATCTTCTTGGATTTTTGACGGTTCTTGATGAAATTTTGTGTCTTTAATTAATATTTATGCCCCAGTTATGGCTGTGAAGCAAGTTAATACTGTTGATAGGAGGATGGTTTTGTCGTAGAATTTTTAAGTTTCTTCTCAAAAATGCTTCCCCAGTTGCATGTTTCTTAAGTAATCTTCAAATTTGTCTTCATGAGAATATTTAGTCTTGTAGAATTTTTGAGATCCTCTCAAATATTCTGCCCTTGTTTTTACAAAAATGAAAAACTTACTGGGAATATGACCCAGTACGGCATCGAAGTATCCCATTAGGGTAAGAATCAGGTCAAACGTAGTTTTGATTACAAGAAAACAAATTGAATTTTTTTAATAATGTGATCGAAGCCGATATTAGCCACCTATATATATTATCCTAGGAATTCATGTCATTATATAGTTCATATTATAAGAAGACGCCTTTAAACTAGGACGAAACATTGCAAAAATTACAAACAATTGTGCAATTAAAAGGGAAGAAAAAAATAAAATAAAACACCAGGCTTCAAATGTAGTCTCATGAATGCGTCTGAATTGATAGCTTTCAGCCACTCTTAGCCATCCATTTCCTCCAAAATCAAAGCACCTCCTGACAAAACTTTGCAAACCACATAAAGACCTTGGCAATTTGGTATAGATTTCCCTTTATACTCATTCTGATGGGGGAAAATGTGCTTCAACACCAATTATCCTACCTTACGCTCTTAGTCTTTTATTGAAAGCGCGAATCATCCTCTATTGATATAGTTGACCATGGCATATTGCGCTCCTTCTCTTCTCATCAATCAACACAAGTTGTTCTAGTCTAGCACAAGCCCATTTACCATTGTTTAATTCAACATCTTGAATGATCCTTAATGAAGGTTTCTCAGCCTTAGCAAATGTTACTGCTTCTGTTCCATTTAATAGGAAATAGGGAGTTTCCCTAGTTAAAGTTTTGACAATTGTTCGATATCCTTATAGAGCATAAGGCAACATCTCATTCCAATATTTATGATTCTCAACCATCTTCCTTAATATCTTCTTGATGTTCTTATCAGCAACTTCTATTGCTCCATTCATTTAAGGACGATAAATGGTTTAATTATGTTAAGTAATCTTGAAGTGCTCACATCTCTTTCATCAAATGGATATTCAAATTTGCTCCATTGTCTATGACGATAGATTCCGATACTTTGAAATAACATACCAAATTATTGCAAACAAATCAGCTACTACCTTCTTCATCATAGCTTTGTACGAGACAGCTTTCACCCACTTGGTGAAATAATCAATAGCAACTAAATTTAACCTATGCCCATTGGAGACTGGTGGTTCGATAGGTCCAATGAAATCCATGCCGTAAGCTGCAAATAGCCAAGAAGAAATCATCACATTGAGCTCATCTGGAGGTACTTTGATTAGACATATATCTGTGTACTTGGCATTTATGGCACTTCTGCATAAACCAATTACATTCGTGCTCCATAGTTACCCAGAAATATCCAACTCACAAAATCCTCTTAGCCAATATGAACCCATTCATCTAAAGTCTGCATGTTTCAACGTGTACTTTGTCAAGAAATTTCGTGGCTTCAATGGAATTAGCACATCTTATGAATCCAAGACCTGGAGTCTTCCAATAAAGAGTTTTCCATTCAAAAAGAAATAATTAGCCATTCGATGTATCGTCTTCTTCTATTTAATTGTCACAGATTCTTGATATTGTTACACCCCGTAAGTTCTTGACACTTAGTTGGCCTATTAGTATGTTAGTTAAGAGTTTTAGAATGCCATACGTGCAAGAAAAGAGCCTGGGGAGAGACCGGACAAGCGCCAAGTTGGAGCATCGCAAGGCAAATGCGACTTATAAATCGCATTCGACAATTGTGACTTATAAATCGCATTCAAAAAATGCGACTTAAAGGGGGTTCAGGTCCAAGTATATAAAGCCCCACTTCGGTTTATTTATGGTCATTTTCATTCTTCATTTCCAGAGAACGAACAGAAACAGGGGAAGGACAAAGGTTCAACATAAATTTTCTTCCGTTTACACTGTCAAACATAGTCCAAACTCAAATTAATTCGGGTAGCGAAGTATAAAGATGCAGGGAGCATTCCTACGGAGTTAGTTTCGTGAAATTTGGCTGACGAATCATCGTCTCACCGAGCCAAGGTAAGTGAAATTGCTCCAAACTAGTGTTAATATACTCCCAGCATTAAAGTGAGTATTTCTCCCTTCTAGACTTTCGATAAATTACAAGTTTTCGGCCGTTCTTCGATAAGTCGAAGAATAGGCAGTAGGTATACCATAAGTATGGTTTCTTTCTAAAATAATAGTAGAATTAATTCTATTCTTTCGTGAATATGAATACAGTTGGGAGAAATAGTTGAACATTAGCTGAGCTGCGCCAGTTAATCAGAAAGTCACCAGGCGAGGTATGTAAAGCTAGTTTCTTTCGGCAAGCTAGTAGTTCCAGTACAACAAAATAGTACAAATTCCAGTAGAATGTTTCAGAAGCCATATATTATATTCAGTATGAGTTCAGTAAGCATGTGATGGTCGTGTCGGGCCTTGTTTAGTTGTTAGTTTGTAACCTTGTCGGTCACAGATCAGTTCAACACTTGATTCTACTTTTCAGTAATAACTAGTCAGCATGGTGGCCTTGTCTGCCCGCATAGGTTCCCTTATGCTCAGTTGTTCTGGTTGGCTGTTATATTCCTACAAGTGGCTATAGGCCTAGTCGGCCGGATGCTATATTTACAATCGTTATATAGCCCGTTGTTTTCATGAATCCAGAATTAGAGCCAGCCCAGCACCAGAAGTGCTTAGGCTCAGTTATTCCAGCAGTCCAGCAGCCCAGGTCCTAGTAGGGCACCAGGTGCCAATCATGCCTCCCAAGGCGGGGCGTGACAGATATGCCTTGGCTTCCAGATACCTTTTTATATTAGAGTACCATGGCTCCCATCTGATTCTGATCAACTTGCGCACAATATGCAGGTCTTTCATGTTTATCTCCAATGGGTCAATATAACTTTGATCTGGATGTTGTATCATGGAGGATATAGTATCCAAAGAATCAGCAAACTCATTTTATATCCCTGGAATATATCTAAACTTAATCTTTCTGAACCTTTTTCATAGATCTTAAACAAATTCTACGTACGTTGTGATCTTGGAGTTCTTTACAACCTATTCTCCTTGAACTTGATGAATCAGCATGTCTGAACTGCCGGTAACTAGGAATTCTTGAATATTCATATCAAGATCCAATCTGATGCTGAGAATACAAGCTTCAAATTCAGCCATATTCTTAGTGCATGAGAAGTGAAGTTTGGGCGTTATCGGATAATGTTGAACGATTTCTGAGACCATTGATACTCCAATTCCTGAATCTTTGAAGTTAATCCCTCCGTCAAAGTACATCCTCTAGCTAGGATATGCTTCTAAAATATGTCCTACGAATGATACTCTTCATCTAGGAAATAGGCTCAGAGTGGCTCATATTCTTCATGAATTGAATTTTCTGCAAGATGATCAGTTAGGGCTTGTCTTTTGACCACTTTTTGCGTCATGTACATGATGTCGAACTTACTTAGCAACATTTGTCATATTGCTAATTTTCCTATCAGTATTGCCTTCTGAAATATTTACTTTATAAGGTTCATCTAGGAAATGAGAGATGTTGTATATAAAGAAAAATAATGTCTCAACTTCTGGGCTATCCAAGTCAAAGCACAATAGGTTCTTTCTAATAGAGTATAACGAGCCTTGTACGGAGTGAACATCTTGGTTAGATAATAAACTGCTCACTCCTTCCTGTTTTCATCATGTTGTCCCAGAACACATCTAAACGCATTGTGTAAGACTAATAGATAAAGCAACAATGGACTTACATCCCTTGGAGGAGCAAACACTTGTATATTAGACAAATAATCATGGGTAATGTCAAAGGATTTCTGACACACTATGGTCCACTTTGTTGATGTGTGTTTTCTTCAACAACTTAAAAGTGGGTTCATAGATTATTGTTGATTGGGCTATAAATCAGCTAATGTAATTCAATCTTCCCAAGAAGTTCATTACTTCTTTCTTGGTCATTAGAGGAGATAACTCTTGAAGTCCCCTGACTTTGGAAGGGTCAAGCTCAATTCCCCTTCTACTGACTATGAAACCCAATTACTTGTCAGCTGGCTCTTTGAGAGCATATTGGCAGGGTTTAACTTCAGGTTGTACTTGTGGAGCCAATTAAAGAACTTCTTCAAGTGAGCTAACTGATCCGAACTCTCACGGGATTTAATACTGACATTGTCCACATATACTTCAATCTCCTTTTGGATCATATCATGGATGATAGTGGTCATGACTATCATATAGTGGCGCCATCATTCTTGAGACCAAATGGCATCACCCTATAATTATAAATACCCAAGATGTGATGAAAGATGTCTTCTCTGTATCTTCTTCATCTATCTGCATCTGATGATATCCTGTGAAAATATCCACGAATGACTGCATCTCATGCTTAGCATAATTTTCAATGAGGATGTGGATGTGGGGTAATGGAAAGTTGTCTTTGGGACGAACTTTATCAAGAATTTTGTAGTCCACACAGATTTTGATCTTTCCATCCTTCTTCGGCACTAACACAATGTTAGCTAGCCATATTGGATACTTTGTAACCTCAGCAACTTTAACTTGAAGCTGCTAGGTAACCTCTTCTTTGATTCACTAATTTAAGTCTGGCTTTTAACTTTTGAGTATTTTGCTTTACAGGACTAAACCCTAAATAATTGGGAACTTGTAGGAGACAACACCTATGCTTATCCCTGATATTTCGGCATCGGACCAAGAAAATATATTGATGTATTCTTTGAGAAAGTTAATCAACTCTCTTTTCTACGACTCCATCAGCGAAATGCTGATCCTAGTCTCTTTCACTTGGTCTAATGTTAAAAATTTACAGTCTCGATCTCATTAAGGTTGGGCTTTTCCTTATCCTCAAACTGTTTTAAGTCCTCTGTAATATGTTCCAAAGTTATGGATTCTTATGATATTCCTCAATCTCTTCATTATAAGATTCAACTTATTTATTATAATTGTGACATGTTATGATGTTGACAGGTTTAAGATCATTTTTACCATCTATAAAACAAACCACATTATTAGATAAAAAAGCAATTTGAAACACGAGAGAATGAGTAAGCCATAAGAAAAATTAGAATAATATGAGGTGTTTCATCGAACTTAAAAACACTGACAGATTTTGGCTATGACCTACACAAGTATGGGTCCACACCTTTTGAAAAAGCAAAACAGTACTGAGGAACATAAGAACATAAAGAGTTTGTCTTGCGCCTCACTCAAAATACCACCGATTCTTGCCAATACTAAATAATTTCTTTTTCTACCAAGATGACCAAGGAGCCAAGAGCGTAGTGGATGGTGAATTTTGCTATTGTTCCCAAAGCTCAGCCTTTTGGATCCCTGACATCTCAATTAGTTCTTTTAAGACCACAACACAATGTTAAATAAGATCTCTAATTCCCTCCCAAAGACCATCACTTGTAGTCTCCACACAAAAAGGGAAAGATTTTTACAGATGAGGCAACGGCTTTGACAGATCTTGGTTAATCTTCTTCGTCTTGGAACTTTATTCATCTTCCTTGAACGACACATAACCCAAATCATATTTGAAAAACTTTTCTAGAATGTGAATAGGTTCAATGATTCCACTTGAGTTCCTCCCTAGGGCGTATCCATGTTCGAAACTGCTCTTTAGCATAGTCGTGGAAAGTATTTTGTAAATAAGAGGCATTAGTGTAGAAGCCTGTTCCTCTTGGCACATCTTTAATCATCGGCAAATAGCCATTAGGATGGCTCAGCAGGCTTCTTTCTCCGTGAATGACCGCCTCAGGATTTTCCCACACAAACTTTATTAATTGGAGAAGAGTAGATGAAACAACTCTAGCCAAGTGGATGATAACGTCCAAACTACACCCTTCTTCACGAAGGAGCATAAACAGTCGTTGTATCAAAAAAAATAACCCGATGGATGTCGGGGTCAAATCCCACAAAAAATTGAGTCGATAATTCAAAAGTTATAAATTAACTCAAATGAGAACGCATCAGTGTTCCACATTTGAAAAGTAAAATTTAGGAGGAAAAGGAAAATAGCATCAAATTCAAATTAAAATTAAGTGGAGGAAATTCCAATTGTTGCAATCACAAGTGAGATGGCTAGGGGTGTGCTATGATGGGTTAACAACTAAAATGGGATTTACTTCATTACCTTAGACTCAAATTTAACATAGAAAGCAGTGAATGAATCACATTCTCTCATTTTTCAATCACAAGAATGGTTATGCCTTAGGTTTTCTCAAATCCCAAAGCCAAATTAAAGTTATCAACCACAAAAGCTTGAGGAAGGATTATGCCGTCTCTAGCCTTGACCTTTTAATGGAGTGAAAATGTAGGTTTTGACTATCTCTAGATCGATCCCACACACCAACACTCCAAATCCTCATGGTTATCTTCTCATCCAATTCTCACCTTTCTCTCTCAAGAAAAAACAAGAAAAAGAAAGCAAAATTCATGTTTGCAACCATCAATTTTCATAGTTAAAACTTGGAGAAAATAATAGATCTATATTTGCAATAGGAATACAAGAGCAGTTAATAAATACCCATTTAATTTAACAAAGGGGTTTGATGAACACACTCCTAGTTAACAAATTAATTATGCATATTTAGAGAGAGAGAAGATATCGAGAGGATTCCCCTCAATATTCATCATATTTGCTTCAAAAATTGCTTCACAAGGTCTTACAACAGTGGTGGAATTCCCTAAAATGGGTTAAATAAAGAGAATAAGAAAATTCATTTCTATCTCTACAATTCTATGGTGAAAGGATGAGTGAATTGATGAATAATGGATGATGCAATGAGTGGTACACAATGAGAGTGATGTAAATAGCTGTACTTTCTTGTGCACAACTTTATCCAAATGGCCTTGGGGCTTTTAGGTGCTATGGAGACCTTTTCAGATGTTTTTACCCTTCATTGGATGGCCTCACTTGTGAAGCACCGACGTTTAGTCAGTGCCAATCCACGGAGCACTAATTAATTGCCGATGGAAAACAATGTTGGGGCAGTGACCATTGGCGTTTGGCCGGTGATTCAGCGATGGCAGAATGGCTGTAGCCAGTTAGGGCAGTTTTTAAGGCTTTGGATGTTGCATTTCACCTGCGTTTCACACTTCTGAATCTGCGTTTAGCCAGATAAAGACATGTCTTTAGCACGTCTTTTTGAGTTTAAATCTTCCACTATCTTTTTCCCCTTTCCTTCAAATGCTAACTCATTAACTTTCAATTTTGAACTTCATGCATTTTGCTCGATTTCATGCTTTCTCTACTCGAGTGAAGTGTCTATAAAGAATCAAAGAAAAGGGCATAAAATTCATCTAAATAACTTGAAAGCTAACAAAAAATCATGTTTAAGAGCCTAGTGAGTTTGTAAATTTTCAACTAATCAAACCCCCAAACTTGAACCACTGCTTGTCCTCAAGTAATGCAACTCTTTTCAATTGAGCAAATGGAATAACATGTTCTATACGAGTATATGCACCAAGGATCAAGCAAGAGATTCTTTCACAAGAATACATTGCTATAGCTTAGAGCATTGAGGGAGTTGCACACAAAACCGTCAAACCTCAAGACAACCCAAAACATTATACACCAACTCAAGACGAAGAAAAGACTCAAACCATGTTGCACAAACTTCAATTGGTGACCAAAATCATTACGCGTATCTTCATGCATTCATTACATTCAAACAAGGGGCACAGTTCATCAAAACAAGTTCAAGGAACATCTCAAGTCATTAACAATTGACATTCAAAGCTTGCCTTGAAGTTCGCTACAGACTTGTCTCATTCACACTTCTCATTTGAAAACACTTTTAAGCATGTACCCAAGGAAGTGATGCCACTTAAAAGAAGAGAGAATCCCAATCATTTTTTAGCATTTCACACATAGGGACTATAAGGTAAGATAAATACGCTCACTCTCACAAAGAAATTCAAGTTCATAAAAAATTGACCCATAGGCTTGCCCTTCATGTAACTCACTATTAATGTAGAGTTGCTACACTCAAAATCATTAAGGACTTATGGGGTATCGTGAGGGCTAGGTTCAGGGTAGGATAAATGATTAGGTTTAGTGACTAGAGCCTTCCTAATTTCTTTTTGTGAACAAGCTTAACATCCCATCACACTATTCAGATGGCTCCACATTATCATCTTTATCTTTGGTTTAGCAAGAGCCACCCTTGTAACAACTATGAATTTCACATTTAGCCTTATCTAAACAAGGGGTAGCACCTTTTAACTATTCCTTTTCTTATAATGATTCGAGGTCTTTCAACCAATCATTTCATTTGTCTCATCACAATTTGATGCTATCTCACATTGAAGCTCTCATGTTTCTCCCTTCTCATCAAACCCCCAAACTTAGGCTTTTGCCTCATTTCACAATCATTTCCTTATCTCTCCCAATTTCTTGGGATTTAATCCCCATTTTCATTATTTCATCACTATCAATTAGGGAGGATGGGTGACAAAGAAGAGGATTAAGAAGGGTCATTAGGCTTGTAATGTGGTTTACAAGAAAAAGGTTCAAGGGCTCAACCTTGGCTAACAACGGAAAATGTTGAAGGAGGTCATTTCAGGTGAAATGACTATCAAAGAGAGCCTAAATCATGTTCTAAGTACAGCCCCATCTAATATTTCTCCTTGAATCACACTTAGGGAAAGTTCTATACAATCATGCATACACAAGAATTAAGCCAAAAGATTCACCACAAAAGGCATCACAATCCAAGGAGTTCACATACTTTCTTGATCACATTAAGAGAATGACTTTAGACAACCTAGTTTACAAATCAAAAAGCCAAGAAAGGAATGTATAACCCATGGCAATAGGGTGCTCATTTTCAAAATTTAGTGCCTCTGTTTTCTTTTCTAAACTCATGCACAATGTCAAGCAAGAAATTTTCGGTAATACCTCTTCAAACTAGTGCACAAAAGAATCAACAATACTCTAGACTTGACATTTTCCCTAAGAAAGTCTCCGTTCAATCTATCATTGGGAAATGCCACTTGGTTTGAAACAAAAATAAGATAAGAAAACTATCATCTAAGTGACTTAACTATTATTTTTCTTTTAATGATTCGAGATCTTTCAACCCATCATTTCATTCATCTCATCACAATTTGGTGCTATCTCACATTGAAGCTCTCATGTTTCTCCCTTCTCATGAAACCCCCACACTTAGGCTTTTGACTCATTTCACATTCATTTCCTTGTCTCTCCCTATTTCTTGGGCTTTAATCCCCATTTTCATTCTTTCATCACTAGAAATTAAGGAGGATGAGTCCCAAAGAAGGGGATTAAGAAGGGTCATTAGGCTTGTAACATGGTTTCCAAGAAAAAGGTCAAGGGCTCAACCTTGGCTAACAACGGAAGATTTTCAAGGAGGTCATTTTAGGCTATGTGACTATCAAAAGAAAACCTAAGATCATGTTCTAAGTACAGTCCCATCTAATATTTCACCTTGAATCACACATAGGGTAAGTTCTACACAATCATGCATACATAAGAATTAAGCCAAAAGATTCACCACACAAGGTATCACAATCCAAGTAGTTCACGTACTTTCTTCATAAAAGTAAGAGAATGACTTTAGACAAGATAGTTTACAAATTAAAAAAGCCAAGCAAGGAATGTATAACGCATCACGAGGAGGTGCTCATTTTCAAATTTTAGTGCCCCTCTTTTCTTTTCAAAACTCATGCACAATGCCAAGAAAGAAATTTTCTCTGGTACCTCTTCAAACAAGTGCACAAAAGACTCAACAAGACTCTCGACTGGACATTTTCCCTTAAGAAAGTCGCATTTCAATCTATCATTCGGAAATGCCACCCGGTTTGACACAAAAATAAGATAAGATAAATAAATCTCTCCATAAAAAAGAATCATAGTATAAAGAAAACCCTTGGAGTTTATGTAAAGACTACTCTAGAAAGGCGATACTAACTGGCAAGTAATGATGATTTCCCCTAAGAATGGCGTCACCCAATCTATCATAGGGCCAAATCGCGCATCACTTAACAAGTGGGTTACTCAGACTTCACTCCCTAACAAAAATAAAGAATTATCCTCGATGCCTAACGTTACACAAAATGAGGAAGGAACGGGTGAAATAACTTCCTGGTTCGATGGAAGCATCCGTTGTACACACATTTTCAATGCTCTCCCTTTTTCTTCTTTCAATGTTTTCCACATTCTATGCATATTCCACCAATGCACAGTCAAAGACAACGCAAACGTAAACTAGAACAAAATAAAAGGAAAAAGAATAAAATGTAAAAGAACTTGGGTTTCCTCCCAAGAAGCACCTTAGCTAACGTCGTAGCTCGATGACTTCAACTTTCATCGCTTTTATCTCACACTATGTGCTTTTGAAGTGCACCCCTATTTTCTTTTCCATTCTTCTATTTCGCTTGAGGGGTGGTGGTGTAAAAACCAAGGCACCGAGAAATGGATGTGGTCTCTTGTATTTCTTGGACCTTAAAGAAGGGATGTGCTTTGGCCTTGTTGGCATGACATACTTCAAGATGAAGTCACCTTGATCTTCCTCCTCAACTTCCTACATCGACTTTGTTTCCTCAGTTTCCATTTTTCCAAAACAAAGTTCAATGTTGAAAAATGATAAGAGGGCGGTTTAAGTCCATCCCTTCTCATGCATGCTTCTTGCTTGACATCCTGCTTCTCAAGTGCACTAGAGTCCTTAAGAATGATTTGTTGGATGTCTTTTGGGAACTCTAGTGTCACTTCTTCAACTTTGGAATCTTGCATTTCGCATGGTTGGTTGGTTTGCAAACCACCATGACTTCTTTAAATTTCACCTTGACTCCTTCTTCATCATCATGTTGAGCTTCCTCCCATGAGTCAAGTAGAGTTACACCCCATTATTCACTTCTTTATGTTATGCTTCTCAATATCTCCTCCACTGCTTCGTTTAGAGAACTGTAGTTTCCTTCCTGAGGAGTTGATGATACTATGGGCATTGAAGTGTTGACATCCCTTTCCGCATTATACTCCCTCTCCAAAAAGCTTGGAGCATGACTTCCTTTCACCCACATGTATTGATTTTTCCCTCATATGCCATGGGTTCATTCCTATCAATCTTAGGAGCACAACTTCTATTATAGCCGCTATAACGAGAAGTGAACTCATTTGTGCACCCACCCCAATGGCTATCATGACCACTATATATTCTGCATCTACACCATTATAGGAGAAAGAAGCTGGACTCATCTCTTTTTTAGGGACATATTTCAATCTTTCCAATGGTGTGGTTCTCCACAATAGGGACATGGGTCATCAGGATATGGGTTACAACCAACAAACTTCCTTTCATTCCATGATGCCATAATTCAAATAGAAATAAATAAATAAAAACAAAACAAAATAAAAAAAAATGTAAAACAAGTTCAAAATCAATAAATAAATAATGGCTTATCACAACTCATTTTCCCGGCAACAACGCCATTTTTGATAACGTCCAAACTACACCCTTCTTCACAAAGGAGCGTAAATGATCATTGTATCAAAATAAATAACCCGATGGGTATCAGAGTTGAATCCCGCAAGGAATGGAATCGATAATTTAAAAGTTATAAATTAACTAAAACTAGAATGCATCGCTGTTCCACATTTGAAAAGTAAAATTTAGGCAAACAATGAAAATAACATCAAATTCAGATGAAACTAAAGTGGAGGGAATTCCAATTGTTGCAATCACAAGTGAGATGGCTAGGCGTGTGCTATTGATGTGTTAACAACTAAAATGGGATTTACTTCATTGCCTTAGACACAGATATAACATAGAAAGCAGTGGATAAATCACATTCTCTTATTTTTCAATCATAAGAATGGTTATGCCTCGGGTTTTCTCAAATCCCAAAGCCAAATTCAAGTTATCAACCACAAAAGCTTGAGGAAGGATTTCTATCTCTAGACTTGACCTTTAGAGGAGTGAAAATGAGGATTTTGACAATCTCTATATCGATCCCACACACCAACACATGATATCCTCACTATTTTCTTCTCATCCAATTCTCACCTTTCTCTCTAAAGCAAAAGCAAGAATAGTAAAGCAAAATTCATGTTTGCAACCATCAATTTTCACAATTAAAACTTGGAGAAAATAATAGATCTATACTTGCAATAAGAAGCCATGAGCAGTTAATAAATACCCAATTAATTTAAGAAACCTACCATGCACACACTCCTAGATAACAAATTAGTTATTCATATTTTGACAGGGAGAGAAGATACCGAGAGGATTCCCCTCAACATTCATCATATTTGCTTCACAAATTTGCCTCACAAGGTCTTACAACAATGTTGGAATTCCCCAAAATGGATTAGAGAAAAAAAAGAAGAAAACTAATCTCTATCTCTACAATTCTATGGTGAAAGGATTTGTGAATTGATGAATAATGGATGATTCAATTTGTGGTGTACAATGAGAGTGATGTAAATATCTGTACTTTTTTGTGCATAACTTTCCGCAAATGCCCTTGGGGCTTTTAGGTTGTTTGGAGACCTTTTCAAACATTTTACCCTTCATTGGACAGCCTCATTTGCGAAACACCGATGTTTAGTCGGTGCAAATCTGTAGAGCACTGATTACTCACTGACGGAAAACAATCTTGGGGCAGTGACCACCGGTGTTTGGCCTGCGATTCATTGGTGGCAGAATGTAAGTAGCCAGTTTGGGCAGTTTTTTAGGGTTTGGATGTTGCATTTAGCCTGCGTTTTACACTTTCGAATCCGCGCTTAGCCAGTTAAAGGCATGTCTTTAGCACCTCTTTCTAACTACAAATCTTGCATTATCTTTTTCTCCTTTCCTTCAAATGCTAACTCATTAAATTTCATCTTGAACTTCATGTTTTGCTCGATTTTTCTCTACACAAATGAAATTCCTATAAAGAATCAAAGAGAAAGGGCTCAAAATTCATCTAAATGACTTAAAAACTAACAAAAACTCAAATTTAAGAGCCTAGTGAGTTGGTCAATTTCCAACTGATCAAACCCCCAATCTTGAACCGTTCAATTGAGAAAATTGAACAACATGTTCTATATGAGTATGTGTACCAAGGATCAAGCAAGAGATTCTTTCACAAGGAGACATTGCTAAAGCTTAGAGCATTGAGGGAGTTGCACACAAATCGTCAAGCCTCAAGACAACCCAAAACATAAAGACTCAAACCATGTTGCACAAGCTTCAATTGATGACCACAATCATTACACTATCGTGCATGCATTCATTTCTTTCAAACAAGGGGCAGTGTTTATCAAAATAAGTTCAAGGAGCATCGCAAGTTATTAATAATTCATATTTAAAGCTTGCCTTGAAGTTCGCTACACACTTGTCTCATTACACCTCTCATTTGAAAACACTTTTAAGCATGTATCCCAAGAAAGTGATGCCACTCACAAGAGGAGAGAATCTCAAGCATTTTTTTAGAATTTCAAACATAGGGATTATAAGGTAAGACAAATACGCTCACTCTCACAAAGAAATTCAAGTGCATACAAATTGACGAAAAGGCTTGTCCTTCATGTAACCTCTACTAATGTAGAGTTGCTACACTAAAAATCATTAAGGACTTGTGGGGTATCGTGATATCTAGGGCTAATGGTAGGATAAATGTTTAGCTTTAGTGACTAGAGCCTTCATAATTCCTTTTTATGAACAAGCTTAATATCCCATCACACTATTGAGATCGCTCCACATTATCTCTCCTTGTTCATCATCTTCATCTCTGGTTTAGCAAGAGCCACCCTTATAACAACGATAAATTTCACATTTAGCCTTATTTAAACAACGGATAGCACCTCTTAACTATTTTTTATCTTTTAATGATTCGAGGTCTTTCAACCCATCATTTCATTCATCTCATCACAATTTGGTGTTGTCTTACATTGAAGCTCTCATGTTTCTCCCTTCTCATCAAACCGCAAAACTTAGGATTTTGCTTCATTTCACATGCATTTCCTTATCTTTCCCCATTTGTTGGGATTTAATCCCCATTTTCATTCTTTCATCACTAGCAATTAGGGAGGATGGGGTGCCAAAGAAGAGGATTAAGAAGGGACATTATGCTTGTAATGTGGTTTCCAAGAAAAAGGTTCAAGGGCTCAACCTTGGCTAACAACAGAAGATGTTCAAGGAGGTCATTTTAGGTGAAGTGACTATCAAAAGAAAGCCTAGGATCATGTTCTAAGTACAGCCCCATCTAATATTTTGCCTTGAATCACGCTTAGGGAAAGTTCTAGACAATCATGCATACACAAGAATTAAGCCAACAGATTCACCACAAAAGGCATCACAATCCATGGAGTTCACATACTTTCTTCATCACTTAAGAGATTGACGTTAGACAAGATAGTTTACAAATCAAAAAGCCAGGCAAGAAATGTATAACCTATGACAAGAGGGTTCTCATTTTCAAATTTTAATGCCCCTCTTTTCTTTTCAAAACTCATGCACAATGCCAAGCAAGAAATTTTCGGTGGTACCTCTTCAAACAAGTATATAAAAGACTTAACAAGACTCTAGATTTGACATTTTCCCTTAAGGAAGTCGCACTTCAACCTATCATTGGGCAATACCACCTAGTTTGACAAAAAAATAAGATAAGAAGAATAAATCATTCCTTGGGAAAGAATTATAGTATAAACAAAACCCTTGGAGTTTATTCAAAGACTACTATCTACAAAGATGACACTAACTAGAAAGTAATGATAATTTTCCTTAAGAATGACGTCACCCATTCAATCATAGGGTCATATCGTGCATCACTTAACAAGTGGTTACTCAGACTTCACTCCCTAATAAAACAAAGCATTATCCTCGATGCCCAAAGGTTAAATAAAAATAGGAAGGAATGGGTGAAATAACTCCCTGGTATGATGGAAGCATCCGTTTTACACACATTTTTAATGCTCTCCCTTTTTCTTCTTTCAATGTTTTCCATATTCCACACCCATTCCACCAATGCACAATCAAAGACAACACAAATGTAAAGTAGAAAAAAATAAAAGGAAAAAATATAAGAAAATAAAATGTAAAAGCACTTGGGTTGCATCCCAAGAAGCGCCTTAGTTAACGTCGTGGCTCGACAACTATAACTATCACCACTTTTCTCTCCACTTTGAGATTTTAAAGCACATACCTTGTTTCTTTTCCATTCTTCTATTTTGCTTGAGGGGTGGTGGTTTAAAAGTCAAGGAACCAAGAAATGATGTTGCCTCTTGTATTTCTTTCCCCTTAAATAAGGAATGTGCATTGACCTTGTTGGCAGACACACTCTACGATGAATCCACCCTGATCTTCCTCCTCAACTTCCTCCATCGACTTGATTTTCTTAGTCTTCATTTTGTAAACGAAGTTCAACATTGAATAATCATAGGAGGGCGGTTTAAGTCCCTTCCTTCTCACGCATGCTTCTTGCTTGACATCTGTCTTCTCAAGTGCACTAGAGTACATAAGCATGATTTGGTGGATATCTTTTGGGGACGCTAATGTCATTTCTTCAACTTTGGCATCTTGCATTTTCACATGGTTGGCCGGTTGGCAAGCCAACATGACTTCTTTAAAATTCACCTTGACTCCTTCATCATCATCATGTTGAGCTTCCTCCCATGAATCAAGTAGAGTTATGCCCCATTTTTCACTTATTATGTTATGCTTCTCAATATCTCCTCCGCTTTTTCTTTTAGAGAACTATAGTTTCCTTCTTGAGGAGTTGATGATTCTATGGGCATTGAAGGATTGACATCCCTTTCCGCATTAGACTCCCGCTCCAAAAAGGCTTGGAGCATAACTTCCATGAGCCCATATGTATTGTGTTTTCCTTCATATGCCATGGGTTCATTCCTTTCAAGCTTAGGAGCACAACTTCTATCATAGCCATTGTTACGAGAAGTGAACTCATTTGGGCATCCACCCTAATGGCAATCATGACCACCACATATTGTGCATCTACATCCATGATAGGGGAAAGAAGGTGCACTCATCTCTCTTCTAGGGACATATTTGCAATCTCGCCAATAGTGTGGTCCTCCACAATAGGGACATGGGTCATCATGATATGGGTTACAACAAACAAACCTACTTTCATTCCATGATGCTATAACTCAAATAAAAATAAACAAAAATAAAAGCAAAACAAAATGCAAAACAAGTTCGATTCAATAAATAACTAACAACTTATCGCAACTCAATTTCCTCGCAACGGTGCCATTTTTGATAATGTCCAAACTACACCCTTTTTCACAAAGGAGCGTAAATGATCGTTGTATAAAAAAAAAACCGGATATCGGGGTCGAATCCCAAGGGAATTGAGTCGATAATTCAAAAGTTATAAATTAACTCAAACTAAAACGCATCGTCGTTCCGCATTTGAAATGTAAAATTTGGGGGGAAAATGAAAATAGCATCAAATTCAAATGAAAATTAAGTGGAGGGAATTTCAATTGTTGTAATCACAAGTGAGATGGCTAAGGGTGTGGCATTGATTGGATAACAACTACAATGGGATTTACTTCATTGCTAAGACTCAAATTTTACATAGAAAGTAGTAGACAAATCACATGCTCTCATTTTTCAATCACAAGAATGGTTATGCCTCGGATTTTCTCAAATCCCAAAGCCAAATTCAAGTTATCAACCACCAAAGCTAGAGGAAGGATTATGCTATCTTAGCCTTGACCTTTAATGGAGTGAAAATGTAGGTTTCGACTATTTCTAGATCAATCCCACACACCAGCACTCCAAATCCTCACTATTATCTTCTCACCCAATTCTCATCTTTCTCTTTCAACAAAAGCAAGAAAAGGAAAAATTCATGTTTGCAACCATCAATTTTCACAATTAAAACTTGGAGAAACTAATAGATCTATACTTACAATAAGATTCCAAGAGCAATTAATAAATACCCATTCAATTTAACAAACTCCACCACGTACACACTCCTAGCTAACAAATTAGTTATGTATACTTGAGAGAGAGAGAAGATACCAAGATGATTCTCCTCAATATTCATCATATTTGCTTCACAAGGTCTTACAATAATGGTGGAATTCCCCTAAATTAGTTTAAAGAAAAAGAAGAAGAAAACTAATTTCTATCTCTACAATTCTATGGTGAAAGGATGAGTAAATTGATGAATAATGGATGATTCATGAGTGGTGTACAATGAGAGTAATGTAAATATATGTACTTTCTCATGCACAACTTTTCCCAAATGCCCTTGGGGCTTTTAGGTTCTTTGGAGACCTTTCTGGATGTTTTTACCTTTCATTGGATGGTCTCACTTGTGAAGCACTGACGTTTAGCTGGTGCAAATCCGCGAGCACCGATTACTTGCTGATAGAAAACATTGTTGGGGCAATGACCGCCGACGGTTGATCGGCATTTGACCGACAGCAGAATGCCAGTCACCAGTTCAGGCAGTTTTTTAGGCTTTGGATGTTGCATTTTGCCTGCGTTTCACACTTTTGGATCCGTATTTAGCTTGTTAAAGATATGTCTTTAGCACCTCTTTTCATGTTCAAATATTCCATTATCTTTGTCTCCTTTCTATCAAATGCTAAATCATCAACTTTAATCTCGAACTTCCTACATTTTTCTTGATTTCAAGCTTTCTCTACTCGAGTGAAGTACTATAATACCCCAAAAGTTTTTAAGATCAGACCCAAGGGTGTAAGAAGAGAAAACAGGAAAATTTGCACAAATCACAAAATGACTCGTCAAGTCACCCAACAAGTCGTCGAGTGGCTCGTGATGAGGGTGCCAGGCCAGTGGAGAGTTGTGGTCAGCGGGTGACCATGGGTGAAGCCACGATTCGTGGTGTCACTTCACGACTCCTGAAGTCCCTCGTGGGCACTGGTAGAGTTCATTTTCCTGCGAATTTAGTAAGGGTGTTTTCATAATTTCTAAGCTCCTAAGTCCTAAAAATGTTGTTTTAAGCTCTGTTAAGAGGGTTTTAAGAGTTCTTAGCCTATCGTAAGTCATTCTCTCCCATGCATGCAAGAGTAGAAGGTTGTATTGAAGATCAATCTTGAGAATTCTCCTAGTTCTTCCCCAAATCTCTTGGCCTTTGAAGGAAGGGTGTAAAATCAAATTACCCAGGTATGTAGGGTTATGAATTAGAACTTGTCTTCACTCTCATGCCCAATCTTCTTCACTAGTTCATGAATTAAAGTGTATGATTCCGTGGGGTTTTAACTCAAAGTATGAATTCCCTATGTCTTAATCATGGGTTAATTCCCTTCATGTTTAAAATGATATTTTGAGATTCACGGGCATGTTTTGTACTTATTTTGAATTAAAATTCATGATTTCTAGTTTTTAAAGTATTATGCCTAATTATGCAAGTTTCATGAAAAATTAAGATTATGATCAATGTTCTTAGTAAACTTTAACTCTTAAAATAATATTTATTTGGTTGTCTGCATTCATAGAGATATAGTTCACTGACGCTTAATTAAAGTAATACCGTAGTTCAGTCCCTGTGGGATTGATACTTGGATTGAAATAAGCCACTTTACTACTTGTTCGATCACGTGCACTTGCGTGTAGTTTTCACCATCGAACAAGTTTTTGGCGCCGTTGCCGGGGACTGGCAATTGGTAAATTTATTTTCTTAGTGTTAGTTGACAAATTCTATATTAGTGTTGACAACTTGATCTTAGCCTTTCTCTTGCAGATATTGAATTCTTCTGAACGCTGGTAAGAGATACGGAGTTGGTGGATTCATATATAGAGCCGGAGAGACAATTTCATCGACAAAGAAGGGAAGCTCTAGAGAAGAAGCTGTAGTTGCTAAGACATGCAATTCTGGAGCAACAACAGAATCCACCAATTGTGAGGGCGGTTTTAGTGCCCAAGGAGATGGCAGCATGGCCGGTTTGCGAAGTGGCAATCCCACATGCAAACAATCTTACATCTAGTATTCGCAGACCAGAGCCAGGAGGGAGGTTTGAGCTTAAACAGAACATGGTACAGTTGTTGCACACCATCAAGCAATTCACAGGTCTCCCTCATGAAGATCCACAACAACATCTCCAAAACTTTTTGGAGATAAGTGACACTTACATTCCCGCTGGAGTATCATCCGACTACATGAGGCTTACATTATTCCCATTTTCATTATTGGGGGAAGCAAAGAGGTGGTTGAAAGCTGAACCACCAAACTCTATCACAACTTGGGATGATCTTGCAAGAAAGTTTTTGATACGATTCTTTCCATCCAGGAAGACAGCCAGACTTAGAAGTTAGATTCTAAGTTTTAAACAAAGAGAGGATGAGAATTTGTATCAAGCTTGGGAAAGGTTCAAATCAATGTTAAGGGATTGTCCTCACCATCACCAGTCTAATGATGTGTTGGTGCATACATTCATTGAGTGTTTGGAACCACATACAAAAATTTTGATAGACTCAGCAGTTGGGGGGCAGGCATTGGAAATGACTTATGAGGAGCTTTATACTTTGTTAAATCGTATTTCACAAGGAAATCCATAGTGGAATGCGGACTCATCACGAGGAGGAACAAGTAAAGCACAGGAGTCTTTGAGGTGGATGGTTTTACAGCTATCGCTGCACAAATAGCTGCATTACAAAATCAACTAAACACCCACTTCAGCAGTATGAGCTTGAATCAAGCACAAGCCCCAGTCAATGCAGTTCAGCAGGTATGGTGTGAAGTATGTGGGAGTAATGAACACTCAGCTGAGTGTTGTGGCGCAAATCCAGATTCGGTAAACTTTGTTGGGAACGTCCAGAGGAATAATAATCAACAGTATGGCAACAGTTACAACTCAAATTGGAGGAACCATCCGAATTTCTCTTGGGGTAGTAATAGCCATCAAGGATAGAGTTTGAATCAGGGAGTGTAGAGAAATCAAGGGGGGCATCAGAATTTTCAGTCTCAATACAGAGAAAACAATGCACCTCCTCCACCACCCAACAACATTGAGGACATGCTCAAAATAATTATAGCTAACGAAGCGCAAATGCAGGGTGATTATGTGAAATTAGCGGCTAACATGAAAAATCAGCAGTTAGCTACAAAGGCATTGGAATACCAGTTTGGACAGTTAACTGGAGCTCAAAACACCAGGCCCAGAGGAGGACTACCGAGTGATATTGACCCAAATCCCAAGCAGGTAAATGCAGTGACCACAAGGAGTGGACTACAACTTAAAGAGGTGGAACCAGAAAGACCACCTCAGCAATCTGGAGCAGTGGAGAAAGATGGGGAACATGATGATGAGAGGGGGAAGGAAAAGGCAGCTGAGGCAGAAAGACCACCACCCCCGTTCCCTCAAATATTAAAGAAGCACAAGGAAGAAGTTTGCTTTAAGAAGTTCATGGAGGTGTTGAAATAGGTGCACATTAATTTACCTTTGGTTGATGTTTTGCAGGGAGTGCCGAACTATGCAAAGTATATCAAGGACAATTTAGCAAACAAAAGCAGATTGACGGAGTATGCTATGGTGGCGCTTACGGAGGAGTGCACTTCCCGGATACAGAACAGGTTACCGAAAAAGCTTAAGGATCCTAGGAGCTTTACCATTCAGATCACAGTCGGGCAAAGTATCTGAGCTCGCGGACTATGTGTTTTGGGAGCAAGTATAAACTTGATGCCGACATCGGTGTTCAAGAAGTTGGGGCTGGGCAGCCCTAGACCAACTACTGTGATCTTGCAGCTAGCTGACCGTTCTTTGGCCAGACCAGATGGTATTGTGGAGGATGTGCTAGTGCGAGTGGGCTCCCTCATTTTCCCGGTAGATTTTATCATCTTGCATTTTGAGCCAGATGCGGAGGTCCCATTTATTTTGGGACGTCCTTTCTTGGCAACCGGGCGAGCGCTGATTGATGTGGCTGTGGGGCAGCTAACCATGCGAGCGCATGATAAAGTGGAGGTTTTTGATATGTATAAGGCCATGAAGCTTCCGGCCATTTATGAGGAGTTATCAGCAATCAATGTGCTAAAGCAGGAAGCAATTCTTCAGATTGTTGTTTCTG
Source organism: Datura wrightii (assembly GCA_035772735.1). Lineage (NCBI taxonomy): Eukaryota > Viridiplantae > Streptophyta > Magnoliopsida > Solanales > Solanaceae > Datura > Datura wrightii. Next base: position 111,799,814 of record JASDFA010000018.1, read on the forward strand.
AAGATCCACTGGAGAGAGCTTTGATGGGATCCGATCATTTCGGAGACAGGGATACGTATGAGATGGTGCAGAGGTTGAACGAACAAAAATGGTTTTCGAAGAAGCAAGACTTTCAGCCATTGATGAGGTCCTTGGAACCATTGCCAAAACCATCTATTGAGGAAGCACCAAAATTGGAGTTGAAGACATTGCCTCCACATCTGAAGTATGTGTTTTTGAGGGAAGATGACACCTTGCCAGTCATCATCTCCGCAGAATTGATAGAGGCATAGGTGAAGGATGCATTGGTGGTTCTCAAGAGGCGGAAGAAAACAATGGGGTGGAAAATATCAGACATTAGGGGAATCAATCAAGCTTTTTGCACACACAGGATTTTTATGGAAGAAGGAGCAAAGCCAACTGTACAACATCAGCGGAGGTTGAATTTGGTGATGAAGGATGTATTTAGGAAGGAAGTGATCAAGTGGCTTGATGCAGGTGTGGTCTATCCCTTTTCAGATAGTGAATGCGTCAGTCCCGTTCAGTGTGTCCCTAAGAAAGGAGGGATGACTGTGGTCACCAACGAGAAGAATGAGCTGATTCCTACATGCACAGTCACAGGCTGGCAAATTTTCATGTACTACAGAAAGCTCAATGAGGCCACGAGGAAAGATCATTATCCTATCCCATTTATTGATCAGATATTGGACAGGTTGGCAGGTCAAGAATACTATTGTTTCCTTGATGGATATTCTGGCTATAACCAAATAGCCATAGCACCGGAGGACCAGGAGAAAACCATTTTTACATGTCCTTATGGGACATATGCTTTCAGGTGGATGCCGTTTGGTCTATGCAATGCACCCGCCACATTCCAGAGATGCATGATAGTGATCTTTCACGATATGGTGGAAGATTTCGTCGAGGATTTACAGATGATTTTTCTATTTTCGGTAATTCGTTTGCTACATGTTTGCAGAATCTTAACAGGGTGCTAGCTCGATGTGAAGACTCCAACCTTGTACTCAACTGGGAGAAATGTCATTTTTTAGTCAAGGAGGGCTTCGTCCTTGGCCATAAGGTGTCATGCAAGGGGTTGGAAGTCGATCGTGCAAAGATCGAAGTGATCGAAAAGCTACCACCACCTGTGTCAATGAAGGGTGTTCGCAGTTTTCTCGGACATGCAGGGTTCTACAGACGGTTCATCAAGAACTTTTCTAAAATTTCTAGACCGATATGCTGGTTGCTAGAAAAAGAGGTGAAGTTCGAGTTTGACGAATATTGTGTTAAAGCATTCGAGGAGTTGAAACAGAAGCTGGTAGAAGCACCTATTCTCATTTCTCCGGATTGGGAGCAACCATTTGAATTAATGTGTGATGCAAGTGACATGGCTGTAGGAGCTGTATTGGGGCAGGCGGAGGAATAGAATTTTTCATTCCATTCATTATGCAAGCAAAACACTTGACGCAACCCAAGTCAATTATACAGTCACGGAAAAGGAGATGCTAGCATTGGTGTTCGCGTTTGATAAATTCAGGTCCTACTTGGTGGGTTCTAAAGTAGTGGTATATACCGATCATGCAGCAATTCGGTATCTGTTTAACAAGAAGGATGCAAAGCCCAGACTAATCAGATGGATATTGTTGTTACAAGAGTTTGACCTAGAGATTTGGGACAGAAAGGGGAGCGAGAATCAAGTGGCAGATCACCTATCGCGATTGGAAAGTCGGTTGCATGTGAAGGAAGGTGACAGCATCAAGGAAGAGTTCCCGATGAGCAGCTCTTTGCAATAACGAAAGCTGAAATCCCGTGGTATGCAGACATTGTGAATTTGCTGGTAAGTGGAGTTTATCCACCGGAGGCTACGGCTCAGCAAAGAAAGAAGTTGAGACATGATTACAATTATTACATTTGGGATGAGCCGTATCTATTTAAGCAGGGACCGGATCAGGTGATGAGAAGATGCATTCCAGAGAGCCAGATTGCAGAAGTATTGAGGAGTTGTCACTCATCATTGTATGGAGGGCACCACGGAGGCGAGCAGACAGCTCACAAGGTGCTACAGTCAGGTTTCTTTTGGCCTACACTGTTTAGAGACTCTATGGCATATGTAAAAATGTGCGATAGATGTCAAAGAACAGGTACAATTGGTAGAAGGCAGGAGATGCCATTGCATCAGATATTAGAAGTGGAGATCTTTGATGTATGGGGAATAGATTTCATGGGCCCGTTCCCACCGTCATTTGGCAATCGTTACATCTTGGTAGCCGTTGATTATGTTTCTAAGTGGGTCGAGGCAACAGCTTGCCCCAGGAATGACAACAAGGTGGTGACAAAATTTGTGGAAAAGCATATTTTCACCAGGTTCGGGACACCCTGAGCCATTACCAGTGATGGAGGGGCTCATTTTGTGAATGCAAGTTTCAAGAATTTGCTAGCTAAGTATGGGGTACGGCACAAGGTAGCAACAGCATATCATCCCCTAACTAGTGGGCAAGTGGAGGTGTTGAACAGAGAAATAGAGAAGATTCTACAGAAGACAGTGAATGCACAACGAATTGATTGGTCAAGCAAACTCGACGATGCGTTGTGGGCTTATAGAACTGTGTACAAGACACCCATTGGTACTTCTCCATACAGATTGGTCTATGTAAAGGCATGTCATCTGCCTGTGGAGCTGGAACATTGAGCTTTCTGGGCCATGAGAAAGTTGAACATGGATCCGGAGCTAGAAGGGAAGAAGAGGCTGATGCAACTCAGCGAACTTGATGAGTTTCGATGGCATGCTTATGAAAGTGCAAAATGCTACAAGGAGAAAACGAAGAGGTGGCACGATAGACATATGGTGCATCAGATCTTTGAGCCGGGGCAGAAAGTATTGTTATTTAACTCAAGGCTGAAGCTTTTACCAGATAAATTGCGGTCCAAATGGTCAGGGCTGTTTGTAGTGGTGAGAATGACCCCACACGGGGCAGTGGAGTTGTGGCAAGAAGATAGAAGTGCCACATTTTTGGTGAATGGGAAACGATGTAAGCATTATTGGGGTGAGGACGTTCTTCGAGAGAAGACGTCCATCACTATAGAGGATGATTGAGCATGAATGGCGTCGAGCCGCGACGGTAAATCAGGCGTTGCACGGGAGGCAACCCGTGAATGTGTTATAATAGAAGAGTAGAATTATTTAAAAAAAAAAAAAAGAAAAATAAAAATAAAAAGTTTTGCATTGAAACCTATGATTTCTAACCAATTTCTTGTGGAAATGATTTTCAGGTGGAACGGAGGGAAAAAATACAAAAAAAAAGTGCAAAGGAAAAAAATCGAGGTGAGAAAATAAAAATTGGCACATTACAGTGAGCCTGCGCGATGGCTCCGTGTCACGGAGGAGGGCCTCAGCGTTACCCTCCGTGACATGTTGAGGCCTATTCCGGATTTTTTTAAAAATCCAAAATGCCTGCGCGATGGCTCCGTGTCACGAAGGCAGTGCTCCGCGTTGCACTCCGTGACACGTTGAGTGTTAATTTGCGTCGGGTCACCTCGGGTCACCGGGTAACCCGCACGAAAAAACCATTTTAAACCTCAATTTCCTTCATTTTCTTCCTACTTGCCCATTCCATCTGCGACCGACACCCAAATTCCCCGTCTCCCTCAACGTGACATGGACCTAGGGATCAATTTTCTTCGAGTTTTCTTCGATTTCATCAAAGTAAAGGTATAATCTTGAATTTTTCCTTATTTTTTCTCAAATTTTCGATTCTTGAACATGTTTGGTGATTAAATCTTGCCCTAAAGGAAAAATAAGCTTGAATTCACTTGAGTTATGATTGAATGATGTTCATAGTATCGGGGTAAGTATATGAACTCAATGATTGCATGTTTTATTGAAATTCTTGCAAAATTGATAGCTAGGGTTGAAAATTGAACAGGAAGAACTAAATTCTCTAAAATGTTGAAAAAATTGGGTTGTGCATGATGGGTGATGTGATATTGTGATTGATGTTGAATATGCTAAGTTAGAAGAGGGATATTCGGGGGAATGCAAATGGAGAATTACATAGGTTGTTGAAAAATTGCTAAGTGCTATGATTATATATTTGAATCGATGGAGAAATTTGTATTCATTGTACGAAGTCTGAGTAGTACAAAGTAATTATCCCATCGAATTATATGAATGCACTAAGCTTGTTGAATGCTAAGAATGGCAAAATCATGGATGTCTTGCCGAATTGTGTTGACTGCGGCTAAAGACTAAGTGTGGGGTGATCCAATTAAACCCAGCCTTAGTTGTAGCTAATTATGACTTGCATAACATTGGGACTGTATGTTTAAATGTACAGGAACAATGTCAGGCAGACAAGACAAGGGCAAGGGCGCATCCACATCGGGCGCCAGCAGAAAAAGGGTCAGATTGGGAACAGCAGTTCCAAAAGCACCAGCGGTTCCTAGAGGTCAACACATACAATAAGGAACCCGATGGGTGACTGATGAGGGGAAGAAGTGGTATGCTAAACATAAAGAAACCAAATACTTCCCAGAAGAGCAGATAGCACGGGAACCGCTGGCACAGGAATTCCCGCGAATTGTACACCGGATTGACACCGCTGGGTTGAACTTCATCTTCGAAGAGCCCAGGGAGTGCAATCTCCATCTTATCCGGGAGTTCTATGCCAACTGGAACCAAACCTTATGCAGTCACACCATCAAAATCAGAGGGCAGGTTGTCACTTTTGAGCCCCATCACTTGAATGCAATCTTGGGGGCACGGGACACAGACGCTCATGTCCTCCGTCAGCTGAAAATCACTCGACCCTATGCGGAAGTCAGACGCACCTTATGTGGAGCCCGATCGATAGCCAGGTGGGGTAGGCACAAGGAGAGGGGCTGCCATCAGACATTTCCCAACTCTCAGATGAATCGGGAAGCCTGGATTTGGTTGAAATTTGTGTGTTCCTGCCTTATCCCGGGGGTGCACATGACAGATGTCACCTAGGATAGAGTTTGTCTAGTGTATGCCTGATGAAGGGGCTGGAAATCAATGTGGGGGCGGTGATCATCTCCGCCATGAAGAGAGCCCAACTGCATCAGGGGGATAGATACAAGTTCGGTGGTCTGCTTACCACGTTCTTGAGGGGCCACGATATTGAGGAGGAGGCCCTAGATTACATCCCAAAGATCGACAGGCGTGCCTTGGATGTCACCAAAACCAAGGCACCTGACACTACTTTTGGGCTGGTGCTCACACTAGCCGAGCGACATGCTCGGGATGATCAGTACATGGCCCGCATATACGGGATGTAGATGTTGCAGCTGCGCATCGGCAGGAGGCCCGCAACAGAGGATGAGCTGTGGCAGCTCAAGTTGGATTACCCATTCAACGAGAATGCCAGGGCTCTATGCAGAGTGGGGCCCGCATTTGTGGAGCTCGTGGATGATAATGTCCCTACCGATGAGGAGACACTCCAGAAGGACTCAGATGTTGAGTCGGACGAGGACGACGGGGGCGATTCTGATATGGGAGACGAAGCAATGGCACCTGATGAAGAAGTTGAATACTTTGATTGATCAGGGAGTTTCACCACCCAACCTTTGTGATATTTTGAAATTTTGTGAACATTGGCGATAGTGTTCGATTTAAGTGTGGGGTGGGAGTAGTTAGGCACCAGCTGCTTTGTTTATGTTTTGTTTTTGTTTGTTGTTCTTGTGATAAATGTGACCTTGTGACTCTGTGTTGTGTGTTCTATAATTAATGTGGTGTTGTAATGAATGTTGAGCTGCTGTTGTGTTGTGTTGAGATGCTGTTTGTTGTGTTATGTAAATATTGTGTTGAGATGCTGTTGGTTGTGTTGTGTAAATATTGTGTTGAGATGCTGTTGGTTGTGTTGTGTAAATATCGTGTTGAGATGCTGTTGGTTGTGTTTTGTAAATATTTTTCAAATTAATATTTTTATCTTTTTCTATCGAAATTTTTTGTTTAATTTCTTTTATGTTGGGTTTCTCGGCTTTTGTTTTTGGTGCTTTTACTGAGAATAGTCCCATTGAACCGAAGTCGTAGATAGCGACTTTTTCCTATGATGGATGGATGACGACCGTCTTAAGGGAAATATAGTCGATAGGAGTAATTTTTTCTTTCTTTTGTTTGTTTCCCAAATGTGTCGCTACTTCATGGTTCGGAATTCTTGTTACGTGTTGTACATGATATTAAGATGCAAAGGTGATTCGTATGAAGTCATGCAAATGTGTTAAACATATTGAGATACCTAGGCCATAGAGTTCGATTTGGTGTGATCGAGGCTTAATAGTTCATTCTTGTAATTAGCTGATCGAAGAGGCTGTGAATATGTCTTGAGTTGAGCATGTGCAATGAATGTGAGGTGAGGTTTCGACTATTCCATGCTATTGTAAAGTGTCTAGAACTTTCCTGGTGTGTTTGCTAAACATAATGAAGGATGTGGATTGTAGGAAAGGATGTAGTCATTTCTTTGAATAAATCGAAAGTTCTCCCCTATCGTACCTACCTTGATTGTATATTCTAGTTAGCCCCATTGATCCTTTAGCCTATTTTTTTCTTTCGTTGAAGAGGTAAAAACCGAGCTTAATCCCTTCTTTTCATTAGCCGTGAATTTGACCAAAAACTCTTAAGCGCTTAAGAAAAACAACTTTCCCATAGTGTAAAGGAGTGAGAATTTTGAAACGAAAGGGAAGCGAAAGTTGTGAAAGTTAAAGAAAAGGTCAAAGGTGCACTTGTTGAAATTAAAAAAATAAAGATGTATAACTACTCTTTGCTAGTAAGTCGAATGTGCTTAAAGAAATGGCAAAAACAAAGAAACAAAATTTCAAGTATGAGAGGATGGAGGAAGAAACAATGCTCGTAATGAAAGTGGGATGTATTGAAAAACGCTTAAGGAAGCTAGTTGCTATTATTGGTTAGCCTAGTATTTACTAGTTCCGTAGCTTACATTACAACCCATTATGTGTGGGGTTAGTGATCTTGGAAAGAATTGCATGCCCAAGTGACACTCAAATGCTTCATTTCGACTTGTTTATCTATCATTATGTGTACATTCTCATGTGATTCTTAGTTAAATGTGAATTTATACGAACCAACATGATTAGCGTTGCTTTGCAGGTAAATGGAAATTTTGGAAGCTAATATATATGTTGGTGAAGAGCGGGAATGGACTTGGAAGCAAAGAGTGTAAGTTGACAAGGGAGAGCAGCAAAAATAAGGGCTCCGCGATGGAGCCATGTCACGCTGCCATCACGAAGGTATTCAGCCTCCGATGAATTAATTTTGTCAAATTCCAATGGAGGTTCGCATTACCTCCGTGACACGGAGGCAGTGCTCCACGATGCACTCCGTGTCACATTGAGTATAATTACCTGGAACCTCAAGTTCCAGTGAAGGTGTGCGATAGCACCGTGGCACGGAGGCAAGGCTCCGCGATGCAAGCCGTGCCACGTTGAGGTGCATTTGCCTGGGAGCTGAATTCCAATGAGGGTCCGCGATACCCCCGTGGCATGGAGGGAGTGCTCCGCGATACACTCCGTGCCACGTTGCTTGTTATTCCGGGGAAAATTCTCAATAGTATAAATAGCACACTTAGGTTTTATTTTAAACATTCTGACTTGGTTGAGCAAGAACGTGGGTTACAGGCAGTTGAGAGGACGAAAATTCTAGGGTTCTTCTCTTTCTCTTTCTCTTTAATCTCAATTGTTTGTATGAATTCTACTTACTTGATGATGTTTAATCCACAAATGAGTGGCTAATTCACTTCTTGCCGAGGTTAAGAATAATTGTAGAGGAATGTAATTGTTGATCATTTCAGTTTTCATCTTTTCTTCAATGGTTGTTCTATCAATGTTTTTACTGCATTAATGTTTGGCCAATGTTAATGTATATCTAGAAATCCAATTTTGATTTTGAAAAGGAAAGAAATTGGACAGATGTGAATTGGTAGGATATGATCTTTTCATAGTTTAGAAAATTGAGAATTGATTTACATTCAGAATAGAAATATATCTAAAAGTCGTATTAGTCAATTACGGAATCGGTTATGTATGGCTAGAACATGAAATTCTTTTGTCACGGAAATGTAGATTAAGGTCTCATGATTCTTAAATTGGATAGGAGTCGAAAGATCCAATCCATAGGCAATAAATTCCTAACTAGCAACCGAAGAGAAGATTCACTGAATTGAATTAATAAATTACATCCCTGCATATTTGTCTTAACCTCAGCTTGTTCATTGGTATTGTTCAAACTCAAATTATAATCTTGACTTAGATTCTTATTACTTAGTAAACTTTAACTTTTAAAATATTTTTGGTTGTCTGCATTCATAGAGATATAGTTCACTGACGCTTAAGTTAAGTAATACCGTAGTTCAGTCCCTGTGGGATCGATACTTGGCTTGAAATAAGCCACTTTACTACTTGTTCAATCACGTGCACTTGCGTGTAGTTTTCACCACCGAACAGGGGACCTAATTAGTCGTTAGGTGAGTCGTTGGGTCTGGCAGTGACTTTTTCCTATTGAATCATTAAGAGTGTTTTCATAATTCTCTAAGTTCCTAACTCCTAAACTAAGTCATTTTAAGCCTTTTAAAGGGTTTTTAAGGGTTTTAATCATCTTAAACCCTCGTTCTACCCCTAACATCCCTAACTGAAGATCAAATCCCCTCAAGAGAAACTAGGGTTCATCATCAAATCTTCCTCAATTCCCTTTTGGTTTCTAATCAAGTTAAGGATTCTTCAAGCCCGGCTATATAGAGTAATGAAATGGGGGAAATCCTTCCTCCCTCATGCCCAATTTCATCACTATTCTATGATTATAATTCTCCAACCATGTTATCTTGAAATTCTTGGGTTAAACCCAATTCCATGCAATTGATCATGATATCTCTATGAGTTCAATTCTCTCATGTTCTTATTGATGATATATAGTTACTAGGGCAGATTTTACTCTCAAGTTCTTCATGAATTGATGTTTTAAAGCTTATGATGATTTTTTCTTATCTTACATGATTTTATGATTTTTCAAGCTTATGAGTTGATGATTTCTAGCATGATGAGTTATCAAAATATGCATGAATATTGCGAACTCTTAAACTTATGATTCCTTGATCTTTAATTACAAAGCATATTTAAAGTATGTATGATTCTATGATTTGGGCAAGCCTATGTAAACTCAAGTATATTTTATCATAATTTTAGCCAAGGCTTAGACGATCAGTTTTGATGAAAAATTTGGAGTCAAGTCTCCCAAGAAAATGATTCAAGCTATGTTTTAAGAATATAATTATCAGCTATATGCATGTTTTGGGAGTAGTGTCTAGTACCGAGTAGTCCAGGTATTCTAAGGACCCTGGCCTCATAACTACGTGCCACCACAGGTATATAATTATATTTAGGACCTCTCAAGAGAGTGCTTCCCCCACCCGAGGGCACATTAGTGATATCACACCTTCATCATTCTTTGCCTTGGAAAGGCTTAGGACGGCTCTACCCACTTAAGAGAGATAGTTGGGGTATCGCGTAAGCTACATCACAATGGTGTCGGTTATTGATGCTAGGCACATTCTTATGCCCATTTTCCATGTTGTTACAATATTTTGCTTTGTATTGAGTTCATAATCCTTATGAAATGAATAAATTCATGTTCTCATGTGTCCTTTGAGATAACAAATGTTTTTAGATGTTTTGAGCAGGAAACCAAGGAAAAAGGACCCAAAAATGACCAAAGGTGTGAAGAAAGAAGAGTTCATAAAAGTCGGTCTGGGCTTATAGTTCGATGACACGCCAATACCTAAATTTTAGAGAAATCTGTACAAAGTTGGTGCTATGGATGGCATGGGGAGATAGGTCCCAAACTTTAGGGGAGAAATTGATCAACACCTTGGCTATATGAGAGGCATGGAGCGCCCGTAGCATCCTAGACTTAGGAAAGTTTTCCAAGATTCTGGTGTTTTGGATGGAGTAGGGCGCCAGAGTGGTACTAATGCACAGATATTTGGCTAACATGGTGCTTTGAGTGGCGTGGGCACCCTGAGGTTCCAGAAGTTCAGAAATTTGGTGAACACTTTGGTGCTATGGCTGGCTGTCATGACCCGAGTCTGCACCCTGAACGCAACATGGTACTTGGTGCCATAAGTGACCCCAAGCTAACCCGTGGTCTAACATCACACTGGTAAACTAAGTAAACATAGAGGAAGTTGAAAACATAATTGAAATAACAAATATTTGAAATAAGGAATATCTAATAAAATACTGAAAAGTTAAATAATACAAAACAAGCTGCACACTATTATGTTTGAAAGCAAATTACTAATTGGCGAGTTGTTGGGACAAGCCCCTAGCTAATTCTAAAGTCTGAACGGGAACTGAAAGAAATGAAAATCTCATCCTCGAACAACGAGGACTCACCACTATAAAGCTGCTGAAATCGTCTGAGGAGAACTACTGACTCTACTGCGACTGAGAAGTTGCACCTGTATCATAATACGATAAAGCATGAAAATATGCATCAGTACTTTTAATATATACTGAATAAGTGAGATATAGATAAAGTATGGAAATAAGCAATTGAACTGAAATAACATAAAAAGATCAAATGATACTGAGTACTTATAGAAACTGATTAATTGTGATAAGGTCAATATAAACCCTGATTGATGATCATAAACATGTTCTGAAACTATGTGACTAAAACTAAGCTAATGAGATTGAGCTGAACTGAATTGTACTGATAAGTGGGAGAGTCTATATTTGACATATAACCACTTGAGCTAGACGTGGAGTGACTTATACACCCCATCGGTGAGAGCCCACTATACCTTGCCAGGATATAGTGGCTGAGCTGGGTGATCACAAGTCTGAGGCCCATTTGGGCTAATGACCTACAGTGGCAACGTAGTTTTGGGAACCTGGGTTCTCTGGAACCCCAATCCGCTCGGTGTTAAGTCCTACTCCCACAGGATAGTCCTAACTTGACTGCTAAACTGCTTGCTCTTAACCGATGCCCTAGACTAAGTTAGGAATACTATCTGGAAGTAACCTGAGATTCTGCAGGACCTGATAACTTAAAGCTAGTGTTCTTAGACTAGCCAGAGCTGCTGATCTAGAAACGTCATAATCATCGAGAGAATGACCTGATAACTGATACTAGGGAGTGTTACTGAACTCCTCAAGAACTGACTATCATCAAATTGAAAGATATTGAAAAGGCTAATTACTAACTGAAACTGAACTTAGCATGCAAACTGACTGTGAACTCGCATGATGGTACTAACATGGAATTTCAAGAATTAACCAAGTCAAGCAACATTTGTATCTAGACAATTATGCAAGACCCAGTTTATTGTATTCATAGAACTAGGGCAGAAACAATATTACATGAAGAAAATAGCAACATGTTCACTAAGTAGTGGAAACATAGCAAGAATTCATACGAACTACAATCCATAAGAAATAATCAAAATCCGACTAAAAATTTACCCTAATTCTGATCTTCAGGGCTAGAACTGATAAGGAATTACGAACTCATATTGACCATACCAAGTCCTAAAGGCTATCTTTGGAATGTCACTCTCCCTAACCTTAAGCTGGTGATAGCCAGCTCTAAGGTCTATCTTTGAAAAGCACTTAGCACCCTGAAGCTGGGCAAATAGGACATCAATCCTAGGGAGGGGATAATTATTCTTGATTGTGACCTTGTTCAACTGATGATAATCAATGCACATCATAAGGGAACCATCTTTCTTCCGAACAAAGAGAACTGGAGCACCCCATGGGGACTTGCTAGGCTTGATGAAACCCTTATCTAGGAGATCCTTCAACTGCTCTTTTAACTCCTTTAGCTCTGTTGGAGCCATCCCGTGAGGAGGAATGGATATAGGCTGCATATCTGGGAGAAGATCAATACTAAAGTAAATCTCCTTCTCAGGAGGGACTCCTACTAAATCATTTGGAAACACCTCTGGATGCTCACATACAATAGGAACTGATTGAAGAGTCGGGGTCTCGGATGTAGCATCCTTAACCCAAACTAGATGATACAAATATCCATTGGAGATCATCTTCCTGGCCTTGAGATAGGAAATAAACTGACCTACAGGCGCAGTTGAACTACTCTTCCACTCTAGGACTAGTTCACTCGGAAATCGAAACTCTATCATATGGGTTCTACAATTGATGGAAGCATAACAAGCATGTAACCTATCCATATCGAATATAACATCAAAAAGATCATATATAACTCCACTAAGTCGGCTGAGGTGACTTTCTGAAGAATTGTAACAGGGCAATTCCGGTACACTCATCTAGCTAAAATTGACTCACCAACAAAAGTAGAGATTGAAAAGGGTTCTGACAGAATTTCAGGACTAACTCCAAAACTAACAATAACATAAAGAGTCATGAAAGATAAGATAGCCCTAGGATCTAATAATGCATACGCATCAAGATGGAATACTCGTAACATACCCATCACCAGATAAGTAGAGACCATCTGCTCCTGTCGAGATGATAGTGCGTAGAACCTGTTTTGGCACTGTCTGCCCGCTGCACTAGAAGAGGTGCCCTATTGAGATGGGCAAGCTACTAGAGCTGCTAAAGTGGTGGATGAGGCACAACCTCTAATATCGCCTTGCCTAGCTAAGGACAATCATTAAGCATATATCTTGGCTTCCCAGACCCGAAACAATCATCAATACCAACCATGCACTCGCCGGGGTACTTTCTGCCACAGGTCCTGAAAGCTGGTAAAGTATGCTCTCCTAACATGCTCCTCTAGTCTCTAGAGCCTGATGCTCTACCTTTCTGGTCTGGTCTGCATTTGGACGGAACACTAGCTAACGATGGAGCTGGAGCTGACATCCTATGGTAGAATTAAGAGCGATGTTCACCACTGCATCTCTGCTGATCCATGATTCCCTATCCTGGCCCTCTTGGCCTCTCTCTCATTCTCCTTCATTTATTCTGCCTCTATCTGTTGGGCATGTATGATCAGCCGGGAGATATCTAGATCATTAATTAACCAAGTTCCTACACTCTTTGACCAATGAATCCGCCACCCTATTGCCAAACCTACTCATAGAGCCTTCGGGTCGGCCACCATCTCTAGTGCATACTTGGACAACCAGATAAATTCCAAGGCATACTCATGTACAGTCATGTTGTTCTGCTTTAGATTGATGATCATGAGTGCCTTTTCCTCCTTCAACGCTCAAGGAAAGAATCTATACAAGAAAGTGGTAAAAAAATCATCCCACCCTACGGGAGCCGTACCAATTCCCCTGCTCTTCTTTCACTGTCGGAACCACATATGAGCAGCCCCCTTAAGCTGATAAGAGGCTAAGTCTTCACTCCCCTCTCCAGTCACCCCTATAATCTGGGTGATCTTTTGAACCTCCTCTATGAAGTCATGTGGCTCCTCATCCACCTTCGACCTAAGAAATCAAGTGGGTTCATCCTGAGGAAGTGTCACAATCTCGCTGCCGCCACATTCCTATTCTGGTGGACATGGGCCAGTGCCTCCTAGTTGACCTGAGTTGTCATAGCCTGAGCCAACATCTGAAAATTGGCCTTGAACTCTTCATGAGTAACCTACTCGGGCAAAGGATCTGCTGGAGCTGGTGGGACTGGCTGATGCCTATCTGCATTGCCATTGCCATGGCCATATCCGTTGCCATTTCTTCTTCCTTGACTCTACGAGGAGGTATATTTTTGAAAATGTGTATAGCACGATTCATAGGAATAGATAGATGTACTTCTGTACACGACATTGATCATGAAAGAAAGGAACTCCTTAAGGGTTTCATAGCCTCTTCCCCATAAGTATGGCGCACTTCACACTTTGGAAAAAACTCTAATTAACGCGGCTTTCAGACACCCTAGGCACCTAAACCTTGGTTCTAATACCAAGTTTGTCGTGACCCGAGCTGGGACCCCATGTAACACTCCAAAAGTCCCTAAGACCAGACCCGTATGTTGAAATAGTGAAAAGAAGGAAAATCTACACCAGATCGCAGAACGAGTCATCGTGGTGTGACCTTATGTGTCGTTATGTGACCCGTTAACTGGAGCCATGTCTGGGAAAATATTACCATCAACTAGTGATGATGGATGAGATGATGAGTCATCATGACTCCCAAAGAGTTGTGGGTTGACCCCTTAAGTATGTATGGAAGGAGTAAGTGTTGAAACCCAGGAGACCCAATGAGTGGAGGAACGAGTCATGGTGTCACCTAACAAGTTGTTGGGTGTCCCATTGGTTGGGAGGAATGCTTGGAAATCTGAAGTTTTAGAGGGTCAGGATGAGTTACTAAGAGACCCATTAGTTATAATGACGAGTCATTAGACGACCCATCAAGTGGATAGTGGTGGAGTAATGGTTGATTTTCAGTGTTCCCAATGATTTGGGGAAACGATGAGTCTCCTATGTTCCTCAAAATTTCAGTTATTCATGTTCTTTACATTATGTTTCAAAGCATGTTTTACCCTAATCTTGGGCATAATTACATGCCAAAGTGATACTTTATAACTTAGTTTTGTCTTGTTTATGTATTTAATTATGTACATTTTCATGCCTTTTTATATAAATGAGAAGAAATATTAACCAACATGATTAGTCATTGTTTTTGAAGGAAATAATGCATTGGAGGACCGAATCTATGATTTGGTGAAGTGGAGGAATGATATCAGGAGCGAAACACCAAAGTTGGAATAAATTGGGCGATTTCCAGAGGGCTTCCGCGATACCTCCGTGTCACAGAGGTAGTGCTCCGCGATACACATCGTGTTACGGAGGCAGTGCTCCGCGATACACTCTGTGACACGTTGCTTGTTATTCCGGAAAAAATTCCCACTAGTATAAATAGAACACTTAGGTTTTATTTTAAACATTCTGACTTGGTTGAGCAAGAACGTGGGTTACAGGCAGTTGAGGGGAAGAAAATTCTAGGGTTCTTCTCTATCTCTTTCTCTTTTGTCTCAATTGTTTGTATAAATTCTACTTATTTGATGATGTTAAATCCACAAATGAGTGGCTAAATTCACTTCTTACTGAGGTTAAGAACAATTATTGTGGAATGAAATTGTTAATCATTTAAGTTTTTATCTTTTCTTCAATGGTTGTTCTATCAATTCTTATTCTTACTGCATTAATGTTTGGCCAATGTTAATTTATATCTAAAAAATCCAATTTTGATTTTGAAAAGGAAAGAAATTGGAAAGATATGAATTGGTAGGATATGATCTCTTCTTAGTTTGGAAAATTGAGAATTGATTTACATTCAGAATAGAAATATATCTGAAAGTCTTATTAGTCAATTAAGGAATCGGGAATGTATGGCTAGAACATGAAATTCTTTTATCACATAAATGTAGATTAAGGCCCATGATTCTTAAGTTGGATAGGAGTCGAAAGTTCCAATCCATAGGCAATAATTCTTGACTAGCAACCGAAGGAAAGATTAACTGAATTGTATTGATAAATTAACCTGCATGTTCATTTTTAACCTCAGCTTGCTCATTACTATTGTTCAGACTCACTTCATAATTTTGCCTTAGATTTGTATTAATTAGTAAACTCAAACTCTCAAAATATTATTTATTTGGTTGTCTGCATTCTTAAAGATATAGTTCATTAACACTTAAGTTAATTAGTACCGTAGCTCAGTCCCTGTGGGATCGATACTTGGCTTTACTTAAGCCACTTTACTACTTCTTCGACCACGTGCACTTGTGTGAAAATGGTTGATTATAGTAGGGAGTAAGAAAATAAATGAATGAAAAAAATTGCTTAAGTACTCCTTACTACTAAGCTGAGTGTGCTTAAAGAAAGGGGAACAAGAAGAAAAAAAATTCAGGATTGAAAAGAATGAGGGTGAAGTAAAAGAAGAGATATCATTAATGAAGGTTGAAGTTATTAAAAGCGCTTGGGTAAGATAGTCACTATTACTGGCCAGAATAGTACCTACCCATCCCTTAGCTTACATTACAACCCATTAAGTCCTACTTGATTATACGTTCATACATCCTTAAATTAGTGGAGTAAAACACTAAGGTCATGCTTATGGGTCACTACATGATGCATGTGAATTCTTTGTGAGAGCGAGCGTAATTTTAATTCATATACCCATACTTGGTGAGATTTGAATATTTGTGAGTAAAAAGGGGTAACTCTCTTGTTGTGAGGGCACATGTTTAATGAGAGATAACATCAATGTCGGATTTCTTGATCAATTGATTTGCATGAGTTTGCCAAGATTGAGAGTCGATTCTTGAGGTTAGAAAGTCTTAACGGAGTTGTATATCATTTCATTGATTAAATCGTGCATGCTCTATTTTTAACTTGTTATCTTAAATAATCATTATAGCCATAGCTTGAATTATCTTGCTAAATTAGCTATGTGTGAGTCTTCATGTGCATGATATGTAAAAGGTTTGTTCGAGGACGAACAAGACTTTAAGTGTGGGGTTGTGATCTTGGGCATAATTACATGCCAAAGTGATACTTTATAACTTAGTTTTGTCTTTTTTATGTATTTAATTATGCACATTTTCATGCCTTTTTATATAAATGAGAAGAAATATTAACCAACATGATTAGTCTTTGTTTTTGAAGGAAATAATGCATTGGAGGACCCAATCTATGATTTGGTGAAGTGGAGGAATGATATCGGGAGAGAAACACCAAAGTTGGAATAAATTGGGCGATTTCCAAAGGGCTTCCATGATACCTCCGTGTCACGGTGGCAGTGCTCCGCGATACACACCGTGTCACGGAGGCAGTGCTTCGCGATACACTCCGGGTCACGGAGGCAGTGCTCCCCGATACACTCCGTGACACGTTGCTTGTTATTCCGGGAAAAATTCCCACTAGTATAAATAGAACACTTAGGTTTTATTATAAACATTCTGACTTGGTTGGGCAAGAACGTGGGTTACAGGCAGTTGAGGGGATGAAAATTCTAGGTTTCTTCTCTATCTCTTTCTCTTTTATCTTAATTGTTTGTATAAATTCTACTTATTTGATGATGTTAAATCCACAAATGAGTGGCTAAATTCACTTCTTGGTGAGGTTAAGAACAATTGTAGTGGAATGTAATTGTTAATCATTTCAGTTTTCATCTTTTCTTCAATGGTTTGTTCTATCAATTCTTGTTCTTACTGCATTAATGTTTGGTCAATGTTAATTTATATCTAAAAAATCCAATTTTGATTTTGAAAAGGAAAGAAATTGGAAAGATGTGAATTGGTAGGATATGATCTCTTCTTAGTTTGGAAAATTGAGAATTGATTTACATTCAGAATAGAATTATATCTGAAAGTCTTATTAGTCAATTAAGGAATTGGGAATGTATGGCTAGAACATGAAATTCTTTTATCACAGAAATGTAGATTAAGGCTCATGATTCTTAAGTTGGATAGGAGTCGAAAGTTCCAATCCATAGGCAATAATTCTTGACTAGAAACCAAAGGAAAGATTAACTGAATTGTATTGATAAATTAATTCCCTGCATGTTCATTTTAACCTCAGCTTGCTCATTACTATTGTTCAGACTCACTTGATAATTTTGCCTTAGATTCGTATTCATTAGTAAACTCAAACTCTCAAAATATTATTTATTTGGTTGTCTGCATTCTTAAAGATATAGTTCATTAACACTTAAGTTAATTAATACCGTAGCTCAGTCCCTGTGGGATCGATACTTGTCTTTACTTAAGCCACTTTACTACTTGTTCGACCACGTACACTTGCGTGTAGTCACCACAGAAGTCGAACAAACCTAATGATCAGTTTATGAGCTTTTACATACGATTTCATGTCACAACCTGAGCTAAGACCTCGGATCGCAACATAGAACCTAGAACCACGAATGGCCCAAGTCGACCCATAATATGAACATGACAGTTATAGAACATTATATCAAGCGGAATCTGATACTAAAACATAAATAAGCAGAAATCTGAATAACAAAACATCTAGCCAACGATAATATCATAACCTTAATTCTAAAGCTAAATATACAAATCTATGTCTGAAAAGCCTCTACTAACTAATGAGATGCTGGGACAAGTCCCCAACTATCTCAAAGTATGAAATAAACTGACATAATGAAACTAAAATATATATTCCCTCGAAGGATGAGGACTCCCTAAAGGTAGGGTCTAAATTGGAATGGGAGTAGGACTAACGGTGCGGCTGATTCTGAAAAGTCGAACCTGTATTATGAAATGATACATCATAGAGTATGCGGTCAGTACTTGGAATGTACTAACTATTCAAGGTAAGTAAAACAGGCTAAGTAAGTATAACTAAAATCAAGCATGTAAATAAAAATAGTAAGATTAGGAGAGTAGGAACTGCATGTTGATATCTAAAAATATGTGTAATCACAACTGAATCTCGCAATTGAATAGAATGACCCAAAGTTAAAAACAAAATCATAGGGCTTGCCATATCTGAAATCATATGTAAAAGCTTATAAACTGATAATTGGGTTAAACCTGTTGAAAACATAATATCATAAGTCATAAACCGGCATAACTCGAATCATGAGGAACAACGGAAGTACTCGTCTTAAGACACCATCATGATAGAGCTTACATGATGCTCCAACTATATCGCTCAAGTGGGCAGAGCCGTCCCAAGATTTCCCATGCAAGGAATGATACTTGGTGTGATATCACTAATAAGGACCCCGTAGGGTTAACCGTGAATATATACCTACGGTGGCACATAGTTCTAAGACCTCAGAGTTTACCTGAATGCCAGGCCGACTAGGTGTTAGATACTACTCTCAAAAACATGCAGATGAGGGATCATATAGTTATTGTGAAGTCATACATGGAGTCCATGGGCTAGTTCAATCATAACATACTTGATCATACTTGAAATACATGACTAGCTATGAAATAAGGGCTGTGAGTCAGCCAAAATCATGAACTCATAAATTACGAAGAACATACATTCTTGAGAAAATCACCATACTTGAAATTTATAAATTCATGAAGACTACTTATCGAAAATCATATCATAAATCATGTACCATAATTTAAAGCTTGGAGGATTGAAATCATAATAAAATCATAAACTTGACTTCTCATGAAACTTGCATAATTGGGCATAATTTTCTAAAAACTTGAAACTACTTATTTATAATTAAAATATGTATCAAATCTGCCCATAAATCTTAAAACATGCTTTGAAACATGAAGGGAACTAACCCACAAATAAATCATAGAGAATTTCATTATATTAGGATGAAACTCCATAAGATCATATACTTGAATTAACACTTGAATTCATGAACTTAATGAGAAATTTGGGTATGAGAGAAACTCTCATTCATAGCCCTACATACCTGGGTAACTTGAATCTATACTTGACACTGAAAGCCCAAGAGATTTGAGAAGAATTTGGAGGGTTCTAAGCTTGATCTTCAATGGAGAGGTCTACACTTGTATTCATGGGAGGGGAATGGTTCAGCATAGGTTTAAAACCCTTAGACACCTCTTTCAGAGCTTAAAAATGACAGATTTTAGGGCTTAGGAGCTTAGAAATTACAAAAATACCCTTATTGATACGCCTAGAAAAGTTACACTATCAGTCCCAACGAGGGACTGGACGAGTCGTTACTCCACTAGACGACTCGTCCTCTCCCCTCATCACCACCACTAGAAACTGTTCCATTCATTGAACTTTCTCCCCTCATGGACCATTTGACGGGTCGCTAATTCACGACGACTCGTCCTTCCATCATTTGCCAACATTTCCGGTACAACCTTGCCACACTCCCTCACACACCTAACGAGGGACACCACAACTTATTGGGTGACACAACGATTTGTCGCTCCACCCATCAAGTCCCAGAGAAAAATCTCATTCTTCCAACTTAGCACACACTTAACGGGTCACTGGATTATCTGCTAGTTACTTAGCGGGTCATCTAACACTCTGACCTGGTGAATTTTCCCGCTTTCTCTGTTTCAACCCTCAAGTATGATGACTTTTAGGGTTTTACAACATCTTCCCCTTGGGAACATTCATCCTCAAATATGGGTAAAAATACTAAATAGCTGGAAAAAGGAACTGCAATCGCACATATTGATCATCTGGAGCTAAAAATTGACATAGTGACTGACTCCGAACTGATATACATGACTGAACTGATTTGATGAATCACACATACATGCACTGACGTTAGAGTAACTGAGAGACATGAACTAAAAATGAAACTGAATAGTGTACTAAGAAGGAAATCGTTACCTCAAGCTGGAATAGAACTGGATGGGATAAATGCAGGTATCTAGCCATCATATCTGCTTTGGCCTCCCACGTAGCTTTTTCAATAAGCTGATGCGTCCATAAGACTTCAAGTGAAGCTACTTCTTTGTTCCTCAACTTCTGAACTTTATGATCAAGGATCTCAACCGAAACCACTTCATACCTAAGGTTATCATTCATACCTATGCTCTCCACCAGGACAACCAAAGTCGGGTTGCCAATGCACTTATTTAACAATGATACATGAAAAACTGGATGTATCGGAGCCAACTCCACTAGTAGCTCTAACTTGTAGGCCACCTTACCAACATGTCTCGCGATCCCGTAGGACCGACATATCGGGGGCTAAGCTTTCGTTTCTTTTCAAACCTCTTCAGTCCTTTCATGGGAGATACCTTCATAAACACCCAATGATCAACATAAAACTCAAGTTCTCTCCGCCTAACATCCGCGTATGACTTTTTACGACTCTGGGTTGTTTTCAGCCTTTCCCTTATGAGCTGAATTTTCTCCATGGCCTCATGAACTGAATCTAGTCCTATCAATGTAGCTTCACTTACCTCAAACCATCCAATAGGAGACCTAAACCTACACCCATAAAGAGCCTCAAATGAATCCATTTGAATACTAGAGTTGTAACTATTGTTGTAAGTGAACTCGATGATAAGTAAATGTTCATCCCAACTACCCTTGAAGTCAATAACACATGCTCTCAATATAGCCTCAAGAGTTTAAATGGTCCACTTGGATTGACTATTTGTCTGCGGGTGAAAAGTTTTGCTAAGCTTGACCTAAGTACAAAGTCCCTTCTAGAACGATCTCCAAAACTGTGAGGTAAACTGAGTACCTCTATCTGAAATGATGGACAAGGGAATACCATGCAACTGAACTATCTCTTGAATATATAATCTAGTATAGTCCTCAGCTAAATCGGTAGTTTTGACACGTAAGAAATGAGCTGCTTTGGTCAACCGGTCTACCACCACCCAAATAAAGGCATACTGCCGCGAGTGCAAGGCAACCTTATGATGAAGTCCATATTGATCTCTTCCTACATTCAAGTGGGGATACTGATGTCTTGTAGCATACCTCCCAGTCTTTGATGCTCAACTTTCACATGTTGACAATTCGGACACTTGGCCACAAACTCTACTATGTCCTTCTTGATGCCATTCCACCAATAGACTTTCTGTATGCCACAGTACATCTTGGTGGCACCTAGATGTATAGACTATCGGGAACCATGAGCCTCATGCAACATCCGTTCTCTCAGATCATCGACATCCGAAACACATAAGCGGTCTTGATAATGAACTACACTACCTCCCCCTTGGGAGAAGACCTCCACCTTATGATTTTGAACTACTTCTTTAAACTTCACCAAAATAGGATCCTTATCTTGCCTAGCCTTGACTTCAGTCACCAAAGAAGATTCTGAAACATTCTAAACAATGACACCACCATATGTTGAATCCATGAGGAGAACTCCTAGTCGTGCAAGCCGATGCACATCCTTCACTAAATCTTTCCTTCCATCTTCCACATGAGAAACACTCTCCAATGATAGTCTACGAAGGGCATCCGCCACTACATCGGCTTTTCATGGATGACAAAGGAAACTACTGTCATAGTCCTTGAGAAGCTTTAACCATCTCCTTTGGTGCAAATTCAAATCCTTCTGGGTGAACACATATTGTAGGCTTTTGTGGTCCGTAAACACATCCACAAGGACCTGTACAAATAGTTTTGCCAAATCTTAATGCGAATATCACTGTTGCCAATTCCAGGTCATGCATCGGGTAATTAATTTCATGAGTCTTAAGCTGTCTAGAGGCATACACAATGATCTTACTATGTTTCCAAGACCAACCGTAGAGGCATCAAAATACACCATGAATCCATCCGTGCCCTCAGGTAGGGTCAATATTGGGGCTAAAGTGAGTCGAGTTTTTAACTCCTGAAAACTCCTCTCACAGCCATCTGACCACTGAAATTTTACTTTCTTCTGGGTCAACTTAGTCAATAGGGTTGAAATGGATGAAAATCCTTCAACAAACCTCCTGTAATAGCCAGTTAAACCCAAGAAACTCCTGATATTCGAAGGGTTAACATGTCTAGGCCAATTCTTTACAGCTTCTATCTTTTGCGAGTCCACCTACACACCCTCACTTGACACCATATGACCCAAAGATCCTATAAAATCCAACCAAAACTAACACTTTCTGAATTTAGCAAATAGCTGGCAATCCTTGAGGATCTGTAGCACCACCCTCAAACGAGCGACATGATCCTTCTCGCTCCAAGTGTTTATGAGAAGGTTGCCTTTAAAGACAATCACGAACATGTTCAAACATGGCTTAAATACCCTATTCATCGATTCATGAAAGCTGCACAAGCATTCGTTAATCCAAAAGAAATAACTACAAACATATAGTGACCACACTGAGTCTGGAAAGCTGTCTTTGGAATGTCACTTTCCCTAACTCTGAGCTGATGATACCCGGATCTATGGTCTATCTTTGAGAAGCACTTAGCACCTTGAAGTTAGTCAAACAACTCATCAATTCTGGGGAGGGGATACTTGTTCTTGATTGTAACCTTGTTCAACTGCTGATAGTCACTACACATTCGAAGACACCTATCCTTTTTTTAACAAAGAGAACCGATGCACCCCACGGGAATTTGATAGGTCTTATGAGGCCCTTATCTAAAATATCCTTCAACTGCTCTTTCAATTCTTTTAGCTTAGCTGGAGCCATTCATAAGAAGGAAAGGATATAGGCTACGCATCGAGAAGAAGGTCAATACCAAAGTCAATCTCCTGCTCGGGAGGGCTCCTGGTAGATCATTTGGAAAAACCTTCGGATACTCACATACAAAAGGGACAGATTGAAGATTCGGGGTCTCGGATGTAGCATCCTTAACCCGAATTAGATGGTACATGCAACCCTTAGAAATTATCTTTCTAGCCTAATGGTGGGAAACAAAACGACCTACAGGAACAATTGAATTACCCTTCCATTCCAGGACTGGTTCACATGAAAACTGGAACTCTACCATACGACTTCTACAATTTAATGAGGCATAACATGCATGAAACCAATTCATACCATAGGTAACATCGAAATTAGTCATGTGTAATTCTACATGATCAGCTCAGGTGACTTTTGAAGGACTGTGATAGGGAAATTTCTGTATACCTGTTGAGCTATAACTGAGTCATCGACTGGAGTAGAGACTGAGAAGGGTTCTGATAGGATTTCGAGACTAACTCCGAAACTAATAGCAATATAAGGAATCACAAAAGATTGGGTAGCCCTTGATCTAATAATGCATATACAGATGAAATACTCATAACATACTGGTGACCACGTCGGGAGAGGCCTTCTGCTCCTAACGAGATGAGAGGGCATAAAATCTGTTTTGACACTGACCCCCACATGCGCTAGTGGATGCACCCTGCTGAGAAGGACGTTGATAACACAAAGGTTGGGAATCCCAAAACTAGAGTATGAACTTAAAATAAATACGGAAGCAAAACTAGAAAACTAATTGAAAAAACATAAACAAGAACTAAGAGATATGGATTTGACAAGATCCAAGTAATAACGAATTGGCTATGGGTAAACCAAACGCCTTTACTTGAGAAACTAATCAAGTTTAGAATCAGATCTTGACCGCTTCGGGAGTAATGTTAGATAATAATTATTAAGTGTACTAATCGCCTTCTGAGAATACCAAGAAGAAACCAAAGATATCAAGAAAAAATTATCTTACTACCATAAACTATGAACTAGTTAAGTTGCAAGATAAATCCAAAAAGTAATCTTCCACAAAGGTTCAAAAGAACTCTCAAATATATTAATATTAAAAATTTGATTTTCATGAATGAAAAAAGACCCCTTTATATAGTAGTGAAGAAGGGGTTGGTCAAAAGATATCATAAATGAAAATGATACTTCCTAGGACCTAGAAAACTACCACACACATTATCCTATGAAGTCAACATAGAATAAAACAACTATTAAATGGCATAGAGGGCTGCCACACACAATGTCCTAGGAGTCAACATAGAATAAAACAACTTTAAATATAATTCTAAAAACTAATCAAAAAATTGCTGCAGTATTTTCTCCATTTAGGGGTTGATTTGGGCTCCATTTCATATCCTTTTGGACTTTAATTTGGGCCTTCAAATAGATGACTTGGAGAAAATATCTTCATTGGGCTTGAGATCTTCTTCCATCACCAGACACTTTTTAATAGCTAATTCCAACCCATTAAATTTGTCTTGAAATTTCCTTGTTTGAGATATTGTAATGAGTCCTCTTGGAACTTCCAAATCTTCCTTAGTTGATGATGAGTTTCCATAGATGTTTTCATTCCCCTCTTCTTCAAGAGAATTCATCCTTGAATTGTTGCGTCAGATAAAGAAAGATCAGCAACATTAAAGGTAGTTCTAACTTGATATTCACAAGGAAGATCAAGTTTGTAAGCATTGTCTCCAATCTTTTCAAGGACTTCAAATGGACCATCTCCTCTTGGGTGTAACTTGGATTTTCTCTTGGTAGGAAACCTTTCCTTCTTAAAGTGCACCCACACTAGATCTCCAGGCTTAAAAATAATAGATTTTTGCCCCATATTTCTTCTTAAGGCTGTTTGTTCATTCTTCCGTTCAATTGCAAGCCTTGTTTGTTCATGAATCTTGTTCGTCATTTCAGCCTTCTTCCTACCACCAAGATTAACAATATCATTAGTAGGCAAAGGCAGAAAATCAAGGGGGGTGAGGGGATTAAATCCATAAACAACTTCAAAAGGAGACTTACCAATAGAAGAATGAATAGTTCCATTATAGGCAAACTCTACCATGGACAAGTGTTCCTCCTAAAAGGTTTGTTTTCCCTTTAAAACAACCCTAAACATATTCCCTAAAGTTCTATTAACTACTTCAGTTTTCCCATCAGTTTGCGGGTGACAAGATTTAGGTATACCATGTAATTTAACCACTTCTTTCACAAATAAATCAACCACAGGTGATGCATCGTTAGTCTTCAAACATGGAATAGAATGAGCCATTTTTGAAAATCGGTCTACCACTACGAATATACTATCCTTACCATGTTTAGTTCTAGGCAAGCCTAACACAAAATCCATGGAAATATCAATCCAAGGAGAAGTAGGAACAGGTAAAGGAGTATAAAGGTCATGTGGTAACACTTTTGATTTGGCCTGTTTATATTCAAGACACTGGGACACACTTTCTGAACATTCTTTCGCATGCTAGGACAAAACAAATGTTCAACAAGGATATCCAAAGTTTTGAAAACTCCAAAGTGTCCCATGAGCCCACCACAATGTGCTTCCCTTATTAATTATTCACGCAAAGAGCTATTAGGAGTACCAACTTATTTTCTTAAAAAAGGATCTATCTTGAAGATTGAACCACTCATAAGGACCCAACTTACACTCTGCAAAAATCTTGCCAAAATCAGAATCATTAGCATAAAGACCCTTTATTTGATCAAAACCCATCAATTTAGAAGTAAGAGTAAAGACCAAGACATACCTTCTTGAAAGTGCATCAGCAACCACATTTTCTTTTCCTTGCTTGTAAGCAATCACATATGGGAAAGTTTCAATGAATTCAACCCATTTTGCATGCCTAAAATTTAGCTTACCTTGGCTCTTCAAGTATCTTAAGGATTCACGGTCAGTCTTAACCACAAACTCTCTAGACCACAAATAATGTTTCCATGTAGCTAAAGCTTTGACCAAAGCATATAGCTCTTTGTCATAAGTTGAGTAGTTCAAAGTAGCTCCACTCAACTTTTCACTAAAGTATGCAATGGGCATGGAATCCTGCATTAAAACAGCACTTATTCCTCTTCCAGAGGCATCACATTCAACCTCAAAAGACTTAGAAAAATCAGGCAATTGCAAAAGAGGAGCAGAACACAAATTTTCTTTTAGTAAGTTAAAAGCAGCATCTTGTTCTTTTCCCATGTGAAAACCTTGTCCTTCTTAATAACTTAAGTCAAAGGAGCAACAATGGTGCTAAAGTCTCTAACAAACCTCCTATAAGAACTAGCAAGCCCATGAAAACTCCTAATCTCAGTTACACTCTTAGGTTTAGGCCGTTCTTTGATTGCCTTGATTTTCTCTTCATCAACTTCAACTCCCTTAGAACTGACCACAAAACCCAGGAATACCACACGATCCACAAAAAAGGTACACTTTTCGAGATTAGCAAACAATTGTTGCTTCTTAAGAACTTCGAGAACTTGTTTTAGGTGTTCAACATGCTCATCCAAATTTTTAGAAAAGATCAAGATATCATCAAAGTAAACCACCACAAACTTTCCATGAAAATCCTTAAAAATATGATTCATCAATCTCATGAAAGTGTTGGGTGTATTAGTCAAGCCAAAAGGCATAACTAACCATTCATAAAGCTCATATTTGGTATTAAAAGCAGTTTTCCATTCATCTCCAGGATTCATTCGAATCTGATGGTAACCACTTTATAGATCAATTTTAGGAAAAAATTTAGACCTATGCAATTGGTCTAACATGTCATCAAGACGAGGAATAGGATGACGATACTTTACCGTAATCCTGTTGATAGCTCGATAATCACACACATCCGTTAAAATCCATCCTTTTTGGGCACTAATAGAACAGGAACAGAACAAGGACTCATGTTCTCTCGTACAAACCCCTTTTCAATTAGCTCTTCAACTTGTCTGTGCAACTCCTTTGTCTCTTCAGGATTACTTCTATAAGCAGGCCTATTTGGAATTTGTGCTCCAGGTACAAAGTCAATTTGGTGCTCAATGCTACGCAAAGGTGGTAAACCTTTGGAATATCCTCAGAAAAAATATCAGCAAAATCCTGCAAAAGAGAAGTAACACTACTTGGCAAAGAAGAAGTTAGTATCTCAAAATTAATCAAGACTTCTTTATAAGTAAGTAGTATTATGGGCAGTCCCTCTTTTCTTGCATTCAAACACTCCTTGGCTTTTATATAGAAACTCTCTTTTTTTCTAACTCTTGGCCAGAACTCTTTTCTTTTCCCTCAAGCTTCACTTTTATTCCTTCCCTTTTGTTTTCCTATTGATTCTCGCAATCTCTTTTGATCTTCAAACACTTGAGAAGGAGTTAAAGGTGCAAGAGTATACTTCTTGCCATTAAGCTCAAGAGAATATCTATTCTTTCTTCCATCATGAAAAATATGCCTATTAAACTCCCATGGACGACCAATCAAGATATGACAAGCTTGCATAGGAATCACATCACAAAGAGTGTCATCCTCATACCTACTAACATTGAATGAAATCATGCATTGTTTGTTGACTTTCAATTCACCACTATGATTCAACCATTGGAGTCTATAAGGCTTAGGGTGTTTTATGCATGCAAGCCCTAACATATCTACCAAGTGTGAACTCACCACATTAGCACAACTACCACTGTCAATAATAATAGAACAAGTTTTTTCCTTTATCCCACACCTAGTATGGAATATATTCTCCCTTTGTTCATCACTATCGATTCCCAAACTGATAAACATAAGCCTCCTAACTATCCTAATCAAACTATGATTAAAAGGAAGTTCTACACCATCTTCACTCTCACCTTCATCTTCTCCCTCTTTCTCACTCTTTTCACTGTCATATTCTACTTCAAGAATCTTCCTAGCTACTCCAACAAAACCATCATTAGGCATTTCTACATCATCTTCATACATACCTCCCTCTTCTTTCTCATCCTCACTTTTTTCACTCTCATATTTTCCATCTTCTCTCAAGATAATATTTCTTCTAGTTGTACATTCATGCATCATATGCCCTCTCCCACGACATTTATGACATTGAATGGAACTGAAAGGTTTAGATGAATTAGGAAAAAAGATTTACCTCGCTCTTTCTCATCTACTTTACCCTTGCCTTTGTCTTCTTGTCTAGAAGATACTTCTTCTTTTGACCATGGCTTCTTGGAAGTGGTGTTTGGTTGATTCCTCCATGAACTAGCCTGATATATTCTTTTATTTTGCTTTTCTACTTTTACAACCAAATCTACTAATTCATCTAAAGTTACATATGGTTGTATCTCTACTACATCAGCTATTTGTCTATTTAAACTATTAAGAAATCTAGCCATAGTAGCCTCTTCATCTTCCATGCAATTAGCTTGGATCATAGCCATATCCATAGCCTTAAAGTATTCATCTACAGTCATGGTTCCTTGCTTCATTGATTGAAGACGTTGTTGTAGGTCCCTTTGAAAATGCGAAGGCACAAACCTTTTCTTCACGACTATCTTCATCTCAGCGCAAGTAGCAATGGGTGGTTCTCCATCTTGTTGTCTATCCCTTGTAAGCTTTTTCCACCAAATAGATGCATAGTCAGAGAATTCAACAACAACAAGCATAACCTTCTTACCTTCCAAATAGTTGTGACAATCAAAAATGGCCTCAACTCTCTGCTCCCAATCAAGGTACAAATCTGGATCTCTTGTGCCTTTGAAAGATGGCATCTTCATATTTATGCTATTTATATTGTCATCTTCCAATCTAGCTCATTGTCCATTTGTATCTCTCCCTATCCTATCTAGATTTACATCAAAATCACCAACCAAATCGTAAATAGGATTTTCTTGATTCACAATGGGGGCATGGGGTACATTTCTCCTATTTGGAGGTCTAGGAGTTCTGACTCTTTATGCATGATTAGATCTGATGAGGAGTTCGAACTAGACTTTGAATATTTAAATAAACTCTGGTTAGATCCAGAAAATAGCATAAAAAGGCAATGGTATGTAGAAAAATATTCATTAAAGGAAAGATTATCCTTTAGAAAAAAATGGTGTGCCATTATGAAAAGGATGAGATGCAATATAGAGTTCTTTAAATGGTTTGAGTACACAGGAAAATTAGATGATCAAAAGGAATCATTGACATGATTGTTAATAAATGGCATACCTAAACTAAGGTGGTTGAATCTATAATTCCCCCACTAGACGAAATTAGTTTACCAATAGATGGTAGAATTGTTACAACTACACCTTTTAAAATTGATATAGTAGACACCCAAGGTGATCCTAAGAATAAAGATATAAATAGATTAATTCAACAAAATAATTGTACTAATCAATTACTATACGTAGTCTCTACTCAGATCCTTAAGACTGATAAAATTAATTTTCAATGATAAACGTAACACGTTACTATAATAATAAGAAATTAGAAACTCATCCAATATTTAAATTACCAAAATTTTCCAAAGATAAATTCCCCAAATTTCAGGAAAAGTTTGAAATCACAGATGATCTTATGGAAAAGATTAATGAAAAATTAAAAGCTGAATCAAAATTAAAGAATGAATTAAAATTAAAAGATGATAAGGTCATAAGAACAATATCCGAAAAGTCTGATAACGACATTAATAAGTTAAGCTCTAAATATTCCATTAAAAAGAATTATTAAAATAAACCCTCATTCCTGGGTATGCAGTATGAAGAAAATGAATTTTTATCTCATACTTCACACTCTGAAAATGAAATTGTTGAATGGAATATTGATGGACTTGCAGAACATCAGATATACAATAAGTTACATGAAATGGGGATGGCCATTACGACCTATAAAATGAAAAACTGCACGGGATAAACAAGCTGCCACTCTAATTATATTTGGATTTACAGGGATATTAAAATATTGGTGGGATAATTATCTCACTGAAGATAATTGACATAGTGTAACAAATGCTATAACTATCACTCAAGTTATTAAGACTGAATCTACAGGACAAACTTTTGAAAATCTATGCGTAGAAGACCCCACCGCTACCTTAATTTATAATATAGAAAAACATTTTATAGGAGAACCTCAACTTTTTCAGGATAGGAGTTTACAAATACTATCTAACCTATCTTGCCCAAAGTTAGATGATTTTAGATGCTATAAGGATGTATTCCTCAATAAGGTTATGGTCAGAGAAGAATGTAGTTATGATTATTGGAAAGTAAAATTTATAAGTGGTTTACCAACATTATTTGCCGAAAGGGTAGGATAAAATTAAAAGATAGATTTGATGGAAAAATTCCTTATAGTCAGTTAACCTATGGTGACCTTATAAGTTTTATAGATGTCACAGGACTTGAATTATGTACATATATGAAGCTTAAAAATCAACTTAAAAGGGATAATAGAATATACAAAAAAGAAATAGGAAGCTTTTCTCAAGATTTTGGATACATCAAGTTGTCTGCCCCTTCAAATGAGGAATCCAAGAAAATTAAAAGAAGACACAAGCACTATAAAAATAAATCTGAAAAACCCCATCATTATAGAAAAAGATTTAAAAGGCATAAATGAGAATCCAACAAAGGTGGCTTTCAAGGAAATAATGATAAGTGTTGGAATTGTGAAAAATTTGGCCACAGGGCTAAGGATTGTAAGGTCCCTAAAAAAAAGAAAGATAAGATCAATATGTTAGAACTTGAGCCAGAAATAAAAGATAGATTATATTCTATTCTTGATGAACATGACAATAATTCTTCCCCTGAAGAAAGTTTCAGTGATGAAGACTAGCTTAATATAGCATATAGTTCTGACAATAGTGACTCTATTGATCATTGTGGATCCACGGGAGCAATCTGCACCTGTGATAGCCACTCAATAAATGTACTAGTAATAACAAGGAAATCTTATTTGATATGATTGATCATATTGAAGATAAAGATATTAAAATAAAATATTTAATAGAATTAAAAAAGATAGTTCTTAACCAACAACATCACAAAGAAACAATTGAGCCTTTTAATATGAAAAAAGTACTAAATAAATTTAAAGACCAAAAGTCTAGTACAACAGTACAAGATCTTCAAACCAAATTATTACATATTAAAAATGAAGCAAAGAAGTTAAGCAAAGTCTTAACAAGCTAGAAACAAATGTCCTTGCTAATAAACTATTATATGAACTAGAACCCATGCAAGGATCTAAATTATATCAATCCGAACCAGGAGAAACATCCAAATTAGAAAAAGGTAAAGAAGAAATTGAGTCTCTAGAGAGCCCTCTAGAAGGTAAATCGGGAGCAAAAACTATTGCAATTGTGAAAGACCAGAGCTGGCATATACCTATCACATTGGTTATAAATAAAAATTATACTATTCATAAAATTACATTGTAGACACAGGTGCAGACCAAAACTGCATTATTGAAGGAATAATCCCTACTAAGTACCTTGAAAAAAGTACAACACGGTTATTCTCTGCGACAGGAGAAAGGCTCAAAATAAATTATAAACTCCATAAGGCACACATGCAATAATGGGATCTGCTTTATTAATGATTTTGTAATAACTAAAGATATAAATGAAGAAATAATATTAGACACCCTCTTTATAACCAAAATAAAACCCTATGTCGCTGATTTAGACGGCATCCACACCACTGCTCTAGGAAAAGAGATCACTTTTCCCTACCTAAATAATATGTCAAAAGAAGAAAGTGAATTTATAAAAGAAAAATTAGCTTTAGAATAAATCTTCTTTCCCAACAAATAAACTATTTAAAAAATGAGATAAAATTTAAACGGATTGAACCCGCTTTAAAACATCCGAAGGTAGAAGCCAAAATAAAAAGCCTATAAGAATTCATAGAATAAAAAGTCTGTTCAGAATTTTCTAATGCTTTTTGGGATAGGAAACGCCATATTATTGAATTACCATATATTGAGAGATTCAACGAAAAGAATATCCCTACTAGGGAAATACCTATTCAAATGAATCAAGAGTTAATAGAATATTATAAAAAGGATATCAATGATTTACTTGATAAAAAGATTATTAGACCTTCCAAGTCACCGTAGAGTTGTTCGACATTCTATGCAATAATAGTGCAGAAAAAGAAAGAGGGGCCCCAAGGCTAGTCATTAATTATAAGCCCTTACTAAAGTTTTAAAATAGATCAGGTACCCAATACACAATAAAAAAGATCTTCTTAAAAGGACTTATAAAGCTAACATTTATAGTAAGTTCGATATGGAATCGAGATTTTGGCAAATACAGATAGCAGAAAAATATAAATATAAAACAACTTTTAATGTACCTTTTGGACAATATGAATGGAATGTAATGCCATTCGGATTAAAAAATGCACCGTCTGAATTTCAGAATATAATGAACAACATATTTAATCCACATAGTCATATTTCTATAGTTTACATAGATGATGTTTTAATATACTCAGAAGATATTGACCAACACTTCAAACATATCCAAACCTTTTTAAAGGTTGTTAAACAAAACGGATTAGTAGTAAGAGCTAAAAAGATTAAGTTATTTTAGACTGCTATTGGATTCCTTGGTCATGACTTAAATCAAGGAACCTATAAACCCATTTGTAGAGCCATAGAGTTCTCATCCAAATTTTCAGATGAATTAATTGATAAAACTCAGCTTCAGAGATTCTTAGGAAGTCTCAATTATGTTGCGAAATTTATTCCAAATATTAGACAGGTTTGTAAGCCTCTTTATCAGCGTCTTAGGAAGGATCCAGTCCCACGGGGATTAGAACAAACAGAGGCAGTTCAAAAAATAAAATCAATAGTTCAAAAACTTCCATGTCTAGGAATACCACATCCAGAGGAATTCATGATAGTAGAAACTGACGCCTCAGAAATAGGATATGGAGGCAACCTTAAATAAAAAATCTCTCTAGAAAATCCCAAACAATTAGTAAGATTCATTGCACGAATCTGGAATAATACTCAGAAAAATTACAGCACCATTAAAAAGGAAATTCTACCTATAGTGCTATGTATCATAAAATTTCAAGATGATTTAATAAATAAAGAATTTTTACTACGAGTAGACTGCAAAGCAGCTAAAGATGTTTTACAAAAAGATGTAAAAAATCTGGTTTCTAAATAAATATTTGTCAAATAGCAGGCTTTGTTATCCAGCTTTGAATTTAAATCGATTTTATACAAGGATAAAATAATTCTCTCCCAGATCTTTTGACTAGGGAATTTCTATAGGGAGCTAAATGAGACCCGGAACACTAGGTATAAGGCCTTTGAGGCCTCCATTTCAGCCCTTCAAACCAGAAAAAATAATGAAAAGACCCTTCAAAGAAGAGGAAAAACCAAAACTAGAAAATAAATATTCAGTTCTTGCAGAATTTCCATCTTTGCCAAAAGCTACTATTCCATCCCCATTAAAGGAACCCATAACCAGTCAGACAACCATTAAAATCAATTTTTAAAGGAGACTCTTATTATAGGTACTACCGATCATGGCCCTCGATAAAAAATATGAAGGTTTTGGAGTATCCGAGTTACTAAAACCCTGCTACACGAATTCGAATTATGTGGAGACAGATGATCCCCTTAAGTATTATGAGTTCATTTTAACAGACACTGATTCAGTAAAAGTTGAGCATAAATTAAAATGTCTGGATAATCCTGACAGTATTCAATACTCGAAGTTCACAATTAAAAGAATTTTAAGTCCGTTCGAATGGTTTGTAGATCATCTACATGCACCCATTCCCCTATTAAGAACCCATAGACCCCAGACATACAACTGGTATGATTATAAGGCAGCCTGGTATAACTTTATATATCTAAGGCCCAACACTCACTCTTGGTTTGTCAAGTATTCAGAAGTTATGAAAAGCGCGATCATCCCCAGATGGTTTTACGAATGGTGGAACCAATTCGGAGGAAATAAACAGGTATTGTCAAAATATTTTCAGACACAGTTTGAAAAATTTCAGGTAGAGCAGAATATTTCTACCCTACCAGAAAATATTAAATTGTGTAAGCTTTTTATCGCAAAAAGAATTTCATACATTATCAGCTGGTCCTTTGATATGATGAATTTGAAAGGATTAAATATCTGAGTAAGACCATCAAAATCAAAGGCTGGGCACCAACACCCCAGGAAGATAAGGAAACTTCAAGTTCTTCATTACGACAGGATTCCCAACTGTCCAAGGAAGAATTAAAAAGAAGGCTCCAGCAGGCCTTGTTAAATTTGGAAAAAGATACCCAACAAAAACAGATAATGAAATTATCAGATACTGCATCCTCTCATACAAGTGAACCAAGCAGTGGAGACATGCTAGATCAGCAAGGGATAGCTCAAGCTTATCTTCTCAACTAAAGAAGAAGGCCAGACTTCTCTTTCAGAAAAATGAAAAGCTACTACAATCAAAAGTAGTGGACCCCTCAAGACTCCACCCAAAAATCAATGCAGCAAAAAGACAAGCCACATAAGGAAAAAATGGAATCTCTACAAACTCCCATGTAGATGAAGATGAATCTTCAGCAAATTCCAAGGTCACATCAGGACAAATAGCAAATTTCAAGGAAACCATGTTTCAAGAAGATGAAGACATCCTTAAATAGATTCGAGTAAAAATTAAATCTGCCATGTGTGGGCTCATGTAAATAGATAGAAGGTAGTAATTTGTTGACTCATTATATTGAGGTCTATTTAAGACCTTCACCTTTTATTAGGAAGGGCAGTCGGGAAAACATGACTAGCCATAACTCTTTCCCTCTACGATCTCTGTTTTTCCTTCTTATCAATAAACAACTCTTTATAAGTATCTTTTTCTTCTACTTTATTATTACTTGTAGTATTTTCTTTTATTTTTACTCCTGCCTTTGTAATTTATTTTCAAGTCATTTTCTACGATCCATTAAAGTGTGTATTGAAGAAGAAAGTGTTGAAACCCAGGAGACCCAATGAGTGGAGGAACTAGTCGTGTTGTCACCTAACAAGTTGTTGGGTGTCCATTGGTTGGGAGGAATGCTTGGAAACCTAAAGTTTTAGAGGGTCGGGATGAGTTACTAAGAGACCCGTTAGTTATAACGACGAGTCATTAGACGACTCATCAAGTGGATAGTAGTGGAGTAATGGTTGATTTCAGTGTTCCCAATGATTTGGGGAAACGATGAGTCTCCTATGTTCCTCAAAATTTCAGTTATTCATGTTCTTTACTTATGATATTATGTTTCAAAGCATGTTTGACCCATTGATCAGTTTATGATCTTTTACATATGATTTCATGTCACAACCTGAGCTAAGACCTCGGATCGCAACATAGAACCTAGAACCATGAATGTCCCCAAGTCGACCCATGATATGAAAATGACATTTATAGAACATTATATCAAGCGGAATCCGATACTAAAACATAAATAAGCAGAAATCTGAATAACAAAACATCTAGCCAACGATAATATCATAACCTTAATTCTAAAGCTAAATATACAAATCTATGTCTGAAAAGCCTCTACTAACTAATGAGATGCTGGGACAAGTCCCCAACTATCTCTAAGAATGAAATAAACTGACATAATGAAACTAAAATATATATTCCCTCGAAGGATGAGGACTCCCTAAAGGTAGGGTCTAAATTGGAATGGGAGTAGGACTAACAGTGCGGCTGAGTCTGAACAGTCGAACCTGTATTATAAAATGATACATCATAGAGTATGCGGTCAGTACTTGGAATGTACTGAGTATGCAAGGTAAGTAAAACAGGCTAAGTAAGTATAACTAAAATCATGCATGTAAATAAAAATAGTAAGATCGGGAGAGTAGGAACTGCATGTTGATATCTAAAAATATGTATAATCACAACTGAATCTCTCAATTGAATAGAATGACCCAAAGCTATAAATAAAATCATAAGGCTTGCCATATCTGAAATCATATGTAAAAGCTTATAAACTAATAATTGGGTTAAACCTATTGAAAACATAATATCATAAGTCATAAACATGCATTACTCGAATCATGAGGAACAATGGGAGGACTCGTCTTAAGACACCATCATGATAGAGCTTACATGATACTCCAACTATCTCGCTCAAGTGGGAAGAGCCATCCCAAGCTTTCTAATGCAAGGAATGATACTTGGTGTGATATCACTAATAAGTCCCCATAGGGTTAACCATGAATATTGTGGCACGTAGTTCTGAGACCTCAGGGTTTACCTGAATGCCAGGCCGACTAGGTTCTAGACACTACTCCCAAAAACATGCACATGAGGGCTCATATAATTATTATGAAGTCATACATGGAGTCCATGGGCTAGTTCAATCATAACATACTTGATCATACTTGAAATACATGACTAGCCATGAAATAAGGGCCTTGAGTCGGCCAAAATCATGAACTCATAAATTATGAAGAACGTACATTCTTGAGAAAATCACCATACTTGAAATTCATAAATTCATGAAGACTACTTGTCGAAAATAATATCATCATAATAAACCAAAATTTAGAGCTTGGAGGATCGAAATCATAATAAAATCAAAAACTTGACTTCTCATGAAACTTGCATAATTGGGCATAATTTTCTAAAAACTTGAAACTATTTATTTATAATTAAAATATGTATAAAATCTTCCCATAAATCTTAGAACATGCTTTGAAACATGAAGGGAACTAACCCACAAATAAATCATAGAGAATTTCATTAAATTAGGATGAAATCCCATAAGATCATATACTTGAATTAACACTTGAATTCATGAACTTAATGAGAAATTTGGGCATGAGAGTGAAAGGAAACTCTCATTCTTGGCCCTACATACCTGGGTAACTTGAATCTATACTTGACATTGAAAGCCCAAGAGATTTGAGAAGAATTTGGAGGGTTCTGGGCTTGATCTTCAATGGAGAGGTCTACACTTGCATGAATGGGAGAGCAATGGTTCGGAATAGGTTTAAAACCCTTAGACACCTCTTTTGGAGCTTAAAATGACGTATTTTATGGATTAGGAACTTAGATATTACAAAAATACCCATATTGATTCGCCTGGAAAAGTTACACTATTAGTCTCAACGAGGGACTGGATGAGTCATTACTCCACTAGACGACTCGTCGTCTCCCCTCGTCACCACCACTGGAAACGTTTCCATTCACTGAACTTTCTCCCCTCATGGACCACTTGACGAGTCGTTAGATGCACGATGACTCGTCCTTCCATCCTTTGCCAACATTGCCAGGTCAACCTTGCTACACACCCTCACACACCTAACGAGGGACCCAACGACTTATTGGGTGACACAACGATTTGTCACTCCACCCATCATGTCCCAGAGAAAAATCTCATTCTTCCAACTTAGCACACACTTAACGGGTTACTGGATGATCCATTAGTGATTTAACGGGTCATCTAACGAGTAGTTATGTGACCTGGTGTGAATTTTCCCGCTTTCTCATTTTCAACCCTCAAGTCTGATGACTTTGAGGGTTTTACAACATCCCCCCCTTGGGAACGTTCATCCTCAAATGTGGGTAAACATACTGAATAGCTGGGAAAAGGAACTGCAATCCCAAATACTGATCATCTAGAGCTAAAAACTGACATAGTGACTTACTCCGAACTGATATACATGACTGAACTGATTTGATGAATCACATATACATGAACAATTAGAGTAACTGAGAGACATGAACTAAAAATGAAACTGAATAGAATACTAAGAAGGAAATGGTTACCTCAAGCTGGAATAGAATTGGATGGGAATAAATGCGGGTATCTAGCCATTATATCTGCTTTGGCCTCCCACATAGCTTCTTCAACAAGCTGATGCCTCCGTAAGACTTTCAGCGAAGCTACTTCATTGTTCCTCAACTTCCGAACTTTATGATCAAGGATCTCAATCGAAACCACTTCATACCTAAGGTTATCCTTCATACCTATGCTCTCCACCGGGACAACCAAAGTTAGGTCGCCAATGCACTTATTTAACAATGATACATGAAAATCTGGATGTACCGGAGCCAACTCCACTGGTAGCTTCAACTTGTAGGACACCTTACCAATATGTCTCATGATCCCATAGGGACCAACATATAGGGGGCTAAGATTTCCTTTCTTTTCAAACCTCTTCAGTCCTTTCATGGGAGATACCTTCAAAAACACCCAATGATCAACTTCAAACTCAAGTTCTCTCTGCCTAACATCCACGTATGACTTTTGACGACTCTGGGCTGTTTTCAGCCTTTTCCTTATGAGCTGAACTTTCTGTATTGCCTCATGAACTGAATCTAGCCCTATCAACGTAGCTTTACATACCTCAAACCATCCGATAGAAGACCTAAACCTCCACCCATAAAGAGCCTCAAATGAATCCATTTGAATACTAGAGTGGTAACTATTGTTGTAAGTGAACTCGATGATATGTAGAGGATCATCCCAACTACCCTTGAAGTCAATAACACATGCTCTCAATATATCCGCAAGAGTTTGAATGGTCTGCTCGGCTTGACTATCTGTCTGTGGGTGAAAAGCTGTGCTAAGATTGACTTGAGTACCAAGTCCCTTCTAGAACAATCTCCAAAACTGTGAGGTAAACCGAGTACCTCTATCCAAAATGATGGACAAGTGTGTTAACACCAAGAAACATAACTAACTCTTGAATATATAATCTAGTATATTCCTCAACTAAATCGGTAGTTTTGACAGGCAAGAAATGAGCTGCTTTGGTCAATCGGTCTACCACCACCCAAATGAAGTCATACTGCCGCGAGTGCGAGGCAACCCTGTGATGAAGTCCATATTGATCTCTTCCTACTTTCAAGTGGGGATACTAATGTATTGTAGCATACCTCCCGGTCTTTGATGCTCAACTTTCACATGTTGATAATTCGGACACTTGGTCACAAACTCTACTATGTCCTTCATGCCATTCCACTAATAGACTTCCCGTAGGCCACGGTACATCTTGGTGGCACCTAGATGTATAGAGTATTGGGAACCATGAGCCTCATGCAACATCCGTAATCTCAAATCATTGACATTCGAAACACATAAACGGCCTTGATAATGAACTACACTACCTCCCCCTTAGGAGAAGACCTCAACCTTATGATTTTGAACCACTTAAACTTCACCAAAATAGGATCCTTATCTTGCCTAGCCTTGACTTCAGTCACCAAAGAAGATTCTGAACCATTCTGAAAAATGACACCACCGTCTGTTAAATCAATGAGGCGAGCTCCTAGTCGTGCAAGATGATGTGCATCCTTCACTAAATCTTTCCTTCCATCTTCCACATGAGAAACACTCTCCATTGACAGTTTGCGAAGGGCATCCACCACTACATTGGCTTTTCCTAGATGACAAAGGACACTCATGTCATAGTCCTTGAATAGCTTTAACCATCTCCTTTGTTGCAAATTCAAATCCTTCTGGGTGAACACATACTATAGGCTTTTGTGGTCCGTAAACACATCCACAAGGACCCGTCCAAATAGTTTTGCCAAATCTTTAATGCAAACCCCAGCGTTGCTAATTCCAGGTCATGCGTCGGGTAATTAATTTCATTAGTCTTAAGCTGTCTATAGGCATACACAATGACCTTACTATGCTGCATCAACACACATCCAAGACCAACCTTAGAGGCATCAAAATACACCACGAATCCATTTGTGCCCTCAAGTAGGGTCAATATTGGCGATGAAGTGAGTCGAGTCTTTAACTCCTGAAAACTCCTCTCACAGGCATCCGAAAACTGAAATTTGACTTTCTTCTGGGTCAACTTAGTCAATAGGGTTGAAATGGATGAAAATCCTTCAACGAAACTCCTGTAATAACCCGCTAAACCCAAGAAACTCCAGATATTTGAAGGGTTAACAGGTTTAGGCCAGTTCTTTACAACTTTTATCTTTTGCGAGTCCACCTACACGCCCTCACTTGACACCACATGGCCCAAAAATCCTACCAAATCCAACCAAAACTCACACTTTCTGAATTTAGCAAATAGCTGGCGATCCTTGAGGATCTGTAGCACCACCCTCAAATGAGCGACATGCTCCTTCTCGCTCCGAGAGTATATGATAAGGTTTCCTTTAAAGACAATCACGAACATGTTCAAACATGGCTTGAATACCCTATTCGTCAGATCCATGAAAGCTGCACAAGCATTCGTTAATCCAAAGGACATAACTACAAAAATATAGTGACCACACCGAGTCTGGAAAGCTGTCTTCGAAATGTCACTCTCCCTAACTCTGAGCTGATGATACCCGAATCTGTGGTCTATCTTTGAGAAGCACTTAGCCCCTTGAAGTTGGTCAAACAACTCATCAATTCTGGGGAGGGGCTTATTCTTGATTGTAACCTTGTTCAACTATCGATAGTCACTACACATTCGAAGAGACCTATCCTTTTTTGAATAAAGAGAACCGATGCACCCCACGGGGATTTGCTAGGTCTTATGAGGCCCTTATCTAAAATATCCTTCAACTACTCTTTCAATTCCTTTAGCTTAGCTGGAGCCACTCTATAAGAAGGAATGAATATAGGCTATTCATCGGGAAGAAGGTCAATACCAAAGTCAATCTCCTGCTCGGGAGGGACTCTTGGTAGATCATCTGGAAAAACCTCCGGATACTCACATACAACAGGGACAGATTGAAGATTTGGGGTCTCAGATGTAGCATCCTTAACCCAAATTAGATGGTACACGCAACCCTTAGAAATCATCTTTCTGGCCTAATGGTGGGAAACAAAGAGACCTACAGGAACAGTTGAGTTACCCTTCCATTCTAGGACTGGCTCACACGAAAACTGGAACTCTACCATACGACTTCTAAAATTTAATGAGGCATAACATGCATGAAACCAATTCATACCAAAGGTAACATCGAAATTAGTCATGTGTAATTCTACTAGATCAGCTCAGGTGACTTTTGAAGGACTGTGATAGGGAAATTTCTGTATACCCGTTGAGCTATAACTGAGTCATCGACTAGAGTAGAGACTGAGAAGGGTTCTTATAGGATTTCGGGACTGACTCGAAAACTAATAGAAATATAAGGCATCACAAAAGATTGGGTAGCCCCTGATCTAACAATGCATATACATCAAGATGAAATACTCATAACATACCGGTAACCACATCGGGAGAGGCCTTCTACTCCTAACGAGATGAGAGGGCATAAAATCTGTTCTAACACTGACCCCCACATGCGCTAGTGCATGCACCCTGTTGAGAAGGACGTTGATAACACAAAGGTTGGGAATCCCAAAACTAGAGTATGAACTTAAAATAAATACGGAAGAAAAACAAGAAAACTAATTGAAAAGACTAAACAAGAACTAAGAGACATTGATTTGACAAGATCCAAGTAAAAGCAAATTGGCTATGGGTAAATCAAACTCCTTTACTTGAGAAACTAATCAAGTTTAGAATCGGATCTTGATCGCTTCGTGAGTAACGTTAGACAACAATTAGTAAGTGTACTAATCGTCTTCTAAAAATACCAAGAAGAAACCAAAGATATCAAGAAAGAGTTATCTTACTACCATAAACTATGAACTAGTTAAGTTGCAAGATAAATCCAAAAAGTAATCTTCCACAAAGGTTAAAAAGAACTCTCAAATATATTAATATTCAAAATTTGATTTTCATGAATGAATAAAGACCCCTTTATATAGTAGTGAAGAAGGGGTAGGTCAAAAGATATCATAAATGAAAATGATATTTTCTAGGACCTAGAAAACTACCAAACACATTATCCTATGAAGTCAACATAGAAAAAAACAACTATTAAATGGCATAGAAGGCTGTCACACACAATGTCCTAGGGGCTGATTTGGGCTCCATTTTATCTCCTCTTGGACTTTAATTTGGGCCTTCAAATAGATGTAAGACTTTGAGAAAATATCTTCATTGGGCTTGAGATCTTCTTCCATCACAAGACCCTTTTTAATATCTAATTCCAACCCATTAAATTGGTCTTCAAATTTCCTTGTTTGAGATCTTGTAATGGGTCCTCTTGGAACTTCCAAAGCTTCCTTAGTTGATCATGAGTTTCCATAGATGTTATCATTCCCCTCTTCTTTAAGAAAATTCGTCTTCGAATTCAATGTTGCATCAAATAAAGAAAGATCAGCAACATTAAAGGTAGCACTAACTTGATATTCACCAGGAAGATCAAGTTTGTAAGAATTGTCTCCAATATTTTCAAGGACTTCAAATGGACCTTCTCCTCTTGGGTGTAACTTGGATTTTCTATTGGTAGGAAACCTTTCCTTCCTAAAGTGCACCCATACTAGATCTCCAAGCTTAAAAATAACAGATTTTTGCCCCTTATTTCTTCTTAAGGTTGTTTGTTCAT
The DNA here is from genome assembly GCA_035772735.1 of Datura wrightii. Classification (NCBI taxonomy): domain Eukaryota; kingdom Viridiplantae; phylum Streptophyta; class Magnoliopsida; order Solanales; family Solanaceae; genus Datura; species Datura wrightii. Next base: position 111,842,243 of record JASDFA010000018.1, read on the forward strand.
TCTTCCGTTCAATTGCAAGCCTTGTTTGTTCATGAATCTTCTTCATTATATCAGCCTTCTTCCTACCATCAAGATTAACAATATCATTAGTAGGCAAACGCAACAAATCAAGGGGGTGAGGGGATTAAATCCATAAACAACTTCAAAAGGAGACTTACCAATAGAAGAATGGATAGTTCTATTATAGGCAAACTCTACCATTGACAAATGTTCCTCCTAAAAGGTTAGTTTTCCCTTTAAAACAGCCCTTAACATATTCCCTAAAGTCAAGGTTAGTTTTCCCTTTAAAACAGCCCTTAACATATTCCGTAAAGTCCTATTAAGTACTTCAGTTTGCCCATCAGTTTGCGGGTGACAAGATGTAGAAAAATAACAATTTAGTCCCCAATTTCCCCCAAAAAACTCTCCAAAAGTGATTTAAAAACTTAGCATCCCTATCACTAATAATAGTTTTAGGTATACCATGTAATTTAACCAGTTCTTTCACAAATAAATCAGCCACATGTGATGCATCATTAATCTTCAAACATGGAACAAAATGAGCCATTTTTGAAAATCGATCTACCACTACAAATATACTATACTTACCATGTTTAGTTCTAGGCAGGCCTAACACAAAATCCATGGAAATATCAATCCAAGGAGAAGTAGGAACAGGTAAAGGAGTATAAAGGCCATGTGGTAACACTTATGATTTAGCCTGTTTACATTCAAGGCACTAGGAACACACATTCTCAACATCCTTTCGCATGCCAGGACAAAAAAATGTTCAACAAGGATATCCAAATTTTTGGGAACTCCAAAGTGTCCCATGAGCCTACCACAATGTGCTTCCCTAATAAATAATTCACGCAAAGAGCTATTAGGAATACACAATTTATTTTCCTTAAAAAGGAATCCATCTTGAAGATTGAACCGCTCATAAGGAACCAAATTACACTCTGCAAAAATTTTGCCAAAATCAAAATCATTAGCATAAAGACCCTTGATTTGATCAAAACCCATCAATTTAGAAGTAAGAGTAGAGACCAAGTCATACCTTCTTGAAAGATCACATTTTCTTTTCCTTTCTTGTAAGCAATCACGTATGGGAAAGTTTCAATGAATTCAACCCATTTTGCATGCCTACGATTTAGTTTACCTTGACTCTTCAAGTATCTTAACCACAAACTCTCTAGACCACAAATAATATTTCCATGTAGCTAAAGCTTTGACCAAAGCATATAACTCTTTATCATAAGTTGAGTAGTTCAAAGTAGCTCCACTCAACTTTTCACTAAAAAGTATGCAATGGGCTTGGAATCCTGCATTAACACAGTACCTATTCCTCTTTTGGAGGCATCACATTCAACCTCAAAAGACTTAGAAAAATCAGGCAATTGCAAAAGAGGAGCAGAACACAAATTTTCTTTTAGTAAGTTAAAAGCAGCATCTTGTTCTTTTCCCATGTGAAAACCTTGTCCTTCTTAATAACTTCAGTCAAAGGAGCAACAATGGTGCTAAAGTCTCTAACAAACCTCCTATAAGAACTAGCATGCCCATGAAAACTCCTAATCTCAGTTACACTCTTAGGTTTAGGCCATTCTTTGATTGCCTTGATTTTCTCTTCATCAACTTCAACTCCCTTAGAACTGACCACAAAATCCAGGAATACCACACGATCCACACAAAAGGTACACTTTTTGAGATTAGCAAACAATTGTTGCTTCTTAAGAACTTCGAGAACTTATTTTATGTGTTCAACATGCTCATCCAGATTTTTAGAATAGATCAAGATATCATCAAAATAAACCACCACAAACTTTCCATGAAAATCCTTAAAAATATGATTCATCAATCTCACGAAAGTTTTGGGTGTATTAGTCAAGCCAAAGGCATAACTAACCACTCATAAAGCCCATATATGAAGTTCATGGGCTAGTTAAATCATAACATACTTGATCATACTTGAAATACATGATTAGCCATGAAATAAGGGCGCGTGAGTCAGCCAAAATCATAAACTCATAAATGATGAAGAACATACATGCTTGACCAAATCACCAAACTTGAAATTCACAAATTGATGAAGAGTACTTGTAGGAAATCATGTCATAAATCATAATTTAGAGCTTGGAGGATCGAAATCATAATAGAATCATAAACTTGACTTTTCACGAAACTTGCATAATTGGGCATAATTTTCTATAATCTTGAAACCATGTATTTATAATCAAAATAGGTATAAAATCTGCCCATAAATTTTAGAACATACTTTGAAACATGAAGGGAATTGACCCATAAACAAATCATAGAGAATTTCATATAATTAGGACAAAACCCCATAAGATCATACACTTGAATTAACACTTGAATTGATGAACTCGAGGAGATATTTGGGCATGAGAATGACAGGAAACTCTCATCCATGGCCCTACATACCTGGGCAACTTGAATCTATACTGGACATTGAAAGCCCAAAAGATTTGAGAAGAATTTGAAGGGTTCTAGGCTTGATCTTTAATGGAGAGGTCTAGACTTGCATACATGGGAGGGGAATGGTTTAGAATAGGTTTAACCCCCTTAATACACCTCTTTCAAATTTTAAAATGATGTAGTTTAGTGTTTAGGAGCTTAGAAATTACAAAAGTACCCTAATTAATTCTCCTGGAAAAGTGGCACTGCCAGTCCCATCTAGGGATTGGATGAGTCCTTACTCCACTGGATGACTCACCGTATCCCCTCGTCACCACCACTGGAAACTTTTCCATTCATTGAATTTTCTCCTCTCACGGACCATTTCATAAGTCGTTAGATGTACGACGACTCGTCCCTCCTTCCGTTGCTAACTTTGCCGATTCAACCTGCCACACTCCCTCACACACCTAAAGAGGGACACCATGACTCATGGGGTGACATGACGACTCGTTGCCCTGCCCATCATGTCCCAGAGTAAAATCTTATTCTTCCAACTTATCACACACTTAACGGGTCACTAGATGATCCATCGAGTGACTTAACTGGGTCACCTGATGAGTCATTTTATGACTTGGTGTGAATTTTCCTGCTTTCTCTATTTCAAGCCTCGGGTATGATCTTAGGGACTTTTGGGGTTTTACATTTTAGCTATGACAAGTCATATTATTTCTATTTTTACCTTTGGTTCATCCTATTAGATATGATATTCTACTTATGACTATACATGTTTCAAATTAAAATTTCAGCATATAGTCCTTACTCTTATAGTCTTATGATTTATCTTTATAAGAATAATTTTAATAAATATTTACTAAGCATGCTTTACTTATCTTGCATACTTAGTACATTCAAAGTACTGATCGCATACTCTATGCTGTATCGTTTCATGATACAGGTCTGGATGATCAGACATAGATCCGCCGTTAGCCCAGCTCCTCGCAGTTTAGTTTAGTCCCAGTCGTTGGTGACTCCTCATCTTCTAAGAATATTTATTTTTGCGTTTGATTATATTATATTTAATTTTAGACTTTAGCGAGCTTGTAGGGAATGTTGTCCCATTAGCTCATCAGGTATGTTAGAGGCTTATCAGACATTATGTAAATTTTTAGCTTTGTCAAGGATTGACCCTGATTAGGATGATTATGTTATTAAGGCATCCATTTATTCATGTTTCAACTTATTAGATTCCACTTTCGTGATATGCCTTTTAGTTACTATTGTTCATGCCATGGGTCTACTTGGAGCCATTCATTGTTCTAGGTTCCGTATCTCAGTCTGGGGTCCCAGTTGGGGTCGTGTCAAACTTGGTATCCGAGAAAAGGTTTAGAGTGTCCTAGGGTGTCTAAACATCGCATTGTATAGAGTTTATTCCATGGGTGTGAAGCACGCAACATTTATAGGAGAGAGGCTACAAGATGTTTTAGGAAATTTTTCTTCTTTAATGATCTATGTCATGTGATGAAGTATCTCTTTTTCCTTCTAACTCGTGCAATACGAGTTTGCAGAAATATGCTTCCAGTCGAATGAACGGAAGAAGGAATAGCAATGGAAATGGCCACGAAATGGTAATGGAGACGGGAATCAGCAAGTCCCACAAACACCAACAAATCCTACGCCTGAGCAGGTCACTCATGCTGAGTTTAGAGTAGCATTTCATATGTTGACACAGGCTATGACAACTCTGGTCAATCAGCAAGCAGTGGCTCATGTTCCTTAGAATGGGAACGCAGTGGCGGCTCGAGTTTGAGACTTTCCCAAGATGAATCCACCTGAGTTTCTTGGGTCGAAGGTGGATGAGGATCTGCATGAGTTTATTGAGAAGATCAAGAAAATCACCAAGATTATGGGGTGACTGGAGAGGAGAGTGAGGATTTAGCCTCCTATCAACTGAAGTGGGTGGCTTACATATTGTACCACCAATGGAAGGACGGTAGAGTAGTGGGAGCAGTTCCCACAAGTTGGGATGAGTTCGTGACTGCCTTCTTGGATAGGTTATTCCTTAGAGAGTTACGGGAGGTGAAGGTGACAGAGTTTGTCAACGTGAAGCAGCACCACAGGACTGTCCAAGAGTATGCCTTGGAGTTTACCCGGCTGTCCAAGTATGAGCCATAGATGGTTGCGGATCAGAGAGCCCGTATGAGCAGGTTTATGAATGGGGTATCAGACTCACTAGTCAAGGAGTGCAGGACCACTATCCTGAACAATGATCTAGACTTCTCTCGATTGGTCATATACGCCTAGAAGATAGAGGCGGATCAGATGAAGGAGAAGGAGAGAGAGGCCAAGAGGGCCAAGACATGGAGTTACGGACAGTTTTAGTAGAGGCTCGATGGAGGACACCATCAGCAATCCCACCAGCAATCAGCCCCAGCGCCATCATTAGCCAGTGTTCCGTATAGACCTAGTGATAACATCCATGGAAACTCATCATCAACTAAGGAAGCTTTGGGGAATGATAACATCCATGGAAACTCATCATCAACTAAGGAAGCTTTGGGGAATGATAACATCCATTGAAACTCTTCATTAACTAAGAAAGCTTTGAAAGTTCCAAGAGGACCCATTACAAGAGCTGAAACAAGGAAATTTGAAGACTTAATGGGCTGGAATTAGCTATTAAAAAGTGTCTTGTGATGGAAGAAGATCTCAAGCCCAATGAAGATATTTTCTCCAAGTCTTACATCTATTTGAAGGCCCAAATTAAAGACCAAGAGGAGACGAAATGGAGCCCAAATCAGCCCCTAAATGGAGAAAATACAACAACATTTTTTTAATTAGTTTTAGAATTATATTTAAAGTTGTTTTATTCTATGTTGACTCCTAGGACATTGTGTGTGACAGCCTTCTATGCCATTTGATAGTTGTTTTATTCTATGTTAACTTCATAGGATAATGTGTGTGGTAGTTTTCTAGGTCCTAGGAAGTATCATTTTCATTTGTGATATCTTTTGACCTACCCCTTCTCCACTATTATATAAAGGGGTCTTTGTTCATTCATGAAAATCAAATTTTGAATATTAATATATTTGAGAACTTGATTAGTTTATCAAGTAAAGGTGTTTGGTCTAACCATAGCCAATTCGTTGTTACTTGGATCTTGTCAAATCCATATCTCTTAGTTCTTGTTTAGTCTTTTCAATTAGTTTTCTAGTCTTTCTTCCGTATTTATTTTAAATTCATACTCTGGTTTTGGATTCCCAACCTTTGTTTTATCACCTAGGCTTGATTAGAGGGGTGGGGCATCAGGCTCCAAAGTTCATGGAAGTAGGACAGGAGAGCCCAGCATTCCAGTTTGCAGCACGTGTGGTAGGAGGCACAATGGGAGGGAATAAAAGTGAGCTTGAGGGAAAAGAAAAGAGTTCTGGCCAAGAGTTAGAAATAAAAAAGAGATGGCCAAGAGGGAGAAAAAAGGGCAAAACATAATCAAAGAGGTAAAAGAGGGCTCGAGTGGAAAAAAAGAAAATTTTGGTGAGAGGAAAGAGGCTATGGAAAAACAAAGAGAGTTTCTATATAAAAGCCAAGGAGTGTTTGAATGAAAGAAAAGAGGGACTGGCCATAATACTACTTACTTATAAAGAAGTCTTGATTAATTCTGAGATATTAACTTCTTCTTTGCCAAGTAGTGTTACTTCTCTTTTGCAGGATTTTGCTGATATTTTTCCTGAGGATATTCCTAAATATCTACCACCTTTGCGTGGCATTCAGCACCAAATTGACTTTGTACCTGGAGCACAAATTCCAAATAGGCCTGCTTATAGAAGTAATCCTGAAGAGACAAAAGAGTTGCAAAGACAAGTTGAAGAGTTACTTGAAAAGGAGTTTGTACGAGAGAACATCAGTCCTTCTTCTGTTCCTGTTCTATTGGTTCCCCAAAAGGATGGATCTTGGCGGATGTGTGTGGATTGTCGAGCTATCAACAAGATTACTGTAAAGTATCGTCATCCTATTCCTCGTCTTGATGACATGTTAGACCAATTGCATGGGTCTAAAATTTTTTCTAAAATTGATCTAAAAAGTGGTTACCATAAGATTTGAATGAATCCTTGAGATGAATGGAAAACTGCTTTTAAGACCAAATATGGGCTTTATGAGTGGTTAGTTATGCCTTTTTCCTTGACTAATGCACCCAACACTTTCATGAGATTGATGAATCATATTTTTAAGGATTTTCATGGAAAGTTTGTGGTGGTTTATTTTGATGATATTTTGATCTTTTCTAAAAATCTGGATTAGCATGTTGAACACCTAAAACAAGTTCTCAAGTTCTTAAGAAGCAAGAATTGTTTGCTAATCTCAAAAAGTGTACCTTTTGTGTGGATCGTGTGGTATTCTTGGGTCTTGTCGTCAGTTCTAAGGGAGTTGAAGTTGATGAAGAGAAAATCAAGGCAATCAAAGAATGGCCTAAACCTAAGAGTGTAACTGAGATTACGAGTTTTCATGGGCTTGCTAGTTTTTATAGGAGGTTTGTTAGTGATTTTAGCACCATTGCTGCTCCTTTGACTGAAGTTACTAAGAAGGACAAGGTTTTCACATGGGGAAAAGAACATTATTAAAAGAAAATTTGTGTTCTGCTCCTCTTTTGCAATTGCCTGATTTTTCTAAGTCTTTTGAGGTTGAATGTGATGCCTTCAGAAGATTAATAGGTGTTGTTTTAATGCAGGATTCCAAGCCTATTGCATACTTTAGTGAAAAGTTGAGTGGAGCTACATTGAACTACTCGACTTATGATAAAGAGCTATATGCTTTGGTCAAAGCTTTAGCTACATGCAACATTATTTGTGGTCTAGAGAGTTTGTGGTTAAGACTGACCATGAATCCTTAAGATACTTGAAGAGCCAAGGTAAGCTAAATTGTAGGCATGCAAAATAGGTTGAATTCGTTGAAACTTTCCCATATGTGATTGCTTACAAGAAAGGAAAAGAAAATGTGATCTTTCAAGAAGGTATGACTTGGTCTCTACTCTTACTTCTAAATTGATGGGTTTTGATCAAATCAAGGGTCTTTATGCTAATGATTTTGATTTTCGCAAAATTTTTGCAGAGTGTAATTTGGTTCCTTATGAGCGGTTCAATCTTCAAGATGGATTCCTTTTTAAGGAAAATGAGTTGTGTATTCCTAATAGCTCTTTGCGTGAATTATTTGTTAGGGAAGCACATTGTGTTAGGCTCATGGGACACTTTGGAGTTTCCAAAAATTTGGATAAACATTTTTTGGCCTGTCATCGAAAGGATGTTGAGAAAGTGTGTTCCCAGTGTCTTGAATGTAAATAGGCTAAATCAAAAGTGTTACCACATGGTCTTTATACTCCTTTACCTGTTCCTACTTCTCCTTGGATTTATATTTCCACGGATTATGTGTTAGGCCCGCCTAGAACTAAACATGGTAAGGATAGTATATTTGTAGTGGTAGACCGATTTTCAAAAATTGCTCATTTTATTCCATGTTTGAAGATTAACGATGCATCACATGTGGCTGATTTATTTGTAAAAAAAGTGGTTAAATTACATGGTATACCTAAAACTATTATTAGTGATAGGGATGCTAAGTTTTTAAGTCACTTTTCGAGAGTTCTTTGGGGGAAATTGGGGACTAAATTATTATTTTCTACATCTTGTCACCTGCAAACTGATGGGAAAACTGAAGTAGTTAATAGGACTTTAGGGAATATGTTAAGGGTTGTTTTAAACGAAAAACTAACCTTTTGGGAGGAACATTTTTCCATAGTAGAGTTTGCCTATAATAGAACTATCCATTCTTCTACTGGTAAGTCTCCTTTTGAAATTGTTTATGGATTTAATCCCCCACCCCCCTTGATTTGCTGCCTTTGCCAGTAATATTGTTAATCTTGATGGTAGGAATAAGGCTGAAATGATGAAGAAGATTCATGAACAAACAAGGCTTTCAATTGAATGGAAGAATGAACAAATAGCCTTAAGAAGAAATAAGGGGTGAAAATCTGTTACTTTTAAGCCTGGAGATCTAGTGTGGGTGCACTTTAGGAAGGAAAGGTTTTCTACCAAGAGAAAATCCAAGTTACACCCAAGAGGAGATAGTCCATTTGAAGTCCTTGAAAAGATTGGAGACAATGCTTACAAACATGATCTTCCTGGTGAATATCAAGTTAGTGCCACCTTTAATGTTGCTGATCTTTCTTTATTTGACACAACATTGAATGATCTTCTAGGTAAATATCAAGTTAGACCTAGTGATTACATCCATAGAAACTCATCATCATCTAAGGAAGCTTTGGGGAATGATAACATCGATGGAAACTCATTATCAATTAAGGAAGCTTTGGGGAATGACATCATCCATGGAAACTCATCATCAACTAAGGAAGCTTGGAAGTTCCAAGAGGACCCATTACAAGATCTCAAACAAGGAAATTTGAAGACCAACTTAATAGGCTGGAATTAGCTATGAAAAAGTGTCTTGTGATGGAAGAAGATCTCAAGCCAAATGAAGATATTTTCTCCAAGTCTTACATCTATTTCAAGGCCCAAATTAAAGTCCATGAGGAGATGACATGGAGCCCAAATCAGCCCCTAAATGGAGAAAATACTGCAGCAGTTTTTTAATTAGTTTTTAGAATTATATTTAAAGTTGTTTTATTATATGTTGACTCCTAGGACATTGTGTGTGGCAGCCTTCTATGCCATTTAATAGTTGTTTTATTCTATGTTGACTTCATAGGATAATGTGTGTGGTAGTTTTCTAGGTCCTAGGAAGTATCATTTTCATTTATGATATCTTTTGACCTACCCCTTCTCCACTATTATATAAAGGGGTCTTTGTTCATTCATGAAAATCAGATTTTGAATATTAATATATTTGAGAGTTATTTTGAACCTTTGTGGAAGATTACTTTTTGAATTTATCTTGAAACCTAACTAGTTCATAGTCTATGGTAGTAAGATAATTCTTTCTTGATATCTTTGGTTTCTTCTTGGCATTCTTAGAAGGCGATAAGTACACTTACTAATTATTGTCTAACATTACTCATGAAGTGGTCAAGATACGATTCTAAACTTGATTAGTTTCTCAAGTAAAGGCGTTTGGTTTAACCATAGCCAATTTCTTTTTACTTGGATGTTGTCAAATCCATATCTCTTAGTTCTTGTTTAGTCTTTTCAATTAGTTTTCTAGTCTTTCTTTCGTATTTATTTTAAGTTCATACTCTAGTTTTGGGATTCCCAACCTTTGTGTTATCACCTAGGCTTTATTAGAGGGGTGGGGCATCAGGCTCCAAAGTTCATGGAAGCAGGACAGGAGAGCCCAGCATTCCGGTTTGTAGCAGGTGTGGTAGGAGGCATACTGGTGGGTGCCTAGCGGGTTTATGAGCGTGTTATGGGAGTGGGAAGCTTGGACATTTGCTCAGAGACTTCCCTTTAACTAGAAAGGGCCCTAGTAGAGGTTGTGACCCAGCCACCAATTCAGCAGCTCCACTAGAATGCTCGACTCAGCAGGGTGCATCCACTTGGTATGGTCACTGGTATGTTACGAGTATTCCATCTTTATGTGTATGCATTGTTAGATCCAATTGACACCTTATCTTTTGTGACTCCTTATGTTTCTTTTAGTTTTGGAGTCAGTCCTGAAATCCTATCAGAACTCCTCTCAGTTTCTACTCCAATTGGTGACTCAGTTATAGCTCGATGGATATACAAAAATTGTCATATTACAGTCCTTTAGAAAGTCACCTCAGCCGATCTAGTAGAGTTAGACATGACCGATTTGCATGCATTTTATACCTCAGTAAATTGTAGAACCCATATGGTAGAGTTCCAATATCCAGGTGAGCTAGTCCTGGAATTGAAAGGTAGTTCAGCTGTGCCTGTAGGTCGTTTTCTTTCTTATCTCAAGGCTAGAAAGATGATCTCCGAAGGCTACGTGTACCATCTAATTTGGGTTAAGGATGCGACGTTCAAGACCCCGACTCTTTAGTTAGTTCCTATAGAGTGTGAGTATCTAGAGGTGTTTCTAGATGATCTTCTAGGAGTCCCTCCCGAGCAGGAGATTGACTTTGGTATCGACCTTCTCCCTGATAAGCAACCTATATCCATCCCTCCTTACAGAATGGCTCCAACCAAGCCAAAGGAGTTGAAAGAGTAGTTGAAAGATCTCCTAGATAAGGGTTTTCACCAGGCCTAGTAAATCCCCGTAGGGTGCACCAGTTCTCTTTGTCCGAAAGAAGGATGGTTCTCTTAGAATGTGCATTGGTTATTGGTAGTTGAACAGGGTCACAATCAAGAACAAGTATCCCCTCCTCAAGATTGAAGACTTATTTGACCAACTTTAGGGTGTTAAGTGCTTCTCAAAGATAGACCTCATATCTGGCTATTATCAGCTCAGAGTTAGAGAGAGTGACATTTCGAAGACAACTTTCAAGACTCGGTATGGTGGCTATGAATTTGTAGTTATGTCTTTTGGACTAACGAATGCTCCTGCAGCTTTTATTAATTTGATGAGCAGGGTGTTCAAGCTATATTTTGATATGTTCATGATTGTATTCATAGACAATATTCTCATATTCTCTCAGATAGAGGAGGAGCATGCCTCTCATTTGAGGATTGTGCTATAAACCCTCAAGGATCTCCAGCTATTTGCTAAATTCAGCAAGTGTGAGTTTTTGTTGAACTCAGTAGCATTTTTAGGTCATGTTGTGTCAAGCGAGAGTGTGTAGGCGGTGAATAATTAGCCTAGACTAGTTAGCCCTTTGAATATCAAGAGTTTCTTAGGTTTAGCTGGCTTCTACAGGAGGTTTGTTGAGGGATTTTCATCCATTACAGCACCATTGATTAAGTTGACCTAGAAGAAGGTTAAATTTCAGTGGTCGGATGCATGTGAGAAGAGTTTTTACGAGTTAAAGACTCGACTCATTTCAGCCCCAATATTGACTCTACCGGAGGGAACGTATGGATTTGTGGTGTATTGTGATTCCTCAAGGGTTGGTCTTGGCTGCATGTTAATGAAGCATGGTAAGGTCATTGCATATGCCTCTAGATAGCTTAAGACTCACGAGAGGAGTTACCTGATGCATGACCTAGAGTTGGCAGCAGTGGTGTTTGCATTGAAGATTTGGAGACACTACTTGTATAGGGTGCATGTGGATATATTCACGGACCACAAGAGCCATCAGTATGTGTTCACTCAAAAGGACCTGAATTTGCGACAAAGGAGGTGGCTAGAGCTTCTCAAGGACTATGACATGAATGTTCTTTATCATTCAAGCAAGGACAATGTAGTTGCGGATGCCCTTAGAGTAGGCTTTCCATGGAGAGTGTGTCTCATGCTGAGGATGGGGGAAGGAGTTGGCTAATGATGTTCATAGTCTTTCTTGCTTAGGGGTTCGCTTTGTTGGCTCAATAGATGGTGGTGTCATTTCTCACAATGGGTCAGCAAGATTAGGATCCTATCTTGGTAAGGCTAATGAAAGTTGTCCAAAATCAGAAGGTGGAGGTGTTCTTCCAAAGGGAAGATGGTGTACTACATTACCAGGATCATTTATGTGTTTCGAGTGTTGATGAACTGAGAGAACGAATGTTGGGGGAGGCTCATGGCTCTCGTTATTCTATCCACCCAGCTGCCACCAAGATATACCGTGACTTGTGAAAAGTCTATTGGTGGAATGACATGAAGAAGTATATGGAAGAGTTCGTGGCTAACTATCCAAATTGTCAACAAGTGAAAGTTGAGCATCAGAGACTTGGAAGTATGCTACAAGACATTAGTCTCCCAACTTTGAAGTGGGAAGAGGTCAATATGTACTTCATCACAAGGTTGCGTCGTACACATAAGAAATATGACTATATTTGGGTGGTTGTAGACATGTTGACCAAAGGAGGACATTTTCTACGGTCAAAACCTACCGATTCAACTGAGGATTATGCTAGATTATAGATTCGGGAGTTAGTTTGATTGCACGGAGTTCGTTTGTCCATCATCTCAGATAGAGGTGCTCAGCTTACCTCAAAAGTTTGGAGATCGTTCCAGAAGGGACTTGGTACTCAGGTCAAGCTTAGCATGACTTTTCTCCCGTAGATAAATGGTCAGTCTAGATGGCCCATTTAGACTCTTAAAGACATGTTGAGAGCGTGTGTGATTGACTTCAAGGGTAGTTGGGATAATCATTTTTCTCTCATTGAGTTTGACTACAATAATAGTTACCACTCTAGCATACAAATGGCTTTGTTTGAGGCTCTTTATGGGTGGACGTATAGATCACCTAACAGATGGTTTGAAGTAGGTGCGGCTCCATTGATAGGGCCAGATTCGGTTCATGAGGCCATGGAGATACTCCAGCTTATTAGGGAACGACTGAAAATAGGTCAAAGTCGTTAGAAATCATATGCAAATGATAGACAGAGATAACTTGAGTTTGAGGTTGACAATTGGGTATTTCTTAAGGTGTCTCCCATGAAGGAAGTTATGAATTTGGGAAAGAAAGGGAAACTAAGTCCCCGATATGTTGGCCCTTATAAGATTTTGAGGTGAGTTGGCAAAGTGGCGTATGAGTTGGAGCTACAAGCAAAATTAGCTTCAGTGCATCCAATTTTTCATGTATCTCTATTGAAGAAGTGCATTGGTGACCCGACCTTTGTTTTCCCGGTAGAGAGCAGAGGTGTGAAGGATAGCCTTACCTATAAGGAGGTTCCGGTTGAGATCCTTGATCGTCAATTTCAGAGTTGACAAACAAGAAAGTAGCTTCAGCGAAGGTTTTGTGGAGGATTCAGCTAGTTGAGGGAGCTACATGGGAAGCCGAAGCAGATATGATGGCTACATATCCACATCTTTTCTCTTCCAACTCAGTTCCAAGATGAGTTATCAATTTTCTCCTTAGTACTCTATTCAGTTTCATGTCAAATTCATGTCTCTCAGTTGCTTTCATGTTTTATCATGTATGTTTGATTCATGAATTTAGTTCAGTTATGTATTTCAGTCTGAAGTCACTCACTCCACCAGTTTTCAACTCAATTGTTTAGTTTTGGGAGTGTAGTTCTTTCCTCAGCCTTTCAATATGTTAAATCTATATTCGAGGATGAATGGTCCCAAAGGGGAGATAGTGTAATACCTCAAAATTTCCTAAGACCAGCCCCGAGTGTTAAAACAGAGAAATGCAGGAAAATTTGAACTAGGTCACAGAATGAGTCGTCCAATGACTCGTGGTGTGACCAAACAAGTCATCAAGTGACCCGTTAAGTGGTGCCAAGTTTGGGAAAATATTACCATCATGCAGAGATGACAGATAAGATGATGAGTCGTCATGACTCCCCACGAGTCGTCGGTTGAGCCCTTAAGTGTGTAGTGAAGGAAAAAGTGTTGAAACCCAGGAGACCCAACGAGTGGAGGAACGAGTCGTGGTGTCACCTAATGAGTCATTGGGTGTCCTTTTGGTTTAGAGGAATGCTTGGAAACCTTAAGATTCATAGGGTCAGGACGATTCACTAAGAGACCAGTTAGTTGTAACGACGAGTCATTGGATGACCCGTCAAGTGGATAGTGGTGGAGTAAGGTTGATTTCCAGTGTTCCCAATTATTTGGGGAAACAATTCATCGTGTCCCTAACAACTCGTCAGAGTTTCCTGTGGGGTGAGAAGGATCCGAGAATGAGAAGAGACTGTCAGTGGCAACGGGTAAGGAAACGGCCAGTTGTGTTCCCAAATGATTCGTGTAGTCCCTCATTGGGACTGGCAGTGTCCAATTTCCTATCGAATCAGTGAGGGTGTTTTCATAATTCCTAAGCTCTTAAGTCCTAAAGTACGTCATTTTAAGCCCTGAAAGGAGTATTTTAAGAGGGTTTAGCCTATGTCAAGTCATTAGGCTTTCCTATGCATGCAAAGCTTTGAATTCCCTTGGACGATCAATCTAGAAGTTCAATCAATTCCTCCCCAAATCTCTTGGGCTTTCAACGACAAGTTGAGAACCAGTTTACCCTGGTATTTAGGGCTATGAATGAGAGTTTCCTTTCACTCTTATGCTCAAATTTCTCCTCAAGTTCATGGATTCAAATCTCAATTCAAGTTTATGATCTTAAAAGATTTTAACCAAACTTTGTGAAATTCTCTATGTTATGTGTATGGGTAAATTCCCCTCATGTCTCAAATCATGTTTTAAGATCTGTGGGCGGATTTTATATACAAATTGATTAGAAATTCATAATTTCAAGTTTTAGAAAATTTTGCTCTATTATGCAATATTATAAAAACCCAAGTTTATGATTCATGATTTCAAGTATGATGAGATATCTAGCATGAATGAATATTTATAAATTACCCATGTATGAATCTATGATTTTGACTTATCAAGTCTATTTCAAGTATGCATGATTTTATGTTTTGAGAAAACCCACATATGTTAAGTATGTTTTCATAATTTAGCCAAGGCTAATAGGATCAGATTATCATATATTTAGGGGTCAAGATTCCCCATGTTCAGATTTCAGACTACACACGTGATTATGGTTTCAACTTCGTTGCAAAATGATGGGAGCACTGTGCATGTTTTTGGGAGTAGTATCTAGCAACGAGTAGGCTTGGAGTTTCAAGATTCCCCGATCTTAGAACTACGTGCCAACATAGGTTTATATATATATATATATATATATATATATATTCCCAAGAGAGTTTTCCCCGCCCGCAAGGGGCCTTCAGCTTGATTCGATATCATGGCAGCGTCCTTAGCCCGACAAGGTTTTGGATGGCCCTGTGCACTTGAATGTGATAGTTGGGATGAGTCTCCTATTATTCCTCAGGATTTCAGTTATTCATGTTCATTACTTATGATATTATGTTTTATAGCATGTTTGACCCAATGATCAGTTTATGAACTTTTACATATGATTTCAGCTATGACAAGTCATATTATTTCTATTTTTAGCTTTGGGTCATTCTATTCAAATATGATATTCCACTTATAACTATACATGTTTCAGATTTAGATTTCAGGATGCAGTCCTTACTCTCATGATTGTATGATTTATGTTTATATGCATGATTTTAATAAACATTTACTCAGCATGCTTTACTTACCTTACATACTCAATACATTCCAAGTACTGACCGCATACTCATGTTGTATCATTTCATAATATAGGTGGATGATTATCTCAGATCCGCCGTTAGTGTAGCTCCCAAAAGTTTAATTTAGTCCCCATGATTGGTGAGTCCTCATCTTTCGAGGACGTTTAGTTTAGTATTTAATTATGTTATATTTAGCTTCAAACTTCAATGAGCTTGTTGGGGATATTGTCCCATCAGTTCATCTGACATGTTAGAGGCTTATCAAACATTAAGCAGTTTTTCAGCTTTGTCGAGGGTTGACCCTGTTTATGATGTTATTTTATTCAGACTTCCACTTATTCATGTTTCAGTTTATCATATTCTGCTTTATGATATGCTTTTTAGTTGCTATGTTCATGTCAAGGATCGAATTGGAGCCATTCATGGTTCTATGTTCTGTGTCTTCATTTGGGGTCCCAGCTCAGGTCGTGACACCCCGAATTGAGACACAGGACCTAGAACTACGAATGGCCCCGAGCTAATCCATGGCACATGCATGGCAACTCAAGAACATAAAATAATGTGGAAGTTAAAATATAAACATGATATAAGTGGAATTCTATGTATCATAAAGACATAAGTGTAAATACAAATTAACAATGTTAAGCTGTCTATACATGGTTTTCTAAAAAGCCTCTACTGCTCGACGAGTTGATGGGACAACACCCCCAACTAGCTCTTCAAGACTTAAACTAAGACAAAACATGACAATATGAGCTAATAAATGTCCTCGGAAAATGAGGACTCACCAATACTAGGAACTAAGCTGGTCTGAGTGGGGATGAGCTAATGACGAGACTGAGATGGATCATCCAAACCTATATCATGAGAAGACATATCATAGATTATGCAGTCAGTACTTGGAATATACTGAATATGTAGAGAAAGTAAAGCATGCTAGTAAAATATTACTATGAAGTCATGAATATAAATCAAGATAGATCATAAGAGTAAGGACAACATTCTAAAGGCCATATATCTGAAATATATTATAAGCTGAACATAATGACCCAAGGTTTATAAATAGAAATCATATAACACGTTGTACTTGAAACATAAGTTAAAACTCATAAGTGATCAATGGGTCAGATATACTATAAGACATAATATCATAAGACATGAACATGAGTAACTGAAAAACATGAGGAACAATGGGATGTTTCGTCATAATAGACACTATCACGATAGAGTTTACGTGATGCCCCAACTATCTTGCTTAAGTGGGCAGAGCCGTCCTAAGCCTTGCCAGGGCAAAGAACGATGAAGGTGTGATATCACTGATGTGCCCTCGGGTAGGGGAAGCACTCTCTTGAGAGGTCCCAAATAAAAATATATACCTACAGTGGCACGTAATTCTGAGGTTGAGGTCCTTGGAATCCCTGGCCTACTCAATGCTAGGCACTACTTCAAAAATATGCATATAGCTTATAATTATATTATTAAAACATAGCTTGAATCATTTACTTGGGAGTCTTGACTCTAAAATTTTCTTCAAAACTTGTCATATAAGGCTTTGCTAAAATCTTGATAAAACATACATGACTTTACATGGGCTTGCCCAAATCATGGAATCATATATACTTGAAATAAGTTTCATAATTCATGATCATGGAATCATAAGTTTAAGAATTCACAATATTCATGCACACTTTGATAATTCATCATGCTAGAAATCATGGGCGCATAAGCTTGAAATTCATAAAATCATGCATGATAGGGTAGAATCATCATAAGCTTGAAATCATCAATTCATGAGGAACTTGAGAGTAAAATCTGCCCTAATAACTATATTTCATCAATTGGAACATGAGATAATTGAGCCCATAAGGATATCATGATCATTTTCATGGAATTTGGTTAAACCCTAGAAATCGAGGCTTGAAGAATCCTCAACTTGATTAGAAACCCAATGGGAATTGAGGAAGATTTGATGAAAAACCCTAGCTTCTCTTGAGGGGATTTGATCTTCATTTAGAGATGTTAGTAGTAGAATGAGGGTTTAAGATGATTAAAACCCTTAAAACGACCCTTTAAAAGCCTTACAATGACTTAGTTTAGGAGTTAGGAACATAGGAAATTACAAAAGAACACTTTAATGATCGGACACGAAAAAGTCACTGCCAGACCTAATGACTCACCTAAGGACTCGTTAGGTTCCCAAACGTGTTGTTGGGCGCCATCCGTTGCCACTGGAAAATTTCTGACTTTCTAAGGTAAACTTGATGCCTCCACTTAACATTGACGACACTTAATGGATCACTTCACCACTCGTTAAGACTCTATGAATCGCAAGTTTCACCCCACACATAACACTTAACGAGTCACTTAATGCATTGTCAGGGGACTTAATGACTCATTCCTCAATCCGTGAAGTCTCCTGGAAAATCAACATTTTCTTCACCACTACGCACTTAGTGGGTCACTTGATGGCCCGTCAAGTCACTTGATGAGTCACCCCATGACTCGTCCTATGACCTGATGTAGGTTTTCCTATTTTCAACATTTCGGTCCTTGAGTCTGATCTTAGAGACTTTTGGGGTGTAACATTCATTGGTTCCTATAATGAACTGCTAGGATGTTAGCCTTGATTTTTCTAAAAATTATTATGGGGCCTCTAAAAGTTCTGATTTCTTCCCCATGGAGGATTTGCTGCATTTTTGTACCCTTTGTCATAATTGTGCCCTTGGAATTCTTCACTGCGACCTTATTGACCCACATAATAAATTGATTTAGGGTTTAGTGGACACCCAAAATAGACTTGATTTTTTCCATATGCCTCACATGTTGGCGATGGAGTCTGAACTTGCTGAACACTATGCACCTGATTCACAACAGGTGCAGTCAGTAATTTTCTAATAACATTCACCAACTAACTGATGTCTAACCAAATCATAGCCACACTATCAACTTCTAACTTTACTTGAACTTTTGGTGCTGCGAACCCTCTAACTAAATCCTGGTAATCCTGACTTCCAGCTGACATAAGATTCAGTAAAGCTTCTATCTTATCATAACTTTTTGACAGAATCTTTACCTGTGTAGTAGCATCAAGAAGAATCTTTGACACTGGCTTTAGTCCCTCTAAGAAGTTATGTCCAATGATCTATTTTGGCTGCATGTGATGAGGGAAATCTCACAGATAACACTTGTATCTCTCCCATACTTGAGATAAATTTTCATCATCCTTCTGAATGAACCCCGAGATCTATCCTCTTAACTCTTTTGTTCTCCTAGAAGAGAAAAACCTGTTTATAGACTTGCTAGAAAGAGCCTCCCAA
Source organism: Datura wrightii (assembly GCA_035772735.1). Lineage (NCBI taxonomy): Eukaryota > Viridiplantae > Streptophyta > Magnoliopsida > Solanales > Solanaceae > Datura > Datura wrightii. The sequence goes on from JASDFA010000018.1 coordinate 111,861,036, forward strand.
CTGGTAATGGACCCCACTAGTTCATTCTACAAACATCCTTTTGCCTCTCCAATCAATGAAAACGGAAACAAAGTGAGATTAATGTACTCAACAAAGACGTTTTGGTAGTAAAAGTCCTCACTCAGTTCCACAAATTACATCAAATGCCTATGCGGATCCTCGTGCAGCTTGCCCTGATACTGACATGTGTTTTGAACCAACTGCACAGTTCCATCCTTCAATTCAATGTTCCCAGTGATGGCTGTCTTGATGATTGCTTTAGAAGGATTCTCTAAGTTTGGCCTAGTAAAGTTTAGCATTGGGATTCATTCTTCGTCGTTTGCACAGTTTTGTCCATTGTTGTCTGCCATTACTACCAACCGATGAAATGTTCTCTCTATCTCACGATCAAATGAGGCCAAGGATTTTCCTTGACTTTGAGTAACTGGCATACACTGAACAAACAATATTGAAAATGCACAACAATCAACAAAAAAGCAAAATATTGAAGAGTGGAATAAAAATTCAAACCAAAATTAATTAATCAATATTCAAGTCCTCAGCAATGATGCCAGAAACTTGATGCGGCTAAGTTCACGCGCATGTATACGTGGTCGTCAAGTAATGGAGGATAGAAGTCCAGATATCATCCCACAGAGACTTTTCATATTAATGGTCTAAGTTTGAATCCTTATTTCACTATTCGTAAGAGAAAGAAAATTGGTTTGTAAAAGTGAAGATTAATTCAACAAAATATTCAATCTAAACAAAACATTTTTGACATAAATTTTAAAGAAGATTGTAATTCAAAGGATGATTGAAATCCAAGGTCTTGGCACTTTCGCTTTCAGGTAGATATATGGGATTTAATTACACTGAACTTATTCTAAAAGATAGTTAGTTTTAGGTTACAAATTCATTTCTCAACATATCCTTCCGAATAAATCAAGAACTATTAACTAACCTCTAGTACCCATATTCCTCTGGTTGCAAGAGAAAAGTGAAACGTCGATTATAGCTACTTGATTCAATTAAGTAGGTTTGCGGGGTATATTCGTATCCACAATAACGAATCAAATTTCTTTTTCTTTACAAGCAAACAAAACCTACTCTATACTTTTTCTAACCCTTATTGTTCCCTCTTTTGAGTTCAACAAATGAGTTATTAGGTATTATTCGAAAGGGGATCAGGCTAGTGAACAATCATTAAAATAAAAAAGTACAATCTTAAAAGAAGATTTAAATGTCTAGCATAAATGAATTTCAAATTGAAACCACCATGCTTGTGGACAAAACCCTCAATTAAGGTAATGACCTTAATTGAGATAGAGAGAGGAAAACCATAATAATCATCATTCTTTTACAAGAAAAACATAAAGTAAAGAAAAGAAGAAAACTTAGAAAGAAGATGAACTCTTGTCTCTGCATTCTTTCCAAAAACTGTTGATGTGTTTTTTAGATGCACTAGTGATGTATGTACAATAATTAAAAAAATTCCCATTTTGCCTCTAAGTAACTTAGCTTGTGGACTTAGAAAAAGTTCTGCCAAAATGGCCCTGGCGTGCCGTAGCAGGCATAACACTAGCTTCTGCTTGGACTTTGACTGGAGTTTTGGTTTTGGCATGCCACGCTTCTCATTTCACCAAGGTGTTGAACAAAATCTTCTGAAGTTTACGGGAAGGCGTGCCATGTCTCCCATATTTCTAAGTCACTGTAAATAATTTTTTGAAAGTTCATAGAATGGTGTGCCATGCCGCCAACTGCATCTAGGTGTTGAACAAAATTTGGCCAACTTTCTTCCCTAGTGCACCATGCCAGGCATCTCATCACATTATGCAAAATTCCTCTAAAGTTCATGGTCTATCATGCCATGCCAACATCTCGCCAGGCCGATTTTCTCTGAATCCTTCTTTCGTCACACCTTATAGCTTGAACTTTTCTTGATTGCTCTTTTTTGGGTATTTTCTATTTGTTTCTTGCAAACATAATCTAAATACATCCATTAGCTCTTTTCAAAAACACTTTCATGAAAACATTAAATTTCAAAAGGATATTCTTCTCAGAACAAAGAACAATATGGGTAAATATAGGAAGGAAGCGTATAAATACGCCGAAGATCAAATGTCAAAATAGAGAAAAAAGGGTAAAAGTAGGAGTAGAAAAGTAAAATATACAACTAAAGGCATATGGCCCATTCTATGGTGAAAAGGAACCATTCTGCAGTTCGCAGAAGAGCCACCTCCATTGCAGAATTTGATAGAAAATGGAGGCACTAAAAGGTGCATTCTATGGTTGCATTTCTACTCTAGGGTCCGATGTCGGCGGCCAAAAGGTGGAAAAATGTCAACGTCTATTATGCGGACTCCTGGAATAATCTAGGGACCGCAGACTAGTTTTGCAGACTCATTCTACGGTTGTAGAATTTGAAAAATGACCCAGGGCACAAATTGAAGATCCACACAGTAGTCCCCTGTCCGACAGTTTTGACAGGGGATATGTTTTGTGGTCTTCTCTGCAACCACAAAGTGAAAATGTGGTGGCATTTTTGTAAATCTTATACTTCAACTTTTGAACCTTTAAAAGGTAATTCTAGATTTTTATGCAAATCATATATTAGAAGATAGTAAATATAGAGAGAGAAAGTGAAAAACGAGATTTTGTTCACATTGTAAAGACAAGTTCTTATATTTATCTTGAAGAAAATCAAAGTAAACTTCCAACTACTTCTTCGGTGGAGCTTTTGCTTCTTTCGTAATTAGTTGTAAGTATTTATCTACCTTTTGTCTACATTTACTATTGATAAAATGAGTGCTTAAACCATATTTGACGATGTAGTTCCTAATGTTGGGTTTTGTAATTAGGTCTTATAGATGTAGTACTTTGCTAGTAGAATATTGTATGGTTACTATTCATTATTTCACTCTAAGGATTTTGGTGGTTGCAAACATAAAGTGCGCTTTTATTCTTAGCTTTCTTGATCAAAGAAGCTTTGATTGGAAAAAAAGATGAATATTGGGAATTTGAGGCTTCCAACCCTCATCTAATATCTTGGGTTGTTACAAGTATAGTCAACCCATAATATTCTATGAAGGTTTCTTAGTAAACATTCAAGTGCCGAAGGATTTGGAGTGTTCTCTTATTAAGTTGAAAGACTTTAGAGGAATCTAAGATTCATTATTTATAACCACGCATGTCACGAGTGAATTCTACAAGATTCATTTGGAAGAACTATATTAGCTAGTTTCTCTTGAATAGTACAATTTGGTATAATATCATAGAAATTAATAGTTCAAACATCATCCCCCTTTTACCTTAAGAAATAAGATTTCAAGTAGGGAGGTACAATATAATTATAAGTTCCCTCTTGTATTGTCTGTGGTATTTAACCCTGATAATGCCCAAATTTCACCTCACAATGAAGTATAAAATAGTCAATATTCAAATATAGAACCCAACTAGGTTGGGGTCTAATCCTACAAGGAATAGGTGAGAAAAAATCGTTAACAGTGAGTATTAAATCGGTAGTCAGTATTTCAGAAAGAGTTTGTAAATAAAAAAAAATTTAAACTATGATGTTGGTTATCTCAAATATCTGAGAATAAACTAGCACTGCGTTCTACATGATTTTATAACATAGTAGATTTATTCAGTTATTAATCTATCCGATGAATTTCAAGCAAAACAAACTATTATGTTCATCTAACATCTCTTGACCTATATAAATGAATGTCACTCTAATTCCTCTCAGACTTTAGGTGTTTATATTTTTCCCTCGTCATTAGTCTTGGACTACCTATCCTCGGGTAAAGCTCAAGTCAATTAGATGAGGGTTGGTAGCCTCAAATTTAAGTTGTTATTCTCTTTGCCTAACTTTAACCTCTTTGGTCAAGCAAGTTGATGATACAGGTGAATTTTAACATTTGCTACCGCCAAAGCAATTTAAAACTAAGAGAATAACATTAATACAATCATGTTCACCATTCAAGAATCACTATTTTATTTTATCCACCTTCCTTAATCAATCATGATTTCACAACCTAGATAAACAGTTTAACTACTCATGCTTGAAGAAAAATAATAAAATATGAATAAGAAGTCATAATGATTGCTCACAATAAGATGAAATTGATTGACAAATCTTGATAAGCTATGTAGAATCACAAAAAATGATTGTTTTTCCCTCAATAATGAAATGAAATACTATGTTCTACCACTTGGAATAATGTGTGAACTCTACCTTAATATGAGTATACTTCGTTGATGCCCTAAAACGAAAGTTCAAGGGATATTTATAATAGTAGGATTAGTTTGCATCTCTCCTTCATTAACTATGATTTGAATTGAAGACTTTTGTCCTGAAAACACCCTGCTATGTGACGTGGACCTTAGTTCGGGCATGATGCCGCATGACGCGGACTTCAACGCTGACACATGGCTGCGAATGCGGGGCTCCATGCAGAAGATAGTTTTATCCGCCTCTAAAGTTTGGTGAGAGGTGCGATGCATAGCTCCTTGCTAAGGCCTGGCTCCGTGAAACCAACCCCCTTTTTGCTCCAGAACTTATCCCTTGTGAGTCGTGGATCATCAATAATTGATTTTCAATGCCAAATGGGCCAAATCTTAGCACTTTCCAACTTGCAAATATCTAATCATGCGTGTTAGCTCTTTTTCGCAAATAACACATAGAATCAAGACAATACACATAATTTATTCTCGAAACATAACTAAATCTGGCAAAAATATGGTAATTAAGTGCGTAGATATGTCCAAAATCACCATCCCACACTAAAAATATTGTTCATCCTCAAAAAATTCACTACTTCCTAACTAACCCCAAAAGTCACGAATACACTCAGGTCCATTAGACACTTTAAACATGATTAATAGTACACTAAATATGCATATAAAGACATCATTTAAATGTCATATGTGAAAACCAATTAGCCTCTAGAACTAACTCAACTAGATAGATTTGGGCCAACATGAACATGTATAATCTAGCAATCAAAGATAAACCAAAATCTTACCATTATGTGCCCTCAGCATTTCAGAGATTCCCCTCACTCACATCATACATAACATGTTCAATTAAAGGGCATAAAGATAAAAACATTACTCACTCTCTCAAAGAACTTCTCATACATGCAATTTGACAAACCATAGGTTAAAAAATCCACTGATATAAGAATATCGAGACTATAATCAATTAGGACTTTAAATGGTTGTAATATAGGTTAGGGAACAGATAGAAATTATTTGACCAGAACAGTGAAAAATCTCCCCAAGAACTTTTGTACTTCACAACTTTTCCACTTTATACAACACAATATATGATTTCTACTTTTGTGTTCATTTTTTTCCTTTTACTTTGTGATACTCCTTATGTCATCCTTTATTTAAACTTTCAATATAGTGACTAGTAGGGAGTATTAAATCATATTATCTTTTCACCTTATTCAACTTTTTTTTTGTTTTTTTTATTCTTTTTCTTTTCATCTAAAATTCTTTTTTTCTATCGTACTAACACTACCTATTTTATTTTCACATTTTAACCTTTTTTCTTTTCTTCCAACTTCCATACTTCAACTTACCCCTTTTCTTCATTTGTGCTCCTTTCCAAATTAATTTTTTAATTAAAGTGCCTTAGGAGTCATTTGAATCAAACAAAGATTAGTTAAAATAAAAAGGATTTAGCTTCAACATGGTTATTAAAAGAATAGGCTCAGGCTAGGAAAAACTGCTAGGTAAGAAAATTTTCTAAGGGTAGATAATTAGCAGGATAAAAGTAGGCTACCAAAGAAATGCCAATAGCACTTCATAGATTCAATATCTTCATTTCGCTTAGCATACACACCGAACAAGTTCTAAATAATATGTAAGTATGGAATTCATACAAATAATCTCTCACACACAAGACATCAATATACAAGCATGGAATTCATACACACACACAATGGCACAAATGGTTCAATAATGGCAATCAAGATTACATAAACACGACATATCCATATTGATTGTTTCACATTATTAAGCCCCTTTTAAAATATAGTAGTCATATTCAAGAGCCTAAGTGTTTCTGAACAAAGATTTCTATCTTTTTATGCAACTTTTTGAGTGGAGTAATGTTTTATGTCTAATATTTTACCTGAGTGAAGTGCCTAGCATTCAAAAGGTTACCAAATCTTGCTCTCCTACTGATGACTAATTATCCATAACATGGTCGTCATCCATCCATCATATGAAAAAGTCATGACTATGACTAAAAAGAAAAAAAATCTAGATACATTGGTCGGTTCTAAGGGACTATCCATCAAAAAAGTATCGAAAATAAAAATAGGGGCAACCCAAATACAAAATACCACAATTAACACAAATCTCAAGTAAGCATGAATAACGAATCACACAATTAAAAAAAACTAAGGACCATGCATAGTTATAGAAATTTAAGAATATATGGAAATTTAATTTCTCCCACCTCACACTTAATAAATGGCATTGTCCCCAGTGCTTAAATAATAAAGCACAAGTAAAAGGTGAAAAAAAGAACTCTATGGTTCTACTCCTCGTGGTCCGTGGGGGCATAATCAACATCTCTCATCTCTGAGTCCTCTTCCTCAGAAGCATCTAACTCTAAGTCTGAGTCATCACGAGCCTGCTCATCATTAGTGAGGTCATCATCATTAAGTAGCTCCTTGAATACTGGTCCAACTCTGCATAGGACTTGGGAGTGCTCACTCAAAGGATAGTCCGTGATTAACTACTGCAACTGCTCCTTAGTCACTTCACTCTTCCTGAACTGGAGTATTTGCATCCCATAAAGATGGCTCAAGACATTATCAATTTGAGCATTTTGCTCAGCAATAGACAATGTCAGAATGTGTTGATCCTCGGGCTCCTTTGACTTCTTACATCTAGCCCCTTTGAATCATGCAACAATCTATAGTCAGTAGCTTTCTCCTCAATCTGTAATGCCCTAAAAATTGAGTTAAAAGAGCTCCAGAGCTAAGTCTATACCTCATCACAATCATTGCCCTTCGTAGAAAATTCCTCAAGATCACCCCCACTTTGATTGGCATCCCAGTCATCAATACATACACCAAATACACTCTCTCTAGTGTGATGTATGTAGCATGCTTCCCTAGAATCATGCAACTACAAACAATTTTGAGCCACATCCCGGCTTATCTACTCAGATATGCTTATGGGAATATTATGTGATACCCGTGTTGCTGGTGCCGGGTCCATCTAGCCACAGAACTAAGGCCACTAAGGGAATGATGAATCTCTCTATATGGGGTCTTCAAAACTAGATCTTACATTAGCTGAGGTTCAACATGTGGGTGCTAAATAATTACTTTAATGCAGAGGCAGTGTTCAGCCTCAGATTTTCACCTTATTACTCATTTCCTTTGGCTTCCAGTTAGCCAAAAATTCTCTAACCAAGGTAAGATTAGACTCCCACGATTATTGAATACAAAATCTAGCCTACAGGCTCACAATCTTTGCACAATATGGGGGAATTCTAAGGCTATGCTTTCCCTATCAATTCTCATTTCATGCACATATTTAGACTCTTTATGGTCCTTAAATCATTTCTTATCTTCTTCCTACATAATCTAGTAGAGTCTAAATAACCTAGCTGGTGGTAGCATTGTGGAAGCCTCTACTTAGTCTTGTGAGCTTTGCCACGTCCTAGACCACTTGTTTCCTTAGCCTGGTGATGCAACTTCTTCCCTTTGCTTGGTTTTGGAACGATGTTTAGTAGATTTTTTGGGAAGAGGGAGGATTTTACATATGCGGGTGGAAGAATTAGAGGTTATTTGGAGAGATGGGTGGAATAATTGGAGGTTATTTAGAGAGAAGATGAAATTTTTAGAACTTTTGGGGAGAGTAATTGGGGTGTGCGGTGCAGAATTAGTATAGAATGAGGAAGATTTTAGGCTTTTAGGTTATATAATATGCCCGTGGGTTTAATGAAAAATTTTTGCTTGAAAACCCGCTTCGCATTATGGACCTCACTATAGAGGTACTACCCTGAGTCACAGAGCTCGCTGTGGAGTCCCTTGTCCTTTTCGTGCAACTTGCTTCACTGGTTTGCCTCCGCATCGCCTAACTCCATGTGGAGTTTGGAATGCACATTGCGCAGCTCCATACTAAGCTCTGATAGTGTTGCCCAATTCATCCCTCTGTAGTGCGTGGCTTCTCCTATACCTATAATTTCCTTCCAGCATACTTGAACACACACACTAAATCTAAAAAAGAATTTACAAAATCATAAACAAATATTTACCTTAGGTTTCCTCCCAAACAGTGCCTAATTTAACGTCATGGCACGATGCGGGTATCTTGATTACTTGGACTGTATTACCCCATTTATCTTAGGGTTAACTTATCTTGCACCCCAAAATATCATTTAACATGGTGGCTATTCACTTTGAATCTCTTATCATTCAGCGTCTCAAGCTCAATCTCCCTATGCGGGAACATATATACCACTTTAAAAGTATCCGACCATCTTGATTTTGGTTTACATGGGAACACGTTTAGCCTAAACTTGCATACTAGCACCAAAATTGCCCAGGCTGCACTCACTCTGCTCAACCGAATCATCTACAATGTGGATCAAAGACATGACCCTTATGTCTCTAGGTTGTTTTAAAGATCTACCGACTTTAAACACAACATCTTTGTTATGTTTATTTTGATATTCAGCTCACCACTCTCAACATCTACCAATGCTCTGCAAGTAGACAAGAATGGTCATCCTAAGATGATAGGGGCATCAAAGTAAACCTCATAATCTAGGATGACAAAGTCCACTGGAAAGATAAATTTGGACACCTTCACAAGCACATTACTTAATCCATTGGTATTTTTACAGCGATCGTCCATGAGTAGCCCCATTATCATCTATCTGGACACTCCCAAGCCCAACTATTAGTAGATTGCCAACGACATAAAGTATACGCTTGCACCCTGGTCGCATAATGCCTTAGCAAAGTTAAAGGCCTCTACCGTGAATGGAATACTGAAAGCTCTAGGGTCCTTCTTTCTCTGAACTAAGGAGTTTCAGGCTATGGAACTTCAATGATGCAAATTATCTGTCGGTTCACAACACACAGACCCTCTTTTTTTATCACAAGGTCCTTTATAAACACAGCATACCCGGGCATATGCTTGAGTGCTTCAACTAATGGGATATTCACTGATAGTTGCTTTAGAATGGCCATACATTTTTGAAAATTACCATTTTCAGCCTTCTTCTTAAGCCGCTGAGGAAAAGGAGGAGGTGGGCTTGGAATAGGAGTGAATAGCTTCTGGCCTTCCATATCTTTTCCCTTATTAAGTGATGGTGGTTGGCGGAGTCAATTGATTTCTCTTCCTTCTCAGCATCATCAACTAAATTTATGGACTCTGGATCAGTCTTTTTTCCTACATCTTTAAGAACCATTCTAGGCACTTCATATAATGTTTTCACGCTCTTGGTACTAATATCCATGCTATGTCCGCCATTCCTCAGGTTCATGATCATGTCACTAGGCAAAGGGCCCTTTTTTCTCTTATTCATTACTACTGAGACCTATCCCATTTGTTCTCTAGCTGCTTGATAGAAGTGGAGTGTGAGTCTACCAGTTGACTCAAAGTTGATAACTCTCCATGCATTTCTTTGACATCAGGCTCAGTGGAATAAATATTTTTCAAGACTCGGTTAAGCAAGTTCTCCATTTTGGCATCTCTAGAAGCATTAGTTACTAGCCAGTTCTCTTACCTTGGGTAACACATAAGCTGCACTTATATAGTTACCAGCCAGTTCTCCACCTGATCTTTCTCCATAACCTAACAGGTTGTAATTCTTATTGCCATAATAGTTTTGGCCTTGATTTCCCTAACCTTAACACCAAGCGTCTTGGTTAGACCCTTCGGTATCGGCTCAGAAATCCCCCATCTGGATATTAACAATGCCTCCTTCTCACACTCCGGGTAATAATCATCTTACCTGGGTGGTTTATCTTGTGAACCTACTACGTGCACCCTTTCTGAAGTTGCCCTAGTCAAGTGCTTGATGATCAGGTCCATTTGATTTTTTAGGTGGGCCATGTCCTAATCATGGTCTTCTTCTCTCCTTTGCTTCTTTTCGGTCATTCCCTTGAAATAATTTATAGTAGTAGCTTCGAATTCATAGGTGTTCCAGGCTCGGTTAGTTATCATTATCTTATCCTATATCTCACTAGCCTGCAAAAGTATGCACCATTATAAACCTATCTGCCGCTATCTTCTACAACTTTGCTTGTGGTACTCAATGACCTGTAAAATATTTCTAGAAGAACTTCCTCCGAAAGCTTGTGATTTGGAAACTATTTCATCTTCTTTTTGAACCTGATCCATGCTTCATGTAGGGATTCTCCTTCATATATTCTGAAGTTGTTTATCTCAACCCTTAGTTGAATTATTTGGGGTGGTTATAAACTCATCAGACAACTTCTTCAACCATAGTGTAGCTTCACCTATGAGGAAGAAGAGAAATAACCTATGTATGATGGCCTCCTTAGTCACCCCTGACAGTTTATAGGCATTGCAGATTCTAGTGAAATTTATCAAGTGCTGGTTCGAAAAGTCATCGGACAGACAATTGAGTACCCTTTCATGCTTAGTAGTTGCATTATTGCGCTTATATATAATGTCGAACTTTGCATTTGTTGGAAGTAGGTGTGGCACAATGGCTTCCATGAAACCAACCTCTTCTATATCTCCTCCACAAATAAATTTCACATGACTTATTGCTTATGGAATCGAGGAGGATTTTGCCTATTTCTTGCTGCTGCTTCATCCGTTCTAGCTAAATCCTAAGTCAGCTGAGCTTCTTTGGCTTGTCTCACAGCCTCAACATGTTGTGCATTAGTCAACTCTTTCCTCAGTGGGAGGTTAAGCTGAACCATGGGGTTTTCCATTAATCCTATGACAAACCAGAAATAACAAAATAAAAATAAATAATGAAATAAATACTACAAGAAAAATTTAAACACTGATTAACTATTCTAAATTGCATTCCTTGGCAGTGGCGCAAAAATTTAATTACACCTAAATTACACCTCGCAATAAATTATATTGCCGTCGCTGCTCAAATATAGAACTCAACTAGGTTGGGGTTGAATTCCTAAGGGAAGTGAGAAAAAATTATTAATAGTGAATATTCAACTAGAGTCAGTATTTCAAAGGGGGATTTGCAACTAAAGAAAATAATTTAACTACGATATTGGTTTATCAAATATTTGAGAATAAACTAGAACTGTGTTCCCCATGATTTCATAACATGAGAAACAATCGTTAACAATGAGTATCGAACCGGTAGTCCGTATTTCAAAGGGGGATTAAAAGAAAAAAATTTAAACTACGATGTTGGTCGTATCAAATATTTGAGAATAAACTAGGTCTGTGTTCCCCATGATTTCTTAACATAGTAGGTTTATTTAATTAGTGATCTATCCCAGTGAATTTCATTCAAAACTGACGATTAAGTTTATCTAACGTCTCTCAACCTAAAAAGATGAATGTCGCTCTAAATCCTATCAAACATTAGGTGTTTATATTTTGCCCTCGTTATTAATCTTGGACTGACTATTCTCAGTTAGAGTTCAAGTCATTAGATGAGGGTTAGTAGCCTCAAATTTCTATTGTCATTTTCTTTTCCTAATGTCACGACCCGAACATAGGCTCGGATCAAGGCACGGGACAAGGAACGCCGAGAGGGTCCAAATCGACCTATGGCATGAACATAACATCTAGCTCAATCATAATAAAGCGGAAGATCAACATAATTTTAACATAGCGGAGGTCTAATAATCTCATAACATCAGTATAAATACTCAAGACCAAAGTTGATTATATGCTATATCTGAAAAGCCTCCACTACTGATGAGTTGATGGGACAAAACTCTAACTAACTCCTTAAAGTATGAAACTGAAAGTACTAGATACAACTAAAAAGAAGGGCCCTCGAAAGATGAGGACTCACCAACTCCGGCTAATAAGTGCAAATGCTGCAAATTTGGCTATGATGACACCGAGCCTGTATCATGAAACGATACAGCATAGAGTATGCGATCAGTACGTGGAATGTACCAAGTATGCAAGGTAAGTAAAACTGGTAAGTAAGTAAAATCATAAATCATGCATATTATAAAACATAATCAAGATAAGATTCTAAGAGTAGAACTTGTATGCTATTTTCTGAAATTATGATCTGACATAACTGAACATCATAACTGAATCGAATGACCCAAAGCTGAAAACTGATAATCATAAGTAAAACTAAACATTGGGTCAAACCTGCTGAAAACATAGTATCATGACTGATGAACATGCATAACTGAAATCAGGAGGAACAATGCGAGACTCATCATATAACTGATATTACCATGATAGAGCCTACGTGGTCCTTAATATCACACTCAAGTGGACAGAGCTGTCCAAAGATTTGCTAGGGCTAAGGACGCTACCATGATATCGATATCAAGTTGAAGGCCCCTTGGGGGTAGGGGAAGCTCACAAGGGAGGTCCTAAATAATCTGAACGTACCTACGTTGGCGTGTAGTTTTGAGGCATAGGGTTGACTAACCCTTAGCCTACTCGGTGCTAGACACTACTTCCAAAATCATGCATATGCTCTCCATCGTTTTTCAACGAAGCTGACTCATAACATACAAGCATAAATCTGAAATCATAACATAAGGAGCCTTGACTCGAACCATACCACAAGCCGAATATAGTGGGAGTCTAGACTACAAAATCCAAGTGGTAAGATGATACATGAAGTTTAGATATATCATGAAACATACTTGATCATATGAGCTTACCTAATACTTAAACATGCTTGACATTGACTTGATCATTCTAAAACATGAACATAGACATGGGTAATTCGAAATCATACTTTCTTTATGTTATCTCATCATACTTGAATATATATTTCATAGATCTCAATTTTTATGAATTTTCATGGATGGGCATCATAATTTATAAAATTTGAAAATAAAATTTATAATTGAAAACATTGTAAAATATGCTTGTTAGTCATAATGCAACATTAAAAACATGCTTATATCATACCCATGATAAAAACTTAGAAAATTCACATGTTGGGTAAAAACCCCATAGATTCATCAACTAGAATTTTCATGAATTGAGAAGGGATTGGGCATGGGTGTTGACAATTACACCCATTCATAACCCTACATACCTGAACAATTCTGATTTCACAGCTTCCTTGATTGTCCAATGAGAATATGGGGAGGAACTTGAGGAATTTAGGCTTGATCACCCTTAGGAGCTTCTAGACTTGCATGCATGGAATTGAATAAGCATAGAATGAACTTAACCCTCTTAAAACACTCTATTTTGAGCTAAAAACAACATAGTTTTGGTCGTAGAAACTTAGAAATTATGAAAAAGCCCTTAACAAATTCGCAGGAAAAAATACACTGCCAGTCCCTTACCTAGCCGATTTGTCATCACTGACCACGACTCATGGTCACCTCCTGTTGCCTACATTGGAATTCCATCTTCACTGGTCACCAAAAGGGACACCACGACTCATGGTTACTGGTCGTGTTGAACTTTGCCAATCATGTCAACATCCACTTCATCCCCTGACCACGCCATCCCAACGACTCGTGGTCCTGACCATGAATCGTGTCTTCTCCCGTGGTTAACCCTTCCCAGAACACCATCCGTAGCCAACTTCTCCTCCACACCATGAGTCACTTAACAACTCATGGCGCACCCAACGGGTCACTAGATGACTCATCATGTGACCTGGTGCAGAAAATTCTATTTTCTCCATTTCAACTCCCTAGTTTGATCTTATGGATTTCGGGGTGCTATAATATCTCCTCTTTGGGAACATTCATCCTCAAATGTGGGAAAACATATTGAAAAGAAGAAAAATGCAATCATCGTACTCAAATACTGAACATATATTTGAAAACTGATGGAGTGACTGGCTCCGAATTACTCTACATGACTGAACTAAATTCCTGAATCACACATACATTCATTGAGATGAAAGAAACTGGGGGACATGAGCTGAACATGAAACTGAATAGAGTACTAAGGAGGAAACTGATTCCTCAAGCTAAAACTAAGCGGACAGGGAAAAGAAGTGGGCATTTTGCCATCATATCTGCTTCGTCTTCCCGCGTAGCTCCCTTAACATGCTGATTCCTCCGCAAAATCTTGATTGAGGATACTTACTTGTTTCTTAGCTTACGAACTTGATGATCAAGTATTTCCACTTGAACATCCTCATAACTGAGGCTATCTTTCACATCGACACTGTCCACCGGAACAACCAGAGCTGGATCACCCAAACACTTCTTTAAGAGAGATACATGAAAAACTGGATGAACTGCGGCTAATTCTGAGGGAAAATCCAACTCATATGCTAGCTTTCCAACCCATTTCACAATCTGGTATGGACTAACATAACGGGGACTGAGTTTTCCTTTCTTTTCGAATCTCATCGCTCCTTTCATGGGTAATACCTTCAGAAACACCCAATCATCTACTTCAAACTCAAGCTCGCTAAGCTGTTTTCAGCCTATCCCTTATAAGCTGAACTTTATCCATAGCCTCATGGACTGAATTTGGACCAATCAGCGTAGCTTCACCGACCTCAAACCAACCAACAGGTGATCTACACCTCTGCCCATAAAGAGTTTCAAATGGGGCCATCTAAATGTTGGAATGGTAGCTATTGTTATAGAAAACTCAATGAGAGGCAAATGATCATTACAACTACCCTTGAAATCAATCACAAAAGGTCTCAACATATCCTGGAGAGTCTGAATGGTCCGCTCAGCCTGACATTTGTCTATGGGTGAAAGGATGTGCTAAGCTTGACCTGAGTACTGATCCCTTATGAAATGATTTCCAAAACTGGGAGATGAACTAAGTACCACTATCTGATATGATGGACAATGGCACTCCATGCAACCGAACTAACTCCAAAATGTACAACTTAGCATAATCCTCCGCTGAATTGGTAGTTTTGACCTATAGGAAATTAGCTTCCTTAGTTAGCCTATCCACAACCACCCAAACAGAGTCATACTATCGACGAGTGCGAGACAACCCTGTGATGAAGTCCATATTGATCTCCTCCCACTTCCAAGTAGGGATACCAATGTCTTGGAGCACACCTCCAGGTCTTTAATGCTCAACCTTCACCTATTGACAATTCGGACACTTAGCCACAAATTATGCTATGTCCTTCTTCATGCCACTCCACCAATAGACTTTTCGTAGATCACGGTACATCTTGGTGGCACCTGGATGTATAGAGTATCTCGAACCATGAGCCTCGTGCAACATCCGATATCTCAACTTATCAACACCCGAAACACACAAGCGACCCTGATATCAAAGCACCCCATCTCTCCCTTTAGAGAAGACTTCTACCTTATGATTCTGAACGACTTTCTTCAACTTTATCAAAATGGGATCCTCGTCTTGTGTAGCTTTAACTTCGGCCACTAAGGATGATTCTGACCCATTCGGAACAATGACACCACCATCGGCCGAATCAACAAGACGGACTCCTAGTCGTGCAAGTCGATGTACATCTTTCACTAACTCCTTCCTTTTCTCATATATTGGGACACACTCTCCATGGAAAGCCTGCTAAGAGCATCTGCCACCATATTAGCATTGCCCGAATGGTAGAGGACACTCACATCATAATCCTTCAAAAGCTCCAACTACCTTCTCTGACGTTAGATTCAAATCTTTTTTGGTAAACATGTACTATAGCCTCTTGTGGTCTGTAAACACATCTACATGGACCCTATACAGATAGTTTCTCCAATCTTCAAGGCAAATACTACCGCCAGCAATTTGAGATCATGAGTCGGATAGTTCTTTTCATGGACCTCAATTGCCTGGAAGCATAGAATATAACTTTACCGTGCTGCATCAATACACATCCAAGACCGATCCTTGAGGCATCACAATATACCACAAACCCTCGGTACCCTCATGTAAGGTCAACACTAATGCTGAGGTGAGTCGAGTCTTCAACTCTTGGATGCTCTTCTCACAAGCCTCCGACCATGGAAACTTCACTTTCCTCTAGGTCAACTTAGCCAATGGGGCTGCAGAAGATGAAAACCCTTCAACAAACCTTTGATAGTAGCCAGCTAAACCCAAGAAGCTCCTGATATCCGAAGGACTAACTGGTTTGGGCCAATTCTTCACCACTTCTATCTTTTGAGAGTCCACCTGTACACCCTCACTTGACACAACATGGCCCAAAAATGCCATTAAGTTCAACCAAAACTCACATTTGCTGAACTTAGCATATAACTGACGATACTTCAGAGTCTGTAGTACCACCCTTAAGTGAGTGACATGCTCCTCTTTGCTCCGAGAGTATATAAGGATGTCATCTATGAACACAATCACAAAAATATCCAAGTATGCTTGAACACCCTATTCATCAAATTCATAAAAGCTACAAGAGCATTTGTTAGTCCAAAAGACATAACTACAAACTCGTAATGACCATACCGAGTTCTGAAGGCTGTCTTCGGGATGTCACTCTCCCGAACCCTGAGCCGATGGTATCCGGATCTGAGGTCTATCTTAGAAAATCACTTGGCACTTGGTCAAACAAATCATCAATCTTAGGAATAGGATACTTGTTCTTGATGGTGACCTTGTTCAATTGCCGATAATCGATACACATATGAAGAGAACCATCCTTCTTGTAGACAAAGAGAACTGGTGCACCACATGGGGATTTGCTAGGTCTGATGAAACCCTTGTCTAAGAGGTATTTCAACTACTCCTTTAACTCCTTTAGCTAAACTGGAGCCATTTTGTAAGGAGGAATAGATATAGGTTGCGTATCAGGAAGAAGGTCAATACCAAAATCAATCTCCCTCTCGGGAGGGATTCCCAGTAAATCATCTGGAAACACCTCTGGATACTCAAACACTACAAGAACTGATTAGATAGTCGGGAATTCGGACACAGCATCCTTAACCCTAACTATATGGTACAGACAACATTTAGAAATCATCTTTCTGGCCTTAAGGTAGGAAATAAAGCGACCTGTAGGCACAACTAAACTGCCCTTCAACTCTAAGACTGGCTCACCCAAAAATCAGAACTCTACTGCACAGGTTCTACAATTGACTACGGCATGATATGCATATAACCAATCCATGCAGAGGATAACATCAAAATCGGTCATGGGCTAACTCTACTAAATTTGCTAAGGTGACTTTCTGAACTACTGAGACAGGATAATTTCTATATACCCGTCTCGCTATAACTGAATCTCCAACTGGAGTAGAGACTGAGAAGGTTTCTGATAAGATCTCGGGACTGACTTCGAAAGTACTAACAACATAGGGCGTCACAAAAGACAAAGTAACCCCTTTATCCAACAATGCATATACATCAAGGTGGAATACTCATAACATACCAGTGACTACATCTAGGGAGACTTCCTACTCCTGATGGGATGGTAGGGCATAGAATCTATTTTGACGCTGACCACTACCCGCACTAGTAGATGCCCCTGCTTGGCTAGGCGTCCTGAGCTTCTGAACTGGAGGCTAGGCCTCGGCCCCTGTCACGACCCTGTCTGGATGCTGGGTAATCTCTATATGTTCGGGCTTCTCACACCCGAAACAAGTACCTGAACCTACTAAGCACTGACCGATGTGTCTCCAGCCACATCTGCTACACTCTGGAGGGCTAGTCTCTATGGGTTTGCTACTCTGACCTCTCGAGCCTAATGCTCGTCCCCTCTGATCACGCTTGGATCTGGATGGCACACTTATAGCCGAAGGCACTTGGGATGAAGATCTCTGGTGGGACTGCTGACGGTGCCCACTAGATCTCTGCTGGAAGAATTTGAAGCTATCAGTCCTTGCCCTTTTGGCCTCTCTCTCCCGTCACTCATCTGTACTGCCTCCATCTGCTTTGCCTACAGGACTATCCGAGCAAATTCAATGTCCTAATGAAGCATCGTGGTCCGACAATCCTTGATTAGGTAGTCTACTACCCCATGCACCAACCAGCTCACTCGGGCTTTCTAATCCGCCACCATCTCAGGTGCATACTTGGACAGATGAGTGAACTCCAAGACATACTCCAGAACTGTCATCTTCCCTTGATTTAGGTTCAGCAACTCGGCTGCTTTGATCTCGCTCATCTCACGAGGGAAGAACCGATCCAGAAACGCGCCATGAAACTTGCATTGCTTGAACCAGATGTGTGCAACCCCTTTCAACTTGTACGAGGCTAGATCAGTGCACTCCTCTCCAGTCACCCCCATGATCTGGGTGATCTTCAGAACCTCATCAATAAATCCGTGTGGATCCTCGTCCATCTTTGACCAAAGAAACTCTGGAGGGTTCATCCTTAGAAAATCCCTTACTCTTGCCACCGTCGCATTCCCGTTCTGAGGGACATGCGCTACCGCCTATTGATTGACTTGAGCGGTCAAGGCCTGAGCTAGCATTTGAATGGCTGGCCTGAAGTCAACGTGGGCAACCGTCTCGGGTACATGCTCCTCATGGGCTGGTAGGGCCTGCTAGTGCCCATTACCATCACCATTCTCATGGCCATCTCCATTCCCATTTCTTATACCGTTAACTTGGCGAGGAGGCATGATTCCGTAAACGCGTATAGTAAGAGTTAGAAGGATAGAGAGACATTTCATCGCACTACCTAGATCATGAAAGAAGGGAACATTTCCAAAACGTTTCGTAGGCTCTTCTTCATAAATGTGGCGCGCTTCACACCCATGAAAATGACTCTGCTTAACGCGGCTTTCAGACACCCTAGGATACTTCAAAACCTAATGCTCTGACACCAAGTTTGTCACGACCCGAACATAGGCCCAGATCAAGGCATGGGACAAGGAACCCCGAGAGGCTCCAAGTCAACCCATGGCATGAACATAATATTTAACTCAATCATAATAAAGTGGAATATCAAGATAATTAACACAGTGGAAGTCTAATAATCTCATTACACGCTATGTTTGAAAAGCCTCTACTACTGATGAGTTGATGGGACAAGACCCCAACTAACTCTCTAAAGTCTGAAACTGCAAATACTAGATACAACTGAAAAGAAGGGTCCTCGAAAGATGAAGCCTCGCCAACTCTGGATGATAAGTGCAAATGCTACAAATCTGGCTAATGACGACACTAAGCCTGAATAACCGAGCCTATATCATGAAACAATATAGCATAGAGTATGCGGTCAGTACGTTGAATGTATCGAGAATGCAAGGTAAGTAAAACTGCTAAGTAAGTAAAATCATAAATCATGCATATTATAAAACATAATCAAGATAAGATTCTAAGAGTAGGGCTTGCATGCTATTTTCTGAAATCATGATCTGAACATAACTGAATATCATAACTAAATCGAATGTCCCAAAGCTTAAAATTGATAATCATAAGTAAAACTGAACATAGGGTCAAACTCGCTGAAAACATAGTATCATGACTAATGACCATGCATAACTGAAATAATAAGGAATAATGGGACTCATCATATAACCAACATTACCACGATAGAGCTTATGTGGTCCCGACTATCGCGCTGAAGTGGGCAGAGATGTCCAAAGCTTTTCTTGGGCAAAGGACGCTACCATGATATTGATATCAAGCTGAAGGCCCCTTGGGGGCATGGGAAACTAGCAAGGGAGGTCCCAAATAATCTGAACGCACCTACATTTGCGCATAGTTCTTAGGCATAGGGTTGAATGACCCTTAGCCTGCTCGGTGTTAGACAATACTCCCAAAAACATGCATATGTAATCCATCGTTTTTCAACGAAGTTGACTCATAAAATACATGCATAAATTTGAAATCATAATATGAGGAGCCTTGGCTCGAACCATACCACAAGCTAAACATAGTGGGAGTCTAGACTCCAAAATCCATGTGGTTGCTAATACATGAAGTTTAGATAAATCATGAAACATACTTGATCATATGGATTCGATGTATACTAAACCATGCCTAACATTGACTTGACCATTCGAAAACATGAAAATAGACATGCGAAATTCAAAATCATACTTTCTTCATAAACATCTCATCATGCTTGAATACATATTTCATAGAACTCAACTTTCATGAATGTGCATAATAATTTATAAAACTTAAAAATAAAATTTATAATTGAAAACATTGTAAAATATGTCCATTAGTCATAATTCAACATTAAAGACATGCTTAGATCATACCCATAACAGAAACTTAGAAAATTCACATGTTGGGTAAAAACCCATAGATTCATCAAGTAGAATTTTAATGAATTGAAAGGGGATTGGGCATGGGTGTGGACAATTACACCATTCACAACCCTACATACCTGAAGAAATCTGATTTAACAACTTCCTTGATTTCCCAATGAGAATATAGGGAGGAACTTGAGGAATTTAGGATTGATCACACTTAGGAGCTTCTAGACTTGCACGCATGGAAGTGAATAAAACTAGAATGAACTTACCCCTCTTAAAACACTCTATTCTGAGATTAAAACGACATATTTTAGGCCTTAGGAACTTAGGAATTACGGAAAAGCCCTTAATAAATATGCTGGGAAAAACACACTTCCAGTCCCAACGAGGGATTGGATGATCCATCATCACTGACCATGATTCATGGTGACCTCCCGTTACCTACACTGGAAATCCATCTTCAATGGTCACCATGAGGGACACCATGACTCATGGTGTACCTGACGACTCGTGGTGACTGGTCGCGGGGAACACTGCCAATCGTCTCAGCATCCACTTCATCTCCTAACTACGACCATCCAAACGACATGTGGTCCTGACAATAAATCATGCCTTCTCTCATGGCCAACCCCCCCCCCCACCAAGACCACCATCTGTAGCCAACTTCTCCTCCACAACACGAGTCACTTAATGACTCATGGGGCACCCAACGGGTCATTGAACAACTCGTCTTGTGACCTGGTACAGAAAATTCTATTTTCTCTGTTTCAACTCCCTGGTCTGATCTTAGGATTTTCGGGGTGTTACACCTAACTTCAACCTCTTTGGTCAAGAAAGTTTATGATACAGTCAAGTTTTAACGTTTGCAACTGCTAAAGCTATTTAAAATGAAGAGAATAACAATAAAATCATGTTCACCATTCAAGTATCACTCTTTTAGTTTACCTACCTTTGTTAATCCATTATAGTTCGCACAAGCCTTGCTAAATATTTTAGCTACTCATTGTTATACCCCGGAAGCCCAAAGATCAGACTCAAAAGTTGAAATGAAGAAAAACTGAAATTCTGCACTAGGTCACAAAACGGATCGTTAGGTGACCCGTGAGGAGTGACCACGAGTCATGAAGTGACTCGTGGTCAAGAAAGGACGTGGTATGGTTTGGAGAAGACCACAGGCAGGACCACGAGTTATGGTCAGACCACACGACTCGTGAGGTCACCCGTGGCCTGGACTGGATGCTTGGCAAGGAGGTTTGGACAGTGGGGATCACGTGTGGTGACCATGAGTCGTGGTTAGCCACCACGATTTGTGGGGTCCCTCATGGGTCCCCTGATGTATTTTTGGTAGTGTACATCACAGATTGAGGCCACGAGTTGTGGACAGTGTGGATGAGTCATTAGGTCCCTTGTTGGGACCTCCAAAAGTCTTTTCCTACGAAATTAGTAAGGGTCTTTTCGTAATTCCTAAGTTTCTAAGGCCCTATACTAAGTTATTTAAGGCTCGTTTAGTGGGTTTTAGGAGGGGAAAACCTATTCTATGTTATTTTCCTTCCATGCATGCAAACTTGAGAGGTTGAGGAGGTGATCTAGAGCTAGTTCCAAGGTTTCCATCCAAATTTCATCTTGGGAAATCAGAGAAGTGGTGGAATCAATCTCTTCCAGGTATGTAGGGTTATGAACGGGTGGTTTCTTCCGCACCCATGCCCAATCACTCTCTAAACAGTATGAAATTCAATGATTGATCTATGGGGTTTTTACCCAAATGCATGAATTACCTATTTCTACCCATGGGTATGAATTGATTGTGATTTTATTATCGAATTAATCATGGGTAAATTTTATAATGATTTCAATTAAAATCATGTTTCTAGCCTTATGAATGTTGAATCCCTTCGACGAGATGATCATTAAAAGTGATATTTGGGAAATATATGTGATAATGATTAGATATTATGATGAAAAGCATGATATGAAGCTACCCATGTTTATATTATGTTTTCGATGAGAATTGAGTATTTCTAAGTATCATAAAGCTTTGGACAATTCCCACATGTTAAGTCTAAAAGATGATTTTCCCGAAGTAAGCTTAACACATTGTTTTGGAGCGAAGACTCCAAAATTTATATTCTAGCTTGTGGTATGTTTTAGGTTAAGCCTATGCATAGCTTACCACATGATTTTGGAGCATAGGCTCCCAAGTATATTTTCAGCTTGTGGTATGTTTTGAACTAAAGCTTCTCATATGCATGGTTTCATATTTGAGATGTAGTTGAGTATCGAGCTTTGTGAATAGACGATGTTGAGCTTCATTATATACGATGTACAGCATTTGCATGTTTTTGGGAGTATTCTCTAGCACCGAGTAGGCTATGGACCAATCACCCTATGCCTCAGAACTACGCACCAACGTAGGTTATATTACTATATGATTTGGGACCTCCCTTGTGAGCTTCCCCTTGCCTGAATGGGCCTTCAGCTTGATATCGATATCATGGTAGCGCCCTTAGCCATGGAAAGGCTTTGGACAGCTATGCCCTCTTGAGTGTAATAGTCGGGACCATGTAAGCTCTATCGTGGTATGCCGATTAAAAGACGAGTATCCCGTTATTCCTCATGCTTTTAGATATGCATATTCATTACTTATGAGATTTATGTAAATGCATGTTCTAAATCAGGTTTGACTCAATGTTCAGCTTTTAATGATAAATGTAAGAATTCAGCTTTGGGTCAATCGATTCAATTATGATGTTATGAAACGTGTTATATCATGTTATGAAGACGTCATGGTTTCAAAAAGAATGAATGCAAGTCCTACTCTCAATTTTCTGATGTTATGTTTTAATTAATGCATTGGTGTCTTTAAATGATTATATTAGCAGTTTTACTTACCTTGCATACTCCGTACATTCTAAGTATTGACCGCACACTTTCTATGTTGTATCGTTTCATGATACAGGACCCAGCTCTCAGCTTCAGCCCCGCTCTCAGTCATCTTATCAGAGTTAGCGTTGCTTTATTGGTGACTCCTCATCTTCTGAGGACTAGACTGTCCATCTTTTCTTTATGTATTTCAGTTCAGCTTGTTGAGTTAGTTGGGGTCTGGTCCCATCAACTCGTGATGATTAGAGGCTATATGTATTCAGCTTCGGATTTTATATTCTGATGTTATATTAAAGTTAAACTTCCGCTATGATTGTATTGATGGTTATTCAGTTGTTGATTGAGTTAGATGTCTGCTTATGCCATGGGTCGACTAGGGATCTCTCGGGGTCCCTTATCCCGTGTCATGATCTAGGTCTCAATCCGGGTCATGAAAAACTTGGATCAGAGCAATAGGCTTGAAGTGAACTAGGGTGTCTGAAAGCCACATTAGGTAGTCTTTTTCATGGGTGTGAAGAGCTCCACACCTATGACGAAGAGGCTACAAGACGTTTAGGAAATGTTCCCTTCTTTCATGATCTATGTAGTGCGGCGATGAAAAGTCTTTCTATCCTTCTAATTCGTGCTATTGTGATTGCAGAATCATGGCTCCTCAAAGAATGATCGGAAGGAAGAGTGGACATGGTGAAAATCACGAGGATGGCAATGTTAATGGGCCTCAGCCAGCCCCACTAGTTAGGAGCCCCAGGCACCGGAGCCAGCTGCTCATGGTCAGCTTTGGCCCGCTATTCAGATGCTTGCGTAGGCCTTGACCGCTCAGGTCAATAATCGGGCCGTTGTGCATGTTTTGCAAAATGGCAACGCAACGGCGGCTCGAGTTAGAGACTTCTTGAGGATGAACCCGCCGGAGTTCCTTGGCTCTAAGGTAGATGAGGACCCGCATGAGTTCATAGATGAGATGGTCAAGATCACCCAAGTCATGAGGGTGAATGGTGTTGAGTGCACAAAGTTGGCCTCCTACCAATTGAAGGGGGTCGCGCATATCTGGTTTCACCAATGGAAGGATAGTAGGGTCGCTGGAGCAAGTCCGATCAATTGGGAAGAGTTTCATGTTGCATTCCGAGATCAGCTCTTCCCTCGGGAGATGAGGGAACTAAAGACAGCTGAGTTCCTGAATTTGAAGCAAGGGAGAATGACGTTACAAGAGTATGCCCTTGAGTTCACTCGCCTATCTAAATATGCCCCAGAGTTGGTAGCCGGTCAGAGGATGTGGGTGAGTTGATTCGGCAATGGAGTAGCGGGCTATTTGGACAAGGATTGTAGCACCGCTATTCTCCATCAGGTCATGGATTTCCCATGGATAGTGTTGTACGCCCAGCAGATGGAGGCGGCGCCTTCGAGGGAGAGGGAGGCCAAGAGGGCCAAGACCGAGGACCACAGATTCTCTCAGCAGAGGTCCGGTGGTGGGCACCAATAGCAGATCCACCAGAGATCATCAGCCCCAGAATCTTTAGCATTGAGTGTGGCATCCAGGCCCAGACATGATCAGAGAGGGTGGGCATCAAGCTCGAGGGCTTTATCTTGGGCAAATTTATATGCCCAAGTGATACTCAAAGGTGGCATTTTAGCCTTGTTTATCTATCAATGTTTATACATTCTCATGTAATTGGTAATAAAATATGAATTTATACTAACCAACATGATTAGCATTGTTTTGCAGGTAAAATGTAATTTTGGGAAGCTTAAATGCATGTTGGAAGAGATCGGGGTTGGACTCGGACGTGAGCAAGGGACAAGGCATTGGAAAACATAAAATAAAGGGGCTCCGCGATGGAGCCGTGTCACGCTGCAATCGCGGAGGCCTTCTGCCTTGATAGGGAATTTTCGCCCAATTTCCAGAGAGGGTACACGATAGGTCCGTGGCACGGTGGGCTGGCTCCACGTTGCACGTCGTGCCACTTTGGGCCTTATTTCCTGGACCCCCAGTTCCAGTGAAGGTCCGCATCGGTAGCGTGTCACGGAGGCAGTGCTCCGCGATGCACTCCGTGACACGTTGCTTGTTATTCCGGGAAAAATTCCCACTAGTATAAATAGAACACTTAGGTTCATTTTTCAATATTCTGACTTGGTGGAGCAAGAACGTGGGTTACAGGCAGTTGAGGGGATGAAATTATCAGGGTTTTTCTCTCTTTCCTTCTCCTTGTATTCAATTGCTTGTATGTTTAACACTCATTTAACGGTGTTTAATCCACAAATGAGTGGCTAATTCATCTTCTTGCTGAGGTTATGAACAATTCTACTGAAATGTGATTGTTGATCATATTGGTTTTTCATCTTCTCTTCCATGGTTGTTCTATTAATTCTTGTTCTTACTGCATTAATGTGTGGCCTACGTTAATGTATATCCAAAAAGTCCGGTTTCACTCGAGAGAGCAAGAAATTGGAAAGTTGTAAATTAATAGGATATGATCTTTTCTTAGTTTGGGAAAATTGAGAATTGATTTACCTTCAGGATAGAAATATACCTGAAAGTCGTATTAGTCAATTTAGGAACCGGGTTTGTATGGCTAGAACATGAATTGCATTTAATCACAGAAATGTAGGTGGATGGTTCATGATTCTTAAGTTGGGTTAAATACGAGAGTTTTAATCTCTTGGCAATAGTTCTTGACTAGCAACCGGAGGAAAAGACTAACCAAATTATGTCGATAATTAATTTCATTACATGTTCTTTTAACCTCAGCATGCTCTCATTCATAGTTCAGACTCACATTAGATAGTTGTTTTAGATTTAGCATAAAAATTATAAATCAAAATATCAAACTTTTGGTTACGCTGTTATCTGCATTTTTAGAATTAAAATATAGTACACTTGAGCAGATTGCACTTCATCCCAGTCCATGTGGGATCGATACTTGGCTTACTTAAGCCACACTACTACTTGTTCGACCACGTGCACTTGCGTGTAGTTATATACCCAACAAACCACCGAACAAGTTGTTGGCGTCGTTGCTGGGGATTGGCAATTGGTGAATTTGTTTTAAGTGTTAATTTACTATATTTTTATTTTCTTAGTGTTGACAACTTGGTCTTAGCCTGTATTTTGCATATTTAATCTCTATTGAACACTGGTAAGAGACAAGGAGCTGGTGGAGTCGTATACAGAGCCAGAAAGAATATTTCATAGTAAGCGGAGAGAAGCTCTAGAAAGAAAACTGCAGTTGCTTAGACAGACGATCATGGAGCAACAACAGAATCCACCGGTAGTACGGGCGATGTTAGTGCCCGAAGAAGTAGCAGCTCGGCCGGTTCGCAAGGTGGCAATCCCACATGCTAATAATGTCACATCTAGCATCTGCAAACCTGAGCCAGGAGGGAGGTTCGAACTTAAGCAGAATATGGTGCAATTGTTGCACACTAGCGGGCAGTTTACAGGTCTCCCTCATGAAGATCCACAGCAGCATCTCCAAAATTTTTTGGAGATAAGTGACACTTACATCCCCGCTGGAGTGTCATCAGATTATGTCCGTCTTACATTATTCCCATTTTCACTATTGGGAGAAGCCAAGAGGTGGTTGAAAGCTGAGCCACCGAATTCTATTTGTACGTGGGATGATCTTGCGAGGAAATTCTTGATACGGATTTTTCCCTCCGGTAAAACAGCAAGACTTACAAGTCAAATTCTAAGTTTCAAACAGAGGGAGGGAGAGAATTTATATCAGGCTTGGGAGAGATTCAAGTCCATGTTGCGGGATTGTCCTCATCATCATCAATCCAATGATGTGCTAGTGCATACTTTTATAGAGGGTTTGGAACCCCATACAAAAATATTGCTAGACTCAGCAGCTGGGGGACAAGCGCTGGAGAAAACTTATGAGGAGATGTATACCTTGTTGAATCGTATTTCGCAGGGCAATCAGGAATGGAATGTTGATTCGTCAAGAGGCGGGACAAGGAAAGCAGCAGGAGTGCTAGAAGTGGATGGGTTTACAGCTATTGCTGCACAGATAGCTGCATTGTGAAATCAACTTAACACCCACTTCAGCAACATGACAATGAACTAGCCCCAAGCCCTAGTGAATGCAGTGCAGCAGATGTGGTGTGAAGTGTGCGGAAGCAGTGAGCACTCAGCTGAGTGTTGTGGAGCAAATCCTGACTCGGTAAACTTTGTGGGAAATGTGCAAAGGAACAACCACCAACAGTATGGTAATAGCTACAATTCCAATTAGAGGAATCACCCGAATTTCTCCTGGGGTAGCAACAACCATCAGGGACAAAGTTTGGGTCAGGCTGTGCAAAGGAACCAAGGAGGGCAGCAGAATTATCAAGCACAATTCAGAAACAACAATGCACCTCCTCCACCACCATCACCCAGCATTGAGGAGATGTTCAAGACCATGATAGCTAACCAAGCTCAATTGCAGGCTGATTATGTGAAATTGGCAGCCGAAGTGAAAAACAACCAGTTAGCTACCAAGGCACTTGAATATCAATTTGGGCAATTTGCTGGAGCACAAAACACCAGACCTAGAGGAGGACTTCCGAGCGACACAAATCCCAATCCCAAGCAGGTGAATGCAGTGACCACAAGGAGTGGTTTGCAGCTGAAAGAGGTGGAACCAGAAAGACCACCTCAACAATTGGGAGCAGCAAAAGTCGAGAGGGAGCAAAGTACTTAGAGGGGGAAGACTAAGGAAGCTGAATCAGAAAGACCACCACCCCCGTTCCCTCAACGATTAAAGAAACACAAGGAGGAGGTGTGTTTCAAGAAATTCATGGAGGTGATGAAACAGGTACATATTAACTTACCTCTTGTTGATGTTTTACAGGGAGTGCCGAAATATGCCAAGTATATAAAGGACATCATGGAAAACAAAAGTCGGTTGACTGAGTATGCTACAGTGGCTTTAACGGAGGAGTGCACTTCCAGGATTCAAAACCGACTACCCACAATGCTCAAAGACCCTGGGAGCTTTACTATACAGATCACTATTAGGCAGAGTATCCGAGCTCGTGGATTGTGTGATTTGGGAGCGAGCATAAATTTGATGCCGTCATCGGTATTCAAAAAGCTGGGTCTAGGGAGTCCTAAACCCACAACAGTGATCTTGCAATTGGCGGATCGGTCCTTAGCCAGACCTGATGGCATTGTGGAGGACGTTCTGATGCAAGTTGGCTCCCTGATTTTCTCGGTAGATTTTGTCGTGCTGGATTTTGAACCAGACGCGGAAGTCCCATTTATTTTGGGACGTCCCTTCTTGGCAACCGGGAAAGCACTGATTGACGTAGCTGCGGGGCATCTAACAATGCGAGCACACGACAAGGTGGAGGTGTTCGATGTGTACAAGGCACTCAAGCTCCCTATGGTGCACGAAGAACTCTCGGTGATCAATGTGATTGATCAAGGCGATGATGAACAGAGGAAGAATTCATGGGAGTTATTGGGAAAACCACTGGAACGGTGCAAGCCCTACTGGGGGGAGGACGGTGATCGAGAGAAATCGTCCATCACCCTAGAGGACAACTGAGCTTAACGACGTCGAGCCGCTACGGTAAACCAGGCGCTGCACGGGAGGCAACCCGTGAAAATATTTTCTCTTTGTAAAGTGTGAATAGATTTTTCTTTTTCTTTTTCTTGATTAACAACAAAATTTTTAGTTTTTGCTTTTGTTTTTATTTTTATTTAGAGTGAAACCTATAAGTCTAACCAATTTCGTGTAGTGAGATGAATTTTAGGTCAAATGGAGGAAAATATGCACGGAATTGCAAAGGAAAATTCGAGGTATGAAAATCAATAAAAAGTGGCAAAACAGTGAGCTAGGGCGATATCTCCGTGTCACGGAGGAGGACCTCCGCGTTACCCTCCGTGACACGTTGAGGTATAAATCCGAAATTTTTAAAAAAATTCCAGAACAGGCTCGCGACAGCTCCGTGTCACGGAGGCAGTGCACCGTGATGCACTCCGTGACACGTTGTCGTGTATATCGCGACGGGTCACACCGGGTCGCCGGGTGACCCACGCGATTTTCCCACTTTTAAACCCCGAAACCCCCTCACTTTTCCTTATTTTTCACTCACTCCGCGACCAAACTCCCTAAAACCCATCCCCCTTCAACGTGAAACGAAATAGGCCAAGAAAATCATTGAGTTTTATTCAATTCTTCAACTTCAAGGTATGTTCTTCAATTCCATCTCATTTCTTGTCGATTTTCTTCAATATTGAGCATGTGAGGTGAGCTAAGTTTGCCCTAAGTAGAAATTAATCATGAATTCAATTGAATTGTTGTTGATGAATGTTCGAAATATCATTATGATTGCTTGAACTCGTTAATTACATGATTTAATCAAATTTTCTTGATATCATCATTTCTAGGGCTTGTTTTTGAATTTGAAGTGGAAAAATGTAGTGAACTTGTGAAATTCATGTTTGGATGTACATGTTGAGTGAGATGAGTCGATGTGCTAGTTTTTATCATGTTAAAATACCGACGGATTCTTGGGTTAGGGGATTATTGAAATTTGCAAGAATTGGGTTGGTTGTATAGGTCCGTGTAGATAAATTCTTGTTGTTTTCGTTTCTTTGTTTTTTTTCCTTGCTAAGTGCGATGGATTAAAAGGTTGTCAATGGTAATGATTGTGGTTAGCTGTACGAAGTCTGAGTAGTACATAGTATATATACCATCAAATTCTTCATATGCACTAAGCATGTTTGTATAGTTAGTTGTTTGTTTGTGCAAATAAGCATGATCTTGCCGGTATGTTGTAACTGTAGCTACGGACTAAGTGTGGGGTAGCCTAGCTTAACCCGACCTTAGTTGAAGTTAATATTTATTGGCTTAAAATTGATCTTGTCTACTTGGGTTGACAGGTAAAATGGCAACCAGGCAAGAAAAAGGGAAAGGCGCATCAACATCTGGCGCCGGAAGAAAGCGAATCAGACTGGCACAGCAGTCCCAGCAGCGCCAGCGGTTCCACGCGGCCAACGCCGCCAATACGGAACCAGATGGGTGACAGATGAGGGGAAGAAGTGGTACGCAAAGCACAAAGAAAACAAGTACTTCCCCGAGGAACACATTGCACGGGAACCATTGGCACAGGAGTTCCCTAGGATTGTCCACCGGATCGAGGCAACTGGGCTCAACTTCATCTTTGAAGAGCACAAGGAATGCAACTTGCACCTGATTCGGGAATTCTATGCCAATTGGAACCCGACCCTAAGAAGTCACACCATAAAAATCAGAGGGCAAATAGTCACATTTGAGCCCCACCACCTCAATGCTATCATAGGGGCGCGGGACACAGATGCCCACGTGCTTCGACAGTTGAACATCACTCCACCGTATGCGGACATCAGATGCACATTGTGTGGGACCCGATCGACAGCTAGATGGAGCAGACACAAAGAGAGGGGCTACCATCAAACTTTGCCCAATTCACAGATGAACAGGGAAGCCAGAATATGGCTAAAGATCGTATGTTCCTGCCTAATCCCGGGGGTACATATGACAGATGTAACCCGGGATCGTGTATGCCTGGTGTACGCCCTGATGAAAGGGCTGGAGATCAACATGGGGGCGGTGATTATCTCCGCCATGAAGAGAGCCCGGTTGCATCAGGGGCACAGATACAGATTTGGTGGGTTTCTCACCACTTTCCTGAGGGGCCTAGACGTTGAGGAAGAGGCCCTTGACTATATCCCGTAGATAGAGCGGCGGGCCTTAGATGTCACTAAAACTAAGGCACCCGACACCACCCATGGGCCAGTGCTTACACTTGGCGAGCGACATGCTCGTGATGATCAGTATATGGCTCGCATGTATGGGATGCAGATGCTCCAGCTGAGGATAGGCGGGAGGACGGCAACAGAGGAGGAGCTATGGCAGCTCGAGCTAGATTACCCTTTTGGCGAAAACGCCAGGGCTCTATGCCGAGTGGGGCCAGCATTTGTAGAGCCCACAGATGATGATGTCCCCACAGACGAGGAGACACGTCGGGAGGACTCCGATGTGGAGTCCGATGATGACGACGGGGGTGATTCGGACATGGGAGATGAAGCAGTAGCACCTGATGAAGAAGTGGAGTACTTTGATTGATCAGGGAGTTCCACCACCCGATTTTTGTGCTATTTTAATTTTTGTGAACACTAGGGACAGTGTTCGAGCTAAGTGTGGGGTGGGAGTAGTTAGGTGCTGGGTGTGCTGTTATGTATGTATGTCCTAATTTGTTGTTGTGCCTGTGAACAAATTTTTCTGACCCTGTGATTTGTGATTGTTAAGTTGTTGTTCTGTATTGTAAATTTATGTGAAATTGATGTGTGTTGCTGAATGTTGCTAGCTGATTTTGTACATATTTTTTTTTATCGAAATGATCGATATTTTTAAAATTTTTAAATTTTTTTTCAATTCTTGGGTTTCTCGGCTATTTTTTTCGGTTCTTTTACAGAGGATGGTCCCATTGAACCGAAGTCA
This sequence comes from Datura wrightii, assembly GCA_035772735.1. NCBI lineage: Eukaryota > Viridiplantae > Streptophyta > Magnoliopsida > Solanales > Solanaceae > Datura > Datura wrightii. The sequence continues at coordinate 111,892,632 of JASDFA010000018.1, forward strand.
TAGTTAGTGACCGTTCCCTATGATGGATGGATGACGACCGTCTTAAGGTAAATGTAGTCGTTAAGTGTAGGTTTTTCAATTATTTTTCAGTTGTTTTTCTTTTGTGGGTTGCATCCCAAAACCTGTAGTTACTTTATGGTTGCGGAATTATGGTTGCGTGTCGTACATGATATTTGAAATGCAAAGGTGATTCGTATGAAAGCTTGCAACTTTGTAAATATGTTGAGATACCTAGGCCATAGAGTTTGATTCAGTGTGATTGAGGCTTAATGTTTGAATTCCTGTAATTAGCTGATTGAAGAGTCTGTGAATACATCTTGAATTGAGCATGTGCAATAAGTGTGAAGTGAGGTTTTGTTATTCCATGCTATTGTGAAGTGTCTAGAACTTGCCTGGTGTGTGTACAAAACGAAATGAAGGAGGTGTATTGTAGGAGAGGATGTAGGCATTTCTTTATTTTAACCGAAAGTTTCTATTTTTCATTGTAGTACCCACCTTGATTGTATACCCTAGTCAGCCGGTTGAGCCTTTAGCCTATTATTTTTTTCTTTTGTCAAAAAGTGTAAACCGAGCTTAATCCTTTTTTTCATTAGCCGTAAAGTCTATCCAAAACTCTTAAGCGCTTAAGAAGAGAAAATCATTTTCCCAAAGTGTCAAAAGAGTGAGAATGGTGAAAAGAAAAGAAAAGCCAAGTGATGGAAGAAAAGAAAAGGTTGAAGGTGCACTTGTTATAAATAAACTATAATGAAGGTGCTTGAATAATCTTTGTTGTTGTGTCAAGTGTGCTTAATAAGATGGGCCAAACTAAAGAAATACTTCAAGAATGGGAGGATGAAGAAAAAACAATGTCCATGAGTTGATGGGATGTGTTGAAAAGATGCTTAAGGATGCTAGTGGCTATTATTGGCTAACCCAATATTTACTAGTTCCGTAGCTTCCATTACAACCAGTTAAAGTCCTACGTGATCTTACATCGCACTTCTTTATATTAGTGGAGTAATACACTAAGGGCAAGCTTATGGGTCATGACATGATGCATGTGAATTCTTTTGGGAGAGAGAGCGAAATTGTGTTTACATGCCCCTGCTTGAAATTTTGTGAGTTCATATGAGCAAAAAGGGGAAAATTCTCTTGTACTGTGAGGGCACATGCTTGATGAGAGATTAATTTTCGTGTCGGATATCTTGATCAGCTGATTTGTATGAGTTTGCCAATATCGAGAGTCGACTCTTAAGTCTAGGAGGTCTTGATGTATTGAAGGTCATTGCATTGATAGGACCATGCATGTTTTCTTGATGATTTGCTGTATTGAATAATCGGTATGACCGTAGCCTAAATTGTCGAACCAAAGTAGCGAGGTTGGGATGTAAATTGCATGAGGTGTAGGATTGTTGTTCGAGGACGAACAAGGATTTAAGTGTGGGGTAAGTGATCTTGGGAAAATTTATATGCCCAAGTGATACTCAAAGGTGTCATTTTAAACTTGTTTATCTATCAATGTTTATACATTCTCATGTAATTGGTAATAAAATGTGAATTTATACTAACCAACATGATTAGCATTGTTTTGCAGGTAAAATGTAATTTTGGGAAGCTTAAATGCATGTTGGAAGAGATCGGGGTTGGACTCGGACGTGAGCAAGGGACAAGGCATTGGAAAGCATAAAATAAAGGGGCTCCGCGATGGAGCCGTGTCACGCTGCCATCGCGGAGGCCTTCTGCCTGGATAGGGAATTTTCGCCCAATTTCCAGAGAGGGTACGCGATAGATCCGTGGCACGGTGGCCTGGCTCCGTGTTGCACGTCGTGCCACGTTGGGCCTATTTCCTGGACCCCCAGTACCAGTGAAGGTCCGCGTCGGTAGCGTGTCACGGAGGCAGTGCTCCGCGATGCACTCCGTGACACGTTGCTTGTTATTCTGGGAAAAATTTCCACTAGTATAAATAGAACACTTAGGTTCATTTTTCAATAATCTGACTTGGTGGAGCAAGAACGTGGGTTACAGGCAGTTGAGGGAACGAAATTATCAGGGTTTTTCTCTCTTTCCTTCTCCTTGTATTCAATTGCTTGTATGTTTAACACTCATTTAACGATGTTTAATCCACAAATGAGTGGCTAATTCATCTTCTTGCTGAGGTTATGAACAATTGTACTGAAATGTGATTGTTGATCATATTGGTTTTTCATCTTTTCTTCCATGGTTGTTCTATTAATTCTTGTTCTTACTGCATTAATGTGTGGCCTACGTTAATGTATATCCAAAAAGTCCGGTTTCACTCGAGAGAGCAAGAAATTGGAAAGTTGTGAATTAATAGGATATGATCTTTTCTTAGTTTGGGAAAATTGAGAATTGATTTACCTTCCGGATAGAAATATACCTGAAAGTCGTATTAGTCAATTTAGGAACCGGGTTTGTATGGCTAGAACATGAATTGCATTTAATCACAGAAATGTAGGTGGATGGTTCATGATTCTTAAGTGGGGTTAAATATGAGAGTTTTAATCTCTTGGCAATAGTTCTTGACTAGCAACCGGAGGAAAAGACTAACCAAATTATGTCGATAATTAATTTCATTACATGTTCGTTTAACCTCAGCATGCTCTCATTCATAGTTCAGACTCACATTAGATAGTTGTTTTAGATTTAGCATAAAAATTATAAATCAAAATATCAAACTTTTGGTTACGCTGTTGTCTGCATTTTTAGAATTAAAATATAGTACACTTGAGCAGATTGCACTTCATCCCAGTCCCTGTGGGATCGATACTTGGCTTACTTAAGCCACTTTACTACTTGTTCGACCACGTGCACTTGCGTGTAGGTATATACCCAACAAACCACCGAACAGGGTTCATAGCAGTAGACCTACAGATTCCAGCACCCCAGTTTGTCGCAGGTGTGATTAGGGGCACACAGGCCAGTGTTTGGCAGGTTCAGGTGCTTGTTTCGGTTGTGGTCAGCCCGAACACATGCTTAGAGATTGTCCAGCTGTGAGGAAGGATCAGGTTTGGGGCTGAGGCCTAGCTTCTAGCTCAGCAACCCCTCTCGTGCGCTCAACACATCAGGGGGCATCTACTAGCACAGCTGGCAGTCAACGTCAGAACAGATTCTATTCTTTAGCATCCTGACAGGACCAGGAGGTCTCCCCAAATGTGGTCACTGGTATGTTACGAGTCTTCCATATTGATGTTTACGCTTTATTAGATCCGGGAGCTACCTTGTCGTTTGTGACACCTTATGTGGTCAGTAGCTTCGGAGTTAGTCTTGAAGTTTTGTTAGAACCTTTCTCAGTTTCTACTCTGTAGGTGACTCAGTTATAGCTAGACTAGTATATAGAGGTTGCTCGGTCTCAGTCCTTCAGCAGGTCAGCTCAGCAGATTTTATAGAGTTATCCATGACCGATTTCGATGTTATTATCTACATGGATTGGTTATTTGCATGCTATGCTTCAGTTAATTGTAGAACCCGGGCAGTAGAGTTCAGATTTTCGGGTGATCCAGTCTTAGAATGGAAGGGTAGTTCAGCTGTGCCTGTAGGTCATTTCATTTCCTACCTTAAGGCCAGGAAGATGATTTCTAAGGGTTACATGTACCATCTAGTTAGGGTTAAGGATGTTGAGTCTGAGATCCCGACTATCCAGTCAGTTCTAGTAGTACGTGAGTATCTAGAGGTCTTTCCTGATATTTTTCATGTGTCCCTCCTAAGCGGGAGATTGATTTCGGTATTGACCTTCTTCCCGACACCCAGCCTATATCTATTCCTCCCTACAGGATGGTGTCCACCCGAGCTAAAAGAGTTAAAAGAGTAGTTGAAGGACTTGTTAGATTTGGGTTTCATTAGACCGAGCAAGTCTCCATGGGGTGCACCAGTTCTCTTTGTCCGAAAGAAGGATGGGTCTCTTCGCATGTGTATTGAGTATCGGCAATTGAACAAAGTCCCCATCAAGAACTGTTATCCTTTACCTAGGATCAATGATTTTTTTTACCAGCTTCATGGTGCCAAGTATTTCTCAAAGATAGATCTCAGGTCCGAGTATCATCAGCTCAAGGTTTTGGGGAGTGATAACCTAAAGACAACCTTTAGGACGTGGTATGGCCATTATGAGTTTGTAGTTATGTATTTTAGACTAACAAATGCTCCTCCAGCTTTCATGGACTTGATGAATAGGGTGTTCAGGCAATATCTGGACATGTTCGTGATCGTGTTCATTGATGACATCCTTATATACTCTCGGAGCGAGGAGGAGCATGCCGCTCATTTGAGAGTAGTGCTTTAGACTCTCAGGGACCACCAATTGTATGCCAAGTTCAGCAAGTGTGAGTTTTTGTTGGACTCCATAGCATTTTTGGGCCATGCGATATCGTGTGAGGGAAAAATAGTAAATTCTCAGAAAATCGAGGCGGTGAAGAATTGTTCTAGACCGGTGAATCCTTTAGATATTCATAGTTTCTTGGATTTAGCTGGTTACTATCGGAGGTTTGTTGAGGGTTTCTCATCTATTGCAGCACCATTGACCAAGTTGACTCAGTAGGAGGTGAAATTCCAATGGTCGGAGGCTTGGAAGACTCGATTCACTTTAGCACCGTGTTGACCCTACCCGAGGGTACCAATGGATTCGTGGTGTATTGTGATGCTTCAAGAATTGGACTCGTGTTTGTATTTCAGTTCAGCTTGTTGATTTAGTTGGGGTCATGTCCCATCATCTCGTCATGATTAGAGGCTATTCAGACATATGTATGTATTCAACTTCGGATTTTATATTCTGATGTTATATTCAAGTTAAACTTTAGTTATCCAAAGCTTTTCCAGGGCTAAGGACGCTACCATGATATCAATATCAAGCTAAAGGCCCCAAGCAAGGGCATGGGAAACTCTCAAGGGAGGTCCCAAATAATCTGAACGTACCTGCATTTGCGCATAGTTCTTAGGCATAGGGTTGACTGACCCTTAGCCTACTCGGTGTTTGACAGTACTCCCAAAATCATGCATATGCTCTACATCGTTTTTCAAAGAAGCTAACTCATAAAATACATGCATAAATTTGAAATCATAATATGAGGAGCCTTGGCTCGAACCATACCACAAGCTAAACATAGTGGGAGTCTAGACTCCAAAATCCATGTGGTAAGCTAATACATGAAGTTTAGATAAAATAATGAAACATACTTGATCATATGGACTCGCTCAATACTAAACCATGCCTGACATTGACTTGACCATTCGAAAACATGAAAATAGACATGGGAAATTCAAAATCATGCTCTTTTCATAAATATCTCATCATGCTTGAATACATATTTCATAGATCTCAACTTTCATGAATGTGCATAATAATTTATAAAACTTAAAAACAAAATTTATAATTAAAAACATTGTAAAATATGCCCATTAGTCATAATTCAACATTAAAGACATGCTTAGATCATACCCATAACAGAAACTTAGAAAATTCACATGTTGGGTAAAAACCCCATAGATTCATCAACTAGAGATTTCCCAAGTAAGAGATAGAATCTCACTAATTGGAAGGAAAAGGAGGGAGGAGGCCGTAACGTAAATCGCTTTCTTGAGCTTGCATACCAAGTTAGGATTCCGTGTTTTCATGAATTGAAAGGGGATTGGGCATGGGTGTGGACAATTACACCCATTCACAACCCTACATACCTGAAGAAATCTGATTTCACAACTTCCTTGATTTCCCAATGAGAATATGGGGAGGAACTTGAGGAATTTAGGATTGATCAAACTTAGGAGCTTCTAGACTTGCATGCATGGAAGTGAATAAACCTAGAATGAACTTACCCCTCTTAAAACACTCTATTATGAGCTTAAAACGACATAGTTTAGGCCTTAGGAACTTTGGAATTACGGAAAAGGCCTTAATAAATATGCTGGGAAAAACACACTTCCAGTCCCAACGAGGGACTGGATGATCCGTCATCACTGACCACAATTCATGGTGACCTCCCGTTGCCTACACTAGAAATCCATCTTCAATGGTCACCACGAGGGACACCATGATTGATGGTGTACCTAACGACTCGTGTTGACTAGTCGTGGGGAACACTACCAATCGTCTCAGCATCCACTTCATCTCCTGAACACGACCATCCCAACGACTTGTGGTCCTGACCACAAATCGTGCCTTCTCTCGTGGCCAACCCCCCCACCCCCCACCAAGACCACCATCTATAGCTAATTTCTCCTCCACAACACGAGTCACTTAATGACTCATGGCGCACCCAACGGGTCATTGAAAAACTCGTCATGTGACCTGGTACAGGAAATTCTATTTTCTCCGTTTCAACTCCCTAGTTTGATCTTAGGATTTTCAGGGTGTTACATCTAACTTCAACCTCTTTGGTCAAGAAAGTTGATGATAAAGTCAATCTTTAACGTTTGCAATCGCTAAAGCTATTTAAAAATAAGAGAATAATAATAAGATCATGTTCATCATTCAAGTATCACTCTTTTAGTTTACCTACCTTTGTTAATCCATTATAGTTCGCACAAGCCTTGCTAAATATTTTAGCTACTCATTGTTATATCCCAGAAGCCCAAAGATCAGACTCGAAAGTTGAAATGGAGAAAAATTGAAATTCTGCACTAGGTCACAAAACGGATCGTTAGGCCCGTGAGGAGTGACCACGAGTCATGAAGTGACTCGTGGTCAAGAAAGGACGTGGTATGGTTTGGAGAAGACCACGGGCAGGACCACGAGTTATGGTCAGACCACACGACTCGTGAGGTCACCCGTGGCCTGGACTGGATGCCTGGCAAGGAGGTTTGGACAGTGGGGATCACGTGTGGTGACCATGAGTTGTGGTTAGCCACCACGATTTGTGGGGTCCCTCATGGGTCCCCTGATGTATTTTTGGTAGTGTACATCACAGATTGAGGCCACGAGTTGTGGACAGTGTGGATGAGTCATTAGGTCCCTTGTTGGGACCTCCAACAGTCTTTTCCTATGTAATTAGTAAGGGTCTTTTCATAATTCCTAAGTTTCTAAGGCCCTATACTAAGTTATTTAAGGCTCGTTTAGTGGGTTTTAGGAGGGGAAAACCTATTCTAAGTTATTTTCCTTCCATGCATGCAAACTTGAGAGGTTGAGGAGGTGTTCTAGAGCTAGTTCCAAGGTTTCCATCCAAATTTCATCTTGGGAAATCAGAGAAGTGGTGGAATCAATCTCTTCCAAGTATGTAGGGTTATGAACGGGTGGTTTCTTCCGCACCCATGCCCAATCACTCTCTAAACAGTATGAAATTCAATGATTGATCTATGGGGTTTTTACCCAAATGCATGAATTACCTATTTCTACCCATGGGTATGAATTGATTGTGATTTTATTATCGAATTAATCATGGGTAAATTTTATAATGATTTCAATTAAAATCATGTTTCTAGCCTTATGAATGTTGAATTCCTTCGACGAGATGATCATTAAAAGTGATATTTGGGAAATATATGTGATAATGATTAGATATTATGATGAAAAGCATGATATGAACCTACCCATGTTTATATTATGTTTTCGATGAGAATTGAGTATTTTTAAGTATCATAAAGTTTTGGACAATTCCCACATGTTAAGTCTAAATGATGATTTTCCCGAAGTAAGATTAACACATTGTTTTGGAGCGAAGACTCCAAAATTTATATTCTAGCTTGTGGTATGTTTTATGTTAAGCATAGCACAGCTTACCACATGATTTTGGAGCAAAGGCTCCCAAGTATGTTTTCAGCTTGTGGTATGTTTCGAACTAAAGCTTCTCATATGCATGGTTTCGTATTTGAGATGTAGTTGAGTATCGAGCTTTGTGAATAGACGATGTTGAGATTCATTATATACGATGTACAACATTTGCATGTTTTTGGGAGTATTCTCTAGCACCGAGTAGGCTATGGGCCGATCACCCTATGCCTCAGAACTACGCACCAACGTAGGTTATATTACTATATTATTTGGGACCTCCCTTGTGAGCTTCCCCTTGCCTGAATGGGCCTTCAGCTTGATATTGATATCATGGTAGCGCCCTTAACCATGGAAAGGCTTTGGACAGCTCTGCCCTCTTGAGTGTAATAGTTGGGACCATGTAAGCTCTATCGTGGTATGCCGGTTAAAAGACGAGTATCCCGTTATTCCTCATGATTTTAGATATGCATATTCATTACTTATTAGATTTATGTAAATGCATGTTCTAAATCAGGTTTGACTCAATGTTCAGCTTTTAATGATAAAAGTAAGAATTCAGCTTTGGGTCAATCGATTCAGTTATGATGTTATGAAACGTGTTATATCATGTTATGAAGAGGTCATGATTTCAAAAAGAATGAATGCAAGTCCTCTCAATTTTCTGATGTTATGTTTTAATTAATGCATTGTCTTTAAATGTGTTTACTTATATTAGCAGTTTTACTTACCTTGCATACTTGGTACATTCTAAGTACTGACCGCATACTTTCTATGTTGTATCTTTTCATGATACAGGACCTGGCTCTCAGCTTCAGCCCCGCTCTCAGTCCGCTTCTCAGAGTTAGCGTTGCTTTATTGGTGAGTCCTCATCTTCCGAGGACTAGACTGTCCATCTTTTCTTTATGTATTTCAGTTCAGCTTGTTGAGTTAGTTGGGGTCTTGTCCCATCAACTCATCATGATTAGAGGTTATATGTATTCAACTTCGGGTTTTATATTCTGATGTTATATTCAAGTTAAACTTCCTCTATGATTGTATTGATGGTTATTTAGTTCTATATTGAGTTAGATGTCTGCTTATGCCATGGGTCGACTAGGGATCTCTCGGGGTCCCTTGTCCCGTGTCGTGATCTAGGTCTCAATTCGGGTCGTGACAAACATGGGATCAGAGCAATTGGCTTGAAGTGAACTAGGGTGTCTGAAACCCACATTAAGTACTCTTTTTCATGGTGTGAAGCGCGCCACACCTATGACGAAGAGGCTACGAGACGTTTAGGAAATGTTCCCTTCTTTCATGATCTATGTCGTGCGAGGAAAAGTCTTTCTACCCTTCTAATTCATGCTATCGTGATTGCGTAATCATGGTTCCTCAAAGAATGATTGGAAGGAAGAGTGGAGATGGTGAAAACCATGAGGATGGCCATGGTAATGGGCCTTAACCAGCCCCACCAGTTAGGAGCCCCAGGCACCGGAGCGAGCTGCTCATGCTCAGTTTTGGCCCGCTATTCAGATGCTTGCGCCGACCTTGACCGCTATGGTCAATCAGGGGGCCGTTGCGCATGTTCAGCAAAATGGCAACGCAATGGCGGCTCGAGTTAGAAACTTCTTGAGGATGAACCCGCCGGAGTTCCTTGGCTCTAAGGTAGATGAGGACCCACATGAGTTCATAGATGAGATGGTCAAGATCACCCAAGTCATGAGGGTGAATGGTGTTGAGTGCATAGAGTTGGCCTCCTACCAATTGAAGGGGGTCGCGCATATCTGGTTTCACCAATAGAAGGATAGTAGGGTCGCTGGAGCACGTCCGATCAATTGGGAAGAGTTTCATGTTGCATTCATAGATCGGCTCCTCCCTCGGGAGATGAGGGAGATAAAGACAGCTGAGTTCCTGAATGACGGTACAAGAGTATGCCATTGAGTTCATTCGCCTATCTAAATATGCCCCAGAGTTGGCAGCCGATCAAAAGATGCGGGTGAGTAGATTCGTCAATGGAGTAGCGCGCTATTTGGACAAGGATTGTAGCACCGCTATGCTCCATCAGGTCATGGCTTTCCCATGGATTTCCCATGGATAGTGTTGTACGCCCAGCAGATGGAGGCGGCGCCTTCGAGGGAGAGGGAGGCTAAGAGGGCCAGGACCGAGGACCACAAATTCTCTCAGCAGAGGTCCGGTGGCGGGCACCGACAACAAACCCACCAGAGATCATCAACTCCAACATCTTTAGCATTGAGTGTGCCATCCGGGCCCAGACATCATCAGAGAGGGCGGGCATCAAGCTTAAGGGGTCATAGCAGTAGACCCACAGATTCCAGCACCCCAGCTTGTCGCAGGTGTGATCAGGGGCACACATGCCAGTGTTTGGCAGGTTCAGGTGCTTGTTTCGGTTATGGTCATCCCGAACACATGCTTAGAGATTGTCCAACTATGAGGAAGGATCAGGTTGGGGGCCGAGGCCTAGCTTCTAGCTCAGCAACCCCTCCCATACGCTCAGCACATCAGGGGGCATCTGCTAGCACAGCTGGCAGTCAGCGCCATAATAGATTCTATTCTTTAGCATCCTTACAGGACCAGGAGGTATCCCCGAATGTGGTCACTTGTATGTTACGAGTCTTCCATATTGATGTTTACGCTTTATTAGATCCGGGAGCTACCTTATCGTTTGTGACACCTTATGTGGTCAGTAGCTTCGGAGTCAGTTTCGAAGTTTTGTTAGAACCTTTTTATGTTTCTACTCCAGTAGGTGACTCAGTTATAGCTAGACGAGTATATAGAGGTTGCCCGGTCTCAGTCCTTCAGCAGGTCAGCTCAGCAGATTTGATAGAGTTAGCCATGACCGATTTCTATGTTATTATCTACATGGATTGGTTATTTTCATGCTATGCTTCAGTTAATTGTAGAACCCGGGCAGTAGAGTTCAGATTTTTGGGTGAGCCAGTCTTAGAATGGAAGGTAGTTCAGCTGTGCCTGTAGGTCGTTTCATTTCCTAACTTAAGGCCAGAAAGATGATTTCTAAGGGTTGCATGTACCATCTAGTTAGGGTTAAGGATGTTGAGTCTGAGACCCCGACTATCTAGTCAGTTCTAGTAGTACATGAGTATCTAGAGGCCTTTCCTAATGATTTGTCAGGTGTCCCTCCTAAGCGGGAGATTGATTTCGGTATTGACCTTCTTCCCGACACCCAGCCTATATCTATTCCTCCCTACAGGATGGGTCCACCCGAGCTAAAAGAGTTAAAAGAGTAGTTGAAGGACTTGTTAGATACGGGTTTCATTAGACCAAGCAAGTCTCCATGGGGTGCACCAGTTCTCTTTGTCCGAAAGAAGAATGGTTCTCTTCACATGTGTATTGACTATCGGCAATTGAACAAAGTCCCCATCAAGAACTGTTATCCTTTACCTAGGATCAATGATTTTTTTTACCAGCTTCATGGTGCCAAGTATTTCTCAAAGATAGATCTCAGGTCCGAGTATCATCAGCTCAAGGTTTGGGGGAGTGATAACCTAAAGACAACCTTTAGGACGTGGTATGGCCATTATGAGTTTGTAGTTATGTCTTTTAGACTAACAAATGCTCCTACAGCTTTCATGGACTTGATGAATTGGGTGTTCAGGCAATATCTGGACATGTTCGTGATCGTGTTCATTGATGACATCCTTATATACTCTAGGAGCGAGGAGGAGCATGCCGCTCATTTGAGAGTAGTTCTTTAGACTCTCAAGGACCACCAATTGTATGCCAAGTTCAGCAAGTGTGAGTTTTGGTTGGACTCCATAGCATTTTTTGGCTATGTGATATCGAGTGAGGGAAAAGCAGTAAATTCTCAGAAAATCGAGGCGGTGAAGAATTGTCCTAGACCGGTGAATCTTTTAGATATTCATAATTTCTTGGATTTAGCTTGTTACTATTGTAGGTTTGTTGAGGGTTTCTCATCTATTGCAGCACCATTGACCAAGTTGACTCAGAAGAAGGTGAAATTCCAATGGTCGGAGGCTTGGAAGACTCCATTCACTTCAGCACCGATGTTGACCCTACCCGAGGGTACCGATGGATTCATGGTGTATTGTGATGCTTCGAGAATCGAACTCTTGTTTGTGTTTCAGTTCAGCTTGTTGAGTTAGTTGGGGTCATGTCCCATCATCTCATCATGATTAGAGGCTATTCAGACATATGTATGTATTCAGCTTCGGATTTTATATTCTGATTTTATATTCAAGTTAAACTTTAGCTATCCAAAGCTTTTACAGGGCTAAGGACGCTACAATGATATCGATATCAAGCTAAAGGCCCCTTGGGGGCATGGGAAACACGCAAGGGAGGTCCTAAATAATCTGAACGTACCTACATTGGCACATAGTTCTTAGGCATAGGGTTGACTGACCCTTAGCCTACTCGGTGTTAGACAGTACTACCAAAAACATGCATATGCTCTCCATCGTATTTCAACGAACCTGACTCATAAAATACATGCATAAATCTCAAAATCATAATATGAGGAGCCTTGGCTCGAACCATACCACAAGCTAAACATAGTGGGAGTCTAGACTCTAAAATCCATGTGGTAAGCTAATGCATGAAGTATGGATAAATCATGAAACATACTTGATCATATGGACTCGCCCAATACTTAACCATGCTTGACATTGACTTGACCATTCGAAAACATGAAAATAGACATGGGAAATTCAAAATCATAGTTTCTTCATAAACATCTCATCATGCTTGAATACATATTTCATAGATCTCAACTTTCATGAATGTGCGTAATAATTTATAAAACCTGAAAACAAAATTTATAATAAAAAACATTGTAAAATATGCCCATTAGTCATAATTCAACATTAAAGACATGCTTAGATCATACCCATAATAGAAACTTAGAAAATTCACATGTTGGGTAAAAACCCCATAGATTCATCAACTAGAATTTTCATGAATTGAAAGGGGATTGGGCATGGGTGTGGACAATTACACCCATTCACAACCCTACATACCTGAAGAAATCTGATTTCACAACTTCCTTGATTTCCCAATGAGAATATGGGGAGGAACTTGAGGAATTTAGGCTTGATCACACTTAGGAGCTTCTAGACTTGCATGCATAGAAGTGAATAAACCTAGAATGAACTTACCCCTCTTAAAACACTCTATTATGAGCTTAAAACGACATAGTTTAGGCCTTAGAAACTTTGGAATTACGGAAAAGCCCTTAATAAATATGCTGGGAAAAACACATTTCCAGTCCCAACGAGGGACTGGATAATCCGTCATCACTGACCACGATTCATGGTGACCTCCCGTTGCCTACACTGGAAATCCATCTTCAATGGTCACCACAAGGGACACCATGACTCATGGTGTACCTGACGACTCGTGGTGACTGGTCGTGGGGAACACTACCAATCGTCTCAGCATCCACTTCATCTCCTGACGACGACCATCCCAACGACTTGTGGTCCTGACCACAAATTGTGCCTTCTCTCATGGCAAAACCCCCCCACCTACCCAGACCACCATCCGTAGCCAACTTCTCCTCCACACCACGAGTCACTTAATGACTCATGGCGCACCCAACGGGTCACTGAACAACTCGTCTTGTGTCCTGGTATAGAAAATTCTATTTTCTCCATTTGAACTCCCTGGTCTGATCTTAGGATTTTCGGGGTGTTACACCTAACTTCAACCTATTTGGTTAAGAAAGTTTATGATACAATCAAGTTTTAACATTTGCAACCCCTAATGCTATTTAAAATGAAGACAATAACAATATAAATCATGTTCACCATTCAAGTGTCACTCTTTTAGTTTACCTACCTTTGTTAATCCATTATAGTTTGCACGAGCCTTGCTAAATAATTTAGCTACTCATTGTTATACCCCGAAAGCCCAAAGATCAGACCCGAAAGTTGAAATGGAAAAAAACTGAAATTCTGCACTAGCTCACAGAATGGGTCATTAGGTGACCCGTGAGGAGTGACCACGAGTTGTGAAGTGACTCGTGGTCAAGAAGGACGTGCTATGGTTTGGAGAAGACCACGGGAAGGACCACGAGTTGTGGTTAGACCACACGACTCGTGAGGTCACCTGTGGCCTGGACTGGATGCTTGGCAAGGAGTTTTTGATAGTGGGGATCACGGGTGGTGACCATGATTCGTGGTCAGCCACCACAATTCGTGGGGTCCCCTGATGAACTCTTGGCAGTGTACATCACGAATTGAGGCTACGAGTCGCGACCAGTGGTACGAGTCGTTAGGTCCCTCATGGTAGTCTTTTCCTGCGAAATTCGTAAGAGTTTTTGTAATTCCTAAGTTCCTAAGGCGCTATACTACCTTGTTTAAGGCTCTTTTTAGTGGGTTTTAGGAGGGGAAAACCTATTCTAAGTTATTTTCCTTCCATGTGTGCAACCTTGAGAGGTTGAGGAGGTGATCTAGAGCTAGTTCCAAGGTTTCCATCCAAATTTCATCTTGGCAATTAGAAATGGTGGAATCAATCCCTTCCAAGTATGTAGGGTTATAAATGGGTGTTTTCTTCCATACCCATGCCCAATCCCTCTCTAAAAGAGTATGAAATTCTATGATTGATCTGTGGGGTTTTTACCCAAATGCATGAATTACCTATTTCTATGCATGGGTATGAATCGATTGTGATTTTATTATCCAATTGTGAAGTATGGGCAAATCTTATAATGATTTTAATTAAAATCATGTTTCTAGCCTTATGAATGTTGAAGCCCATTGACGAGATGATCATGGAAAGTGAGATTTGTGAAGTATATGTGATAATGATGAGATATTATGATGAAAAACATGATTTGAAGCTACCCATGTTTATAATTATGTTATTTATGAGAATTGAGTATTTGTAAGTATGATAAAGCTTTGGGCAATGCCCACATGTTAAGTTTAAATAATAATTTTCCCGAACTAAGCTTACCACATTGTTTTGGAGTGAAGACTCCCATAATTTATAGTTTAGCTTGTGGTATGGTTTGAGTTAAGTCTTCCTATTCATAGCTTACCACATGGTTTTGGAGCAAAGGCTCCCAAGTATGTTTTCATCTTGTGGTATGTTTCGAACTAAAGCTTCTCATATGCATGATTTCGTATTTGAGATGTATTTGAGTATTGAGCTTCGTCAATAGATGATGTTGAGCTTCGTTATATATGATGTAGAGCATTTGCATGTTTTTGTGACTATTGTCTAGCACCGAGTAGGCAATGGGTCGATCACCCTATGCCTTAGAATTACGCGCCAACGTAGGTTATACTACAATATGATTTGGGACCTCCCTTGTGAGCTTCCCCTTGCCCGAATAGGACTTCAGCTTGATATAGATATCATAGTAGCACCCTTAGCCCTTCCAAGGCTTTGGACGGCTCTGCCCACTTGAGTGTAATAGTTGGGACCATGTAAGCTCTATCGTGATATGCCGGTTAAAAGACGAGTATCCCGTTATTCCTCATGATTTTAGATATGCATATTCATTACTTATGAGATTTATGTAAATGCATGTTCTAAATCAGGTTTGACTCAATGTTCAGCTTTTAATTATAAATGTCAGAATTCAGCTTATCGGTCAATCGATTCAGTTATGATGTTATGGAGCGTGTTATATCATGTTATGAAGATGTCATGATTTCAAAAAGAATGAATTCAAGTCCTACTCTCAATTTTCTGATGTTATGTTTTAATTAATGCATTGTCTTTAAATGATTTTACTTATATTAGCAGTTTTACTTACCTTACATACTTGGTACATTCTAAGTACTGACCTCATACTTTCTATGTTGTATCGTTTCATGATACAGGACCCGGTCTCAGCTTCAACCCCGCTCTCAGTCATCTTATCAGAGTTAGCATTGCTTTATTGGTGAGTCCTCATCTTCCAAGAACTAGACTGTCCATCTTTTGTTTATGTATTTCAGTTCAGCTAGTTGAGTTAGTTGGGGTCTTATCCCATCAACTCGTCATGATTAGAGGCTATATATATTCAGCTTCGGATTTTATATTCTGATGTTATATTCAAGTTAAACTTCCGCTATGATTGTATTGATGGTTATTCTGTTCTATATTGAGTTAGATGTCTGCTTATGCCATGGGTCGACCAAGGATCTCTCCGGGTCCCTTGTCCCGTGTTGCGATTCGGGTCGTGACTCTCATGCTTTAAGAAAATATAACAAAATATGAATAAGAAGTGATATTGATTGCTTACAATAAGATGAAATTCTTGGGCAAATCTTGATAAGTTGTGTAGAATTACAAGAACTTGATGTTTTTCTCTCAACAAAGATATGAAATACTATGTTCCAACACTAGGAATAATATGTGAACTCTATGTTAATATGTGTTTAATTCGTTGATGCCCTAATACAAATGTCCTAGGGATATTTATAGTAGTAGGATCAGTGTGGATCTCTCCTGCTTTATCTAGGATTGGAATTGAAGACTTTTGGTTTGATGACACCCTCCTGCACAATGTGGACCTCAGTGCGGGCATGATGTTGCATGACACAACCTTCAGCACTGAGACATGGCTATACAATGTGGGGCTTCATGCGGAATTGGGATAATTTTGTCCTTCTCTGAAGTTTGGTGATAGGAGCGATGTAGAGCACCTTTTGGAGGCTTGGGTTTGCAATGCCAATCCCTTTTTTGCTCCAAAACATATCCCTTTTAAGTCTCGGGTCATCAACACTTGCTTTTTAATGCCTAATATGTCAAATCTTAACAATTTTCAACCTGAAAGATCTAATCAAGTGTGTTAGCTTCTTTTCACAAATATCACATAAAATCAAGGCAATACACTTCATTTTTTTTCAAAACATAGTTATGCACGAAAACAATGTGGTAATTAAGTGTGTAAATATGCCCAAGATCAGACCCCAACCCGGTTGGGCTCTATATTTGATATGTAGACTGCTTTATATAATTTTATGGTGTAATTTCAGAGACATCAATTATGTGTCTCTATGTGCCTAACTGCTAATCCTTCAAAAGTACATCTGAACTCCTTCAAAAACAAACTTGGGTAAATTTAGAATGTTCAAAAGACATTTAGGCAAAGTCTCTTAGTCAAATTTGGACGCTGTTAAAAAATAAGTGTCGAATGTTACTTCTACTGGGTGGAGAGATGTAGTGTACTGACATGATGTTACTTGCCTTATCCAAGTTCAACCATCATGATTGATACACATAAATTTACACTAAATGTAATGTAAAATGATTGTATTCAAATGTAGTAACCCAAAAAAATTGAGGTCGAATCCCATAGAGAATAGGTGTAAAGATTACCGGAATGAGTAAACATTTAATTTTTCATCTAAAAATGCTATTCCATTAACATTGAAATATATTTGAGTTTAACCAAATAATATTCTAGAATTCAAGTGTTTGTGCTCAATCCATTAACGAATCAAGGTTGTGTTCCCATGATGAGTTGCTCCACCTCTAAGACTCTCAGTCAAGACACCAATAGCAACCTTTATATTCATACAAAATAATATCTAAACCATCACTTAATGTTTCCCCACAATTAAGTAATACTTCTCTTAATTAATTCTTCTAAATAAATCAGAGTTAAATAAAAATGATTATTTTCTACTAAGTAAAATCAACTTATTCCTATGAAAATTTATTAAACAAGGATTAACTCCTTATGTTTCTATTAATTAATCCTTTCAAATCCTAATTAACCTTTTCAAATATAATTAAAATTAATTGGTAAAATTTGATATTTGAAACCACCAACCGTTAATAGGAAATGAGGATTAACTAAATATATTTAATTCACTATAGGCATTCAAGATGAGATTCCAAGGTTTCGCAAGTCTATTGGGTTCACAACCTTAGTAGAAGAATTAGCTGCTCATAATTGAAGTAGAAAACCAAAAGCTAGAATAAATCAAAAAATTACTTTCAACAATCTTGAGTATTTGTCAAAGGAAGAACACCAAATTATTATATGAAAACTCCAAGAAATTATGTCTAAAATTCGCCACAAACTACACTTTTCTATATTGTGAAACAACCAGCTTAAAATTTCCTACAAAAGCTATTCACATTGAGCTAGAAATCAAAATCTTAATCCTACTCGGAACTGCCAAGCTATGAATTACGGATTGTGGAAATGACTAACGGTCCGTAGAATGTGCTCGTACTTCTTCTACTCTTCAATATTGTCTATTGGCAGTATATGACCTGTGGATCGTAAAATCCATATACGATATGCAAAATCCCCTTGAAGAATAACTCTAGACTCAGATAGCCTCCACTGTAATTATTCTACGATACCGTACATTTAACTTGTGTATTATATCTGTATTATGTTTTTTGAACTCTAACTTGCAACTTCTCTGAATCTAACTTATGGTGTCCATTTACAGTTCTTAGATGGATTCCATGACCCGTAACTAGAATCTTACTTTTCCTAGACTTAGCCAATTCTTTTCTCTAGTTTCTACTTCTTTAAAGTCCATCTACGAATGAATAGATGGACCGCAAAATCCTTCTGCGATCTGTATGTTGCTCATTTATCCAGAATTTTCCTAGTTTATGCAATGTTCATTATTTTTTTCTAGATTCCTAAAATATAACAATACCATATTAGAAATAACTCATAATAGTACTTTATGACATTAAAAACATATGGAAAAAAATACAAATGTGTAGGTAAAATCTCGACATATCAACGGCCATGTTCATTGGGATGCACCAGTCATTGTGTTGGATTTTAACCACTATGGGTTGTGTGTGCATCACACCAACTTCGTGTGCCTTATCTTCACTTAGATAAATCTTGATCCATCTTAATTTAACAGTTGCGTGCTATCCATTACACTGGACTACATTTCTATGGTCATCACATTACACAAACTTCTTCTTGATTCCTGACTTGGGAAAATTTATATGTCTTTCATCATTCTACCAGCCTCCTAACCATGGTGGTGGATTTTACCGCGTCATGGTGACTTTTTCTTCCATGACTTGGACAAAGTTTCTAAAAGTCTCCAACTTCTCGCCATGTTGTGCTGGCTAACAAACTAAGTGGAATCATGTTGGGCATCCTGACATGATGAATTTTCACTTTTTCTATACTTAGCCAGTTCTGTTCGTCTTTCTTTAATTCTTGCGCAGTTTAGCCAAAATACTTACATTCATAGATATAGACCTAATTGTCAAATATCTCATAATCGACGTAAGTTATGCATATTTTTCTATCAATTTTATATCAAGACAAGGTACAAATATACATAAAGCAATGTAAAAAGATGTTTAAATACACCTAACATCAACACCCTGTTACACCCCGTAAGATGTTAACGGCTAGTGTGTGTGCGTGTGGGCTTGTAATGAGCAATGAAAGCTGACCTGTGCGGGAAGAGCCTCGGAGGCAGGACAAGCGAGGATATCATTGAGTAGTTTAGAAGGATCGGGCATGGCCAGGCAGCGAGGCCCTGCGTGACGCACTAGCCCTGCATGTGCGATGGGCAGCGCGGGGCACCGGCCTCCCTGCGCGATGGGCAGCGCAGGGCATCGATATCTTGGCACATTGGGCAACGCGGGGCACCAACCCCTACCACCGGCCATGCTTATATATAAGCCTCCTTTGTTTAATTTAAATCATTCTTCAAATAATCCCTTGACCAAAAACAGAAAAGACATGGGAAGTTCATCAAATTTTTGTCAAATTATGTTATAAAACGCCATCCAAACGCAAATTAACTTTGGGTAACAAGTTCTAGGCCTACGGAAAGCATCCCTATGGAGTTAATTCTTGAAAATTAACCCGGTATACCGAAACCCCGCTGAGTAAAGGTTGTCAAAATTGCTCCAAATTGGATTCTAAACGGCCACAGGCAACAGGAATGCATTTCTCCCTTCTAAACTCTCGAGAAATTATGGGTTTTCAATTGAGTTAAACAGAGTTGAATTATAGTTGTTATTATTATCGAAAGATATCGTTGTTTACCGAATTTAGTATTGAAATAGCCCTATTCTCTCAGTGTAAGGGCTTTAGTTGAGTGGAATCACTGGTTACAGGTTGAAACTCATAAGTTAAATCAAAATCGACATTCGAGGTATGTTAAGGCTTATTAGCAAGTTATTCTCATCAATAATGATACGACCTATGTTCATGAATGAAGATAATGACCCTATATGTTGTAACTAGTTGTTGTCAGTAGATTATGATTATATAAGTTGTGATTAGCTGTTGTCTGTAGATATAAGTATATATGTTATGATTAGCTACTGTCTGTAGATTATGATTATATAGGTTGTGGTTAGTTATTAGAAAGAGTAGTGAGCGTATATTGCAATATCCCTCATTAGGAAAGAGCATGTTAAGTGTGACTCACGCTAGGAGCGTCATAGAAACTCCTTTGTTCTTTTGTTCACCGTATTAGTAAAATTCTAACGTTTTGCTGTATAACTAGGTGATATAACTTTCGTTTGACGCCTGCATTGTTATTAGAGCTCGCCTAGAGGCTGTTGGCGTACCTTGACGCCTCAAGGGCTAGAATTTGAATAGGATTGTCTTACACAAGAGTCATCGGCACCGGGGTTACCCAGTGAAATGACTGACAGCCTGCCACGTAGTTAGATGCTGCCAGTGACTATTAGTTGCAGTCGGCTTAGTGCTTGTCATACAGGTAGCCCAAGAAGTCACCCTAGTTATATGAGTCAGACAGACCCATGGGTTCCCTAAGGAAGCAACCTTATTAGAAGTTGGATGCGGGGCTAACGCCCCAACCCGCTCTTATAGATACTCAGGTACAGGTTTTCGCAAATAGCTAGGTCCAGGTAAACTTACCTACAAGGTTAGGAATCGCCAGAGAAGATATATGAAATCTAAACAGACCAAGTTAAGATCTAAGGGACTAGGATCACAGTAGTACAGTATTGCCTTTAGGCTAAGAAGTATAATAAACTGCCTGGGGAAGGTTAGGGGCTGAATGCTCAGGAGCATGTCCGATTAAGTAGCAACCCTCCAGTTGTTCTAGGTGAAGAAACTAAATAGTGGGTCATCCGCGATCTTACGGTTTGCTTTTGAGCTGTCACTGTCCTAGCATGCCATTTAGAGTATCATTTAGGTCACTTCAGATCTCTCCCTATCTAGTCTAGACCATTAGAGATTATGATCACTGCCAGGATCCTCTGATCAGATATCGGCACATGGGGTGTGCCTGTTGGCAGCTATATAGACTATTCTAGGGGTGAGTAGCGGTTGCGTTAGGCCTTAATAGCAAAATACACCTTTTGAGTGGCTAGATTGAGACTCTAATGCAGTATATCGGTTGAGATTGACGCACCTGGGATAGCCTTTCATTGACCAACTTTAGGGTTGCTAAATGTGTCATTGCCTATGGGGCTATTGATCGTTCTGAGGAGCTATATGATAATGTCATTGCCTACAGGGCTATTGAACACTCCAAGGAGCTATATGTTGTCCCAAGGGACTATATGTAGGCCCAAGGGCCATATTACAGTCCATCCATGAATGGACTTCTACTTTTATGTCATATCAGCATCACTGACCCTCCGTCGAGCCTTGTGTTACCATGGTGCAGTTACAGGAGCTCAACAGGCTCAGGCACAGTTACAGGAGTCGAACAGGCTCAGATGCAGACCCAGAAGCCAAGTAGGTTGGCTATAATACCAGTAGAATCATAAGAACCTAGATCGGGGTATATAGATTAGATTGTACTTTCCAGCGCTTATGGGGGCCCTGGTATGTTATTTCTGTGTGGCTTTCACCTTCCAGGCTTGTGGGGGCCAAGTTACATTCTTTTTTGTATACTTGCTTGCATAGCCTATGAATGTATAGTCATACAGTTTCAGCTCATATACGTGTAGTGTAAAAACTAGATGCAGGCTATGGATAAGAAAGCTTACAAGTTAACTTCTGCCCTTTCTTGCGATTCACTTTCAGTTCTTTATCAATTTATATTCAGTCTTATTTACTGCCTTACATATTCAGTACATGTTGTACTAATGCCCAACTATGGAGCGCTGCATACTTGCCTGCAGGTTTAGACCAACAAATTTTGAGACCTCCTAGCAGCTACTCAGAGTCAGTAGTTTGGCCAGCTCCTTTCAATCGGAGTTGCCAGGTTATAGAGATTTATATACCTTTTATTTTCATAGCATTTGGGTAGGTTGGGACCCTTTCCCAACCAATATTCACTCCTAGAGGCTTGCAGACGACAATATTCAGTTAATTGGTTGTTGTTAGCCGTGTGGGGCCTAATATAGCTGCTTGTTTTCATTTCCGTTATAACTAGACAACATGGTGGTCTTGCCAGCTCACATAGGATCCCTTTTACTATTATGTTGGCTGGGTTAGTTGTTTTCTTTTACAGGTGTTGCATGGCCTTGTTGTCCCGAGGCTTTACTTACAGCCCAGATATAATAGTTTGTTTTCTTGATTTTGAGTCACTACTGCCTATGCCCATCCAGGTCTGCCCAGATCCTAGTGTTGCATTACCTGCAAGTCATGCCTCCCAAGGTGGGGCGTGACAAACTTGGTATCAGAGCAGGTTGTATCCCAAGGAGTTTGCAAGTCGTGTATAGTAGAGTCTTTCTTATAAATGTGTTGTGCACCACATTTTATAAGCAGGAGGCTACGAGGCATGATAGTATGGTTACCCCTCCTTCTTGTCAGATCATGCTATAGAGCCGAGCGGTATAGGGATGATTCCCTAAGTTTTCATTGTTATGTCTGTCTAGAGCAATGTTTGATATGGGACAAACTTCAGTCAGCCGCAAGTCAGCTACAACAGAAGGAAAGGGTACCAGTGAGGTGCCACAATTGGGGGACAGTCGACCTAAGGGCGGAAGTAGACGTCTTTTAATCTCTCCATCTTCCTCCCCGGGCACTAGGAACCTTATAAGATAATAGATATGCCAGCACCATCCCCAGCTCTTTCTATTGCCTTAGAATAGAAGGTCAGGAGTATAGTATGTATGTGAGTTGGCTTACTTAGTAGAAAACTAGAATTAGACTGGGACAAAAGTTGATGTTGGATTACCTGAAATATGCGAAGGATTGTGCGAAGGCTGTACCTCTAGTCTTTAGAGTTTGTTGAATTTCGCACCTTAGCCCTGTATAGAATGATAGGGTCATTTTACACCTCCTAACTTGTTCTTTGAATACCACAAAAGGCGTAAGTATCAATGCCATGTTGCCCAGAATAAATAGTAAAGCAAGGCTAGAACTGTTGATTCCGAGGAAGTGTTAGAAAGTGGTTACCCCTAGATTTTGAATAAAGTGGTTGCCCATTAAGCTGGTCTTCAAATTTCTTTTTTTGGGATCTTGTCATGGGTCCTCATGGAACTTCCAAAGCTTCCTTAGTTGATGATGAGTTTCCATGGATGTTATCAATAGCTACAGGGTTTAACCCATACGAGGTGTAAACTCGATCCTATTTCAGTCAGTGTCGAAAGACCAATGAGATTAATTCATTTCTTGCGGATCAAAATTATGTTTCAGCTAAAGATTATGTTGGATTGGATATTAAAGAACTATGTCGACGATATGATGTCCCAGTGTCTATTAAATTTTGACAAAGACCACAACTTACAGCAGCCTTTGGAAAAGCTGTCAAGAAAGATTAGAACACAAGTAAATTTGAGTACAACTTCCCGCCCCTAGACAAATGACCAAGAAGAGAACATGACACAAACGCTCGGGGATGTTAAAAGGTGGAAATGTAGGTCCCCTATAATAAGGCTTGAAGCAAGAAAGTCAGGGATAATTGAACCGAGCATACTGCATCAGTCAGAGGGAAACAATCAAACCAATTTAGAGATATGTACAGTAGCCCAGGGGCATCGAAAGTCTTATTCTAGCATATGGAGAAGTTAGAGATTGAAGCAATAACTGGATATTCCTAAAAATTTCGCCAATAAAGGGAGTTATGAATCTGACAAGAAGGGCAAGTACATACCTAGATTCATCAAGCTATACCGGATCCTCCGAGAGGTTGGCCAAGTGGCCTATGAGATAGAGTGCCCTTAGGGCTAGGATCCATTTATCAAGACTTCACACGCGCATAGGAGTCCTTTTCTAAAATTGACCCAGTCAGAAATTCTTAGGCCACAGAAGAGCCATCCCACGCGGAGGCTCCAGCAGTTATATTAGGTCACCGGGTCCGTAAGGGGCTACCATGAGGATCAAAGATGTGATCTATAAGAGAATTAGAAATGAACAGGAATATAGCAGAGATGAACAGAGAAGCTAAGGATAAAGTAAGATCTAAATATCTTCAGTTGTTCCAGGCTCTATGGTGAAATCATACCGATTCAAACAAATTCAAAAACAGCAAGATTGTTTTCAGATAGCATCCTGTGAGGCACCTGTATTAGACTTTTCTGTGTTTCAGGTTTTCAGATAGTCCAGTTATAGAGGAGACTCTACCGAAAATTTTTCAAGCTAGTTAAGAGAGCTGAGTCCTTTAAGCCAAAACACTACATTCGAGGACGAATGTCCCAAAGGGGGGATGATGTTACACCCCGTAAGACATTAACGGCTAGTGTGCGTGCGCGTGGGCTTGTGGTGAGAAATGAAATCTTGATGTGTGCGGGAAGAGCCTCGGAGGCAGGACGAGCGAGGATATCATAGAGTGGTTTAACAGGGTCGAGCGAGGCCAGGCCGCGAGGGCCTGCATGATGGGCAATGCAAGGTGGCAGCATTTTGGCGCGTTGGATAGTGCAGGGCCCCACCCTCTACCACCGCCCATGCTTATATATAAGCCTCCTTTATTTAATTTAAATCATTCTTCAAATAATCCCTTGACCAAGAACAGAGAAGGCATGGGAAGTTCATCAAATTTTCATCAAATTATGCTATGAAACGCCATCCAAACACAAATTAACTTCGGGTAACAAGTTCTAGGCCTGCGGGATGCATCCCTAAAGAGTTATTTCTTGAAAATTTACTCGATATATCGGAACCTCGCCGAGTAAAGGTTGTCGGAATTGCTCCAAATTGGATTCTAAATGGCCACAGGAAATAGGCAAGCATTTTTCCCTTCTAAACTATTAAGAAATCATGGGTTTCCGATTGAGTTAAATCGAGTTTAATTATAGTTGTTATTATTATCGAAAGATATCATTGTTTATCGAATTTAGAATTGAAATAGCCCTATTCTCTCAGCGTAAAGGCTTCAGTTGAGTGGAACCACCGGTTATAGGTTGAAACTCATAAGTTAAACGAGAATCAGCATTCGAGGTATGTTAAGGATTATCCCTTAGGAAAGTTATTCTCGTTGTATAATGGTACGACCTATGTTCTTGAATGAAGATAATGATCCTATATGTTGTAAGTAGGTATTGTCAGTAGATTATGATTATATAAGTTGTGATTAGCTGATGTCTGTAGATTATGAGTATATATGTTGTGATTAGCTGTTGTCCGTAGACTATGATTATATAGGTTGTGATTAGCTGCTAGAAAGCGTAGTGAGAGTATATTGTAATGTCCCTCATTGGGAAAGAGCATGTTAAGTGTGACTCATGCTAGGAGCATCATAGAAACTCCTCTGTTCTTCTGTTCACTATATTAGTAGAATTTTGATGTTTTGCTATCATCCCAAGGCCTTAGAAGTTTATGGTTACCTGTTGGGCCTGATTTAAGTTGGACAGCATCGGGCGCATCCAGGTGATATAACTTTCAATTTGACGCCTACATTGTCAGTAGAGCTCGCCCAGAGGCCGTCGGCATACCCTGATGCCTCCAGGGCCAAAATTTGAATAGGATGGTCTTTCCCTAGAGTCAGCGGCATCTTGGTTGCATAGTGAAATGAGTGACAGCCTGCCACGTAGTTAGCCACTGCCAATGAGTATTAGTTGCAGTCGACTTAGTGCTTGTTATACAGATCGCCCAGGAAGTCACCCCAATTATACGAGTCAGAAAGACTCGTAGGTTCCCTAAAAAGGGAATCTTATTAGTAGTTGGATGTGGGGCCAACATCCCAGCCTGCTCTTATAATACTCAGGTATAGGTTGCCGTAAATGGCCAGGTCCAGGTAAACTTACCTACAAGGTTAGGAATCGCCAGATAAGATATATAAAATCTGAACAAACCAAGCTAAGATCTAAGGGATTAGGACCACAGTAGTACAGTATTACCCTGAGAAGTATAGTAAACCGCCCGGGGAAGGTTAGGGTTGACTACTCAGGAGCATGTCCGATTAAGTAGCAGCCCTACAATTATTCTAGGCAAAGAAACTCTATAGTGGCTCGTCCGTGACCTTACAATTTGCTTATGAGCTATCACTGTCCTAGCATGACATTTAGAGCATCATTAAGGCCACTCCAGATCTCAGCCGATCCGGGGTCTAGACCATTAGAGATTATGATCACTATCAGGATCCTCTGATCAAATATAGGCACACAGGGTGTACCTGTTGGCAGATATACAGACTATTCTAGGGGCGAGTAGCAGTTGCGTTAGGCCTTAAGAGCCAAATACACCTTTTGAGTGGCTAGATTGAGACTAAAATGCAGTATATCGGTTGGAATTGACCCTACCTAGGATAGTCTTCCATTGACCAACTTCAGGTGCTAACTGTGTCATTACCTACGGGGCTATTGATCGCTGAAAGGAGCTATATGATAATTTCATCGCCTATGGGGCTATTGAACACTCTAAGGAGCTATATGTTGTCCCAAGGGACTATATGTAGGCCCAAGGGCCATATTACAGTCCATCCACGAATGAACTTCTATTTTTATGCCATATCAGAATCACTGACCCTCTATCGAGCCTTGTGTGCCCAGGGTGCGGTTACAGGAGCCCAACGGGCACAGACACAGTTACAGTAGTCCAGCTAGCTCAGATGCGAACCCAGAAGTCAGGTAGGTTGGCTATAGTACCAGTAGAATCATAAGAACCTTCATAGGGGTATATAGATCGGATTGTACTTGCTAGGGCTTATGGGGCTCCCGATAGGTTATTTCTATGTGGCTTGCACCTTTCAGGTTTATGGGGGCCAGGTTAGGTTCTTGTTTGTATACTTGTTTGCTAACTATAGCCTATGAATATATAGTCGTACAGTTTCAGCTTATATACGTGTAGTGTTTTACTAGATGCAGGTTATGGATAAGAAAGCTTATAGGTTAACTTCTTCCCTTTGTTGCTATTCACTTTTAGTTTTTTATCAGTTTCTATTTAGTCTTATTTATTGCCTTACACATTCAGTTCATGTTGTACTAATGTCCAACTATGGGGCGCTGCATACTTGCCTACAGGTTTGGACAGACAGATTGTGAGACCTCCTAGTAGCTATTCAGAGTCAGTAGTTTGGCCAGCTCCTTTTATTTGAGTTGCCAGGTTGTAGAGATTTATCTGTCTTTTATTTTCATAGCATTTGGGTAAGCTGGGGACCTGTCCCAACTAATATTTTCACTCCTAGAGGCTTGCAGACGACAGTATTCAGTTAATTGGTTGTTATTGGTCGTGTGGGGCCTAGTATAGCTGCTTGTTTTCATTTTCATTATAACTAGATAGCATGGTGGTCTTGCCGGCCCACATAGGATCCCTTTTACTATTATGTTGGCTGAGTTAGCTTTTTTATTTTATAGGTGTTGTATGGCCTTGTCGGCCCGAGGCTGTACTTACAGCCAACATATAGCAGTTTGTTTTCTTGATTTTAAGTCGCTGCTAGGCACCAGAGGTGCCTATGCCCAGCCAGGTCCGCCCAGATCCCAGTGTGGAATTAGGTTCAAGTCATGCCTCCCAAAATAGGGCGCGACACACCCCATGCTTTAACCATTGTTTGTCCCCGAACTAGCAATCATCACCTCCTATATCTCACATGAATACCTTTTAAAGCTTCACTAAGGCAAACTTGTCTACTAAGACTAAGGAACTTGCGATCATAATAATTTCAATAAAAAGGGGATATTCACAACCATAACATGCATTTAATTTCAAACTCAATTCATCTTCCCTGTAGAAATTATCATAGTTTATATAACTGACACAACAATCAGTAATTGTGGTGAAACACGAATATGGTTCCTTTTGAGAAATCAAACAAATCACCTATCTTTTATCAATCATCTACCCTCACAAGAATAGTCATAAGTCCACGCACGCAAATCAAATAATTGAATGTAGTTTCAGGACTTAGATACAAATCATGCTCTCACTCTCATAAAAGAATTCTATACATACAATGACCCATAGGCTGGCCATTGGTATAGTACTCCACTAACCTTGGTGTATAAAATATAGGACAAAGTAAGACTTTTAATGATTGTAATGTGGGCTAAGGGACAAATACGAATTATTTGACTAGAATAGTAACCATATTTCCTAAGCACTTTAATACACTACAATTTTTATATTTTTATGCCTTATTCACCTTACCAATATTTATTCTCTTATCCCTTATATCTTCCATCTTCTTTAAGCATACTTCATTTCACTATATGCTAGAAAGGAGTATTGTTTCTCATTTATTTTCTCTTTTTTCTTTTCATTACTCATTCCTAACTAACATCCTTTTACCGATTTTCCAAATGCACACCCTCAATTTTCTTATTTGTTTACCCTCTTCTCTTTCCTAAAGTATTTAATTTTTCATCTAAAGTGCTTTATGAAATGGGTCGTGTAACTGTCACGACCCGAACATAGACCCAAATTGAGACACGAGACAAATAACCCTGAGAGGTTCCAAGTAGACCCATGACATGATCATAGCATAACATTAGCAAGACAACAACTAATAGAATCATAACTGAGCAGAAGCTAACTGGAAGAGTCTGATACAAATCCATAAGACATAATCTAATAAAACTCTGATACATAAGTTGAACCTATCTATACAAGTCTAAAAGCCTCTACTACACCGATGAGTTGCTGGGACAAGTCCCCAGCTAACTCCTAAAGTCTGAAAACTGAAACATAACTGAGATATAAAACGTAGACCGTGTCCTCGAGAGATGAGGACTCACCACAAGTAGCTAAGATGAAAATGGAGCGTATCTAATCACGTGGTTGAGTCTGGAAATCTGAATCTATACCATGAAATGATATAGCACAAAAGTATGAGGTTAGTACTTGGAATGTACTGAGTATGCAGGAAGCATAAATAAACTAAACGTGCAAGTATACAAGCAGGAACTAAACTAAATACATCACTGGACATATATAACTGAATTGCAATATAATAACCCTATGTGATATATACATACATATTGACATGAAGCTTTTATTTGAAAACATTTACTGAAACATAATCAAACTGATGCATAAGGGTCATGTACTGCACATATACTGAGAATTGAAATAGTAACTGATATCATACACTATACTGACTATTTACTGATAATTAAGTCTGAAACCTGCTAAATTGAATTTAACTGAAATCTTAAATTATACAGAGCTGAGATGAGCTAATATCATAGACAAAGGGAGACATCTCTGCTATGGAGAGTTCCTGACTAACTAAGGGAAACATTCTCTGCCATGGAGAGTCCCTGAATGACTAAGCAAGACATTCTCTGCTATGGAGAGTCCCTGCATGACTAAGGAAAATATTCTCTGCTATGGAGAGTCCCTGATTGACTAAGGAAAACATTCTCTACTATGGAGAATCACCAATTGACTAAGGAAAACATTCTCTGCTATGGAGAATCACCAATTGACTAAGGGAAACATTCTCTTCTATCGAGAGTCCCTGACTAACTAATGGAAACATTCTTGGCTATGGAGAGTCCCTGATGACTAAGGGAAACATTCTCGGCTTTGGAGAGTCTCGATTATACTAGAACATGGAGGTCACTAGTATAACATCATTCGTCTAGTCTAAGTTACTTCATTAAATCAGAGATATGAGGTGTAATGCCCTAGAAACTCAAAGGCTAGATCTGGGACTTAAATCAGAAAATATGAAAATTTTGCTGTAATTGTCAAAGAACGATTCACCTAACGGGTCGTTGTGAGACCTAACGACTCGTTAGGTCGGTCGTGAGAAAGAGGAGTGAGAAATGGTGAGGGAGAATAGTGCTCCCAACGGAAGACCTCACGAGTCGTGGTCAGGTCCCACGACTTGTTAACTCACTCATGGTCAGACCAGGGTGAAGAATTTAAGGAGTTGGGTAAGGTACTTGACGAATGGTGACCACGACTCATGGTCACCTGCAACAACTCGTTACGTCCCATGTTATCAGCCCTAGTCAGTTGTTAGGTAGTGCACCAAACGAGTGTCACCACGAGTCGTCATCATATGTAATGACTTGTTATGTGACTCGTGGTCAATCCTAGTATAGAAAATTCAGAAGTGAGATAGTGTGGTCCACGACTGGTGAACATGAGTCGTGGTCAGTCACCATGACTCCTTAGTCCCTTGTGGTGACCTACAAAGGATTCTGGTAGTGTGTGTACTCAAGGGGTTTGACCACGAGCCGTGGTCAGTTTCCCCAACTCGTTAGGTCACTCGTTAAGGTCACCGGTCATTTTTTCCAGTGAATTTCCTAAGGGCTATTTAGTAATTTACTACTCTCTTAAGCTTTAAACTACGATCGTTTTGGACGTAATTTCAGACTTATTAGAGGGTTTGGATGGTTCCTCCCCTCATTCCCACGTTATTCTTAGAAAAAGTATCGAAAAGTCTCTCAAGAACCCTTCAAGCAAGCCTAGGGTTTTCCTCCATTGCAGCAGTTAGAGTTTTCTCCTTCAAGAAACTTCAACTCAGGTATGTGGGAATTCATCAAGGGAAATTGTTCTTCCCTTGTGTCCCCCAAAACCCTCCCATAGTTTCTCTATCAGTTTTAGCCTTGAACTTTCGAATATGAAGAAATTTTCATGTTATTTTTCATTAATTTCACCTGGAATAATATCCATGTTTATTGTTCATATGATCTTCATCAGTTCCTAATTAAGTTGTCGATGTTCCAAGTGAATTAAATCCCTAATTCTCGAGTAAAGATTATTTGTGTATTAAATTCCATCAAGTGAATGAAGTATGTTTTAGGCTGAATTTGCTAGTAATTCTTATTATATATATGTTGAGAAAATATACCATTGATAAGAATGCGTTTAGCCTTGTCGGATGAGATTTATTTAATTCTTGAAATTTCGCTATATTATGAAATTCCTGTGTTGTTTGAATGAGTTGAGTTCTCTATTAGCTGCTTAGTAGTTCAGTTCAGTTAGAACATAGAACCTCTTTAGAACTATATAGAATTGTCAACTGATCAGTTTGACTTCAGTCTTTTCCAAATAAGCGCTCTGACTAGTCTAGAACCCAGTTTCAGAAGTTGGTCCGACAAGACTCTCTCAGATACTTTCAGTTATATGTCCCTGACTAATCTTGGACCCCAGTTTCGAGCTATCAATCTAGTAGTTCAATTTAGGTTTTCCAGAGGGAGTAGGACTTAGCACCAAGTGGGCCGGGGTTCTAGTGCAGCCAAGTTCCCAAAACTACGTTGCTAGCATAGGTTACAGTATTACTTGGCCTGATTGGCCCTAGAATTTTATGATTACCCAATTCATGCCTTTATACCCTGGCAAGGTATATTGGGTCTTACCGGTGGTGTGTATACATTAGACTCCACGGCTCACGTGGTTATGTGTTGGTTAGAGACTCTCCCACTAGTCAGTCCAGTCCATCTCAGAATAAGTGGCTTAGTTCAGTTCCAGTTCTATCAGTTTAACTCATTTCAGCACAGTATCTCAAACTCAGAATTTACAAACTTAGGGCATGTCTTTGACCATCAGACAGGGTCATCTTGACCATTTCAGTTTACATCAGTAGTTTAGTTCAAATTACTTGTTGGTCATTGTATGTCATTTCAGTTCAGGCATTATAATCAGTTATGTTTTCTCCCACTTACTCAGTACATTCAAAGTACTGACACATACTTTTATGCTGTATCATGAAACTGTAGGTTCTCAAACTCAGCATCGTTAGTCGTTGTGATCCAGATCTTCCTCCGCCGCAGTTGAAGTGTGAGTCCTCATCATTCGGGGGCCTTATTTCATTTTCTTTCAGTTAGTTATTATTTTTAGTTAAACTTAGAGTTAGCTAGGGGCTTGTCCTAGCCACTCATCAGTTAGAGGGCTTTCAGACTATAGATGTTTTAAACTATATGTTTTAGCTTTATTTTTTTTATAAATGTTTTTATGTTATGATTTCAAAGCTTCCGCTATATTTGTTTTACTCAAAATAATATTGTATGATAGACCAGGGGTTGACTTAGGGTCACTTGTGGCTTCAAGTACCATGTTACACATAGGGTATAGACTCGGGGTATGACAAACTTGATATCAGAGCACTAGGTTTAGAGTATCCTTGGAATATCTGAAAGCCGCATCGAGTAGAGTCCTTTTCATAGGTGTGAAGTGTGCCACACTTACGATGAGAAGGCTATGAGATGTTGTTAGGGTCTTTATCCTGCATTAAAGTTCAATTCCAAAAATGCCCTTCTAACTCGTGCTCTATTTTGTTTTAGAGAACCATGCCTCCCAGATGCGGTAATGGATGAAGGGTCGGTAATGCCAACAGACCTGCCTCACTAGCCCCGACAGCTCCTCAAAATGATTCGGTATCTACCGCCGAATTCAGGGTGGCCATTCAACTGCTAGCCTAAATAATCACCAACAGGTGTTCCCGGTAGCCGCGAATGGGTCTGTAGTAGCTGTGAGGGTGCAGGACTTCACCCTTATGAACCCTCCATCTTTTCAGGGATCCAAAGTATGGGAGGATCCCCAGGAGTTCATGGATGAGATCAGGAAGATTATCCGCATTATGGGTGTTACTCTTCTGAGGGTGCTGACCTCGCTGCCTACCAGCTAAAAGGGGTAGCTCAGGTCTGGCATGACCAGTGGAAAGAGGGGCGGCTAGTGGGAGCATGACCAGTAGAGTGGGAAAAGTTCCAAACGGCTTTCTTGGATAGATTTTTCCCTCAAGAGCTGAGGGAGGCAAAGATGGCGGAGTTTATGCATTTGAGATAGGGCAATAGGATCTTGGAGGAGTGTGCTCTGGAGTTTACTAGGCTGTCTAAGTACGATCCAGAGATGGTAGCCGAGCAAAGGGCTTGCATGTTGAAATTTGTGAACGGGGTGTCGAACCTAGTCCTCAAGGAGTACAGGACAACGATTCTAAATAAGGATATGGACCTCTCAAGCTTGATTGTCTATGCCCAGAATATTGAGGCTGAAAAGTTGAAGGATATGGAGCGGAAGAACAAACGGGCAAGGACTAGCCAGTCAGATTTCGGCCATCAGAGGTCTAGCGGTAGTAGACGCCCACAGCAGTAGCAGCAGAGAGCCCCAGCACACAATTCAGCCAGCGCCCCAACCTTTCGGTCCCGCCAGGATAGGAGGGGTGGGTCATCTGGCACTCAGTCTCAGGCCTACAGTGCCGGGAACAAGTATCTAGCTTGTCCTAAGTGTGTAGGAATCACCTGGGAGAGTGCCTTCAGGGTCAAGAGGGCTGTTTTGGTTGTGGGCAGCTTGGACATCGGCTTAGGGAGTACCCGTCAGCAGGGCTAGGGAGATCACAATCTACCACATCATCAGCTCCAGCAGGCTGGCCAGCTCAGTAGGCCAACACATTAGGTACAGATGACAGTCAGCGCCAAAATCATTTCTATGCTCTATCTTCTCGGCAGGATCAGGAGAGCTCACCTGACGTAGTTGTGGGTATGTTACGTCTCTTTCATCTAGATGTGTATGCCCTCCTAAATCTAGGAGCCACTCTTTCATTCGTTACTCCCTACATAGCAATCCAGTTAAATATCAGTCCAGAGGTCCTCTCAAAATAATTCTTAGTCTCCACTCCAGTTGGAGAGTCAGTTAGAGCCAACCGGGTGTATAGAAACTGCCCAGTCTCAGTCCTGAATAAAGTCATTCCAGCTGATCTCATAGAGTTAGACATGGTCTACTTTGACCTTATTCTCGGCATGGATTGGTTACGCTCCTACTATACCTCAGGTGATTGCAGAACTAGAGTGGTCAAGTTCCAGTTTCCAAATGAACTAGTGTTAGAATGGAGGGGCAGCAGTTTAGTGCCTAAGGGTAGGTTTATTTCCTACCTTAAGCCCCAAAAACTCATCTCCAAGGGATGTATTATCACCTTGCTCGGGTCAAGGATTCCAACTCTGAGACCCCGACTATCCAATCCGTCCCCGTGGTCAGCGAGTTCCCAGATGTATTCCCTGAGGATCTTCCCGGAGTTCCCCCTGAACGGGAAATAAACTTCAGAATAGACCTCCTCCCAGATACTCAGCCCATCTCCATCCCTCCTTACAAAATGGCTCCAGTTGAGCTCAAGGAGTTGAAGGAGCAACTGAAAGATCTTCTTGACAAGGGTTTTATCTCTCCCTAGGGTGCTCCAGTGCTATTTGTGTGTATGAAAGACGGTACCCTCAGAATGTGCATAGATTACTGTCAACTGAACAAAGTCACAGTCAAGAACAGGTATCCCCTGCCCAAAATTGATGACCTGTTTGACCAACTTCAGGGAGCCAGTTGTTTCTTAAAAATTGATCTCAGGTCAAGGTACCATCAGCTAAGGGTCAGAGAGTTTGACATACTGAAAACAGCATTCATAACTCGGTATGGTCACTACGAGTTTGTGGTAATGTCCTTTGGGCTAACAAACGCCCCAGAAGCCTTCATGGATTTGATCAACAAAGTCTTCAAACCGTATCTAGATATGTTCATCATTGTGTTCATCGAGGATATTCTGGTATACTCCATAAATGAGGAAGAGCATGCCAATCACCTAAGATTAGTATTATAGACACTCAGGGATCGCCAGTTGTTTGCCAAGTTCAGCAAGTGGGAGTTCTAGTTAAAGTCTGTGACTTTCTTAGGTCATGTGTCTCAGGTGAAGGAATACAAGTAGATCCTCACAAGATAACAACAGTAAAAGATTGGCCCAGACCTACCTCTCCTACTGAAATCTGGAGTTTCCTAGGCTTAGCTGGTTATTACCGATGGTTTGTGGAAGGTTTCTCCCCTATAGCATCTCTTCTTACTAAGTTAACTCAGAAGAAAGTGAAATTTAGTGGTTGGATGAGTGTGAGAAGAGTTTTCAGGAGTTGAAGACTCGACTCACTACTGCTCCAGTTTTAACCTTGCCGAAAGGATCAGATGGGTTGGTTGTATTGATTCTCTGATGATAGAAAGAGAGAGGATAGAGGATCACGCTTACAAGCAGCCT